>JAUCRC010000003.1:5272500-6715000 GCA_032399595.1 Tetragonula carbonaria
GGTTCCGACACTTTCGACTGTACAGTTGCTTGCCACTGTTTTCGCGCCCAAATGATTCTTTGACTACTGTTTCTGCACGTGCGCGTAATTTACGTTCCGTTGGAAACTTGGAAAAATGGCAACGCCTGCGTGAGAATTTCGTACGCTGTGGAATCAATTCTCACAGCTGTTCGTGCCTGCGCGATAAAACTTTCAAACAACGCATGATTTCATTTCCATTATCCAGTCGGAAATATTTCAATTTCAACAGTTCGTGCAACATTTCATTTCATTTTTTTTTTTTCTTTTTCTGCTCTCCCTCGGAGGAAAGACTTCTGAGAAAAGCGATTTGTTCATCGGTGAAAGTAAATTGCTTTTACCTTAAGTAGTATCACGAAGAATGGTATTTCCGAAACTTTTTAACGATAGGTCCTTTCGACGGCTGCGCCACTGCATCATTGAAGAGTACGTGGATCGTGAACGCGTCGCCTCATCTTTTTCAACTCGACAGTTTAGGGTCGAGGACACATATTGCCTACGCTTCGAGGACTCGTCCAGGGTGACGCGTATTTGTTTTCGCTCGCTACGCGTCTAACGTTCTACGGATTCCACGTGGTGTGTCGAAGAATGGCGCAGGCGTGCAGGTGCGTTTCGACGGAGGGTAGCTCGATGGCGCGTAGCGAATCGTCCTCGAGCTTTAATTAAGAATTAAATTTCGTCGTTTCGAAAGGGGGGCAAGAGGAGGAGGCGGAGGATACAGCTTCTCTGCCGCTGAGAAACATCGTTGCGTCGTTGTCGTCGTTTAATTTGTCGTCTGTCCGGCCAATGGCGGAGCCAATTTGATCGGACCTTGTTTTTTCCTCCGATCTTCCAAGGATTCACGAGCGATTACAGCGACGAATAATTGCATTCTTTGCGTTCCGCGAGCGTGATGACGAGCCAAACAAAAAGAGAACATCGTCGACGGTGATATATGATCAATAACATATTTCAACTGACAATGGCTATTCTGCACTCTTTACATACATTTGTCACTAGTTACGTATATTCCCTGATACACACGTATTTTTTTAATTCATATTTTAATTCATATTTGCCTATTGTTTCAATTATTCTTTCATGGAGTTATAGTTATAGCGGTTGCATTTATTCGAATCAATTGCAATCTATTCAATCATCGATTGCATTAAATTCGATTCGAATGGACTCGAAACTCTGGTCTTTCTCGCGCAGAATCAATGACCGATATTACATCGTCGGATCGATTTCGAACCAGCGAAATTACACCTTCATCTGAAATTAAGTCGTAAATACTTTATCATCGACGTTTCAAACGATCGAAAATTCATGCAGTCCGCGTACTACCGAATATTCGTCGGGCTCTCGTTAGCGACCGATGTATCCAAACGTCGAACGATCTCATCGTAGATCAAAAAAAAAAAAAAACCGAATTACCCTCGTACGTAGAATCATCAATAACGTTCAACGGATTCTGAAACGACCTATAGCGACCCATAGACTCCACCCAGTTTCTCGCTTCACTGCTCTCATCTAACAAGGCAGGTTCAAGTGTCCATTGTCGGGTTATGAATACACGAAACATATTCAATCTTGACCCCCTCCCTCCCCCTTCCCGGACAAGGCTCTCCCTTGACTGGTTCTTTTTTTCAGACCAGTTACAAAATTATGATATATCACGCGTCACTCGGACAGGCCGCGGCAATGTATGCACTGTTGCCTAAACACGCGCGATTTCGCGGACGATCGCCTTCAGCTGCATGCAACTGCAACGAGATCACATGTTTTTCCCCTTTTTTCTCTCTCTCTCTCTTTTTCGCCTTCTGTTTATCCGAGAAAATGATGCGAGGACAATGAAGGACGATGTGGCTGCTAAATTGCAATTTTAAATTGCAACTAGTCGATTTTACATAAAAATCTAGGCGCACCTACTGTAGAATAGAAGTGTGTAATTAAAATCGTAAGCAGAATGTTAATTTGCAAATATTGATTGTTCGCAGTTCGAAATTTGAACTACTTTTTTTTTATGACGCTGTAGTAACAGCTCCGTCAGTGTCTGTTACTTCTTGAACTTTTAATTTCTCGAAGCTTAAATTTAATATAAGTTTAGCGACTTCTTTTTTCCTAATTTTGGCTATCTCGCTGCCGTTTCTCTAGTAACGGGTTCATTCTATCATTTCATCATTTCCAAAGAAGAGTGTCGTGTTAGAAAAATTTGCCGCTACTCAAGTAAAAAAAAAAAAAAGTGTCTTTAAAATATCTCTTACCGAATGATCCACAGTCTCTAGTGTCTCTATCGTCTTCATGATCAGGGTAAAGGGAAATTGATTATCGCTCGAACAATTCCAACGAGACCTTACCCAACTCGCACCATCCTCGAAAATCAAGCACGAACAATTAAGCGATTGTTCGAAACGCCTGGCATCGAGGCGTTTCATTTTGGAGTGCGTCGTTGCACCGCAACTCCATAATTGCAAACAGTTGGAGAAGATGTTCCATCACGTTGCGCGCGGCGACGAGCGCACCGGTGCACACGGTTGTCCTCGATTTAACGAGGTGCTCCACGTCGAACGAAGCCCCGGTAGCCCCGGACAATGGATCTGCATCGCAGCGTCGAAACTGTCATATCACGCGTTTATTAAGGCAGCGAAGTTCTCGCGAAAGATTAATTCGATCGAGAGGGTAGACCTCCCGTGGTTAGCCTGTCGTATAACGATCGTGAAATTATTAGTTTCCGAGGCGCGATGAATATGCAGCGGATATCCGTGCGCCTTCCGCCGCATGAATCTGCGGGTTCTTAGCGTAATGAATCTACGATGATGCGATATTAATGTCCCGAATCGGAGAGCAACACGAGATCAGCTACGCTCGAAATCCCTCGGTATCGTGGCGTGAACGACGTTTCAAACGATTTCAAGCGTTTGAAAGAACATCGATTCGATACGATTTCGATTTATTTCGTATTTGTTTCTGAAGGAATTTTCCTTTTCACGTTGACGGAGGAGAAATTTAATTTCATGCTTCTGTAAAATAATTAATTCTGGGTCCTCTCTAATTAAACAAAGATCTTACAATTAGCTGGAATATTCAACGATTGTTTCGCAATCTGGTTACTACGTTTTACCTGACCGACGAAACTTACTTGTTTCAGAGAAATCGTTGCTACGAGTTTGAAAAAAAATGATCACGAAGCCAACGCGATAAAACAGATTATCCTACGAGGAGAACATCTTTGCTATTCTGAAAACGTTCGTTCGCTTCGATTACAAGTTTCGAACAATAGTCGGTCGCGACACGGTGAATTCTACGCGTCCTCGCGACGGCTTTGCTTGATGAAAACGCCGGGCCAAAGATTCCTCGCCACGTATTCCGGATGCTTCTGGCCCCAGCTGTATCTGCTAGTCGCGTCTATCGCCGCTCCCTTCGTTTCTAATTTAATAAACGTCGTCTCCTGAGAGGATGCTGGGGTTGCGGTTCATTCCTGGGAAAGACGGTATCGCCGAGAGCAGGATTATTTTGATACTTGTTACACAGTATGTCAAAGTGTGAATCAATTTCGCCGATTCCATGAGATCGTCGTACGTGAAACGAAATTCTCCGAAAATCGCGATGGAGTTTGTAACTGAACGGTGCCGCTCTCTTGTTTAGCAAACAAAAAAAAAAAAAAGAAAAAAAGAAAACACGGTTCCCCTTTCCCTGGAAAGCAAAACTGAAAATCTATGTAAGAATCGTTCCTCCGTAGGAAAGCTTCGACATGAATTTCTGTTGTCCACCGTCTAGAAGTTTCATTCAGCTGCAACGTAAGGCAACTCGACAGGCTCGCTCGGAACTTTGACAAATAGGAATTTATAACTGAAGAACGGATGACCAGAGTCCGGATTATTTCGAACTGACCGGAAGAGATTTCTCTAGCGACTTCCCTTAGCTGTTCCGCGACGGATAGGGTTGATAAATTGAAAAAATATGCCGGATAACGTTAATACGATGTAACGGCGCGCGCGTTCGTGCGCGGTTATAAGTAGTAGATTTCCAAGAGCTTTGGAATAATCCTCACTGCTTTTCCATTACGCTGAACTTTCACATCTCTTTCGAATTTTCTTGGCTATCCCTCGATGTTATTCTTTTCCAAATATGATACGATTTCGCTAATAATTGTTAAATTACCAAGCCTAAGCTAATGAGTAACGATCTGTTTCTGAGCTGTCCAGCTGCTCTAAGCTCGGCAAAGCTCTCGAGAAAGTGTCGCAGTATCGAAAAAACGTAGAACGAGATCGCACCACCGGTTGCGAAAAATTCGACGATTCACTGGTGGAGAAACAGTTTCTGGGAAAGGAACAATTGTCGGTAGGGAGATTTGGAATTCAGTGGAGAATTACGAGCACCCGGCAGTCCTCTATTGCCTCGTGAATACGGCGGAGGATGCGAGGCGTCGCCTGCAGAGCTTAAGAAACTCTGACAAATAAAAATTTACGAGCGAGAGAGCGTGCCGGCACTCCAACCGAGGATTCTCCGCGCTTATATCGCTTATAAAAATTAGGACCTCGTAAAGTGTTTACCTCAAACGCGTGTTTAATGATCTCGCCCTCTCGTCCGCTGTTTCTCGTCACGATTTCCTTCGTTCGACGTCCTTTGTCCGCGTTAGTGTCGTCAAAAATTTCACGTGAACGAGTGAACGTCGACGTCCAAAGAATGCCCAAACATTCCGTCAAGTAAGCAATCGCGTAAAGAAGCTCTCAACGAATGATCATCGAGGAACAAGTAGGCTCATCGAACGAGTAGAATTTATCACCCACACGTGAGCCACTGCAATGCTGGATTTCGTACAGTTGTAATTGTAAGAGTATATTCTATGCTGATGATGGTTACAAGGTCTGCTTGATGAAAAAGAGCGTTGCTGCTCGTCTCGGCACATTTTTATAATTTTTATAATTTCTATAATTTCGTTTATGAGCAAATCGAAGGAAGAGTGATTTCGGAATTTCCCTTATGAATAAGTGGTCCGGGTTCACTTTTAGAGAGACTGTTAAAATTAATCTCACTTTGGAGATACCCATCAAGGTTACAAGCAGTAGTCGAAAACATTTTTTGGTCGATGGTGAAAAGAAAAAAAAAAAAAAAGAAGAAAAAAGAACAGCCACTATGCAAATTCACTTCGATTACTCGTTTCTCGATAAAACGGCCATCAGAATGGGATAGTTGCAACGAAATTATCGCGATGCAGTCGGTATTACCACGAAAACCGGGTCAGACTACGTTCACCGCTATCCGGATATCTCAATTACGACCCATTGACCTATAAAGTGCTAGAGTAAACTTAACGCTCGTCGACCGCCACTTACGGATTCGACGGCTCGATTTGCGCTTAATTCACTTAATGCCGCGTCATGTACGGCCGATGGATACGGTCAACAAGTGACTGATTATAGATGACGTTGTAAACGACCTCGAATTCGTGTTCGCGTGGTGATAGTAGTTTCGGGTAGCCTGCACGCAATGACGCCAGGGAAAGCTTCGAAACACACTGTGCAACTTGCCGTTAAACGTAGAGATCGTCACTTGGATGGTGAACCGCTGATAGTTTCACGATTTATCTCGTCATCTGCGTACCTTTTCTAAACGAAGAATGAAGAGGATATACACCCGTCCCTAAATTTACGCGAATATTCGTTCCACGTGGATTTGATTTACGCGAATAAAAATCATGTAAATGGGATCTGTCAGTATGAAAGGAAAAATTAATAAATAAAAATAAATGAAATCCATTCCATGTGCCTTAGCAATCGTTGTTTTAGGTTTTTCTCCTTCTTCAAGTCGGTTGAAAATTTTCATTTTCATGTCCAACGACATCGACATTCTCTTCTTTCGTGTGATTGAAAGTTTGTTAGACACGACTGCGTTAAAATTACAAAATATAAATTGTACATCTAAACAGTATAGTAACAATGTCGTCTTGTCAACGTCCAAAGTTACACTGTGCCCAGCGGCCAAAGACAACGCGTTGTGCGTTTCTTTCTGCGTCACGCGTTTCGCCAACCGATCTCACAATACTGACTGTATAAAACTGTCAATTTTAAAACTTGTAGGAAAATATGTATGTATATACATATCTGATCGCGTGAATCAATTCCGCGTATAAAAAGTTCCGCGTAAATTGAGGTAAATTTGCCGCGTAAAACAAATACTCGCGTAAAAAAATGGCCGCGTAAATTGAGGGACGGGTGTAAATGCATTAACGTTAATCGCGTGTCATTTGTCACTGATGGAAATAAATCTCTCACCCGTTCTCGCATCGTCGCGAGGTGAAAAGACGAGAAGCGGTGTCTTTCAGCTTGGCTCGAGCACAGAAACGTGCAAGCGCAACGTCGCAGGTGCAAAATAACGATGTACTTACTCACGTGGTGTAAGGTCGTCGTCCTTTGCGGGCAGGGTGAGCGATTATTATGCGTCGTTATCGTTACGTGCGCCTTTTTCGCGCAACTTGGTCGTCAGAAGTTTGCGGAAGAAACCGAGGAAGAATGAAAAAAAGACCGAGGACCGAAGCACAAGCCACAAAAGGAAGCCGATTTTTGAAAGGAGGTAAAAAATCTCTGGTTGCCGCTTTTATGCGGCTGCCGGTTTGATTACCGCTTGACCTTGACATCGTCTTTCGCTTTCCAATGAGATGTCTGCGAACGTCACGATCCGCCTTTTAGAAATAGACAAACCGATGGACCGATTTCCCAAGGGATCGGGCTACCGACGTATGGAGAACGTGTTCTCCAGTCGATTTCCTCTGTTCATTTCCGCTCTCCGTGTCGGCAATCCTGTCTTTTCCCCGATTGAACAACTGACCTTTCTCTTCCCTGAAGAGAACGAAGAACAGATTTATTAATTACTTTAAAATCCATTTTCCCCTTTTATTTCCGATTGGCTCCCCGATTCTCTCCGTTCTCACGCGATCTATTTTCATTTAGATCGCAATATCATCTTTCGTTTCTATTCTCAATAGTATCAATTATTTTATTCTCAATAGTATCCTTGCTTTTTATACAACGGCAAGATTCCGTACGGCGATCAATGTGTACGGATATGATCATGGTACAATCGACGCCAGAGGTCAATTTAAGCCATTATTGCCTGTATGACTAGCCCCTTGGTTGCACACTAGCTTTTTAACTAGCGTTCGTCGGAAAATCGGGAGCTTCTTGACGGTGACTGAAACTCCCCGTCGAGCCTAGTACTTTACCAATGACATTACTCTCATCCACCGCCTACTAGCCGACTGTTCGGTTCCCATTCATCGTCGCGAGCACTGAATGAAACTGGAAGAGGCACTTGGCTTTTGCGCGAGGATTGCCGAGAAGAAAACAGCCCCTCTCTCGAGAGTAAGAGAGATGCGTCTATCCGTGTTTTTACCGAGTGGTCGGCTTAAGGCTGGTTCCTTCTTTTCTCTCCTTGGTTTCTTTCTTATTCCGCCCACGATTTCTTCCTTCCTTCATTCATTCACCATCAGGCCATTTTATCATTGTACTCTCCGAAACTCTCTCGCGCGCTCTCGCTACGTTTTTCTCAATGAGAAAAAGTCACGACTTTCGAGCCGCCCCCCTACCCGTGCGAGAAATTTGAATTTTACGTTTCCCCCGCGGCGGCGTACTCACACCAGCGTCCTCCTACGATCTTCTAGGTTACAGGTACTCAAAGTCACAATGGTCCGACTCGAGGAGCCGACCGAACATCCGACTGTGAATGAAATACTATACCAGGCAGAGTTTGAAATCGAGAAGAACGAACGGGACCAGTCTCCTTAGCATCTGGTCAGCCAGACATACTACGAGGATAATAATAGCCTCTAAGGGATCATTGAGCCTTCGAGGCATCGCTGCTCTCCTCTTCTTTATGGTGGTTTATGACACCCTGCGAGAAGATTCTTCTCGTATCGTCTGACCTGCACCTCGGCTAAGGACACGTGTTCCTCTTGGACTCAATGAGAGGAATCGCGTTTACCAAGAGTCCAAAGGATCCATGATGCGCTCTTTTCTTCTTTTTTTTCTTCGCTTTCTAAATATGTGTGTGTGTGTGTGTGTGTGTGTGTGTGTGTGTGTGTGTGTGTGTCTGTTGTTCACCGGTCCCCGATTCTCCAAGTAGATCGCGCTATCGATTTCGTATTAGCGTTTCCGCGCAAGTGAGAATTTCTCAGAAAATGCACTTGCGTCGTTCGACGAATCTTTCTCTCTCTCTCTCTCTCTTTCTCTCTCTTTCTCTCTTACGTTTTGATGGCCAGCGCCATTGTCGTGCGCCCGTATCAATGGAGAACCCATCAGTTTTTATCGGAGCTGAAATAAAGCTTCTATCTGGATCTACGACCCTTCAGTGACGTTCTCGTTCCCTTTTGTGCGTGGCGTCATAGAGAGAAAGAAGGAGGAGAGGAGAGTCAACTAAGCACCATCGATGGAATATATCGATGCATGCTGAAAACTCGTTCGTCATTCGCGAGCAGCCTCTGCCCTCAATTTGCTTCTGCTTTGCTTGAATTCCATTGCGGTGCTCGGATCCAATTCCCAAGAGGAGTTTATCGCGTATCGCTATATCCAGAACCGATTAACGAATTAATCCACGGCTAACGATACGGCCCAGTATCGTTTTGCACGATCGATCATTGGCATCGATCGTGCAAATCGGAATTGACAACTGTGTCGGAAACAGAATCGAAATTATCGTGGCGTTAACATTTAACGCGCGGCACGCGCTTTCGAAATTTCTGTTCCGAGAAATTGCGAGAATTCACGCTTCGGTAACACCGGGCAACGCTAGAAAAGGTATCGATTCAGTCACTAACTATCGACACAGAGAGAGGATTTTCCAGCAGGAGAACCGAAATCCTTACGAGCTCTTTGGTCAACGAAGAAATCTGAGGAAACCTGAGAAATCTATTTCCTCTCGGAGGGTTCGCGAATCACTCTTTCGAGGCGCCGCATTCTGCAGAGAGGAGAAACAACTCCTTTTGTCAGCGAGCGAATTCCTCGAAAAATATATTCGGTGTTGAAATGGGGCCGGCGGTGCTATCGGAGAGATTTCAATAGACGCAAGCGTCGAACGGATATGCAGATGATCTTCAATTCTTTTGTGACAAGTTGATTTCTAGTGAAATCGCGATTGGTTGGTTGCCTGGTCGTTAATACTGACCTATCTTTATTCAGAACAAGTCTTTATTCAGCACTATACGACACGGCCATTGAGAGAGACTTTACGATTTTCCAATAAGGGTTGCCTACCCCTTGGAAATAAACTGTTTTCCTTTGCCTTTGAAACTTTCGAAACGAGAGGTTCATCGCGAGAGATAAGCCTCTTAATTAATGCATGATGCTTCGTTGAAGCAGACAGACGATACTATAAATTTGACAACGAACGAACCGTCGAATGCAAAATGAATTTGAAAACAGTTCTACTGAACTGCAGCAAAATAATGCCGGTTCGTTTTGACTTTTTTCGTGGCGTGTCGCGTTATAAGGAATGAAGCAGTTTTCGCGATAAAAGAAAACTTCGCACATCGCTGTCGCAATAAAACGAACAATTACCGACAGTCGAGGGAAAATGGAACGAGCATAAAACTCGTGTGCTCTCCGCTTTAATGCAGCCTTTAACCTAGCCTCCTTCGCGCGCTGGCGAGTCTCGGTTCACGAGCCGCGACTACGTCAAATACGTTTCGGATTTCCCTAGATCTAATTCTTTGACGAATACTTGTTTGTTCGGTTAATTGTCGCTGAGCCAGCAACGAAATGTAATTTCGTATTAAAACCTCCCTAACGTCCCTCGTTAAAATGCATCGCGCCGTTGTTGCAATTAAAACGAAGGAAACGCTTTCAGAAATTCTGTATACTTCCGCGAAATTCCAACGAGTCGTTGTTTAACGATGGAAGATAGATTCTGGGTTGGAGTTTTGAGAGAAAGAGAGAGAGAAAGCTAGATTAATTGAATGGAACGACTGTGAGCTTAGCAGACACGATATTACTCGTACCTTCGAGAGAGGTATTAGTATTATTAGTTAACGTTGGACCAAGTATCCCAGAGAAAAAGACCCTTATCGTCCGGATCATGGTGTCACATTGGGTCACAAGGAAAATCATAAACGACGTGAATTCAAAGTGCACTGGGGAATTGGAGATTGAAATCGAGACAGGACATGGAAAAATCAAAGTGTATCTCGTTGTCAGTTGTAAAACGGTAAGCCGAAACGGGAAGAAAAGAATTTTGCCGCGAAGTTACATGCATCTGCGGTCTATCGTAAATTTCCCTCGGTTTCACGGGTTCTCCGCGAAATTGACGAAACGTCACGAGACTCTCTTAAGAGCGATTTCGACCAATTTCGAACGCCCTCGTTTGGTGTGCCCTTTTCAACTACGAGCACGCGTGTATTCCTTCTATTCCATCGATTCCATCGTGATAAAGCGAAGAAGAGGCGAGCCAGTGTGTTCCTCGAGAGGCGTGAAATCCTTCAGTGCCTGCCGCGGTATTTCCAAGATCGAGCCGTATCAAATCCATGTAAGGGACGCCCAGTGTGCTCTCAGACAAATCGTTGCCGTTCCTGACGCAGGAAATCGACGTGCAACGAGCCTCGAAAACTCGCAGCTGTCCTCGCTGTAGTCCTTTTGACCGGTAAAGATTCTTCAGAGTTCTCTTTCACGGCACCTTCTTCGTGTAAATAGGAAATACGAGGAAATCCTTCGCGAAATCTTTCTCGCATGGTAGCTCGTTGGTAATCAATCTCTCTTGGTTGATGTTGCCCCAGAGACGAAATTTGAAAAAAGTGAACCCGTATAGTACAGCAGATGTTTGTTGTACGAACAGAAATTAACATTCGGATCTGAATGTTTGCCGTACAATTTGCCGACCAATTTAAACCAGCGAATTCTCTTGTTCGAAGCAAATGTTAAAATATAGAAATATCGATCGCTGTACGTAACGACAAAGTTGAAGAATTCGTAGAAAAACATGATCTATCCATGAGCCTGCGCAAACAAATTTGTTTTCACTCTGTTACAGGCTACCCTCGTCTCCACAATTTGTCAAGAAACGAGAGACACGCTGCCACCAGACAAAGCCGGAGTGTTAGAAACGATCCTAACGTCCTTGGATCATGGCACAACATAACCTCGAACTCCAACGCAAGATGAGTGGGATGCTCAACGTTTCCAAGAGTCAAAAGAATTCTTATGGTTGGATCGTTCCAACGCGCGTCGTTGGCCGATCTGGGTCTGGTGACACCTGGTGGATACCTGAATACCGCGGCGTGTGACATAATTCACTTGGTCGTCCCGTTAAACGCACTCTAATCCTCTTCATTTTCACCTCTTTCTCGCTAGCATGAACCAATAGAATCTTTGAGAATCTTCAAATGTACACCGTGAAAAAAACTTGCCATCCGATCTTTTTTCAATGTACGTATTACACTATCTCCAAGGTCGTTCGATGTGAAATTTGAAGAAAAATTGTCCACAGTTACGAACGATCGGCCAGTGAAATTAGAAACTCACAGCTTGAATAATGAACGGCTGACGGAGTTGTAATATCTAATCACACCATGAATATCCAGCGGTATTCGAGTAACTCGATAAATCTGTATCTGTATCTGACTTAATTTAATCCCACCGTGTAAACCAGATCGTCGGTCACGAAACGTTGTCTTCGAAAACGGTGATTCGGCCGAAGCGTAAAACTGACAGACTTCTATTTTCGAAACGTGTGCGACGTAAGGCACAAATGTGAAGAAGAGACCCGTGGAAAAAATATGAAACTAACATATTTCATCAACATTTTGATCATTCGTTTAGATCAGGGGTCACCAAACTACGGCCCGTCGACGGTACTTGAATTTGCGTGAAATTCGGATACGTGCACGCTAGTGTACATTCGGTCTGATGTAACTATCTTTTTGCTAACGTCGCTTTCTTTGATAACTTTTTTAGTAAACAAATATGTTCCTTGTTTTTTGCTCATTGCGTGCCACTCATGATTAACACGGAATGCTGAACTTAGTTTAGTGATTATGCGGCCCGCGCTCGTCATTTTGTCAGCTATGTGGCCCATTGTAAAAAAAGTTTGGTGACCCCTGGTTTAAATCACGGAAACGATCGGGAAATTGTCAATGAAATCGAGTGACACGTTAATTTGGTCAATTACGGGATGGAGAATCGAGAGCACGAAACAAGTCATCAGACACAGGGTGATGTGTGGCTGACGCTTATTAGTTCACGTTCCCGTCGGAAGGAAATCTCGTTGGGACGGGGTCAGACGGGCTGTGTGCCGAGCAAAGAACACGGGCCATCGAGCTCCCGATGGTATCTTTATAGTGTATTATTGCATTAAGCACTTCTGTACACAGCCAAGGGTAGCATCGTGAACGGTGAACAATGGGAGCACCCACGGGCCCCATGGATTCGGCCCGTTCGACCATCCTGCCGCGCATTATCGACGCATAATAGGCCGTGTTTCGATCAAACGCGCGCGTCGAGAATTTTTGCCAACGATACAGCACACGTAACCGTATCCACTCGGTTACTTTTCACCGAGGTCGTTGCATTCAAAGTTTACACGAGACCCTTTATGCCTATGGTCACGGATCATCCGCGTTGCTTGTGTGTTTATCGAACGGCGAATTATTACGACCGTGGCCCTCCAGCACCGATATTAAATCGGCCTGTAAAAGCCGTTAAACGATACTTGAAATATCACGATGATTTTAATATTTCTCTGTCTAGATCGGCGATTGCGTATACACAAGCAGCATTTTTATAATGCTATATTGATACACCTGTCACGATGGGAAATTGAAAGTGCGGCCGGTCTTTGATCCCATTCAGGGTATTGATTAAACAAAGAAACTAGCCAGTCATTTTTAACAACTTCCAATTACCGCGATAATGTCCCGTGTTGCACAGAATTGTGTAACTCGTACCTTATAAATAAAAAAATGACGAAGATCTCGCAGCAAAATAATGAAAGAAAATAGAAATAGAACACTGCGAGACAGTGAGAGATAAAAAAAATAGAACACTACCCCAACAGACGGTTCACTACCATAAAATGTAACGGACACGATGTTTCAGGTCCGTTTTCCATCGTTTACTTAGGCTTGCCCGTAACGTTTCACTCCTTATGGGGGGTAAGAAAAAAAAATTATAACCAGCGGCCTGGAACGATGCACGTCATAACTTCGATCTCTGTTTACCGAGCGAGTGTACGGCTCGCGTAATGCTCGCGCGTTTAACGATCCATTAAACGATCGTTCCTCGGTTCCTCGAAAGACATATAACATCTCCGAGCGAGCTGGTTGCCCAGAACTGGCATCGCACTGCGTCGGAATTATCAATATCGGTAGCGGCAACTTTTTTTCATTTCAGACGATTTCCAGTCGTCGGGACGAAAAATTTTGATATTACTTTTCCGTTTCGTATAGGAACTTGCTTCGATTTATCATATCTCTGAACGACGAAGAGCAAAACCTCGTAAATGTTTCAACTCGATTCGACGTGAAACGATAGTCGCGTGTTGCTCCGCGATTTTTCCTAGCTGCTTCTTAATAACGAATCTTATCAATTTGACGTTCGCTACGAAAAATTATACTCCCTCTGTCCGAAAATGTGGTATACATTTTAATATCTTTTTTGTCCGAAAATATGGTATACATTTGAGAAAAAAATCAAATAAAACTAAAATTAAATATAAAAGAAATATTAAATTCATTTTATTATCGCAATATAACTAAATACAAATAATTTTAGTGTAATCGAAATTTAGTTAAAGCGAGATTTAGCCTTGTTGAAAGCTTCTTTTGAACATATATACTTTTCAACTACTCGACCCTCACGACGAAGTTTTACTTTTATATCAGGTGTATTATAGCGATTTCCCCTTCCTCATAATTGTCAACATAATTGATTCCATACACGTTTATAATGTTATAAAAACGTTATCAAGAGTATTTCTCTCTAATTTATTATATAAATGCATCTTGAACACATTCAATAAATACATTAATAGCACCGTGTTCTAATTTTTCTTTGTTCTTCATACACTGTAATAGCTGTTACAATATACCATAACGTTGTTCATTAGTCAATTGCTTCGATTTGCCATCTCTTCTCTGTAAATTCACGTTATTTGGGTTGAAATTTTCCATTTCGAAATCACAGCGGTGACTATTTTATTTTTCTTAAATAAAACTAATTTTTGGTCTTCGAATTCCAACTGAACTCAGAAGCAACGCCTGTCAAATATGTTAGATTATTTAGCTATGCAATGTAAACAATACCAATATAATGATTATTGCCAAAGAAAATCTTAGACTTTCAAATGTATACCATATTTTCGGACAGAGGCACCTTGCACCGATAACGATATCTAGATGGGAAAAAGTTAATCGATGCAGTTCTTTACAAGCGATTCTAGACTTTAACACTAGAACTACCGACAGTTAAGACGAAGTTATTTCTACCAAAATTATTTTGATTTCTAATAACTAAAAATAAAATAAAATTCATTATATTATTTCTTTAGTTATCACTGTAAAAGTCATTGCATCATTGCGGGGGGAAAAAAATTGTAACATGAAATAGAAATTTTAAAATAAAATTGTAAAACCAGTCATTTCGACTGGTGTGGTAGTTCTAGTGTTAAACGATACCATGATACGATAGTTCATCCCACCAGATGGGGAACAAATCTTTTCGAGATTTACTCATGGACGTGCAATTTTCTCAACTGCCAATGCTGCTGTTCTTTTTCTAAAAGGGTGAAAGCCTCTGTGCTCGCGTTCCGAGATTGCGACCGGTCTAGCCGTTCCAGTTCCGCCGCAAGATCTTCGACAGCCCGATATCGGACTCGCCTTGTGCAACGTCTTACGCAACGTACAACTCGTTTTTTCGACGAATCTAATACACGAATGTAACGAACAAACGTAACGAACAATTATTTTCCAATTTTCCCGAAACGACGAAACACTGATGAATTTTCTACACTTAAATTCAACTTTCACAAATCGAGCGACGTTTTCACTTTCGACGACTCTAGTTTCTTTTTTCTATTTTTTTTTTTTTCTTTTCTTTTTACGAACTGTTCTTCAATTCGATCTCTCCCCTCGCAAAAGGCAGAGACACTTCTATATTCTTACGCGCGCACTCGGCGAGTTTCATCACAGCCCGAGGAAACGCTGGTTAAGCAGTGCGACACGTAAAACCCACCTACAGATGTGTTGCATGCACGCAGAACAGACACGGTTCAAGGATCGTGACGGACGCCCCCTTTTAATCCGTTTAACGCGGCCAATCGGGTAACCTTGTACACACCACGGAAATGTAAATACGAGAAAGGATCTCTCGAGTCGACGTCAAATATCTACAGGGGCGTGAACTTGAGGAGAGCTGGTGGTTGGTTTAGGGGGGAATAGAAAAGTTGACCCTCGTCGCGAGGATTTTATTGAGTTAGGTCTGTGGCCCAAGGTGCGTTTAAATCACGTGGAGGAGAATTGTCGCTTGGAGGACACCACGTGGTACCGTCGGAGGTATGAATTTAACTCATGCTCGACTCCTGCTGAAATCCTCGCGGAAATTCATCGTCGAGGTGCATCTTCGCACTCGTTTAATTCATTTAGCATAGATTTAACGTTTCTGTGCGTACGTTAATTTAGAGGATTCGAGTTTAAAGGCTCGCAATTAGCGTCTGGACGCGAAACTAAGCAAAACGAAATATTGCAAAGTTTTACGCTTTTAAAGCGAGCATCGAGCGCAATTGGAATAGCTTGATACGTTGTTGTCGACGGATCGCACGAGCGATTTCTCGCTTCCTTGGAGAACGTCTTGACATCAAATAAAGTCGAGAATGCTCGGTGTGCGCCTCGCTAAAATGCTAAACTGTTCGATGCATATTCGCGCTTAATCTACATAACGGAGAGAGGCGAGCAGAGAATGAGAGAAAGAGAGAGAGAGAGAGAGAGGAAGAGAGGGAGAACGACTAAAGCCACTTGACGCGACTTTAACGGTTCACTTGCCAGGTCGAATCGTCGAATTGAACCTCGAATAAGCAACGGTGTACCGATCCGCAAACCACGCACGCCACGTAACAATGCTGTTAAGCCCGAGGGGGATTGGTAAACGGGGCGGCTATTAATTAAGTGCACTCCTTAGGTTCGTTCTCGAGTATCATTCAGTGAAAAGAAAATCGTTCCCTCCCTCCCTTCGTCCCCTTAGCCTGAAGGAACCTGGCTCGCGCTAATTCATACCGTCGGCATGTACGATGATTTATGAGTGCCACTCTCACGCGATGCGGAAGAACCTCGCCGAATTTTAGTATCGACGCCGCGGTTTTCACCTGGCTTGACTGCCGCAGGCGTTTCACGAACGAAACGCTCCACGACTGTTATCGATTCGTAGCCGAGTACTTTTCAGACCAATTCAGACGGAAGAACAAGGTTTGTACAAATATGGCCTTTGTTGTTCGTAAATTAGCGACGTAGATAAATAAGAACAAACTGAACGTGCCGTGAAGGAATCAAGTTTTCTTTTTTTTTTTTTAGTTAGATTATACTTTTGCATGAAAAAGAAAAGCGATTTCGTCGTTAGCACACGGAACTGTTCCAGAATTATCATCGAGAGGGAACTTCTTGCTCAAATATATAAAGACGTGATCTGCAGTTTCAAAAATTAACGTGGTTTCTATTGAATGTTCTTCGATGATACATAAAGATATGATACCGATGCTCGGGACGAAAGCTCGAGGCTGAATTTCACGAACAGAGAGCGTTGAAACGCGCGCCCTTGTGGAACAACCTTTCGACCCTTGAACCAAGGGAAAATAGGTCGATCGAGCGCCGTTTCGCCAATAGACCCCGGACCTCGTCTTACCTGCGCGATAAGCTATCAGAGGGAAAGCAATCTACGATAAACAGTGGCGCTATGAAGAGAAAGCACGTATACGCGATACCGCGCAAATATCGTCGTATCAATGATAACAGAAGCGATTTAGGAGTGGAAAAGGGAATTATGAAGTCGTCGCGAGAACGACAGCTCTTTGGGAACGAGATTATCAAAAGGTCAGCTTGGAAAATGAAATTAACGCTAAACGTACCAGCATTTTACGTATACCTATCTTACCATAAGCGATCATTTGACCCCTTGTGAATAAACGTTGATTTTTAGAAAGAAACTCTTAATTTATTAAAGGAAATAATTCGCGACGTAACTTCTGATTTCTAATAAAATAATCAAACGTATATTTTTATTTAAATAAAAAAATAATCAATTAATTGCACTTTTTACATATGGCTGGAGTTTCTCCTTCATACATTTGTCCGCAGACAAATTTTTTGCAAATTATGCAAGTTTGAGTGGTTTTATTTACCCGTGCACAATCTTATTTGACATATTCTTCGTGATTGCGAAATATTGCTTGGGCTGCTTGATGTTCCTTGTTGTAGGTTTTCCTTTCCTTCTTCAAGAAATTCGTGATACTCTGTGACTAGTTCATCTACTAATTGTAACAGGAAACGCTTGTCTGACGTCTTGATATCTTTATCCCAGTTGTTTCCCGATGGAGTATCCATGCATTGATTCCAGTTAAATCCAGGATATTAAAGAATATATGCACAGGCCACCTATTGCATTTGGATTTGACGCCGTGTTTTCGCGCCATTTGGTCAACCACATCGACGCCAAATTTAGTCTTATTATAATAACTAATTGTTTCGGGTGTTTCGCTTTCCATTGTTTTTGATTTCGACGCATTTATGTCTCAAACTTAGTATCGTAACTCTTTTGTCAGAAAAATACGTAAATTTCGTAAGGGATCAAATGACCCCTCGCGGTACATAAGGTATGCAAAGAATTTTTTGTCGGTGAGAAATAAGCTAAGAGAAAAACAGAAAGCGAAAAATTGAATAATCAGATAATATAAGAATTTACAGAAACGAAAGATTAGCGAAAGGAATAACGATGAATGTACGATTTTAAAGTAAATTTTGAAAAGAGGTCATTTGCTTGGTACGTTTAGTGTTAAAAGTTGGCGGGAAATGAAGAATCTTGAGACATCGATCGTCGGCGGGAACATTTAGAAGTTCCGAAGAGACCCGACAACTATTGGGAACGCAAACTAGTGCTGATAATTACATGGATCATTTAAATCGTTGGTTTAAGTTCGCTGGTTCCCACGAGGATCGTTCTTCAATGCAACTTGTGAGAAAATTTCAGTTCAATCGCGTCCTTATTCTGCCTATCTGTGCATCGTTTCTATAATGTAGAAACCAAGCTCCAAAAAATTAAATCTTCCGATGTAGTTAGGTGGTAATCGTGATGGTGATGGACAGGAAGAAAACTTAGGAAATTAGAAAATTGGTATAAATTACGATTATATACCAGCGATCCTATAACAGATAACTGCTAACATAAAGTGTTAAACTCCTCCTACGAAAAGACGCAAATCGATTTCTCGGATCATCCAATGTATACTAATCGACTCATTACCCACTTACCATTACGAATACAAATGGACAACTTCCCACCTGGAATCGTAAAGAATTTCTAAATCTTGCTCTTCTGAAATTATTTGCTGAACGAGCTAAGTTCCATCGAATGTGCAACGAAAAGACGATCGTGATTTCATTTTCATCGTTTCACCAACTTACGTCTCGTAAATTTGCTTCGACCAGCAGGGAATCACATAATACACAATGCGATACGTAATGCGATAAACATGGTTGACACAAGTATCAACTTCCAAGTTAGACAGCGTCGATTAATCGCGAAACTATTAATCATCATTGTCAGCGGTTGGAGTTGCTGCCAAAATAATCGCATGACACTTCCACATGACTATAAATCACGCGTGCCTATATAGTTTTACCCCTCCCCTCTGAACAATGAATAGCTGGCGATATAATACTGTCTCGAGTACGATTAATAAGCGAGCCTAGGCAATATTTATACTACGGGGCTGCTAGTGGTTAAAAAACATGCATGTACCAGCCATAAATATACGATGACGCGGAAAAGCTAATAAATGTAGATTGGAACGCGACGACGAATTGCTTTACGACGATGTGGCGTGGGTTGCAAATTTGCTTGCTTTCTTACCTACTTCTTTTAACCTTCTCTAATGAAAAAAAAGTCTTCAATAAAGGAGAAATAAATTAGACGAGAAAGGAAATCACAAACGAGAATAATTTTCACATTCCTTTCTATATTTTTTTAGCCTGTTTCTTTTCCTCTCTCTATTTCTCTCTCTCTTCTTTTTTTTCTTTTTTTTGTTTTAAATTCACCGCGCGCATTCATCTCAAAAGAGATACGTTCACCATTGATGGAAACGAAATCCGCAAAGAGGAGAAAGCATTTCGAAACTCGAATTTAAACCTTAATGGAACTCGTCAGTCTGTGAATACTCGTCATACGTTCAAATTTCCAGCGAAACTGTATTCGCTGTCGTAATTTTATCTCGGCGCTTTGCTCGAAAACTTTGCTCTTTCCCAGTCGACAATCGCGGACGATATCGGTCGAGATCCGAAGAGTGTCGGTATTTCCTGAGAAAGATAGAATCGATGAAAAGACTGCGAGGCAACAGCGACGTTGTTATCTCGAATTTATCAGTAGTAGGCGACGCGTCCGGATAGAAAGTAGGAAGAGCAAGGCGAAGTCAAGGAGAACCGTAATTGTATGGCCGTCGTTACGTTGAAGCGGACCCTCGTTTTATTTTCGAGAAGATGAATTCCACGGAAGGTCTTAAGCTAATTAAATTACCCCTCTGGTTTTCACCGGAGATAAAGATAAAGAAGGAAGAAAGAGAGAGAGAGAGAGAGAGAGAGAGAAGCGACCAAATAAACGGCAACGAAAAAAATCATGCCTTTGACCGATGCTACTCTGAGATAAAAATCAAAAAGCAACGGAGGCAAATAGATTTCCTCCAACACGTATTGCATTAATGGCGCCGTTTTCAACCTTTGATCGGAACTTTCATGTAAAAAGTAAGTCGAACTACTTTCACGTGTAATATTCGCCCATTGAACCACCATTAAAGTTCCCTTTATTTCGAGCTATTATTCGGACGGGCCCAAAATACGTTGGGCCTCTGATTACCAACATTTGTACGTTGAATTTTGACGGTGCCAATTAACTCTTGTGCCAAGAAAGGTCCATCTACGCGCGACCGAGCGATTTAATGGCACGATTGGTCTCGCTAGCAGATAAAATTAGCATAGACATAAGTAGGCACGATTTTTTTATAGCCAGTTAACTCGTAGTCCCCCGATCCGATGCTCATTGTCCCGCTATTATGTCACCGTCACCGAGGAGGGACATTAATTCGATCTCGAAGGGTTGCTATAATGTTATGCAAATTCCTCGTTAACAGGCAAGCACTTGAAACGCAGCAATGTTCGTCGATTTCAGCTGCATGGACTCTACGTCCAACTGATCTTGGTGCGATTATTACGACGAATACGTTCACTCGAATAACAAGTTGACTGACATCATAAATTTATCTTATTCTTCTCGAATATATACTACACTTACTTATGGCTATCGGTCACTTTCAAACTAAAAGAAAGAAGAAACGTAAGACAGGGAGAAATTGGCGCCAGAAGAATTTCATCGATATGACGTTTCGCTAATAGTATATCAAAGTATTGCAGATTTCCGATCGACGCTCGTCAACGTGCTCTAGATGTCTTCGTTTCGATACACCGTTGATAACGATCATTATTATCGCATTGTCCAAGTACCCGGCGGCTTGTCAAGCGTGTCACCGCTAATTGTCGCTTTCATAGGTCCAGTGTCTCCGCTAATTGCATTCCTTACTCAATTTCCATTAGAGAATGGCCTACGCTGACACGTACCTCCACGAAGAGTGACAACTTTACAGAGACAGGCGATCCCCCCACCTCCCCTCCCCCGTCCCCTTAGTCACCGTGTGGCTCTGATCAAGATACCGACGGACGAAGGTGTAACTCTGCCCGCGCTAAGTGGCGTCTTCTCTGCTGCCCCATTGTTGCCGAAATAGTTACGTTAATCCCGATGTTCGATCCTGCCGATAGACTTCGGGCTTAAATAAGGATTAGCGCGGTGACTCGACGAGATTTAAAGAACATGGTCGACACGGTCGATTCTACCAAGAACGGACCCGATCAGCAAAACTGTCGTTTCGCTTTTTCGTCCGAGAGCCGACCAATCGACGGTCTCGATCGAATTTCCTCCGAATCGGTTGAAAAGTCTGCCTCGCCAGCGACGAAGGAACGTCGGCAGATCGATATCGAGATTATCAGTTTTAACTGACGTTAAAAGACGCGCGGAAGAACGCGTGGTCACTCGAATCCGTCGGACGAAAGATTCTCTGTCTCCTACGATTTGTATACTTCGTCGCGCGAGAATAAAGCACGGTGACCGATTTAAACGGAATTTCTCGTCTAGCTAGTAGCGCTCGTGCTAGGAGAAAATCAATACTCGGAGAACAGCGAAACGGGAAACAATTTTCAACCGCAGTGATAGCCTTCACTTTTATTAACGGGAAGCATCGTGCAAAGTCACGTGGATCTGCGGTCGTGAAACTCCACGAGAAGACATTGGCGAGTCTATTACGGAAATTCGTGAAATTCGTCGATCGGGAAGTTTGTCATCGGTCGGATGAGTTTTCTCGGTTGTACCGTTTCGATTTCACGATTGCCTCGAGTCGTACCTTCGAATCGAAACGAAGGACCGAGTATAAGCCGCTGCCAAATTAGATTTTGCCTCGCTCAGGCTGCTGTGTAATCATGCAGCGACTACAAATCTCCCGACCCTTCGTGACCAGCTGTAGGCTACGCGTCGAGTTCGTAGCCTGTTCAAAGGGTGTTCTCGCGTTGGTTCGTCGAGGTGGCCACGCACAATACACGTTTTTCTTTCTTTTTTTTTTTCTTGCTACATCGCCGCGAGTGATGCAAATAAAATGTCCTTTCGTGAAAGGGGAGATCGAAATTAAGTAGCTATTTCATGGTGTTAATTATGACAAATAGCGCCAAGATCAGCTTTACGATCAGCCATCAATCTCGAGGCGAGGTCTGTTCATCGCTTTTCGCTTAACCGCGTACCGTGAATTCCGATTTCATTCGCGAACCACCGATTTTACCTAGCGAACGCACCGATCGAAATGTAAATAACTACCAAGATTAAGGATAGGCGAGCCGTGTTTTGTAATTAAATTATTCAATTGTATACAGCATGAATACGTATATTTCATTCTACGGCCTGCAACTTCAAGTCATGCGATGAATTCCAACCACTGACCTCCATTTCTAATTCAGTCGACTCGCTAATATTATCTGACACTTTCGACATCCAGGATTTAAAAATCTGTACCTTTGCAAGTATTTTTACACGAAAGTTCATTGCACGACGTTCACAATGGCTACGAAGAAAGTGTCCGAGAATATCTTCCTCAAATTTACTTCCCAAGCAACTTTTCCCCATTGCGTACGTATTTAACCTTCATGTATAAAAAAAAAAGGAACGAGCAAGTAAATAACTAAACCTGGTATGGTTTGAAATATTAATCAAGTAACTGATCGCTAATTACATTTAATACACACCGCAGAGTATAGTCAATAGACTGGAAAATTGAAATTGCACGTCAAACGCGAGATTTTTAATTATGATGATTAAGAGATCGGTCATTCAGACTATTTACATTGTGTCGTAAGACGTCACGCTAACGCAAAGATTAATTTAATCTGTTATTACATAAGTATGTTACGCTGACCCGTTTTGTGTTATCATAAATCATAAACTTTCACAGTCGGCTCAGTGGTCTAGGGGTATGATTCTCGCTTTGGGTGCGAGAGGTCCCGGGTTCAAATCCCGGCTGAGCCCATTTTTTTTTTTTTTTACTTTCACTAATCGATGTGTTTATATTAACTCTGTAAAATTCCTGTTATTGCAGGACTGTCGTAATTGTTCGGTTAGAAAATTCATTTAAACAGCGACATCGTGTATACAATTTATTACGCTCGATTGTTCTATCAATAAATTGAAATCGAAATTTTTTGAAATCGAATTATCAAGGTTGTAAAGAAAAAAGAGAGAGAGAGAAAAAATAAAAACTAATCTAACGAAGAATTACTTATTAAAACGCAGTGATTCTGTAAAAAAATTGTTTTCTTCCACGGGAATATGTATTCGAAAGATAAATTTTTGAGTGAAACAACAAGTGACAATCAGCGCGTGTAATGCGTTTGTTGTTCGTAAAATTTTAACGCGTCGAGCGTTTGTAATGGCCGTCGAGATTTTCGCGTATCATCGCGTACCTACCGCGAGAAAGCTGAACAATTACGAGCCGGCAAGCTCGTAAATCAATCTCTGCCACGGTGGCAGATGCTCATTTGCATTCAGCCTTATTATTTTATTATCCCGGCGCTTTCAGATAGTCATCTTAGACGGACTATGCGTTAGATTATACACACACGCACACACGCGCGCGTATGAATTTTTTCAAATGAAAGAGGAGCACGTCTCATTTGCATTCTCCATTCTAGACAATAAGTATTGAGCCACAGCAGTTTCTCGAAAGACAAAACGTATAAGAAACACAGATCGCGTACGAAATCAGATGGTGATTGAATTTCACGGGTGAGAAAGCAGGTGGAATTATAAAATGAAGGTCTTCTAAATGTAGCTAATCGTCAAAGATATAATTACGTGCATTTACGTGTTTTCACTATTTTGCTATATATATAAAATTATCCTTTTTTTGTTTTCTCTATTATTAACTCTTTGGCGCCAGAATCATCGAGGCATCTGACCGTCACGCTCGGCCACATTTTTCGGTTAAACCGATTCAACGGATCCTACAATAATTTCCTGAAACTTTCAAGGCGAAATTAGACGAGCGCAGATGCATGGGACACGCGTGGTTCACGGTTTAATAAGAAAATCAAACGGCATGCAGTGAAAACGATAGGGTCAGGCACCTGCCGCGTGTAACGATCGCTTAATGACTCGTCGAAACTGTATCTCTCTATTATATTCTTCGTATTACTTTCTCACACGGAGGAAAGAAAGCTTGGGTCACCTTGGCGGAAGTCACTGCTTCTATTCTAGAAGCCCGTCTATTCGAGTTTAAGAAATTCTCTCGTAAATAATATATTTCTCGTAGATTCTTTCTCTCTGATCGACTCCAACGACAGAGAAGCGTGAATAATGTAGTAAAGACAAAATAGAACGAGAATACTTCTCCATCGTCTGGGAAAGGACAAATTTTTTTTTTTTTATCCAAGAATACAAAGAGCACAGAAAGAACGTAGAAAAATGTTCACCCTTTCTCAGTGAAAGAGCCGCTTTTTTTTTTCTTTTTTAATTTCTGACTCGTATCGTTTAGCATTTCAACTCTCCTCAATTCGAACAGTCCCTTTCGATTCATACGTTCGCCTACGATTTTGCTTTCTAGCCTTGCGATGACAAATTTCCACGTTGGCAAGTCGTCAAAGGCTGGCGCACATTGTGCCAGCCGTGAATTTCATCGGGGTACGCGACTTTTAAATCGAATTCAGGTAGAAGATTCCCGTGTTTGTGGGCGGTGCAGCGAAATTATTCTCACGTCATTGGTTTAGCATAGTGCGCGTAGCTACGGTGGCCAAACGTAGCTGGTAATGCCGGATCTCACAATGGATCTCTGTTTCACAATGAGAAAGCTGTCCCGTTGTAGATCTTCGCGTTCACCCCCCCCCCCTCCCCCCAGAAACGTGCATCGGGGGGTTTTGTGCATCGTCATGGAAAGACGGCGCGGCGTGCGTCAAAAACGGCAAAAAGAAGGACAAAATGCAGCTCGCGTCGCTACACCAACGGCAACGATCCATAATAATTTCTTCTCTGCGGAGAATAGCCGTCGGAGTCCTAAGGATAATGCACGAGTTTTATTTTCCGGTTGGGGAATAAAAGTAGGAAACAATTCGAAATCAACGAAGCGCGATGTTACTGTAACGTAACTGATTTAATCAACGATTCATTTCATATTGTACGCAAATACTCGGTCGTCCACAAACTGGTCAAACGAATTAAATTTCAGCTACTCGTGACTCGCTACACTTTATCAACTCATGTACGCGATTGGCGGACACGTATTCAAAAATATAGGAAAATTACAGTTAAGCTTCTAAACGTGACGATGACGCGGTACGCGTCCATCGCGACGAGCACGGACAATGACAAATCAAATCGAGTTTCGTGGACTGGACGTAAATCAGACACATCAGAGAACAACAGGCAAAGGATATATATTTTAATTCCGTTGCGAACAAATTTTAACCGAAAGTTACAGGCGATAGTTCTCTATAGTCCGACGAGTACGATGTACACGATTTTCATTGGGAAAATTATAAAGTGAAACGAAACCGTGAAACGAAACCGCAAACCGCGAGACCGCGACATTAATACATTAATTCGTGCGACTCCCCCACCCTCTCTTTCTCTCTCTCTCTCTCTCTCTCTCTCTCTCTCTCTCTATTCAGATTTAAAATTCAATGCAGCCACGCTCTCGAATCGAATAAATTCCGCTTTAACATAACGTTGAACTTCCACAGACCCATTCCACCACGGCATGGTCTTTCGATATCGTGAAAAGAAGCACGCCTTTGTTGAAGATGAAATTCGTTACAGTATTGGTGCAGTGGCGTTCGCGTTGCACGTTAAAAGGGAGTTTCTCGGCGTTGACGTTGAAACCGCGCCTCGCCATTGTCCCTCTGCACGGCAAACACGAAAAAACGGTTTCAATTTTCGAGTGCCCGCACCGCCGCCGCCGTGTCGGCTCTCTGTTCGTTTTGTCACCAAAGTGCTTCCCCTTTTCGACGGGAGCTCGAGAGGCCGAGGTTCCAACCCCCGCCATTCTGCTTACAGCATCTCGAGTGCTGTCGCGCTGACTCTTTTCAACTTTGATCGAGCGCCTCTTCAGTGCGCATAAGATGAAATGAATTAGCGCTCCGGAAACCGGAAAGCCTCCGTCGTCTTCAACTTCGGCCTCTCGCTTGTTTCCCCTACGCTTGTTTCTCGTCGCTTCCCGCTTACACACACACACACACACACACACTCTCTCTCTCTCTCTCTCTCTTTCTCTATCTGTTCGATAGTTTTAGCTCTCTTTCGTTCTCTTCCATTCCGTCGCTCTTCCAAGCGCTGCTTCCAGGCGCGAGAACCGTTGCGGTTTCCCTTCCCAAAACGCTCTGCGACCACAATTTTTCTCGAGTGTCGCGAGCTGCTGAAACTCATTAATACCACTCTCGGGCAACTCCCATGACAGCGTCACGAACAGTTTCAACAGTCTCGTGGCAACGTAGAACGCGTCGCAGAAAGCGTCGCGACCACGGCGATTTCGTTGGACAATTTATTCCCATTTCGCAAAGTTTATCGCCGTTTCATCGAGTTTCAGTCGCGACGCCTCTGTTCTTTTATCCTCGCTCGAGTTGTTCAACGCCGCTCACAAGGACACACACACACACACACACACACACACACACGCGCGCGCGTCGAATCGATTCCAATATCGTTTCTCCGTTCTCATCGATACAACTAAGGCTAATACATAGCAATCATCGTATCGCCACATCATAATTACAATTCCAATAGTAATCAGCGCGACATAATCGGCAACGTGACTGAGTTTCCGCTAATGAAATACCATAACCGTTCTGTCGCGGTCAAAGCGATTAAATCAACAGTCGCTTTCATTGGTCTTCGTTGGCGAGATTTTCGACGTACGTATGCATACGGTATTGTGTTAAGGCGTGTTTGTTCGAAACGTATGGAGGAAATACGTACGTATTTAACGACGTTAGTGCGTTTCTAATGAGCTGGCTAGTGGCTAGTCAGTCGTCAAGGTCGGTTTAATTCGCTCCTCTCCTCTCCTCTCCCCCTTTAGCCCTGAAGTTTCAGTGACACAAAGTCGAAACGTGTCCAATTATCTGGCTCCTCGTTAGCTAAAATCCCGCTAATTTCAGGCGTCCCTGGAAATCCACCTAACCGCACTCTGTTTCCCTTGCTCACTCTCTGTCCAGCTGGTTGGCTTTGGAACGGTTCAAATGTTTAATAGATTTGTAAAGGAGCCCGCTTGCCTGTGTATCTGCATATCAGTTGCATCGCCGGCGACCGGATTGAATTTGAGGCGTGACGAGCCTGAGCACGCAAGGGCCCGGAAAATTGAATTGCAGCTCGGCCACCGGCCGACGATGCAGTCGCAGAATCATTTATGTCGATACAGAATTTACTGGGGACAATTGGACGACTAGATTAGCCAAAGCTAGAAACCCCACTGCTAAAGATCGAAACGAAACGTTCAATCTCGATGATTGAACGATACGGCCTCTGCCTTTGTCTTCACGTGTGACAGCTCATTTCTATCAAATCGCAATGAAAGTCACAGTTGCCGCAGGTGAATTTATTGATTCGTGAAATTCACGAAATGTCAAAGCTCGACGCGATGGGCCAGCGTTTAGCTAACTCGATTACTCGAATCTCGTGGAAATTGCGAATTACTTTGTGAACTAGATCGAACGAAGAACGAATTCGCTGCACGCTGAAGTGACAATGTAATCATGACGAGGTGATCGCGGCGTTTCAGCACTTTGTTTCGTCACTTTCGTGCAGGGAGAAACAAGTATCCTGGGAAACATAGTATACTCGCGAAGGGACAGAGCATTTATAATACGCGCGTTTTGTAAAATAGAAGCGTTCGAACCGAATTCCAACCGAATACCTTCTTCAAAATCTTTCACGCGCCCATTCCCATACGTGCGTACGAAATATCTCAACAGTTTAGAATACTGCTCCGACGAATAGGAATGACGCTAGGGAAACGTAATCGATTGGTCCACTCGAGAAGAGGTGGGCCAGGTTGCAAAGCAACGCGCGTCGCGTTGAAAGACCGCGAAATTCGCGGTAACCTAGCGAGCACAGCAGCCTCCACTACTCTAAACGTCCTTTAAACCGACGGACAAACACAGTTCTTCAAAAGTACCGACCGCCGTTGCGCTTCGCGCGAAACCTTCCCCCCCTCGGATCACGAGTAGAAAGAGGAAAGCAAAGAAAGCAAAGAGGAGTCGACGCGCGAGGCTGACAATTTTTTGATTCGTAGACTTTTCCCCCGGTCTGGTCGTCGGTCATTCATTCTCCTCGCGGATGAATGAAGCCAGGCACGAACCGAGAAGTTCGGTGAAGAGATACGTGAATGGGCCGGTGAACGTCGAGGACTGAAAAAAAAGGCAGCCGGTTTTCACGTTCGATCACCCGCTGCGTGAGCACGAAGGCGACACAAGTGTCCTATTGTCGATCGACCAGGATCGACGAGAGTGCCTCCGGCCATTGTCGTCTCCGCTCCTTAACACCATTAACTACGTTTTACCTTAAATTTAACCCAAAGTGGAGGCCCTCTTGACAAATTTCCGGGATTTACGGCATCACAGCTGATTTCACATCAACAATGGCTATTCCCCGGTCATCGCGACTCTTGCTTTTCAACGCCTTTGTCCTCTCGTTTCTTCAGGCTACACGTACTACTACGTGTGATCCACATTCGTTCTTTGATCTGTTTCACTTCGGCCTAACGATCGCGATGTGATAATTCGCGTAAGTTAAACAGCCCTCCTTACGTTTGTCATCGGCCTAAATGATCGTCAAAGTCGCCAGTATGCTGGTACACTGCTCATTCGATAAAATTCACCGGTGAATTTCTAGACTTCGAGTTGCTGACTGTATCGATTGTTCGTACTGAATGAATGATGTTCTTCCGTCGTTCCGACGTTAACGTGATATTTTGTACCGAGAGAAATGAGAGATGTATCTTTTTTTTTTCATTAAAATTTATACGAATAATAAATTTGCTCTATATTCCCACTCGATAGATAGAAGCGTTATTTTTCACCAACTTCTCACGAAAAAGTGAACTGCAATGTGACGTAATGTCGCCAACTTGTAGGCAATAATTTACACCGAAATCAATAATCGTAGGAGTAATGATGAATCATTGGGCATATCGGCAAGACTGAAACTGGCACGAACAGTGATCGCGTTTTACATTGTGAAACATTCATCGATCGATGAGCGCTTAACACGTGAGTCTCAATGAATTAATTAAATGAACATACCGACGAAATCGTTATCTTAACATTCTTATACGATCAAATAATCGTTAACGACGAAAGAAATTCTAGTTTAAAAACTACCAATAAACCAATTAACAAACGAAAAAAAAAATATATACATATATATATGTGATAAAATAACGGCGCGAAATATTTTGG
Organism: Tetragonula carbonaria; assembly: GCA_032399595.1. NCBI lineage: Eukaryota > Metazoa > Arthropoda > Insecta > Hymenoptera > Apidae > Tetragonula > Tetragonula carbonaria. The sequence goes on from JAUCRC010000003.1 coordinate 5,301,767, forward strand.
AACGAAGGTATGTATATTCAACGTAGCGATAAATTTCAATGATATCTATTTTATTCTGCTTAAAAGTTATATTCAAAATATACATCATCCACTCTTTTCCTCTCTTTATCGCTCTGCTGCTCGTACAAAGAAAATATACATCTACACAGTATTTACAAGGTTCGCGTAGAACTGTATTTACAACGACATCGTAATGGAAAACGTCGCGGGGCATAATCTTGGAAGATCCTTCCGCGAGCGTAATTCCATTCTACGAATTGACGATCCTTTCCACTGTATGCTTGGTGCACCCTATGCTTCTAAACACAGGCCCGATAGCAGTCTCCTGAATCGTAGTCTGATAAACGGACGAGCTATCGATTCGTCTCTTTTTACCGCCTGTTTCCTCGGCCGTGTCTACCATGTTCCTCTTCTTCAAGCTGCTGGACAAATTGTGAACGTCCCTCTCGTAACCGGGACGATCGGCCATCGCGCTCACCCTCGGAAGACGGTTTAATTTCTCCTCCGTTTCCTGTAGGAACCGTTGCGAACTGTCTGTCACGACGAAGGACGACGGAACCGAGTGTTCGAAACGATCGGCCATGGAATTCGACGACTCCTCGTGGCCGAGGGTATCGACGGGCTTGTCAATCGCCAAGTCGGTTTTCTCGTTTTTCATCGATTTCTCGTCGTCCTGCTCGCATTTTCGTCCAGAGGTCTCGTCGCTGCATGGCCCTTCCCTCTTTTTGCCGCACGTCCTCAGGCAACAACATTTCTGACTCTGCCCGGAAGGCAGGTCCTCCTTCTTGTACTTGACCCGCCGATTTTGAAACCAGATTTTCACCTGTTTCTCGGATAATCTCAGATTCGTCGCGATCTCGATTCGCCTGAGCCGCGACAGATACATGTTCGATGCGAACTCGCGCTCGAGTTCCAGTAATTGGGTACTCGTGAACGCTGTTCGAATCCTCTTGGAGCTGTTGATGGAGTTCGGAGACTTGGGCGGAGGCGTTGGCGTGCTATTACGCGAAGGTGATGCCTCGCTCGGTGCTGAAACATCTTAAAGAATATGATCACATTAGCATCGAACGTTTCGTGGAATATTTTGCGATAATATTCTTCCTTCGACGAGAAGGGAATTCTGCTCTTCGTGGAATCCTGTTTTCTCAACGAGGGAAATATTTACCCGAGAGTCTGCTGGCGGAAGTGTTTAAAGGCGACGGAGGACTCTGGCCAGGCACTGGTCGCACGCTTCCCAAAGCAGGTGGACTGATTGAAACGGGAACAGGCATGGCCGGTGGCCTCGGTACCGGTCTTATCGGCTGATAACCCAAGCCCAGATTGAAAAAGTTGAACATGTAGCTCGGCAATTGATTACCGTAATAGGGCAACGGATACGCAGGTGGCGAATTATTTCCGATCAACGAGTCCACGAGGAAACTTCGCGACATGTTGACTTATTCTTCTGCGCGCGGTGAATTTCAAATTCATACGATCCTGCTCGATCAGATTGACACTGGACAACCGAAATAACACTGAACAATCCCGCGGCCACTGAAGCGTCGTCGTGCACAGTCTCCCGATCGATTCACCGGGTTTCACCTGGTTTTTTGTTCGAACGTTCGTTGATATCGTCGTATCCAAAGGCTGTTGCTATAATTCTACGATATTTCTTGTTAAATTGGAGTGGATGTTGCAAGTAGATAGAAGAGACGAGAGCTCCTCGCAGTTCGATAGTGTACCTTGATCTGTTTCCCTGTGGACTATCGCTCGAGCAATATATACGGGGTGCTAACTCCACCCAGGGGTTGGTTATCTTCGGGGCCCCTTTTGTACGGGGCCCCGCCCTTTTTCAAGGGTACCCCCTTTCGATTCACCCTAAACGCGTGCGGGGACCAAGCGGCTTGCTTCCCCTGGGATCGACACCGAGTAGGGCATTTTCTCGCAACGCTAATTCGACGGGTGGCTAATATGTCCGGAAACTTTATACTACCTCCGTACCCATCTTTCCACTATTATTGGCCTGTGCCATAGGGCTGTAACCCCAGCGATGTCTTCTTATTATTCTCGGCCGCATTCGTTCCTCGCGATGATTTTGAAGTATAATTTTAAATTGGCGGAAAGCGATCGTCGGATCCGGCGTATGAATTTCACTGGAATATCGTTAGTATTCTGTTTGTCCGTTTATAACGTCCACGTTCGTTTATAACTGCTTTTGTATAATCCTTCGTTTCGTTAAATTGCGTTTGAGCTTCCGTTAGACTGGAACTTTAAAACGAGAATGTACAACAAGAATGGGAGAATATTTTAACCATTTTTCTTGAAACACACGGTAAGAAACGTTGAAGTTTTAAGCTCGTTTCCGACCTCGTCAAGGTCTTGTCATATTCTTGCAGAACGTGTTGAAGAATCTCTGCAGGCAATCGAGATAAGCTGGTGGAAAGAGACGGTGCGGTTAGCACAGGTAGCCAACTTGGTTAAAGAAAGTGTCATTAGTGGTATTCGCGGTGGCAGAATTCGAGGACGTTCTATGCCAATCAAAGGGAACGTTCAAGCAGAGAATTTCCCAGGTAATGCTTGCAAATTTCCATCCTACTCGTTCCTCGGACGGAACTTTCATTCATACTCGCGTCTTCTGATTATATTCTAATAAGGTCAAACACGAGTCGTTGAATAATTTCATTGTAAGCGTCTTATCAAGAAGCGCCGTATCAATTATTCGCGATATATGTTTAGAATTCCCAGTAGCGGAGGATGCGTCTTGCCAGATTTACCAGGAAGCATGCACAAGTATTGTTTAAACGGTAACATTGTCCCTGCAACAGCACTAAATGACTTGAAAGATCCAAATCAAATCTACTCGACGAGCTGCAGCTTCTTTCCCATTCGGGAATGCGTTTGCATTCCAGAAACATTCTCGATCGCTCGACGAGCGTTTATTTTATTTTTTACGTTTCCAATAAGAACGTACTCTTATCAAATCAGATCGTTTTCATCGTTCTTCGATGAATCGACTTTACAAACTAACGTTAACATTATTCTCAACGTTGAACAAACCACTGCCGCGACTTAATCCGTGCGAGATTCAGTTTCGCTCCGAGCATCGTAAATTATTCCAACGCGTAAATAACTTTGCTCGCCCATCAGCATTTAGAGTCACGAGCAGATACATTTCATGCAACGGAGCCTAGCGGATAGCCAAGTTTCTCGAAAACCGTTTCAAGGCAGAGTCGTGAGAGATTGTATGCAGCAGGAATATTCGCAGTTGCGCGTTTCGCTATTCTATGACCGAGCTATTTAACGATCTCTTAAGCGTGCACGATCGATGAAAACGGGAGTCAGGTTTCCCAGTTGTCATCCTCTGGAGACGCGCGGTCTGGCGAATAATTCTCCGACTTACACAGCGACTTTGACGAGCTGGCGGATATTAAATTTACCCGCGGCGGTAACATAATTCGCCAACAACTGCGCCAACGACTCGAAAATTGCCGATGAATTCGCCTTTTATTATCTCTCCGCTGGCAACTCCGATGCGTTTAATCGTTCGTTCGTTAACTCGAAAAAGGGACAACGAACCGTATCGACGCAGCACTTTGACGCTGAACGCTTTAAGTGTAGTGTATACGTGGCACGAAATACGACTAGCTGCACGTACTTGCTACAAAGAGCCACGAAGTTAATTTCTTGATTACTCGTGGGTGCTTTATCGAGCGTATGGCACCCACTCGATGCTCAGAAGCCGGAAAATTAATATTTAACGTAGAAAGCACCTCTCGAATATCCCGTGTATCGTTCACCGTCGTTTTCAGCTTCGTCATTTTCCACACTTCGTGGTTTTCGTGCGAGCAGACTTAACCTTTGGCACCTGTTACCTTCTTCGTTGGAGCCAGCTAGAAGCACGCGTGAATTTTTCATCGCATTTTGGATCGTGTACATCTGCCAGTGATATACACTGTAACGACCCGACGGCGTTAGTCAAAAGTCTAGATTTATATCTAGATAAGATACGTACACGGTCATCAGTGTTTCTGATACCATCGGTTGTGAATGGCGTCGCGAAATGACAAACGCATTAGAACGCGATGACTGAAACATCACTCGCACGAGCTTTGAAAGCTTACCGAGGATGATTCGGAAATGGCTGATCTTTCAGCGTTTAATTCTGCTCTTCTTCGTTCTAGTAGTAGTTTTGACACCAAAAGCCAAAGCACGCTTGTCGCGAGCCTAAACACGCGAGATATCATGGAAAACGAATTGAACGCGTTGGAATTAATGCCGCGACACGGAAACAAGAGGAAAGATCAGAGAGAACGTAGGAGCCGTGATTTTAAACCCCTAATAACGCGACTAATCCCATTACAATGTTACCAAGGCAGAGCGGAGAGGAGCGTGCCCCGGAACTCGTATTAAAAATCAGGGTAACGTTATATCACGAGCACACACAGCTCGTGAATAATATAATATAATACAATGCGTATCTCTCTCTCTTTCAGCATATGTCCGGCAGATCCGGCTGATTCGAAGGGTTGCCGCACCCTCCACGCTAGGGGTTGGAACCGCGCCACCCTTCCTGCGCCACGCCGAATATCGCAAACAAAGTTAGAGGGAGCCCGGTACATAGCGTTCACGTGCGTCGTTACTCGCGTACTCCGAATCATTACGACCCAAGGATATTTTAATTTCACGTAGGATCCCTCCTTTAACCACCCCATTGGCTGGCTCTTTTATTTGGGGCGTATCCCGTCCCCGAGAAGTTCGAGGGCAACCAGCTAAGGCTTCGTGTCCCATTGAAGAAATGGTAAAAGAGAAGAATAGCCTGTATTTTGACTGAGATTCTTCGATTCTTTGTTAGAAAATGGATATTAATGGACTGCGAGTGTTTTACGCGTTCATGAAATGCATTTCGAACGAGGGTGCAATTAAACAACATTTTATATCTTTCAATTCAACGTAAATATTAACGTCAAGGCGCCTTTCAGAAGCGAGAGCGAATTCACAGCGTAACGACATATTCCGACGCGAAATATCGCTATCCGGGTGCCGTAACTTTATATATCGATTGTTCGTTGGAAAAGCGAGTCCTAGATTTCAGTTTCAGTTTCCCGGAGTGTTAAAGTTTCGAGCGTTTCTCGTTTCTGAAAAATGAAATCTCGTATGCGCTGAATTTTTCAATTTTCCTCGCTTCGCGTCGCGTTGGTATCGACTGGATGCTGCGTATCACACACATTTCGCGAAACGTTGAAATTTCGTTCCAAGTAAAATGGCACTGGATTTTCGAGAGAACCAACGAACTTCCAACGCAACTTACAAGTAGTTGCGCGTTAATGTTCTACTGTTCGTAGTCGTCAACCCCGTCCTATAGAAAACATTCGAAACTTCTACTCCAAACTAGAAATGTATCTAGAAACTTACTTTCCAACAGCGTTCTCAAATTGTTGGATTATCTTTTAATCGATAACTAATTAATTTATAATGGCATCAATCCCCTGGATTAAGGACGAGTCGCGTAATCACAGGAGAACCGAGTTTCAAAATTCGGTCAGCTATTTTCAACACACGTTCGTGTCACGGAATGGCTTATGCTTATGAAAGTAGCAGCTCTCTAATTGCGAGCTTATTCGCCGACTCTCGTCTCTCTCCCTTCCTCCTCCTCCTCTCTCTGTCTCTCTCCTGTCGTGTAATCTCGAGATGAACTTGGATATTTGCCGAAAAATATCAAAGTCAGGTATTAATGACTTCTCCTTCGTCGATATCAAGGGCTGCCAGATCTAAGTTTCTTGGCGTGTAAACCAGAACGCCTCGGGGTCAACGACGAGCCAAATATTTAGCGGATACCAGTTACCTCGCTCGCGAGGAACAAAGTTCAGGGCAGACCTGAAAACTCGATGAGCATCGAAATCGACGAAGCCAGCCAATTATTCGTGACTTCGCCGAACGATCGTCGAGAAGATCACCGCGAATGACGGTTCGGCGAAGAGTTTGCCAGTCGAGAAAAATAACTTTCCATCCGGACGCAACAGGGCTTCTTCCACGGTGATCATCAAACCTGTTCCTTCGTGTTCCCTCTTTCTCCTCCAAGCGATATCCACTTGGATATATTAAACTCATAAAACTTTCCTTCGCAAACTAACTTCCCTTCAGAAAACGATCTGGAAAGTCGTTCGCGAAGAAAGTAGATAATTATAAAAGAGGAAGGTAAAACGTTCGAGTCATTTTTCGGCTGTTTCTTTGGAGTATATATACATATATAGCGTGAAACTGAAGATATACTTGAGATATAACGAGGACGTTATTCGTGAAACTCCCATTTATCCACCCTTCTCGTAAACTCTTGGAATACCAAGTTTAAACACACCTGCGAGGAGATCTTATAAAACCACCTAGTAGAAAATTAGAAGAACGAAGAAACTACTGAAATTTGAAACTACGTTAACATCCACCAATCGCGACTGCGAATCATCCGACAACTTCGCCAGGATTTATATTTTTATCTATTTATTTATCAGTAAATTGAATTCGCTCTGTACCCATCGACAAAATAGCCGTTCTGCTTATCGAGGAAAATAGTTTTGATAAAATGTCGGCTGCTCCCATTGGCAAATAATGCCAAGACATTCCGCTATCCGATATCCGAGACAGATTTGATTTCAACTTTCTAAACTATCTCTAGCCGAGCAATGAAAATCGACGAGATTTTCCTTCTCGATACGATCTTGGCGTACTCTCGATCAATACGAGCGAATTTAAATCGATCGAAACGGTAGACGAAACGGAGAGATGAAATCCAAGCCTTTGCCTGGATGTCACGTTCGTTATCCTGATTTGTCCACGTTCGTCCGACAAACAAACGCGACAAGAATAATCCCTGTGGATCGATCGTACCGATCGAACTCGAAAAATCCTTCGAGATGAACGCGATAAAGCGTGACGCAATGACAACAGGTAGACAATGTGACGGTCGGTACGGTTTCACGGATCACGGTGAAGGATCTCGATCATGCTCGACGAAGCTTCACGGCGAAACTTCGCCCAAACAGATACACACGAAGCGAGGAAGGTACACGGTTTCGATTCCAGCTGATTCGACGGAGGTCTGTGAATCAATCGGGCGGTTTCCCGATTCCTCCGGCAGCCGATGAAAGAGGGAATTGCGAGGACGACGTCGTCGTTCGGTAAACTTACTCCTTTTTTTTTCCAAGCATTATTCCTCGGAGCTGTTTCGTTCCACCGTACTGCGTTTTCGATCTCGGGGCAAGGATCCGAAATTAGCTCGGCTCATTTCACCCGGCAGAAAAGTGCATTCTTAGGGAAGAATGCACGATCCCAAAGGAGCATCCTATTCAACCTAGACTCAACCCACGCTATTGGTCATCTATAAAAGGGTCTGATGAAGGGGAAGAAAAAAAGAAAAACGAAAGAAAAGAAAAGAAAAGGAGGAGAGAACGAAGAATGAAACGGTGCCGGGCACAGCTAAATAATCATGGGAATGGCAAATACGATTTCGAATCTCCGCTTTTGCTGCCATACAGACCAAATAATTCGACTATAGTCCAGGAAGCGAAGTTTTGGCGAAAATCCTTTCATTCGGTCTTTTACCCCCTTCATTGTTGCCCACTGGTGGAATTATATCTCTACGAGACATCGCTCGCTACAATTTCTGCTTTCTCTTCTTTTTATTAGCCGCGGAGACATTCGAAACCCTTTCGAGATATAGAGATTCGAGAGACTCGAGATGATCGATCGTTTCAGATAATTCGCTAAATTTCTCGTGCATCTAATTTTGGATGCTTTGTGGATTGCACTTGTATTGGGAGAAACGAAAGAAACGCAGATCGCACTCGATATTTAATCAAACGTTGTAAGACCACGTGCACGAAGTTCGTCGTCAATCTCGTTATCCTTGAGAGGGAAGAAGTTTCGCATTCGTCTATGTATCCTAGCGGGTACACAAGAGGAATCGAAATATGTAGCATGTGCTAAGAAAGTACATAGCAATCTCGAAACTTTTGTCGAACTCGACAATCGGCAACTCGATAAGTTTAGTTCATGGTCTACAACTGGCTAGCGAGGCAACTCGTTCCAAAGAAAAGGAGGAGAAACTTAATTCTCGCGGACTCTCCGGGCGAGCAATGCGAATCATCATTCTTCGTGTTTTTTTTTTTTTTTGCCGTGCAACTTTCTTTCTTCCTTCCTTTGAAGTCTGGCGGACTTTTTTCCGCGGAAGATCGAGGACACTCGCAACGCGAAATCAACGAAATCATCAGCGAGCGGAGTGGAAAGAAGTCTGAGCGATTGGCTCGATAAATCTAAATTGTTCCGATAAATCTCGCAGATTAGCGCGAGAATGGAGTTCGCGTTATAACGCGAAGACCCATGGATTTAAGCTAAATCCATCATGCCTGTGCATCGATGACCTTTTTGTCGGCGGCACTATTGTTTCGACCGCCATTGTCGGTAACAACGAGCGTCTCTGAATCATGATGATCATCCTAGCGTGGATTATTCGATAATTTCGCTAGGTTACGCGCTCTTTTCTTCTCTTTCCCTCCTCGTTTTCATTCGCCTTCGTTGCCTCGTTCGCTTTGAGTATCCATCCTCGTCTTCTCTACCTAGTCAACGTTCTTACTGTTGTTTCCGCCTTGGTACTTGTGTTTTGACACGCGCCGAGGAGCTTTCACGAATAACACGGTCAGCTCCGGATTTCGTTGAGCGGCACATGGATACCTCACGGTTTGCTGAACACCGTGAATCGGCCACGATCTTCTTGTTTGCTTCGTCGTTCCTCAACGGACGTGAGAGTATCATGAAACGTAATGACCGGGGTTCCGGTCAAACATCGAGGGATTCTGTATCCTCTTGGTTGTTTCTCTGGATAAAGGTTGGCTAAGCGCATTTTCCTCTCCAAGCAATGGCAATACTTGCGAGAGCAATAACTGCGAGAGCCAACGATTTATGTAAGGGGATCTTTCTGCCAGTGGATCTGTATAGCCATGCGTCCGTATAAATTACGGCCATGTCCGAGCTATTCGTGCCTCGCATCGCTACTTATCCGTAAAAAATACTCTTTCTTAAAGTGTAATCTTCCCCGTACGGGCACACCGCCTTGGCAGATATGACACGTATTCGATGTCCTGCGACGTTGGTGAATATCGCGAATATCGCGAATATCGCGAATATCCGGGAGATTTACGTAGCATCGACGATTACGCTACACGTTACCGTTAGCAGCGAAATTGGCAAAGTTGGCAGAACGGATAGCGATTATTTCATTCCTGACGGCGAAGAATAAAGCTTGAATTTCGAGGAGAAGGGGGTTCTGGCGTTCCGTCGCCAAGTTGAACGCGGCAATCCTCATGGAACGAAATTACATCTACATGGATTACATAAATGGAGAAGGAGATTTCTGTCTGGAAAGACAACGGCATCGACAGAAACTGGAAATTCGAAACTTTTATCGGCTACTGGTTATTTCGCCGTGGAGCCACGAGCATTTGCGCTTCGGTAAATAACGAATAAAAATCGTCGACGCTATTTTCACACCGAAGGCCAACACACGTGTCTGCTCGATGCGCTCGAGCTTTTTTTGTCAGCAGCTTTTTCTATCGAAGCTATTAAAATTTTGCGAAACAACCTCGCGCCGTTCCGGATAGAGCTAAAAAATCCATTTCGGTGAGTGACAATCCGATTGCATGGGGGAAAAAAAAAACCTTTGTCCAAGGTAATTCATAAATGAATCCGATCAAAGCGAAACGGTGCCGAAGAGAGAGAATGTCGAGAGATATGGAGCAACGTTTCACCGACGAAAAAACGAAAATAGGGTTGGTTGTATTTTGCTTTACGTATCGTCGGATCCTTCGACGAAAGTATTCCTCCGTATTCTTTTACCCTTTGGCAACAATCGCGAAAAATGAACTTTCGATGACAAAGCGATACGAGGGGTTACTCTTTCTGCCCGTAATTTCCCTCCGCGCTCTTAGTCCTCGATCATTTTATAAATTCATCAGGGTGCCTGGGGAAAGGGCGATCGAAAATCTCTACCCTCGTTATGCCTGCTCGTCACAAACCGTGTCTAACAATATACAACCTACTCATAAATACGTCGTGATACTACTATAATTTTTATTCTACTATATCATTCATGTTCGGCAAAAATCTTGCAGAAATATTTCTGGCACGATTTACTGTAATATTTTTTTCTTTTTTTCTTTTTATGACGCTGTACTTCTTTTCTATCTTTGCATTCATTCTTTGCAAATACTACCGGGCTTTCTATAAGCTACGAAAATTTCTACGAAAATTCTCTCTGGATTTCTGTTGGAAAAATGAAAAGACTCGCAAAATGTTTGAGAGACTGCGAAAGCAATAGATTGCGCAACAGTGACGTAAACTCTTGGGGTTAAACCGTTTCCGAGTGATCCAGGAAAACTTTATTGGCCTGCGGCGCACAATAAACGATAGATTGCGATGTAACTTCGTTTCGATGCGTGCCGCGGGAGCACGCTTCCGATCACGTGCCGCATAATAAGCGCGTGCCAGGATAATAATTCCTGAAGACACCGGCTGATGAAGGCCACGTCGTCGCGCTAACTGGCGCATTGTCGGCCTCTGTCAATCCCGTGATTAATCCCATTATGGTGGCGTGCATGAGGCTCGACGCTCGACGTAAGCGGAAACGCGACAAAGCCACGCGGAGTGGCACGCATTTTTTTTAGAATCGCGAAACGTGCCTCGAAAACGTGAAATTACCGGCCAATGCCGGCGATGGCCCTGCAAACCGAATTACGCTCGCTCAATAAATGAAATTGCTACCATTAAATTGAAACATTTGAGCGGCCAGAACGCTCTGCTCGTAATTGGTTCGAGCTTGAAGAACACTCGTCGATCGTATCGGCAGAGAACCGATAAAATGAAGTTTATTAGACGAAAGGACGCGACTGATGGTCCAGAATGCATCGGTGCGATCGCATGCTCGGCAACTTGAAAATTCGCTCATAACCTTCTTCGAGTTTTTACTTCGTTACCTCGGCTAAGATCAGGGGAAGAAATGCCATAGACGTGCAGGAATAACGTTCCCTACTCTCTCTCTCTCTCTCTCTCTCTCTCTCTCTGTCTGTCTGTCTATCTCTGCGAATCTAGATTTTTCTACCCGCTCGCCAAAAATCGATCTCTCGCCGAGGGAAATGTCGCTGGTGACGATGTTCGCGTCAATGCAATGGATCCTTGTTCACGTGAACTGCTGAGAAGCGTGTACGTGCTTTTTACGTCGAGTTCGCGTTTCGGCGTCACTTCAGCTGTGGCCGTATTGTTCTCGCAATAATAGCCTTTGTCAAATACGAGGCCAAACTACCTGGACAATGTCGGACGTTGAACAGAAATCGAAAAGCACGCGTAGAATCGAAACCTCGTCGAAACGGGTCCGTTGGAGTAAAAAAGAAAAAAAGATAAAACCCTATAGGTACATATGGAAATAATTGTTATCGTTTTTGACACCGTATCACCTTGAAATGCAGTAGGGTGCGCGCGCGCGCGAGAGAGAGGCACGTACGTTGCGGCGTAAAAGCTTCTCTCGTATGTTCCTCCCCCTCTTCGAAATAAGGGAGACACGAGTCCATGAAATCCCATAAATATCCCCGAGAATCTATCCAACGCGGTTAGTAAATCGTGCCTATGAAAGGAATAAAATATCACTTTTTGCGGTAATTTTACGGCAATTTTCCGATTCGATGAAATCCCGGTCTCGTATAAACGAACGCGCTACCAGGTGTCGGGAAAATGTCCGTGCTCGTCCTTCCATTTACCCCGCCTCCTCTTCGTCGCCCTTTCACACGAGGCAGTGTGATTTTTTCTCGGTTCGTGCTTGTTCGTTTTTCAACCAACAGCTCTAGCCACTCGATTAACAGTCGACCAATGGACCACCTCTCCGAGGTTCTACAAAGACAGGTACGAGGCGATTGTGGCGATTTTCAATGGGAGAAACGTGTGTCCTATTGAACGATCAATGATCCGTGGTCACGTTCGACGAAAGGCAAGAACATTTTTAGTTTTTTACTACGTAGCGGTTAATCGGCCGATTTGTATGTTAAATAATTCCCTCCCTCGATTTACACTCGATTTGTGCTACCCGATACACTCAAATAGCCTCCGTTATAGACCACCACTGTCTGTAATTTACGAGACGATATTAATCAACAGTATTTTCCCTGCCTAATGCAAACGGGTTTTACTATGAACTTCGTACGTACACGCGATAATTACATCGTTAATTTGCAATGTCCACAGGATTTCGGACGCTTTGAAAAACAGTCTGGAAATTAACTTGAAGCGGATCGTCGCGTGTTCATCAGATATTAGAACGGAAGATGAGGAAAATTCTCGGAAATTATTAAATTAAATTAGAAAATTATTAAACATCTTTCAGACTAGATGGATTAGGCGAGATTAAATAATTCCGATATTTGTAGCATCGACTCTGAACTTCATCCCTTTCGAAGAGAAAGAGACCAATAAACGGGAAATTTTGGTGCAGCTTAAGACGGCAAAGCGTCGAGATTGCAAATAAATCGGTATGCGATATATCCTCCTGTTATGTGATATATCTCGCCGACAGGCGAGAAAATCGATAACGAAGGCGATTTTCGTTCGGTTTTTTCGTTTTTCTGAAACAGAGAAACGGAAATTTAATTTGGTCTGTTGTCCCGACGTTGGAAAGTTTGTAACAGCTCGGGCTAATTTCCCCTCCGTTCTTCCTTCTCTGAACTCGTCTCGTCGCGGAGATACTTTTCCACTCTCTGATAGAAGGAAAGGAAGAAAAAAAAAAGAAAGAGAAAACATTCTGTTGGCTGCTCTATCGCTGCGAGATAACGGAAAAAAAAAACGTGAAACTTAAATACCAGGCATTTACTTAAATCCGTGCGCGAGTTCTAAACCTCGGCTTAAAGTGGAACCTTCGTAAAACAGTATGTCCTACAGAAGGCTACTTGTGGGAGCGAGGTAATCCCCGCTATATTTGCCTTTTCCGATGGATAAATATTTAGTCGATTTCAAGGGCATAACGCGAAACCATCGGCGTAGATTAATACAACGAATTCAAAACGACATATCGCCACGTGTTCCATTAATAAATATGAAATTTCGCGACCGACTTGTCGCCAGTGAATGCAATAAACTGTAATTTTCCGTTCATTCCGTGATCACCGTGCTCAAGCGTCATATCGTTCCTACCGTTTAATTATTAGAAACGAATACGTGAAACTTTTTTGCACGATCTTCGATAATATTTTCTGTTCGTCTGATATTTATTAAATACCATACCGGTGCATTGATGAAACATCGGTTCCGTTTGGTTAAAAACTACCAAAGAACGATCCATCGAGAAAGAGCAATGAAGTGGCTCGTGAAAAGTAGGTACGGCTCACGAGAGCAAGATGAAATACGTCAGGATGAAAGGCCGCGATTAAATCGTGGCCATCGAAGCTAAAAACTCCTTGGTTCGTTGAAAAAAGAAAAAAAAAAACGAGTACAAAAATCATATTCCAACCCGAAATCGTTAATTTGGCAAACTCCTTGAAATTGAATTAATTTAAATCGTTAATTTATATACGTTGACGAATAACGTTCCTGTTACTCAGCAAGTTATTAATTTTCTTTCTATTCGAATAGCTTCGTGGCATTTCATCGGCGAAAACAGCAGACTGTGACGGGCGCAGAAAGAAAGCTTGACTACTTAACGTCTCTCCCCAGAGTCGTAAACGCGGATCGAATCGGTCGGATAACGTTGACAGTGTTCGAGCCCCTTTTACCAACGTAAACTCGAACGACACGTCGACGAGACACCATCGGCAAAAGCATTTCGATATTATGTTCGAGTGGCGTCGAGTGCCGGTAGGGCTCGTCTTTAGTTATGCCATGTTAGTTACGCAATGCTTACTTCGCGATAAATTATGTCCCGCCGGTGAGTGCACGGATAAACGTGAGCATTTGATCGAACGAATTTTTGTTCTCACGACTGTGTACGAATGCAAAAATTTAATGTCCACGATGACAAATAAATTTATACATATATATATATATATATATATATATATATATATATATATATATATATATATTTCGAGATAAAATTGCGACGTGCGAAATTTAGCAAAAATATTCGATGTTGATTTCAAACCGACCAACCTGTTCACCGATTCGTTTAAAGAACAAAACAATTCGAATATCTTTGCGAACGGAGTTGGCAAACTCGTCAAAGCAAGCCTAAAATAACATCGTTCGTGGAAAAGTAAGGCGTAATATTGGGTTTTCTTTTAGTCGAAAAGTCCAGATGCGCGTGTCAAATATTCACTCGTGTCCGACTGACTTGAACATTCTTCCGCAATTTTCAGTATCATAGTGAACAGAACTATGATACCATCGTTCCGTTGTACGTACTTTAAAATTTTATATCTAGGAATATAGTAAAGAAAATCTTACACAAAAAACATCAGGTGCCAATTTTCATTGATCTAATGGAAACGAGCATCTTTGACACATAATCATATTCATCCACTTCAATGGTCCAAGATAAGCGATAACGTTTTATCGAGGCTACTTCTCGCTAATTAATTTCTTTCAATTCCATTTATCTATCGTTCGTATTATTATCTAACTTCGTACAGCCAAGTTCCCAGATGAAAGATAACGTCGATGAAAAATAATCAATAAGTATCTTCTCTCGCGTTACTTCGTTCAAGAGCTCTCTTAATTACGATTCCTTAATTAAAAGCCTGCACGGCATTAGTTTCCAATTAATCATGGCACATTAAATTACATCATTACCAGTTTTCGCTGAATTGAATTTTTAACAAGTATTTCATCGGCGTTATACCTACGCCAGAAAGTTCTTAATTATGTATCAACAGAACAGCATCGACAGAGCAAATTCGAATTATTCTTTGTACAGAACGTAACAGTTCTTTCTTTGTAAAATCGACCATCGACTGACCTTTCCTGTCATCCTCGTTCCAAGTAATATTTTTGTGAATTACACGATTGCATCTACGAGCATATGTTACTATTTCTACGTATTCACACGTATATGACGACGAGACAGTGACTAACACTAAAGTATTGGCAAGCTGATCGTACAACTTATTACCATCCGTCGTATTTATTTAGGTCCTTGGCTCTTCTTTCAATTCTGACATTAAATGGGATATAATCCGGCAATATATGAGTCTCATTTGTAACTTGTAATCTCGTACGATAGCTTTTATACGTTCAGAGATATATAATTCAGAATTAGCGTTACTTGTAGAAATTATTTAGAGACGTTGGAGAAAAACTTTTATATAATCTCGTTGTTTCAAATTCTGCGGCGTATTGTCAGAAATTGTGTTGCAATTTCATTAATGTTACGATCATCGTGCAAGAAAGAAATATGATAAAATGTTTTGCAAAATAATAATGTAATTCGAAATGTAAAAGAAAGAAACAAATAATATTAGCTTAGTTAAATTAAATCAGTTGGATTTGTTAAATGTGACAAGAAATTTTCAATTTCATCAATAACAATATCATCTGAAAGATTCGTTCTCCTCCGAGCTGCGCAATTTTTACGCGTAGAAACAAGCAATTTTAGTACCTACGGTAACAGAGACTGTGAAGGGTTCGTCCACAACGTTCCCCTCGAATCAATTATCATTTCATTCGGACGAAATTACCGATAATTCTAATGCCTGTCGGATTAGAGATCGATTTTCCAAAAAAGCACAAAAATTTTCGTGAATTGACGTAAGCGGCTTAGCGGCGTGTGTCTACGGCAGCTGTCGTATCCTGCCGATCTATCGAAAACCCATCATCTATATATATTGTTCATAGCACCAACATTAATCCCATAAATACAGAAATTATCCGGGAAGGGCTTTTTCAAAGGCGAAAAGAGCAGCAAGAATGTAATCGTCTATCCAGGTAGAAGGAATCTCTGCTATTGGGCTAAGAGAACATTTTGTGAATTCGAAAAATTCAACTATGAATTCAACTATTGAAGGCCATTTGCTTTTATCCGTCGAGCGTGCAATCTGCTTCGGTAAATTAAATAGAAAATTTATACTCGAATAATGGTAAGGAAAATTTACACCGTGATTACAGCGTTTTTGTGTATCTTTGTGTCAATAATTTAACCATTGCGTTATAACTTAAGTATAAAAATTAACGACTCAGTTTCTGTTTTAATTACAAAAGAATAAACAAGAGACTTAAACTACAGTCGATACAAAATAGGTCCGATATCATGCACAGACGCGGTATCGTGTCATGACTTTTCATATCCTACGACTTAGGGGATGAAACAACCCCTGTTACCATTCTCGTGTCACAGGCAACGTTATCGATTCAGGATAGAATAGGAGTACAGCATTAGTAGCACAGACGAGGTGTGTGAATAAACATTGCATCTTATGGGACTTCATGCCCCATGCTCTAAAATACCGACGTTGTAAAAAAATCAATGGTTTTTTTAGCACATTCTACGTTTAAACGGTGAATTGAAGAATTACATCAAGTAAAACTATTAAGTAAATTAAGTAAATCAAATAAAAGTAATTATTAAGTAAATCAAATGAAATTTTTAAAAAAAATTAAAGAACCTAGAAGCTCAAATAAATTTTATCAAAAGTTTGATACAATATGAGAGGAATTAAAAAGAAGAAGAAAGGACAACCTTCTCATCTGCAGATATAACTGTATAACTATTCCAGACTTTTCAAAATATTTTTGTACGAAAAATGTACAAATTCGGATGAAATATTTTCCATAGATTTATAAGTCAGTTATCTGTATATCAAAACTACATATTATTTGTTCTTCATTAGTTTAATGGATATGTACATTTACACAACCACTTAACCGAGATCGCAGACAATCAACTCGTATTTGCCATGTAATTAATAATTGTATCAGTTATATAATTAATTGGTTAACTACATAATAATGCAATTAATAATTATGTCAAATAATACCAATTGCCGATCTTATCACGTGGAGGTGCTGCGAATGGAGACTCACCCTATCCGCGGTCTATCCACTTTCCTTTTGCGAACAGAAATTTATTAATTTAAAATATGTACCTATGAACAAATACTTCTTCTATTGTACGTTTGCAAAACGTTCAATATCTTGATTATTGTGCAAATATCAATAAAAGAAAAAATTTACGTATTAACTTGATTTTATTTTAAAGAGTGAAATCTCTATTTTAACAATGAATTCGCTTCTTTTCAAAGATATTTATTTCTATTAATTTTGATCAGTTTTATACAATTTGTTTTTCTGATTTTAATTGGTAAATTAAATTTGATTGTTCGCTGAAATTCATAAAGAAAATATAATTAACTTGTAAAAAGTAAACACGGTCAACTCTGACCCATTTTACTATCGAATGAAATAATTCAATGTGAGTTGCGACTAAGATAGCGTGCACGAAGATCGAGCAGATGTAAGTCGATGACCTAGTGTAGCTACTATTTTAATCAGCAACTTCTACAATTTGACGTATTACATCGATTAGCTGGGAAAGGTGTTACTATTGATCCTATGTTACCCACTGTACGTTAAGTTATAGAACTTTTAATCGAGTTTATATAATCATTTATACAATCGCTATTTGTATACAATTGTCTATCTTACAATATACAAATCCGTCTTCAAATAGAAATTACAAAATCTCAAAGAAAAAGTGAAAATTAAAAGAAATCTCTAAGAAAACCCTCTAAGAAAATTTCTAAGAAAATCTCTAAGAAAAAGATGTTAACTGTAATTTATTTTCAAACGCCAAAATTATTATTATGCTAAAATAGTGTTTGGCATAATAATAGATTAATTTTATTAAAGTTTGAATTAGAATGTATTTTATAACTAATAACTATAGAAAGAGAATAAAAATTATAAAATACAAAGTTACTTACATTTACAGTTTTTGTAACACTATTCAGAGACCCTCTTTAGAGAACAGCAAGAAGAAAATGGCCTTTAACAAAATATAAATTATTCAAATTTAAAATATTGAAGAAGATTAAAATTCTAACAAACTCTAATTATTATAAGAATTTCTACTCTAATATAAATATTACTAAACTTTATTTTTTAATAAATAATAATTAAAGTAAAATATGAAAAATAAAATTGGAATGTAATATCTAAAGATTCTATATGTTTAGCTTTCATGCACCATTATATCTTTCCGAGAAAACAGGAGAAAGTTGTAAAAAGACCTTTAATAAAACGTGAAATATTATGATTTATTCTTGAGAACATAATATCAATTCAAAAAGTTTAGAATTGTGCATTATGGAAATTATTATTTTGCATTATAATATATTAGATTTTATTTTTTAATTAGACTAGATTTTTCCTAATCTTAAACATCTGTAAATATTCCATATTATATTCCGATTTGTAAAAATTATAGTTCCGAATATCCGTTAGTAAAATTTCAAATATACTTCATACTAATCAAATATGGCGCGCTTTTTCTGTCAGTTAAACGAAATTGCTCATTACGAAAAAATCTATACACACCTAACCGTGATAGCTATCCTTTCCCAAAGAGAATGTAAGTTACTAACTATCTAATGAAAAAAGAAGACAAACGTATAAATACATCTATTTTTATTAGAATAAATCAAATGTTATAGTATCTCCATGAAAAACTATCCGAAACTTACTATTAATTATTATGGCGTTCTTTTGAATTTCATGGCATCCGTCTAATATACCTATATTTTGAACTTTCCTTCACAATCAGCAATAATCTGTACAAAAGAAAACAAAAACTTTCAAATATAAATATAAAAGAACCAAATTATATAAAAATGAAACAATAGTCAAAATGTCATTTTGAAAACTCATAATACGGGCTTCCAATAAATATAACAACCAAAAAGACAATTAAAAGAAAATAGATAATGCAGTTATGAATTATACTAATATTTGATATATTATTATAGAATAAAAACGTACATTAATTAAACAGAATTGGCAATAACAAGGTTGTAAACGTGAATCAATAGCAACGAAAGTGTTGAAAACTATGCTGTTAATAAATGCTATACATAATAAAACACCTTAACATTATGATTTTCATTACTAGACTAACTCCCCGCGCAACAGGTACGCGTTGTAAAGAGGTGGGGGCTCGAACGAATACTATTTGTCTAATTTATGGAAAAGCAAAATATTTCTAACCAATCATATGTCATATGTGTCATATACATATATATACACATACACACACGATAATTTAATTTTATTGTATCAATTTATTACAACATATTATTAATTCTGTTATATTTTATTTTAATATGATTTTGTAATATTAAACTAACTAGATAAGATTAAAACTTGTAATCATTTAATGAATTATATATTAACATATTAACATTAACATAAATCATTATAACTTCTGATTCTAGTGTAACTATGAGAATCGTATGTAATTATAGTGCATGAAACTTTAAAATGTTTCATATAATATACATAAATATATTCATAAAACCGTATCCTTTGTTCAAATATTTCCACAAACTACTGTATAAAAAACCAACAAGTTATTGAATGTATGCTGTAATCTTTTTAAATGCTGACTATTTTAGATCATATATGCATTCGTTAATGAAAAAACAGATGTAAAAAATATTGATTACCCGATAACGTCTGGATAATATTCTTTCGTGCTGTCTACACCTCATACTTTTACGTTATACACCAATACTATAAATCGAGAGAAACTATATCGATTATATCGATTATTCAGTATCGCAATAGCTAACTGTAAAGTTTCACCACACCATTGGCGCTGTAGTCTTTACCTATAATAAACATTTCATATGAAAATAAATTATCTAACTTTGAATTAAAAAAGAATTGCTTTTTTAAATCAATATTCCAATTCCTTATCATCTATTAAATAAAACTATTACATAAAAATACCTATGATTTTATTTTTCTTTTATTTGATTTAAACCACAGACGAGGTATATGAATAGACCAAGCATCTTACAGGATTTCGTGGCTCGTGACCTGAAATACCGACATGGTAAAAAAATCACTAGTTTTTTAGCGCACTCTACGTTTAAATAACGGTGAGTTGGGGAACTAGTGAATGCGCCAGCAATATGATTTTTTGTTCATTACAGTTTGTCAAACTTTCAATATCGAAATGTAAAGCTCGTCTGTAACTATATCAAGTAAAACAATACAAGCAAAATGTTTAATGGTATCTCCAGATTCCAAAATACGAGATTAGTATCTAAAATTATCCTATTATGTAATTTTGTGTGTGTCAGAAAGAGCCCTATTCGTGTTTTACGAATTTATCGATTGGTTTTTCGTTGGAAATGATAAAATTATTACTTATAACGAGATGTTTTATTTATTGAAATATACTTAGGGAAAGATATTTAGAACGGACCTGACGTTTAATCAGAAAGGAGACAACATAGACTTCGAACTTTCGAAACGGATAAATTTTGCAAGAAGTAATTTACAACACATAATGTGCTTCTTCATTGCAAACAATATTTTATTGATAAGTTAAAATTTTCATAAAATCGAGTTTACGGGATAAAGATAATTCATTCATGAATTTACACATTTGTAATTAAAAAGACGTCATAGTTAATTATGTTGTTCATAAAAATATTATATTTCAATCAATCTTTTCCAATACTTTTAAATAGGTGTTAATAATCAAATATGTACTAAATTTTTCATTCCAATTTCCATTAGTCGCTGTTTTAAATTCGCTGTTTATATTTCTTCATTGATGAAATACCGTTCAATTCAATAAATAATTCTCGAAGATCTGGCAACACTGTTCATATTTTTTTAATTTTAATTTTCCCCACTAGTAGTGCTACGGTCACAAAATCGGTACAACAGGATGTGACACAAAAATGGTAAGATTATGTCAACCTTATTAGCATGGCCGCGAAAATACATGATCATGCAATATCTATTCATGTACCTCGTCGTGATTTAAACCAAAGAAGTACATCTTAATTTTAAGATTTAGCTTTATGTTAGCTGTTAATTTAATGTTAGCTGTGAATTTAACTTAGATAATTTGTGCACTTAAGCTTCTTCATGTTTATAATGAACGATTTTACTCTTTAAAATAATTTCCACCATATTCAATAAAATTTTTCTATTATAAATACTATACAAAAATCAGCACAAAATTCAAATATCATTTCGAAATTTATAAAATAAATAAAACAAAAAGAAATTAAAACTCCGGATAAATAAATGTAATCACGAATTAATCCTAATAATTAGTTCTTTTTTTACAAATAAAAATTTGATTGAATCATGAATGTTCTGTGTTGGAAATACTAGCACCACATAGCGGTAAAAAGGTAGAACTAATCTTTTTATAAAATTAAAAAATCAGAATTATCAGTCAGAAAGCCGTTCTGAACAGTTTGAAAATTAAATTAAAGTTTTAATTTTTAAGAATTCTCTTTTATGTTCGATATTATTTCGATTTTTTATATAATTAATTGATTACACATAATTAGAATAAAATATCCTATATACTTCGTTCGTGTGTCCTATTATGTGGTGGCGCCACTGTGTCCAAATAAGGAATTTTATCCTAATTGTGTATTAATTAATTAATTACGTAAAAAATCAAAGTAATATCGTATAGAGAGAATTCCTAGCAATTAAAACTTTAATTGAATTTTAAAGTTTAAAACTTCGATTTATAAACTGATAATTTTTTTTATTTTAATAAGACGAGATTAGTGCCACCACTTCACCGCCATGCGACACTAGTGTTTCAATATCCATGAATTGATTAAATTTTCATTTGCAAAAATCAGAATTATAAATTTTTATGATTGCATTTTCAATATTAAACTTTTAACTTTTTTCGTCCATTTTATTTAAAATGCATGAATAAAGGTTCTCAAAAATTCTATCGAATGGTCTGAAAATTTCATTGAAACAATGTTTAATTTTTCATGAACTGTACATTAATACATAAATATAATTTTTCGTGCTCTAAAATACATAAATATAAATATATACAATGTAAATTAATCGCATAAAAATGTAAAACTCATATTTTTTAATTTCGACATAAAACAGTTCTATCATTTCGTCACTATAGGATAAAACTGTTTCTACGGTCATTAGTTAAAATTATTGACTAATTAATCAAACAAATTTTCAAAAAGTAAAATGCTTTTGCAGAATTAATCTGTAAATTTCTTTATCAAATCTTTCTAATTATGTTCTAAATTTTTTCTTTCTATTAATTGATGAAACATTAATTCGATAAAAATTTTATGGTACTGTTCATGGTACTAGCACATGTTCATTTTGAAAATCGATTTTATGATATAAATTCTTGAAAAAGAATTGCATTTATTTAGATGTCAAAAAGTAAATGAATGTTTTCAATAATTCATAAATGTTTCATTTTCTCTAATCTCTCCTTAATCTCTCCTAACTAATATATTTTTAATCGTTCATTATACAAATTGACCAATAAGATCATCCCATAGGATAAGATAAATATCATCGGAAACTGTAAATTTTCAAGAACGAGAATAATCCCATCTCATCTCATTTCGATTATTTGAAAGTCGAATTCGAAATAAATTTATTACTCAGATGCAGTTTTAAAAGTTCGAGTCAGATTCTGATGCAAACGATATAAATTTTCTTTCATACGTGGGTTGAATGTTGATGGGGATTTAAAATAACGAACTAAATCATACGAAAAAGGCCGAACGTTGCCGATTCATTGCTCGAGCGGACTCGGCTTCTGACCCGAACCCGAACCACATTCGTTATTCGTTACTCGGAGAGTGTAGCGTTTTCTTAGTTCAATGTTTTCTATTTGTTCGTCTATCGTGATTAAACGTTTATACTGAGTGATATATAATAAAGTGTTTTTATACTATTCGGTGCAATATAGAAAATCGGTTACAAAGAAGAATAATTATGGCTGTAACAAGTAATGCTATGTATAACGCAGGAACCGTCGCTCCATCGTTCATGTCGTCAAACGTCGTGTATTACAGTTGCGTACCGCGTAATTGTAAAAAAGAAAATCAGCATAAAGTTATGTTCGAACATATCAAAATTGCGAAACCTCCGACGTTTAATTACTGTTCCTCTGATACGATGATGGAAACTGATGAAGACGGATGTGATTATTCAATGGCATCAGACTATTTGAATAATGATTCCGTAATTATAGAAGCAGCGGTACAGAACCGGTTAAAAGCTCATGAAAAACTACAAGTTGAACAACGAGCAGTTCATGACGTGGATGTGCCTCAACGCAGGAATCGGAAACGACACAACAGCGATCTCAGCTCTACATGTCAACTGAAAAAGTTTCGGAGAGGTAAAAATGGATTTATAATTTCATCTTTTTCGTCCGTTTTGTGAAGAATAAATAAAAACGTGTCAATGATCTGTTTGTTAATGTGTTTTATAAAACCGCGGTCTCATCAATTTATATTCGTATATGCTTCAAATAGATCTTGTTAGAGGTCGTTGTTTGTTCTTCTTTACTTTTAAGCGGGAGACTTTTAAGCGCGAGAAGATATTTATTGTAATGAATTCCTTAGACTTATATCGAGTATCTCTTTTTGAAAAAGTTTAAAAAAAGAGGAAGAAAGAATTTTTGTTTAAATTCTTTTAAAGTAACTATGAAATTTATTTCATAGTTTTCATATTCATTACTACCCGCTAATAATAAATATATTGAAATATATGAATATTCAGTTTTCCCTTCTATGGGAAAAAGGTTGTATATTTATATGTGACCACAGAGATTTTCATCCGATCCTGGCATTAAATTTATTTTGAAGCTTAATGCATCCTGTCATCTTCTGCACCATGGATAATGGTATGCAATGGAAAGCATGGATGCTAATATTTTTTCATAAACTAATGACACTTAGTAAGTTTGGTCTTTTTTTGATGGTAAGGACACAATTTGCTGAACAAATAAGTGGCGTAGGAGATATGTAGCTAAATTAAGGGTTAAGGCTGTGGGTTTCCTTTCAGAGGCGGTGGTAAGGACTGCGTACTTGGTGATACAGGCAGTACAAAGGATTGTGGATCAACTACTATGTCTTACGAATCTGAAGCATTAAGCATTAATAACAACATGGAAGAATCTATGATTACAAGTGAAAACTGCTGTTGGATAGCAGGTAATCACAATATTTTAAATAATTCAAATTATCAAGAATCATTCAATAGTGAGAATAAAGCAATTGAAAACACTATTGAATATGAGAAAATTTTATTTGAAACACATGGATGTTCAATATACCAGTTTCATAGATTGCAACTGGTTGGTAACAATGATACTGAAACAGAATTTTAAATTAAATAAAATAATTAAATAACATTTGTAATGTTTATATTTTTTGTATTTGTTCACAAAGCATACACTTATGCATGTCATTACATTGTACCATATAATAAAAAATAAATACTTTTCTAAATTACAATTTTTATTATAATCTGTATAATATATTATTAACATTAAGAAATATTTAAATTAATGTGTGAATGAATAAACTTACAAAAGGATCATAATTCCATCTAGGATTAAATAATATAATGCTTTTCACGGTATAATTCAGTTTAAAAAAATCTGTATTAAACTTAAAACATATGTTCAATTATTATGTATACAACTAAAAATATTTTTTAATGTAATTCAATATCAAAATAGCATTGAATTGTCCTCACTTCTCTCATCTTCAGCCTTAGCAGCTAAACTTTCCAAATCTGCTTCACCATCAAATCTAGCTTGTGCAGATTCAGTTTGACCAGCTGCTTCACTCTGATTTTGTTCTCTCTCTTCTTCATTTTCGGGAAGCTACAGATATATTTCATTTTATCATATTTAATTATATATTATTTTATCATGTTAATTATATATTCATTTATTTAATTGGCTTTAAAATACCTGTTGATTACCAGAAGATTCAGGTCTTGATTGATCTGCTTCTGCCAGATCTTCGTTGTAACCTGGTTTAATGGAAGATGTCAAAGGCAAAGTACTTGTAGAATTACCTGAAGATGTCCCCTATAAAATATACACAATAAATACAAAATTTATTTTTTCTAATATTTAAATATATGTTTATGATATTTACTGGCATGTCTAAATGATCTATTAGAGGTACATGTGAAATAGATGATGAAATTCCAGCTTGAGATGATGAAATTAATTCTGCTATAGAATGTTTTGCTCTTAAACCTAATATTACATCTGTCTCAGAATCTTCGTCACTAGATTGACAGCTTTCACTGGCAGTTTGATCAGTTTCATTCTACAAAAAGTTAAAAGAAACATAATTAGTTCGAAAATTATTATTTCATATTTAATTGTAAATACGTTTTATAAATATACAAACCAATGGATTACTTAAAGATTGTGTATCTTGTAAAGCACGCAATGATCTCCACAAACGAGGACGCAATCTGTGATCTTCACTTATTGCCTTAATTTCCTTTAATATAATAATCAGATAGTCTGGTCGTTTTTTATTTACGGAGATGAGTGAACTTAATACTTCTTTCATTTCGAAGCTATATAATCAATTTTATAAAAACATCAGGTTCATTTTTCGCAGAAAATAAGGTAATTGAAAAGTAATCTAATGGCAAAGACATACCTTAAGTTCTGAAATGGATTATCATCATTCGTTACAGATGGTAATCGAAATGATGAGTTTGTCTCTTCCCAAAGATTATCAACTTGTTGTTGAGACATTTCATTCGTTAAAATATTACTACGCATAACACTATTCTCTCGTTCTTGTTGCTGTAAATTTGCCTGCAATTGCAAATTTGAAGAATATTGTGTTTCAACTCCACTTAATGGAGGCAAAGATATATTATCAGCTCCTTGATCCCGATTACGTTTGTCTTTGCTTTAATTAAAATATACAATATATTAAATTATGAATTTCATTCTCAAAGATTTGTTCTAAACAATTTACATATTTACATACATAAGAGAAGTATTAACACTTGATATAGTATTTCCTGAAGTTGAATTTGCAATAGCTCCAGAAGTAGTATCAGTCACAGTTTTTGCACTTCCTGAGAGTAAGTTTTGTCTGGAATAGCTGCAAATGTGGGAAAGAAATATATGTATATCAATTTAAATATACAATCATGTTCAAGTTATTCATACCATGCTTAAGGAAGCAAGATGTGTAATATAGTTAAGATGGTAGAAAACTATATGTTTTTAAATACACTGTCTGCAAAAACTGAGAAAAAAACACAACAATACCACAGAAGGAAAAATTTTGGTTATTATTATTGACTGAGTGTTTATTGTTAGTTAAAGTCAAAATATTTCAAAAATATATATATGTATATATATAATAATATATATATATATATTATATATATATTCTCAAACGCATGTTACATACCTATAATTTACGTACCAATATACTATCCTCATTTAGATTCATATTTATTAAACGTTGGTCTATAATATCAAATCTTTATAGGTTTTATATGTGATATAGCTTAAACGAGGGTAGTAATAAGTAAAAAATACAAGACAAAAAAATACATAGATAGATCGTGATGTTTATTACTTTATGCCAATGATACATTAGATTTACACAAAGATAGGAGGTGGATGTGCACGATCTATTGGATATAAAATATCTAAATTCATTAAAAAAAAATACTTCCTTTTTTTGATGGTATTCAATTGAAAAGGAAATATCGATTTCATGTTGAGAAAAGATCTATAAAATTCAATTCCTTAAGTCATAAAACAAATTATATTTTGAAGTTTTATCAAATACATTTTTGTATTAAATGATTACATAATTGAAAATTTCGATTTAATGCATGATTCAGTTGTATCAATATAAATAACACTTTCACTGCACATGGACAAATGATTGATATCAATTAACATATATATATATATATATATATATATATATATATATATATATATATATATATATATATATATATATATATATATATATATATATATATATATATATATATATATATATATATATATATATATATATATATATGTGTATGTGTGTATACTATTACCTTCTGAAATTGTCCCAGTAGTTGTTTGCCCTATTGCCAGGAGGAACTTGGTTATTTAATTGTTGTTGTTGATGTTGAGAATTGACAGAAGATGTTGCACCAGTATGGGATAATGCAGGTGAAGAATTTGGCAATGATACCAAATTTGGCAAAGATGAACTTGGTGGTAATGCAGAATCTAATGTTTCACCAAGATGATGAATATTGCGGCTTAAATTAGAATATTCATCGTTATTCTCGCTATTATTCCGTTGCTGTTGTAATTGCGTTTGTCTCAAATGAACTTGTAACTGATTAATAGCTGTACGCATAGCTTGTAATTCACGTTGTTGAGACCATAATAGTTGACAACATTGTTGAATTGTAGTTCCCATCATTTGAAGTTGTTGTGCTTGAGAACCTAGTAATAACTGTCGGTAGTACTCTGTTGAACCTATAAAATGTATTTAAAAGTTTACTATATTATATAAATATTGAATACAATTTTTTTAATTTGATGTATGGTTTACCATGTTGTAATTGATTTAACGGGGGCGGTGGATATGTCCACCAATTTCCATTGAATCCATTCTCAATTGCTGTTGTTTGGGGCCCAATGTCCATTAAATTTTCAGAAGATACACCATCTACACTTTGATCATTAGATCCACCTATATATGAAAATATAATTTTAAAATTAGTATAATGTAGATAATATATATGTTAATTACCTATTGTTGTTAGAGTTGGCCAAATATTAGCGGGAGTACCTGTATGACTAACATGTGAACTGGAACTTCTATGACTATTTAAATCACTTGGTCCTCCCATATCGCGGTTAGTACTAGATGATTCCTATTATTCAATAAAATAATTATAAAATAAAAATAATAGAATAAATATTGAATTAATCATGTATAAAAAAAAGTACCTTCCGCACAATATCATCAATTTGACGTCTTTTTTCCTGAGCAGATTGAACTTCATAATTATTATTATTACTTTGCTTTTTCTCAGAATTAGTTGAGGCTATAAGAGATGGAGGAGAAGTTGAAGTCGGAAAGACAGATGTAGAATTAGAATGCATTGTTGATAATGGTTGTTTTATTCGTTGTAATTCTGCTCTAGTAGACATTAACAAAGCTGATTGTTCTCGAAGTTCCCGCGTAACTGCCTATAAATTAGATTTCAGATTGGAATTAGATTAGATATCATGCAAAACATAACATGTAGCTTTTAATCGCATTTATTTATACCTGAATTTCTTCAACAGTTGGTCTTTCTCCGGTATTTCTGATTTTTTCATGACTTGTTTCATCAGCATCGCTTTGACGTTCAAATGAAATGTTCGTTCCACTTTCATCTTCATTTCCATCGATATTAGCTGTAGTTTCATCATTTACATCTACTTCAGGTTCAGGATCAGAGTTAGAATCGAGACATTGTCCTTTTGTTGCTTCTTCCATTAATGATTTCAAATGAACAAGTTGTGCTTTCATAGCTTCTAATTCAGCAGCTTTGTCTCTCCCAAAATTCCTTGAAGAACTTCTTCTTGAACGTCTTCCCGGAGCTCCATCAGAACTCTAAAATATTAAGAAAATACTTGAAACTATGTTATTTTTAATTGTATTAAATTAATATAATAATGTACTAACACAGCTACCCCTATCAGACAAAGATTCTGCAGCTTGTAATTCTGCTACAAGATGGTCCATATTTTTTTTCTTTGTTTGAAGTTGAGCCAATTTTCCCCTCAATGCAGCTGTTTCATTTTCAAGTTGTTCAACATTTACAGGTAATGGTAATGCTAAACTAATTGAATTTTGATTTTCTTGCTGTAAAAGAGCTTGTTGAGCTTGACGTGCTTCATTTAATCTATCTCTAACACGTAATTGCATTCCCACCAAGCTAGCTTGATGTTCTTGTAGTTGTGCAAGTTTTCTTTGTGATTCTTCCATCTTTTTACGTAACTGCATTTCTCTATTCACATCGTCATTTTCTTCTCCATCTTCCCTACCATTTTCACTATTCTAGAAAAGAAATAGTTAAAAAATTCTATAATTTACCTATTATAGAATAAAGCAGATACTAACTATATGTAAACTAACACACATAGAATAATTTATAATAGAATTTATAATAGAATAATAATAATTTATAATAATTTATAAATTTGTAACTAAAAGAGGCATGCATAAAAAGTTATATACACCCTTTGATTAGTTAGTAAATAACAATTCTATAAATTCAATAACCTCACAAAATATCCCATGATTTTGATATTGTTCCAAGAGTTTAGTTAGTTTTCTTTCACTGTCATGAAGATCCTCCACCATTCTACTTAACTTCTCATTTTGAGCTTGTGCACGCTATAGTATAATTATATGTAGAGAAAAGTACTTAACAATAACAAAAGATAGGCAAGCATTATGTTATGACTTGTATACTTACTGGATCACTAGACTGATTAAGTGAATCCATCAGAGTTGATGTTACTCTGATATAATCTCTGATTTGATTTAAACGTGATTCTACTTGGCTCCTATCAGGCTATAATACATTAAACATCTTTAATAAAAGTTTTAGAATATTGCAGATATAATAAAAATAAAATATTTTAGTATCAAAAAAAGAATATATTACCATTTTATCAACATTTGAAGGTTTTGTTCCTTCGAGTCTTGGAGGAGATTGAGTTTGAGAATCAGTTGGAGGAACCATCTTTTGCCAATGCAAATATTCTTCTGCACTGTAATTATATGGTCGTCGACCACCAAATGATACTAAGATAATAACATTTTTGAATTATTAATAAACGCAATATAAAAATATAAAAATAAATATGGTTAGATATGTACCAAATTCAGGTATATCTTGATAAGACGTAGATGGTACTGAAGAAATTGATCTTGCGTTACTGTTTTTTGTTATCCTTAAGTGTTCTTGTTCACTGACTGGTTTCCAATCCAGTTGGTACTATCACATATAATTTATAAAATCAATTAAACACACAAATAATTGTCAGTGTTTTCTAGAAATGATGACTGAAATACAGAAACTCTACTGCCTCAAAGTAGAATTGTATCTGGATATGTATTCTTAGAGAGAAGTTCCCCACTATTCAGCTATCTATTAATAGATTATCTTTTAAACTACTATATACAGATTGCTGTATAAAGTTTTCATTTGGAAAGTTCAAGTTACATCAAATTAATGTTATTTTTACTTTTTTATAGTGCTGGATATTATTGAACGTTAAAATATTCTTTCAAATTTTATCTGAATATATGACATTATTCGAAATAATACAATTTATTAAAAATTTAATTCTCTTTCGCTTCCTAGTAGGACTTTTGATTTAAAAAAAAAAAACACATTATACGAAATAAAATACTAAAAATAAAAAATATCATTCATATTTTTTTATTAGTTTACCAAATTGTTAGAGTGCTGTGTATGTCCATGATAAGCAGAACGGATTGCAAATTGATTAGCAGCTGACCGTTCTCTATTTCTATCATTTCTCCTATTGCTTTTCGGGAGTGTGCCTGTGTTGCGTGGGCCATCGTTAACACCGGGCGACATGTTCTTTGCACAAAATATTCTTACAGTCTTGGAAAAGTACCTGCCTGTTTGTTGACTTTTCACAGTTAACCTTATTACACAACTTTTGCGACTTTATAAAAAACGTGATTTTATGCGAGTAGGAAGGTGTCATTTACCTGCAAGTATTACAGAGCCAATCGTGCGAAAAGATGCATTTCAGATAATAAATATTCGACTGACTAAAAATTCGTCTCGACAAAATTTTACGTGCAAGACGGAAGTGTAAAAGTATGAATTGGTATTCACCACGCTTTTGCGTCAAAATTCTTGGCAGACTAATAAAAAGAATGATGAACTATAAATAAGTTAGGCCATTGACGTATTTACTACGATGATTATACGAATATATCGATTGGAATTTCAAAATCACTTTTGTTACTTCATAGCTGCGGCCATTTTTAAATACTTCTTTGACATGTTTGGTTAAATAAGAATTGCATTAACAGGGTATTTAAATTTCCTATTTAAATGTTCTTCACACGAGAATAATTGTTCAAATTAGTATAATTATAGTACGTATAATTCTTACGTATAGTACTTATATTCTTTAATAGTTTCTCTTAATTTTCGTATTACATATTCAAAGTAGATGTCGACATTTATAGTTAATGCGTGGTAATAGAAACAAAAAGCAAAACAGTTTCCTTTTTACAAGATATTATTTATTAATAATTTTTGTTATTACAATTGCACTTCAATTGCATTATATTTTATCTTTTTAAATAAAGTAATTTAATTCATGAAGTTATATCGATCAATATTTGATACGAAATTTACATATTAAGTTTATCTATGAGTTTAAATTTAAAAAATATTTCCTCCAAATCTGCAATACCGACACGTTAATAATAACGCATGGCATTAGTTACGCGAGTATTTTTGCATTTTCATAGATAGCGCTTGTATCGACAGACGGCGGCATCTGGTAATAGAGAAAAAATTACTCTGAGCGCACATGGCGCCATGACACTTGCAGAGGGACGTCTTTTCGCGCGTATAGCCTGGGGGGTTAATAATAAATAACTGATTCCGTCACATGTACGCTACTTTTACGTGCTTTACATCTAGTCTTTAGAATCTAGGTAGCGCCTATGACAGACGACGTAGATCTCGATAGTGTCGCAGCCGCGACTTGCATTCCTTCGAAGTATCATTCGCAAGCTACTGACTCGCGCAGATCCTTGAAACGTTTCAAAAAGAAAGAGAAAGTTAAAGATTGAAAGTAAGCAGAACACGGGATCCGTCGTATCGATGCTCGTTGGATCGGTTGATTATTGTCAAATATCGTATGTTTTTGTTAAGGCTAAGTGCAGGATTTTACGTTTTCTTCTATACCACTTTACCCGGGTGCAAAACGGGTGTGCACCAGTGGTTACGTTTCGTGTGTTAGTGCATGCTGTGTAATTTTCTTGAAGTTTGCTTGGATTTATCTTCCAACGGTGTGAAATGCTGAGAAGCTGGCAACATGCATACAGCGGCATAGACACGGACACACGGCTCAGTACCTGTGAGTATTTCATTTATACTCTTGGTATTTCATTTTCTTGTTGTGACAAATGTGTGTAGAAAGTATTAGAGGTTATATTGTGTACGATCTACACTTGACATTCATATAGAATACATACGTTTGCACTACAGTATAAACTAGAATACATAATATATACATACAAATTTTGTATGAAAGCAATTGATACGCGTATTATTAAAATACGAATTATTGGTGTATTTTAATTACATCGCGTGAATTTGATGCACAATTTTAATTCATGTCAGTGTCCCATTTAAATTTTTTTAAATGTTTTTCACTCAAATTTTATGTTTCTTTTTATTAAGCATTGGCTAGGCAGAGCAAGTATGAATCACAGAAAATATTCTGATACTTTACTTAATTCAAAGAATTTTTAATTGAGAATTCTTAATTGATCCTTTGAATTAAGAATTCATTGAATTTCTCAGATTTATCAACATCATATTGTCAAACACCATACAGTCAAATAAAGTTCAAATTCTCATTAATAATAATCTGCTTCGTAGAAATATTCAAGTCACCTTATTGAAATGTTACATACAATATTTGATGTTATTAATTTCATCAAATATTCAATATCAAACTTCTATCAAAGGCTGTTTCTGTGAAATAGTAAACTTGCGGAGGATCAATTATGGACGAAAATGTAATTGAAATGACTCGAGCCGGGGAGGGGGGGGGTGGGCCGTAATTGCATTCAATTCAAATCAAAATAAAATTTCATCTGACTCGATGATACGCCGCGTTGATGTCACGTCGCGTACGTGCATCATCTTTGATTAGGTTCAACGATTATACAAGGACGAAAACCACCGTCACTTGCCAAGAAAGAACAATGAGAACTATTTTTCCGGTG
Source organism: Tetragonula carbonaria (assembly GCA_032399595.1). NCBI lineage: Eukaryota > Metazoa > Arthropoda > Insecta > Hymenoptera > Apidae > Tetragonula > Tetragonula carbonaria. Next base: position 5,334,832 of record JAUCRC010000003.1, read on the forward strand.
CTTTGCATTGTACGTTATCGACGATGTTAGAGCTAGATTGTTATATACAAATGTCAACTATATTTATGGAATTTTCACGCGAATAGGCTGAACGTTGCACTTCAGTTTGACTACTTGTTGCATAATGCATCGATCTCGGTGACCTAACCCAACTGTGCAACGTCTTTATGCGCTCGCTGTTGTTTGCATTGCACACGTGTATGCCCGTGAGGCGCTTGTTGAACGATCAGACGATGATACGCGCATTGCTGCGCGACACCCGGTATATACATGCACCGTACCCTACGAAAAGTCGATACATTTCATTTCTTTCATTCAGCAATATCGACTGATGGCCTTGTAATAATTTCACCGCGAATGATCGATAATACGGTTAGCGTGTTAATACTAAACAGAAGGTTTGATCGTATCGGTTGATAGCCTGGCTACACTTTCTAATCTCCAACAGAGACATTTCATTTTATGGAGGATGACCGTGAATCCGCGTGAACCTGCGAATATAATATAAATACGTAAAATAAGTCGATCCAACCGATCGAATTATCGATGACTACTGAGACTGAACAAATATTCGACTTTTTACTAGACTATTAGCAGTCAGTGAGAAGCGATTTTCGAAATGTACGTACACATGTATAAATGGTAAAAATACGCGTGTTTGAATTTAACTATAAAACTTGTGTCAAAAAAAAGAAAAAAAGAGAAATGAAAAATATATATTTAATTAATTTCCGTGATTTTCTATCGATTCGGCAGAATCGAAGCACAGTTTTTACACGCGTTTCTTTACAAAAACCTGTATCACTTGAAACGCGAAAATTCGTTCATTTTCCGAATGAATACGTGTGAAATGTATTTTAAGATCGTTCGTGTTCGATTATTCTCGGCAATTGATTGATCTTGACGATCGACCGACACACAACGCGCACGTTTTGTTTAGCTAAGCAGCGAAAAACACGGGACGAATTTTCCCTCACGTGAGCAGCATATGTCGCTGAACGCCGGCCAGCTTTTCATTTCGTTCGTCCCAATTTCATCGAGTTATTTCTGAGAATAATAAGCATTTCACGAATCCATGTCAGTCTGGTAAAAAAATTCTTGGCAAAAATTTCACCACCGATCGTAAAGTTATTTCCTGTTGGATGATGTTCGAATTCGTCCAGCCAAATGATTGTTATCGCTTGAACTAGCTCGAAAGACAATCCACGACTATCGAATTTCGATATATTTTATTTGTTGCAATGGCATATTTCATTTATACAGACCTAAGAGTTATTAAGACAAATTTGCGTCCGATTTGACAACATTGATTAGCTCATCTTTGATATCAATTCGGGAATCTGTATTCACATCAACAGGTAGTTCGATATTCGCAATGGAACGAGCGTCGTTTCTATCACGTGTGCGGAACAGATGTTTCCCAAGGCAAACCTGTTTCACAGCAGTTTGTAGATACACGATCACGTTGACAACCGAAAAGTAGCCAGCCAGTGCCAATTACAAAAACGTGATTTGGATGGTTGCCTGCATGCGTGATTAAAATGCAGTTCACCAGCAAGTCAAAATGTTCCTAACGTGATATTCGCTGGTGATCACTGCTTTATTCAACGAAAGCTACCCACTCTCTCTCTCTCTCTCTCTCTCTCTCTCTCTCTCTCTCTCTCTCGATAATTTCTTGAGAATTTCTCAGTACAGCGTGTTAACATTTTTATCACTTCTACGCGTAAATGTAGTTCCCTTCAATCGCATTTATTTATTTATTTTTTTCTTACAACTGACGTAATTTTATGTCGTAGAAATGGAAAACAAAGATTTCCTGTTGATCGCAATCTTTTCTTGTTGACGATCGTTTCTCACTAGTTAATATCAATTGAATGGAAACCACCATCACAGATATAAATGATGGATGACTATGTTGCACGATATCTGCTGGCCACACTCGATGGAACATTCCCTGATTGTGGCGTGAAATATTAAAAGTCGGTAGGGTTTCACTTCCACTCTTCCGCGTGCACGCGAAGCGAACTCTCCTTCGCTACGTTGGCTACGTTGTCCGTTTCAATTCATTTGCCGATTCCACCGATGAAGGAAGAAATAAAGGGAGGATTTTTAGGGTGTGTCCGTCACGTGTGTGCCCTATCGACGGATCAACGTCGTTTTACCGGTCGCAAACACGAAAGCTGGCCTCGTAAATAGACGCGAGTGAGCTATATCTATCTCTCGGTGTACGCACCCAATGGATGAACGATGGAAAAGGCCGCTCCTTCTTGTCACATTATTCCCTCGACTTACCCAATTTTATTTCCGCCTCGAAAAAAAAAAAAAAAAAGAAAAAAAACACGGTTGCGCCCATAAGCCAATTACACCGATCACGCGAATCTTTTTCATCGCCGTCGTTATTGCTCGATGTGTAATACCCAGCCCTCCGAATAGATTCCATCGGACAGAGAAATCCTTTCGCCCATTCGTCATACTCTTTTTCCCAGATCGATACGGCTTCCCTCGAATGCATTTGTTCGGTATACAAGATATTCTGTCCGGAATATTTACGATTGTAAATGGCATTTCCCGTGAAATTCAATACACGTTGCGGGGGGTGCATCATCATAGACGGAAAGCCGTCCTTCCAATTGCACAGCGACATACGTGCTATTGCTGTACGAAATACGTAAAAAAAGAAAAAAAAAAAAAAAGAAACGCTTGGCCATGCAAAGTTGGCGTATAGTCGTCTGAAAATCGATGCGTAGAAAAGCACTCTTGAGAATTAACATTTCCGTGGTTATGCTCGAAAGTGTAACGTCCTATGCGACTTGCTAGCAACAACCCACTTCCGCTAAAGGTCGATCCTTGATAATAACGAAGTTTAGATAGGAATCCTGTTATAGTTTAGATAGTTACGTTTCTGACTCGAACCTGGTTATAGGCCACATGTCCATGTAATTATCTGCAATCGATAAAATTCAATTATTCGGCGATCCTTCGATCAATTTATTACATTTCTACGATGTCTATGATATATCGAATTGCTTCTATCACAAATACCTGCTCCGCTCTGTTATTACACTCCGTTCGTTTTTTAATATCACGATCACTGTATCATGTCGACTTATTATACGTAACTTATTGCACGAGAACCTTTGCATTTTTTCGTTGAAAATGTTCCATGTACTTGTATTTTGCATTTTATCAAATAATAATAATGCGGGAACGTAATGGCACGATAAACAAAATGGTAATAAAGCAACAACGATATCTATTATCGTGTATCGTACATAATTTTTTGTATATCTCTCTTGCCTGTTACGTTAGTTACAAGCACTAGCTTGTTACAAGTACTTTACTACTAGCATTGTGCTTTCATTTTTTGTAGTTACTATTTTCTACCGGCCGTGCGAGAAAGGTGATATTTCTTTTGCCTTTGTGCCATTTTCATGGAATGTAATTTCGATAATTCGCGCAGCTCTCAACATTCGCGTCTATTTCGTCACAAGTTCCGTCAGCTTGATTGTCTCAAGTAGGATAAGCAACAATGGTTAGACACGACTTCTCTCCTTATTAACTGCTTTAATTTAAGAACTGCTTCTGAGCTTCTTACACTACCGAACTCCAGTTCGGTACAATATCGTTAGATCAACCTCGTCCATTCTGCCTAATCATTTGTAATAATCAGTCTCCAGCAGTTCGAACACGGAACAATAGGAGAAACAGTTTGATGTATATATTGCCTAAATTACCTACGAACGATTCTCTTTGCATCGCCAAGATTTCAAGATTTCATCCGTTCGATTTCATCCGTTCGTAATTACTGATCAATTCAGTGAAATCAGCCAAAATCCAAATAATTTCTCAAACGAGTACGAGTGCGAGAAAATTTTCTTCCCGGAGGAGAAGAAGGCAATGATGATTTCACGGACCAATTTGTCGATCGAATGGTGACTAAGGTCTAAGCGAGCCGAGGCAAGTGGCACGCGCAGAAGATCGTAGGTGGTTTATATCAGGGAGAGAGGAGAGTCGACGCTTCTGTCAGGTAATAGTGTACCTCGTCTCGTCGACATGGAAACCCGCGTCCAGAAAGGCAGACAAAGAAATAGTACACGTGTACGCGCGCTAGCCTTAAGGATACCAAGGAAAATGGGAAAACCAATGGATATAGTCGTCGGCCGTTTGTTATACCATTGGACTGTTTCTCGTTTCTTGTTTGTCTGAAACGTTTTTTTATTAAAAAAAAAAACAAATCACCGAATTAATTACCGTTATCCGACGGCGTGGTGTTCATTAAAGGAAATCTATATAAAATGTTTTCTATCCTAGCATTGTACTTCGTATCACTTCGTGCGATCAGTGATCTATCGTAATTAGTGATTTATCGTACGCAGGAAAAAAGTTTTCACAGATCTCGAAGCGCGATAGTGGAACAAGTTTCACCGGGAACATAATCGTCGAAGTAAAAAATCGTTTTTCAAGAGCTCGTTATCAGCTTGTGGAAGCTTTTCGTATTGTAAAAAGTCACGCGAAGAAATATCGAACGGATTCCTGAGTGAAACAAATTAGACGAGAAGGCGGGAACAAAAGTCGAGGCGTCGCGTGAACCTTATCAGCGTAAAATTTTCTAATACGCCACGGTATTGCCTCTTGCCGGCGAGATTTCTATCTCGAAACGTGAATTTTATGAGAATCGACCACGCCAAGAAAACATTTTCCGCGATTGCTTGGTTGTTGTTTTTTCTTTTTTTTTTTTTTTTTTTTCTCTCTTTCGAAAACTCTTGATTATCTTGTCTCGTCTTGTATCTTCGATCCATATCTCTTGATTTTTTTTCATAAGGGATTTTAAAAACAACCGATTAGATAATACGCTGCAGTGTACGATTGCGTTGAACTTGACTTCAGTATTTATATAGCGTTTTGTGCACATTCGCACGTTTAAAAATTTTGCATTCGCAAATGAAATGAAAAATTACCTGATCGCACACAGGTAATTTCCAGGTAATTTCGCTTGCGTATTGATTAGCTGAAACCACGACATTTCACTTATTTATCTTTGATAGATAATATCAGAGCACTTGGAGTGCTTTAGTATTCCGGGAAATCTTTACCTATACCTATTACCTATACGGTGCTAAAAATTTGTACGCATCTTAATCTGCTTGGCGCGGTTGTTCGTATGTAGTGATCGAGTAACTTCATCGCGGTGATGATTGATCGTTCAGGGAATAATATCGAATCCTCGCGTGGCAGAGACTTCATGGAGTGCAAACATATTTTGCACACAGTGTTCGCTGCAACACGTTATTGACAAGGTGTTCTTTTCGCCGGCACGCAGAGGAATCGGCGTTGCATCGAAATTCGTGTAAATCGATCATTTCTCATTTAAAAGGAAAAAAAAAAAAGAATAAAAAGGAAAAGAAAAAAAGAACAGAACATAAAGCGAAAGTATAAAGTGATCGTGTGTCATTTAGCGCTTTGTTCCTCTTTCTCCGGCATGAGCGCAAGCTGGATCTATTTCCGTCGTGAATTTGTTCTTAGAGCTGTTTCGAATATTTTACTCTGCCGTGGAAGAGCTGCGATATACCTGTTTTATAACTCGCCTGGTCAGAAAAGCACGTTTACCACTGAATCTTGATTCCCGGCGTTAAACAAGCAAGCGTGACGAAACTGAAACTCTGACACGGTGATTCTTTACACAGATGACGAACGTTCTCTCGTTGTATTATTCCTTTTCGCTGCTAGAAACAGAAATTACGTTAGTACGTTTTTTTTTTTTTTTAGTGCGTTTCGCCAAAGTAAGATAAACGGGCACGAGCAAAATATTGATAAACCAATAATAATTCTGGTCGTACCCGTTTTTAACGAAGGTTGGAAAAAATGAATTATTTTTGCACGCAGACGTCGGTAGAAGATTGATCAGACGTGATCAGAAGTTTCGACGGCTGAAATCGGCCGAAGGACGGCCGCCAGAAATCCGCCTTGGCCTACTCGATTGAAACTTGTGAGTAATTGAACGCTAATATCTGAACGTTCTCTTAAAAAAAATCTCTTCGTAAACAATATATCGGGCACACGCGGTGTTTGAACTCGTTACGGCGATGAACGCAAAAATTCTATACAAGCAAAGTTCCTTCGCCGTGAATTTTTTCCATTTCATTCTATAAGTAGAATAGCTTTTATACTGGGCAAACTTACTGTTTGTTTTTGCTAGGTATGACGCAGGCTTCGTTTCTTCTATTAGGTTTTTACGTTCGTGCTCTAATTATATTCTGCTTGAATATAAATTGTAACTACACGCCCACACAAACGCGATGAATTATCATTCATTGACAATTGTAACTGTTAATTGCCGCGATGTGTAACGGTGCTCGTGTCGTGAACTGTGCCTTGCGCACACCCAGAATACCAATATTTGCCATTGGTTTTAACGATATCGTTGCATCCACAAACTCAGTATTTTTAAAGCATCGAGAGAAAGTATGTAAACTTATTTTTTGTGTTAGTCGTTCGTTTTCATTACGAACTGGAATACTTACGCGAGTGATTAACATTGGCAACTAAGTCATTATGCATGCAGAGTAATATCTTTTGGAAATGCGATTCTCATAGAGGTTCTCTAAACTATCTGTGTGTTTGCATCGTATGTTCTTAATTATCGTCGTAGATTACGTTCGTCGTGTTATATTTTACTATTTGATCGTAATCTGCACCTACGTCTCCATTTTTGCAAAATACACTTGCGCAACTTTGTTGAACGTCTGTCGTGCTCATTAACGCACGCGACAAAAAAGGAAGCGCTATTATTATTGAATCGAGATTCGAATCCAAATCATGTCAATTTGACCTTGGTTTGAGAACTTCAGAATTATAAATCGTTTAATTTCATTAATTCGGAACTAGGCGAATCTGGGGTGATCTAAGGAGTAATTTAATACGAACAGTGTCTTATTACGTTAAAATACATTGCTGCTGCCAATTGCTCAATCAAAAAATTTCACATGTACTTAGTTTCACATTAACGGCTAATTATATTCGATTTACCTCTACTTATTTCACTCAGTTCGAACTCCGACTCTCCTGCGGACTTGATAGATTTTTCAGTAAATAAGTCATCTAGTCAATCACCCTCCCCAAGCCAAATATTAAATATAGCCAGCAGTGTACGTTACATTGATGAATTCGATCTGATTTAGGCTCCGCTGCGTTCAATGCAACCAACTACCAGGGGGAGCCCCCAGGTTCCCATTCCTGGCTCGTTACATCCATTTACACCTCCGGATCTTTCTTCTATACCTCATATGGACGGTACACCCCCGCAAAGCAGCGGTGTTCGTAACAGTTCCTCATCCGTGAGCGGTCGAGCCAACGATGGTGTCCCAGAACAATCCGGCCCATATATCATCGGTAGCCCCATCGATCTCGGCAATATTGATAATGTCGATAATATTGGCCTACGTATAGATCCTCTGCCGAGTGGACGTCGAAGGACACGCGAACACATCGAACTGCAAGAGGCTGGAGTACATGAAACCAGTTCCGAAGGTAAGACACATCCTTGGACTACTATTTTCCAGTAATTATTAACTGAAAAGATTTTCTATCGTTAGCAATGGTACAAATATAAAGAGGCGAGTAATGTAAACGATCGTGATGCAACGACTAGCCGTAGTGTTGTATTATTCTCTGCAGTGAAAAAGTTATATATGACAGATACATTTTGGCAGGATTATAACTTGAGATCTGAAGATTGCTATTGAATAGCAATGTACTATAATACATGTATATATCTGTAGCACACTTAAATCCTCCAGATTTTGGAGTAGAATTTACAATGCAGCTGTTCCTGTTGTCTAGTTCAAAATACATTCTGAAATATATATATATATGTGATTGAGAAGTGAAAATGCATCGAGATATCTTCATACTTTGCGTACGTATCGTTATACTCTCCTACTCTAGCGATACATAAACGAATTCCATCCAATAAGGTATAATATGAGTGGTGCGACTACCTATAGTCCACCCCAGCGGAAGTGTCCTTGGCCTATAGTCTACAAGTACCGAGGTTGTTTATTGACGCAACCTTAGAGTACATGTCTGCGTATTCATGGAAAATGCTGGCGAAGTAAAGCTTGGTGGTGATGCCAACTTGTTGCCAGTAGCAGGCGCATGCGTTTTTGGGGTAACACGTGTACAGGGCTGTCGCATTCTACGAACATCCCCTTGACAGTAGTGTAGTAGACCATTTGAGAACCTGTGTCTCTAAGTAAGCCAAGTATTCAACAGACAGTTTCAAATAGATCTTTCTCGTATTGTACATTGTAACGTTCGAAATATAAACGTACCCATATATCAGATTATTTTCATGCCGAAAATTATTCTCTTTTCTGTCCCTTAGTGAATAAAATAATGTTCTTCGTCTGTTGTTTCATTTATTTTCGAATAAGGTACGAGGATGTAGTACGAGTGAGAATGCAATTGGACGTTCACGATTGTAAATAAAATTATAGCGATAACGTAATAAATGCACGTACAAATTATCTAATTGTTGGCAATTTAGTGGGCCAGATATATATACCTCGGTAAAGAAGCCACTGATGACCAGTGCCACCTACAAACTGTTATAGAATCAGTGTCTCTCGGGCAAATTTGCAGGCAGTGATATGGTCACGGAAACTCTCGATTCGAAAATATTCGTGAGATATATTGCTGATTTTTGAGAACAGTCCAATGCGGATTAACTATTACGTAGGCTTGTGTTGCATGTGTGTCAGTGTTTCCGTTGAGTCGGTAGGGGTGTGGCGACAGGCTTCAGGCTTCAGGCTTCTTCCGGCACGATGACGCAGATGTGTAGTTTGTTTAACCGATCGTTATCTCGAGTTGAAAAGTGTTCGACTAGTGTATGTTGACTACCGTTTGACTACGATAGAAGTGCGTAGATTTTCGCAAAATGTTGCCTATCTGTATCGTTCCCTGTAGATTCAACGAATTAATAGTGGCTTGTGAAGCGTCAAAGTCATCGTACATTCGGTTCGATCGTTATTTCTTAATCAATAACCAATAACGTAATTTAGAGAGAAATTTGCATTCTTTGAATGTTCAGCGCCGATTGATGTTTCTCGTTCTTTGATCGATTCTATTCGATCCGATATATTCCCGTCGTATCTGATAGGCTGTTTTCCTTTTTTCATTTGCAAATTCGATCACGTACAACTACTTGTTACACAACTGTTTTGGTAGTGCTGACGTACGAATGGATAATACATCACCGGAAGTAATTATTACATGATTGGCGTTGAGAAACTATCGAATATATGAGCTCAAATATTTTGCGTGCACGCGTGTCATAAAATGATGTATGTAACACTATCAAAGAACAATCATTCAACACCCACATCTTGAGTCTGATATTATGCACTTCTTGGTTTGCATAATACGATCTGGATGTAATAGAGGACGCAATTAGCGTGCGAACATTCGATATTCGCTATGTATATATACATATATATATGCAGAAGTCAGTCTCGTATCGAGGCATTCGTAGTATTGGCATATCCGACTGTCCTTGAAAACAGATTCCGATCAATTTCGCTTAGACCGCAAATTGTACACTTTACGTGTAGAATCGTTTAAATCGCAACTTTCCAACAAATATTTTTGTTACGAAATATATAATTTTGTTTCAGCACTTCGCGGTGTAGTTTATTTTTTTAAATTAAATTAGAACAATTTTTAAAAATCATCGATACGCACGAGTCAAATGAAAAAAAATTCAGTTCAATGGTCATCGAGATATTAATGATAATTCGAGTGAATATTCCTCGGACGAATGTTACTTTCTATTGATCGCGATAAGGTTTTTTATGGAATTCCTCTTTAGATATGCAACTATAACCTACAAGATGATAATACAATCCCGAACTACGTCATTCTCTTCTTGAATAACATAGTGAAACCACTGAATTCCCTCTCGTCTCTAGACCCGGGGCTCGTTTTACAATTTATTTTTCAACGCAATTAAACGGAAAAGAAGTATGAAATATCACTGACTTTATAACCTCGAATCATTCGATCACATCACTAATGCATTATCGCACGTGTTAAGGTTGTGTTTGTAATACTGTTGTCTTATCGCGTGTTAAATATGGATCGAAGTGCCAAAGAGAAGTGAAAGACATTTCATTTAACAAGCGGTAACATGGAAATAGCTAGTACGAAAGTGGTACAATGGTTCAACGAACTCAGATCCCGGTTTCAACTTTATTTGTACGCTCAAAATCGTAAGTCAACGTATTAAGAAAAAATATAGACGACCGGTTAAATCAAATACGTGACAATTATAATCAAATAAGAAATATCTTCAAAGTTATTTATTATAAAACGATAGCAATTGGTTAAGAAATAATATGGTGTACGTTATTCGATAATTCTTTCGTATACGACGACCGAAAATTTATTATTTTGAGATGAGAAAAGAATAGAATAATATAAAATAATTTAAATATATTTTGTCACAGTTGGTCCCATAAGGGCGGAAAATGGTGCGTCCCAAGGTGACGATCAACGGTCTACGCATCAACGTGATAGCAGCGAGGAGAGGGTGGTTTTCATAAATGCTCCTCATCAGCCAGCGAAATATAAAAACAATCGCATTACCACCGCGAAGTACTCACTTCTTTCGTTTATACCTATGTTTCTTTTTGAACAATTTCGTCGATATAGTAATTGTTTCTTCCTATTCATCGCCCTCATGCAGGTATTATTCCTAAATTTCCAGTAAATGCACAAACGTTCAAATCGTGTTTTTCTCTTAATCAATTTATTCTTAATTTTAGCAAATACCGGATGTATCGCCTACAGGTCGATACACGACCTTGGTTCCATTAATTTTTATTCTTAGTGTATCTGCATTAAAGGAAATAGTTGAAGATATTGTATGTATTCCTGAACGTAAATTATTTTTTTACTATCCAATAACAAATATTAATGATATTGTTAATTTCAGAAAAGACATAGAGCGGATGATGAAATTAATATGCGTGAAGTGGAAGTTTTGAGGAATGGCCATTGGCAGTGGATACAATGGAGAAATATTGCTGTTGGCGATGTGGTTAAGGTTGCACCCTATTTTCTTCAAACTCACGGATGTGGTAATTGTTAATAGTCAAGATATTCCCGCTAGAATTGCTTTCTTTGATATGCATAGGTCCGCAACAACAATTTCTTCCCTGCTGACTTGATCTTATTATCATCATCGGAGCCACAGGGTATGTCTTTCATAGAGACTGCCAATTTGGATGGAGAAACAAATTTGAAGATACGACAGGCCCATCCTGACACTGCCAGTCTCTTAGATACTGCTGAATTAACGAACTTTCGTGCAAATATTCAGTGTGAACCACCAAATAGACATTTATATGAGTTTAATGGAGTATTGCGAGAAACTAATAAACAGTATGATTGTTTCTTATGAAAATCTAGCAAGTTTTATAGCTGCATGTAAGAATTGTATGTCCCATTTTTTAGATCTGTAGCTTTGGGACCTGATCAAGTATTGCTTCGTGGTGCAATGCTAAGAAATACACGTTGGGTGTTTGGTGTAGTAATCTATACAGGTCATGATACAAAACTTATGCAAAATAATACTACAACTGCACCCTTAAAAAGGTCCACCTTGGACCGAATGACCAATACACAAATACTCATGTTATTCTTTATACTTCTTTTGCTGTGCCTTTTATCTGCAATATTTAATGTTCTTTGGACTAAAGCTAATAGTTATGGATTGTGGTATTTAGGTTTACAAGGTGAGAAATTGACTTACTTCCTCAATTTTCTCGTCGAATTTTCTCGACTCAAAGATAGTCACGAAACTAAATAATCGTTTGTTTATTTCAGAGGAAATGACTAAAAACTTTGCTTTTAATCTTTTAACATTTATGATTTTATTTAATAATTTAATACCCATTTCGTTGCAAGTCACGTTAGAAGTAGTAAGGTTTGTTCAAGCCACATTCATTAATATGGACATTGAAATGTACCATGCAGAAACGGATACACCTGCAATGGCACGTACAAGCAATCTTAATGAAGAACTTGGCATAGTTAACTATGTATTTACTGATAAAACAGGAACTCTTACGAAAAATGTAATGGAGTTTAAACGATGTTCAATTGGTGGAAAGTTGTACGAGTAAGCATTTTAAGTATTTCCATTTACTATATTTTACCATATTTAATTGTTTTTGTATGTAAAAAAATGTTTTTAAAGTTTGCCAAATCCAAGTATAAATGGCAACGAAGTTGGTACTAGTATCAATAGTGAACTAGTTAGAGATGTTGTTGAAGGAAGATCAGTACAAGATTCTCCTCGTCCTGTTGATAAGAAAGCTGCAAACCATGCAAAAGTAGTACATGAATTTATGATTATGCTCTCAGTGTGTCATACTGTTATTCCTGAGAAAGTTGATGAAACTATAATTTATCATGCTGCATCTCCAGGTAATTAAATTTATATATAATTTATTTATATTTTAAAATGCTATTTGTATTAATTTTATATACATGATTACTTAAACAGATGAAAGAGCACTAGTAGATGGAGCGCATAAATTTAACTACATATTCGATACTAGAACACCTTCTTATGTGGAAATAGTAGCTCTCGGTGAAAGACTTCGTTATGAAATATTAAACGTAATAGAATTTACTTCAGCTAGAAAAAGAATGTCTGTAATTGTAAAAACACCAGAAGGAAAAATCAAACTTTTTTGTAAAGGAGCTGATTCTGTTATTTACGAAAGGTTATGTCCAGTTTCCTTAGAAAATAATGATCTTGAACAGAGTAGTTCTGACGATTTTCGAAATGTAACTTTGGAACATTTAGAAGCATTCGCATCTGAAGGTTTAAGAACACTTTGTTTTGCCGTTGCAGATATACCTGACAATTTTTATCAGGTGCATATTCTTTATTGTTAATTACATGTTATTTACTTTTAATAAGATTACAACGTTAATTTCCTTTCAATAGTGGTGGCGTGAAACTTATCATAATGCAACAATTAGTATAGGAAATCGTGAAAGTATGATTGAAAATGCAGCAAATCTTATTGAAACAAAATTAAGATTATTAGGAGCAACTGCTATTGAAGATCAATTACAGGATCAGGTATGTATGACGTTTTTTTTATATATATTTTTAAAAATGAATGACATTTACAATATTATAGGTACCAGAAACAATACAGGCTCTTTTACAAGCTGATATTAATGTTTGGGTATTAACTGGAGATAAACAAGAAACTGCCATAAATATTGGCTACTCTTGTAGATTGATTACACATGGAATGCCATTGTACATAATCAATGAATCGTCTCTAGATGTAAGAAAATATTTAAAACATTTCTTCTTTCTTTTTTTTTCTTAAGATTTCCAAGATTAATAATTGTTTACAGAAAACAAGGGAAGTCATAATACAGCGTTGTCTTGATTTTGGAATTGATTTAAAGTGTCAAAACGATGTAGCTCTAATTATAGATGGAAATACATTAGACTTTGCATTATCCTGTGATATTAGAATGGATTTTCTAGATTTATGTTCATCTTGCAAAGTTGTAATTTGTTGCAGAGTTTCACCAATGCAGAAAGCTGAGGTGATTTTTATCTTAAACTCATTTAATCTTTATTTGATATTTCTTAACAAAAACAATAATATAGTAAAATATTTTAGGTGGTTGATTTGATAACAAGTAACAAAAAGGCTGTTACACTTGCTATTGGAGATGGCGCAAATGATGTAGCTATGATCCAGAAAGCACATATTGGTGTTGGTAAGTTACTTAATTGTTAATCTCATGATTTTATATATATACATATATATATATAAAATACTTTTAGGAATTTCTGGTGTTGAAGGACTTCAAGCAGCTTGTGCTTCTGATTACTCTATTGCACAATTTCGTTTTTTAAAACGCTTATTATTTGTCCATGGTTCATGGAATTATAGTAGAATGTGTAAATTAATATTGTATTCATTCTATAAAAATATTTGTCTATATGTTATTGAATTGTGGTTTGCCATCTATTCCGGCTGGTCTGGACAAATCCTTTTTGAGCGATGGTCGATTGGTCTTTATAATGTTGTAAGTTATAGGTTTATATTATATAATTACTACAATGTATTGCTATCAATATACATATATTAAGGAACATGTATAAGATACATTGTTTACTTTAGGTGTTTACAGCAGCACCTCCATTAGCTATGGGTCTCTTTGATAAAGTATGTTCCGCAGAAACTCATTTATCTCATCCAGGATTATATGCTACAAAAAATACTGGAGAATCATCGTTTAATATTAAGGTATCATATTCTTTGTGTGCTATTAATTATATTTGACATTATATTTAAAATTTTGTATAATTTCGACATTGCTTATACAGGTATTTTGGATTTGGATTGCAAATGCTTTAATACATTCTTCTCTCCTTTATTGGTTATCGCTAATGGTTCTAAAAGAAGGTGTAGTGTGGGCAAATGGCCGAGATGGTGGATACATTATTTTAGGAAATTTTGTATACACGGTATGTTTCAATCTCATAATTGCCTCTTTCTGCTATTAATAAAATTATTTCTTCTCGTAAAAAAATACATTTCATTTTTTGATAGTACGTAGTTGTAACAGTGTGTGGAAAAGCAGGGCTAGTAATAAACTCCTGGACGTGGGTCACTCATTTAGCAACTTGGGGATCTATTATGCTTTGGTTCTTATTTATTCTTATATATAGGTAATAAGGTCCTTAATATATTCGTATTTTATTTGTATTGGGAAATATTGAAACCATTTATCAATGCAATTACAGTAATTTTTGGCCTGCTTTAAACGTGGGTGCAGTGATGTTAGGCAACGATAGAATGCTATTTTCTTCACCTGTATTTTGGCTGGGTTTAGTACTTATACCATCAGCAGTACTACTTGTGGATGTTACAATTAAAGCGTAAGTAATTTATACGTGCATTAATTATTTTGGTATATTATTTAAATATATTTGAAATATATTTTATTATAGAGTAAAGAATACTGTTTGGAAATCCGTAACTGCAGCAGCTAGAGAAAATGAAATTCGGAAATCGGATCCTGGGGATATATTCAACAGCCATGATTATAGAAGCTCGTAAGTTTTTTATATATATCTTTGGTATAAATTATAGAAATTCAAAGTTAAAAGACCAACATGAAACAACGAGATATGCTTTTAGTAATTCATATTGGTAACTTATCAATGATATTTTTGCATATGAGGTTAAAAATTCGCATATATTCAGATAGATAACACTATACATTGCATGAAAAATTGGTAGACTAACAAAAACAAAATTATTTATTAATGTTCAATATGCATGGCTTATTGAATGTAACATTTTAACAAACCACATTCACATTAAGATGACATTAAATTTTAACGTTCGTCATTATTATACGATAATAATTCCTATGAAACTTTTGAAATTAATCACTTAATGCATGCATATAGCGGTATATATTTTCTTGTTAAAAATGATACAATTTGCTTCCCTAATAATGGATTTATTTCCAAAGACCGAATAATTTCCTGGTGTGATCTACTATATTGAAATTTCCTAACAATAACTATATTTTTAACGTTTAATTATCTCAATTAAGTAGAAAACTGAAAATTGCAACAGGAGGTCGAAGTCATATTCAAAGAGGCGATGGTTAATTCGGTGTTGGACCTCAATTTGGTCGCCACGAAGGCGAAATAAGATCAGAATCTATCCGATTGCGCTCGCAGCGCATGATCTATGGTTCACTCGCCATACAGAGCATGTTTCAACTACATCATTCCGTATTCCATGTTCCAAAAGATTTTCTACAAATTCCCGTTCATTGTAAAATCTGTAAGCATCCCATTTTATATACCCTTTACCTATACCTACCTAGTATTGCCTATTTTTTAATGTCGTACTGAAGGGTATTTACTTTTGTTTTATTGCATTGAATATTATAATATGATAGAGACTACTATGAATGTATACTATATAAATATAGTATAAAATCTATTATATACTATAATATCTAGTATATACTATATAAATATAGTATAAAATCTATATATATATATATATATATATATATATATCTGTCGTGTCTAATAGAAGTAAAACCATTCTTGCTTAGCTATGCTTAGACAGTAAAAAGGGAGTTGAGAAATTTCATTGAACGTATCTCTATTTTTTCATAGTTCTTCATTAGTTTTCATTTTGTATTTAATTTCATATTTCATATTCTGTAGTAATACTATAATTTATTTCTAATGATTTGCAATCTGAATTGATAATTATATTTTGTAATGTTGTACCGCCACAGCCGGTAACAAAGATATCGAGGCTTTTTTGAAATACTGTAGCATGTACAAATATAGAGAAACTTTCGTTCTTTAATTTTCTTCTTAGTTTATTTTCAATTGTTTTGCATATCTCTTGAGTTAAAGAGTAGAGCTGAAGTAAAAAAATATACAATTAAGAATGTTATAATTAATACGGACACATGGTTGTTTTGAAAGAATTAAATTAATTCCGTAGTTGGCAAATCATTAAAAAAAAAAAAGAAAACACAATCATCGGTATGAAGCGAGTTCTCTCTTTGTTAATGCGATTTTCTGGTATGTTTTATTCGTGGTATCCCGTGAAGGCCTGTGCATGCCATCGCCGAACTCGCGAGGTGTAAGTACCCCTAGTAGTTTGTACGTAACTAATAGCGCTCCTGTAATTCTACACTTTCAGGCAAAAGCACTGCTAATTGATCAAACTGCATGATCGTTCGACGTTTCACTTGCGATGGCACCGCAATACGAATAATTATATAGCACAAATATCACGGTCACGAACCTTTTAATGTAACTACTAATTGTAAATGTAACTTTAATGCAAATACTCGAAACACGTAAGGATAGAAATTGAAATAGAAACAGGTATAACAAGAATTCATTCAATGGAAATTACTAAAACATTTATCGTGATGTAAATATTTTTTATTTTATCGATGTTTCGATTAGTTTCATATCTATTCAAACTCGTAAGATACATATAATACTGTTTAAATTTATTAGCGTTTCAACTTCTATAAAATAATTTTCATTCACAATTCAGTCTTGAGGAAAATTATTTGTATCCAAAGTGTAATAGAGAGTATCGAAGAAAGTTTAAATTAATTAGAAGTTAATTAGAAGAGTTATAAGCAGAAAGATCCGTACTTGTTAATATTTTTAGCACCGCATGAATTAATTTAGAGAAGCAAGCATTAGATAGTCGGTGAAGAGAAGGCTACACGCGAGATATGTTGTTCATCGAAAACATTGAGAGAGTTGAGAGAAAAGAATATCGAATTTGAAGTTTTAAGGATGAGAAAAACGGCCAATAGCTAGACAAGTGTTTCTAAAACAATTTTGAATACACGGCTTTACAGATTGACGGAGACGGCGCGGCTACTGAAAAACGTAAAAAGTGTTTTCACCAGGCGATCAAACGCCGCCTCCAGAGTTAATACCGAGGTGGAACTATCACGTAAGTTATTTCATCTTGTCTAACGACAGGCTGCAATCGAGAAAAAAAGCAGAAAAAAAAAAAGAGAAAAATAAGGACAATCAGAATGACTATTCTTTTGTACAGATTCTCTGTCTTCTATGCTCGCCGTTTGTAGTGTTTTCTTTACTTATTACTCGTTACTAATATATTTATCTAAGAGCACGCGCTTTCCCTATTCACGGCTTCCGCCTATTTAGCGTATTAAAAAGCGAAGATTCTTCGAAACAAGCAATTTTTCACAACTTTCGCACGTGCATACGCCTCAACAATATATATATATATATATGTATACGCTGTGTAATTATTAGCCTATGAACAATTATGAATTAACACTAACGTTGTTATCGTCACGAAATTTCTTCTACTTTCACTAATTTTTAATTGTTAAGCCAACTAACTCGTACGTTTGTGTAATAATATTAATTTGAAAGTTCTCCTGTTCTTAATTCTTAGAAAAGAGCAACAGTTTCGTAGATAGATACGTTCTAACATCGATTGTAGTACTACTAAATAAGAATTAATTCTCTTCTTGTAGATAATGCATGTGTGTTAATTAACTAATGTCGTAATAACAGAGAGTAATAGGTTGCGATCTTTGTTGTTGCACATGCTGCGCGCTACAGATGGATTTGCATTCTCTCAAGAGGAAGGAGGTTCGGTGACACAGACGGATGTGATCAGAGCTTACGATACAAATCTTCCGAAACCTGGCGGCATGTGATCTTAATTCATCTAGTTAGATAATCTACAGAGATGTATATTCTATATACACGTACTTTTTTCGAGTAATGAAAGCAGAAATTTAAAAAAAGAAAAAAAAAAGAAGAAGAAGAAGAAGAACAAAAGAAAGAAAGGAAAGAGAGAGAGAGAGAGAGAAGAGAAGTAAAGCTTTTTCTGGGAATTTGGCAATGGCCAAGCCCTACGTAACGCCTGTCTACTGTGTGTGTTTTACTACTGATTCGATGTCTCGCTCGTTCTTCTCTTCAAAAAGGGAGATCTTACGATCGTAGATGATGGGCCTTGTAACAAATAGTATTAGAAAGACTATCAAACGACAATTTTAAGGAGAAGTATTCCTTCTTTTAAATTAATTAAGACCACGCGCGAGTAAAAACGGAGAAACAAGGAGAAACTCTACTTGTACCCTACATAATTGTTTTTGATACTCTATGAGATTTATTATATTTATTATATACCTCGAACCTCATCTCGTAATAGGTCGTACTTTTGATCGTTCTAACGATTATCGTTGCCATCTTGTGCATTTAAATGAGGTGTATTTCTAAAAGCATTTTACGTTAGTTGAGAATTTCCAGAGAATCATTATGCACCTCGGATACCTATATTCCGTTTTCGTAGTTCTACGGGAACGTTGGTTTTTTTTTTTTTATGGAATGGGGATGAATTTAAGAAACGAACAAAAAATTCGTTCGTGCGAATACGTAAGGCGACAAGGAATTCAGCTTTCGATCGCGAACGCGAACATAACGTATATTCTAAATATGTACTGCGAAAAGAAAGAAAGAAACAAGAAGTGTATGAAGAAGAAAAAAAAAATATTTGAACAGTTATCATTCGAAATGTTTATTGCGTAAGAAGACGAG
This sequence comes from Tetragonula carbonaria, assembly GCA_032399595.1. Taxonomy (NCBI): domain Eukaryota; kingdom Metazoa; phylum Arthropoda; class Insecta; order Hymenoptera; family Apidae; genus Tetragonula; species Tetragonula carbonaria. The sequence continues at coordinate 5,354,027 of JAUCRC010000003.1, forward strand.
CTAACGTTCTGTCAATTGTCGTGGTGTTAGATGTTAAAAGAACACTGTTCCCACTGGATTCTACGTTGTTTGATCATTCTACACGTCCTTTTTTTTTCCGTTCGTTGTTAAATCGACTCGAATATGTATATTTTGCGATTGTACATACAATAGTTACATTGTTATCTAGTCAAGAGAACTTTTTGATGTGAATGTGTTTTCGTTCAGAGATTTACTCTTCCGGCCATCATGAACACTCCGTTTTAAGTTTACGACTGATAAATGAATAATACTAAAGAAACAATATGTGCACATGTATAGCAACAATTTTGTGTATATTATATTCAGAATATACATACATACATATATATGTATGTATGTATGTATAAATACATATATATGTTCGGAATATACATATATATGAATGTATTCGGAATAAAAAAATGATTGAAAAAAATGATTTATCTTGTTGCCATTGTTATGCCAACGGATATTTGTGAGATTTTTTTCGAAAGAATCGTTCGAATAACTGACTTGAACATGTAAGTGAATCTAAAATTTTTATTAAAATGATAATATATATAAATATATAAGTATAAAGCACGTGTAGATACACTGTTTCAGTAAGCGATCGCTGTATATATAAAATGTATATATATATATATATATGTATATATATATATATATTTCTCTTTCTCTATAGTGTGTATATATAAATTTACTTAATTTTTACAGTTCTTTTACATTTTATTTTATTTTTTCATTTCTTCTTCTTCGTATTATTTTTATTTAATCTGTCGTTATATTGTAGCCTACAGCATACCCCTGATCGATGACCACGAGATTAATCATGCCGATGAATTATCCGAAGAGTGTTTAAGTTGCCTTGAAAACTCTGGTTACTCCTATGGAGGACTTGACAATTACCATCGTTTATGAAGTTTTTATATAACATCTTTCTTAACGCGTTGAGGTAAATCTATTTTGACGATCTAGTAAGTACTCAAGTGCTATCAATAATTCATTTAAAAACTCTTAGTTTTCTTATTCATCTTTCCTTCTTATTATTGTCAATAAACTGCCAAGCATTTTAATCCTTTTTGTTCAACTTATCATCGCCGGTTCTAATTTCAAGCTAATAAAAAAGTTTTCCCGATCCTCCCTGTATCGAGACTTCAATAAAAATTCTTTCGTGAACGAGTGTACCGGGAACTCGTATCCCTGAGCTCGTTTCTGACAATCTGCTAACCAGGTCGCGACTTCGAGAACACGTTTCATCCTTGGATCCATGTCCCTTAATCTTTCCTTCTCTTTGTTACGAATTTTATTTTTTAAAACAGCGTTGTACCAACGATAGAAATATTTCCACGCTAAATCCTCTTCCCTCATCGTCCACGTTAAGTCCGTTTTTTCCTCGTAAATTGTCTTTTGATCCTTTTTATATCTTATCTTAGTGAAAAAGGAATTAAGGAAACTTTTGCCGGGGCTTTGCTTTTGTTCTGAATCCGGATTACTTTCCAGCGGTATATCCTTATTTATGTTAATGAGTTTTCCAGTTAAATTGTTTGAAGGATTTGTCCTGTCATTTGTGTGGACAACATTATCGTATTGTCGATGATATTCCGGATTATTCAGATGCAGGACTCTCAACAGAAGATCAGCCACGTGCGGCATGCATGGTGGATTTTTTTCAACTTTAGTCCAAGCCCGTCGGTATGTCAAAGTACACGGGTTCTTGTAAATCTTGCAAAATCTCTCCATAATTTCGTATCTGTATCGTCAAAATATTTGATTGAACATAGAAGAAGCGTTTATAACGGAGAATTAAGTGAAATAGCTACACGATGTTACTACCTATTAGCATGATGAATACGCAAGTAATCCCAAGTAGTTCGCAGTCTGAAAATCGGAGGCGACTGCAATCCTGCCAAGATCGACCTACACGAATGGAAGTTCCCCATGGCGAAGCACTTTCTGGCAGCGTTAACTAGCCTCGCGACAATTCTACCTCTCGTAGCTAACTTTTTCACGGCCAAAATTTCACTGCCGATTAGACAAGAAATTCGATGACTGAATGCTATCCACGCTGCTAAATTAGGAGCGTTTCTAGAGCTTCTTTGAAAGACCAAGATCTCGATTTCCTCTGCAGGGATTCGAACGAAGAGGTCGCGATCGATGAGCGTCAACTGCGTCGCTAGTGTATCGCTATTTATATCCCAAATCGTTATTCTGAAATCCATTCTCAATAGTCTTCTCAATTGAATGGTAGTACTATTTTCTTGGTTTTCAAATTTCTTCTTTCTCTTGCAAGATCCATTCGCCGAAAAAATCCGTTCTAGGAAGCTAGGCTTCTCTTCAGGGATAACGATGGCATCCTCTTCGCATTGGCACTTCTTTTTCCTAGAGAACAATTTTCTTTTGGATGGTCGTTCCTTCTCTTGGCGAAAGTTTCTCAGTTGGTTCAAGTGTCGTCTTAGCTCCCTGTTGTAGAATTCATACGATACGATCAACGCAAGCGTGAAATTGATCGTAATTAATTGATCGTTGATTTTTATTTAAAATAATGCGATTCAGATCCGATTTTCTAACGTGATCTTACTTTTAGTTATTACCTGTAAGCTGCAGAGGCCGGTCTAGGACGATACCAGTATTCTGGCGTCCAAAATAACACAACTCGTCTCTTCGCAGTAGTACCGATCGACCCAAACCTGCCATACTGAAGCTCGGTGTATGAAATGCTAGCTGCCAATTGACGACGAGATACAGGAAGCTTCAATTCTGAGTCAGCAGGTTGTCGTCGAATGGTGACCAGACTGAAGGATCGTCGACCTTGAAGAGTGGTTCTTTCTCCAGGTTGCACTGACCAGGGACCGAACGCGTAAAGGAAATGAGGCGCACTGCATAGGCCGTATCTTCTAAAGTGTTTAAAACGTCTCGAGGATTTGCTTTGACCTCTCTCTTCGCCCTCCCAGACTTTCACGGCATTTTCCATGAGCACGTAAATATTGAACACAGGTTTCACACCAAATCTCACTGAGAAGCTATTGGGTTCCCTGTGTATTGGACCAAGAACCAAGCCCGAATGACACTTCTCTGGAACTCCGAAACCAAATCGAGATATCCGTCCCGTCAACGATTTTTTACATTTCGACTCCTCGTGAAGTTGTTCCTTTTCGCTGATTTTGTCTTGGAAGATTTTTTCTCTCAAAGGACAAGCTTGACAGGTCGCGTAGAATTTCGTCGTGTTGTAATGTTTGCGATTGCGATCTCTGATGAAGAGCACGTCGCAAAGGCCATCGCTCTTGTGTTTCTCTTTGAAACAGCGACACGTAGGCCAACTGCGACAGCCTTTATCGACAGCCTGACTCGGTGAAAAATCTTTTAATTCGGCCTGAATGTCTTCCAAACTGGCACCAGCGAATCTTACAGGAACCGGTGTGTATTGGCCATCTACCAGCTCGGTGTAAGATGGTCCGAGGTACAAGTCCTTTTGACGCCACGTGGCAGGTGTGTAATCACCAGCGCCTCCATAGTGAGTCCATACTCTGTATTCATTCGATTAGAAACTACATTACGATAACGATTCATCGTGAATAGACAGATATCAAGATAACGTAAGAATCACCTGCACACTGCTCTTTCTCCATTCTTTCTGAAACCTTTGCGAATCTCAATCTCCGAGGAAAGAACGTATAAAGTCGAACTGCTCGCTGAACTTGCAGCGGTTGTTTCCGATAACGAGCTTCCGTTTATCCTGTTCGCGAGCAAACATTCCACCTGTTCGCACCATTTTTTCCAGAGAACGTTTCTCCTCTGTATTCCACCGAGTTCGTAATAGCTTACTCTTCCATCGATGAATCTAATGATTTTAGTGCTGGTTAAAACGTTATTTGATAAATATTAATGATTAAATATTTTATTAAATATAGAAAAAGCAGCGAAACGGTAATGACAAAGTAGTTAACTGTCGATCGAATATCTTTATATTTCGTGGATTTCGTTATTTCTTGATAAATTTCTACCTTGCCTTTAAGGTTTTGCGACGTCTTCTGTTGAACACGCTCAAACTAACGCATCGCAGAGGGTACAGAGAAATAAGCTCGAAGCTTTCGATGCTAGGATCGACTGTACGTGGACAGAAAAATTGCGAGTTCCCTCTGAAAACGTCAGCTGCCACAATTAACATGGATGGCATGAGACCAAGAGAAACTTGTCGAATTCCACGACCATTTCTGGTAGTTTCGGCAAACGGTGATTCCACGAGAATTGCGTCAGAAAAGTCAGAGTACTCGGATGCCAATAATTTTTGAATTCTGTTCTCTTCTGCCACCGAGTTTCTCGTCTGATGACGAAATTTGTTTTTACATACTGGGCGCATAGAGTCGAATTTTTATTATAAAACGATTTATACAAAACGAAGAATTGTGTCTAATTGCGTCATCTGCGTGATTTCAGCAGCACCGATGAATTTTTTTTGGAAGAACGACCGATTTTTGCAACGAGTTTCGTTCGCGTTAGGTTAATTACTTTTGAACGAATCTGTCGTTGAACGAAGCTGTATTACTGTTAGGGTACGTTTATAATTTTCCCCAATTTTAATAGAGCGCTGAAGCTTGAAGTTGCACGAAAGTGAAATTATTGTAATACAGTAGAATCTCGATTACCTGAGTTATGATACATGGCCAGTTCGAATAACTTCGTTTTTCATTTGAAGAGAAAATCGCATATTTTGAAATGCGTTATAAAAGTGAACGTTAATTAAACGGAAACACAATTCGAGTAACTTGCAAGGGATAAAATTTTCATAATAGGATTATCATACTACTAGGGAAAAAAGTGAAGAAACAGTCCAGTTCCATTAGGTATCGTCGTTTTTATTTTTCAGTTCAACGCCTCCGTCGAATCTTACGACTCGTACATTAGTCGGCGACGGAGGAGACTAAGCTTCTTTTTAAAGACTTCGGGCCTACGTGGTAAAAGGTTTCGCAGCGCCTGTCATTTCGGTTAGTTATAGGTATTTTAGCCTTTTTTTTTTTTTCCTTTATTTTATTTTTTTACTCCTTACTCGCTATAATACGATAATAAATAACATATAAAAAAAGACATACAGGTAAAAGACGTAAAAAAGAAGCTCACCAATAGGGGGAGCGCTCTTTCATATAGAATGAAAAATCGATGTAAGTTCAAAGAGCGTGCAAAAATGTACAAAGTGGAAAAGAGGTACATGGTGGACTCCTAAAACGGTTCGTTTTGACTTATACCTTTTTTTTTCTTTTTTGTTTTTTCTTTTTTATAAACGGAAGCTAGCTTTTTATCGATTATTATGCTCCGGGTTCACTTTGATGGTGACTTTGTTGTTCAGAGCGGACGCGAGCTTCTCGACGTTACTCTGTGGCAATTTTCCCGGCTCTGGGTTCGTTGTCTCGTTGTTGGACACAGCTGAATTCTCGGGGATCGTTTTAATATTTGACTGTGCTTCCTGAAACAAAAATAGAAAATTACTGTTCAGTTAAAAGTAGTATATTCCATATACCATCACCTTGAGATATTCTTCTTCGCCTTATACATGCAATTACGCTGGTTAGCGACAAACGTGCAATTAACATAATTTATACCTTTATCGGTTGTTGTTTTATGCCCGGGGACATAATTGACTCTCCAGGTATCGTGCTTATCTTCCAACGACTTAATGACTTTTTGCTCCGACTTTCGTCTATTATTTCTTTTTTTTTTTTTTCTTTTTTGTTTCTTTTCAAACGAATAAAAAGGAAACAATTCAACTCACCCCGTCAGTCTTTCTTCTTAAGTTCGATCTTTGTAACGTAGCAGCCAACTCGTTCTGCAATCTCGACACTACTGGCCCATTCGCCAATTCGTCCGTGCCGTTTCTGTCTGATCGAGACTGCTGCGAGAGGAAGTCGAGCTTAGACGGTTGTTTAGCTTCCCCTTCGTAAGCACCTATCCTAATGGCGACCTTTCCGGTGGTTGGTTTCAAGTTCTGTGCGTTTGCAACTGCCGGAGACACGGCCGCTTTCGTCGTTTCCGACAAAACAGGACTCGGCGACGGCTCCTTTCCATTCACCTGCGGCTTATTTCCGGCGACGTGTCGGGGACTTCCGTTCGACGTGGCCGTAGAATTATTCTGTATGGGAAAGTATGTTGGCGGTGGCTTTGGAATCACTGGGTTTGGAGTCTCTTTTAATTTGAAAGATTCTATGCTTTGCATCTCCACGGAGTCTTCGGTATTTTTAGCCTTCGAAAGAAGCGGAAGCGGAGGTGGAGCTGGTGGCGCCGGTGGTGCTGGAGGCACCGCAAGTGCCGGAAGTGCCGGAGGTGCCGGTGGTGCCGGTGGTGTCGGCGGTACGTTATTGGTCGGCGTCGTCGACGTGTTCAGTACCCTTTTTTCTCGCTCCTGGTGGCAATTCAATAAGATTAAGATAAGTATGGTTAAATACTTGGTAATCTATGTAGCAGAGAAAATCGACAGATACATATTTAATTTCATAGATAATATTTTTTTTTTTAAATTTATTTAATCTCTCGAGGGTTGTTTTGAAATCACAAACATATGCGTTCTGTTTCCACTTGAAACGATTCTGAACGATTCTCTCTGTTCGAAAATGGAGATTCAATGCTGATCATCGTCAGATAAACTCGATAACTAACGTCGTACGGCGTAATGGTAACCAGCACGCGACTCCCCCGTTCACCGTTGCTCAGCAAACCGTTCATGTCTTCAAAAGTTTCAAAAGCTTAGCATTTTTTCCTTTGAGATTGACTTTCCTCTGCTAGCAGCAACACAGACGCGTGCAACCGTTCAATTTCAAACCGTCTTTTTTTGTAAATCACTTCCGAGTCGTTAGCGAACAGCCTTTCGTTTCGGGGAACACTAGCGCGCGATCGCGGACGTAACTCGAGATCGCGAAACGCAAACTACGCTTCGTCGTCGTCGGCACTTTCCGCGCGAGTTACGCGCGTCCACGCGAATTAGCGGCTGCGGTGAACACTAAGTGCGACACCGCTTTTTTCGCTAATCGCAACCGAGCCGCATTTCGCGGTGCGCTACGACTGCGGCCACCTTGAAACCAATCGCACGATTCAAGTCGACTGACAAACAGTCACGAGCGTAACTCGCGCACTTATGTAAGCTCTATTATTTTGCACGTCTGCCGCAATTCGTAAGAAATCAACCGCCACCGCGCAATGTTGGTCAACCGAAGGAAAAATCCTTGCGACAGCACGCTCGCGTTCACTCGCGTATGTATTCGAACGATCGCGGGTCACCAACGATCATCAACGTTGACTGTGTGTTCGCGAACCGTGTGTTGAACCGTCCGTTGAACAACAATACCGAACAATAATCGCCTGCCGATAATTCGATTGCGTAATGACTCATCGGACCTAAGGTGATTTCTCGGAAGTGGCGAACGTCGCCACACGGGTCGAAATAATATATAACCGAGCCTTTTTTTTCTACGTGAAATCGCTTACGTATAAAATACAATCGGTGATCGCTACGATTAGTCGATCGTTAATTAGCGGAATCGTTCAAGCGAACAGAGTCGTTTTTTTTAGAAAGCAACGGCTGCTTCCTCCGCGCTCGGTTGCCGGTATCGTAAATCGAAATCACGCTGCCAGGCTTAATTAGTCGAACTGCGATTCAATTAAGGGCTTTAATTTGGCGTTTAGCCTGGCTCGCGAAACGGCGGCTAGTACCGAGCCGAACGTTTGCATCGCGCGGCAGATTCACCCGGACTGAGACGGAACGGCGAGACTTACGTGACTATAAGAAAGGAAGATCGGTCTCTATCTCGCGGTCGGTCGTCGTCAATTCGAATGCGATACGCGCGTGTACAACGGTGTTAATAAAACGCGGCTTGTAGATAAATTCAGGTGCAGCTGAGCGTATTGCGTTGCATACTACACACGTATGTACACGTATGTACACAATTCCTTTCGAGGCTCGCGCAGACAATGACGATGACTGGCCCCGAACTCTTCGTAATCGTCGAGGCTCTGTTATCTGTTTGCTTTGGCAGATCTTTGGGAAGATTGTGTAATTACAAACGAGTGCAAGAGTTGCATGGTCGTAATCGTATACCCCGTCAGTCGAGAACTGGAAGCATGTGAGACCCGAAATCACGTTACGTGATTTTGTTCCGCGTATTTTTTTTCTTTTTCTTTTTTTTCTTTGTTTTTCCAACCCTCCCCCTTTCTTCTTACATCAATATTTAATCTCCGCGCTCAGTTGCCAAGCAGCGTATATATTATATCGTATATCGCTCGAGATATACATGTAACATCTTTCCATCGCGAGTTCAATTCCGAGTATGGCTAATAGGATTTTTAATTAACGTGTATTCTCAGTTCCGCTCCTCCCCCCCCCCTCCCATCGAACTATACTATTACGAGAAGTATCGTTCCCCCATTTCAGATTAATTCGCGGTCGCACTCGAGGAATTTTATCCTAGGCTTGAAATCTTTTCAGCGTAAGCTGGTGTAACGTCTTCGCCGTTGAAAACCAAGGAGGAAACGGTGAAAGTATTAAACGTCGTACTTGAACGAAATGCATTACGCGCACGATTATGATAGATATTATCTTTGATTAAAAAGAAAAAAGAAAGAAATTTCTCTATTTGTTTTATCTGAGCAATTCTTCTTTAACACTAGAACTACCAAACCAGTCAAAATGACAGTTTTATTTTACAGTTTTATTTTAAAATTTCTATTTCACGTTACAATTTTTTTCCCCCCGCAATGATGCACTGCAAACTTTTACAGTGATAACTAAAGAAATAATATAATGAATTTTATTTTATTTTTATTTATTAGAAATCAAAATAATTTTGGTTGAAATAACTTTGTCTTAACTGTCGGTAGTTCTAGTGTTAATCTTTTTAATATTTTTAACCACGTTGATCGAGCTACTTTCCAAATCATCGCAAGAACGAAAAAAATGTCACGAATCACGTACTTAAGTACGTATATGTGAGTGTATCGTTGGTCGTTCGTTTATCACAATGATAAGTTTATCACTCTCTTACCTGCTCCGGCGCTTGATCTGAGAAATGAACTTTCTGCTGAGCGGTGTTGAACATCTTTCGGTGAGCACGTTTAAACTCCTCCATCAGCTGAAAACAATTCAAATTGTTGCGTCTTATCGCGTGTTTATCGCTTCTTAATGTTATTCCTGCGGCCGATGATTAATTGCAACCTAATCAAATGAAAAGTGTCATCCGCAATGAAATTAAGGCCTCACTGAATGCCCGCGTTCAGTCGGAAACTAAACTTGCCGAAGCGTGTTCGAGCGAGCTGCGCGCCTCGAACGCTCATGTACATGAAAGTTCGATCGTTTGCACCATCGCGCAATTTTTAATTAGAACTGGCTCTCTACTCATTATTATCGTACAGTTTTACAGCATCTGTGCGCGTTTTAATTACGCTTTTCGTGTTTTCTTTTTCTCTTTTTTTTTTCTTTTCTTTTAGTGAATTTATTAATGCGCGTTTCTCTTCCATCGTTTGAGAAAAAAATGCTTTGCCGAATCTGTCGATCGAACGTCGATTAAATTTCTGCGAGTTAACTTAATCAATCGTTGGCAATTTCAATTTCAACAAGTTATCGATTGTCGCGAGTGAATGAACCTCTCGCGTAGTTAAATATAACTGACAAGCGTCAGGATGCCACGAAAGGGATTGAGTGGGTGTTCGTGATACGAGAATCAGGTTCTCACACGAGGCAAGGAAATGCTTAGCGTATGAATACAGCAACATTATGAATCGCACTGGTATCCCGGAGTTAGAGATAGAGTTTAGTTAAAGTTCGAAAGTCACCGACTTTAAAATATCGTATAGAATATATATATATAAAATACGCGCGTTGGGATCTATCGTCTTGGATGATCGTATATACTTGAACTAATTCAACTCAATTCTTGTGTTATATTGTGCCCCGATATATAAACTTAATAAAGATAAACGTTACGTTGTACACTTATCACAGTTTCTATAGAATCACAAGAGTCATTAAATACCTTATCGTGCGTAACCTTCTGTTCTTGAGCCCTCAGAGCTTCTGGATTTTGTGGCTTTCGAGGTTCCGCAGTTTTTTCCTTTCCTGCTTCCATTTTGGCGGCGTTGTTCATGTTCCTCTGAAATAGACGATACATTAAATACACGCATTATTTATCACATGTATATATATATATATATATATATCAATTACCTATCCCGCGATACAATTTATGATCAACTTAGAATTAGTCATACCATGAGTAAGTACCGATTATTGAATCAGATGGTATCGCCGATAAGCTACGTCTGCGAATTCCATATATTCGATAAAGAATCTACATCTATGTATAACTTCTACGATAAACGAAGCCTTATTATTGTTACTATTGGGACTACGTTTCAGAGAAATCTTATCTATCGGCAGCACAGTTATCTTCGCAAGTGACGTACACGAAACACGGGAAAACAAAGTGCAAAAGACAGATGCTAGAAATAGAACAAGATACAAGATAGAACAACTTTCCTAATTGCTAAAACGCGTAAGTTAAATTTTTTACAATCCAAGAAGAAGAAACAAGAATTAATCGCAAGATGATCAGACTCTTTTTTATTATTTATTTTTATTAATTATCGTTAGTATTTCAACATTGATTGAATCGTTGATTATTTACATTGATTATTTATCAATTTAATCAATGATTATTGAATCATTGATTATTCCTAATTGCTAAAACGCGTAAGTTAAATTTTTTCCAATCCAGAAAGAAAAAAATAAGAAGACTTAATCGCAAGGTGATCAGCCTTTTTTTCATTATTTATTTTTATTAATCATCCTTATTGTTTCAACATTGATTGAATCATTGATTGTTTATCAATTTAATCAACGATTATTGAATCATTGATTATTCCTAATTGCTAAAACGCGTAAGTTAAATTTTTTCCAATCCAGAAAGAAAAAAATAAGAAGACTTAATCGCAAGGTGATCAGCCTTTTTTTCATTATTTATTTTTATTAATCATCCTTATTGTTTCAACATTGATTGAATCATTGATTGTTTATCAATTTAATCAACGATTATTGAATCATTGATTATTCCTAATTGCTAAAACGCGTAAGTTAAATTTTTTCCAATCCAGAAAGAAAAAAATAAGAAGACTTAATCGCAAGGTGATCAGCCTTTTTTTCATTATTTATTTTTATTAATCATCCTTATTGTTTCAACATTGATTGAATCATTGATTATTTATCAATTTAATCAACGATTATTGAATCATTGATCATTCCTAATTGCTAAAACGCGTAAGTTAAATTTTTTACAATCCAGAAAGAAAAAATAAGAAGACTTAATCGCAAGGTGATCAGCCTTTTTTTCATTATTTATTTTTATTAATCATCCTTATTGTTTCAACATTGATTGAATCATTGATTATTTATCAATTTAATCAACGATTATTGAATCATTGATTATTCCTAATTGCTAAAACGCGTAAATTAAATTTTTTCCAATCCAAGAAGAAAAAACAAGAATTAATCGCAAGATGATCAGACTTTTTTTCATTATTTATTTTTATTAATCGTCATTATTATTTCAACATTGATCGAATCATTGTTTATTTTACAGAATACAGCAGGTCAAATTTCGAAGCAGCAGTAATTACTGCCGCCTGTCAGATGGATGCCATTCCTGTTCACGAATGTACACAGGAGGATCGAAGAATCGATCGATCGTACATGAAAATCCAAATTTCTTTCAACTTGTATTGCAATGCGTGTATAAACAAGCTGCGTATTATTGCGGCCTCGCGAAGGGGGAATAAAATCGCGTCGAAGCCTCTACCTACCTGCTGCGCCCGCCTCTGCAATTCCTGAGTGATGGCGGTGCTCAGGTCGGTGCAGGCTATCGGCGATGTCCTTGTAGTTGTGCAATTGCGGGACGTTACGTGTGCAGTGGCAGTGGTGTCGCTAGTTTTATTGGTCCCGGTGGAGGCGGCAGTGATCGAGCCGAACGAAACGGTCGACGGTGGCTCGCACGAGGACGTCGACAAGGAGGAAGAGGTCGAGGCGGAATCCTTGCTGCAGGAAGACTCGAGGCTCGACTCTGTTTCCGTCGAGCCCGTGCTGCCCATCGACATCGTACTACCCATTTGCATGCCCTTCGCGTTCATTGGCTTCGTGTCTGCAACGATGGAGAAACACGTTTCGCGGTTAATTTACGATACGCGTGTTAAACGTTGACGTTTACTTTACTTTGCGATCATTCGACGCACCTCCAGGCCATTTGTAAGGAAGAGGCGGCGGTGGTGCTGGTGGACATACGGTTTGATGAATCTCCACCGTCGTTATCGTCTTCCTGTCTCCATCCTGCGTGCCATTCTCCTGTGACGAATGTTACAACGAAAGGTCAAGTATACACCGTTACTGTGGTTTGTGATCGTTTCTCCGTTTAATTAAGTCGCGTCGAAGACTCTGGCGAGCCAGTGACGGCGAACCTTTTTGAGAAGTAGGTGAACTTTTGTTCATTATTTTTTTTAGTGCTAGCTCGTGGATCAGTGGATGAGCCAGTGGCGTCACTTGGAGAGGGGGAGGGGAGGATGCTTAAAAACTACTTTCTTTTGGTTCTCACTTTTATAATCCTCTAAAAAGTTTAATTACAACTTTTACTTTTGCAAGCGAAGAGCAAAAAATAAACGTCGACGTCAAGAATGTAATTTTCTTAAAACATTTTTTGAAAAGACGGGGTTCGAAAAATAATTAAAATTCTTTTATATGTACGACGATGAGTTTATAAAAATCAACGCGTGGGCCGTTTAAAAAGCCCGCGTGGGTCAGTGTCTGACCAGCGGGTCGTAGGTTCGCCATCACTGCTCTAGGCCATTCTACATCGATCATTACGTTCAGATTCGATCAGATAACCGTGACGATCACGAAGAAACTCGAAGGTAGAAAGTATCGATCGTTTATTTACCCACAGCGGTGATCGCTATTACAAGTAAGTAATAGCTTTTTGCCAAATGAGTGACTCACTTTGGATCCATGATAGGGGGGCATATCATCGGCCGGACCGTCGTAAATGACGTCCTGTTGCCGCATGTTGTCCCTCCGGTAAGCCAAACGCCGATTTGCTTCGTCTCTCGGATTGGCGTCGAAGTCGTGAACCTCGTAGTCGATTCTTGGCGCCACTGGGTCGTAAAGCGGCTCGTTGTCGATGTCGTCGTCGTAATTGCCACGCGAATTCGGACGACCTGCCGCACCCACGAACCTGTGGTTTTGGTTCTGGCTCTGATTGATACGGATCACCGTGGTGTTGTTCGGTTTCCGAGTCCATTCCTGAGACTGTGTTCGAGTCAATCGATTGTTAACTGTTTCCAGTGTTCTTTCTATATATTTTCCATGCTTTTATATTTCTTCGGAGATTCACGTACCTGATCCACGTGAGCCCATTCCGTGGAACTGCAGCTGCTAGTGGACAGGGCAAGCGGGCAGCAGATCCTGAAATATTCACGAACACGTGTTACCGATAACTTTTACGAATCGAACGGTACTTTCTAATTCCAATTAAACAACGTCGTGGAAGGAAGCACGAGATAAAGAGAGCCCGAGTGATGGTTAGGAACAGGACGAACGTTTGAATGTGGCGGCGAGGAATTCGTCGTGCTGCCCGGTACACAGCGTGATCGTTATCACCGCAACGTCGTATTAATAGACCGACTTTCTCCTTGGTGTAAATTCGTCGATGCCACGTGATAACGGTCGGCAAGAAAAGAAAGAGATCTATCTATTCAGTGCCATAAAGCGCGCAAACGATATAGCTTGCCCGATCCTGCGGCAAAGAACCGCTCGCTTGGTAATCGTTGTTAATCGTAATTACACGTACAATGGTCTCCGATCACGGACTGTGGCATAGTAACTGCAAACATGGTCGTTTGTAAACGTTACATCAGATTTACATTTACACGCGGCTAATGACAGGTAGTTCTTTAACGTCGAGAAATATTTACTTTCTCGACTGGTGTTGGGAAAGTGAAACAAATTTCTGATCTTGGATTTCTAATCTTCACGATCCGAATTACCGATAGGTATAAAATGATATAAGTAAACGATAGACGTTCGCTCGTTAGAGAAATGAATCTCTAAAGAGACATTTTAAACATTAACTGTCCCTAATTTTCACTTTGAAGAATTTCTATCTTGCGAGGAATCCTCTCACACGTATTTGTATCAGTTTGCATCGCTTCTCACTAACCTTCCATTTCGGTTGCAAGCGTCATCGCGAGGATATCGATGATGCACCCTAGGATCGTGATGATGCTGCGGCGAGTAAGAAGGATTCTGCGGCTGCGGGCTGGCTGCAGCCACGCTCGACGTTTCAGAGTCGTAACCGCTCGAGCCACGGGTCCACAGCGGTTCGGGGCAGTCGTAAAGATGATTCGGTGTGGGTCGTTGCACTATCAAGTCGAGAACGGCGGAGCTTCTCATTACCTCGATGGCTCTCTCGAATGGAAGATCCGTGAGACGTTGACCGTTGCACCAAATTATAACGTCGCCGGCTTTTAAGCCCGCTGCTCTAGCTGGCCCGTCGTCCCTGGTACCCTAAACGAATGCCACTTGATTAATTCTCGATCGTCTGTTCTAATTTGTCCACGTTGCAATTCGAGAGACGAGAGAAGAGTAGAAAAGACTCTTACTCTGTTATTAAAAATCACATTGCATCTTGAAATTGGAGCTTGGAAATTGAAATTAAAGACGCACGAGACGTTAAGAGTTATTACGAAATTACTACCGAATGTCAGCGAGAAACCATAGTTAACCTGAACAGTGAGGCCTGGCACGATGCCTCTGCAAACGCCACACCCGAGGCGACCCTTCTCGCCGACGAGAATTCGAATCCTGACTTCGGTGCTCGGAACGGCGCCCAAACCAGTTTCGTTGTATTGTAGCTGCTGCTGTTGTTGCTGCACCATGTGCCAAGTGACCGGATCGTTCGGATTGCTTTGCGAATCATAAAGTACTTTTTATAACGAGGGAACGCTCCTCCGAACGTGCGCGAGTGGCTCGCGAAATTTTTAATGAGCGATCGGTACTTACTCTTTCACAGGTATCATTCCCACGCCTGAAACAACAAAAGTACGAGCAGTCAGTTCGTGTTTGTTCGTGTACATTCTGTAACTGGAAGACTCGGGAAAGAGAAAAAGACAAAAAGAAAAAAAAAAAAAAGGAAAGGAGAAGGAAAAATTGTAAGCAATTACTTCGAATCTTGAGAACGAGCACTTGCTGGTTTTTTGCCAGAAGCGCCACTTCCTGATGGACGGCGTCCTCCACCGGATACCCATTCACCCTTATGATCTGATCACCGACCTGAAAGCGAAGAAAATAGTGAACAAAGTGAAACTGAAAGTAAACGTACACGGTTAACGAAACAGAGCAGAAAACCGAGCCGCCCTTTCGTAACCACGAAATCGATTTCTATCTCTTGACCGAGTATATTATACGAATTAGACAATCAGCGAAAAGAAGAAAAAATTCGAAATCGCTGTGCGTTTCTCTCTTAAAGGAATTAAAAAAAGGAAAATTCTTCGCTCCTGAGATACTTTAAACAGAAATTATCTCTTCTCCCTTTCGAGACTCGTTTATCTTAGAAGATGGTAGATTTTTTTCATGGGAAATCTTTCGGCAGATACGCAGTTACAAGTATACGACTTGCGGGGATTTACCCTTAATCCATTTCGGTGAGCCTCGCTGCCAGGTTGCACGTCGCTGACGTAAAATCCGGCTGCATACTCTCTGCCACCACGAAGGGAGAAGCCAAATCCAGATGCTCCACGCCGTCTCAGTCTGACATTCCTGGTCACGCCGATGACGGCCATCCTGCCGCCTCCTGTTGGGTTCCCAGGACCTCCACCGGTCGATGGAACCATGCCAGCACTAGCCGTGCCGGATGCACCACCCGACCTACGAAAACCAATTTAACTTCAATCTCGTCCGAGTTGATTTTGATTTAATTGCTCGGTAATTAACGAGGTACAAGCTACTTGAAATGGAGGTGGATTCGGTTGACATAGATCGAGTTAGTACGGCTACGTCATCGTCATTACGATCGAGTATTGTTCGGCGAATCGTATTATGCAGCAGGCCAGGCGGAAACTGGAGCGCGAGCTGAGACTTAACCGAACGAATTCGCGAGCGCGCGCGTTACAATTTTCTTCTGGATTCAGCCGCGTTAATGAGCCTCTTCTTTCTCGTTACGTAAAGCGAGCAACGTTGTTACTTTCTCGGTATTATTCCGACGTTACACGCTATGTTACACGCTGACGGCGAAGTCGCACGAGATCAGAGTCTCTGTTCGCTGATAACTATGATTACGAGCAGAAATTCTAGTTGTACGTGGCGATATCGCAACGTGTCGATAACGCGTCGTGAGTAGAGTTCACCGAAAATTTCAAGCCCTCTAAGCGTTTTACGCGTTTATACGTTGTATCGGAAAATCCAACAAGCAAACTCTAAAAACGTTCGATTTCTATGCAGTTGAACGTGTGTACCGTCGAATATAATATACCGGGTATATTGATTGCATGTTTGTGGTGGGACTGTCACGCGTCTGGGATAGACCTTACGAGGTGGGTGGCGGTGGTGGGCATGGTTTAAGCGCTTTCCATTGATTTCCGTCTCCTCTGGATTTTACTGCTGCCCAGGTAATTGCATATCCTACACGTTTATACGTTTATACGTTTATACGTTTTCCTGTACGTTTCCGAGGAATTCACGATTCACGTGCAAGGAGAATGCCAACTAAAAGATTGCTGTTAGAACTTGAAAATCTCACGGAGAATTCATTGATCTTACTAATGGGAAACGATTTTGCATGCTAGTTTCTGTCCGGCCGATTCTTATACTTACATTCTCGAAAATATTTCCTAACATCCGCGGTAAAATCCACCGCGGAGGAACAATTAAAATCACGGACAAAGCGTCTCCGTTCTTGAGGACGGAGAGCAAAACGGCCGGAAAATTTGTGCACGGCCTGGAAAGAGGAATTACAGTAATTCCGTGTCAACGACGCGGCTCACCTTCGCGAATAATTGTCGTCAACAAAAATGCTCGTTTCAGTGCGCGGTCGGAGAGCCGCGCGTAGTTCCAGACTGCAAGCAATCTTTGTTGTCGGATCTCTCGCGGTCTTTTTCCGCAGCGCGCTGCGAAATTAATGGCCACACCTGGCGCTCCATTGGCCTGCGCAATCGTGGAAGAAGGAACGACGAAGCGGAGGAGTCGAGGCAAATTCCACGACGAAAAAGACGAAAGAAATAGAAAGGAGCCGTGGCTAGGGTGGGGCAGGGTAGGGTGAAACAAGAAAAGAAAGACACTTTATGCTCCCTAATGACGCCGGGAATCCGTCTTGTCTCGGACATTGAAAAGATTACGTGCAGTATGAAGGGCCGTCGTAGGTTGTCGGCTGCAGCGGAACACGCGGATGACACCAGGTAAATGACAGTCATTAGAAAGAACGAGACACTAGTTTAAAACTACTCCGCCTAGCTGGAGGGTCTCTGACTCGTGCCTTCTTTTTCCTCCATCTTTGCTTCACCTGGCTGTCGTTCGTTGCTTCTTCCTTTTCACTCTTCTTGAACGTTACCGAAGGCAAAAGGGGAATTCCACCGTCTGCTCTTTCCTACGAACCTTCGGGGCTTTTGCTTCTCTCTCTCTCTCTCTCTTTCTTCTCTTTTCTTTTCTTCTTTTTTTTCAGAGGATATCATTTCGGACGGACTGCGCTCTACGCAGAAAGCGAACCAACGAAGGCCAGAGACTTTCTATGCGAGCCAATTTACGTGCGACTATTTACGACGTGATTACCATTTCGCCTCGGCAACGGGTGCACCTTGCGTTCGCAATTATCGGAAAATTACAAATTTCCTTATCGGATGGTAATAAGCGGCGAGCGAGCATAATCCAAAGCAACGAAACGTTCGCGAGTCGCTGCGATGCCTTTCCGCTCACACGCTCGTTTCGACTTCGATCCTGAAAGACCAGTCCCCGCCGATCTGATCGCCGATCCGCTAGATAAGGGAAAAGTACCACAAAGGAGAGGAGTGCTGTACTCCCCTCGGGGGGGGGGGGGGGGGAGGCGACGAGGTGAAATACCTGTCGACGACACCTACAGGAATCCACGAGATTTCTCAGCGGGAGGAGGGAGGGGGGGGAGGGATCACTGACACGGAAGGTACTCGTTACAAGCTGTTAACGCATTTTTTAACGTGTTCCTCGTGTACGTTCTTAAGAAAGTCGTAGCTGCTTTTATTAAAGGCCAGCTCTTTCAGACGCGTCGGAAAAAAAACAGTCACGGTACCGTAGGTTTTTAACAACTCCCTCCGATGCTTGCCTCCACTTCTCGACAGCTCGGTAAACGCGGCTCGGCTCTCTGCCCTCGTTCACGAGTATCTCTTCAAAATGCGTTCACCTGACAATCCCTTCAACCCCTTGCTGCTTTTGTTCGGCTGCTCCGTATTTCTGTGACGTATTTCTTACGGCCAAGATGGCACGAATGTTAAGTCGACCTGAAACGGATCGAGTGGAGCTGGGGGGGAAAAAGCTGCTGCTTCGACTACACCGTGACTCGTGATTTGTAAATACGTGGAAATGCATCAAGACAGAACAGAAGACAAGGATTTCGTAAGATGAACGAATGAAAGAATGAAAAAGAAGAAAGCTCGGAGTTGTTGTGTTTGCGAGATTCTATCTACAGAGTTACCACGTTGTTAACAATCTTTTCGTTAATCGTTTCACGGTCCGATATCGTCGATATGACGCGATAACGATCGCATCCCGATCGCGTTTGATCTAGAAACCGAGGTCGTTGAAAAGTTTCAAGACCGCGAGGAACGCAATCTCTTATGTAATCTCGAGGACAATGGACGCCCGTAGATTCTCAAGGAGGTTCCCGCGACAAGCGAGGCCAGGCCATCGATATACACTCGGGTATACCGTTATTGTCGTCGATATCGCTACTTAACGATCCAGCCACGAAAGTGTTACGACTGTCACGACTGTGCCTCCACACCTTCGAACGCTAATACTGGTAGCCGCTTCTGTCTGTTCTGAGAGGAAACAGACTTCGTCAATGAGTGCACGGCCATTACAGCACGGTTACTTGTTCCTCGCAGTATTCGAATCCCGCATTCTGTTCGCATTTTATGCTGATCAGACAGTCGTTCTGGTTACTAGCGAGGCGACGTAAACTAAACTAAAAGATCGAAAACAAGGAAGATGTGTTCAACAGCGAAAGCGTTTCGGATCGAAAGCTGTTGTACGATTAACGTTACGCCTTTCGACGAAATTATTTCGTTTCTTAATAGGCGACGGCGTTACAGTAACGACGCGCGCAATCTCGTAACGTGAGGCAATCTGGTAGCCTTAATATTCGAGAAACTTTCCCGTTTCGAAAATAGTTCGACGTAAGATCGTCGTTGTAAAAAGAAAAAAAGAAAAAGAAAAGCGAGATATTCGTATCGACCAGCTGCGTTACAATACGATCACAATGCTCGAAGTGGCGCGCGCGTTTGAATACCGATCGCTCGTGCATGTACGCGCACGTAACGAAATAACAGGACCCTCGAATTATCGACTCACGAGTATTCGATTCACGTTTTATGATAATTGTAGGATGAGCGAAGGGACCGTCGTTCCGTGGGTTAAGGTTCGCTGCTCGAACACCGGAGAAAGCTGCGGCGACCCGCGCCCGATGTTCCAGAGGAACGAAGAAGAGACGAGAAGAGAAAGAAGTAGAGAGAAAAACAGCCACGACGACGCAGCCCTTCCCAACCGTGAGCAGATTTTATTGTTCTCTTTTATCACGTACCTCTGGGGCGAGAACGATCTGACGCGTGCAAACGATCGGGAATTGCGATGCGCGCAATTATCGACCCGCGTCCGGTACGTTGTTCGCTATTTATTTTTCTTTCTGTCGATTCGTGACACGAATCGTTCCTCGCGTAATTGCGCCGGCTCACGCTTTCGCGAGTTGGTCCGTGCACGCGGCGTCGTTCGGCGAAGGGATGCCAGGAACGTCCAGCGCGCGAACAATGCAGAGAAAGTTTGATGCAGGCAATGCAGAGAACACGGAAAAGACACGCCCTGACGATGAGTATTCTCGTCCTTTCGTGTCACGTTCCTCGCCTCCTGTTGGCTATCTCTCGCGGAGAAGAGATCGGGTCACGATCGGGAGCCTCCACAGCCTCCGCACGATACTTTCCATTTTATCTAGGTTTCGTGAGAGACAGAGAGAGACAGAGAGAGAGAGAGAGAGAGAGAGAGACTTCGAGGTGAAAAACTGTGCCTCGAAGCCGCCCCGAGGTCGACCGTAAACATCGAAACGCGGCAACGCGTTCAGATCGCGGGATGAAATATTAATTTTAATCCGACCAAGGCAGATTAACCCTTACGATTAACCCTTTGCACTCGTACGTCATCGTCATAGTCGCCATCCTACATTTTATTGTTATATATATATTTACATAAGTATTACATTCTAAGGACTCTTGTTACAATGTTTTCTTTTACTTTCTGCTTAAATGTGTGTGTGTGTGTGTGCGTGTGTATAAAATAAAATAAATAAATAAGATAATAAAAGATTTTTCCTCTTTTGTTCTGGCTAATCGGTTTTGTTCCCGAGATCATTTATTTATCAAAAAATCTCCAAAGAAAAATAAAAAATAAAAGACAACATAAATTTCTTTATAGTATATATATATATATATATATATTAGATGTTATTATATACTCTTATACACGCACAACCATAAATATAATAGCCGACCGCCAAATATTTATCACTATTGTAATACAAGATTGTGTTTTCAAAGAGAATATCGGAGCGTTTATTCCTGTGTGTCCTTCCATGTGTTCCTTCCAATTTAGAAGTTAGTTTCATTTATTTTTTAAAAATTTTGCAAAATCAAGATTTATATACACGCATTATATAGATTTTCACTGAGCAAGGGGTTGAGATGCAGAAGATAAAATTTGTGTATTTTTTTTAAATTTTTTCTACTAGAACGGCAAGTTAACTTGTAATATGTATTCCCAGAGAAATGTTTTCATCTCGATCGAATGTGAAAAATAATTCCGAGTCGATTGGCAACCTTCTCATAAATATAAATACGAGTGCAAAGGGTTAATATTTACGACCCAGAGAGGAATTTCCCATTGTCAACGAAGGGAAACAGTTACAAGAGCTGCTTCTACGAATCGAATCGATCGACGAAGTACCAAAGACGCGATCTATCGTACGATCGTTCGGGCGAAAAGTTCTCCTCTCTCTGACGTAGAATTGACTCGCAAAACTGACAATGAAGGCCGATATCGGTGTTTGCCGGACGAGTCTCCAGCTCGTCGAGTCGCGAAACAGTTTTGCGAATGAAGTGGCCTATTACGTAAAGAAGAGGATAAACGTTGCCGGAGGAACGGTATAATAACGATTAACCGATTCCCGGAGGAAATAAGGAGGAAATCTACTGGTTTCCTAATTGACGTTTCGCGTACCGCAATGGGTCTATCTCGATTACAAGGATTTCCATTCCGCCAGGTTCGCTCTTCGTGCACACGTTCGCACTCCGTTCGTGTACAGACACGCGTGCGCGTCTGTAATAAACGTCGTGCACCGCGATTAATGACAAGATCGAGCGAACTCGTATTTCAGAAAAGTCGCCGATTACGGGTTTTTCTGGTTCCTGTCTTGCCACAGTGAGCGCAGCTACATTCCGGAATTTTTAAAATAATAATAGTCGAGCATATCACGTTAGAGCAAAATTGATCGAGGAAATAAATTATCCATCTTAATCTACCATGTATATTGCTCTACGCACACGTTCGCGAAACAGTCTCTCTGTGTGTGTACGTGTACGATTAACATGTAAGCTACTTGTCTTCTCTCGCGATCGATAAAGCTTTGCTTCACTAGGGTGCTCTTCGAGTCGCCAATGATAAATCGCGACGATACTGTGAACAATTTTCGAACAAATTTCGAAGGATGTCCCATTGTGTCGGCTAATTGCACGTCGTCGATGTGCATGCATGCATGCATCGGAAGAACAACGTAATTGATATCGGCAAGCATATTCGGCACAAAATTGCGCTCGTTCGAGCTCGACTCGAGCGCAACTGGCCCTTTTTATCGTGAAACACGCGTCGCGTCGCGTCGCAACAATTTACAAAATAAACA
The DNA here is from genome assembly GCA_032399595.1 of Tetragonula carbonaria. NCBI lineage: Eukaryota > Metazoa > Arthropoda > Insecta > Hymenoptera > Apidae > Tetragonula > Tetragonula carbonaria. The sequence goes on from JAUCRC010000003.1 coordinate 5,376,226, forward strand.
AACAAAGTGAAAATTCATTTTCGTCACGGCCGAATTGCCGCTTTAACTATACTCGAGCCAGAGAGCCTCGAGGAACAAGAATAGAGATCGTGGCAAAACAAGTACAGAGGCCAACAGCAGAGAAAGAGAGAAAGAGAGAGAGAAAGAGGGAGAGAGAGAAAAAGGCTTCGGAATCGGGCGTGTTTCAAGTTTCTTCCCTTCACGCGCCACCGATCTCGTTCCATTCGATCTCGAGAATCCGCACCTTTGGTCGATCTATCCTCGCGTCCGCGGTCGTTGATCTACTCGCGCTGTTTTCAGCTTCGATGCCGCGATATATATTACGCTTCGGAAACAGCAACGCGACTCATTGTACTCCCGCTGATATTCGCAACGCTGCTGTAATATTAATGACATTATGTGATTACAATAATTAATTTCGTGATTTCTCTCTCGGTATTAAACAATTGCATACCGTTATTTCGAATTAGCTGAATTAGCTTAGCGTTATTTACTAATTCGTATTATAATTTGTATTCTGGCAAACTACGCCTCGGTATTTGGTATGCATACCGGTGAGCATCGCGTTATTTCACGATCAAAGAGTCCCGATTATTTATTGCTGTTTTAACAACTCCGGGACAGTTTCTCTATCCACGTTTTTTGCTAATCATCCTCGAGGTGAGTGAAAAATTATATAGCGCCTCGGACGGTTGGCGAAGTCGATAAACCGGATATCGGTGATCAAAGAGCGGAATTACTGTAATCAAGTTTTCCTCGCGTTCTTTTATTTGCAATTAACTCGATATTGAACGGCCCCGGTGCTGGCCTTGAGATATTTCCGATATTCTCATTTATTGGATGTGCCCTCCGCAACGGGGGGAGGCAGGAGGGGTGGGGGGGGGGCAACCACGCGGAGAAAAATATCGCGGGATGGCGGTGGCCGATCTCTTTAAAGTTCACTGGATCATTGTTCCTGTGCCGGTGACTTTAACGATCGGGTAGAACAGGTACAACTTAAGATCCGCCTTTTAACGAACGATTTAATCGAGTTCATAGTCTCGATAAGGGTAAGCATGATTTATTCATTGTTATCAACGTTTATCTTCTACGTTAAATATAACAGGAAAAATGAAAGAAAGTAAAGGCCAAGAAGAAAAAGGATCGGCGCCATGTTCGACCGTTTCGAACACGTTCAACGTCCAATCATGATAAATGATGCGACGCATCGATCAAAGAACCGAGAGACTCTCTCTCTCTCTCTCTCTCTCTCTCTCTTTCTTCGGTAAGTGAAAGAGCAATGCCACGGATCCGCTTTGTTTCCGCGATTCTTTTGGGATGTCGAAACGATTTACGGGTCTCGTTAAGAGTTTCTTTTCGTCATCGTCGGTCTTCTCGTCCTCGTAACTGTAAGGGGAACGAAAGGATGAATCCAAAGATATAGACGAAGAGAAGCACGATGCTCGTTGCCATGTTTGCGGTGAACGGTAACTGCGATCGTCTAACAGCCGTAAAAGTTTTCAGTTCGTCCCCGGACACTCGATTATGACGTTTAATGCCGCTTAATGCCGATAGAATTGTAAATGATTTCTTGCCGCCGGTTTCTAACGGGGAATACCGAAGCTAGGCTGGCCGATAATTTTCGCGGGTCAAGTCACAACGGCGCTTCGCCTTTCCGACTCCGCTGAAACTTCATAAAATGCAGATGTATTCGGGAGGGAAGGCAAATATTTCCTCGTTAGCTCCGAGCTTCTTCGTTCTTCAGCAATTTGTGCTTGTTATGCGAAAAGCGTATCCGCGCGCGGTTCGAATAACTTTCCAAAGGGTGCAACTCGTGGCTCGTTAACAGCGTTACTTTTGTTGTTTCCTTCCGCGTTCCAGCAGCGACATTTCTCGCCGAAGAGCGAGAGAAATTTATACGTTCAAAAAGAGGAAGCTTATGTATATGTTATTCGACGAACGCGTGACGAATCCGAACAGATTGCAAAAGCAGGGCAACGATGAGGCAATGTTGGTAAAAATTCTCGGTTTTTCTTCGGGCAACGTGAAGCAATCGGAGGGAAAACGCAAACAGCGAGGCTCGAACGATTTCCCCTTGCTTGTTGCAAAACGAATCTATAATGTGCAATGTGATTCGTGACCTGTCGAAAATTTCCATTTTTCTTTTCTTTTATACGTTTTTCAACCTCGTTAACTTTCCTCTTTGATCAGTGTGTTCCACGTTGATTAATTCACGAATAGAATCAGTCAAGCCGATTCTTCCGTGTCAATGGCTATTTCAGTGGCTGGTTTTTTCTTTCAACTTGCAAAACGAAAGATTCGCTTTCATGCGATAGAAAGTAACGGCGTTACGACGCACAGATCGTATCTGTTTGTTAATTTTTATTTTTGTTACGCGGCGAATAATTAAAAGGCAAGAAGCACGGCTCGGGCACGGTGTCAAAATGGCGATTACGTGACGAGACTTGCCTAGCTCCCTGTGAAAGTAGAACTTCTTGTTTCTCGTTTTGGCTGCTGCGCTAGACGACCGGTAAGAGAGATATCCTTGCCAGAAGTCATAAATCACGGATGACCGAACTGGACGGTCGTGTGTTTGTTTTTATTATGTCAGGAAGGGTCACATGTATCGGGCATATAGATAAAATCGACTTGGGTCGCGTCTGATCGATGGGACCGCAGGACCAATAAATCCTTCAACCCGATCCTCCTTGGCCTCGAGTTTTTCTCTTTTTGCAGCGGCAGCTATCGGAATACGGATCGACAGACGCACGGTCGTTGACACACGGTAGTCTACTATAAAAGTATCCGCGGAGAAACACGCGAGTGAGCAAGAAACGCGTGTGCTCTTGGAAGAGTGTGTCAGCGGGTCAGTGACACCCATTAGCGGCAACAAAGTTCGATGTTTAGCCGCTGGTTATCGACCTTGCACCGTTCACCCAATTGAAGCGTAGCATAACCTCATGACTTCTCGTCTGAAATTAATACGATTAATCTTGCCAATTAATCTTGGCTTTATTTAGCACCACGAACAACTTTCTTCGACTTTTCTTCGATTTTCCAATCAATGATCGCGGCGACTCGTGGAAATCTTCGAGTATATTAATTCGAGTGTATGATTTCGATCGTAATTTATATTACCGTCCAATGGACGGCCACTTTCGTTTAAATACCATCCACGTACGCTTTCGTGAAGCATATGGCGCGCGACAGTCCGAGACGACAGGATGCAGGTGGAACGAACGCACTCGACTTTCCAACTTTACGGCGGTATATCATTGGACGAGCCATTAATCCATTGGAAATCACGTGATTTTCTATCGTGATATTTCTCGTTCGACCGGATCCGATAAATTACACGAAACAAGCGAAAAATTCCGCGTACCGCTTAATTTCATTGGATTTCGTCGGATTTGAATACGCGTTGAAGGGAATACGTAGCACGATCGATACGAGGCCCAGTCCCGCTAATTGCAGTCATTTTGCTCGCGGCCGACCGTCGCGTTTGCGGCGCTTTCTAAATCGACACTGGAAGGCACTGGAATATCAGCATAGCCCGTTCCACGGTAGATTGGCAAATTACGGAACGAACGAAAGGAAAATAAACGTAGTTGGATCGTTTCCCGACGATCAGGACTCAATTTCATTGAAATTTGTCCTACGAGCATATACGTGAGATTCGTGTACAAAATTTCACCGACGGGTCAGAAAAAAAAAAATTGCAGCCAGTTTATTTCGCAGAATTGCACATTTCTGCGGGTTTTCCGCGAAACCGCAAAATACACTCCCCGCCACTAACGCTTTCTATCGCTTATTCGCGTTTCTTTCTCGTTTTGCTATCAGACAATTGTTTCTATCGGTATTTTCACCGTACCGCAACGAGTTTTTTCCCTTGGTGAAAGTCTAAATCCATCGGAGCTTTGTCCGATTTTAACGAGAGTCGAAGGCATCGTGGCAATTCGTTGTTGTTACGCCCGAGTCGAATCATACCTACAGGCAGCCTAGCGTCGGTCGGGTTCCGGTCTAACCCGAGGTTGCTTCATTTTGTTCGACATATTATTCGCGTTGCTTCGATGCGCACGACGCATTCACTGCAGCCGCAGAAGTGGCCGCCAGAAATTAATTGTTCGGAACTACAGTTATGCATGGAATCTGTGTCACGATGGACTATAATTTTTAACGCTCTAGTATGATCGTTAGAACGACGTTTGTAGGTAAAATCTACCAGACGATTAAAAGCTTACAGGCGATTTTCAAAATTCTTTTATTTTTACAGTGACTGTAAAAAGACGCACGAGTACCGATTTGGGTACACATTGAAGCTTCCAGCGATTCCAGCGTTAAATCAACATCGTTGGAGATAGAAAATATTTGCCAACGGATTGAATAACCGACTGGAAGTAACTCTGCACGAGATGTTATAGAACCGAACGGGAACTGGAGTCTCCATTTACGTCTAATGGCTAGAAGGGATCTTAATTTAAGCACCGTCGGCTCCGTTTTCTCCGGTTTGTCTTATAAGGAAAGGAAAGTTCCAGGCGTCAATTCGTTAATCCAAGCTCTTCGGGCTAGAATGTGTACAGTCACGTAACCCTTTTCAGTCAATATGCACGTACCCTGGCCTGACGTCGTTGCGTAACACCACACGTCACGCGCAACGATCCCTGCCCTGCTGTTATAATCGTTGGGTGTAATATGCAACGCGATCGCGAGAGAATTCACCATCGCCTAGGCGCGTAATCGGCCTGGCCCGTTCTCAAGATCAGCAACCTCGTTTCGTGACATAACTCCTCTCGCCTCGGCTTAAAGTGGCGTGGTTCGTGTCCGAGTTTTCGAAATTCATTAAACGATAGCTCGTTTGTTCCGATTAATCGGTCGTGTTGTTTTCCTTTAACGTTCTGCCTTGTGACGCCCGATTGGAACAGGTATCGTTGAAACGTATCAGAAGCTACGGAAGGCGGGCTGGCTTTCAATGGTAATGCACGATGTCATTGACACGTGAAGATCGCGCGACTACACCAGCTTTCTCGTGTAAAGGAGAACACGACTATTTACACTCGCGGATCATAAACAGTTAGCATCGGGAAAGGTGTGATCCGATCTTTGCCGGCATTGATCGCTACGAAAACGTCTTCTTCGGTAGATCCGGACGAACCGTGCGAGTGTCGAGTAGTGTCGACCTCCTTTCCTATTCGTACTATTTAATCGCCAAAGTTCTTTAACTTAATCGTAGTAATATCGTAGTAATCGTTCCATTTTTCTTCGAATAAAAACAAAGAGATCTAGCGAGAAAGTTTTCAGAAAGAGACTGGCAACTTGCCTGCCTTGCGGCCGGCTTTCTATTTGGGACGATTTTACTCGTTCTCAACGATCAGGTAACTCGAAGGCGTCTCGATCGAGCCTTATCATTCTTAGATTAGCTCATCGATGAAATAGACGCCAATCTGCTTCATCTGTACGAAGTAATGACAATTCTATTCCGCTATCTTGCGCTAACCTGCCTGAGTGAGCTAACATTTTTAAATGACCTTTCCCATGACATAAGTGCGCTCGCTCGTGTTATTGCTTCAACCTACGGAGAAATATCCAAGTGTCTGTTAATACCTGTGTATATTCGCATACGTTCGCAACGTACATAGGTCTCGTTGCAAAGTCTCTCGTTGCTCCCTTTCAATGGTATATACCCGTAGGTTGAACTCTTAACTCTGAAAGTCCTTCCCTAGGACTTAGGGCCCAATATTTGAAGATGGTTACCCGCTCACAAAAACATCGTATGTCAACTTGAAATTTGAAGAAAAAAACGCCTTATGAAACAGCAAAGTTCGCAACGTTATAAATGGAATCTATACGTATGGAAAGTAAAATTAAGGATCGGGTTAGTTGAACTCGACGATTTGAGTCGCAAAGTCTTCCGTCACACGACTATTATCCCGTCAATTGACCCGCGGGGGTCACGAATGAAAAGTTGCTTTCTCTAAAGACTGAAGAAAATTGTTAAATTGCTTGCAGTACGTTTCACCGAAGGCAAAATTGAAAGATAGCCGATAACGACGAAAGTTATCGAAAGCTATCGACAGCTCTGCAAGCTAGAAGAGCAGCGTGCTTTTCAATCTCGCCGATGAAGAGTGAAACGTAAAAATGCCGCGGCATTCGCTTGGGAATTTCTGATACAGACGTGTATCATATACGAGACGGAGGCGGAGAAAAAGACGCGTATAGAAAGGACGATAGAAAAGGAGGGGCAGTCCACCTATCTGTTTCACTTCCACGAGAGGTTAGCCACCACGCAACCGGCATCGCAATCCCTAATTATGCAACCTTCTTCTTCTTCTTCTTCTTTCATCCAGTCGTATCTGCCGCCGATATATTCTCTCGATTTACTCGGTAAAGCAACGTGAGTTTTCTCACGCACCTGAGTTTCCGAATGCCGAGCTCGGGTGCCACGGCATTTCCAACGTTTTGCGCGCTATTTAGCGCCCGGTGTGCTACTACTAGCTGCAATCTAGTCACGAAGGACCTGCTGCCTTTTCTTCTTATCCAGTTCGTTTCCGATTGCGTGGCGCTTCTTTATTCACCTTTGTATTTTCGCGCGGGAAAGTGGACCAGCGCACGAATGTTCTCAATTCTCATTACGGTAGAATGTTCCCTTGTTTTTTTTTTTTTCTTTCTTTACTCTTTACATTTTCGTTCTACTATTTTCACTAATGACTCGCCGTGAAAATTCTTGACAGCTAATTAATTAAACAGAAGTGGCATCGCACGATCACTGATATTCGTAGTAATTCAGATATTGAAGTTGCCTCCTCATTGCTGCAGAAGATTTTCGGTTGTATTTGTTGTATTTTCGATCTCCAAGCATCAGACAGTAACTTCGAAATTCGAACCTTTGTTCAATTCTTGTCTTTGCAAAATAAAAATCGTAATTCGTAATTGAAACGATTGTCGCGTGTCGCTTTGTCGTTTTTTCGAAGTTGGCACCGTTTCTCCCGCGCATGCGCCGTACTGCGCAGTCGTGTCGTAAGACATATTCAAACGCACTAGTCAATTGACTTTCGCGGTTCTTCGATTCGACGGTCGCGGAAACAATTTCCAAACGTTCAGTTACGTGTCAGTCTCGGATTCTATAGCAATGAAACGATAACGATCGCGAATCCGTCTTGAGTTTCTATGTCCCGATTGACATTGAAACGCGTACAAGGACGACACGGTCTTCGGAATTTCCTTGCACGCGCGTTTGCGTTTCCTCGATCGTGTTACGCGGTGTTTCGTTTCGTTCGCCGCCGTACAGGTTATGTGTGCCTGTGACCGTATCGCTGACACGAACCAGGCGAACTTCGTTGGAATGCGGGACATAAAAAAAAAAAGAAAAATGTGATTCAAGTAACAACGAACGTGCTAAAATGGCACGAAATGTTTCACGGTTAGGTGTGATAAGCTCTCGAGACGTGACAGATTATGATTTATGGTTATACGATACCATTTGGAGGATCGGCGTAACTCGATGGTCAAACGCGGGTGAGTTGTGCATGTACTGTACTGTCTTGATAACTGGAAACTGATCATACGTGACGATATTGAAATCGGGACGTCAATTTGCGATTTCAAAGTCGATAAAATAGTCTAAGGAAGAACAATTGAATGTCGCGACTCGGGATAAACGATATGAGAGAAATGCACATACGGTGAAACTTGATTTAAATTTCATAACAGTTGAGAGTACAATTTTGTCGATAAAATCGATTTATCTTCTAGTGCGCAAGCGAAAAATCGTCAAGTAGAAAGATCGGTAAAGCAGAGAATCGATAAACTTATATTATAGAAGCTTTGTCTCTCGATAGAATATTCGTACTATTGTAGTAGTCGCGCCATTCCGCACTTGCAAGAAATAGTAGGGTTAGGGATAGCCAATATTCCTACACATGTATAATTTAAGAAACGCATACATATTATATAGTAAAAATCGCGTATATTATCATGGGAAAGCGACGCGTAAACTTTTCGCGCGAATCGATGTTACGTTACACGAGACTCTTGGCACTTATTTTGCAACGTCGAAATATTCACAGTGTGTTTATCGCTTAACTTAATGGTCCTCTATCGGGCGTTCTACTCACGCAAAACAAATTACATAAATGCTCTCTCTCTCTCTCGCAATGGACGATGATTTATGGTATTCTTTGTTAGATGTTTCTCACACATTTTCGAATGATGATTTTTTTCTTTTCTTTCTTTTATCGTTTGACGTTTACGCGCGAGAAGCCCCACTTAAACATGCGCCGATTAACCGATTAACCAGTTAGCTGTGATTGACGAGTATACTCGTCGTGCGTAAAAAGTAGTTAGCATTGGCTATTTAAATTGTAATTTTAGTGTAAACAAGAATATATTCGTAAATTTCAAAAGATGTTTGAAACATTTGGAGGCCAAGACAAAATAAGACGAACAAATAAAAAATTTAAACGACTATTATGAAAAAACTGTGTGCAGTGTAAACAAAGTTTTCTTCCTTTCTAAGTGAAATATTTACGTGGTTTCATATTTTGTTTTAGCCTATGCTAATAAATGGCGAGCCAATGAAAATATAATCCAGCCTAACATCTCGTTGGACAATATAACTCGTTCTAACCTTTCATAGTTTTATTATTATTGGCGCCTGATGTCCGTTTTGACGCACACAAATTGGGAAACATTTTCCCAATTCAGAAAGTAATCCTACACGAAGATGTTCATATTGTTCCAAAAATAAGATTCGAAAAGACTCAAGATATTAGATATATCTGCAGCAGCAAATTGAATTTCTAACGTTTATAAGTAATTTGATTTTCCTTGCGTTTTTTCCTTTATTGTTCAAACTGTATATACGTTTGTGTTAAGCAAATAAACAAATATTAGTAATAAAATTATTAATTTTACAAAATAAAACTGTCTTTTTAATTGAATATCTTAACGGCAGCATATTTTACTCTGCGATTGACGAGTATACACGTCGTCGCTTCGTTTTTGCGACACAATTAGGCACAGACTTTGAAAAAGGAATCAACGCAGCTGACTGGTTAGAGAAAAGCAAAGAAAACCGTGTTCGTTCGTTCGTAGCTTTTCGTTGTGCTATTTCCCTCGCATAAGTGGTTCAGCCTTGAGTAGGTGAGCCAGGTAATTGTAAACAAATAGGGTGATCGACCTCAATGGCTGAGCCTTGAGAGTCACTCTCGGAATTCTTGATATTGGAAAGCATTGAACTGTGCAATTCAAACGACGACGCGACACGCGCGCTAGACACACGACGTCTGGCGAACGGCTGGTCGTTTGCGATTAATCACGTTCAACGTATTCATCGTACTTGCGTGCTTCGTGTCCCTATTACCGTTTCGTTTGCGCCTGCAACGTTAAGAATCTGACACACAATGCCCGGTTGCATAAGTCGCGCGACGCACACGCACTGCCGGAAAAATTTCGCGGCAGAAAAGTGTAGGTTAGCGGACTGGCAACGTCCCCGAGAAAATCCCAGAATTGTGCTGGCACGTGTGTGTTTTGTTGTGAAAACCGAGCGCAAGCGTTCCCGAGCACATGCTTAATTACGAGTAGGAAGTTTGAATTTTGTTAAGCGTAATTATACGTTCAGTCTTCCCTAAGTTCACATTTCGGTATTGAAAGTTTGACAATACTGTAATGGGTATCAAAAATCATGTTGCTGACAGATTCACTAGTTGCCTAACTCGTCGTTATTTAAACGTAGAATGCGCTAAAAAATCAGTGATTTTTTTTTCTAGCATGTCAATATTTCAGGTCGCGGGCCACGAAAATCCATAAGCTGCAACGTTTCATACGTGTACTTTGTACTATGTACTAAATTTACAATGCATTAGTTATTTTTAACAATTATTTTGCACTAATTACGTTATAAATATTTTGAGAATTAATTACTGAAAACTATTTGTAAACACGAAGTAAAGAAGAAATAAGTACAGTTTGAATTTAGAATTGCTTAAAGAGTGAATTAAGTAATGAACATAAACGTGATATAAAAATCAGTAACGATCTGATGTTTCTATAATGTAACATTTGTTTTATGCATTTCAGATATAAAAAAGCATAATCCTTTGAAGTGATTGATTATTGTTATAACTAGAGATTTTGTACCAATTCTATATAATTCTAAAAAAGAAACAGATCAAATACATATACTTTATAAATTTGTTCAACAAGAAAGTATGAAGAATTGAAATATTATCCTATATACTTGGCATTTACTCTTCTCGTAAAACGTTAGTAATTGATAGATAGAAAACCATTTGCAAAAACTGCAATTCAGCAATTTCTATGTTGTAAGAACCGCGTTGCCAGCGGATGCGAATCTTTTTCGGCCACCTGTGCAAATACTGAGTTGTTCCAGAAAAATTACGATTTTTTTTTTTTCTTTCCTCGTCGAACTCTTTCCTAGAAAATATCGAAAAGTTTTTTGGTTTGCTTGAAAGAACGCTATAAGAAAACGTCTGCATAAATCAAGCTCGTACGGCTCTCGGATCGTAAAATCTGCATAAGTTGCGTGTAGCGTCACGAACTTGGCATTCTGCAAGCTGGTTAGACAAGAAATTCGTCCTTGGAACAATATTTACTTATGATAAGTCAGGATCATTCCTTCGTAGGAATGTGTATAAAATCTTAGGATTCTGCGAATCCAACTTCGGTTGAGATATCGACGGTCCGTAATCCGACTTAAGCTTAAGTGTAGATGCGACATCGCGATTTCGTAGTGCAATGTCCAAATGTGTTTTATATTTTTAACACTAGAAACACCACTAAATTAGCATATATAGGTAATCGTTTCTCTCTCTAACAAAAGTAAACATTAACATTTGTATAAATAAATATTAAATAAATAATCCAATTCAGTTATTTCAATTGGCTTGCTACTTCTAGCGTTAACGATGGAATTCCACGTTACAATAATAACCTTGTACTTTACATTTTAAGTTTTACATTATATTTTATTTATATTTTATATTTTCAATGACGATATGTACTATCTGTGAACACAGATTGGATCTAAAATCCCCGTGCAAATTGACAAGTATTGGCAAAATTCGAACCATATCGCATCGTTCGTTTGAATTTGGCAATTTGGTTTTACAATCAGCGCCTTTTCTTCCCGCGAACTCTCGAAACGCATCTACCGCTAGCAACTTTCGATAATCGTCGTTGGAAAATTGGCTCGTGTCCTTTCCACGGATCTGGCGCCAGTAAATAAAAGTGAAACTGCACCGTTGGTTCGCGTGGCCTTTGTAATTTGCGACTGTAAACTATAACTTTCACTAGGACTTTCGTTGGTTCTCTGTCGAAACAGCGGCATCGCTTTGTCCACGATGAAATAAATATACGCGGAGCTGTATTATTATATAGCCGTCTACGAGCAAAAGCGTGTTGTAATTGCGCGCGATAAAAAAAAACACGACCGTTCGTTTACGAACACTTTACGCGTTTCGCGTTTACTCAGTAAAACAATGAATATGGTTCAGTGTGAACGACGCATAAACGTTATGTTATCCGCCGTTAAACGGCGTAACTGAAGCACACACGAGAGATGGCCACTGGAATTGCGTTGAATTTTATGTAGGTATATTGGTTTCATATTCAAATAGGTCAGAGATCGAGTCTCGGAGATTTATCAATAGCTTCAGTTGAGAACTATTAATTATTACATTGATTAACGCTCTTAGGCACGATGCGCCACTATAGTGGCTTTCGCGGATGTCATCTTTCTGAACGACGTGCCACTATAGTGGCTCATTCGGGGATATGAATAATAACGTTAGCTGTAGCAAATCTATCGTTGATCACCCTATCGTTCATACTATCCGAAAAACATTTTCCATCGTACTGTAAGTCTAAAAAATCTATAAAAAGCGTTACGAAATTGTATCGTATGTTCGAAAGAACGATGTAAGACGAAGATCCCGCTATGAGATCAAGATTGTGACGTAGGTCTACGTGTCGTACCCTGCTTCAAAATATATATCAATTGTATTATTAATTATTAAAGTAAATTGTTAAAGTTAAAGTATGCGTGTCGTATCTTTAAGAAAAATTATTGATTTAATCGTCAAAAACTTCGTTCCAATGTACTCGCGTAGAGAACAGCGTTGTGTCCGTCACACATGCGTCGCAGTGCTGTATCGTTTACTTGTAACTCTGCCGTACAAACCGAGAAACCGCGCAAAATTCAGCCGTGCCTAAGAGGTTAATATCGTTGATAAATGTCTTAAGTGAAAGTGGAAATAATTTCTCTCTCTGGTTGCAAATAACCGATCGGTTGCACGTCTCAGAGAAAAGCCGTCTCTCTTCCTCGAAGAAAATGTTACTCGTATCTGGATATGTATATGGTTATACCCTGTCCAGCATCCGAGGTTCCGAATGTTCGAAAGGAATGCTCGATCGGACAGGCCGATGTCTTGGAACGTGCATACCGGTACCAACGGTCGCGTATCCATGGCGCAGCCGCATCAAGAGCACAAGCCCCGAGATAATCGCGCGGCGAGTTCTTAAAGGACGACGTATCTCTATACTAAGCCAATTTAAATACCTTTCCGCGGTGTAGTGGCTTCTTTTCGTAGTGGCTGGTTGGAAGCCTCGCCTCGGCACTGTGTAATTATACGCAGGTTAATAATGACTTACGAACTGCAACCAGGCCTTCTTGTTCGTTTGTTTAGTGCCACCGATACGTAGTTGCGCCGAGGTCGGCCACGACGTTGCATTAAATTGCATCGCGCTAATCTACCGATCGTTCTGTCTCTCTCTCTCCGCTTCGCTTTGTACGCCGCAATTCCAGCAGGATGGTTCTTTTCTTTTTTTTTTCTATTTTTTTTTCTATTTTTTTGAAAGCAACACGAAGCTGGGGAAGAGATTTTCTCCCGCGTCACGAGCGTTACTTGATCGTCGATTCCCCGCCGGTTAAACGTTCTCGTTTTCGTTGGTAAACGAAAGGAATTCCACCGTGGCTGAATCATCGAGCTGCGAATCGCCAGATTCTATATTTTCTACAGTTTTCATACGTGTTATATCGCTACGACATTGTTGGCTCGGTCAATGAATTAATAGACACGCATTAACCGTGTACCTTTTTGCCGGTTAACCGATCATTACGCTTCGTAGAGATAGAGTTTAATCAGACATTTAATTAGCGCTGTATGCATGGTTACCGCGGGAAATCAGTTGGTTGCGAAATTCTGTTAGATGTTCGCGTAAACGAACATTAGGTAACCGCCGTAGGTAAATTAACGAATATTACCGATGAACTGCAGGCTCTCGAACGTTTGAAGGATAATTGTACGCGTGTCGGATAAATGTACTTATAAGTATTCGGCAATTTGAAGCTTGTAATATCGAGTATTAATGTTGATGATCATTACAGGGAAGAAAGTTATTAAAGAGAGGCGCTCATATTTTTTTCTCTGTCGGCCCGTGTAATTTCGCGTGACAACCGACGTACCGGATTATCGAGTCTTTCTTCGAGAAAAAAAAAAGAAAAAAAAAAAAGGGAGAAAATAAAAGTAGATCGTCGTTCTTTCTTTATTGGTTCCTAAATGTGCTCGGTAACGTCCGACACGTGTATCTATATTTCTATCTACCTATAGTTCTTCTCTCTTCTTGAGTACCTGAGAATACAAGTGTATCTCGCTGAAATCGCGATCCTCTGTTCACCTGCTCTCATCGAATCGTGCCTCGTCTTCTTTTTATACATGTACCGCGTATACCGATACTTACAATTAGAGTCACGCTGCAAACAAATAAACTAGAAGCATTGAATCGTTCGAAAAGCTCGTAGAGGCTTATAATAGGTTATATTTATCAAAGTAAAAGTTTGTAGATTCTTCTCCCTTAAGAATCCATTTTATTGAAAATAAAAGTCTCCACGAATATAAACCTAATCCATTGAAAATGTAAATGAACGTGTGTAGCAAATGCGGTATCGTGCGGTACTCATTGCGGTGCACACACGTGGCTTGAATGGAAATTAGGCCGCAAACAACGCGGCATGAATTGCATTAGTCAATTACCATGGCTTCGATGAATGTTTTCTGATTGAGAAACATCGTATTTTCGACTTTTCTTTTTTTATTCTTACACTCCACTTTTTAGTCGAATATTACCGAAACAGTTACACAATTCGCTCTTAGCGATATATTTTATATAACTGAATTGCAAAGAAACCTTAATTACTAAAAAAAAAAAAAAGCTGTAGCAAGCTGTATCCTGCAACTCGCAAAATAGTTTCCACAATCCGTTCCTTCTTAGCATCGCGCGTTGTCCGAGACCAAAAAGTACGACAGAGTATTTATATCTCGTTTTGGATACTCCATAGTCCCACAGCAGTTCAAAAAAAAAAAAAAAAAAAAAAATCGTCGGTCGAAAGGAAACAGAAAACAAAAGGCGAGCTGAAATTTTCTGACATGTTGGTCGAACGCAGCAAAAAGCTGACATCTGGATCGTTGGAGCAAAGAAGAAACATCGAGTTCCGGGCGTAACGCGCCTCTCTCATTACCGTCTTCCCCAATACACCACGCTATGGTTAATGCACTGTTATTGCCGTGTATCGTACACACAGCCCTGGTATAATGACCGTGCCCGCCGCATACTCCCCTCCCTTTGTCGTACGTATGCCTGGAAACACATCGGGGCACTTGAATCGATGAATGTTAATCCGTGTCAAAGAGCGGGCTTTACCACGGAAACGTTCGCCGAACACATCGTCGTCCGGAGGCGTTTCCGTTGCCGCGGATGCTGCCGCGAGTAATTGGATCGAGAGGACCGGCTTCAACCCGGGAAAGCAAAGGTTTGTTTGTTCGATAAAGGGTAACAGCGAACGATGTAAATGCGATCTGAGCGTCTACGAATGGGAAACTTCCTTTTTTTTTCCCTCTGGAATTAACGAGCAAAACATGCGAGAACATGAAAGGCAAATTGCCGGTTGTTTCTAGTGCTCGAAGGCTTGAAATAAAAATCATAAGAGGAAAGACGTTTGGGAAGTAAGGTTTAGGTGGAATCTCTCTGCTCGAGCATACGAAAGAAAGAAAGTTACAACGTGCGATGAAGAAATAAATTTCTACAAATTAGCGAGAAATATGCAACAGAATACCGTGTCTATCATATATGTTGCACGTTGTTCATTGTGTTGCATAATTTTCACAATCGAAACCCGCTTTGAAATTAATATGACCGAACATATCCGCGGATAGGAAGGAAACAAACTATGTCCAGATCTACTCTGTCTGGGAAGGAACAATGATTTTCTGCTGTGTCTGCTAAAACCGCCTGAGAAACGTTTTCGAAACCGCTCGAGCTTGCGATTCATCAGTTCCTTAAAACCGCGATTTCAATAGGCCTTAGGATACATGGAGACCGAGAAACTAGAAGTGGTAGTAAAAACGCTTATGAAAAAACGAGGGTAAGTGGGCTTTATGCTGGCGAACAACTTCCTCTCGATCGATCTTCCGGGTTCGTACGGTAAATGCTCGTAACCGATATCGTTTCCCCGAGTAGAAACGAGAGCTCCGGCTCTCCATTGTGCGCTGAATGCGCTCCCGTACAGAGGCAAAGAGAAGAGAAAGGGGAAGAAGGATACTCGCGTCCGAGTGTGCTTTCGAAGTTAACGTCGCCACACCGCGTTGTTTGAATCGTGGAATTTCTTCGTGGAGAAATTGCTACGTGAACGCTTGGCGCGTTGTGTTCGCGAGCGTACGAATTACGAATCAGAGATTTCAGAGAGAAATATATATACTTTTCTAAAGAAACAAATCTAAATCCTCTGTCTGCGAACGTTTTTCTAACGTTAGCGGATCTTCCGGCTTCCGTCGAACACACTTACAAAGACAAATTTATATTTCACGATCGTTGCGGACGTCATATCGTACTACAGACTTTTTGTCTCGGAGGAAAGCAACGATAGAACTTAGTTTAATAATAATTGCCAACGAAACATTGGAACGTTTAAATTAAAAATTGCGTACACTCTGAATACTTCGACTCTGGCTATTTTCATTTACCACCAGTGCTTGCGATCGTTCTCGATATTTCTTCGGTCTAACAGCGCGTGTTAATCAGCGATTAAGCGATCCGTTTTGAATCTCGGAGCAATTTGCTTGGAGACCAAGCCTAAGGTCTACAGACGGAATAAGCACGGGTACGATCGAGTCGTGCGCAATTAATTACCGTCACCCGTTGTTTGTGAGAAGTAGAATCGACGCTACGTGCATCACTTCCGTCCAGTCGATCTTCCGGGTTCCACGTAAGTGGCGAGAGGCTCGACTCACCGGTATTCCGTAACGACCAACGACTAGCAGAACGAGTTTCAATTCGGTGACGACGCGAAACCGCGAGCAACTGCGATCTTTCTCCAGATAAATACGTGAACGTATTATTACAAAAAAATTGAGCGGCTTTAACGCCCTTAACGCTCTTGATCGCCGCGTATTTTAAAGACAGCGCATCAGCTAGCCGCGTGTATTCAATTTTTAAAAAATGTAACTTTACCAGTGAATAAATAATTTAAATATTTTTTACTTACATAATTAGCGAGCCACGATCAATTAGGATATAATTTGCACAAAAAAAAGGACACTTGATTTTCACTAGGATTGCCGCACAGTCGATCAAATGCTAAATATTAAAAAGATTAAAAAAGTTATATGCACGTTTGTTAAATTTGAAATGTTATAATGTTATAGTCTAAAAAAATACAAATATATACTATACACAATAAAACTAATATTTATCTTGGGTTGGTGGAATGCTTTGAAACAAGCAGTGGAATTTTACAGTTTTCGCACGCGAATTTTGCTTCTTGCCTTTCTTTTCGAAGCAGCTTTCGAATATATCCAAAATCAAGGAAGAATATATATTTTTTTCGATTTTTTTAGTGTTAGAAAATGATTCTAGATGTCATCGTTAAGAAATCGAAATTAATTTCGCTTTTATTTAGGGTACAGGGACTGGCGCGCACGGTGATCAAATGGTTAAAGCCTGTCACATAGAATATGTCTGATTTCATTTTTGTGAGGAAATAAAACCTGACACCCTTTTGTGTATGTTCGCTTTATTTTTATTCCTGTTAATTTTTTATGGACAGAATCGGTTGGTGATAACTGTAATTTTATTAACTACTTTTATTTTCCTCACAATCCCGCTTGCCCATCATCTGTGTCTCGACAACCTTAAAGGCCCCCATAGACGTTGAAACATGCTGCGATGCATGCATCATGTTGATGAGCACTGAGAAGCAAGGAATCACTGATGCAGGAATAGACTTCTAGCATTAGTTGGACAAAGAAAGTCCGTGATAATAAACTTAACATTACTATCACTAATATTGGAGCTGGAAGACGATCCGACATTTTAACACTAGAACTACCACACCAGTCAAAATGACTGGATTTACAATTTTATTTTAAAATTTCTATTTCATGTTACAATTTTTTCCCCCCACAATGATGCAATGACTTTTACAGTGATAACTAAAGAAATAATATAATGAACTTTATTTTACTTTTATTTATTAGAAATCAAAATAATTTTGGTAGAAATAACTTTGTCTTAACTGTCGGTAGTTCTAGTGTTAAAACACTTGTTTCAACTTTGGCGTCACACGAAGAACTGAAGAATCGGTAGAGTGCGAGGCAAGCTGATTCTGAAACATCATCCGATGTTTCGTGAAGCAGTTGATGCAAGCACCACTGAGAAGCAAGGAATCACCGATGCAGGAATAGACTTCTAGCATTAGTTGGACAAAGAAAGTCCGTGATAATAAACCTAACATTACTATCAGTAATATTGGAGCTGGAAGACGATCCGACATTTGAAAACACTTGTTTCAACTTTGGCGTCCCACGAAGAACTGAAGAATCGGTAGAGTAGAGGCAAGCTGATTCTGAAACATCATCTGATGTTTTATGAAACCTAGGAGTTGATGCGGGCCTTAACACCTCACTCCTTTACAGCATCAACAACCGATGACACATCGCTCATAAACTTATCTCTCTTCTTAATCACGTGACACACCCCCCTTCTTCAAGTTCCTGATCGAGAACGTGACGCGTTTTCGTTGCACATTTCGTTACATTTCTTGCCCGAAGTACACCCCCGGTAAAACATATTCTATGTTAAAAGGAGAATGCTGCCGAAGAAGAAAGCAAAGCTTCGCGTCAGCGAATTTCCATTGACTTTCCGAATTGATCAATGAGTTCCAGTTGTTCGTTGATCGGGATATTAGCGATTTCGAGAAATCAACGTGAGTTCCAAGTTAGATGAACTACTTAGACGAGCTACCGTTTGGTTCGGTTCGTAACAAACGAGAAAATCTCGAGGACAAGATTTTCCATGGGATCGCGTTACGCGACACGGTTCAAGTTCGCACTGGGCCACTTCCGATCGATCGGTCTTCCGGGTTCCATGTAAGTAATAAATGCTCGACTTGCCGGTAACCGATATCGTCCGACGAGTAAAACTTGTTTCGGTACGGCATAAAAGGGGGCAGGTAGGGCAGAGGTACTCTCTCGTGGACGGCCTCGTGTAACACTATAGGAAACCTTCGGCGAGTTTCACTTTGCACCGGGTCTCCGCGTTACCGCGTGCACTACTCGTCCGTGGCTCGTTGTCACAAGTACGAGTATAGGGGAACGTAACGAGTTCAAGCTGCACAACTCGGTTTCGCACGCATCTATCGAGCGCGAGACACGGCCGCGTGTGAATATGAACACACGCGAGCAACGCACTAGCTTAACACTAGAACTACCAAACCAATCAAAATGACTGGTTTTACAATTTTATTTTAAAATTTCTATTTCATGTTACAATTTTTTCCCCCCCGCAATGATGCAATGACTTTTACAGTGATAACTAAAGAAATAATATAATGAATTTTATTTTATTTTTAGTTATTAGAAATCAAAATAATTTTGGTTGAAATAACTTCGTCTTAACTGTCGGTAGTTCTAGTGTTAACACTAGAGCTACCAGTCAAAATGACTGGTTCTACAGTTTTATTTCGAAATTTCTATTTCATGTTACGCTTTCCTCCCGGCAACGATGTAATGACTTTTGCAGCGATAAAGAAATAATATGACGAATTTCATTTTATTTTTATTTATTAGAAATCAAGATAACTTTCGTATCGTGGCTACCAAAATGACTGGTACTTGTCAAAGTGTAAAAGTTCACCGAACCCGAACTAATCAGTTTCGTACAAATTCTCACACATTTTTTTAGAATTTATATATGCTATCATTCAATGTGATGGTGATAATTAACAGGAAAATTACGCATTTTCTTTACTAATTGACGACCGTATGCTTGAACGTAATAATATCTTGCACGGAATTGAAGAAGCTCCTCGAGTTTTGAGTAAAAAATATGGAATTTTGTACGCATACGGGGAGCAACGAAACGAAAAATTTGAAACTTTCATATTTACGGAACAAAAAATGAGGATCAAACCTATTTTCCAACACCATGAAATGATTTTATCGAAATACTGAAATTTATTCGCTTTGATAAAAAAAAAAAGTGACGAAATCAACGCTTACAAAGTGATAAATTTGCTTTGATATCAGCTGTATGAGATAAATTTATTCAAAATCAGAGTCAGAGTTGCTACAAAATATTACAATAGGTGTAAATATTACAATTGACAAACAACTCTTTCCATCTAAAGCCAGATACAGATTTATTCAATATTTGCCGAATAAACGTAATAAATTTGGTATTAACTGTACTACATAACATAGGGTTTCTTTTGTACGAAAGTAATAAATCAAAAAATATTCTATTATTACGTGTTTTTTAAAGACTAATAATTTTGACTGGTTTTGGTAAAAGTAGCTTCTTTTTAACTGTCGATAGTTGTAGTGCTAAAGCAGATTTATTAAATATTTGCCGAATAAACGTAACAAATTTGGTATTAACTGTACTACGTAACATGGGATTTCTTTCGTAAGAAAGTAATAAATCAATAAATATAATCAAAAAATATTCTATTATTACGTGTTTTTTAACTGGTTTTGGTAGAAATAGCCTCGTCTTAACTGTCCATAGTTGTAGTACTAAAGCCAGATGCAATACATAAACGTAACAAATTTGGTATTAACTGTAATACATAACATGGGATTTCTTTCGTAAGAAAGTAATAAATCAATAAATATAATCAAAAAATATTCTATTATTACGTGTTTTTTGACTGGTTTTGGTAGAAATAGCTTCGTCTTAACTGTCGATAGTTCTAGTGTTAATACGAGCACGGCCTTATTCTTTCGCCAAGTGTCACGCTTATCTTGGAAAAACAGAGAGGACGACCGGTTGCCGAGTTGTATTCTAGTTCCCCATTTTCTTTTTTTTTCTTTTTTCTCCTATCGGTTGCTCCAATTACACAATGCTCTCCTCTATTCTATGAATGAACGCCACTTGAAATCCTTCTCTGAACCTTCTGAACCTTCTGAGCAATTTCCTTCGCGAGTGTATGCGTGTAACCCTAATCGGTATTTCGTGCGAGCAGTATCTTAACGTTTTTCCGACGAGTTCTTAACAGCTTCGTGGTTATACGGGGAATAGGGTGGAATGCGAAGAAAGTTTCGTCTCGTAGCTTGTTCACGCGCGATTTGTTAGTAGGGATTTTCGATGTAGGACAGACGACTACGGAAAGTGTGTTCGTTCTGAAGTCTATTGTCACGAGGGAGTAACTGTTTTCTTACGGATGCCTAATCGGTACTGTTCTCGATATATGTATATATATACATATATACATATATACATATATATGTAAGTCATACGTGACACACCGTCCCGTACACGGCAGTTGTCTACGACTATAGAATTCGTACGACACATATACACGTACGACACGGCGATATCCGTGGCAGGCGCGAACGAAAGTCGATAAATTCTTCGTAATCCCGTTTTCTATAGGTGGCCCCGCGCCACTCATATCGAGCATCTACTTTTTCCACTGAAATACCAACGCTCGCTCCGACCCGTACATATCGAGCTTCTCGATCACGCCTAAAGCAGAGTGTCTTTCTGTTACGTGTCGCGTAACAGAGACTGCAAGAACCACCGAGAAGGACGAGAGGAAGAAGAAGGAGAAGAAAAAGAACGAATACGAGGACAATATATTTCGAATATATACGAAACAACCAGTATACGCATACGTATAAAGAAACCACTCTTGATGGTAGAAATATTATTGATCAACGTTACGTGTCGTACATGTATGAATTACGACCGCTATCCTGATCTGCCTGCAGCTCGGTACTCGTGATCTTGAGTCAAGAAAGTTCCACGCGATCCCTCTCGATCTTGATTCAAGATCGTGAATCGGATCAGTACGAATGAGCATGGCGTCCCGCAGCATTGGCTTCTGCTTGATGTATCGATTCTACGCTCCGCCTTTTACGCGCGGAGAGGACACGAAATGCGACAGGACAGCGCGTGTAGACACCGTTTCCAACATGGGGATGCACTTTGGATATGCGTCGGAGGGATCAAAGATACGAGGGTGGAATTAATCCGGAGTGACTAAGCGACTGCTCGCAGACTCGGAGAATCGAGAAACGAGCGTTTCACACGCGCGCGTGCTCGTATTTGGTAAAATGCTGTTCCTCCGTTGGCACTGCTATATATCGTAGTGTGTCTCATCTGCATTTTCGATGTTTCTTACATTCGTCATATAATGCCGAGCTCTTTCACGACGACTTCAGACGTACGTTCGTCGCGTTTCAGGGCAGCCGAGATAGAGCCAGCCGCGGCGCGAGACTCAAGAGGGCGTGTTCCCATATTACTTTGCAAATTCACCAATCCATAAATCGCGTATTGCTACTCTAGCGTCGCGATTCCGTGTTACGTGTTACAGTGTAGCTTCGCTGTAAATTTGTCGTTTGTTATTATTACGAGGAAGAGACGATGTCTCTTTGCGACATGAATATTCGTTTCTAAACTTGCTAATTGTAATAAAAAGAAAATCAAGATTTTTCATTTACAATCGCTGTACGAATTAGGGAACACTTTTCTAAATGAGAATTACTTTCAAAAAAGGGGAAGAATTCTTTTCTAATTAATATGTTTGAAAAGTACATATCAAATTACGGAACGTAAGTCCAATTGTATATTGCAAGCGGTACTGTCGAAATAAACTAATTGTCGGCAAAAAGTAGTTACTACGCCATACGGGTTCCCGGATAGTCTTGAAATACACGTATCATCGCTGTTCGTAATCGTTTTCCGTGGCCTTCGATAAATCGAGAGCGTTGTTCTGATATTCAAATGAGTCTGGGACACCAGCGGTGAAGATAGCTAACGACGAGCACGAGAAAGCGCGGAACAAAGACAGAGAGAAATGGAGAGGGGACGAGAGAAGGAGAGAGGGGTTCAGGGAGAGAGACGAAGAGAGAGGGAGAGAGAGAGAGAGAGAGAGGGAAGAGGAATAGAGAATGACCGCACTTAGGTCCTTTCGTTACGGAGCGGAGGAATAAGCCTCGGTCAATGGCTGCGGTATCCGCAGGTTCAAGGAAAGCGGGCTGGTCCGATTCGACATCATGTCGTTCAGGGGGAAACCGAACAGGTGACGCGCTCGTGAAAATACAGGTTAATAGAATGCCGTCGAAATTACAGGCACGCGTATTTCGCTCTATGGAAGTTCAACGTTTCGCGGCGTTCAATATTTTTCAAAACACATCGACGTATAGAATAACGACACGAGAGAATTCAACAACGAACAGCGATAAATTATTAGAAAACAAAAAATTATCGTATATAATAATCGGGACTTCTGTAACGAACTAATTTAGAACGTTCAATAATCGTACGTGGTTGTTGAAATAGAAACCATAAGTAGAAAGCAGAGGATCGTAATTACAAGGTAATTACAATTGTTTCCGCGTTGTTCGCACGATTGCAGCAACAAATCTCACGATTACAGGTGCTTCCGTAAGCATTAATAAGCAAACACGTCCGAGATTTGCGGAAGCTTATCGATGCAAGGAAATTGAAAGATTCGATTAATGGTAAAGTGGCGGGCACAACGCCCTGTGCAAACAGGAGCGGTCGCTCGATGAAAATGTCATCGCGTTCATTTCTTTTTCTGCTTCGTCTTCTCCCCGATTTTACGCTACGCCCCTCCAACGTAGATATATTTCACGTACGTGTGCGTGTATCACAAAAACGGCAAACTCGAGATCTTAGATCGCCGTAGGGTAAAACCAAAGCTCCGTAACCGTGTCGAAGAATTTTCAAAAGCTGTGTGAAATCGATTCGCACAGGGGCACAGGAAGTGGGCGCGTTTCTTCGATCGCGGCGTAACGTTCCACGAACCAGACAGCCATCGAAACAAAAACAGAGTAAAATCTGCGAGCTGTGAGAGCCGCGAGGCAATCGGAATCGCGCCGGCTTTCTTCGCAGCAGGACACTTTTGACGAACGCCGCGATGTATTGCCCGTGTATAGCTGCATAGCAACAAACCGATCGATCGAACCGCGAACATTTTCGTGGAAAAATTTTCGCCGGTTCGAGCGGCGTGTGTGTCGCCTAGCGAGCCGGGGCGATTGGCGGGGTCGACGAAAGCGAGAACGAGAGAGCCACAGACCGAGAGGCTTCGAACCTCTCCGCATGGGACGCGTCTACTTATCGATCTAAAAGTTTTCCCATACCGGTGCATGAAGGCGGCAGTCGACATGTTACTATCCATGGGGTGGTTCCATAAATCGCAGCCCTTCTACGGCAGCTCGGCTCTTTTTTAACACACGCCCGTTTTCCCGCCGTAGCGTTACCCGCGTTTGTAAACCGCGATTTCCATGGACGAAAAAAAAAAAAAAAATGGACGGTGCAGGAGACGCGATCTTTGAGACGATGCTTGATCCTCGCGCTCTCGACGCGATTCCTCTTAACACGTATACTCGCGAATTCGTTCTCCCCGGGAGATGAAATCGGTGGTGGATGGCAACAACCGTTTGCCAACACCTGCACGAACCTGGCAGGTTGAAACCGTCGGCTGAACTGAACTCAGAATGCGCATTCGTCGGTTTCCATGGTAGTGGCCGACGATGCTGGTGGTGGTGGTTGGCGACGGTGCAAGAGACGACAGCGGCGGTGGTGGCGACGATGGTGGGGTGGTGATGGTGGTGGTGGTGGTGGTGCAGCAGAGAAACCCGGTAGCATTGACGATGGTGGGGATTGACAGAACAGACCGTCTGCCGGGCTCTCTGGCTGGTCTGGCGCGTTCACAATCAGGTGCTGCCATGGAACCTAAGGTTCTATTCGCATGATGGTCTCTGGTCCGACTGTTTTCATCCATCGAGCACGCGGCAGCGCGTTGTTTGACCAGCAGCACCTGTAAAAGCAGAATGTCATCGCGGAAACACTGCGTAGCTCGCGGCTCACGAACCTCGCGATCGTCGAGTTCGAACCGAACTCCGTTGAAATTTCAATTCTGTACCCTCTCTCGTCAGGCAAACGAATTTCAAATTATAAACACGTCTAAGGATCGTGCCAGCCCACGATCGTCAAATACGATTTGCCTATCGTTTGCGAATCGTTGTTCCAATCTTTTTAACGCCTAGATCGTTCGCCGTGATGCAATGGAGTATATCTTGGGCGTTCGCAGCCCAGGTAAGTTACGGAGGCAGGTAATTTTCATCGCGAAGCAAACGCGATTACTCGCCTTTTTCGAACACGCAGCCGCGTGTATTGAACTTTAATAAGTTTCTTGTGGGCGCTTGCCGCGGTTACAGCATCGGTATAGCGAAACCACGCAAGTACGTTTTCCATCCGACTATCGTGTAATCAGTTATAAAGCGATCCGCCCTTTTTCTTCGACTTTTCTCTTTGGCGAGCGAACCGATGCACGCACGGTCGTCGAATCGATAAATGGATCTCGCGGGGATGCATTTTACGTGAATCTTTACTACGTCGTATTTACCCGAGGCAGTAAATCAGAAACTTTTCGTTCGAGCTCTCGGTATTAAATTCAAAAATGTTTCCCCTCATCGGAACAATATAAATCCTTTAGCGGAGCGTACAGTTCGGATAGAAGCGTAGATCTTGCCAGAGTCGAAACAATAGCGCGTTCCGTGGAAAGTTTTTTTTTTTTATACACGTCGAAGCAAACAACGTCTCTTCGGATCGGTTCGTTGACAACGACGAAAGAGTTGGATGCTTAAAATGCAGCTTCTTAATGCACCAGCCTTTCTTTTTACCACTCTCTCTTGCTCGTCTGCTTCATTATCTGCCCGAGCACCACTGCCGGTTCAACCGATCTTTACACGAAAATACCTAGACTTGTGCCGTTGCTTCGAAACGCTAGAATCATCCCGACGAAATTGAAACACATCGTACAGCGTTTTCCTTCCATCGAGAATCTGTTCCTAGCCACATCTTAGATCTAGTGTACAATATGATGTACGTACGTACATTCTAGTTTCATTCATCAAGGCGACCCTTTCAGCGTCCTTCTCATTTTTCCTATCGCTTAGCGAGGAAGTCGGAAGCGAAGATGTTGCAGAGGCTCTCCTCGGCTTCTTTTCGTTATTACTCCTCGTTCCTATTTAATTCCACTCTTCTCCCATTGCTTCCCTTCGTTCCTGTCGTGAACTCCCTCAGCGACCCCGCACTCAGATGGCGACTAGGACTCGCGTGCCTTGCCTCCCGTTCCGCTGCTCCACTTTTCCGACCCGAGAGATTTCCACCTTCGGAACAAGAATACATCGCCATTTCGTATGGGTTGGGCATAGCACACACACACACACACACACACACACACACACACCGCGCACAGTTTCGACAAGGTATAAATTAGCGTCGTTGTATTTTTTTGCGACGAGTAACGGTGAAACGCAAATATTTGCCAACAGCTCGCGCAAAAACATTGGCCGTGCGCGCTCGGTTGATTAATCGACGGGCCAAATAAAGCGTGTCCGAGACGGTTCCACGCACGCGGTGAATCAAGTATGATCGCTCGCTAACGTAATTTAAGTTTCACCGTTTAATTCGATCCGCTCGGAGGAGCGGAGTCTCTCTCCAGCCCTTTGAATACAAACGTGATTAATTAATTCTTTCCTCGTGTTTCGATCGCGAGAACGACGCGCAGGAGGAGGAGCTTACACGTCGATTCGGTATACGAGCGAATGTGCATCTCGAGAGCATGTTGAAACGTTTCCATTCGTCTCGAAACACGCAGTTGTAAGTTCTCTAAAACCGGAAACTAAGTTACGCTGTTATCCGCGTTTTTCATTCGCTGTTATTCGTATATCGCGCGCCGAGCAAAATCTCGTGTATATCGCCTACAATGGCTGCGTGACGCAAACGCGCGATGACATTAGCTTGCATAATAGTCCGGCCGGTCTCAGGCCAATTGCATTGGCCTACTCGCAGTTGCTTTCCCGGCTTTCGAGTACAATTTAATTTGCAAGCGAGCACCGAGGCTGAAGTGGTTCGCCGGAGTTCTTGATTTCACCTGGACGACTCCTCCTCACCCCCCCCCTCCCCCTCCCCCCGGTTCCGGCCTATTCGGATTTAATGCTCGAGACGAAATCAATACACGGAGAGATATCTCTCTACTCTCGCGCTGTATACCTCTGTACGCCCAGCGGGCCGGCGCGTAGCCCTCTCTTTTTCCATCTCGTTCGCTGTCTCGTTGTACCTCGGCAAGACCACCAAGTCAGCAGGCCGGAAACTATGTCAATAAAGAGGAAAAAGGAACGAACGGAAACGGCGAAAGATCAGGCGCCGTAGGAAATCCAATTTTTAAGCTACTCAGACATGCAAATATCGCAGCCAGCGCGCTCCCTGCGCTCCCGTGGACTAATTAAACTCTCTTGAAGTTTAACACGCCCGTTCCAATTAGAAATATCTCGTCTGGCAACCGAGTGCTCTCTTTAATCTCGGCGAATTTTTATTAAAATGTATTAAATACAAGATGTATGGAACAACTGTTTCAGGATTGCCAGTTGTATGATTAATATATATTCAACTTCCTCGAACACGAATCATCCACATCATTCACACAGGTTATTGTTATTTCTGTAAATCTTCGACGAAGTTTTTTAAAAAAAAAAAATCTATCGATTTTCTCTTCTGGCGTATCTTCCAAGTGACTCGTACATCGACGTTATCAATGACGCCTAAGAATCCTCTTTCAAGCTCGTTTCCGTAAAGACCGATGAACTACTTACCCGTCGGACAGCAACTGCTCGTAACAATTCAAAAAAGAAGAACTCCGAAGACTGCCGAAGTTGCGAAACTTCGCGAACTTTGCCTCGCTCGTTGAAGATGGGCAAGAATTACCGAGAGAGAGGGGCACTTCTTCCTTCGCAATCTTCGCAACGAACATAAGCGTAGATCGGGGAAACACGGACGAGGTATTAATCTCGATCACTTTCGATCGGTCGTTCCTCGAGATCGGTCTCTCGACGAATTGTTCAATTTCAATTGTTCGAACGTGGGACGCCGCGCGAGAAACGCAAGAAAATAACTGAAGGGAAGTAGCCTCTGGTGTGTATAGTGTAGCGCGTATGTGGGTATTGCTCGCCGAGATCGGACCACGGGACGAGCAGTATTATCCTCCGGTAGTGTGTCGCGATTCATTCGTCATTGTCCGTGGACCTTTTGCGACAACAGGCGAGTATGGTTCGCGGCGTGTAGGCTTATTCGGCGCGGGGAATGGTTGGCGAGTATCGTGCACGCGGTTATACGCCGTGCATCGAGAATGGCAAGACGGCGTGAAAACTTATCGCTGACTGGCGATGAATAGCGCAGGGATGGAAAATCACACACGGTGAAAGTTGAGTTCACGTTCGAAAAAAGAGAGAGAGAGAGAGAGAGAAAAAGGAGGGAGAGAAACGAACGAAAAACCCGACGGGGTGAGACTTTGTTCGGATTTTCGGCGCGGTTAAGCGAGCGATTGCTGCAGATTGCTCGAGTTGTTCGCGTAGTAATCGCGAGAGGAAGGGGGAAGGGGGGGGGGGGGAGGGGGAGAGAAAAGTTTCAAGCCACGGTCGAGAATATGTGAAAAAAAGGGTGGAACGTACGAGTCTGGATAGCCGGTGGGTTCTTTGCGGCTTCGCTTGGTACTTCATCTGTTTGATTTCGAAGCGATGAATCATTTGGTTGTGCTTCGCTACTACTACGGATCAGATGAGAAACTCGAAAAGATTTATAAGCCGTCCTTTTCTCCCCTCGTAAAAGAGTAATCTGCTCTTGACCAATCGGCGTAACAGATTGAAAAGGTAAGAAGAAAGATAGGGAACGAGAGAGGAAAAAGAAAAAACATGGTGGATACTTAAATGGAAAATTGTACGGCATGCACGGATCGTTCGAGCACCTTGGAAATGGCAGCCAGTCACGCCTCGGCGCAAAGACTTGGATAGGGTGACGAACGCTGGGGTGAATAAACCGAAAGGGAAGGACGTGACGAGTCGCGCGACGACGACCATGATACACCCAGTGGAAAATTACGGGCGCCACACATCGACCAGCTGGCATGGAATAATTAGAATCGTACGTAACAGAGAACGTGCGGCTAGACTCGGGCAAAACACGATCAAAGCCGTCAGAGTGATTTTCGAAATTTCGCGTTCACCACGACCAGGAGAAATTTTTTGATAGGATTGTACCCGAATGTCTTCAGCTCGTTCGAAATTTTTTCCACCGACTGTACGTCTTGCCTGGGGCCGTGGAAAATTTGGCAGGAACTATTCTCCCCGCACATGTGCCTGCTGAATGTTTTAAAACGCCAAGGGACCGTGTTTCTTTGTCGCGTCCGTAACGAACGTAGAATTATCGAATGCGCATGGTATACGGAATCGTGCAATTTTGATCAGTATTCGCGGAGAATTTCTTCACAGACTGTACCGTCGTTCGATAATTAAACGGAAGATAAAAAGCAGGGCTGATAGAATGCGACGAAGGTTTATTTTGGCGAGACGCCTGGATTACGGGAACCCGTCGTGCTTTAATGCAAGGAGGCTTGCTGCCTGACAATAAAGGGGTGAATAAGCTGCAGACCCTACGGTAGGCAAACATATAGCAGCCCGTTATTGGACACGCAGGCTTTCAAACGCTGTGAACTTCGATTAGAACGTCGGCCTATTGTTCGATGACCAGTTTAGTTTACCATTTTCATTCTACTTTGCAATTCTGACGTCATGTCTGTTGACTTCTCTTCTTGCTACGTTCGATGACAAGTTTCTTCAAATTTACGAAATCGTTTTCGCGTCAGAGTTGAATTTGAATCACTGAACAAAGCGTGGCAAATCTTCGAAACGGCGAAGAAGGGAAAGACATTGAAACGGAATTTGAACAGAAATTTCTTGCCTTCGCCTGTACCCACCAATGACCGTCTGAAATATCGACGCGGAGCGTTGCCTCTATGGGGCTCGGATTGGTCCATCGTGTCTTTGTATCGGATGGAAGTCCGCAAACCTACCGGCTGTTCCCGAAACAAAAGCTATATACGCCCTTTCATTACCGAGGATTGTAGCCACGTTACTCGACTTTTTTCCCCTGTTTCCCAGTAAAACGCGAACAGCCCCGAAGAAAAGACGAGCAATAAGGCACCCTTTTATCTCTCGCAAGTAGTTGGTCCTGCGCCTTTAATAAGCCTCATTTTGGAAAGCGCTCCCTTTCTCATTTGTCCTTACACACACACACACACACACACACACACACACACAGTTATATATATATATATATATATATATTATATACTTTATACTTTATTATATTTTATATATATATTATACAATTATATATATATATATATATGTGTATATAAAACTGTGTATATATATATATATATGTGTAATATGTATGTATATAAGTGTATATATATATATATATTATATACTTTATATTTTATTATATTTTATATATATATTATACAATTATATATATATATGTGTGTGTGTATTAAACTGTATATATATATGTGTAATATGTATGTATATAAGTGTATATATATATATATTATATACTTTATACTTTATTATATGTTATACAGTTTATATATATATATGTGTGTGTGTATATAAAACTATATATATATATGTAATATGTATGTATATAAGTGTATATATATATGTATATAACTGTGTATATATATGTGTAATATGTACATATATGTAATATATATATATACATTATATATATATACACAATATGTATGTATAAAACTGTGTATATATATGTGTAATATGTATGTATATAACTATATATATATACATATATATATATACATATATATATATATACATATATAATTTTTTGACATTTGTTTCTCAAACGAAGAAATTCCTTTTTCAAGAAGGTTAATATTTCAACGATGTTGCAGAATCATCAAAATTCCTATGTCGATTTAGTGGCGTGACGATCTTTGTTTAATAACTTCTCGTTGACGTTTCGATTACAAGCGTTCGTCTCCTTTCGAAATTCGTTCTACCGTGAAAGATTCGTGACAAATTCTTCACCCTGCGAACCATTTCACGCGTGCCTGTTTCATCGTTCGACAGACGGGACACGGGGAATGGAAAAGAGGGGAACATTCTGAATAGGATTTGCAAACGGGGAAACATTCTGACGCATGCACATTTCGTTAACCGAGTTAAAGGACGCGATTGGATGTCCGTCGAGAAGCGACACGCAATTACACGACGCGAAACTTGACGAGATTTAACCTCTTGATGCATTGCAACAGAAATACAAGCGCACCGTGTTCTCCGTTTTCTGGCCGATCAATTTAACAAATCAGAAAGGTGGCAACGATTCGCGAATAATTGGAAATTCAAATTGGATTTTAACGAACGTTTCGTCCACGTTTTATATTTATTACGCGTGTAAGGTACATAGTGTGTTTCACAATACGAATTACATTTGTACAGTACACTATGTATTGTATTAAACGAGATTGTACTCGAACGTATTCCTAGAGGTTACGAAAAAAAAAAAAAAAAACAGAAAACAACCGATCGCAAAAAGGTACATTGAGTAGATAATACTAAATGTAAGAGAAAAAAAATAACGAAGAGAAGAAAAGCAAATAGAAGAATAGAAAAAACACGGTGAGAAACTGTACATTGGATAGATGCGCGTGAAGATGCATTTTGATTCTCGTACTTCAGCTTAGGTACACTCGAATGACGATGACGTTGATTATGAATTCATGAATCGCTCGAGGACGGCTGACATCCACTTCTTCCTCTTCGTTAGCCTGACACGAAGAACGAAGCTGTGTTTTAAAGCACACCGCTCTCTCGTCATTCTATCATCTTGAAGAGAACGCACGAGAATATCATACCGAAGAACTGTAGGGAAAGAAAAAAGAAAAGAACATTAACAGTGACGTTAGACGTTAGTAAAAAAAAAGAGAAAAAGGGATCGGTATGTCTGTACATACGCGTAATTTTCAAAAGATTGAAACGGTTACGTTAACGAATTAAAAATTATCGCAATCATGTCGAAAGTGAGGAGAAAGAAAAGGCAGTTTCCCTCGAGCGCGCTTTATTTATTAATTTATTAATGAATTCTCGCTGGTGTTGGAGCCGATTAAAATGCAAATGGAAACGGAGAAAGTCTTACCATCAAGCACGCGACTGCAATACCGGCGCCACCCATTATTGTCGCGTGCTTTTGCATGTAAATCTGCGTGCCATTGATGCAACCGACAAGATAGGCATTCGAAGGGTTCACTGTGTCTGATCCAGCGTTGCAGTTGAATCGCTGCAACAGAGAAGATCGATCGGTTCGCCATGAGAAATAATTCGGCTTGAGAAAGTCGATTGGAACCGGGTGAAAGCGTGAGAGGCGATGCTCGGCATGCTCGACTACTCGATTAACAGATTACCACGGAATGAATGCTTTTCTGAAGTGTAATCGATAGGTCGCGGCCGTTTCGAAATTCCGCGCAAAACCACTCGAAACTAGGCTTTCCTAACAGACCGTCTCGAATTGCAAATACTACGGATTGCGAATGGCAAATCGAGTCGAGTTTTTATCGTTGGTCGATAGTGCGGTAGATGTCTACCGAATCGGCTGTTGGTATTTTCTCGCTGTTTTCCAATTGCGATTTAAGAAAAAACGAAACAACGAAATTTAAAGAACCGTGTCCATTTTCTTTCTTTCTTTTCAACGCGAATCAACGTGGATCAAAAAAATAAATACTAGTTATATTCACACATCGAGGTGCGACGACTATTGTTCGTAGACCAAATTCGTCCACGAATTATTCAAGATAGATATAAATTGAAAGTGATTACAGTCAAGTGCCAAACAGATTTATGTTTTTTTCTTCTCGAGATATCGTTGAATCCCATCGAGGCAATAACACTAGAGACGAGGTATAACGAGGTATAACTTGCGCGCGATGGGTACATCACACGTAAATTACCAATTACTGCAATTATATATGCACGGATTCGCCGACGGCTATTTCGTCTCCGACGAACGAGCTTGTTAAGGAAATGAATCTTTACCTGGCCAGGTTGAATCTCGCGGCAGCAACTCTCCGGCACGTTGAGTCCCTGTTTTCCCCAATCCCTCCAGCCGTTTACTCCGCAGCAGTGGAGCTAAAAAATCATAGGAATGGAAGAAAAAAACGAAATATTATACCGAGTATCAGACGAGATCTTTTTTTCTTTTTCTTTTTCTTTTTCTTTTTTTCTCCACGATACTCGAATTCGAGGAGTTTCTTGTCTCGCGCTTACCGTCGACTGCGTCGTGTCCCAAGCCTCTCTGACTGATTTACGAGAATCGTAAACTCTCATCGAACTCGACATTTCCCTCTCGAGCGTGTTCACCAGTTTTTCGCGGAACACGTATGCAAGGACTCCGCCAATTAACATGGTCACGAACAGAAGAAACACGATGATGAAGTACTGAAAAGAAAGAAAAGTTCTTTTTCTTTTTTCCTTTGCACGTTGTATATAATTTAATCTGCCAAAGGTCGAAGACCTTTGAATCGGTGAAAAAGGTCGGAAAAAAAGAAAGAGTAACAAAATTTACCGTGAGAAGCATACATTTGACTTCTCGAGATGCACCGATACAACCAAAGAACGATATTATAACGACGACGATACCACCGGCCAATAGAACGTAAATGGCACCTGTTAGCAAATCGTTTCCTACTAATTCACCTATCCATGGTACTTTGTCCAACAGGGCCCACGTTGCTAATCCAACAATCGCGAGACCACCGATCTGAAAAGTTATTTCCACGTTGTCATTGTAAAATAGACGAACACGTATGCGATTCGTAATTGCTACGGTTTGAACATATTTGGTACTTACGAAGATGACGAAGTTCACAAAGAATAACGAATACTTCATACAACGACCGCAGCTGTCCATTTCCGTGCCGTATCCCATTTTCCCTCGAATATTTCGATCTGCAAACAACGTGTATGATATAAAGTAGAAGATTGTGAACCATACTGTGAATATGTTAACGTAACAAGGTGCAGGAACTGTAAATTATCAAAGCAAACTTGTTTTCCACTGATTCACGCGATGATCACTCGGATGCGATTCGTCTGGAATATAAACGTGAATCAATGGTAATGGAAACATGGAATGAAAAACAATTTAAAAATACATTGAAGTATAGTCGATATACTTAGGAAACCTTGGAACGCTATTTTGTAAGTGCAACGGCGGAGTCTTACATCCGTACAAGGACCAAACGATCGCGTAATCTATGCCATTGTGATTCTTGAGAGACGATAGCCATTATCGACGTGGTAATCGTTTCCTCGGTGATGTCACGGCACGCTGAAAAACTCTTTCACGATTTCATAAAGTTCGTGATCGCGTCCTGAATTTTTCCCTTCCGCCGACCTACATTCTCGCCGACGATCGACCGTGATTACGCGCCGTCGCCTTTATTTTAATTTCGAATCTCGATCGATTCGCAGAATCGATTTCATCGATTTCTTAATCATTGACGACGCGGGAAATTCTCGGTTTACTACAGATCAATAAGAACAGCTACTTGAAACGCGAATCGATATGCTTACGTTTCGAAGATATGTTTACTAAACATTCATTACATGACCCCTGAACTTTGCTTACAGGGCTCGACACGTTCGATGCATCATAATTTTTCACATTCCACGCGAACCGAGAGCGTAGCAATTTTCACGCGTCCTTCCGATCAAACTCTCGCGGACTTTCAGGCGCGAGTTATTTGTTTCGGCCGATTATCGGCGAAACTTTCTCTCTATCGTAATTGCAGATCTGGCATCAAAAAGTCACGATATAATTGGCTCGTGTAAGTTTCATCAATCGAGCAACCACGTATACACAGTGTCGGATTTGTTTCAAACTCTTCGCAATGTCATGTACATCGTAGAAAATATTTTGCGTAACACACGGCTACGTGAAACGTTCGAAGAACGATTATATAAACCGCTTTCGCCACGCAGTAGCTCTCGGAGTGCCTCTTCTTCGAATTTACTCCGATCGTATTTATATCTATTTACAAGTAAAACATCGCCGAATGAGTCAGTCAACAACAATAACGTGTGTATTGCCGGCCAGCTGCTAAGTAGACCGCGTGAATTCCCTCCAACAGCTAGGCGCATCACGTTTTTCAAGATCATGCGATGAGTAAGACCCAGCTCGATTGTTTCACGAATCACATACTATTCGTGCCCGTCATTGCTCGTAACCAACTGGTGGATCTCCTTTACATGACGTAAGAGATCGCGATCGATCGGTTTTGCGTGCGGTGAACATTGCGAGCTCGGTCGTTCAGAGCGTAGTTTTGCACCTGCTGAACGTTGCCATGATGAACGATAATCTTCGCACACAGACGAGGATGGTTAATACACTTGTACGTCAGAAATGGTATTCACGAAGCTTAGCTACGTTACGCTATTTTACGTATGTCGTTTAAAAGCGTTGTAGGTAAAGATCTATTACACTCGTAACACGCGTTTAACAGGAGATAATGCGTTAGTAAGAGAAAGGAAATTATAACTGAATTGTATAAGTTAGTACTTTCAACTCGTTCCGTTACTTACACGTTCACACTACGTTCACTGTTCTCCGTTTATGATCCTTATCGCGTCTCTTCGAGGATGTGTGCGAACGTCTCGATTTCGAGGAACTGAATTCTTAAATGATCGCGGGAGTTATTCAATTATCATACCGCGTAATCTCGCGCAATTTTCCCTCAACGAGTTCGACCTAGATAGAGGAAACTCGGGCTGGTTCAGAAACTGGCATGACAGGAAAAATAATGGCGTTATTTACGCGCGAATTGCCTGACAATTGCCTGATGACGCGTATATGCGCGCGAAACATTTTCGATTTCCGTCTTACGATTACACGCATTAGCTTTTTTATCCGTTCGGGGAAACAGTGTCGATGATGTTCTACACGATGAAGCGTTCTACAGCTGCGATTTAATCTATTACGTTATTATTACTTCTTCCCTCTTTTTTTTTATTTTTTCTTTTTTATTTTTCATTAGTTTCAATCTCGTATTTCCATCAGACGACTGCAACCAGGCATTTTATCGCGACGAGAATTTCCGGTTTCGGATGCTGATATTTAATCCATCCAGTAGAAGCTCCACTCCATTATACTGACGGAGTCGATCGACAAACAACGATTCGCTGCGGAGAATCAATTCAAAGAATCGTCGTCCCGATAAAATCGCGTAATAAAGAGATGCTCGGCAGTAGACGTCGCGGCTATTGTTCATCGAGGATAATAAAAGCGAATTTGCACCTTGGAACACGAAAGCCG
This sequence comes from Tetragonula carbonaria, assembly GCA_032399595.1. Taxonomy (NCBI): domain Eukaryota; kingdom Metazoa; phylum Arthropoda; class Insecta; order Hymenoptera; family Apidae; genus Tetragonula; species Tetragonula carbonaria. Next base: position 5,411,971 of record JAUCRC010000003.1, read on the forward strand.
CGTAATATTACGTTAATATTACGTTTTCGTGCTTGAGAGGGCGGGAGAGGGAGGCCAGTAAGGTCATACATTTAATTGGTCGTACGTACCCTTGATTACTCGAATTCAATTATAATTCACGTTTTTCGTCACGCAGAAAAAAAAAAAAGAAGAAGAAAAACCAATTCTCTCACGTGATATTGCGTGTATATCCGCGCCTCTGTCATTAGTCCTTAGTCATCGTGGAACACCTCTAATTTTACATCGCGATCGGTATGATATTCGTTGAACGTGCTGCTTGGAAACTCCGACACCCTACTCGTTATTCCAACGACCCGCTAAACTATCAAATCAAATTGAACAACAATCCTGACGTGACGGTGAATTTACTTGAACTTGACGCAACTTACGGTGTAATTGCCGACGGGCGACCTTAATTAAGGTTCGCCTTAAACGAGAATAAACGTTACGCAATGATAATAATGCAACGATAATACCGTGTACGCACGCTGGAGGGACAACACCGATTTTGCAACGAACTGTAGTGCGATAGTACTGTGGAGAGGTAGACTCGATCACGCACCGGCATACTGCCTCAAAGACACGTTATACGAGAGAGAAAGTGGTGTCTCCCTCGGCATTAAGTAATCCGCCGGCAATGTAAAACGTAAAAATAATAGAACAACTGGAGAACCACGCCATTCCACGTGACGTCATTCAGACGTTTCCTTCCTCCTTGTCCGTCCTGGACGAACAATTAACGAACCAAGTAACGAACAACCGGCTATGGGGAGGCGGTACTAACTTAATTAGGGCGTCGCAGTTTCCTTTCCACACGGCGTATTTGCGACCCTTTGAGCGACTTCAACGCGTATCGATCACTCTTCCGGCGAGCCTGTTGTCGCAAACCTCGAGCGAAAAATACGACGCATTTTTTCTCCTTTTTGCAAACGCCGCAAACGGAGTCGACTGAGTGCGATCGCGATCGCGATCGCTTGAGTATTAACCAGGTCATTCGTTAACCACGGTATAGCACGTGTATAGTCTCGCAATGAAAAATTAAATGGCAATTCTGAAATTGAAGAAACGAAACGACATCTCTCTTCGGCAAACAAACAAACAGAGAAAATTATTACATTCGTGAATAATGGAATTATCATGTCCCCGATAAGCTAGTCCTCTGTTAATAGGTTAATAGCTTACGAACTGTTTGCGAAAGGTATTAACAACGAATTTACTCGTGCGTAACGAGTTGATTAATTAAACCCGCAACTGTGTGACATTCCGACTTAGTATGTTAAAAAAAAACAATCGCCGAATGATTCATAAACGTCAAGCGAAAAGAAACTCACGCCAACTGACATCATCTGATATACCTGCCACCATTGACGCATGGAGCTTTCGAATTTTCATGTTGCGGCCGTGACTCGCGGCGGAATCGTTTTCTCCGAGAGAAACGGTTTATATATGAAAAAGAAAAGAAAAAAACAAAACAAAACAAAACAAAACGCGAGACGATAAAACGATAAAACGCGTCTCGAGTGCCAACGTGAAACGTTTCAACGAATCAATTCGAAGGTTGAGTCAACGATGAGAAAATCGTTGGAAAAAAAACAGTCCGTGTTTCTTACGGTCGAATTGCGCCACGATATATCACCGATTATGAATTCCCAGCATTCGATCGATCCAGCGTTATTTTGCTGTGAAAAATCTTTCTACGATGCGATAAATGATTCGATAGACATCTAACCAGGATCTAACATTAAAGAATATAAAGAACACGAATACAGAAAATCATCGATTTGAGTTTCAATCAGATATACGGTACGTCGTACGACGTCTGACCTGGAAAAAGAAGAAGCGAGGGTCGCGATGGTGGTTAGGAAACACGAAGAGGAACGATCGAAGAAAAAGCCGAAGGGAGGGCTCTGCTTTCGTTCGGTCGTCGAAAGTTACGTTCGAAATACCGAGGTCGCCGGGTTTTACACAGACCCGTGGAACGTTCCACCATCGCCGGAACATCGTGAACGCCGCGCGGTCTACGATTACAACCGTTTACAAGCGTTCTTTCCTTGGCTTGGCTCGTATAAAACGAACGCGCATAAAGCGAACGATCGCAACAATGGCCACGATCGCTTCGTAACAATATGGATGCTGGGAAATTCTTGGCCGTTGCCATACGCGATATTCACGACGAAGGAGTTGCTTTACCAAGCAATGCCAATGTATTTCGATTTTCCTTTTCATTGCGGCAATATGTCGCGAGCACAACGCTCGTCGTTCGCGTAATAACGATCGATCGTACTGGAAATCGCAATCAACCGGCGCGGTGTGACGAAACGCGACTCGATTCGTAACTCGAACCGTTTTGCCACTTGCAACATCGCTGACCACCGTAACCTTATGGAGTTTTGTAGTACGCGAGCGAGTGAGTACTAATCTATGCATCATCATATGCTCGAACGCGCCATGTAAATCGGTTGTAATTGAACTTCCTGACTGATTCACGTTCGTCGTTCGTGGATCGACGCCACGCGAGAGGGAAAAAACAAGCTGGCAGACAACCGCGAATTGTTGAATTTTTGAACGACGAAAATAGTGCCGAGTGAAATTATGAAAAATTCTACGTAAAAAAAGTCAACGTTACGAACAAGCGGAGTAACGGCGGTTGACGCATCATCGTGCGTGATTTCTTTCTACGTGTAATCGACAGATGTAATTGACGATTGACATCGATAAAGATCATTAAGAAGTATTGTATACTCACTTTATATACACTGTACGCGAGCCTCTCTCTCTCTTTCGTCGTTCCACCGGTGTTGGTGTAGCGATTGAAAGATAAACAATTTCTTTCGCCGACGAAACGTGACACAGTTAACACTGATCGGGTGTTATTCGGACAGCGGCAGAGTGGAAAAATCACTTAGTCCCGAAGGTTTCGTCGAACGATGTATGTTAAGGACGTGGCGCGGAGAAATTGTCGATTTTAATATAATAATTCAGAGACGAAGCTGCGGCTCGAGTATCGGCGTGTGGACACGCGCGATTTCAGGCCGGGTCTGAGTGAAACTGAAATGGTAAAACCGACACGACCTCTCTCTCTCTCTCTCTCTCTCCCTCTCTGTTTCTCCCTCTCCCTTTCTCTCGTTTATCGTGTTGCTCACAGCCTACCTGATTATTTCCCTCTCTCTTTCCGTCTGTCGCGTCTTGTTCTTACTTTCTCTCTTCCACTCCCGACCGTTTTCGTTCTGTTTCTGCTCCTCCGTTAGTTGAATCTCCCTTTTCCACTACGAGTCATCATTTACCGTATCCCCGTCTCGTCGTACCTGTGCATACCCCGTAACGTACCAACGTAAGTCCTCGCCTCTATACTACTGCGTGTATTCATTGTGCGCGATTCAACGCGCGGAGAATCTACGCTTCAAAAGAGAGAAGGGTGAAGCTTACCGAAAGTGTAAAGTGGTAAGACCGCGTTTCCCACCGTTGCGTGTCGGATATACATATGCAACGAGATACATCTCGCATTCTTACATCTAGCGTCGCATGCTGTAAACGATGAAGTATATCGTTACGATGTACCAAGGCACGTACATTAGCCAAGAGAGAAAATACCGAGATTCTATGAGACGCGTGGTTGTGTCGGTTATTGGCATCAGTGTGCATCAACGATGTAATCTAGGTCTAGTTTATTTCGATTTGCACGATGGTCGTCCTTCCTAAGCTCAATACGATTGACGGATAAAAACGACGGATACACGTCACGCGATCGAACGACACGTTGTGTCCGATTGAATTCTTGCAATCGCTCGGTGTACATGTTCGTTAAGAAAGCTTCTCTTTGGCAGAGGCTATCGCGTATGAGATTTCTGTCTGACCTACTGAAATTGTGAATTAATGTTTTTGTTTCCGTGTACTTAGGATATATAGTGTACTTTCGTATATGTAAGGATATGTAAGGATACGTACAGAACGTACACATACATGTACATGTTTATACATTTTTTTTTTCCGTGAACATTCGATGAAATGTACGAGATTATATAGAATGTATGTAATGTGAAGAAGTTCTATGTTTGGACTCATAAGTAATATGAATAATCAATCATTATCAAATGATAATTTTATTGAAAGTTTAATGATATTATTCGGTTTCACGCGCCTTGATTATTTCTTATTTGGCAAACTTGATTTTCAGTAATAAAATATTTAATTTCTGCTAAATATGAGACTAGACAAAGCTTAATAAATCCATGCTTGTTTCGAGAAATATTATAATATATTTCGATAAAGAGGCCAACGAAGATGAAACAAGTTTATTTTTATTTTCGCACTGGCAGCAGTTCTTTAAGAAGGTATGATATTTGAATCGTTTCAATTCTTTCGATCTTTATAAAATTGTTGGCGCATTGATATGGGCGAGTCGTATTCTTAATCGTGCCTATACCGTTCCGTCATCTCCAAAGTTAGTTCCTGTCTGATCTAATTTCATCGTTTGTTCAAACGAGGCTCCACCCGAGTAATAATCATCAGCTCAAATTGGACCGATCAGCAGTTGATGTCTTTCTTATTCTTCGCCACCATGAGGTCTGCTGATGGTAGTGACCCCTGCAAAATTCATCAATTGTAATTGATTTATTAATTTTGTAAGACGTTTCGCGTTGATCTTACACGAAATTTATAGTTTCTCTCCATGTATTTTATCTTAAATTCTGAAATGGTTGTAACAATTAAATAAATTATAAATTTATAATAATATTATAGGTTAAAAATAACTTAATACCGAGTTATTTAGAGGTTAGTAATAATATTGAATCGTTTTACTTTATAATAATCTTTTAAGGAATTTTAATATTTTATTCGTCCTGTTTCCAGCAAATTCTACGCGAAAAATATTGTTGTTCCGCATCAGTAATATTCGCTTTCAGAATTTAATGTATACTCGTGGTACATTTTTCCCGCGTATAAGTGTATTCAAGCATCGTTTTCAAATAACGATGCGTTACGTTCAATTGATCCACTTATCTACTTGTGCTCTTTTGCGCAATTTCTTCTAAAATCTGTATTCATTACAGTTTCACTTTATCTTTATTTAAACGTAATTACTTTATATAACTTTATCTTTATAACTATTGTAGCTATCATATTGCATAATTTTATTACATGTAGACAAGATTTAAAATTGTTACAAAGGTAATGTCATTGAAAAAAAATTTTTTTTTTTTTAATGAAAATTAACATTACATTCGTTTATAATCTACACGTGACATGTAGTATGACATGTAGTATAGTTCAAATAACGAATACGATGTATCGATATTGAACTATTGCAACCAATATATATCGATCTTAAAATGTACCAAATGTTCAAGATGGTGGCAAAGAATTCGAGGTTTAATAGGCGCGGTTTCTTTTGTTCGTTATTTGGACAAGCAAAGTGGCTTTGTAACGTATAATAAACGGTTCCCTATATTCGTAAAAGTAACTCATTTCGATATTGCAATTATTGATACTTTGACGATTTGTTTTTTACTGGTTTAAACGTCAGCTGGCACATGTTTATGTACAAGTCGAATGTATGCATGTAACGTGCATGAAATTTCACTTGAGAAAGTCACCGAACCAAAACCAAATCGTCCCATTGAAAAACCTGGCTTCAGAACAAAATGACAGTGCATACTATGGAAAAATTGAAAGATAAGGGGTGGTACGTATGTAACATGATATATTTTTGTCATTTGTGAATATCGCTAAACGCAAATAACTTTTTATAAAAGTTGGACGTATAAATATTTATCAATGTTTGCATCAGGTATATTACAGATCATGGATACAATACTGCGAGTGATTCTGGAAATGTCAATGACATACAAAAAATTATCAAGCGATTATTGGATGTAAGAACGACTTCTTATATAACTTTCAAGGAAAAAATGATTATTTATATGTTTTAATTTTTTTTTTAATGTATTGCATAGCTTGATTTGAGAGAAATTGGCAATGGCCAAGGAGATATAGTTCAGGGTAATATTGTGTTACAAATACAAAAAATACGTAATGTAGCTGCTCCTAAAAACAATGAAGAATCTCGAGCAGCTCCGCGTTTATTAAAATTCTTTTTAACTGATGGTAAAAATAATTTTCAAGCTATAGAAGTTGAACACATTTCATTTTTAAGGTAAAAAGTTAATGCTTGATTAATTATTTCCTTAATAAATATTTTTATAATTCATTCAAAGAACTGAATTTAATCATTACATAGTTTAAATACACCTCCTGGTACGAAAATGCTAATTAGTTGTGGAAATGTTCCAATGTCTCATGGAATTATTTTGTTAAGACCATCAAACATAGCACAAGTTCTTGGAGGAAAAGTAACAAATCTTGTAGAGAAATGGGAACTGAATAAAGTATGTTATATGATTCGATGTTATATTTTTATTTTATGATTATATATGAAACTAAGAGATGTATTTTGTAACAGAAATTGGCACTGCATACAAGAATGAGATCTGCTGAAGAAGGTGGCCCACCACCGTGGATACCATTTGGAAAAAAGATTATAAAAGTTTCTGAACATGACAAAAACTTTAAAGCTTTAGCAGAGAAAGAAAAATCTAGTAAAGAGAATGCAGAATTTGAAGCTCAGCGGAAGGATGCTATAGCAGAAGCTGCTAAACAAGGCAGTAAGAAAGTTTTTGGTGGAGGAAATAAGCAGGTACGTTCTATGAAATATCTGTAAATATGCATGTTTAAAATAACTTTGTTCTTATATATTTATTTTATAGCTTCTAGATCACAGTGTACAAAGAATTGTAGATCAAGGCTTTTCTATAGAACAAGCAGAATATGCCTTAAAAGTTAATCGAAATAATGTTGATAAAGCCTTAAAAAGCTTACAAAAAACAGACAGCAAACACAAGTATATCCATTTTTTGTTATTTTAATGTATTATTTTTTACTGCTTTTTGACTATCGATTCTGTTTCAATTATTCTAGTACGTTTAAAGAACCACGAGAATCGCGTGAACCACGAAGTAAACGATTTGATAAAAAAGTCGAAGAAGGTAAACCAAGTAGTGGAAAAATATCTCTGTTTGATTTTCTTGAAGATAAATTGCCTTTGCAATCTGAATCTACGGAACCGAGCAATCCACCTCAAAATAGTTATACCCAAAATACAGAAAATAATTTTGATAAAATGGAATTTAAAAGCAACGAATCACAAAGTGGAAAAAGTGGAAGGTATACCTTGTTACGGGTAAAATTTTTACGATTATGAATTACAAAAACATTCGTTAATAGATGTCTTTTTCATATAGATCTCAAAAAGGAGGTCGTGGGTATCAAATTCCTCCAAGACACTTAGAGGAAAATAAGGGTAGCAAAAAATCAAACTTCAATAATTCTAGTACTCAATATTTACAATATAACGGGGGAAATCATTCTCAACAAAACAGACCACCGAGATTTCAACGAAATCAGGATAATTATAATTATTCTCAGCAAGATAATTTACATAAAACGTACCAGAAATCTCAAGTAAATGATTCTCGAAATTCCAATATACAAATTCGTACAGATGGAGCTAACATTATGAATAGTAATAATTATTACAAAGCTTCGCAAGATCAACAAGGAAAACATTTTGGTGCTGGCAGGAGTAATAATCACTATGAGACCGATGCCAGGAATAGACAAAGTTATGATGCTTCTTACGGTAGGCATAATCGAGCACAAGAAGATGGAACATATAGAGCTTATCCTGCAAATACAACTGATAAAAATTACAAAAACCAACTGAACAGATTTCAACCAAATGAGAATTCCGATAGCAAGGGGACTGTAGAACCCAACAGCCAAAGGAATCAGAGCCACTATAATAACAATCAAAATACCAATATTCCTTCTGCTGGTAGTACTTGGGTATGGCGTGTAGGTGATAAATGCTTAGCCAAATACTGGGAAGATAATAGGGTAAGATAATTGTTCATACATTAAAATGTTATATTATCAATATAGTATTGACATTTGATTTTCATTCAATATTTTTAAAATATAGTATTATAACGCGAAAGTAACTGGAGTATCAGACAGAACTTGTGTTGTTCAATTCAAAGGATTTGAAAATTACGAAGAAGTGCTTCAAGTGGATTGCTTACCTATAACAGATGATGTACGTAAAACATATGTACATGTGTTCCTAATGTCATACATAAGTAATAAATATTTTAAATTTAATTGCAGAATCAAGTAGTTCCAGATTATGTTATGGATCAAAAACAATCAGATCAACGATTTAATAATAGGCAGCTGCGATATGACCAAACTCAAAATCACATAACTGGTAAATTCTTTTACGTTCACTATTTATATTTAATGTACATAGAGGTATAGAAAAGTGTCTGTAGCAGGTATGGAATTTCGAAGAGGTGGAAGTGGCGTCGTTCCTGCAAATAAAACTGCTTATAACAAGAAACGTAATCAGCAAAGAAGCACACAGCCCATTTATCAACCACCGGCGCAACGTTGTCAGAATTCTATGCCTACAAATACTCAAAATAATTCCTTACTTTAATGTAGTATTGTCATTCTATTTTTTTTTTTTGTTTTAGTAAAAGTACTGAACATCGCTGAATTATTAATTGTAATTGTGTTATTTTTAAAGACCTCGTGAAACGAATATTCCATACTTGTCATGTATGGTAATTTATATCATAGGTCGATCAACTGGAACGCGATGTGAACAAATCCTGTGCCACAAATAATTCATAAATGAATGTAATAAGTGTACAATTATAGTATGAATTATTTCCTTACACAGTGAAAGTGAAACTAATAATTAAATGTAAGGTATTTATTATAAGAACTAAACATCAAAATATTTATATTGTAGAATAATATAAATATTATCATATGCTAATATCAAAAGATTGTGCAGCATTTCGATATTTCGTCCAATTTCGCAAAAACATTAATACAATTCGAACGCATAATGTAAAAATTATGCTGTATATTATTTGTAATTAATTTGTAATTACAGTTATTTAGAACGAATTATAGTTAACGGAAATTGAAAACGTTTAAATTCACAACAAATTGAGTATTTTTATTATTAACCTACATATATTTAATTAACGTCACTTAACGTCTTAATACTTAAAAATTATAAATAGCTCTTTATTTTATAATTCTTTTAAAACAAATTTTTTTCGGCTCGCACTTATTCCATGCTTATTTAGTTTATTATATCATAGTTTATTAAATTAAATTATCATTACAAAACTGTCATTATAAATCTTTTTGTATATTATTAAGAAACTTAAATAAAGTTCAGTTAGAATTAGTTAATTCTTAAGTCAATTATTTTAAATTTGAAACAATTCTGATTCATAATTTGCGAGAAATAAATAATTATTGTAACTATTGTTTCGATCTATTAAGTAGAATTTGTAAATCTTTATTCATGCAACTTACGAGACAAATGAAATATTAGAAAAATGCTGAAAATCTAATTTGCATGATGCCATTATGAAAGTTCATAAATTAATTCATTTAATTATCTTTTTTGACAAATCAACATTTGTTTGATTCATCGACATTGAAATGCTAGCGCCGCGTAGCGATGGAATGGTGAAACTAACCTCTATTATCCTTATTCAAATAAATGTTCATTTGTCAAAAAACTAATTAAATGGATTAATTTATGAATTTTTATGATTACATCTTACAAATTGGATCCTCTGCTGCCCTCCAATATTTTATTCGACCTATAAAATACATAGATAAAAATTTACAAAGTCTATTTAGTAGATCGAAAACATTCGTCCGAATAATTGTTTATTTCTCACAAATATATTTTTGTGTGAATACAAATATATGTATGTATGTATATATATATTTTATATATCGTATTTTATACAATTTGAATATCGAAATGCACATATGAAAATTATATATTTGTAATAAACATATATGGAACATGTATTAGTTGCATATCTTGATAGCATAGATGATGAATTGATTCATTGAAAACGACTCAAGATACAACTTTAAAACAATTTTTTTGATAAGACCCATTTAAACGTTATTATCGAATTGCAATTGATTTCTATAGATAATCATTAGATAAATATGTATTCTGTTTTAAAATAATAATTAGGATTGTTTTAAAACGCCATCTGCTGAATTCAAAGGCATATTAAAATTTATATATGGCGAATGCGATATGTCATCTTTATTTACAAATTTATTGATATATTTCTCAAATACATCTAATTTCGAAGAAACTATATGTAAAAGAAAACTATAAAGTGGTGATTGAAACAATTATATGGTTTTATAACTCGGAGGCTGGTAATGCCCCTGTTACCTGGAGTATTCGGTGAACGCATAGAGGTTAGTTTTTTGAATTTATCCGCTTGCAAGCGTCGCTGTAACGTTCAATTAATGACTTCTATTCGTAGGATTACGAAGTGTTAAACTTACTCGGAAAAGGAGGTTTTGCTAGTGTATATCGAGCAAAATGTCTTCGCAGCGGTATGGAAGTTGCAATAAAAATGGTAATTTTTAACGACGATTTAGGTTAAATATCTATAAACATATGGATCTATATTTATTTTGTAAACAATTTTAGATCGATATAAAATTGATGCAAGCTGCTGGGATGGTGGGTAGAGTGAGTCAAGAAATCGCAATTCACTCAAAATTGAAGAATCCAGCCATACTTGAATTGTATACGTGCTTTCAAGATGCTAACTATGTTTACTTGGTATTAGAATTATGTCACAATGGAGAGCTTCAACGTTATCTTAAAATGCAAGGCTCTCGTGCACTGTCTGAAGAACAAGCTGGTGACATAATTAAACAAGTAGTACATGGATTGTTGTATTTACATTCACATCAGATACTTCACAGAGATATGTCTTTGTCTAATTTGCTTTTGACTAAAGACATGCAAGTGGTAAGGAAAATTATTTGATAAAATTATATAATTTTTGAATTTAGTAATTAAACTGAATGTAACTAAAAGCTGTTTAATTTTAATTTATAGAAAATAGCAGATTTTGGTCTAGCTACCCAATTAACAAGGCCTGATGAAAAACATTTAACTATGTGTGGTACTCCCAATTACATATCACCTGAGGTCTATTAAATAAATTATAAATATATGCAAGAAATATAGAATAATTAACCTGTAACACTAATTTTGTATATTACTATAGATAGCAACAAGATCATCACATGGTTTGGAAGCAGATGTATGGAGTTTAGGATGCATGCTATATACTCTCTTAGTTGGCAAACCTCCATTTGATACCGATGCTGTTAAAAGCACTTTAACACGCGTGGTGATGGCTGATTATGTCATGCCTACTTATTTATCAGATAATGCCAAAGATCTAATAGACAAATTATTGAAAAAGAATCCAAAAGATAGAATTCATTTGCGAGATATTCCAAAACATCCGTTTATCACTAATTTAAAAAAAAACAGATTGCACAGCGTAAGTAGCTAACAAAAAGAATCATATGAAAAAGTCATCCAGTTTATTATAAATATTTGTATTAATAGGAGAAGAATAGTATGAACAAAGGATTATTAGGATATGGTATTATTGATTCAGGAGTTGGCAGAACATTATCTTCATATGGAAAACCAAGAATGCGTTGTAGATCGGAAGAAAGAATGCCATCAACGCCTATTATGTCTAATGCTCTTGGACCTATGTTTAGTACAAAAAGCGATCCTTCATCCGAGCCTATTATAAGAACGTATTCACGTAAAACAAATGGCATAGATTATCATACTAAACAAAGTTCTGTATTAACTGGACCATTGACATCACAAAGCAAAGTTTTTTCACAATGTGAGCACAGTTGCAATGTGCACCAAGATGTTAACAAACACAAGACTGACAAGCATAGAAAAAAAGAAAAAGCTGAAAATTGTTTTGAGAATACAGAAAATGGAGGAAAACTACAAGTTTCCCCTTTGTCTTCTAAAAGATTGCAACCAACAAGGCATAAAACAAAAACTGCAATTTTTACTATTCTAGATAATGGAGAAGTTTGCGTCGAATTGATCAAACGTAGGAATGGAGTGGTACGTATGATTAAAATTAATTTTCGAATAAATTTTAAATTGACATTTTACTATAGGAAAAAATTAATGAAGTATGTCGAATATCGAATGATGGTTTAAGAATTATTCTTTATAAACCAATATCTTCAACCGATGTTAGCAATCAACCACTTTCATTACCTAATCGTGGAGCAGATAGCATTTACTCATATGAAAATTTACCTTCTCGTCACCATAAAAAATATATATATGCTTCTCGTTTTATAAAACTTGTGAAAATGAAAACTCCAAAATTAACGGTGTATACTCAACGATCCAAGTGTCTTTTTATGGAAAATGGACCACATCCAAATTGTGAAGTTCATTTTTATGATGGAGTAAAGGTACAAAAATAAATATCATAAATTATAAACAAATATTGAAGAAATTAACATTTTCATTGTTGTAGATTGAACGTGTTGATGGTATTGTTAAAATAATAGAAAGAAATGACGGTTCTACTTACGTCGAGGGCGAATTTCCGTCCCATTTAGATAATTATTATGAACACTATTCAGAGTGTTATCAACGTTGTTTGTTGTTAGAATCTACTTTAACATCTTTAGAAACAGCTACAGGATATTCTTGCTTTCCCATTATTATTGGACGTAGGCCTAATACAGCCTTAAATGATTCTCCTTGTGTACAAGGAAAAGAAAATATTTCGCAGGCAACGAACAATATGCCCATAGTAAATAATCAAATATATATATATATATTTTTTTTTTTTTACGAAGTATGATATACATATGCTTATTAATATTTCAGATGCCATCCTTTGATGCTAGTTCTGTTACGTCTACTGTAGCATCGCGATCACGAAAAACAAATTCTATACGAAATATTAGTAATAGTTTTTGTAAAATAGCAGTACCAGGTATAGGTACTGCGACACAATTATCTTCTGGAGAGATACATGTCAATTACAAAGATGGTTCTACTTTAACTGTAAGTAGATCCTTTAAATTGCATTAAAAAAATTAATTTATTAGAGTAAGAAAGCATAATTTGATCAAATTTACTATTTCTTAGGTAATTCCTAAAGGCGGTGGTATAATCTATGAAAGTAATAATGGTATTGTTACAAAATATAATCATCATTATCAACAAAACGTAGATTTACCACATATTGTTAAAGAAAAAATTGGCCACTTGTCTGAAATTATGAAATATCTTCTTCAACCGAAGCACAAAAACATTCGGTAGTTTTTAATTATATATATTTAAATATTCAAATATTTCGTATAAAAGTATAAACAGTGGGTTAAATAAAATGTTCCAAACTATCTCTGAAATTAGTGCAGATATTGACAATAGTTAAAAATAGTGACGAAGTATATTTTTTAATATATAATTTTTTTACATCAAGAAAAATTTTATTAATGAATAGAATTCTTAATATATTTTTCTATTTTTAAGATAAAATTTTAAAAATTTGTTGCACATAAACGATTAGTTTTCCTACTTTATTTAATTTAAAAATAATCAACGCCAATATTTGCACTGTTTTTAAAGAAAATAACAATATTTTATTTAACTCATTTTGTAAAAAGAGTATTTTATGAGAACAAAATTATATTTTTATATATTTACCTAGCATATATACAATATTTCTTAAGTAAATAGTTTTTCAGGTATAAAAAGATAGATACATTGTAATATTTCTTTTTTTTTTTTTTATAAATTTATATCTGAATTTTAATATGTAAGACTCTGTAATAAAAAAAACCGAATATCCGTTTTATTTTAATATGTAAGACTGTAATAAAAAAAAACCGAATATCTGTTACTATATAGAAAATTTAAAATAAAACTATTTAAATCAATGAAGCTTACAATTCTAATCCGTTACTAGAGTAGTAATTGATTGCAGTAAATGAGAACAACGAGTCCCTGAGAGGACAATGATCCCAATCACTTTTACCTTTCGTCGCCATATTGGTTCGCTTTAAAGAATTCAAAAACAAACGATATTATTTGAAAATATATATATTTGCTGTACTCAAAGCGCAACAATTGTCGTACAATATCAACATATCCTTGTTCATTCTGCCAAATCACATAAATAAAATATTTTAAGGGACGATTGATAGCAGTCTGTCATAACTCGTAGAATCTCTATTAACAAGTAGTGTAACGTGCGGATGTGTAATTACGAGAAGTGTGTGGGATGTTATTCACTAATACAGTAGAATGATATTCAATTACGACATTAATTGAGAGAATTCTAGCATTGTAGTCTCGGAATCAACAACGGGCAGTGCCCATCTGAAACGGACTTAACCTTGAATTAAAATCGAAGGATGGGTAAATAAAAATTTACTACAATTTATAACGTTAATTTATGTACGCATGTAAAAAAAAAGAACTTGGCTCGCTTCTTTGAATAAAACTCTTTTCTAGCAATTTAGTTATAACCGATTCAATATCGCTGGAAATCGCGTTCGATATCCATCGTAATCTTATCTGTCATACATGAAAAGATTACTCATTCATCGTTTTAAGTTTTAATCATCGCTTAACGTTTCACTCAAACGCATGTTGAAGTTGTTTATAATTAAATATGAGAAACCATCAGGATACAAACGATAGTATACCGTTACGTAGACGATTTGATAGTAATATTAGTATAGATAGATTTTTCGAAAAAAGTCTTCATGGGCTTGATGAAACTCGATCTTGTAGTAAGTTTTTTTTTTTTAACATAAATTTATGTGTTACTATATAAAATTAAAAAGTCGGTAATACTCTGCATCGCAACTCTTGATATACAATATTATTTATTTATATGTACCACATCATTAATAAACTATCTTTTTGTTGTTTGTAGCGAGTATGTGTAACGATTGCATGGCCAGAGTGCCGTATGCAACTCTTATTGCAACAATAATGTGTTGCTTAGGAGTAGGTATATTTTGCGGTACAATGTATAGAGGCGTTACATTAAGTTCTTTGATGATGGATCAAGTAAGTTGTTCTAATCTTATTTTAATGATTTCATACATTACATATCTATCCTATTTTAATGATTTTATACATTATATATTTATATTTAACTCTAATAATCATATATTCAAGGTATTTCACTTAAGACTTGGATGGTTGGAGCCTGTTCAATTAACGTTTGCAATAATTGGTGCTAGTATGGGAGCTTTAGGTTTTATGATATTATGTGTTGGTTGTCTTGCAACTGGAGCTACAAGACATAAAGTATATAGAGCCTGGAGATCTAGAGTTGGTGGACGCATCTCTTGTGCTGTTGTATGTAATTGTAATGTTATATATTATCACGTTACAATATGAAATAACAAAAAGAGTTTTATACTTTTTAGTTCATGACAATTACTTATATACTACAATTAGGCTGGCTTCTAATATTTGCATTCTTGATTATAATTGCTTGGGTTTTTACTATATTCTGGGGTTTATGTAGCAATCCTCGTGTTCAATCTCTCGATCAATGCATTGATTTTACTCAGTTTAGTAAGTATAATATATATAATATACATTTTAAATATATTTTTTTAATTCATTAATCATTTAAAAAAAAATGAAATTTCGTATATTATATTTCTTAAAGGCTTTATATTCCCAAACAATACAAGGCTGGATGATATGAAAATATGTGGACCACAAGAAGTGAAGTTGTTTTGCAAGGATTTTGTTGAAAAAGCAGAGATCATGTTTATTTTAGCAACCGCAGCTGCCATGTTGGTTGTATTGAGTCTCATACATTATTTAATGTGTTTATCTGCAAATTACGCACACATTAGAGACCATGAAAAATTTCAAGAACTGCAAGAACTTCAATATCTTCAAGATCCAGGAGATACAGATTCTCCTCAACCCGGAATGGGAACTCTGAGTTCGCACCATCGTGCTAAGGATAGATTCTAGGATACGGCCCGCGAGATCTTCGCGATGAATCCTCTATAACTCTATGCATTTTTGTTCACGAAATATTGGAGATATTTACTCTACAAAAATTTATGACGATATGTTATTCTCTTCTATGTATCTAAACTCAGTATTCTACTAATCGATTAATATTATAGTAGTTTACTGATTGAAGATCTTGCGGGAACACTTTATGCCGTCCATTTTCTGCGACTGTCTTGTAAGCATTTATTTTATTTTAAAGTTATGAGTTCATTAATAATTAGACATAAGATTTTATCTTTCGTAACATTGTTCATTCAATTGTTTGTCGAAGTTCTGTATAAAGCATAAAACATTCGAAAACATTCCATATTTCATACATATTCGTTGATAAAGTATTTTTTATTTGGAACGAAATTGTATAGTACATATGTGCAAGATACAAGTAATATAAGTAATAACATAAAGAATATACTTTCTAAATTATTTGCTACATATATATATATGATTCATCTATGATTCATCTATGAATTTCTACTATTCATTAATATATTGTTTGATATCACAAGTTTGTTTAATATCATCTTTATATTATGTAAGACTGTTTATGAACATAGATTGTATTTTATATTTTATTTGATATCATTCAGACAGAAATTTTTTTTATACAAAAGTGCAACTTTTTGGTACCTCAATAAGATAAAATTAAAGAATTATTGACATGATGTATTACTAGTGAAGTGCTTTAATTGTGCTGGAGGAAAGGAAAATCAAATAATTATTTTTTAAATTTTCTAATTGTATTTAACAAATGAAAAAATATCTATAGAATCTATAATTTAATAATTGTAATTTCTTCCAGCATAGTTGTCTTATATCACAAATCTATTATATAGAAGATCAAATTATACTGTGAAATGTTAAAAAGACAATAGAAAAGCAATTCAAATTATAGTTCATGCACAAATCTTAACTGTGCCAAATTTAATGTGATTTAAATCATGAAAAATTGTCATGTATATTGTACGTTATCACTAAGAGACAGATTTAAAAAATGGATATATGTAGAATAAAAGTTTAACTTGCAATAATTTTGTACTTGCTCAAATTCTTAATAGTAATTTGAGATTTTGTTATACGCACAATAAGATGAAAATAAATCTTGTATTACACATATGCAATAAGAACATATCAAATTAAAGATCGTACATTATTTACACAAATTTGTAATAGAATAATTATATAAGAGACTCTAATGCACGAATTATGTATGTACAATAAAAAATGAGTTTATTATTTTCTTTAAAATATATTTTTATTTTTAAATATTTGTATATTTCTATGATTGAATAAAAAATACTTTCTATTTAATTTGTACGTTTAAATGTTTAAAAATATCTTAAAAGTTTCTTTGAGAATGTTATAATGGTTTTATTATATATTAATAGACAAATTTAATTCTTTAATATGTACAATTAATTACAATTTGTACAATAGTATAAATTATGAAAGTATAATAGTATAATATGAATTATTCATCATCAAACTGGAGATCCAATTCAAGGTCAAGAGCACTCATTTCTTGAAAAGTATTAATGAATGTATATCGCGAAAAAATCATGTACAATTTTCGAAACCAAACATACTGAGACTTGTGTGCAGTCATAGCTTTCTGTAAAAGTAATTCATTTATAAAATAAATTTTTTTTTCAAGTTATATTGACACTTACTTTTATCATCTTTTTTTGATCATATGTTATTAAATACCAGTATGACGCAGATAATAAACTAATTGGCAAATCTAAAACTTGTACATATTTTCTAATTATATTCACAGACTCTAGAACATATAGTTTACAATCTGAAAAGAGATTGAGGTAATTTAAATTTGTTTATATCAAAAGATTTAATATTTTAATAAATGATACTAACAATATGGTACTTTTTTTTCTATGCATAATGCAGCTATGGCAAAATATAAAGAAATGTGGTTTTTATGCTTGCTTATGCCATGTTTATCAAATGTTACAACTGCATTGATTTTATAACTTTCTATATGTTGTAAAATATACTCTGCCACTATCTCTGTTGGCCATTGTACATTTTGATCATCAGGTAACTCTGTACTCCTATACATGTATTTATTGAACTAAGATAGAAGATTAAAAGAGTAATATTTAAATGCATTCAAATAACCATCAAGTTATTATGTAAATTAGATAAATACATGTAATTTCTTACATTACTATAGTTACATTATCTTCTGGAATTCCTAAGAGTTTTGTACAGCCCCATAATTCTTCTTTCCTCTTTCTATCTCCACCTATAATGGTATGTAGTAACGGTATATAGTAACATTCTAACTTTCAGAATGTTTTATTTTCAGATGAGATTAATAAACGTACCATTACTAAGACAGAGGAGGTAAATCTCACTAGTCTTTGATCTTGTAACCCAATACACCAATGGGCCAAAAAACATGACCTCATCATCAGGATGAGCTGTAACTAATAGTATTCTGGCAGGTGGACCTGGAAGCTGCCACGCTGTGTGGCTAACCTTCCTCAAGATAGAATAAAGAAAAATACAAACGCAAAAATACGCGGTAACAGCTATCAGCAATTGCCATGAAATTTCATTGATGTAAAACCACCACCAACAAATTATTTCATTCACTTGCATTCTAAAGTATTCTCTAATTAAATTGAGATTTATCATTTTGAATGGTAATATACGAACTATTTTCACTTACGAATATATTACGGTCCTGTCATATTTCTGGAAGAACAAGCTATTCTGTTAAAATTTGAAATAACATTTTTTTTATTTAAAGGGCTTTGGAAGGTTATGTTATACACAAACGAAATAATAGGATTGGACGCCATACTTGCGTACTTTAATACAAATTGACTATTGTAACGTTTCTATATTCTGTTATCCAAACTTTTACTATTTATCAAATTCTCCTTTTCTCTCTAAATATATTCCGGATATTTCGTACTTATTTCAATATATCTAGTAACATTCAATTACGTAATTAACGTCTATTAACTTTGTTACAATTGTTTCAAGTATGTATTAGTTATTTTACATGTTGTTCATTACTGTCTTTTATTCAATTTAAGCTCTACTTAACAATGAAACCTATAACGACCTTATATTACATTATATAAAGATTTATATAGTGGAAATATTACTAGAAATTAATTTTTAGATAGTCGTGTAATTTTTATAAATTTATTTCTCTTATTACATGAGCGAATTAAATTGTATATAATTTATTTTTTATACCTTGTCTTCACAGTTTTTGAATCTTTTACCGCGTGCAAAATTGTTGATATTTCAACAGGACTACCATAAAATAAAATTCCCTAGGTTCCAAATTTTGATCATAGATTCCTTAAATATCTTTGAAGGACTATTTCATAATTTTTCATAATTAGTTTTAAAAAATTAAGTTACAGTAACTGCTGTAAAATATTTATTCATTCTAAATTATTTTACAGAAGCGCACTTAATTACTTGTAAATTGTACAATTTGTATTGGAGTAAACGATACTACGCCAATGTGTTATTTAATATATTGAGTAGCGCGTTAAACGTACAAAAATAGGTTATGTTTAGTAACATAGAAGTTTAAAAAATAAAATTTCTATTATGGATATAAAAAAAGAAGTGGATCTATATCGTGATACACCTATTAGATATTTAGGTAATAAAAAGCAATTTAGTTCATTTTTTAAAATAGTTTTTTAGTATATCTTTACCATTAATAATATGTATTATGTATTATGCATGATATTTTTAATTTTATTTCAGGATATGCAAATGAAATTGGAGAAGCTTTTAGATCTATAGTTCCAAATTCAATTGTATGGTTCAGTTATGCTATAGCCAGTGGATATGTTTTTGCAGACACAATTAACAATGGCCTTAAAGCTTATCAAGCAAGTGAAAGATAAAGATATTGTTTAAATATGTTACATATATTAATCAGAAGATTATTATAAGTATAAATTGTATGTTTCAGAATAATGTAGCTCCAAAAGCAACAAAAAATATTGCACTTTCTATGTCAGACACCTTATTATGGCAATCGTTTGCGTCTGTGATTGTGCCTGGTCTCACAATTAACAGAATTTGTGCTGCTGTTCAATTTATACAAAAAAGAAATAATAATGTGTTCTTAAAAAATAGATGGATTCCAACTATTATTGGTTTAGCATCCATACCTTTCATAATACACCCAATAGATAATCTAGTAGAAGAAACAATGAATGTTACATACAGAAGATGGATAGGATACTGCCCAAAATGACCACTGATTAATAATATATGATTATTCAGAACTTTCCAAGAATGGATCTTAGATCCATTCGGTTTTTGTATGAAACGAAAATATTACCGCTTATGTATAGTACAAAAATGCTAGTACAATGTTACTGAAAGTTATATCTATTTTATTATATTATAAGTGTCTTTTTTGTTATTTAATATCTAGAAATATATAGGTCAAATATTTTGTTAAAAGGAAAAAAAAATAAAGTACGTTATTGTTACTTATGTTTTTTCTCACTTCACTTTTGTGTAGCTTAATCAAAAACAATTGTTTTAGTAAAAATGATAAATGCGTATATATATATAAACAATTTTTCAATATTGGGTACATTGAACTTCTTTTCTATAGATAGTGATATATGTTACTATTTCAAACTAGAATGAATAAAGTAGAATTGTCCAGTATATAGTCAGACGCGGTGAATACGCTTATTTATTAAGGAGTTCAAAACTTTGAATCGAACGTAATAACGTAAATAAACTGTATTATTTATTTTGAGATAATTGTATCTTATATAATGAAACTTATGTTTTATAGTAGAAAAATAGTTACAAAAGAAAAAGAATGTACTAAATTTCTCTCAAATTTTTTTATATTTTATTTCAAATATCAGTTCGTAATTTCCTCTCATTTGATTGCAATAGCTATACAAACCATGGTGATTCGCTGGAAAATCAATAATAATTACCGTAGACGGAAGATCGTAACTCGTAGGCCACGTTCATTTTCCCATTTATCGTCTTGTCGGGTCAGACGAGCCAACCGCAGAACAATAGCGCGGCATTGCGTAGGAACGAATAGCCTGTCATACCTGTGACATATATTTTTTTCGTCACAGGTACAATCACCACGTCAACCGACAAGAAAAACTAATCGTATTTCTTTGTTCGCGGAACTGACTTCGCAATTTTGCAAGACGAACTACGCGCCAAACGCGGACAGAACATTTTATATTTTTTCTATTAAGTAGGTATTTCAAACTGCAAGTATCATGTATACACTTGTCATTGTAATTACGAATTGGAAAGGAATTATTTTCTGTTCGGTTATCATTAGATTATAGATTTTTATGCATTTATGGAGAATTTAAAAACTTATGACATACAAAAGTATATAAAACATAGGAATATTTTTTTTTAATACTTATTATTATATGTACTAAATAAATCAATTATCAACCCAGGTTCCATTCTCTTTAATTACAGGTAGATATTTGTAAATTACAGTTGAAATATTACATCTCCCATATCTATGTCTCTTTTTCTTTGTACATGAAACACACCTACTTACATAAAAGAGCAAATTTGTTATTCTTGAAAAAATTGTTTGTCCTGTCATTCAAAATAGATTACGAAATACTTGGAGATATAATAGTAACTAATTTGGGAAGAAGAATCAATTTTTGGTTAATTGATTTTCATTCAGTTATTATGTATTACAGCATTTTATTACCTCTTAAAAGTTGGCGCAACACGATTTACTGCTGGTCAAGTTGCGAATAAACCGTGCAAAAAAATTCAACAACCCGGAGATTTTCGTGATTATGAAATTCTACATACCTACATATATGTTTATTGTTAGTCGTAAGATTTACAACACAATAATAAAGAAATCCTGCGAAACTGCATTTTGATATCGATGTTAAAATCAATTGAATAATTTTCATTTTCAAAAAAAATCTCTTAATTTTTTAATCATCAGAATAGGTATACGATTAGCTTTTTTGAATTGACTTGTCAGAAACCAAACAATTAAACTCGACAGAGTCAATTAATCGATTGATAAACTTACTTGCTTGTATTTCCTGTATGATTGTTGATTTGTAGATTTAGTTAAAGAGATGATTGTCTTATCATTACAAAGAAATCAATTTAAAAGTTCGACGTTCTATTTTACCTTTTAATCGTTGAGACTAATTGCAAGACTAAGAAGATAAAGAAAATTTGGTTTCATGGCATCTTCCAAAAAAAAAAAAAAAAAAATATATATATATACCTACATAATTGTCGTCCACGAAAGGAGGATAAAAAAGAATGGCGAATAACTATACTTACGTAGACGTCGGGTTACGAATTGACACATTCATGAGATGGTCGATTTTTCACGGGACCCTACAATAATCTTGACAGCTTTTCAGTAGTCTATGGTCGACCCTCGTAATAAGCTTAACCAGCTCCACCGTGATATAATTTATAGAGACCACTTGTTTACGGCTAATTATGACCGGCACGCGGACGACCATTATGTTTCTTTTTTTCTCATACGTCGCATGTTTGGACTGTATCGTAGGTGAAATCAAACGTGAAGGTACAGTTGGAAGAAATCAGTTAACGTCTGGAAAAATCATTCATATCGGAACATAAATTCTTCGAACTATCTTCCAATACAATAAACACAGGTATTTATCAAACACGACAGAAATCACGCACGGACTTCGGTGTCCGAGTCGCAGTCGACGTAAACTGTAAACAATGTTAATCTGTTCGTGAGTCGAGCATTTTTCCCAGGAGGAAGATCGACGGTAGCTCGTCGAAGCCCACAGGAAAACAAAAATCTGCCGGTATCGATCCTTAAAACCATTGAACAATAGCATCGAAGAGGCCCTTTAATCGATAGAAAGCAACGCGTTGCTTCGGTACACGCCTCCGTCACAAAACGAGCCTCGCGATAAGGTTATGTCTCGTGAGTCGAACAGAGGGCGCGTGCACACATGTATACAGGTAGGTGTGTGTGTGTGCGTGTATGTGTGTGTGTGTGCTGTCGGCGCGAACAACGGTGCAAGCGAGAAAGAAGATTCGAAGAACATTCGCGGAAAGGAGAGCGACGGACAAAAGGAAAAAAACGGATGAAGGAAAGATGCCGTGGCCTGAGAAAAGGATCAGGTAGACGCGAAGAAGCGAGAAGAGAAGGAAGTAAGGAAGAAAGGGAGAAGAGTGGACAGAGAGAGAAAGAAATGGAGTGGTAAGATGGTGAGGAGGAGGAGGAGGAGGAGGAAAGGTAGCGGTGAAGGAAGGGGGTACAGAGGGGAATATTTCGCGGGCGCGAGTGGTAAAGATTCTCTGAAACCTGTGGCATTTCGCGAGGCACTCTTCTCTTCGGTATACGCCGAAGGGGGATCGATAGCGCGTCAGAGAGACGACGAGGAGAATCAGGCGGCAGGCTATTTCGAGCAACAACACGGCGGCAGAAGCAGCAGAAGCAGTAGCAACGACAGAAGCGTCCCGTCCGCCGCCAGAGATCCGCAGCCATTCCACGGCCATGTCTGCCGGCGCACGGGGTTGGATACGCCCGAGCGGGGCCTAGCCGACCAATCAGAACGGAGCGCGGAAGGTCCCGCGCCGTGGTCGTGTCCAATGGGCGTAGCCCGTTCCAGCGAGGCGCGCGACGTCTGGTCCAAGTAGAGGGGGGGCCCTCGCGGTTGTCACAGGTGCAGCCAGTTGGCTGGCGAACTCGAGGCGAGCGTGCTCGGGATTCTTGCGTTTCATGTTTCGCGTCGCTCATTCAGGCGCAATCACGGTTTGCCCGGTATCGTTTCTTCAACTTGCACCGCGTCTGTCTCATCGGTTCAAGTTGACGTTCCACTGCGATCCGTGAAACGCGTGAAATCGAAAACAGAAACTAAATGAAAAGAGTGTGAATCTGAAAGAAAGAAGGATTTGCCGGCAGATATCGGCGCGCATCGGGGTTATTTGCACGGGGCAAAGTAGGCAACGAGGTCCTCACGCCGAAGGTAAAAGGCGCACAGGAGCTCTTGGATGCGGCCCGTCGCGCGGACGCGCACGTCGCGTCTGAGAGATCTGCCGCGATACCGGTCTCATCGGCGCCCCATGATCCATCGCGGAGTGTCTAGACCCGAGGGAAAACGATCTTAACGCGACGACGTTGTCGAAGCATTATGCCAACTGAGATAATACCGGCTGCTCAGCTGAGATACACGAAGCAGGCGAAGCAGGAACGGAGTACCAAACCAATTGGAAATATTTATGCCCAGTGATGATCCTTCCTGCCATCCAGTCTCAATAAAAAGAAAAAAAAGAAAAAAATAAAATAAAACTTTCAAACTTTGAAGTTTTGAAAAATTAAAAAAGGTAAAAAAAAAAGAAAGAACCAACTGTACGAACGGTATATACGAAGACGACACGACGACGAAAAGGCTACGATAAAGTGATAAAGGATAAAACGTGATTTAACGTAAACGCGATAAAAACACAAGGCAACGCGAACGCGGCTGGAAACTCGAGGCAAACAGAATATATAGGAGAAAAAGAGGAGCGAATTGTCAAAATATCGAGTGTGTGCTGGCGAAAAAACTGGCAGCCAAGGGGGGAAGTGTGAGAAGTGCGATTTAACGGCTGTTGGGATAACACCGCAGTAAAAGTGGGTGCACTGGGGCCCTCGGGACCGTTCGGCCGATACGGGCCCGTGGAAGGTGGGCCTGGTGGTGGTCCCGGGCCCGGCAAGGGAGTGGGGACAGGGGTGGCCGCAGTCGCGGCTGGGGAGGTGGAGGGCTACGGGGGCGCCGGGGGGGGGGGCGGGGGCCCCGGGGGGGTTGGTACCCCCCGGATAAGGGTCGCGACCCTCAGCGGGCCCTGCTGCGCACCCCTGCCCGTCACCCAAGCCTGTAACATAGGTAAGTTTCGATCATTCCAGTCTCACTTATATACCTGTCTATATTTTCTTTTCCTTTTCACGCGCGAATCCGGAGGAAATTTCTGCGAAAAATTATCATATATATATATATATATATATATATATATATATATATATATATATATTCGACGCCTTTCGAGAAAGAACTATTTTCCAATGAGATGTTGTCTATCGAGAGTCTACTGAGAGTTTTAAAACACCCCTTTCTTTGATTGTTCGTCGTTTCGACTGGTTAGAAATGAAAGAAAAAAATAGCGTGAAAGAGGTTAATCGGTAGAATTTGCAGATAACATGAAGTGGGGGTGGGGGGGTTGGTTTCGTTAGACTCGGGTAATTCAAATCGATTGTAAAGTCGTTTCTCCCATATTTTGGAACGTGTATTTTTAAGGATTGGTCCTTGGTTTCTACGAGTAATCGGTATTTTACGTTCTTCTTCTGGTTACGTTCGAAATATTTCGATTCTAAACAGCGAGAGAAATCGGTGGGTAACGTTGGTTTAACACCTCGTAAGCGCCGGCGCCAGGTCGAAACTCACATAGGTACCTACAGAAGGTCGAAGGATTTTCCTCACGGATTTCCTCGTCGAGTTTCGTGTTGGACGTGAAGGAACAGTTCCTCCCCCATAATATTTTTCTTGGCTCTTTTTTCTTTTTTCCTTTTTTTGGTACAGACAGTAGAAACGCCAGTTCGTTCTCGCTTATCGTGATTGATCGTACCGTAATTTGGATGTCATAGGAATGCGCGTTTTTTATCCGCGGTGATGGATTGTCCCGTGGTTTGGATCTAACGAGGATAAATTTGCCTCGGACAGGGTTGAACACTCGTCGAAATACACGTCATTGTGCGTAACGAACGACCGATTCGAGGAAATCTTCCTCGATGCAAATTCAAGTGGAATTAGACGTTTACGTAGCCGACGAATTTTTCTCGTAGTGATCTTGCTACGGAAAAAAAATGACGAAAAACAGATCGTCACGCATGAAATCATTGGACGATAACGAATTCAGAAATCGAGAGCTACGTTACTGTAACGATTCCTGTGAAAAATGTAGATATTTTTTATCTAGGTATTTAGGTATAATCATCGATCGAAATTTGACGTAATTATCGAGTTTAAGTGATCGATAGTGTAGCGACGGAAAATTAATATCTATCGTATGATGTCTAAGAAACCGACGAGGCAAGTATTTTATTAAATCTAGTTGAATTATCTAACGAAAATGATAATGTTCGATATTGTTCGAACGTTTTCCTTTTTCTTTCGTTGTTAATTAACTCGATTACTCTTGAAATTAAAATTAAAATAAGACGATTAATTAAAGTAAGGTAAAATTTACTTCTTTCCCGTTTTTTTATCCCCTTGGTGCAGCACCACGTTCTTTGTTTTTATTCTTTCGCGGGCTGTATTTATAGGCAGCGCGAAAACTTAAATCGCGGAAAGGTTTAAGAGTGTGCGTTACCATATTCTAGAGGGTGACTCGAAGAAAAATATTGACACTGAAGGTATCGCATCACATTCGACTTGGTGGATTTGTGTAGCGCCGCAATCGCATCGGCTACTAATTTACCGCGTAGCTTTACGTAGGTAACGTAATTCATGCTAATTGTCGAACCGAAATTAATTACAGCCTGCACTATTTCTGGTGTAATTCCTAATTTCCTGTAACTGTTGCGTATTTTAAGCTTTTAACGATAGTATAAAGTTGAAATTAAAATTCTCGAATCGCCTTAACTTGGTTAATTTAACCGACCTTGGCTAATCGAATTGTTTTCATTAAGATGTTAAGAGCAGAAGTAAAAAGTGAAATTTTTTTCGACCGGATAAAGCGAGCGAAAAGCGTGCTTACCTGGCGAAAGATGGCACGCGTCGCACGGTTGATAGAAAAGAATCGGATTAATCAAAGCCCGTTTTCGTTCGATCGCTCAATCTTTCGACTCACGTACGCTTAATCCTAATCTGGTTCGGACGATTCAAGGAAATCTTCCCTCGCGTCCTTCCTTCTTCACGTGCCACGGCCGTGAAATCGCTTCTCGCGATATCTGATTTAAGAAATATGGAAGGTCAACCAGTTAGAGGGATGTGTCTGCTTCAAAAGAAAACGAAAAAAAAAAAAAGAAAAAGAGAAAAAGACTATCGCTGTCTCTTTCAATCTCCTCCGTTGTACGTACAATTTTTGTTCTTCTTCATATCCTTTACCCAAGCTGAAACTGTCAACTTTCTTTTCTCCTCTTTATCGTCTTTGCGGTAGATTTTCAGGATCAAAGTTTTCAGTTTATCAGAAACGTGCATCGCGTCTTTATCGCGGGCGCCGATAAAGCCGCGAGGCTGTGCGCTCGAGCCCGGGTCGTGTAGAAACTGGAAAAATATTCCGTGGGAACTCAATTTTGTCGTAGGAATTACTCGTAAGTCGATTTCTCTCTCGTGGAACGATTTAAATCTCGAGGTAACCGCGGGGTGGTTCGGCACTCGGCTCCTTTTTCTCCTTTTTCTTCTCGCCCTCCCGCAAAACGGAGGGAGATGAGATGCGCAAGGTCAGACCTTAAGGGGTGGGAGAAGGGTTGCTAGGTTGACAACCCTGCTAGCAGGGAGGAACTCCGCCCATTGGCGGAAACCGCGAAAAAAAGAGAGGAGTGAACCCTAGAGGGTTCAGCAATGGCGAAAAAAGAAGTCAGAGGTCGCCGGTGCTGCGAGAGGAGACGCGACGCGGCTCTGATAGAAATAGACGAGGACAGAAACGGGCAAACGGAGTAACCGAAGAAAATGTAATAGAGGGCAATCCCGTCCTCGAATGTTAATTAACAATCGAATTGTAATCATCGGTACCGGCTCGACTCCGCCAAGAATACACTCGCTTGATGGCTATTGACAAACAATTATGATACCCACTATAAAGATACAAGCGCGATCATTAAATTTGATGGTATATAACAGATTACGTTGCTGCCTCGAATAGGGGCGTTTTACACGGTGTTTAACCTTGGAGTCATTTTCTCCTCTCTTCTCATCATTTCTCTTTTTTTTTCCATCGAAGGAAACTTTGTTTCAAAAATGGCGCAGTTACAAAGTCATCAAATACGACAACCAATAGATAGGGTCACGTTGATATTAACATACAACGAGAAGGTTGCATTCGCGTTGCGTTTTACGCTTCGGCAGGGTTCCCTTATAGTTCAGCGAGCTGTGCACTGGTAATCAAAACGGTCGAATGATGAAAAAAATGTCAGTACACGATGCGCAGTTCGTCGTGCACGTGCGTTGCCAATCGGCAAGTGCCACCGATTTTCTTTCGACTCGGGATCTAACCTATTGTATAATCGAGAACTATGTCAGATCTATATCGCCGAGTAACGATCTAACTATCCTCGCGGATGGTTAAACTTTTAGGATTTAGGAAACGCGAGGAACGTTTTTGAAATTTCCAGATCAAAAGAAACGTACGCTTGCTTGAAATATTCGTCGTTCGTGGCATTGTGCTACGTGAAATATAGGATAACCTGAAAGTCTGAACGCTAGTTGAAACGTTGTGTCGCAGAAATTTCCTCGTTTTCCACGTTTTCGCTTTTTTTTTTTTTCGCACGATGACGCGCGCGTTCGAACGTGCGCGAAATTAAAACGCCTCGTCGGGTCGCGGCGGCGCGCGTTCCATCAACTTTTCTCGATGCTCGACATTTTCACCTGTTCCGGTGAACTTTTTCTTCTTTTTTTTTTTTCTCTCCTGACGAACCTCGCCCCCCCCCGCAGCGTTTCGCCAACGACGCACAATTCGTTAAAAATTCGAGGAAACGAACGTAGACGCGACTTAGAGCGAGTTATTAATAAATAAAAAAGAAAAAAAAAAAAAGAAAAATTATATTTACACTGTGCTTGCTTAAACGATTTCATTGCGTTAACCGATCTCGTTAAATCCTCTGTATTCACAGATGCTCTCTTTCTTTTCGAAGCAGGGAGACGTGGTCTGGCGATGCTCCTGTCATGTGCAGGATGCGAGAAACCAATTATGGATCAGTACCTGCTGAATGTTTTGGACCGAGCATGGCACGTCGAGTGTGTCCGCTGCTTCGATTGCAGGACCACGTTGCAGGACAAGTGTTTCTCCAGGGAAGCGAAGCTGTTCTGCAGAGAGGATTTCTTCAGGTACTTACACACCCTATTGTTCGTTCTCGCGAGAGACGCCGAGACGTCTCTCTGCGCGTTTACGCGCCCTCCAAACACGATCGATGAATCGTGCCGAGCAAATCGTTGAATTAAACGGAATTCTAAGGGGCCAATGTTGTTCTGAATATATCGGTTCGGACGACGTAAACGCCGTTGCATTTGCAAGGCGTCCGAATTGTTGTGCGAGCGGGATATTTTCGTATTGAAATAGACACGTCAGGTAATTTCCAAACGATCGGAAGTATTTCATCCACATTGGAGCGGAGATCGATAAACTCGTTCTAATTGATGTTACGTCGTTCTCCATTTTTACCTTACACCTTAGCGTGTCAGAGTGTCGCCGATTGTTATATTGAAATTTTGAAAATTGCAATCTGATAGGTAGTGCAATTCAGAAGGGATCTCGATATTTCGACCTATCGATTTAAATTCAAAATGAGCAGTCGATTAATTAGTTGATTAATTACTTCCATTGCGTGCCAGGAACCTATGTATATTCGATCTGCGGAAACAATATTATAAACAAGTTATACCATTAGTTAGCGATTCGTCAGACCAAGTCGCCCCTCCGATTGTCTCTACATAGGCATAATTAATCCCTATCGTGCAATTAGGTTTCATCGATGCAACACGATCGATGAAACGTTAGAGAAGTCACAGGCTTGCAGTCTTGCTCCTTTTTTTCTTTTGTTTTCTTTTTTCGAGCAGAAGCGTGTGCCGAACATTGCGACGAACTGTTCCCCATTTGCATAATTAAATAAACGGCCGTGTCACAACTGGTACTAGCTCGTCGACATCGCGACGAACGAAATCGATGGATTTACGACCGACGCATTAGCAGACAATCGCCGCGACATTTGTCGTTCGATTTCTTTTTTTTCTTTTTTCTTTCTTTTTTTTTCTTTTTTTTTTCACGTTTTCTTTTACGGCCAAATGATCGACGGCGGTGTAGCGCACAACAAAAAGCGTTTCGCGACGAATGGAAAGGAGGCCTTGACATTTTCCCAGACAACTCCAATGCGTTATTTCACTCGATCAAGCTTCCGAGCAAAAATCTCTCTCGATCGATCAACAGTCGTTCCGCGAACGAAACACGCCGGCGTTATCGCGATTCGTTACGCGATCCACCGACGTACTATGCTATATATCCATTCTACTGTATCCTTTGTTGAAACTCGATCTCTTGGCCGCGACTCGACAAATCTCGTGAACTTTCCTGCAAAAGGATAAACGCACGAATTCGATCTCTTTCCGAGGAACAAACGCACAAACAAACAGGCCACCCTCTTGCACCGAGTTGTCGATTTTCCAGAAATCGTGCGACATTGAAGAAGAGATTCGCGTTCGCCGAGATGCTGTCCCGGGTCAAACTTAAAAATCGACGTTTTTAAAGACACCGTGGCCAGAATCGTGCTGAAAAAAAAACGGAGCTGATACGAAAACGATTTTATTTGTTTTCCTGGGGGATGAGTCGCAGGAGCTGAGACGAAACAGAATCCTTCAGTCACGTAAGGCGAAAGCTTGTCCGCGAGCGAACGTTTACAACGTGATGGAACCAACGATCGCAGATTGGACGGATCTGGCTGTTTTGAAATAAATCATGCGAAAAAAGATGCGCGTGACCGGTGTGCCAACGTGCACGACTATCGGTCAACAGCAGCAGACGAAGCGAACACTTCTGTTCTCGCGGATACTTTTCGTTCTCGGAGAGACCTTAACATTCGCGCGAGAGACCGATCCGAGAAACCGATCTGAGAACCGTGAAGATCCGAAGCTGCGCTTCGCCTGAAACGATCGTCGCCGATCTTTGCCCCGGGGAAGAAGTTGCGCGAAGAAGTGGCAGCGAGTCACTTAAATTAATTACCAGCGCGGATTGAAAATGTTGGAACTTTCGCGCCGACCCAGCGAACGGGTCGTCGCCCCGGTGTCATTTTTTTTCACCCAGTTTTCCTTCTTCGTCCCCGTTTCGTTTCTTGCGCGAAGCCTGTTGCAACATTGTGCCCGTTTTGACCAACACGTAACGAACCGAGGAGGGACGCGAAGGATCGCGTAAGAAACTAAAATTTACAAAAAACCTGTGACGAACGTAACGAATCGAGAAACGCGGAGGGGTTGCAGCGTGGCGTGCAGGTACGTGAGGGACTCGATGGAGGATGAGAATGCTCACGTGAAAAAAACAGTGACGGTTAGGGGAAGAAATCTTTGGTTTAAAGCAAGTGGAAACTCGATTAAATTTGGATAAAATATATATATATATATATATATATATATATATATACAGGAACTGCATGATCAAAAATCTAGAGACTTAACAACGAAATAAATAGACAAAGTTTCTAGGTACGTATAACGTATAACATTAATACGGGCATTAATTCCATTGGCAATCAACGAGTCGCGATCGGTGATGGTGGCAAGTGTTCTTGTCTAACATATATAAAATAAAATCGTTCACCTTCCCGGTTGTCCGGAGAGATACGTTTCTCTTTCGTGACTTCTGGAAGCGATGAACGATCCCCTTTGTAACCAAGGATCCGGAGTACACGCAGAAGAAAGTGGGAGGGGGGAGGGGACGGGGAGGAGGAGGACGTTTAAAGGGGGGCCCTTTGATACTTATACGAACGAGTGTATAACGAACGTGTTGTATACTTTACGAGCCACTTTGCATTTCATCCCGATGAAAAATTCATTAGATGTAAGACGAACGGTTGGCTACGCTCGAGCGGTGTAGAAAAGCTTTTCGGGTCAAAAATAACTCTCGCACCGGCGTCCCGTTAATTAGCGTTATCCTCTTTGCTACCGTTACACCGTCCAAGTCGTCCAAAGACTCGATCGCCGATTATGCGCGTTTCTGTTTTCTTTTTTTTTTTCTTTCTTCTCTTTAATCAGCCTTTAAGAACCAGCTTACTCGCTCGAGCGAAAGTAGCAGCGGAGACAACAAAATTCTTAAAATTCTGGCAAAAGTGCCGACCGCGTGGCAAGAGCATCAACGAAAAGCAGAACACTTGGCGACATTAATGTCTGGGCTGCGAATGCTTTATGCAAATTGGTAAACCTCGAAAGTAAATCCGATTTCCGATATCTCGAATACGAAACGAAAATACCGTGACAGTGACAGTGTCCTGTACGTGGAAGAAGACGAAGACTGAAAAGAAAAATAAAAAAACGAAAAAGAAAAAAGAAAAGACGTAGAAGAATACGTGAAAGAAGACCGATCGATCGATTCCCACGGCAGGGCGGATCTATCGATGTCGTTTCTCGAATCTACTTTCAGCGAATCGCTGTTGGGAATACTGTAACACCTCCGGGAGGTCCGAGGTATCGGCCGAAGGAAACGGTACGCGCGCGGTTGTAGTAACCGGCTCTACGAGTTGCAGCAAGGTCCTTAAAGGTCGATAATGGCCGACGGGGGCCCCGAAAGGGTCCAGGATCAAAAGGACCGATGTCCCCGTTTCAGCGCCGCATCGACTGCCGTGGCTTGCGGTCGATGGCCCGATGTGTACCCGCTCAGGAAATTATTACCTTGAAATATGGTCCGCGCCTTCGTCGAAATACGCCCGATGAAAACATTAAACTGCGGGGGCTAGGGGGATGGTGGCGGTGTCACCACCGGCGATTCGAGGCTAGCGCCCTGCTAATAGTCTGGACCGGATTTTGCTTGTCTGTCGACGAAGTGTGTTTCTCAAGCGACGCGACTCCCCTTGGAGTGGAAATATTCCACGCGAAATATGCAGCTATGCAACTATACGCGGTCGAGAACGCGCGTGTGTTTCGATGATGATTTGTCGTTGAACACCGACAAATGAGACTTGCGCGCGTGAGATGAAATGTATGCATCGTGGCGCTGATGGCGCCACGCGCTCGTGCCTTGGAATTTTTTTTCGCGACGAAATAAATCACAGCAGCGAGCGCGTTGGCGAGCGCTGCGAGCAGACTCGCTCGTGGCAAACTCTCGCGGAGCCAACTGTTGTTATCAACAACAGTGACGATCGAATCGATACCTATCGTTTACTCACGCGGAAAGAAAGCAATTCAATTCCGCAGCGATAAATCGACGATATCTAACCGGACGGATCGAAAGGTTGGCATTAATTAAAGGTTGGTCATTATCTGCAGGCAGAGCGAACTTCAAACTGAATCCCACCGTTGTCTGGTGGTGGTGGCCTCTTTCCACTTGATACCGCAGCTGAAAACTTTCGGTCCGCGGGGGAAAACAGACTGGACTGGAAACTAGACGATGAACTGCTCCGTAGCTGGAAATCAAGGCGAAACCGATCGAAGCCAATCATAGATCGGTCGCGGCTTTTCTCGGGCCGGGTTCGAAAGGGCGCCGACGAGTGGTCTCCATTGTCCTTGCTTTCCACCCGCGGTGCTGCTGGCCTCCTCCAGAGAGGAGACCCGTCGAAACTCGAACGTGGAAACATTACAAATGCGGCGTGACGCCCGCTACGAACCGTAGGAGAAGTTTGTTGGGCGTGACGGGGCCGGCGCGGTCGGGAATAGAAAGAGAAACCAGCCAGGACCCAGAGAGGGAGTGAAGGAGAAGGAAAAAGAGAGACAGAAGGGAGGAGAGAAAGAGAGAAAGAGAGAGAAAGTGCGAGATATCGAGTTGTTTCCCTTCCAGGAAGGTTCGGCAATAGCATATATATATATATATATATATACACACATATACATACATATATATCGCGATGTATATTCATACGAGGAACGTTTTTGCCAACCACCGGATTCTTGCGTCACACGTCTCGGGACAGGCGCCCGCGTTCTGTCATACATCGTATCGTACGTAGGTCACAAGTAGTCAAACTCTTTATCCACTCGTTTTCTTTCGCTTTTCCTTTTTTTCTTTCGACCTCTTGCGCTGGCAACTGTATGGTTCACGGACCATAACGAGTGACCAAATTCGTCGCTTTCTTTTTGAACTCGTCGACGATGTATAGGTAAATAAATAACAAAATAATTAAAAATAAATAAATAACGAAATAATGATAAAGTAACCATCAAGTAATGATAAAATTATTACTAAAAGGTATAATAAATTTATCATTTGTTTTTGCCTGGGTTACATTTAAATGCACTTAAAAAAACTGAGAGAAATATCGCAATTCTCGGACAAAAGATTCTCGACGTGCGTGGCACGTGCGTTCCTCAGCGCAAGAGGTTAATCGATTAAGCGGCCGTCGCTTTGACGCGAATCGCTACGTCTAGCTACGTAATTACGTAATCGGCGCGATTTCGTTCAACAACGTTCGACTCGGCCCTGTCATCTCGTTACGCGCGGTCTCATCTAGCCGCGAATCGTGGCACGGTGGAGAAAGTGGCACGACGTCGGACGTCGGATGTATACGTATCGCGAAAGTTCGATGAAGAACGGGGACGAAGACAGAGAGGAACGGCTGCCGGAGAGGATTTAACGCAAAAAAAAAACGTTTCACGACGTCGCGCGGTCAACGCCGGCGGACATCGGCATAACTGTTATGAATCGTTTCTCAAGCATGGCCCTTCGAAACACCCCCCCTCCCCCCTCGGGACGGTAATCGACGATATTTCACGAATTAATCGGCCTCGAGGTTGAAACTCGTCCCGATAACCGGATTGCGCGGAACGGCGTTATCCGATCCTTCCGCCGTTTCGATCGCCGACCGGTAGAATCCGCTAGTGGAGGAGCGTCTCTCGATGCTTCTCTCGATACCCTTTGGAAATTCTCCCATTTGAAAAATAACCGAATGGAAAACAGCCGCGGTTGAAACAGCGGAATAGCGGAAACGAGCGTTTGTTCGCCCGCGCCACTAATTGGATTCGGTTAATTAGACGCCCGCCTGGCGAGCAATCTCGCGGGTGTTTATTTCCTTTATCGAGACGTCGGCGCATGTGCACCGACGAGAACTAACGGCGGTCGAGCAGAGAGGGTAACGACGGTAACGACGGCCTCGATCGAGCGTTTGTCGAAAAGAGAGAGAGAAAAAGAAAAAGAGAAAAAAGTAAAAAAAAAATGACGAACGTAAAGGTAATTAAAATTTTTTTGCTTAAGGGGGCAAGGTCTATGTGCGCGCGCGATTTGACCCGAATCGTTTCGATCGAACGTCGGAATCGTGCGCGCCAAGGGATCGATACGTCTCTTCCTCGTTTCAGACTTCTTGGCCTGTTCTACCTGTTCGTTTGATCGGTTCATCGTCGATCGGTTCATGAGGCGTAACCGCAGCGTGGACGGTGTGTTCCCCTGTTTCCTTCGATTCGACGATTTTGTGAAAACGACGAATCGAGCGAGGTTAGGTCTAGCACGCACGTGAAGGGATCGTGTACGCGTCAGGGTCGTATACGGGACCCCGCGTGGAACCAACGCGAACCACATACATAAACTTCAGGCTCCGTGGCAAATCGTGGCTCCGGACCCACCCCCTTTTTTTTTTTATCCGAGCCCCGCTGTCCTATATTTCTTGCTACACGCCAGAATTCCTCGCTCTTTACGCTCTCCTCTTTAAGGGAGCCCGAAACCCACACCCCCTTCTTCTGCCTCTGTCCTCCCCCTGCGTCCTGCTGGCCTGGCCGCTCCTGTCGAATCGCTTTCTCACACATACACACACACACACACACGCGCGAGTGTGACCAAGAAAGCACCACGTAAGCCTTTCTATTAATGATTTTTACGGCCAGCCTCCCGTTTCTTTTTCTTTCACGAGGAAGAAAGGACCTGGCCGAAAGCTGCTGCCCCTCGCGTGCGCTCAAAAACAAGAAAATCGTTAGGGCAGACGCGCGTCCACTTCTCGAGCGGCGAGAGTAGAGAGAGAGAGAGAGAGAGAAAGAGAGAGAGAGAGAGAGAGAGAGAAAGAGGAGCCGGTGATTCGGTGACGTATGCATTCGGGGAAGTTGACACGGGATCGGCTAATTGCTATAATTAATTAAATAATTCCTGTAATTAGACTAGAGGGATTGTAGCGCGAGGCGAAACGCGAGGACGACGGAGGAAGCATAGGCACGGCAAACGGGAGAGCGAGCTAGAAAGAGCGAGGTACGTGCGAGAAAGAGAGACAGAGAGAGAGAGAGACGATAGACGAGAGAAGCTCTGGCAGCGTAATGACCGTTGGTCAAGAAATATCTCCGGCTTCTGCTTCCGTGAGAAGATTGGATAGGAACTGCGCGCGTAGGACTGCTAATTTGGACAGGTTGATGAATAGTTTGAAAAAGTGTGCCGGTTGATTATAGGATATTTCGCGTAAGTACTTCGTATAATGGCCATGGATGATCGCGTCGATCGACAAAAGGGAATCCTTGTAATTTGTACTGCTCTTTCTTTCGTTCTTTTTTTTCTTTCCCGTTTCCTTTTTTTTCTTTCCTACCCTGCTTTCTGTTCCGAAAGCAAACGAGACGACAGTGCTCTCTCGCTGCTCGATGAAACGATAGATCGATGACCTAACGAGCTAATAATCAACGAGCTACTCTAGTACCTAGGGAATTAGGGAAGAACCCGCGTGTGTCGATCTGTTCTTGAAAATTTCGTAATCTTTCGGCTCGCGAGGTAAGTGAAACGAGAATCGAACACATTGGCACGATGTAGGTCGCGTAGTTTCGGACGCTTCTACTTCCGGTCGGGAAACGCGATAGCAATAAATATAATAGCAGTCGCGAGGGTCGCGAATCGGGTCAGCCCGATATTACACGCACGAGCGACGGGAAAATTCTGGCCTACCGGGACGGCCAGCCACGGGAATTTGAATGCACAGGTTTCGAGGTGGCGCGGTCATTTCGGTCGGAAGTGCAACGCGTTTACCGAACGCGCGAGTACCGGCATCGATTGAGATGTATTTACTTTGGAAAGGCGGCGGCGGCAGCCCTAAGGGACTAAGCGGTAATTGCTATAATTAATCGCGTGATTCCTGTAATTAAAAAGATCGGGATTACCAACTGGCGGCAGAAGTACGTGGCCTCCGATGCTTCCGGTAATAACACAGTTCGCGGGACGATCGGAACGGACGAATCGTTCCGGTTAGATTTATTAACTGGCCGCGTGAACTGTGTGCGTTGGCGGCCTGCACGCGCTGGAAAGAATGGTAGCTCGATCGACGCGTGTTGTTTGCGCGTCGAGGATCATCTTGCGCGTCTCTTTTTTCCCGTGCAAATCCGCCGATTATTCTCCTTTTTTTCAGTCGTCTCGTTGTTTGTTTCTTTTTCTCCTGGCATTTGCTCGATCAATCCCGTCGTTCCTCGGTCGTCGTTCGGAAAGCCGTTCCGGAGAGCTGTTTGCGACAAAAAGACAGCCTGGTCCGCGAACGACGTGAAAGAGAAAAAAGGAAGAGGGGAAAGTAAAAGGAAGAGAAAGAGCTCGGCTAATACGAAATTAACAAGTAGGACACGGAGGGATTAAACGAATAAAAGGAAAGAAAGGGGAGGGAGGAATCGAACAGGCGCTGGCCGGTAACCGCGATGTGCTTTTACAGCACCGAAGGGTTTTAACTTTTTATGCCCTATCGGGACGTTAAAGTCCCATCTCTTTAAAAGCGCCATATTTCTTTTATCGACGTTTGCGAGTGGAGCGGCTTAATGACAGGACCCGTAAGTCTCGAGTCCAATAAACGTCGTCGTCGTACAACATTGACTACTTTCATTTTCGTTCGTTCGTCCGACGTGTCCACGTGTTCGTCGTTACACCGGTGACGGCGGAACGACGAACGAAAGAAAACGAAAGAAACAGAGAGAGAGAGAGAGAGAGAGAGAGACGCGAAGGAAAGAGACGGACGAGCTGTCGAACTTGCGACGATCCTCGCTCGGCCGAAGCGAATATTATATAAAACGGAGGCAAGTGAATTCCACGTATCGTGGTTTACGCCAAGCGTAACGCGCAATTCGAACGAAACGAAATAAACGAGAAGAGCCGGGGCGCTTCCCTCGAAGGCGCGAAACTCGCGGCCACGGGAAAACCGCTCGCGAAACGATCGAATCACGTGGCGCGAGCGTTGCAACGAGCGAGATGACGCGCGCGCTCGTTAACCCCGCTCGTCTCTTTCAGCGGGATCAGTCCTCCGCGAGCTGATCCGCAAAAAAAGAAAAAGAAAAAACTCCTCCCGGCCATTTGTTGTTTGTCACGTTGGCTATTCACGTTGGCTTGTCGCGGGGTTCTGTTTGCAGGCGATACGGCACGAAATGCAGCGGTTGCCTCCAAGGGATAAGCCCGCAGGATCTCGTGAGGAAGGCGAGGGACAAGGTTTTCCACCTGAATTGCTTCACCTGCCTGGTCTGTCGGAAGCAGATGAGCACCGGAGAGGAGCTCTACGTCCTGGACGACAACAAGTTCGTCTGCAAGCAGGACTACCTGTCGGGCAAGCCGCTGCCGGATACGCATCACGTGCACGGTCATCATGGTGAGTTACAAGTGTCATTGTCCCTCGTTATCCACCGCGAAGGTAACGAACGCGGCATTTCCAACGCGCGCGCGACATTCACGATGAATGCGCGCCGCTTTGTTTCGTTCGTTTGCCCGGAATCCGATTTGCGGGACGCTATTGCGTATGTAGGCAGCTGGCTAGCCGCATGTTATCGATTGTTACCGCCGTTTATTCAGCGTGAGCCTTGCGCGGAACTTCGTGTGATTTAAAACGATCGTGATTCTACTCCGCGCGATTCTACTACCGACGAAACCGACGAAGCGGCGGGTCCGGCACGTGCTCTCGTGTGCAGCAGCTAAATCGCTGTGCAACAACTTATCGCCGAACATATTTCGTAATTTGTATCGCCTTAATCGTCAGGGGGATGCTTATCTTCGGGGAACAACTGCTTCCCCGGTGGCTGACTAAACTTCTGAATAAATTGCAGCTCGAGTGTGTGTTCTTTTCTTTTTTTTCTTTCAGGTTATTTTTCAGTTGTTGCTCGATGCTCCGATATTACGCGTTCAGAGTTGCAATCGTGTCGCTCTCGGAAGATTCAGTTCTCGACAGGCGTGTAATTCACGTGCCTCGTTAAACATTCGCGCGTACGAAAGTGGAGCGCGATCGCAGGACGATCGCACGAGAGATTCTTCGTTCTCTCTCTCTCTTTCTCTCTCTCTCTCTCTTTTTTTCGAAGGGAGAAAGGGACTGGAGGGATGACTGGCTAGGCGAGCCGGGGATATGGAGCACGGTTCGACGCGTCCGACGCCCGAGATTTTATAAAGTCAGGCGGGTTCTAGAGAAGAAAAAAAAAAGAGAAATAGGGGAGGCCGGGGGTAGGTTTTTCACGGGGGTTTTAGCCCGGATCGGGGAACGGCAAGCTGTGAAAACAGCGTGTATGTAACCGACCACCGTCGGGCCACCAGTCGAAAGAGAAACAGAGAAAAGGAGCAGGAGTGATGAAAAAAAAAAAAGGGCGAACGCGCGCGAGCGAGAGGGAAATAGGAGGGGCAAAGAGAGAAGGCAATAGCTCGGTTTCACGAGGATCTCGGCCGGTGTGTAAGCCGTGAAACGAAAACCGAAAGGTCGTTAGGCAGGGGCAGACCTTTTGTCGCTCCGATGCCGACGTCGAAACCGCAAAATGTCCGACAACTCGTTCCTTTTTCGTTTTCTTTCGAGTGGCGGGAGCCACGGTACCTTCTTTCTTCTTCTTCTTCTTTCTTCTTCTTCTTCTTCTTCTTTCACGCGAGATGCAAATTTCGCGAGGCGTCAGACCGTTCTAATCGTTACCCTGGCCAGTCCTGTCTCGTTACGGGGAACGTAAAATTGTCTCGACGATACGTACACCGGGAGGGCGGAGGGCTGGGATGGAGAGAGGGGACAGAACGTGTAACCTGCAGCGATGCAAACAGTCAATTTTTGTCGAACGTTCGAAGAAGCGACGACCGGTGTGCCAACTAGCGAAAAAGTACGCGCGGGGGTATACCGACGATTACTCGTTTCGATGATCAAACATCGTGACGCCTGGACGTTCCACGCGTTTCCGACATTAATCTCTATCACGGCGGGGCCATTTGTCAGTTGTCGAATTCACGGTGATCGTCTGCGGCGAATGTGAAAAGCGCAGCAATTACACGACGAGCGTCGATTAATCAGGGAACGTTTATTGATAACTTTTAGCGTCTTTTGTCGCTGAATGCGCGAAATTACGAAACGATGGGAAACGCGGCGAGGGGAGCAATGGGGAGGAGGAGGGGGGGAGGGGGGAAATTGCGAAATTTCGAAAAATCATAATGAACCTCGTCGGACGCACGACGTCGCGGTGCACGTCCGGAAGTGAATAACCGTAATCACGTTTAATTGCTAATTTTCGTATGGGAACATCGACAAATTTACTCGTCCCGTTGTGATGAATTATGTTCTATTTACTATAGCTGCGTTGCAACGTCTAAACGTGACGTTGATCGACGCAATTATTATACTACGGGAAATTTTATAGCCGTGCTGGACAAACTGATCAGCCGTCGCTTTACCGGATGTCGCGATATGTTGTCCAAAGAATTCCGTTTGATTCGTTTCCAAAAAGAGTTCTCCGTGAGATGCCTGTCGTTGCACTCGAGCGTGTCAAACAGCAAATAAAACCGAAAGTAACGGTTTGGAAATAATTGAAAGAAAGTTTTTCGATTTTAATTTAAAAAAAAGAAATCAAAAATTTTCAATTTAATCTGAATAATTGAAATAAATAAAACCAACGAGTAAATAAACGCAATTATCGATTGAATATCGTTGATTTCGGAGGTTGATGTTTGACCTTCCCTTCTGAAATCCGACGTTGGTTTCTCCAACGCGAATTCACGAGATTCGGCATGCAATCCTCGTGTTCGAGCCTCGCGCGTAGCCTGTAAACGTAAACACAAATCATTGAACAGAAAAGGAGACTGGTGCTCTTTTCAAAGTCAATGATTCGACGAACGATGTGTGGATTAAAACGCACGATTCGGATCGTTCACGAGCAGAATCGTCCAACCTGTCGACAGGAGGAGACTCGTTGATGGGTTCAGGGTCGGAAGACGAGGACGAAGACGGTAGTAGTCACCATCATCACGGTGGTGTCGGTGGCTCTCACTTGGGGCCTCATAATCTGGGTCCAGGTGGTCCTGGTGACCAGACGGTTGGTCACACTGGCGATCTACCTCTTGGAAGCGATCCTTGCAAGCAGGAGGACTCCGAGGATCAAGGTAAGGCCATTTCAGACTGTTTCTACTCGTTTCACGTTTTACGCGATTAATTCAGTACGATTAGTCGAGCAAGGAGAAGAAAGATTCGAACACGTAAGAAGAAAGACGCAGAGAGACTAGAGACCAGAGACAATGATTATTACATGTTACTGCGCGACAAACTCGATTTTCAAAGGACGATTGACTGGGACCGACTAACGACTTAATCGGGCGGCCAACGTGTTGTTGTGCCCTTCCTGTTGGAACCCTCGAACGAGGGAGGGAATTCAGTGGCTTGACCTGGAGCGTCAGTACGAATTACTAAGCGCGTCAGGTCTTCCCGGTCTATTATTCGGGTTCTGCTCTTTTATCGCGAGAGCGCAACAATGACCCCTCGCTTTTACCTCTCTCTACTCGGAGAGAGCACGGGTACAAGCAACCTACCACTATGCCTCGGTAAGAGGAAAAGAGGGGTGTCTTCGCGAAGGGTGGCCCCTGTAGTGCGGTGTGACACTGTCCAAACATTTTCTTTGTCCCGTGGTTAAGACCTCCCCGGCTATATATAGTATAGATTATCGTGAAGAGTTGGGCTCGAAAGCTGCTGTGTGTACGCGCGTGTGTATGGTACGCGCGCGTACACGTTGCGCGTCGTTCCTGCGTCCACGCACACGTACATCCGACACAGGGTGTAGCTTTCAAGCGTAGAGCAGCCACGATAATCCGATGGGGGTTTCGCATCGCTTCCGGGGGATTGGCTCCGATTGTTGTTACCTCGATCCAGCCGATCAAGATTCCGAGATATGTATATTATGCACGCGTGTGTAGAGATCGTCCGCGTGTACAGATCGTTAAGAAAACCCGTCCGCCGACGGGAGAAAGAAAATGTTGCTGTTTATTTTATTCTCTGTTTATTTTACACGAGCGAGATCCACGGAAGATGAAATATATTCAACGTATTCGATACTCGATATCGGGCTTCGGCCTCGGCCCGGTCAAACTCACGAAATTGATCAACGAAGCGGAAATTACCCTGAACGATCGAGAGCCACTTGCTCCGCGAGAAACGAGTGTTTAACCCTCGAGTGGTGGTTGCGTGGGCTCGATTATTAAACTGGTTTGTTTGCATTGGTCGAAGGTTCCCTGGACGGAGATCCCGAAACGAGGGATAGCCAAACGGAGAACAAAAGTCCAGACGGTGGTGCCGGTGGTGGTAGCGGCGACGGTGGTGCCGGCTCGAAGAGGCGAGGCCCGAGAACCACCATAAAGGCGAAACAGTTGGAGATTCTCAAGTCTGCCTTTTCGTCCACTCCGAAACCCACCAGGCATATCAGGGAACAATTAGCGAAAGAGACTGGCTTGCCCATGAGAGTGATACAGGTTCATATTCAAAATTTCATTCTTCCTCCTCCTTCCGCTTGTGTAAGTGACTGCAACGCAGAGAAAAACGACTTTCTTCTTTTTTTTCTTCTTTTTTCTTTCTTCTCTTTTTTCTCTTTTTTCTTCTTCTACGTACTGGCAAGATTCACTTCCTTCTCCGTAAGCGATTAATACGGAATTCAAAGAAGCAATTGCTTTCGAAGATCAGTAAATTGAATGAAAAACAGTCGGCCGTGTCGGATGTTCGCAGGTCTGGTTTCAAAATAAGAGGAGCAAAGAGCGTAGGTTAAAACAACTGACGTCGATGGGCAGGAGCCCGTTCTTCGGCGGCTCCAGAAAAATGAGGGGCTTCCCCCTGAACCTGAATCCCGGTGCTTTGGGCGGCGAGGACGGACCGCCGCCCGGTTTTCCATATTTCGGCGCGGAGAAGTTCGAATTCGGTTACGGCGGGCCCGTGGCATTTCACCATGAATTCTTTGGTGCTCATCCGCCCCCTCATCCACATGGACCGCCCTTTAGCGGGCCAGGCAATCCTGGTGAGTCTTGGCATTCGATTCCTTTACGAAAGGAAAATTCCTCTCTCGATTCCTCTCGATTCC
Organism: Tetragonula carbonaria; assembly: GCA_032399595.1. Lineage (NCBI taxonomy): Eukaryota > Metazoa > Arthropoda > Insecta > Hymenoptera > Apidae > Tetragonula > Tetragonula carbonaria. The sequence goes on from JAUCRC010000003.1 coordinate 5,455,150, forward strand.
TTTCTTTCGAAAAAAAAAGGGAGAAAGAAGAAAGGAAACAAAGAGCGCGGATGATCAATCGCGAACGCTGGAGGGGAATTCGAAACAATCGCTACGCGAATAGCGATCTCTACGTAACGCGTAGACACGTCCAGGTTCTACACTTTGCACGATCTATACATATCCGCGTTCCCGGAATCGAAAGCAGAACCTTGTCTCGAGTTCTATCGTGACTATAATAAACATCGTACCGGGTAGGTAGGTCGCGATAATTATGACAGCCGGGTTCGGAGATAGCAGGCCGGATACGATCCTCTCTGAATAGTACACGTAATCTGTTTCTGACAGGTTTGGACCCGGCGAGTTTAGCGGGTATGGCGGCCGCAGTGGCGGTGACAGGGGAATATCCACCACCGGGTGCGGGAGGTGGCCCTCCGGAATTTCTCACGGGCCCTCCTGGACAGGGGCCCCCTGCACCTTCTAGCGGTAGTCCTGGAGAGTTCCTAGCACCTTCAGGTACGACTAGATTCTTTTAAAAACGGGCGGCTACGCCCCTCTGACCACTAGAATAATTAATTCTCGAATCTTGCTCTACCTTCGTCAGAGTCATTTTCTGTTCCGTTGATTATGTCATATGTACGAAAGTAGTCGCTCATATACATATACATATACATATACACATATATATATATATATGTATATGTATATATGTATATGATGTATGTATGTATGTATATATATATATATATATATGTGTGTATATACATATATATATATAAGCTCACTGGTATTAGAACGAAATTGCGAGACAATGTAACGAGATTTCGAAGCGATATTACAGTGTGTTAGGAACGTCGTACTATTTACAATACAGACATTGCGGTAAGGTATCTCGTAAACGCGTAAAATGTATTATCATCTTCCTAACACCCCGTAATATTGGACGAAAGAGAAAAGATTTCTTCTTCTTTTTTCTTTTGTTTTTTCTGTTTTTTGGATCCCACGCTTTTCGGGACGGATTTCAAAGCAGCGAAAGGAAACCGATTCGATGGGTTTGATATTTCTCAGGTGGAGCACAGGGTAATCCCAGTGCCGGTGGGAATGGTGGCGGTCCAGGTGGCGGCGGCGGCGGGGGTGGGTTCCTGGAGCCGCACCAGATGCAGAGCGAAGGGCTGGCCTGGTAGTACGAGTTTTAATTAACACGTTCGTTTCTTTCGCGTTTTGTTGCTTTCCATCGGCCGGGCGAAAATCGATCGGGTTTCGACGAAAAATCGACCGGTCGGCCGCCCCCCGCCCCCCCTCTGAAATGGAGAGACCGTACCGACTTTGTTCCGGCACCAGAGACTTTTGCCCGCGAACGAGAGAATGTGACGAAAGTTCGTTCCGTTCACGTTCCGTGCCACGACGACTTTCGCATCCTTGTATGTACGTTACGTTTCTGTAAGATACGCACACGATAAGACGATCGATCGTTTAGCTTCGTTTTCTTCACGGTTATCATTGTCATTATTAACATTATTATTATTATTATTATTATTATTATTATTATTATTATTATTATTATTATTATTATTATTATCGTTGGTCGAACGCCGACGCGTTATTATTATATTATTATTATTATTATTATTATTATTTTTATTTTTATTATTATGAATTATTAAATATTATTATTAATATTATCGTGTATAAAAATGTCCTATCCTAAATGTAATATTATACCCTCCCCGTTGATTAATTTTCGACGTTACTTTTAAGAAACATCCTGTAGATATCTGCTGTTCTACACCTGAGAAACGACACGTATGAAAGACACGCAAGATCGTCGGAGAAAAAAAGAAAGAAACGAAACAAAAAAAAGAAAAAGAAAAAGAGAACACGACGTACATCCGAATATACGTAAAGACACGCATTATGGAAAAAAATACAAACAGGTACACCGCGTACAGACGACACACCAGTACACATGCGTAATTCTACACTTAAAAACTGCTGTACTATTTATCAATAAAATATAAATATAAATAGGAATGTGTAACCTGTAATTGTTAAGGCGGCGATCGATGTAAATAAATTTGTCTTTTCCTTTTTTTGCGAGAAGTGTCCGCGAAGCAATTCAGTTGGTTGATTTCCGTCACTGAAAACTGTGTAATTGTAACTTGCATTACCAACGTCTTACGAGAAAAGGAGACACGCCGCCGTGATGCATAATGATTATAAATATTATTATAATAAACCACCTCGTATTTCCGTACGCCTACAGTTGTGTGCATTTTCTTACCTCTCGTTAGCAAGTATTCTTTCTCTCTACATGCGTGAAAACTGTGTTGAAAAGGGCCGAAAACCTACATCAAAGACCATCAAGAAAGAAAGAAATAAAAATGGTAAGTAAAGCTTTCTGCTAAATAGATGTAATAAATAAATTGTGGTTCGAACACTCGAATATATCGCACGTGTTATATAAAAAAAATTTCATTCAGCACTTTAATGAGATCCGACTATATCGTATTATATGTATATTTAGTGCAAGTGTACATTTCATAGAGATCAAGAGAGCATTTAACGTTCATAACTACGTATCAACTAATTTTTTTACCAAAAATGTTCATATTACAACATTACGTGTCAGCAATCGTGTTTCATTGCAGTACAATGTAATAATTAAGTTGTTCTGTGTGTAGCACGCACGATACACACGATAAAATCTTATCTCAGTTGATCACAGTTGCAAGTTGCATTAAGATCGTTGCATCTTTTAAATTTCACGACCATCTTTAAATTTCACGTCGCCACCTTCGTTCGTCAATTCTTCGCGTTTTACGGCGGTGAAAGTTATTCGAACGTTCATTCATCCGCCAATCGCGAAATTTCGTTTCTTCTTTCCGACTCCCAGTGGAACAAACACCTGAGACTATCGACACTCGAGCGTCGAATCCTTCGGCCACCCCCTTAAATCGCTTGTCCGCAAACGCATCTGCGACTCCGGGTGTCCTAGTAGCTTTGGCCTAACGTCGTTAACGGGTGCAACGTCGTTTTCCACGTCGGCGAGGGTGCGGGAGATTCGTTTTCCTGGACATCTGGTGAATTCGATTTTGATGTGTTTCTGCCCTCCGGGGGTTGTACGGCTCCTCGGGGCTCGGTCGTCCTCCTCGTATCCCTTTCCCTGACAGTCCCGTTGGGGACAGGAACGATGCTGGCGCTAGATCACCGCTGTGTTTCGAGCTGCGTTACAACCGTGTGTACACACACGTGCTATCGACCCCCTCCACCCCGCCACCGCTTCTACAAGTATGTCTCCCTTAAGTACGTAGAGCCCGCTGTGGTCCGCTGTCACAGTTTACCGTCGCGTCCCCAGGTAGCTGTGTATTTTTTAGTGGCGCGAAAACGTGGCGCCGCAAACCTTTGGCGGCCCGAGCACCGCGTTTAATATTGCAGCGAACGTTTGTCTTCCTGACGACTTTCTGCGACATGCTCGCCGACTGGTAACTATTTGTTCTTCTCCTTCTTGCATTCTGCTACCACTTTCACGTCGTCCTCTGTTTTTCTCCTCTTTTTTTTTTTTTTTTTTTGCGTCTTCCTCTTCGTGTCGTTTTTATTCTCGCACGTTCTTGCTTTAGACCAGTGTCGATGGATATTGTTGTTGATGGGCAAACTTTAGAGCTCAATCGTTGTGAATTATTAATGTCTCGTAGATATCATGTCATGTCAGCTATCAGCTAATCCGATAAAACGAACAAACGTTTCGGACATTGTCGTCAGAGTCAATCAGCTAGAAATTCTTCTACTTTAACAAGCAAAGTTACGATATAGAAGAGAAATCTATCAAGTACCTATTAAGTATTGTCAGTTAGTTTAATTGCAATGCAAGAGCATAGCACAATGACCGGTTGCTTTAAAGTTAATGACAGCGACGATCCGGAGGGGTTCCGATCGTTTTTCTGCAGAGCGTCCTCTAAATCTTTTCATCCCTCGTCGGGTTACGTAGCCGCGTCCTCGCGGGAGTTTATCATGGAATTTAACCGGATAGAGTATCGACCAACAGTTACAGTGTGTGTACATTGTAACAGTGATTCGCAGGACGAAGGGGGTCAGCGTACCGTGTAATACGTGTCCTGGCGGATCTCTTGCTGAAGATCCATCGGGATATTTCGACAGATGCGTGCCCGCCTCCGCGCCCCAGGAACTACCACGGGGGTCTCGCGGGAGTCTTGCAGAGACAAACCGTCCCAGCGGGTCGGTACACACACCCTATATCGTATCATTTTTGCTACCCCCTCGTTCGCGTAAGAAGCATTCTGGCCACGGAGGAATTCTCGCCCAACGATTCGACTCGAATTAATGAGCCCCCGATCGCGTTCTAATATCTTTCTCAATCGTCTGTACGACGACGTCAGAGAGAAGGTATTTCCTTCCTTTGAGAAGGAACGGCAAATACATTCGTCAGAAGAAGGAAAGAAAAATTGTTCAAGGTGATGGAGAAACGAGTAGGTAGTAGTCGGTGATAGCGAGGAGGGTAGAATTAAAAGAGAATGGAGGTTTGAAGGTCCAAAATCCGAAGAAGGGGATCGTGTCACAGTCGAAAGCGTTTCGAACACTCACGTGCCGGAACACGTGTCGGGAAACAAGCCCCTGTCGTGCAAACCCTTCGTCCTTCTTCTGTCATTACGCAAGGAGGCCTTACAAATCATGCTCGGCTTACCGCGCACGTTCCAACCCTAGCGCTCGTCACCGGCTCGAATTAACGTGGCAAAGCTACCAATTAACCCTTGCTATTGCCGTCTTGATCGGCGTGATTTCCTCGGGATCGATTATACCCTATGCGTTGCCTCGTAACGTTGTTGTTTCCTCCAGTCATCGGGATTGTCCTTCGCTTCTTCGTCTGTGTAAGAAACAAATAACTCGCGTCGAGACGAGTCTGTCACGAGTCGTTGTAACGCGTAATAATACGATCGTACAATTTTGGATTATTTGTCTCCCCTCGGGGAACCCTTTGAATTCCATCTATTGTCGTTCGCTATTCTGGTTCGATTCTTCCGCGAACCGACTGTTCTTGGAAGCGTAATAAATTCGACGAGGAGTATCGGGACCGACGAGCGGACGCACAATGGAAACGTCTGGTGGCCGTTGTCACCGATCGGTGGACGAGACGCGGATGAAACGTGTCTTTTTCTCGTGGCGCGTATAGACCGACTTATTTTCGTCTCGCTTCGACCGGACAGACGGCCAGAAGTGTCCAGAACGACCTCCTGGTGTTCAGGCTGGGCTTAGACTAATCCGAAATCCGGATTACTCGTGCCTCAGCTGGTCCAGTCTTACGGCCACGACGTCGTGTAACAACGATATGTAGCTGTTTTTTTTTCTTTCTTTTTTCTGAGGCATTAAGGGTCTCGATCTTACCCGTTACACGAATTTTGTCTCGCTTTTCGATAAAAACTGGCCGTTCCAATTCGTTTCCAAACTCCACGTATCTTCGTAAGAACGAACGAACGAACGATCTGCATAAATATACTTATGCTAATTGCTCCGGATTGTCCGCCCGCGATGATCCGTAGATCTGCTGAATCACGTGCATATACGCACGCACGCACGAACGCACGCACGCACGCCTACGCGAGTGTCTGCCCGAAACGGAAGTTCTTACGGCATTCCTATTACCGAAACACCCGGCGACGTATGTAAATAACTTCGCCACGTACGTGGATCGCTTTATTTCGCGTGTAAAGTATCCGTACTTTATCATTATCGTGTATATACGTCATTCGTCGGGGACTGGGATCACCGCTCGAACGTGATGCGACATTCGAACACGCGAAGAATTTTTCGACCATCCGACTCCGGTGAAACGAATTTTTTTTCAGACGTCGAAATTTTTCACTGTACGCGTATCGCGTTAATTTGCAAGTAAAATCGTCGAATTCATCTCTCTTTCTCTGCCTGTGTGTCTTGTGTTCTCAGTCGATACAGATAGCAGAAAGAAAATCGTCGCGTCACGCGTCTTTCGTCTTTACGTTTCTCGGTCGTAGTCGCGTGCGCGTATCTACTCCCTCGAGCTGCTTATCGCCACATCCACCCTGCCCTCGGCAGCGAGATAAGTATTTGCTATTTAAAATACCAGCCCTGGTCGCACGGGCCCCGAGATAAACTGTTCGTGCATCTAGGAGAGTAGACGGCGTGAAAGAGAAGCGAAGCGAGAGAAAAAGAGGGGTTGATTATAAACCGAAGGCGGCAGGCGGAGAGAAGGACGACGGTGAAGGGCGGTGGAGTGTGCAGCAACAGCAACAGCAACAGCAACAGCAGCCACGGCGGTCCAGCGTGAGGGTGGTTTATGGGGGGTTGTACCGGGTATTGTTGTATAAATAGGTTTGGCGAGTTAGGGGTTGCTACCCCCGAGGGAACTGCACATGTCCGCATCGATTATACCACCCCTTCCTGGCCCCCCTCCGTTCTTCCGTCTCGCTTCTGCCGCTCGTTTCTCTCACTCCTTACGGGCCTCTTCTCGATTCTCTGCCACCGGTGGGTGGTTTCAAACCTCCCCCTCTTCCTCTGTCGTACAATGTGTCTCCATCCCTCTCTCGATTTTCCTTGTCTTTTTCCCTCGGCAACCCTCGTACGTCCATCGAAAGCTTTCTCCCCGCGGAGCCCACGGGGCACACCACTCGGTTATTTTCAAGCCATTTGCTTTGTAAACGCACGCAATCTCGACCAGTCACCCTCTCCCTAGACTTCTTCTCCGCTAAATTTTTACCCTCCCCTCCCCTCCCCCCCCCTCCAGCTGCCTCCCGCCACACACTAATGCGTATTATCTACTCTCGCGAAAGAACTTTGAACATTCTTCGAGTATCGTTCGAGTATCGGTGCAATTAGCAGAACAGTCGCTCGTTGTCTAGTCGCGTGACGATCCCAAATGATATAGAATGTCAAATAGTCAAATAAGACCGAGTTTCGAGGTGAGTTGCCGACGATTACCGAAACTTGCAACTTGGTGCTTCCTGTCCTGCTTGCCTGACGATCGACCTTCGCAAACTCCGTTGTCAGGAATTATTTATTCGAGGCATCGTTTGTACTCGCGCTCCTGTTTACATATCGTATCCGTTAATAATGCATTCGCTGGTTCCTGCTAAACCGTGGTGGAGGAACCATGTCGCTAGGGTTGCCCTCCCTCTCCTCCCCTCTCCGGTTCTCTTTTTCATCGTACGAACACGCGTTCATAAAAGTTCGTCCTCGTTCATATTTCTTCTTAAGTCCTTTGGATGGCAGGCACCGTCTCGATTCGGGGCGCCTGTGTGGCCCACCAGTCGATCGCGTACACGGGAAGGGGGAGGGAGAAAGAGAGAGAGAGAGAGAGAGAATCGAAATCGACGCCGAGCAAAAGGGTCGGAACCCGTAAACGGGGTGAGGCTGCGAAGCGAGCTTTAATGCCGCTTGGGGTGAACTCGGGGCCTCGAAAATAACCAGCTTGCAGCACCTCCCGATATCTAGCTACAAGTGGTGGCGTGGCGCGCCCTGACGAAAACCCCACTTGACTTCTCGCGATCCACCGTGAACCTCGGCAACACCCGTTAGAAGTTCCTAGCGTTGCAATCAGCACCGCCCTCGCCTCTTCCACCCCATGGACACGAGGATCCTTCGGCACCTGGCGCATGACAAAGTACACTCCAGTGAAATCACACTTCGCTCGGAACCCCGATTCCGCCGCCTCCCTCCCTCTCCCCCGTCCCCCACCGCCCATTCCGTTAGCTGATGATGTTACGGCACGTTTGACCTCGTGTTTTTATTAACAACAGGTACTATTACGGTTCATTGGCGATGACGACGCGATTCCTCGAGCGGCGAGACGCCCTTAGGGATGTCGATAGGTAGTCCGAAAATCACCGGCGATCTAGCCTCCTCCGGACGGTGATTTTCAGCCGGACAATGTAAATAATTCCCTCTCGGGCATGCACGCATTACCAGAGCTGACGAATTTACCGTCCTTATTTTTTTTGTTTTTATTTTTATTTTTTTCCCCCTCCCCATTTGTTTCTTTCTGCCATTTGCTTTTTTCCCCGGCGCTCTCTTTTCCCCCTCCCCACCCTCCCCCCTTTTTTTTTGTTTTTTTTCGTTTAATTTGTTTGCTGTCGTTTAATATTCCTTTTTCGTTTTTAATTTCGCGCGCACAATGGATATTTCAAACCGTTCGTTTAACTTTGATGTCAAATAATTTGATTTCGCGTCGAGCAATTTCAATGTCGGGCGTCCATGTATTTGCACGTTTCTAGGTAAATATTATACGCGCGTTTCGATGTTTGAGCTCGACGGTGGGAATCATTGATACACGCGTTGATATTTCGATCAACTCGTGCGCGTGCCATGGCCGAAAATCGGCGAGAAGTTTCCTCACGGCCGTTTAACCACCGTCTTAGATGAAACGCCGGATGAAATGCATTTTCCTTTCGCTCGGGCTCGTTCTCCCGTTTTCTCTCTCTCTCTCTCTCTCCCCGTGTTCCGTCGATTCGTAATTTCAGGATGCCGCGCCACAGGCTGATTCTCCCCCACCCCGGATAATTACGTTTCGCGTTGTCCTAATTGTGTTAGCAGGTCTTATAGGGGGATTAACATAGTTTACCGGAGTTTAGTATACAGTTTTACGGTCGCTACTGGAAAAATATTCCATCAGCGGGAAATCAACGGATGTTGGAATCTGCGAGGGAAATGAAAATCCCATTCGAATATCATATTCCTTGTTGAAACTATTGTCCAACTGTTCCTCTAATCCAGCGCTATGGGGATTTTCATTTACTGTCAAATCGGAAACGTGTTGCTCGAATTGCAATTCGTTTCGAATGTTCCATCCGAAAGCCCATTCCCGCCTCGTTTGTTATATTCAGGCCTCTCAAAAGACGTTTCAACGAGTTCTTTTAAAACGGAAAAGAATCCTTCGTAGTCTCCGGAATATTAAATACCAATTGTGTACCATCTATTTGTAGATACTTGCTAGATAAATAAACGAATAAAAATGTCTGCTGCACGGTAAGGTACAAAGGTACAAAGTACTTAGGAAAGGTTTTCATTTTCCCGGGCAATAAAAACCCGGTTTTATTGCTCATTGTAAAGGGTCTTTTCCCAATTTTATCAAGGTTCTGCATTCCGAGAAATCCTGAACCGTAATGGTAACAATCTTACGGAGCCTTGCAAGGACAATTCTCAATAGCAATTGACAGTTACAGTTTGGTATTACACAAGGCATATCAGAAACAATACAATCCATCCATCATAAATAGTACCGTCCTTCGTCAGTTTTGTTACCATTACGGTTAAGGGTCGAGGGTCCCTCGGAGGGACCTCAGGGTGTGCCTGACGTATCTGAAAATGGGAGAAGTTCGTTGTTCATTCGTTGCATTTATAACTCATTGTCCCAAATTTCCAATCAGCGAGCTTCGGCCATCGCATAAAGTACCTTCCGAGGTATATAGGCACCCGATCGACACGTCTCGATCTTAAGACTCCAAAATCACGTGGGCACCAGCAATACACAAAGGATCACAATTATCCTGCACTCCACAGAATAGATCTTCTCATTTCAAAAAATAACAAAACTCAAGGCCAACGTTAAACTCAATCTTTACCTGAATTAGACCTACTATCATTTACGGACATCAAATTTGGGCTTCCGCAGCCAAATCGCACATCTGTAAAATCCAGAACATCCAAAACAGATTCCTCAGAATGATATTTAATAAATCCTACGACACTCCAATCAAACAGCTACACTACATCGCCAATGTACCAACCATACAAGAATTTATCTCACTCTCTATTGCATATCATCCGGATCACCTCAACTCACTCACACTAGGCAACTACGACATTACCTGCATCCCTGTAAAAGTCAGGAACCAGGCTATCGAAACGCGTCTCAACACATATATAACACCAGACATCATACACTCAAGATCACACGCAAGTTCAGCAGGTTTTTTGGAATTTTTATCCTGCAACTCCCACCACTACACATATCCTCTCAAGATTAAGATAATTTATAATACTTTTTCATGTTCAATGTACAGGTTACAGGGACTCTGCACCGCAGGTTACTGTAGCAACAATATCCAAGGAAAAAAAAAGGTCTCGATCTTAGTTCTCTCGGGATAACCACTTCCTCGAGCCGCAGTCCTTCTTGACAAACTTGAAATCGTGACAAACGATCAACGTGAGTAAAACTCTCTACATAATCTAACCAGCAATCAAGCATTGTGACTCGGTGTTTTCGCAATCGATCAGTCGACGTATCACTCGATCACTAGCTATATCGAGGTCCAACCTTAATACGCAAATCAAACTGAATTATTCCTTACCTCCGTAGCTATTCGCAAGGAAAGCAGACTGAACGGAGACGAACATCGAATCCGTGAATCCGTGTCGTAACAGTGTCCTCGGAGGAAAATACCAACTATATAGCGTGCCCTCTATAAAGCAATTTTTACGATCGCAACTCGTCACGTTACGATAATGGCCAATACATTACGGGGACCCATCCCGCAATAAAACGTAACACCGACTCCGCGACAATTACCCCGCGTGACCCACGTTGCACCAGTTATTGCTATAATTTTTCTCTTTAGCGGCTCCCCTACGTATGGTGGGCGGTGTTCACGGGGCACGAAACGAATCGAGGCAAGTAAGGAAAGACACGACGGTCATACAGGCACTTATGCACGGTGCGAGGCACCGGGGATGGAAAAGCGTTCCGCAGATATGCAGAAGCGCCCGTAGAGATACGCCCCCCATCTGTCCACCCTTCACGATCCCCGTCGCTATCATCCCTTCAGCGAATACAACACTTCCCTCCCATTCGATAGGCGGTGGCACACCGTTCAAACAGGGTGAACGGGTCACCGTAGGGAGTGCGATCGTCGGGGAAGGGGGAGAGGTGAGGGCTCGTTTCTTTGAAAATTCTAACCCGTTTAGCGCAGCGTCGTTTCGCGATGAAAGAAATATGACGGAACAGGTGTCCGCGTGTGGGTGTTTCGTTGGAGGAAACGAAGGCCGCATCGTCACTTCACGCCACGTTACGTCGTCGCAAGGAGCATGGATCGTGACGTGCACACGTGGGATTCGCCACGGCGCCGACGAGTAATCTCGTTTCTGCGTGGTTAATTAATGGAAGTGAGGGGGGGGGGAGGGGCCCTGACTGACGACGGCGGGACGAAAACCGTCGCTCGATACGTAACTCGACGCGGACTAATTTACGTTCCGATGCGTCCTTCTTTTCCCCCGTCGTATCGCGTGCAAACATCGAACGGACGAAAGAATTCGTAATGTTATCGGCGACTGCTCGACGAGTTCTTGCATTCGACGAACGACGATCGAGCAAAACGGTTAAAAAAGGTTATCGATACCAGGTTTCTTTCCACCAGACTTCACGAGAGGCGAGAGGCGCTCTTAACGCGCGCGACCGCGTTAACCGTGTACATATGGAACGCGTTGAACGGGCTGAAATTTCGCAAGGATGCACGAGCGAAAGAAGGAACGAGTATCGAAACGGGGGTACGCGAAGGGAGAGAAAACAAAAGGACGAAAGGAAGAAAGGGACGAAGAGGGAGAGCACGTTATGCGATATCCCGCGTTGCCGTTGGAGAAGGTGCGGTCGCGAAAGTTGTACGGAGTAAGATGAAGAAAAAGTTGGCAAGCAAGGGTGTGGGGGAGAGAGGAGGGGTGGGGCTGGGAAACGGGGGTCCCGGATGACCCCATGGCCCGGCACGTATGGGGCCCCCAGACTGCTGGGCCCGACTCCTGACTCCCAGCTTCTACCAGAAGGCTAACCCTGAAGGAAGCGAAGCTTCGGGGTCCCTCTTTCTTCTCGTTTCTCCTTCGTTCACCTCAACCCACTTGCCTTCTCACAGCCTATACTTATCCTCCTACTAATACCACCACCACCATCGCCACCACCACCGCCAGCCTCACCCTCCCCTCCCCCACCCCACCCCTTTCTTCGTCTTCAGGTTACCTTATACTTATTGCCTGTGGTGGGCTCCGGGGCCTGCCCCTACAGGGTGTGTTATTATTATCTGACATTATCTATAATTCCGAAGCGGGCAGGAAGCCCACTTAGGGATTGTGATAGCCCCCGTGATTAAACCACCCTCCCCCGACCTTTACCCCCACCTCTTTCTATCCGAGCGTACACCTACACGGCTAACCGACGGTGGAAGAAGCGGTAAGAAGAAGCCGGTACAGGACCTTTCAAAGCGATCGCCGATCTTTTTCTCCGCGGTCCGCGCGGAAACCTTGTCGCTCTCGCCTCTTTTGTACGCGTTGTGCCGGACTGGCAAGTAAGAAGCGAAGAGGAGAGGAGAATAAAACATCGGTGAACATTCAGTGACAGCGAAAAACGCTCGTGACAATGGCAGTGACAATGACCAGTAATTATAATATCTGAGAATATTCGTGAAAAGTCAGAGTCGAGAAAGAAAAGATTCAGAGCCGAGCGTGGACGTTTTTCTCGGTTGTGCATGGAAGATCGATGCGCTCTGAAAGAATAATAGCGAATTTCAGGACACACCTTCGTAATATTTCTCCTTGATCGGCCTCGATTTGTCAGGGATAACCCGTCGGAAAATGTCGCCGTTTGTCCAGAATAAAGATAAAGAATCAGGTGGGTATCGAGGCGAGGCCCGATATCTGATCATCGTTGAAGAGGCCTGTAGAGGAGAGCTACACCTCTAATCGTACACCCCCGTCGGGCCTGAGTCGGAGGGCAGAAAAGGGAGAAGTCCAACAGTAGGCATCGGAGGGACCGGCCCCAGGACGCTACTTCGGTAATCGCTGGCCGATTATAAACCGAAAAAGCCGGAAACCACTTACGTCCGAAACCGTGTGGCGTTTATATGGCAGTTATACGTCGGTGAAACCACATCTTGCCAACATCGGACGGATTGTCTCGTTCGCCGAACGCCAGCGAAGAAACAAGAATAAATGTCAATACCTTCCGCATGTCGACATAAAATATATCTCGAACGTTATCCAACTAAATAATTCTATCCTTCGGGCAGTTGAAAAACCCGTTGCGCTGACTTCTCTCTATACCGTTGTCGGTATAGAGACGTTTTTCTTTCGAAATTTTAAATTTCAAAAGTTCAGTTCGATCTAGGGGCCAGCGTTTCAAACGAAGCGCCGCTATAAAGTCCATTCTTTGTGCTCTATTTGAAAAAGAAGGGGGAGGAAGAGAAATTTCGCTTCGAACTTCCTGGACAGAAGGAACGCACGCCTCTATTCTTTTCTCCCTTGTCTGTCCTTGACTTCGTAAGAGGTGCTAATTTAGCAGACGATGTCTGATCCATAAAGATCATCATTGGCAGGGCCTACACGGGGAAAAGAGCAACGGGTAATAATCGAACATCCCCTCGAGGCGAAAGGCTCAACAGTAGGCGGCCAGGTCCAGCCCCAGAACGCTACCTCGGGTAATCGTCCGTCGATTATAAATCGAAAAAAAGCCGGAAACCACTTAGGAGCAGAGCGGAGCGGAGCGGCGCTGCGGCTGTTTATGCAGGTAGGTTACGTGCCTGGAACCACACCTTGTCGCCACCACTAGGAGGACAAGTTCTTGTGCTGCCCGCTAGAAATTCAACTTGGTGTCGAAGGAGTGGGTGTCGATGCATATCTTGCGCCTTGGACCCCCGCAGCGTGGAAGGCCCCTGAATGTCTCGTTGAGGACCACTTATGGTGATCCTCCGGAGCCCGAGGTGGTGCTACCGTGCACGTGTATATCGGCCAGGAATCTACGCCGGGATATAATCGATCGTCCCGATATATAAACAGGTCTCGCCGCGCGTCCATGGATTGACACAGTTCTCGCGACGCGATGGATCAATGTTTCGCGAGGAACCACTTTTTCAATATACTCGTTTCCGCGTACTCTCCTACCGAGAAGACGCGTTTCTTTCCCTTCTTTTTCTTTCGTTTTCCTCTTTCGGTGGTCTGCTGCCACGTCTCCTGGCACGTTTGACAAATTACGTGAAATTTATCTCCAACGTTCGCTACAAAAAGTACAGAGTAGAAGGGAGGAACGGACGATACAGCGGTGTGTTGCGAATGCAAAATGCGTCTGACCGAAATACTTTCGAAAGAACGGCAAGCAGACAAGAGGGCAACGACGAGAAGAAGAAGAAAAATAAGAAGAAGAAGAAGGGGGGATGAAAGAAAGGGTGGCACGAGCACGAAATCGAAATCATCGAGGTAACGTCGAAAACACGCGAGCCTCGCGGGTATCCATGTGGAAACATCATCGGCAGCTGGGATCGCGGGGGCTCTTTCAGGGTATATTTTTGGCGAAGTTAGAAGGGGGATGGAAGGGAGTAACGGCAGTCAGTCGTTCCAGGCGAGCGTGTAGGCGCCCCTAAGCCGCCCCAAAGCGCGACCACCAAAACCCTGCGGAGCTTATTTCACGAACGACCGGCCACCCTATTCGGTTCTCTGTGTCTCTGCACACACTTTCTCCGCTCTTTCCCTCCCTCCCTCCCTCCTACAACCTTTCTACCTCCTACAACCACCCCCTAAGCAACCCCTCTTGGGCACGCGAGAAAAAGAGACGGAGAAAGTGGCTTATCTGGGACCCGCCAGCACCGGAGACTCGGTACAGAAGTGAAACTCGATCATCCTATACTGGGTGTGCTGCATCCTGTCGAAGCTAACGATATCGCGCGAGCTTGAGTCGGGTGAGATTTTTTCTTCCAGTCGTTCGCGAACCCGATAGGATAGATTCGTACCCCCCTCCCTCCCTCCCCCCTCCCCGACGACGTTCGTAACGAGCTCGTATCGATGCACGACACATCGACGTTTTCACGGCGGACTACCTTCCCTGAAAACGATTCGCGCACTGGTTACCAAGAGTTGTACACACAATAGCGTTTGCTACGACAATAACCCTCGAGGTCATTGTTTCGACGTTCTTTTCCGACGAGTTTTGATATTTCCTGCCCTGGTTGAAAAAAAAAAAAATCGCTCACCGAAATGCCGTCCTTTTCTTTCTCCATGTTCTCCTTTCTCTCTCTTCCTTCGTTCCCCCTCCCCCCTCTTCCTCCTTTCTTCTTCTTTTTTTTTCTTTTTTTTTCCATTTCGAACGTAAACGCGAAAGCGCACAGTCAATTCGACCGACGACTTTGACACCCAGTATAGGGCAGGGGTGTAGCACGGAACGGGGGAACGTTATCTGTCGGGTCCCAGGCTGACGGGGTTCGCCCTTCGGGAATAACGCGGAGATAAGCACCCCCGTAGCCCACTCGCCCACCTCCCCCTCGTCGTCCGCCTAGCAGAGATGCAAAGAGATCTTGATACGGGCTACATCGAGGCCCTCTTGCTCTTCGTCTCTCTCTCTCTCTCTTTTCCTCTCTCGCATCGTGGCATCCCCGTAGATACGGCCACCCTTGGCCTACGGCAGCTCCCCGGTAACTTATGAGTCAGATTTATCTCGCCGACTGGTGACTGATCGCCCCCACGAATTTCCAAACTTCGAGCTTCGACTGGCCGAGGGACGACCACGCGGCGAAGAGAAAATCTCGCGCGACGTCCACGCCGGCCTGCATTCCCGCGAGAACCGCGATTATCCTTCGCTGGCTAGCGAGCGCGTAAACCGCGTTCGAGAGCTGCAACTAATGGCACAGAACGAGGAAACGGGTCTCTAACGTTAGTTCACGTGTCGATGACGTTTCCATCGCGCAAGTACTTCCTACGTCCGAAGGGAAGTGATATATGTATACTTGTGAACCTTCGGAGAAATAACGTCGGAAGGTAGATTCGTTGGAATGCACGACGATGTACAAATGAGAGGTTCTTCGGAGGAAGACGTTACGTTTGGTAGTCGTCGGTCGAGGTAGTTTTCTCGTTGAGATGCAACGCCGGTCTCGGAGTTAGTGATGCAGAGCAGCGAAACGGTCGCCGTGTCGAAGAATCTCTATCGATTTCCTCCGACGCGATTTTACAGTGACATTCGTACGATACGCGTGCAGAAAGCGGCGCCAGTGAGTCAACGTGAACGTGACGCAACCAAACGAAAATTATCCTCCGCAGTAGAAACGATAGTAGCGAACGATCTACGTGACTATCAAAGAGCTTCGTGAATCTCGTCATTTTCGGCAACATGACTCGCCGAAAATGACTGACACACGTTTGCAATTTCCTTTGCTGCGCTTGTAATGAACTACGTATATGTACATATATCGAGGAGGGATCAAACGAAAGGAAAATACAGTAAAAATGCAGTAAACACACAGTGAAAAACAGATGGAAAGAATTTCGGGAGGTGGACTCTCATCTGGATTCTCAACGAGCGGTTGAAAACACGCGATTGTGTTCGGTGTTGGGATCCCTTTTGTTTTCGTAACACCCGGTGCGTATCGGTGGTTGGTCACCGGCAAACGAGCGTAAAACTCGCGCGGGACAATAGAGCATGGTGCGTGCCGTATTTTGGCGGCACCGCCTCGTCGCGCCGTAGCCGCGTGTAAGTGTACATCATTTGTGCGCAACAGTGGTTTCGATCGTGCATTATAGGGCGTAGAAGGCACGTCGGGCTGCGCCGGGCTGCCCCGTTGCACGCATGAATCAGGTTAATCAAGTGGAACTGTCTGCCGGTTTGCGAAGGGCGCGGAAGACAGACTGGCTGCGTGAGCGACGGACGGCACCTACGCGATAGCGTGCAGGTGCCACGATTCCTTCTGTGTTCTGTTATTTTGGCGATAACACACCGACCATCAACGGTGCATATTGGTTCTTTCGTAGATCGTATCGGGATCTTCTCAACAATTCTATGACGGTGACTGTGACACTGAGTCTTCGCCTTCTTGCGTGAGATAAGAGCGCAGCCTTCAAATCGGACGTAGGATCTTCAAAAGTCTTCGATAACGCCGTCTCGAACGACGTCGGATACTTTGGACAACGGTTCCTTTTTACGATCGCGGAGTGAAGTTAGTCGTAAAATGGCTTCTCATCGGCTTTGAAATCTTCAGCTCGGTACAGTTTCGACGTTCGACGGCGAAGAGCGTCATCTGCCACGCGATTCTTCTCGACAGTCTGTAGGCTGTATCCTCTATTTCCTGGTCCTGGTACCTGGCATGTCCGGGGACCAGGCAAATGATCGCAGACGCTGTCGATACTCGCGAATGAAGACAGATGGTGGAACGGGAGGGTGTGTCTCTATGGGCCTCGTACGGCGTGTGCCGACGCGGATACGAGGAAACACCGGGCGAGAGAAGAAAGCAGAAGAGGGAAGAAGCGGAACGTCGGTCACCAGATGACAGAGCCATGACCTAGGAAATCCCACGGAGCGATGGAGGAGGGAAGAGGTCGAGAGGCAATGGTACGTCGGACGAGGCACTGAAAAATTGATGTTCCCGTGCTGGGTTTCAGCCCCCGAGAGGATCGAAGGGGTAGTGGGCAGCGGGCAGAGGCCTCCGATATCGGAGGAAGGGAGGAACGAAGGTGATGGTGAAACACGATGACTGGCGATCCGTTTTTTTCGAGATCAGGGCGGCGAAACTTCAAGGACCTTCACGAAGGCCAGAAACACTCGCTTGGCCCCCTAATTATCACTACGGGGGTTCCCCTTTCGGGCGCAAGGCCTCTTCTGGTACAAAACTGCGCAGCAGGGTTCCCGTGTGGAACCCCCTTTAACCTCCTCGTGCATCTCCTCGTCGATCGACCCACAAAATATCTTCTTCTCTCTCGCGCAACGCCCGGGCCCGATCTTTGCCCGTTTACTAATATTTTCGTTGCCGAGGAGCGGCAAGTGCAGCTCGCTGGGAACAGGCTGTTGCGATAATTGAGAGCCAACGTTGCTCGCTGATATACCAGAAGAAGAGAATCGAACGAACGAGTCAATTGATCGCTCGGTCGGCCGTGGTACTCCAAGTGGTTCGAAAGGGGTGCGAACCACTTTATTAAGAATCGAGATTCGACGACGTGGAAACGAACGACCGTATTTCAAGTTCCACTTCCTTGCGAAAAGACTCGCAATTTGCGAATGGCTCGAGTTTACGACACAAGTTGGTAATGTAACACTTTAGTACTCCTAGAAGAAGCTACTTGAAGCTATTAGACTCTACGAAAATTAGTCTTTCCCTCGTAACGTCGATCGTTTCCTTTCCACGTGACTCCCCCCCCCCCAACACACCGACCAAACATCCTGAAAACGCGCTCCGCGTCACGATTACGAAGGGTGGAAGTCGGCGAAGGGTCATCGACAAACACCGTAAGACCATTCCTGCGGCCTACGGCGCAACCCCACGCAGACCAGGAATGCGTCTCCTGTCCCGTGCACGCGTTCACCCGCCGATCCACCCCCGATCCGACACTTGGCCAGCTCGCGGCAGTTACACGCTTCTCCTCCTCGTCGTTCGTGTCGAGGGTTGGCCCGTGTTCGCTTAGGGTGGTTAGCTTGATCGTTGATGTTTTGCCCCGGTAAACTCGTAACGTGGAAGGAGGAGACAAGCGAAAAAGACAGAGGAGGAAGATGGCGCGCGGGACTAGGCGAACAAAGAGGGAGGACGGGGGTAGAAGGAAAGTCGTAGAACATGGAGCGGGGGTAGGAGGAGAAGGGGGTTGCAACGGCAGTTTCGACGAAGAGGCAGAGACCGCAGAGAGAAGAGAAGGAGGAGAGAGCCGGGGGGGTAGAAGCACACTTCGTGTTTCCCACGTGCTGCTCGGTGCAAACGTCGTGCATCGCGTGCTCACCTATACGCGTGCAACCGTCACTCTCAAAAGGGAATGGGATTAGTCAGGGGGTTGGGGCTACAATAGGGAGGAAGAGAAGAGGGCGATAGCGACGGGGGTGGTGGATCCGTGGATGATTGCAGGGACGACCGCGTGACGGTAACTACTGGGGCTTGCCATGACGGACAGCCCCCGACGCGACGGCACACGGCCAGCGCACACCACGGTCACGCGCCTGTCTCTTTGGAAAACTCTCTCTCCTTGCCGCTCCGTCTTCTTCCTAGCCCTATCGGGATAACTACCTACTGTCGCGCGATCGCGTTGTCTGACGTGACACCTTACACGCTCGATGCTATTTGTTTGCATGTCGTTAGGGCGGATCTGCCTGCTCGTAGCCTGTTCGTAGCCTGCTCGCAGTTCAGATTTACAAGCCGACGCGAGATTAGCGCGTTTATTCGTTTATTAACCAGCTCCAAGGTAACGCGACACGGTCTTCTGTCTCGCGGACTGTTCGCGTTCGATCCCCGCGTAAGATCGGGTCGGTTTCTCAAATTTATAGCATCGCGGTTATAGTTCCATCGTCGAACGATCGTCTACGGTTTATAGCAGCCTCGCGGAAGTCTCGTACGATCGGCTGGCCAGATCGTACTTTCTCAGAACGACGACCAGACAGAAGATACAGATGCATGGAACGGACTCGTGATCGTTCGGTACGCATCGAACGCCCGAGATCAATGAATAAACTGTCAATTATTATCAATTACCGGATCTGCAACGACGCGGTGCCTTGGGCTGACCGATACTATCGTTTCATTTTACGAAATAGATATTTCATGAAACGATAATGATGGCCGTGGCACGTGATGCATGATTCTCTCGCGATTTCGAACGAGTGATAGATAATAGATTTACCCCCTGCGAAGATTTCATCATCACGATCATCATCACGATCATCATCATCATCATCATCATCATCATTATCATCATCATCATCATGATCGTCGTCGTCATCGGTCCACCGATCGCCAACTTCTAACACTTTCCTGCCGACTGGTGGTGGCTCACAATGCGATAAATTGAATTTCTCGCAACACGATAATGTTATCACTGACCGGTCATAAAGATGACGAATGACGCGATTAATCACGTTAATCAAAAACTGCTCTCTCTCTCTTTCTCTCCTCCGGACCCACTAACATAATTTCATTTCGATATTAACACAAGCGTATATTGATCATTTTTTCCTTCTTTTTTTCTTTTTGCGCGCGCGCGCGGACACTCACACCACTAGCGTGATTTATAAGGGATAACGCGCGAGCAGCTGGTAGAATCTCTGCCTCGTCGTTCGTTCCTCGAGGTGTGCATAAACGTAATCGACGTATCCGCGAACTACATCGCGTTTTTCGTTTCTTTTTCCCCCCTTCCTTCTTTTCTGTCAATTTCTCGTCCACTCGTCGCTAGACCACTGAGCCATGATGTCGCGTAATATCGGGAATTAACGTCGGCACAGTTTCTAACACGTTACGACTCATCGATCGCTGAATTCGCTAATGTGCGCGAATTACGCGCGACCTTGACTGTATCGGAAAAGTGATTCCTCGAACATACTTACTCTTGGCACGGTCTTTATTTAGTTCCATGATGACTCTCATTCCCTTCTTCTCTTCTCCCGGTAAAATTATCATTTTCGACAGGTCGTCTACGATCCAATTTCGAGATATTCTAGAAATCGGCTTCAACCACGAGGAGTCTGAATAACTCTGTAGAAACTGCACAATTCGTGCCAATTTTCGAGAAGAAAGCAGAAGAAATTTTAGACAATTAGAAAATCTTACACGGTTAAATGACAAAACCGTAACGCGCGTGAGTGCTGAACACCGGTCCCGTTCCTGACCACCGATCGAACGAGTCGATGCTAATTTGCTGGAATTATGTTCGACCTTGGGCGGCTCGAAGGATCAATTCGAGTGTAATCGGTTTTGTAAATGCACCTAGACCTTCCTCACGCGTGTATACGTAAGCAAGCAGTGCGTATATACACGCAAGAAGAAGACGAAGCCGAAGTTCCGTCGGTGGAATCTTAATGGGGCGGAATCGACGAACGAACCTGCGGGCAGCGACGTACAAGAACGCTCGTTCTTAACCACCTTTAACAAATTGCACCGGACAATCGTTGACCGACAACACGGATGCGTCTAAAGTCTTGTACCGTTTTTGTACCATCCGCCGAAGCGGCCTGATGTATTTGCGAACGTCGACATGGCCACGACGCGATACCAGCTATTTGTCATATTTGTAGCGCGTAAATGACCCGCCGCTCGATACATAAATTCCACGTTCGCTCGTGCATTGAAAACGTACGTTGCTGCAGTTTTACGACAACATTTTTTATTATCGTCGTTTTACTAATTGATAGTTTTGGTCTTCGTTTTGGCAACGTGAATTAGCGGAACGAAGCTCGGTGGAACGTTATAGAAACGTAAGAATCATCGTTATAGGAACATCGAACCCCCGGGATCGCGCTGAAGCAGGCAGCTTTGCTCGATTAAACCAACGAGAAGACCAATTCGAGTGATCAACGAACGTCACGAAGATCACTTTTTGAAACTCTCGCGCTGTGGATACTTGTGGATACGTTCCTTCTTTCATTCGACAAATACATATAATTAGAGTTTTTCAGTTGTCACCTCAACTCAGATAGATAGATTGAAAATATATAATCGTGCAAACTTGAATTTTCAGTATATTTGAGTCCGACTTGCGAAACATGTATGTTCTATCAAGCGTGTCCAGAAGAACGTAATCCTGAATGAAAAACCAGCAAGGTAATGATCCAGCCTTTCGACTTGCCTGCTGATTTCAAGCGAATTTAGGCGCCATTTCGATTTGCACCTTGTGAATCAAGCCTTAACCAATGGGCTTGGTAAAAAATTCACCACCGGCCCGCACGTGTGCGCGTGTGTCTCTGTGCACACGCGTGGAAAAACACACACGTGCTGGGCGTGATGCACGCACGCACATTTCCAGTAGGTAATCAGACGTGCTGCTGCAGGGGGTGCGTTAACCTTTCGATCGCAGATCGCCAGATTGCAAACACGCGAAAATAAATCTGGCTGGATCCCTTTTTACATCATCGCGTTGCTCGCGCGAACCAATGGAGGAGAGTGTCCGTTCGCGGTGGAAAAATACGACTGTCTTGTAGTCCTTTGGAGGAACGCCGGTATTAGGTATTCGGGGAACGTAATTGCGCCGACAATTTACCACGTAGCGCGGTAACATCTTCTCTGATGCCGGCGTATCCAACATCGAGATCCCCGTATCGAAAGGGGAAAAATGTGCGAAAAATTCGGACGGTAGAGAGCGGCTGTAAAAACTATTTTCGCATCAGCAGTTGTATACGTTTCACGTCTCACTGGAAATTAACACGTAGAATCTGAAACAACGATTCATTGGAGAACACGAGGCTACGTTACGTGGGATTTTTCTAAAAGGAAAAAAAAAAATCATCCCCTAAAATGTTGCACTTATTTCATGCTGCAACACGTACGTAGGAAAAGTTTGTAAATCTAGCGCAACAGGGGAAGGAAGAAGCTCTACTACTAGTTAGTAATTGCATCGACGATTTAACACGTACGGCGGAACGTATCTCGTCGGTACGGTGTCGGTGTGATAAGTAGGATGCCGCACTTCGGTAGTTGCAGCCGGTGGATGCAGACAGAGCTGCGCCCAGTACGCAAAGAGAAGCGTGTGTTGTGGGTTTCCATAGGGTCGTCCGGTGGCGAGTTGGAAGCTGGCCGTCACGGGGGAACGAGAGGGGTTCCGAGGAGGGGGTTAGTCGGCCAGAAGAGGGGGTGAGAGGGGTGGACCGTGGGGCTTTAATGAACCAATTTAAATGCATGCGATGATCAGTTGGCCTCTGAGCCCTCTTCTTCTTCTTCTTCTGCGGGCTCTTTCGACGACGACCGGCTACCTTTACACACGATAGGCCACGCCACACGACACACGCTGCCTCCTAGGACTCCCACTCTCCCCCCCCCTCTCCCCCCTTCGTTTCTCTATTGCTCGTCCCGGCCCGGTCTTTCCTTTTTCTTTCTTCCTTTCTTTCTTTGTTTCCGTCCGTTTCTCCACCTGGAAGCTGCTCGCCGCCGCTGCTCCATCTCCATTTTTTAATGAAATCGGAATTGCGGCTCTCTCGAAAGCGCGCCTCTTCTTCCCTTCCTTTGAACGCCGCTGCGTGCACGCGGCGTTTTCGCGGACAGCGAGCGGAAAAGAGAGAGGCGAGCCGTTTGAAGCCGTGACCCGCGGCGACAACCGGGAATCGTATTAACCGGTAAGTGAGATCATACCGCGAGAAATCTCCGAGAATCGGGTCTTTCGATTTTCTCGCTACGTTCAGCGGTTTCCTTTACGCTTTATCGAATGACTGATGCTCGTTTGGAGGCGTTTCGACACTGCTGGCCCCGAAACATCTGCGGCTCAAGCAGCTTCGCTCATCGACAAGCTCGACATCTTTCCTGAGATTCGGCATTTCGAAATGCTTCCGAAACATGCTGCTCTATCGTCGAGGCCACGGATGTTGAACACGATTTGATGGCGAACGTACGCGCGATACTTAAGAACGAACGAGAACGAGAGACGAAGAGCGAAAGAACGAAACGAAACGAAGGCTGTGGGGGACCTGTCCGCGAGTCTCGTGCGAGGCAATGATTGCAACGACAAGACGTCTTGACACCCCATAAAAAAGAATGATACGCGTCACCGTACGTCGACCCCCTACGACGCATCGGCACCCACGTCCGCGTTTGTCATCGTCGCTGCTTCGGCGATTGACGAGTTTTATTGGTGATTAATGTCGATCCAACGATGCGATAATAATTTTCTGAGAGACATGCCGATCCATTCTCGTATCGGCGATGAAGATCGTCAACTTCCTACACCGAATACTCCAAAGACGAATCATTCCGAATTATATATATATATATATTTATTAAAAAAAGAAGAAAATAAAAATACACGCCCCTTCCTTCAATTTATACCAATATGTACAAAGCAGATCTTTCGACAAGTAGGTCGCGAACGAACGCGAAGGGAAAAAGAAGGAGGCAGTCTTCGATGACCTATTTCACGAGAATGTCTGGCCATGAGAATTTTCTTCGCGTAACGTTTTCACCGGAGATGAAAATGGCGATTCGCGGAGACACGACGAAGTCGCGCCACGCATCGGCACCCGTGTAAAATACGTAAACACACACACACACACACACACACACACATACATACGTGCAGAGCCGCTCGTCATCGTCAGGGGGCTGTCGAACCAACGTGTTTTGTCGATAATCAACGTCTATCGAACAGCGTAATCGAGTGCAAGCGCGCCCGCGTTCCTCCTCCACCTCCGGCTTCCTCGCCACTTTCATTTCGATCGAGCGAAAATGCTTTCATGAAAATTCGTTCCTTCGGCACCGAGTCGAGTCGTCGCGTCGTTTCCGCGCTTGCGACGTTGTCCTTTCACTCTCCGTCGTTGATTACTTCGTTCCTTCTACACCCCTCGTGATTTCCTCCTTTTTTCCTCTCTCTCTCTCTCTCTCTTTTTCTCGCTTCTTCTACTTACTCTACTACTCCGCCCCCCGAATATCGGAACCGTGACGAGAAAAACGCGGGGAAAAAAATGTCGGCGACACGTTTGGCGAGACGGTATTTTTAAATCCTCCGCATTTCCAACTTCCGCGTCTGCCGAAGATACATTTTACATACGTAAGAAGTCTTTATCCTTCGTACACTTTCTTAAGTATTGGAACTATAATTGACTAATCATTCTACGAGTATTAATATTAAAAATTTCTTTCAATTTTCCTGTTGTTGATATCGAATCGATTTTACATCCGCCCCCGTTGCTTCCACCGATATCCCCAATTCCAATCAAAAAAAAACTATCTAACGATCGACATTGCAACTTCAGTTAAGATTTAACTCGAGTCAAGATCAAAGATAAATCGGAACTAATGGCCAACATGGGCGTAAAATGCTCCGCGAGAAAGGAGGAAGAAGAAAAGGAAGAGGAAGAAGAGAGAAACAAGAAACCACGCTTTCTAATAAACCGAACGACCGCGAACGAGCTTGCGGAAAGTTGTGTGGAATACGTCTGGTGGACGTTAAGAACGGTCGCAAGCTGCAGAGAGAACACTTCCAGTTCTCGCGGATCCGAGCGGATCCGATAAGGAAAAGGAAAGGCTTGGCCTGGCCTGTAGGTAAAAACTACTAAAAATCGTACAAACTGGCAATGATTTACATGTGGACGGTGGAGACCATAAAGTATGTAATTAGTCAAAAAATGCGCAAGTCTGGTGTATTGGTGGTTTGTTTGGTGGCGGCGGCGGAGATCGGAGCGCCACGAGGCCGCCACGGGGCGGCAGGGGGGATTTTTCACCCGGTGGCTCACGGCCTGCAGCGAGCATCGCCTCCTGCAAAGTCACGGCAGTGAAATTTAGTGCCCCGCCACTAAATTTCTCAGGTATTCCAATATATTCCGCGGTGCGTATCTACCTGTTCCGCGCCTCCTCTCGCTCCCACTCTCTCTCTCTCTCTCGCTCGCTCGCTCTCTCTTTCCGTTTTCTTCGTCTTTTCTTTTGCCTTGCGTCTCTAGCGGGTTCCCTTCGTGTTCCGTTCGCCAAGGTTTCTCTCGCTCGCTCGCGCATCCCTCCGCGCGGTTGCTCCGCAAGTTTCCCTTTCTCTGTCTCCGTCTCTTTTTTTCGCCTCACCGTTTCGCCGTTTCTGTCTGATTAACGCTCGCGAGGCGAGCGAGCGAGTTCACGTGAGACGAGCGTTTGTTGCACACGCTCGACTTTAAAAGAAAAGGCACGAAATGAGGATGGGCGTTCCCCGCCGGAGTTATTAATGGCTTTGACTTCGTTGCTATGGATATCCATAAGTCTTTGGCCTGCGAGAAAAAGAGAGAGAGAGAGAGAGAGAGAGTGAGAGAGAATGGGAAACGTGAGGATACGAGCGAGCGAGATCGGGCCCGAGAAAGAGGAGACCGCCGCGCCGGCACGGTCTTCCTCTCTTGGACCTCTCTCGGACCCGAAGGACGTGAAACACGAGAAAAAGGCAGAAAGACGAGAAAGGGCAGACCACAGGGTAGGTGGTATCCGGATTTGTCAATTTTTTTCTCCAAAGCTGTTTATTACAAATAATAGCTGGGAATCGATGTCCAGATGACGACGATGATCGGGTACGATGGTCGATACTCGCCGCGTTCAGCGAGACTACCGTTTCGATATCGATCATCATTCCGGCGGCCATGATCGACCGCGATCGGCGATTTACCGCGATTAGACGCGTCGGTCTATGCCACTGCACGACGATGCCGCGTAATGAGAATATTCCGACGTTAATCCATTTCAGCTACTAATTACGCGCGATCGGCACCGATAACGAAACCGATAACGCCCGACTGAGAGAATCCATTTTCCCAGTTAGGCAAATGGAAGAGAAGACTCGATAAGAGGCGTCCGCGCGCGGTGCGTGATGTTAGATATATGAGAAGGGATGGATCTTTACGAACCGAGGAGAATCGAGAACCCGTTTTCGAAGACGATCATCGAGAGACGACGAGTTTCCTGGCGGCGGCGGCGGCGACACGCCGCGTGTATTCGAGAAAACGGGATTGCTCGTAACGCCTCCTCCGCGCGGTGTGACCACGTGAACAGAGAGAGAGGTCCGAACGAGCTCGAAGAATAAGTGTGTGTAAACATAATGGCAGAAATAACGTCGAGCGGGAGAGTCGATACCTGTCGGAGGAATTCGCGTTCGTTTTTATTGGCATCGCGGCAACGACGAGCGGCAAGCGGGGTTGCATCGGTTGGACTCGCAGCGCAGACTTTGCCGCGCGGCGATTTCACGTGCGAGTAGTCGCGTTGATTCGTGTGAAAAAAGAAAGGCGAAGCGTGAGCAAACCGTAATAGCAGAAACACGGCGCGCCGCGCCGGCTACGAGGCCGAGACAAACCAACCACCGCGAACCAACGATCGCCGTTCCGTTCTTTGCCGACATCGGTTCGAGATAACCCCGGCGCGATCCAGGCCTGTGTAATAGCTATAAACAGTACATAATTTATCGCGAGTCTGTGCCACTCTCAGCCGGGCGAGCGGATGAAACGTTGGAAACGTTCCGTCTAACTGTACGCGAACGCGAAACTATCGTCGATGAAATTTCCACGATACTCGAGATAAGAATAGCTTCGATTTAAACAGTTTATTTATCCGTCACGTGCATCGTTCGGAGATTTATCGTCACGGGGAGGCCACGACGAACCGTCAACGTCTACGTGGAATAGTCCTAGCCGTCGTATATCGATACTATTCTCGCGTTGTTGCCAGAAGAAACTGGCTTTTCATTCTCCATCTCCCGGATCTTCCAGCGCGATTTTCATTCCCCTTATCCCGTAGAAGAAGAAAGAAGAAAAAAAAAGAGAAAAGAAAAAAAGAAAAGAAAAAAGAAAAAGAAAGTTCCAACAAGACAAGAGGACGCTGCCGGGTGTGTTATCGGCGAGACGAGACGCCATTAGGGAATCCTTTGAAAAGGTGGCGATAATAAAAAGAGCCGTTCCTTCCGTGGTACTGCAATAATGAGGACGAAGTTCGGCCGTGTCGTTTCACGCGGAAGAAAAGAAATTCAAGAAAAGGAGCAGGAACCGGAGAAGTGGGCGAATAAAAGAAGAAGAAGAAGAAGAAGGAGAAACTGCTGGAAAGCGCTTTCTCGTGGCAGGATTAAGGGACATTATGGTACGCGGACTTTTTTAAAGGGAGTAGAAATTTCATAGTTTATCGGACCGTTAGGATCTCGTTCCGTACGTCGCTACCATTCTTTCTCATTCGTGGAGCAGGAACAACAGATTGTCGCGATTTTCCTCGAATTCGCTAGGCCAGAATTATTTGGTATATGCAACTATGTGTATGTGTATATATATATATATCGGTTGTTTTATTTCCCTTTTCCAAAGCTGGGACTTTGCCTGCGCGGGAAACTCGAGCAAAGGTAGCGACGATCAGAAGAAAGAAGGTTTCGATTCACGAGGAAACTCAATTATCGACCGTGGAACCCGGAACATCATCCAGGGGAGTGGCAACGATCGACTCTTCTGGAAGAAGAAAGATCCATTTTTTTTTTTTTTCTTAGTCCTCGTCGAACAGCGGAGATCGTAATATCTCAATGACGCGGCGTGGATTTCCATCTCGGAAAAAATTCAGCGAAAGTCGAAAGACAACGAGGGCCGAAAAGCAAACGGGGGGGAGGAGGGAGGGACACAATAAGAGCAAAACAGCATCAAGGGAAAGAGAGGAGACAGAGAGAGAAAGAGAGAGAGAGAGAGAGAGAGAGAGATTCTCGCGGTCGAGAGTTTGGCGTAATGAAAGAAAAAGAGGGAGAAAAAAAAAGGAGCAGCAAATTGACCGCTGCCAGCGGGAAGCCGAACGCGACGGGGAGTCCTCTTTGCCCAAAAAATCTTCCGTCCTTCTTCGTCCCGATTCCTCGCTTCGAGCGCCTTCTATCTTCATCCCTTTCGCACGGGCCGCGCCGAGCACACCTTTTCTCTCGTTCCTCTCGTCGTTCATCTCGAAGCGAGACAAATGAGCGGCATCCGTCTGCGTCACCTGTCCGTCAGTCCGTTCGTAACTTTTGACTCGAGGCAAATCGACGAGAGAGAGAAAGGAACGAAAACCAACTTTTTTTATCGTGGCCACGTCGCCGGTAACCCGCGAACGTAACCGTGCGCCTACCATCCAGCGAGCTGTTTCATTGCTCTTGCTCATTTTCATTCGCAAATCATCCCTCCCCGATCCGATGTCTGCGGATTTTAGAGTTTTTGATAACGTAATAAGCCAGTACCAGTATCGTCGAAAGCAAGGTTTCCGATCTCGCGTGCACGTTCCAATCGGGAAAGGAACTCGATTTCTATTGAAAATAGAATGTTGCGCCTGCAACGAGGGAATTCCTTTTCGAAGGAATGGTCGTAAATTGAAGTGGTTTAAACCGAAGTGGATAAAAAACTCTTTAGGAGAAAGAAAGCAAATGAGGTGCTGGACTTTCTCCCCACTTATGACGCACTCTCTTCGTCCAACTATGAAGTATTTGGTACCAGGTACTTTTGGTAGCCGTGGAAGAGGACGAAAAACTTGACAACGAGAATGTGTTGACCGAAGAGTTCAATGTGGACCATTTGACCATCGTTCGTCGTCTGAAAAAGCTCGGAAAAGCATGGAAATTGGCTGGATCGGTCCCCCACGAATTCTGACATTCACCATTTACTTCAATTATTGCTTCCCATTTGCTTGGCAGCCGGTCGATTCCACGGATGAAGAAGTTGTTGTTTTTAGAGGCAATTCACTTTTTGACAGTGGCCACCAAGTCACTCAAGTTGTCAAGCTTTCGCCCACCTCCACGGCTGCCGAAAACGCCGGGTCTTCGAAATATGATGGTCGACCTCATCCTTTCTCATCTAGCGAGGTTTCTATCGCCCGATTTGAACTTCTTGAACCATCTTACGACTTGGCTTTGGCTGATTGTTCCATCGCCAAAAGGTTCGTTGAGATCGCGAAATGACTGGGTTGCGTTCCAACATTTCTCGAAATGGTAGAGCATAATATGTCGAACATGGATATGATTTTCGATACGCATTTTCACTATCTGAAAAGAGAGGATTATTGTTGCGAAAGAAAAATAAACAAAACGCGAATTTTCAAGACGAAAGCAGTCGCGAAAAAAATGCGCAATAATTATGCACCAAGCCAACACTATGAATCGCAGCAACCTGCGTAAAGAAAAGTAATATCTCTGTACATATAAAGGAACATGAATATGATACGAATGTGTAATTAACGGCCGACCAACTTAACGCTCGAGTTCTTTCGAATTGGGAAAAACAGTAGATTGAAAACAGTAAGTTCCTTCTTGCGAGCATTAGCAAGGAAAGCTTTGTTGGCCAATCCTGACCTGCGTCATTGTCAGATAGGCTCTCGATTCGTTGTTTCGAAACGGTGTGCATTCGAAAACGCGATGCATACGCGCGAGTTACCATCGATGTCCGTAAGTCGATTACGTCTCGTGGAATCGGCAATTTGCCGCGAAAAAAAACTTACGCGGAACTCTGCTGGCCCCCGGTTATCTGTCGGTGTATCTTTCAATATGATCGCGAACGACGTAGCAATATATTTTACAAGTGTTACTTCCATCGCAAGCCAGTGTATCGCGCGGTTATCTTTACGAAGCAGGACTAGAAACGCGACTAATGAGAAATTATTTTACCTGTTGCCGCGCTAGCGCCGATCATCAGATTCACGAACAGCCGCGTTTATGATAACAGAAGAATCGGCGAGTAACCGGAGGCAAAAACAGCTTATCCCTGTATGTTGTCGGCCGGTTGTCGTCCCTTAATGTGGAATTAATTAAATCGGAGTCGACCGATCGCGCCAATAAAGAAGCGCAATCTTATCGGGCGACGTCACGCTCGCGAGCCTCCGAGTTCCCGAGATTGCCTTTCCACCGTGTTCCTGTCACTCGATCTCGTTCACATGGATTCATTAAGATAACGAAATCCATATTTTCGTTCGTTTAATCGTTAACGGTGGAGCGTGTATCGGCTCGAGGCCGAGAATCGTGTATCCGGCGAATGGAATGCGACGTGACGATTCGTTGTCCCGAAAATTACGCTGGGTGGCCATGGCCCCCGTGACAACAGCCCCCTCCCCTCCCGTGTGCTCGAAGGGATATAATCTCGTAGCCATTACCGTTGGAAAAAGAAATCGGCAGGCAGCCGGACGATTCTCGGTTCAGGAAGCGCGAAGAACGTTCCGAGTCCGAGGATCGAAGGAAACTCATTGACCGACCGGCTTCCTATTCTAATAATCGCCGCTAATTACCGTGACGAAAATCGTCAAGCATCTGCGGAGCGGTCTGCCGAGAGGTTTTTATAACCGATCACGCGGCGGTTTACGGCTTGCGCTTTTAATTGTTCGGAAACACGTCGTAATTAGTAGCGACACGTCGTAATTTATCGAAAAAAACCGGTGGCTGCCGACGAAAACCGCGACATTGGCATTTCTGTGGAACGCGTCCGCGTGAGAAACTTACTTACGCCCGAGGTAACGCGCGTAAATGCCTGACCGGGTGATCACCGAATCGGGATACGTTCGAAGAAGGGTCGAGATTAGGATCGAAACGACTGTTAGGTGTGTCGCCGTGCTCGTTTTGAAACGCATCCGGAGCTGCTTCCTGGTAGCTCCTCTGCGTCCACGTGCGTCCAACGAAAATATACGTTCCGTTACGCCATCGCGAGATGCTTGCCACACGAGAGACAGAGGGAACACTGCACCGGGCCTGGAACGAGGAACGTAGACAACGCTGATTTATGGATTTTCAATCTCTCAATTTGCGAAAACAGTAAAACGGAACGTTTAATTTTCACTTTACGGTCGAAACTTTTCGTAATCTAATTGGCAGTTATCTCTATGTCTCGCGACAGCCTCGCGCAAGCTGAAAATAAATTACCCGAGCAATTTTACAACTCTTCTCGCGGTATTCCGTATATTACAGAATTTACATCCTTGCCCGTGCAGAGATGAAAAAGCGAAAAAAGGGTCACCTTTTTCCTTATACTCGTCGCCGTTCACCTATTGCGACGCCCTCTGCATAGAAAGGAGAACTCGAAAAGTCGCATTAAAGGAGACTTACGATCGAAAACTGGTTAATTCCCGGCCAGCCACGGGAATTGCATCGGGAAATCGGAATAACGCGTCAAACGCACTTATCGCGATGGTATAAACAGATCGTAAATAACCAAGAGCGAGGGGGGGGGGGTTTCAGGCTCGTTTTCAAGCGACGTAGAAACCGAGAGCGATGAACAAACAAAGACGTCGAAGAGACTGTCGTCGGATTTTTATTCAGAGGAATGCGACTAACCCGGTGCTCGCAAGAAAGCGAATCACGCGACTCGAGACTTCGTAATTGTCATTCTCATTACACGAAGAGGAACAGCGGATGATTGAAAACAGAAAAAGGGGGGAATCGAAAGTTACCAACCGGCGAGGAGGCGAGCATTTATGGTTAGTCGCGTTCCCGACGTGAAAAAAACCTTTTGAACGCGTGACAAACGCGATACGTGATATCGATGTTGCTTGCACGAGGAAGCATGCAGCACCATGGGGGTTGCGAGGTAAAAAAGAAAGGCGGTGTGCCAGAAAAATATTGAAATTACGGGTAGGTAGAGGGAAACTGTGCTACAAAGTCGAGCGCGCGCGGCTGTAAATTAAAAATGGAAGTGGAAAACAAGTTGTCGATAGATCGCGGATGTTTCGTTTCGCGTTGAAATTTTATTTTATTTTATTTTATTTTATTTTTTTTTTTTTTATACACAAATACGTGTATAATTCGCGGGGTCGTTTCGAGACTTCGCGGTGGAAACTTCGAGCGGCTGCGCGCGAATTCTTGAAATCGCCGGCGTGATTGGCACGAACGAAGAGTCGTTGGACGATTAAAGTCGTGGCACACGATAGCAGAGCGAAGCGTGTTTGCGTTCGGTTTTGTGGCAGAGGCGCGCACCAGCGGCAGAGGATAGAGGGCACAACACACAGGTTGGCGTAGAACAATGCGGCGCAATGGGAGAAACAAAAATTCCGTTGCCGGGGCCGGCGGACGTCGCCGCGGGAAAGCGTTTCATGCAGAAAACAAATTGGTCACGATCATTAACGCCCTCCTCGTTTCGAGAGCCGAGCCTTTGGCAGTTACAAAGCGATATTTTATGTGGCCGTGCCGCACGGCGCCCCGTTTTCAGATAGATAGATTAAACAACGTTTAATGCACTTGTTGCGATGTCGTTGAAATAATTAAAGCTGGCCTGCCGGTTAGGCACCTCGCCGGAAAGTACATCATCACATCGACGATCCCCGCCGATGAAACAAAATCGGGTCTCGAAAATTCAACGATCTCCCGCAAACGCCGCGGTTACGCGATTAACAAAAACCTGTCTGTCTCCTAGTGAAATTCGCATCGCCTTGTATATATACATGTAGTTTTCGCTCGAGCCATTGTGCCACACTCTTTTGAATCGAATATTTACCGGCCGGCGTTTGCGTTTTGTTTCGCGCCAATCTAAACAGTTTACCCCGCCGATATACGCCGTCTGCGTTGGAGTTTTACCTGCCTGGGGAAAACTGTGTATTGAAAATTGTAGACACGAACGTTTCCGAAGCGGCATAAATCGTTCAGGATTATTAATAACCTGCTGCAGCACACCCTCCCTGCCTTCTCCGCGTTCCTTCTCTACCTGGTCACCGTTACACCCACCGTTACCCGATATTCGGTAGCGAAGCTTTTGGTAGGTACAAAGCTGCGTTTTATGCGGTTGCGTACGCGTGTTCCGAATGTATTAAATAACGTTCAATGCACTCTCGCTGTTATATCGTTTGAAATAATTAAAACGATACTCCGCCGTAGTCGTGGCGGAGCGACGCCGCGTCTGGCAAACTAAATCGGGCGGTGTCTTTAACGATTTCGTTAAAACGCAGCCCGGAAACCGGAATAGCTTTCCTATGCTTCGTGACGTTTGCCGAAATTGCTGGCTGTCCTGCAGATCCTTACTCGAGACAGAAAAATACAGAGGCGCAGCCGACGACGACGTAGAAAATTGTTATGTTATCGAGTAAATTACCGTCACCCGGTAAGCACGTGGAAAAATGGTCAAGCCTGCAGCTTGACGATCGACTTTGACGATGCTCGGTTACCATCACGATTCTTCTTCTTCGTCGACGAGGCAGGGGAGGAAAAAAAGTTGTCACTATTGATCATCGTTGTTGACACGCACCTCAGTCAAACGCGTTTCGCACAATACCGTGCGCAAATATGCACACGCACACACGCCTGTGTATGCACGCGCTTATGTATATTATTATTCCTTTTGATTGATCGATTAAATTCTCGCCGATGTAGCTTCCGCGCGAATGTATAAATATTCCATTTTACATAGCTGGTAATGAATGTTTCTCGAGCAGAAGCTCGCAATTAACGAGCCGGGGCGAAGCTCCTGATATTTCAATTAAAAGGAAATCCCCATTTCGCGTGGAGAAAGTTGCGAGGCGGCTCGGTGGAAAAACCGAGCGGTCGCTGCGGCTTTGGTAACTCGTGAAAAATCGCGCGACCGTCGCACTTTTTACGACAACGTCATTATCATAATTACGGCAACGTTGTATCCAGAGGCGTGCCACCGGGAAAACAAATTGGCCACGATCATTATCGCCCTTCGCGATCACCGAGAAAGCCGAGCCTCGTGTGCGGGGCACACAGCACGTGTACGTACTCGCGTGTATACGCGATTCATCGGCCGGAGTGCGGACCACGGTTAAAGCCCCGCCATAGGTACGCACACGTTGGCAAACAATCGAGTTTCACGCGCCGAACGAAAATTACGAATGCATTACGCGTGGCATTCAAGGCGCGAAGCACTCCGTCTTGTCGCGAAACCGCGTTTCTCCCTGTTTCGAGGAATCCGCGCGAGAGAACCTACCAAGCATTGATATCAATTCGATCGATGTCGACGTGTCGTCGTCGTTCAGTTTTTCTCGAGTTTTTCACGCGGCGAACTTGTTGAGAATTCGAGTCGTGCATCAGGTGACCACAATTCGTAGCGAGAGAATCAAAATGAAAAGTGTATGACGTAGACAGGCAACGAAGAGCAAGTTTCCGTTATTGGAAGTCATTAAATCGATCGATAAAAATTTCTTTCAATAAATATGCGAATTAGTTAAACTCAGCAATCGGTGTGGTCCGGTTAAATCGGTGACAGATTTCCTTTTCCCGTCGATCTGTTACATTTCTTATATCCTTACAAAAGAGACCGGTTGCAGCTCTTTACTGTTTAATCGTCCGCTTACTTCTTATTTTATCAACGATTTGAAGGTTGAAAAATGTCGAAAATCAGTCGAAGGTTAAAATTTACGGCTCTCAAGTCGGTGATTTGTAAGAATTTTCATCGACGAGAAAAAAGACGAAGAAAAAATATTTAAAAACCTAGGAGGTTTTAAAATATTTAAAAAAATATTTAAAAACCTAGCGATAGCATCGGTACGTTGCGTAACTGTTAGTTCGAAACGACGAAGATCGTCGGGATTTTTCCACGGAAAACGCAGGCAAAAAGTCCAATCCATCGGCTCGTCTTCCTCCCCTTTCCTTTTCCGGCGTTTCGTAGCCGTCGTTTAATTTCCTCCGACTTGCACGGCCGCGAGTAATCCCGTCGGGCGAAAATATTTTCCAGCGTCATTAAAAAAGTCAGCGCGATAGCTAGCCTTTCGTCCAAACACCGGAGGAAAACGGGAACGATTTCCGACGGCGTATCGTCGGAAAATCAACATTTCACGAAACGAAAGAATTAATCGCGTCACACGCGGCCCTTATTATAATAATTCCGGAATTTTGAATCAAGCTGTCGGCGTTTCAATCAAAGGTTTCAAAAATATCCGCCGAAATCGTTTACTGGCACGAACCGACTGTGTGTTTTACGTCGCTCCGATCCAAGGATAATATTTAACATTATTATCGTGTCGCGCCTTTTGGCTTCGAACAATCGTCTCAAGCGTTTATGTAATACCGGAAATCGACCGTCCGCGCGGAGGAAGCGGAGATTACTTTTGCATAAACATCGAGCGTCGTCGATCACTTTGTTCCTCGCGGCGCAATCGATTTTCTCCGACCGAAAGAGTTTGCTCGACCAGGCGGTCAAGTGACTTTGAAAAACCGGATAATCAGCGTCGCTCGTCGCACTCTGTTCTCCGTGACTCTAATCGAATCAAAGGAGGAATTTGACGATTGTATCCCGATGTGTCAGGGCAACATCCGCGACGTCTGTTAATTTTTGCAGCAATTATCGAATACCGGGTGCGTAAGCGCGAGCGCAGAATTTCGAGACTTCGCTCGATCCATCCGGCGCGGATCGCAGCCGCGTCGCTTCTACCTTTTCGAACTCGGTGGTCCGACCTGCGGCTAACGATTATCATTATCGCCTCGCCGCCTTTAACTTTACAAACGACCGTCTTACGCATTGCTTGAAATTGGCGCTGCAGCCACGGACGACGGACGAGTGAGGGGGAAAAAGAAAAAATAAAAAGGGGAGAGAAAAGTAAAGAGGGTGAGGTCCGAGGGAATACCAGAAAGACCACAAGAGAACCTGACGAATGTTTTACGACGGACGAGTCGAACGATTTTCCTTTGGTGTTTCAACACGATTCGCGATTTCTTTTCCCCCGTTCGCTACGCTGTTTTGACTAAATTTTATTCAAATTTAAGACTTACTCGCAGCAGCCATCTCTCTCTCTCTCTCTCTCTCTTTCTCTCTACGGTCTCGTCTCGCAGTCTAATTCAGTCCGACGTAAAGTCCAATCGAGGTGATCGATTCGAGGAGGCATAAACGCGAGTGGCGGTTGTGCGTGGCAAAAAACGAGAGCGCTTCTTCATCGAGGCGAGGCGAATAGTTTCTGGTTCGCGGACGATGAAATTTTCAGATAAATCATCGGGCAAACGAGATGCACGTTTACACAGAGTTCGATAAGAGACCGGCGTTATTTGCTTTCCCCGATGGCAACAGCTTCGTCATCGTTGGCAACCGGCGATCTCTTTGCCGCTCAAAGTACCAAAGGATCTCTCGAAGAACGAGAGACGTTCGGGCCGGATGGATCGGGGGCGTTTTGATCGTTCGAAACATCGTTCCCCCTTGGGGCTCGTTTTTATCCCCTCGCCCCCTTCCCCACCCCTCCGGTGGATCGCTATGTTCCTTCAGCGTTCCTGCGTGTCGTACGTGCGTGCGAATTCGATTTCACGCGATTCCTTTCGATCGGGTGCCACGTATAAACTATTCCCGTGAGCGATCCACCTTCTCGCTTCTTGTTTCTCGTGCCGCGTGGAACGTGGTTACGCGAGTGAAAAAAAGAAGACAATTAATCGCGCGGAGAGGCATGCGAAGTTTTAAACTCAGACGTGCGCTCGATCGTTTCAAAACAGCCACCAGCACACCCTTTCGTCTCTTTTTCCTTTTCTTCTTTTCTTTTCTCCTCTGCGTTCTCCTCCCCCTCAACCTCGTGGTGGAACGAGTCTCCCGACGAATAGGCACGCGTTTCCGAAGTACGAAAAAAAAAGAAATACCATTCCTTCTGAAGGAAGGAAGAGGGGTGGGGAGGGGGAGGGGCGTCTCGCCTCTTCGAGAAGATCGATTTTCTAAACGTTAACAGGCTGCTTGTATCTAATTCGAAACTTAAATTGTACTGTCCGAACGAAGAGAGCGAAGAGACAGACAGAGAGAGAGAGAGAGAGAAAGGTTCGCGCAACGAACGCGGAACGGAGTAACTCTTCTTCCTCCTTCGTGTCTGCAATTAAGGGAAAGAAAGTGATTCTAAGCAGGGAACGAAGGGGGAGGAAAGAACCGACGAAAAGAGGAAAGTTCGGAGAAACAAGCGAATGGCAACGAGGATGGAAAATCGCTGGGAATCGTTGGCACGCGTCGTTGAAATCGTTGGCAATTGTTCGGCAAACGAGGACAAAAAGAGCGGAGCGTGAAAAGAGAGGCGCGAAGGATCTCGCGTTAAAAAAAAGGATATTAAAGGACAGTCGAGGAACGAGGAGAAAAAGGAATGGCGCGCAGAAAGTGGATCCAGTGGGATCCCCGGGTCTCCCCGAAACGGAAGAGGAGCGGAAGAGTTTGACGAAGGAAGAGAAAATCGGAAAGCAGATGCAAATGGTATGGGACGTGGTGTACCGAGCGCCAAAAAACGGGGGGTTGTAAAATAAAGTTTGCAGGTTGAATCAGCGTAGCAGGCATTGTCCTCGATATCGCGAACGGGCGAGATCAGAGTATCGATAAAAGTGACGCTTGGCACGAGAACACGGAAGGGTCTGAGGGAGAAGAAGGGAACATGGGAAGAAAAATACGCAAATGAAGATCGTTTTGACTCGAAATCTCGCTCGGGAGGAGGAGGAGGAGGAGGAGAAACGAGCAACGTTATTTTCGTTTGCGGGGAAGAAGACGGGATTTTTTCGCCGGCGTTATTTCCAGCTGAAATCTCCGCGAACAAAGAGCTTCGCGCGGAACGAGATTTCAAAGGGTGCGACGCGAAGATGCAACGCGGGAAAATCGCGATCCACGGGAAAAAAAACAGAGAGAGAGAAAGAGAGGGAAAATAAAGAAGAAAACTACGGCGAAGGGGAGAATGGCGGCTAGGCGAATTCAATCTTAAAAAAAAAAAAATGGATACGCCACGGTGGATGCTACTACGGTGCACGATGCAAAAGCTTTGAAGCGTGGAAAAGGAGTTAACGTTAAAAAGGGACGGAAGAAACGAGGAGGCGA
This sequence comes from Tetragonula carbonaria, assembly GCA_032399595.1. Lineage (NCBI taxonomy): Eukaryota > Metazoa > Arthropoda > Insecta > Hymenoptera > Apidae > Tetragonula > Tetragonula carbonaria. The sequence goes on from JAUCRC010000003.1 coordinate 5,493,188, forward strand.
GGAAGAAGCGCGCAAAAGCGGCGATGCCACGAGGAACCGGGGGAGGCGGTAGAACTGAATCGCGGAGGAATCTTCTCGCGGGGAAAATTGAATTTTCGGCAACAGATATTCGAATTTCAGTTTCGGGATTTAAAAAAGTTCTCCGCGACTGTGCGAGAAAAGGGCGGAGGGTTAGAGAGAAGAGAAACAACGTCGGACGAGGATGAAACAAGATGAAACAGAAAAGCAAAGCAAGGGTTAAGTGGAACTGTGGAGGAAACCAGAAGAAGAAGAAGAAGAAAAAGAAGAAGAAGATGAAGAAGAAGAAGAAGAAGAAGAAGAAGAAGAAGAAAAAGGTGAAGAAGATGAAGAAGAAGCAGCAGCTTCTCCGAAGATAGCGAAGCAAAGAAGGAAGAAGCGCGTCCCAGGAAGGAAGGAAGGAAGGAAGGGATCCTGGAAGGCGGATTCACCGCAGGATCGCAGGTAGTAGCAGGGTACGGTAGGACGATTTCTACGTGGCCCATCCCTCCGTTCGTTTTCTTCTCTTTCTTCCACCACGTACACCTCATCCTCTCTACCCTTCTGGGTTTCGTGCCGAACGAAAGCCGAGGCAAAGCCGGAGCCGAACGAAACGAAACACGGTTCTCTCTTATTCGCTCCACCTCCTACCTCTCTTGCATATACGCACACTCGGCTGCCGCTCTTTCTCGCGGCCTCTCTTCCTCGCGAGAGAAAGAGAGTCTTCTCTTACTCCGACGTTCCTTTCGCGACGCTCTCTCTCTCTCGCTCTCGCTTCATCCCTCGAACAGGCGGCGAGGCAAAAGTTCTTCCGTCTTCCTCTAATTCTATCTCGTTGGCCGGCTGTCCCTTTCTTGCTCGCAGCCTCGTTCGTTCGCGCTCTATATCCCTCTCTGTCCGACCCGCGGCATCCGCGGTCACTGCTCTCTGTCCCACCCTCGCTCTCCGCCGTCTCCGTCGCTCCTTCTCTCGTTCTTGCTCTCTCGCTCGAACAACCTATCAACTCGGTGGGTAGACGCGAGCTCCGGACGACGATTCTCTCTCTCTCATCCCATCGACCGACCGTTCTTACACCGATATAGTCCGCGGCCTGGCTCGACTGTGTTCGTGGACGGGAACACGGGTCGTTCTCTACCGGGTGTCCGTCCAACTCGCGCGCTTTTCCCTCTGTCTGCCTCTCGGCAGAAGAACATCATCTCCCGTTCGTTCGATCGTCGTCGATTGTCACCTTCTTTTTCTCCTCTCGCCTCGTTCGATCCAACAGTGCCGACAACAGGCACACGCTGTTTAGGGACTCGAGGCGTGTGGAAAATACGCCTGAAGTTCGCCGGTTAATTGGTTTCTTCGCCGGTAGCGTGTCCCGACAGGCGATTATTTGCCTGCGACCCGGCGAGATTTATTACGCGCGCGATGAATTTTTATTTACAGGATTGAAAAAATACTTTTCGAATGTTGAACGCGGGAGTTTCGAGCGGCTACTCCTCCCGGATTTACCGCTCGGGAATTATTTGTTGCTGAAAAACCGCGAACCGATAGTTGGACCTCGACGGACGAAGAACAAACGTAGCCACCCTTTCGGATAATTTTCTCTTCTCTGGCTAGCTTCTGTTTTGCCCTGCGTCGCAGTGGTGGCCGTCACCTTAAATCACACGCAGACGATTCACGTCTGTTCGATAGGGGATGATTTAAAGCGGCGCAAGATCCACCACTGTTCGCAAACGCCACGTTTGATAACAGAGACCTGTGTAACGTCGAACAGCGCGGAACCATTGATAACAGGTGTTTAGCCAACCGCGTTCCGCGAAATGTTAGACTTCGCACGAATCGTGCACCACGATAGTCAGACGACGTCAGCGTGGATGTTCGTACTATCTAGCCTTCAGAATTACCTAACTTATTGATTACTGACCTCTTGGACGTAATGATCTCTCCGTTTAAGAATCCTCCGTTCCTTTGGACAAACTATTTTCGATAAAAAAGATATTCTTGCAATAGGTATTTCCCACAGTTTGAGAATCAATGTTCTAGTTTCAGGTCGCGTTTACACATAGCCGAAGCTAAATTAAGTCTGTCAATCGCTTTAACTCCGTATATAATGCTTCGTAGAAGCTTCTAGTTGAAAAAACGACCCGATTGAACCTAACTTTTGCACCTACTGAGGATGCAACTACTGACGATGCAAGATAAAACCGAGAGGAAGAAAAATGGGATGATTAAACATCGTATCCGTTAGGCAACAGGCAATCAGTAACAAGAAACGAGTGTCTGTTCGCTGGCACGGCTAAGTTTTGCAAGTCTGTGTTAAATTGCGCGACGCAGAAGAGAGCGAGCAGATCGTTCGAATCGCAGACGAAGCGAATCATGGCTTTCGCCTCTTCCCTTTATTATTCGTCGTTAATTGTTTCGGATTCTGAAACGTCAGACGCTGGAATACGCCGGGAATGCGAAATCGAGGTGCACGTGCGAGGTGCGCGTCGCAACCGCACCGTCGCGGCGAATGATGAGCTCTTGCTAATCACCGCGCGCGAACCGCGTCTGTTTCAAGTCACAGAGAAGAAAAAAGGATCCTGACGATCCCGTAGAAGGACGATCCGCGATCATCGTTGCGAGTGCGTTTCACAGGTTTAGTAGAATCAGAAGATGTAAAAATCAAATTATCTCGTGCCAGCGAATCGCGTCATATATCGCTTGCATACATCGTTTCGAAAAATATAAACGTTCGAATTCGAGACTCGTCGTGGTTTGGATTTACGTTACGAATTTATGGAAACACTCGCTCCGTTAATAAACTATATACGTACGAGCAGCACGTCTAGCGGATTTCAATGACGAGCGGTGTTCCGCCGTAACATAGAACGCTAGATCGGGAAACCGGTAAGGGAAGTTAATCAATTCGAATCGCCGGGGCGATTCTGCAGATCGGCCGACGAGATTACATCTTACAGTTTCGGGACGACGGTCTCGTTCGTCGTCGCGCGAGAGAAAACCCCCGGCGCGCGCGTGTGTGTGCGTGTGTGCAGAGCGGCGACAATGCCGATTGCCGAGGAGAAATTTTCCGGGGCTTCATCTCGAACGTACGACTTCGCAAATATCAAACGTCCACGGAGGAGTCGCGTGTAACTCTCAATAGGCATTCAAACTGTTTGCCAAACTCGGAAACGATTCGATATTACACGCAGCCACGTGTATACATGCATATCACACGTGTACGCACGACTCGACTAGCAATAAGTCGTGAACGATACCGCGGTAATTTCGTGGAATAATAATACCCGTCCACCCAGTACATGACTTTTTTAAAATGCACTTTCTGCTCCATTTTCCTCGAGTTATCGCGTTATCGTTATCACGCGATGCACCTTTCGCTCTGCTCCTGAATTATCGCCTATTGTACGGCGGGAAAATATGAAATTTCGTGCAACCGTAGCAATTTTTCTCCCCTCCCCCCTACCCCCCCTCTTTCATCTCCCACGTCCCGTCGCCGAGAACCATCGTTTCATTCCGATTTGCGAACAAAATACACTCAACAGCCGGCGGCGCGATTGAAAAAGCGCGCCGGTCGAATACAGTTAAAGCAACGATAATAGTTGGCGATATAGAAAATTTTTCATCTCTGACCGCGATGTACATCGAGACCGAACTTTACAACATTTCCTGCACCTCTCGTTCTCCCCCTCGGCTCTCTTTCTCCTCCTCTTTCCCTTCTGTCGTCCGGCTTTTTCTTTCTTTTTTTTTTTTTCATCCGCTGCCTTCGAAAACGTTTCACGCCGACCGATAAACCATCAATTCGCACGGCTTTACGAATCGGTCCAGAAAATATTTTCCACCCATTAAAATATTCGAACGAATAAAATTTCGAAACGGCCGCGGTATTATTATCGCGAGATGAATCAATTAACCTCGAGACTTTCCATTTGAAAGTAACGTCGATGAAACCAAGAAAAAATCAACAGCTCGTGGAAACAGATGCTACCTCTTGTTCTATCCAAATTTTAAGCGTTAAAATTCGCCAGCGAGAAAAAGCACGCGAGACGTACAAGCCGACAAACTTTTCCACCTTGGTTTATTAATTTTTTGATTTATTCATTTCCTACTTGTTCGTTCTCATCCGAGCACGCCGAGCGGTCATCGTCGGCTCGATCGTCGTCGGATTAAAAAAAAAAAAAAAAAATCCGTTGCTGATCGATGACGGCGAATCGGGCGAAAATGCGCGAAATTTCAAGCTCACCCGGTACGTGTGGTGGCACATACAGCCCCGCGGTAGACGAAGCTTTGGGTCGCCGCTAGCTGCGGGCGTCCGGACCTCGCGTCTACCCTCTCATTTACCATTTGGTACCTATAGATAGGTACCTATATATACGTGCAGGTACCTAATGTACGTGCACGCAGACAGAGGCGCGAGAGAGCCGGGCGACGAAGACGAGCGTACGGGCCACTAACATGGAACACGTAGGTACACGCGAACACACGGATGAAACGACGGGCAGAGGACACACCGAGAGAGAGGTGGTGAACGGGCCGAGAGAGAGTGCAGGACCCTCTGGTCTTCTCGTTCTTTCTCCTACTTTCATCAGTGCCGCGTCCCTTTTTCTCTTCCGTTTCTCCCTGTGTTCTTCACGCTGGGTGCCTAGGTGGCTTGCATGTACTTATTTTTTCTACATAGCAGGCTCGCTCGCGCGAGAGAGCGAGAGAAGAAAACCACGTACATATATATATATGTACCGCGTGGTATATAGGTGTGCAATGCTGCATCCGTATTCGCGTATATTATGCCGCCACGTTACCTCCGTCCCTGTCCCCTCTACGCGGCCTCCTCTGCTCGTTTCTATCGTTCTCTCGCGGCTACGTGTATGTATATATATATATATATATATATATATATATATATATATATAAATACACGCGGACCGATATTGTGTGCTCGCAAGTAGAGGATAGAGAGAAGAAGAGAAAAGCCGCGTGGTTTTGCACACCTAGACCGCGGCGCTCACTTTGCCGTGTCTTTGCTGTCTTTGGACACGGAAAGAGCAAGAAACTAAGAGAGAGAGAGAGAGAGAGAGAGAGGAGGTGGAGGTGGCGGGATTGGCGACTCGTGGGATCGGGACCGAGGCGGAGACGGGAATGCCGAAAGGCGAAGTATCTCGGAACGGCGGAAGCTACGGGAGTTCTGCCCGAAGGGGTATTTTTTCCTTTTTCTTTTTTTTTTTCTTTTGGCGACTCGGAAAGGAGGAGAAGAACGAGGGTGGAGAAGGGTACACGAAAATGGGGACAGCGCGAGGGAAAGAGATCGGGACGAGAAAAAGGGGGATAGGGCAGAGGCGATGATGAAGAGGGTGAACGTTGGATAGAGAAGTTCCGGGAAGGGCGCGTGTGTACGTATCTTTCGTCTCTTTCTAGGCGAAATTGATCAACGTCCTCGGGAAACCGATTAACCGAGCCAGACGTCTGCCATGAATTTTATAAATATATTTTCTTTGAGCTTTGCGCGCGCGGGCCACCATCGGCCCCGGCTTTTGCACCAGAGAGAGATTCCCGACGATTTTAGTTGATGAGATTGCACGGTACCGAGCGTTTCTGCACGTACCGACTCTGATTGCGTACAGAGCTATCCCTCTGCAAGGTAGCTTCGCGTTAAGTTCACGCGTGCCGATGAAGATGTATTTTTTTTTTTTTTTATGTCCGGGCCAGAAATCGTCGAATTGGAAAAGCCTGGTTCGCGCGGAAGGAATTTTATTGATTCGACACGCGTGATAAATTTGTTAAAAACTTTCGTACATACATACGTACATACATACACCAGATACATCTACACCAATGGTTCTTTGTGCGAGATCATAAAGAACCGTGCAAAGGCGCATGAATGAAATTCTAAGAATAAGTCTCTAAGGCTATTCATCTGCTGGGAATCGGTCCAATTTTCCAATAGGCTGCTAGACACTTCTAATTTTGTTGTTGTTGTTGTTATTATGTAGAAAGCGACGTAACCGGCACGCGCGTTTTAATTGAACGCTCGTTTCATCCTATCGGATAGCTCAGTGCGCTCGCGCGCGCGCACGAACGACAGGCTTGTATCTGAAAATTGAAAAGAGTCTGGGAAATCGTGGGTCCTTCACATCGATAATTATAGCTTTCCGTCGAGGAAGACGTTACGAGCGTGGTGTATCGTTAGACGCGACAATGAATCATTATCGATGGCGGCGATTAATCATAATCCCTGCAATTAATGTCCCCTACGCTCGCGAACGTATAATTACGATCTCGTACGCACGAAAAATCGGACTTTTGTTTCGTTCGGGCTGTTAGCCACTGTGTCTTCGACGGGACAAAGAGCGGGAAAAGTTCTGTCGTCGCGTAGGAACGCGACCACAAATCAACTTCAAACGTCATTAAAAATCGTCCTCGAACTCGTCGACTGGAAAATAATCGACGGTGTATGAACGGCAGCCAATGTCGCAAATAATAACGAACCGAGAGAGAGAAAAATCGAATTTCGTCCGAGTTCGAAATGGAGCAGGCTCGACTAAACGCGAACTATTTCGCGAAAATCACGTTTTCGCGTTCCATTTCATTCCGTTCCTTCGAAGACACGTTCTAATCATCACGGCGTGAACACAGTGAGAGGATCGTTTAACGAAAAACGCTAATTGATTTGAATCGTTTGGGAGCAACGAAAGTATATGTTTCACGTTGGCAAATGATCAGAGGGGTAAAATCACGTTGGAAATCTTGTTTAGGCAATGTGAAAAAATTGGACAGTTTCTCGTGAATTTTCTTCGTAACCCGTACGATTCTCGTTCGGGTCGTTTTTAGTTCCAGTTTTCAGTTTCAGGTCAAAAGGGGCGCGATCAACGTTCAAGGCCGGCGCGAAACTTTACGATAACGAAGGGAATAGATTTCCCGTGGAACTCGACGCGCGTGCAAAGTTCCTGCAGTAAGATTTATCATCCAGCGTCGGTCTTGGTAACGGTTCGCCAACTTTCGCCAACAAAACTGCTTCGTTGTTGAACGATATCGTCGGAAAAAAAAGAGAAAAAAGAAAAAGAAAAAAAAAAACGCGCGAGTCGCGTTCCGTTACCGCGTCGCTCGCGCGCTGCCGACCACCGAGGGTGATTCGTCGTTCCAAGCAACGAGAACCAGCGGGCGAACGTGCGGCCAACGCACGTTCAAAGGCGTACCGCGTGTCCAGTTGTCGTTTGAATTCGTCGAAATTCATTTATCGTATTCAATTATCGGGTCGATAACGCGATTAAAATCGCGCTGAGCACTAGCAACCGCGTAAACACCGATTATAATATATTATTTTATTTAACGGTTATTTAATACCGCGGCCAATAATCGCGATTTATTGTTCGTATTTCGGCCAAGTTTCATAGAGCGTATAATGAACTTTCCGGGCAGAAACATCGAATGAACAAAAATTTACATAATACCGGCGGTGTTCACTTCGTTTCGTCGCGAATAATCAAATCAATTTTCCCCCGGCGTGCGTATTACCCGCCAGGGAGAAATGCTCGGGCGATCGGAAAGAGGGAAGAGGGAACGAGAGAGGGGGAAAGAAGAAAAAAAAAATTAACGCATCGTCGACGTGCATGGTCAAATAACTTTATACACGTCCGTGTTCCGTTACACTCTCTTCTTCGCGAGTTCTTCGACTTGGGCCTGGATAGCCCAAGACGCGTGCAAATTGAGTTTAAAGTGGCCAAAATTGCGACCGAAATGCTCACTCGAATGCTTCGGACGATTATGCCACAATTTGCTCCCTTTAATCTCTTCCCATTTTTCTCCGGTTGTCTTTTCTCTCTCTCTCTCTCTCTCTCTCTCTCTTTTTTTCTTCTTGCGGTCACGAGAATCGATACTTAATTGCACGCGAACGATGTTCCCGGTCGGCCGGCGCTTCTCGGAAGCATTAAAGTTAGCGGAACTTCTAAAAACGACAAGAAAATAACGAGAAATCACGATCATTCTCGATGGCAGGGGAAGCGAAACAACAAGGGTACGAAACGCGCAAGAACACCAAGTGTTAAAAGTCGAACCGACTCGATCATCTCGCAAGACTAATCTGTCGACGACAGAAAATTTTCCCCGATGATTAAGCGCTTGTCAGACATATGCTGTCTTCATTGCTTCCCCTTATACGGAACCACGTGGTCCGTATATGCGTTTCCGTGAAATGCACCAACCCCTCAAACCCATTATTGGCCGACTAATTTGTCGCTGGTGTAACTTTAGCTGGCCCTTTAAAGTATTTCTTTTTCCCCCTCTCCCCTTGTTCCTGGTTTTCTTTCCGCCGTTTCCTTCCCGCCTTTTTTAGTTCTTTTTTTCCTTTTTTTTTTTCTAACTTTTATTACGTGTCAAACCGCGACGAGCGGCCATTTTTGCGTAATCACGATGACCAATAACTTTATCGCGATTTGAGCTATCTGCCCCATTTTTTTTTTTTTTTTTTTAGCGATCAAGAACGTAATGAGAGATAATTGAAAACTTAGCGAGATTATCAGTGTCGCGACAAATAATGTTCACCGCAACATTGGCATCGAGTTTCGCAAGTTTCCAACTAAGAAAAGGAAAGCTCCAATATAGTAGGTATGGAACTTCGATTCGAAGAAGAACGTATTTCATTCGTACGAAAGGAATTCGAAAGCATCGTCGAAGAAACCTGCAACGTGCCAAAAGCTTCGAAATACCGTCAGTCACATTGCAAATTTTTTAACCTTCCAAAATATCAAGGAACACAGTCATCCGGACAGTTACGACATCCTAGCATTCAGGAGGCAGGCGAAGACAAAAAGGGATAGTGGAAAAGAAGAAGCCGGCGTAGAAAGAGACGGAGGAGGAAAAAGAACAAAAGAATGAGAAGAAGAAGAAGAAGAAGAAGAAGGAGAAGAAGGAGAAGAAGACGAAGAAGACGAAGAAGAAGAAGAAGACGGGCGTGTGGCGTGCGTTCGTCGTACGGGACGTGTTATTAGCCGGCACCCTCTTTCACGTTGCCCCGTCTCCTCGAGCATCGCTCGTCTCATCTCCTTTTTTCTCTGATTTCCTATGCGGGGGCTAGAAATGCGTTTAATTAACATAGCTGGCGTGGCTGCATCCCTCTTCTCTTGGGTGCCGAGCAGACAGTCAGCTTTCACGGGCCATTGCACGCACGATACCATGTATTACAAACTATATTTCTTTCTCTCTCTCTCTCTGTCTCTGTCTCTGTCTCTCTCTCTCTCTCTTACTTTCTCTCCTCCGCCGTATCTTTTGCTTTCGTTTCACCACGGTTCCGGATGTACGGCGTGGGTGTGATTTAAATGTTAACACGAAAATTTGAGATCGATGGCCCGTTGAAAAATACGACGCGGATGCATCCTGCATGGCCGTTAAGGATACGCGGCAGTGAAACATGATAAGTAGTTTGCTGAACTTGGTTCATTTCGCGGACCACCGATCGAACCATAATTCATCCTTGCGAGAGAGTGACCGAGTGTTTCATTCAGTAGAAATAATGCAAAGAATGCTCTTAGTATCCAATTTTTCGTCAGCTTCTGCTAAAATCGAACGTCGTCAGATAAATTTGGTAACTTTAAATTCAGTGATATTCGTTCTCCTTAGTTAACCACTGCGTTCAGTTTCCGTAGCTACTCGTGAGTATATTTTCAATTGTCATTAAAAGTTTCCGACGAATGACTTCCCGGCGGATCTACTTCAAAATTAACGAATACAAGTGTTTGTATAAAAAGTCATTTACATATGATACAGGTTGCAAATTTTTCCTTAGTTTTTGGCTGTAATTGAAAAAAAAAAAAAAAAAAAGAAAGAAAAGAAAAGAAGATGAAGCCATCGTTAACGTCATAACGCTTAAACAACACTGTATATGCAAACACATTTGCCGTGGCGCATTCCGAAGGTGAATGCGCATGCGCGTCTGCGCGCGAAGTACCATGTGACGCTCAGTCCGCGGCGGATATAATGCACGCCTACCACGGAAATGCTCTTTCTGACGGATCGGTCGACTAATTTGGTCGTTGTCGCGGGCTATGCCCGAGGATTAATGGCGACCACCTAGTTCACGCTACCGCGAATTCCTTGGAAATTCCCTCGTTCCTTCGTTCCGACGAAAGGAAGGAAAAAAAAAAAAGTTGCCCCTTAATTAACGGATCCGAGTACGAACGATAATAGAGTGCTAACATTGCCATCCTCCATTTGTTCGTCACGACTCGTGACTAAACGCACATGGTAATGGAAAAAACAGGTCCCATTCAAATTCGCGGTATTAGAAACGTGTATAGATATGACACAGTACATTCGCGAAGTACGCCCGATGTTTTCATCCTGTATTACCAGCGACATGTATGATTTATATGTTTTCAGGTTGTACGATGTTTAAGAAAATAGAAATAATTTATACGTGTTATACGTGTCCCGTGTATGTAGTTCTGTGATGATAATTTGGAGCACATATTATCAAGTACGCTGTGTAATTAAATATTCTCGTGACGATGACTTGTAATGATAATGATTCAAATCTAGTATAATACAGTTTTGAGTATAAGATGCATACAGAAAATTATGCAATGCTAAAGTGCAAGAAATATACAATTTTTACTTGGACAACTGAAGGTTGAAGAATCGCCGGAAGTATGTGAAGTATGTAAGAATGGATGTCTCTGCATGAACAATCATTGTCCCTGGCTCTTTGATGATTGATGCACTAGTTGTCACTTACACGCGTCCTGACAATACTAATTATTATAAATAAACGCGATTTTACAACTACGAGCACCGGTATTGCGCGCTATTTCCGCGAGTCAACTGCCAGCCTCGCCGCGCCATCTGACGTACCAAATAGAAAATGATTTCAAATTTTATCGGCATGTAATCTTTGGCGGTAAATTTGAACTTTGTTTACTTTACATTGCACATATACAGATAGTGTAATACAAATTTTTTGAGAAATAACCAATTAATGAAAATAAAAGCGGACTGCTCAATGTGTTCATTTTATTTCCAAAGTAGAAGTACAACATATAGTAATCTCATTGGTAAAATATTTGTGACATAATTAAATAAATTGTAATCGACTGTGGAAATATAATATGTAACAATAATATCGTGATATCGTTAATAAAAAAAAAAACGACTAGAATGATAAAATACAAATTCATTAATGAAATACGCAATTTTTACAAGCATTGCATGCTTGTATATCGTTTAATAATACAAACAATTATTAAAAATATTGAAAATACAGTAATTCATTTGGAACAATTTCAGTATAGGAATTTAATAGGAATATAATCAGTCTTCAACAACATTTAACTGCTTTTAGCTGTTAAATATATCTCTTTCCTTCATTTATTTTATTTCTTGTATTTTTTTTTTCTTTTTTGCACTTTTACCTTTTCAACTATATTTCATTATAACTGAAATATTTTCCTAAATTTTCTTCAAATATATCCAACAGTTACTATCGTTGGCAGAAAATCGTGGACTACAAACATTGAAATGCAAACGATTAATAAGCTTGGCACAATAATATCAAGCTTGTGAAATTCTATTATGGCCTATTTCAATGTCTAGTGACGATTCACTCTAGCCGCATTAATGGCAGCGGACAATTTGTGCTCCTCTTGTAGAGCAGAATCGTTCATTACGATCTGGTATGATCGTGAGATCCTTTCTTTATCGCGAATTGCGAGACTCTGCCATTCTTTTTCCAAACTGTTCATCAATTCTTCCCTCTGCAAGCGAGCATCTTTGATCGCGGATTTGTCGTCTTCGTGTACCCATTTCTTCCACAAGGCCTTTGCTTCTTCACTGAAAATATAATGTATGCATGTAAAACGACAGATTAATGGAAAATTACAATAAAAGGGTTCTACTATTTTTTATCATCCCTCTGCTCTTATGATTTAATTCAATCCGCGAGAAAAAAAGTTTTCCTACGTTCGTGGATCACTATCTTATTTGCGATCTATCGGGCATCGAGTGTAGGGCGTTCAGGATGACGAACACCTTGGCACGTATTTACGAAACATTTGATGCGTGTAAGCGAGTTATGTGCATCAAGAGAGAGAGAGAGAGAGAGAGAGAGAGAGAGAGAGAGAGAGAGAGAGAGAGACATGAATGACTCACGGTTTTCGGTTGCAACATTGACGAATCTCGACTAATTCGAGACGAGAAGCAGGAAGTGCTATTGGTCGTCCTAGACCCATACCATCGTTCACGGTCACATGCCGATATTGCAAGTCGAATGAATATTAAAAGGAACTGATAATACATTTCCTGATAATACTTATATTGAATATACGTGTTCGCCATCGAACGCCATACAATACAATAATAATGTTTCAAACAAAGAAGTGAATCTGATATTTCGATTTATTGAAACCTTACCTGTACATCGTTGAATCCATAAACGTTTTCTCTCGTTCGATAAGTTCCGTTTCTCTCTTGTCGATGTTGACCAATCCTAACTTCCTTGATTCTTCGTCCAAATCGAGATTTTCCACTTGATACAGCTTCTTCTCGCGAATCAGCTCCAGCTTGTTCCTCATGTCTCTCAGTCGCAAGGCCTCGTCCCAATGCTGCTTATTGCACGCGTGCATCTCTCTTCTGGAGAGATCCTCGATCTTGCATTTCAGTTCCTTGTGAGTCAAGTAAAGGAACATCTGTTTCGAGAGATTCTTATCACCGGGATTCATTCGCAGCCAGGGCATGCTTTTCTCAACTTCGAACTGTCGGGTGTCCTCCGTCTTTACCTTCTGATCTTCTTTCGTGCTAGGTTTGTCCAGAGAGCTTTCAGGCCTACGATTATCAACAACGTTGTCGTTTAAACGATCCATCGACAATCGCTTTGAATAATCATTTTCATCGATTTCTTGACGAGGGACATCCTCCTGCTGTCGAGCGAGATTCTTCGATTGATCATCCGTCGAGCTGGCGAAACGACTCTCGGCTATCGTGCCATTTTGTGAATTGTTCAGTTCCATATCTTGTTTTGTCGTGTTCTCTTTATCATCTCCACGAAGAGAAACGTTGCCATTCGGTAACAAGCATCTTTCAGAAGATGAACCAAACGCAAGGGACGATCTACTTGATTCCCTGCTTGATGGATTGTCGCCGAAGTCGTCGCTTCTCACGTTGGTGTTCTCCAAACTTCTACGAGCATAGCGAGCTGAATACTTCGAAATGGGCTTTCCCATTTCGCTGGTTTCGCTGCGTGGATACATGTACGGTTCTTGACGCGTTTCTACATTTCCTTTCCTTTGAGAAGACCTGCCGCCATTATCCTCGCTCATTCTCGAATCTCTTCGATAAGAATTTTGCTCGTTTTCGCGAATAATGTTGGTCGAATCTCTGCAAGCACGAGAATACTGAAGATTAGTATCCCTGAGAGTGTTCCAACCGGGACAGATGTTCGTTTCTTTGGGACAGATAAAGTAGGACTGGTATCTTCGACAGGTTCTAGGCAAATACAGACTCTGTTCCGCTCGTTTCTCTCTCAATTTTTGTCTCAACGCTTCCAACGATGTCTCCTCCTCGCGACCTTTTATCTTTCTTCGTTCCTCCAGTTCTTTTCTGTACCTTTCATCTTCCTCCTTTAACAAATTTCTCAATTTATTCCTTCGAACGTGCAATCTCTCTGCTTTCTTAGCCTTCTCGAGTTCGCCTCTCGGATCTAAATTCCTATAATTCCACGAGTCGTAGTGTTTAGCGATTCGACACTCTCGTTCAAAGTATTTCGCGATTTGTTGGTAATAATTGTATTTGAGGAATGCCTGGTTTTGTTTCTGCGCGGCTAGCTGGTATTGCCTCTCTCCATATCGTCCAACCCTTTAAACATGACAAGCCTCTGTTGATGATCTCTCGATAATTCGAATGTGAGCTGAGACGAGCAAGATCGTGTCATTTAGATAACATTTAAAGTAAAATTGTTGCTACCGTTTTATCGATCAACACGCAAATTGAAAATCCTGCTTTATTACTTTGATACAATATTTTTCTAAAAATAATACCACACGTTATTGTCTTATATATCTTATTTATTATATCACCGGCGCGTAGTAGTGCTAAAGTGCGAAAGCGCGTTACTAGGTCGGCGAGATTCACTGAACAATGTTCATTCCGTGAACGATCCGTGACGATCGATCCGTGACGATCGACCTTCGACGGCCGATCGGCACATAGTTGCATCGTAAACAGACGTGGGATACGTCGTAGGATCGAAGTGAAGAGGCGTCTCAACCAGAGAGAGTCACCGAAAGCATCCTAGAAGAAGAGGACCGTCTTCTATTTCGAGCTTGCGTCTTTCTGTGACGTCACGTCGACGAAAATATCACGCGGTTAGGGAGGTGCAGTCGTGGCCCTGATGTGTGGTCCAGGTCTCAATCTTTCCCAGACTCCCAAAAATTCTCAACCACTTCGCTCTTCGATAATTCGACTGCTGTCGACGGTTCGCGAGGATCGGTCGTCCGCGGATCGGGAAGCGATTCGAGAACTCGATCTTCGCGAGACGTTTTCCCCTAGGTCGAACCGGACCGGTGAACCGCGAGGACAATCCGGATTTCCCCGAGTGTGAAACGTCTCGAGAAAAGTGGGTCGTGGCTCTCCTACGTACAACCGATCCCCCACCTTATTATTAACATTTCGTCGTCCAGGAGTCTGTCAGTGGCGCATCGTTCACGTCCTCGAGAGGATCCTCGTCGTCGTAACGCCTCGTCTCGCGGCTCTCGCGATTCCCAAGAGCTGATACACACCTGTGCCTCTTTTTTGTTCCACACAGTTCCATCGGCAGGTGGAAGTCAATACGAAAGTCGGAGTTAAACGCGAAAAGAGAATCCTGCGACACAGCAGAGAAGAATGCCTGGTGCCGGTGGTCAACCACCGCAGAGGACCACTTTTAGGCCACCCTGGGTCAAGGATGGTCCGTCACCTTTGCCTATGCCTAGTGCACCCTGGGCCCTCAACTCCAGGAGAGATTCGAAACCGAAAGTCGAGGAACCACCTCCGTTTACCCAGGTTACTCTCAAAGTGAGTGCTTTCTTTTCTTATTTCGCTTCATTAACGTCGTTAACTTCCGTCACGTATGTAAAAATAAATGAAGGATCAATGCGACGAGATTGTCGATGAAAGTCAACTTTAACTTGTTTCAAGCTACGTCAATTACGTTTTTACCGCTTCTGTTCTGTTTTGGAACTGTCAACAACAGACAACAGCCTCCGACACATCGTCCGATCCAGTACGGATTTATTCTACTAGAAACGTCGAAGAATCACGTCTACCTTGCGCAGTAATCTTTTCCCATTCAGATATTAGGTTTCAAAGTCATCAGAGTTGACTCTATTATTAATAACTTGCGTGGGTGGCGAGTAACAAGTTCTTGCGTTATAAACATTTCGGCAAGCAGGAATTCACAAGGGCATCGCGTCTGAATTATACAACGTGGTGCAATTATTATTAGAAATATGAGATTATACTTCGAATCTCGAGGGATTAATGTACGAAAAGATTTATGATTTATCAGACGCGCTTCTACCCATATGAATCGTCATCTATTCGAGTCATCTAAGCTATCGTCGCTTTGTTTATTTGTGTTTTTCGTCGCGCAACAATTCCAAAACGCGCACTCCCGATATTTTGGCAACGAGCCATGCGAATCTGCCGAACGGATCCTCCATCATGCGAAAATGCGAAAGAACGTGATGTTCCAAGTTTCGAAAACACGTGAAGTCGTCATGATCGTTCACGTCATAATATTGTTTACAACTGTCGCGGATAGTTAGATCATCGACGAGTTTGATTGCAATCTGCAAGATCCACGATCGCTTTGAGATCGATATTTCGCCATACGAAGCGCGTACGAAATTTGTTATTGAATACGTGAGTTGAAAATTTTCCAACAAATGAAATGAAATCCAGAAACTCCGGAAATACTACTCTGTTCATTCTCCTATGAATAATCTCACGTTTGCGCTAGAATTCCGCTTCAAGTAATTTAATACGATATATAAGCTTTTACTCAATACCACAATTAAGCTTTTTCGAACGGTTTCGAAACACTGATTCACTTTGAAGAATGAATTATAAAAGAGTTATATAGATTATCGAATTATCGGAAAATTAAAGGAGAGAGAATTTACTAGAACTACTATTCGCACACTTGTCTACACGAGATGATATCGAAAGCATTGGATTAATTTCAGTTTCTCGATACAAGAGGGATCAGACAGAAGGCTAGCCTCGCGGATCCTCGCATATAAGCTTCTGGGTCACGATTATTTAAAGAACACGCGTTTCTATTTCAAATGTCTTGCCAGTTGCGTCTTCCGCCAGTTTCTTAACGGGTTTATATTACGGTTTTGTGCAAATTTCTGCCGGATTTGCAAGTTTCAATCTAAAAATCTGAACGCGTTCTATGTTCTATCGATCATATCACAATTTTCTCATCCACATATCTTTCACTAAGTTTTTACCTTTCGCAATAGTAGTATCTATCAACAAATAAGTATATCTTTTTTCTCAATGGAACAGAGAATACGATATCATGAAAATACTGATCGAAGCTTGTAGCTTGAAAAATGATCGCGGAGGAAGTGCGCGATTCAGATTATTTAAAGACAATCAAACAGAGATCGATACTTGCCAAGAGAATTCTCGGGACTTTCTTTCTTTAGGAACGAAGGATATTAGGTGGGGGAGTTTTATCTATTTTTCAATACAACCACTATCTTTTCTACAACCACGACACAGATAATATTCTTTTGTTCCTTTTACCGTACCGTTAAAATCAAGTAAGAGAGTAATCGCCAACAGATTGATCTGTTGAACAATAAGATACAAAGTTGCAGATGTAAATGTACGTCGATCGTGAACAATAAAGTGATTGTAATGGGGAAAATTTGGTACGCAACGACTAACAATTGGCGCGTAAATGTTGCTGCTACGATAAACATCATTTTTGTAGGTTTCTCACCGTGAAAGAACATTTGCAATGCAAATTTTCCCCATTACAATCACTTTATTGTTCACGATCGACGTACATTTACATCTGCAACTTTGTATCTTATTGTTCAACAGATCAATCTGTTGGCGATTACTCTCTTACTTGATTTTAACGGATCAAAATACAAATGCGCGAGAATTAAGCGTATAAAAACACTAAAGAAATAATTTAAGCGAAAAGAAAATATTCACAGGTGAAAGTATTTGTAAAAAGACGACGAAGGTAAAAATATTTATCGTTTTTGTAGAGTGTACCGAAACCAGAAGCGAAGCCCTCGACAGATGCACAGCCGCGTAAACAGAGCAAGATCACAATAATTCCGTCACAGCCTAAAAGCGAAAAGAATACGAGCAGTCAACCGGCACCGACGAAGCTCCGCGAGAATGGACGACAAGAGCCAAATTCGAGGCCACAGCTCGAACGACAGGTTCGAATCGAGAGGTCTCGATCTCGAGGTGACACAATACCTCTCTCCAAGAGTGAGAGCACCACAGGTAACAGCATGAATCTCTCCGCAAATATCTTCCCGAACAAATCCTGAAAAGATAAAAGAAAACATAAGTATCATAAACAAACATTATAAGATTATCAGATTCTAATAATCGATACGTTTTAACATTATACTCAACGCATTATACACAACAATCGTCTAATTTTAGATACATAATAAATAATTCAAACCACTTACCTTTCTTCTATTTTTCACAGTAACGACCGTCCCATTAAACGTAAAAAAAAAAAACACGCAAAAATTCGCGATACCACTTGGCCACGATAAAAATAAAGTGTTTCGTATAAATAGGAGCGCCGACATTATCGAAAAGCTCGTCGAGGGCAGCGATCCCGCCACCGCCACCTCCAAGACCTCCGCCACCACCTCCGAGTAGAACGATTCTGAAAGATCTTCAACCGTTGAACGAAGATCAAAAGGAGAAACTAGAAATGTTGAAACAGAGGCCGCGAAAACGTCCTGATTGGGCGAGCATGATGAAGGAAGTCGAAAGCGGGAAGAGATTGAGGCACGTGAAATGCAACGACAGGAGCGCGCCCTTGATCGAGAGGGTGAACAAGGTTACAGCTGATCCAGCAGGTGATCGTCGATCGAACTTCGATACTACTCAGATTTCCCTTGGGTGACTCTCTCAAAAAGGAGGAATCGGTTTCACCGTGTTGATCGATTTAGTCGCTAGTAGAAAACCCTTTTGTTTCGTTACGTCCCGCTTGAACCCCCCCCCCCCCCGCCTTTTACCCTTGTGAATGTCGATCCGAGGGGGTACATACGTCGACGAATGTAATTAATTAAATTGTTAATGAGCTTTCATTCAATCAGCTTTTGTTTCTGAACTGTGATATGACTTGTTTGCGGTACACACAGTAGTTATTGTTCTGATCCCCGTTCTCCAGCAAAGGAACCCCTCCCCCCCTCCCCTCGTCTCTAGCTGAATAATACTATTATCGTTGAATTAATTGTTGTCTACTACGTGTTCAGTGGGTTTTTTTTACCAATTTCCCCTCCTTCTCCCGTTTCCTTCATCCCTGATAATTGAACCTTAAAACTGGTTGCTTCGAATATTCTATCTCGAAGTCTGATAACGAATCGTGGATTAAATTAGAAATTATATCGATATGCGTGTTAAATGGTTGATATATGTTAGTCGTACTGATTGAGAATTTCTAACTAGGGAAGGCACACTTTGTGTTCGAGTCTGAAAAATCGAACATGCATAATCAATTGCTGAAGCAGATTCAGGAAGGTATTAAATTAAAGAAAGTACAGACGAATGACAGATCGAAACCAGTACTGGAGGGTTTGAGGAAATTCCGAAGGCAGCTGACGATAGAGGAACAAATGCAAAAAGCTGAGGAACCCACGGACGACTCTATTTCGGATGATATGGATGACATTGATGCCGTAAGGGATGACTTACAAAGCACTAAACAAATGCTTGCTCTTGAACTTAGAAATAAGGAGGCATTAGAGAGAGAAAACAAAAGATTACAAGTATGTCTCTCAAACTATTGTCAATATTCGTCAAAGGCAGTCCTAATCTACTGATTTTCTTTCACGTTCTTTGCAGTCAAAAATTTTGAATCTTGAAGCGGAAGCTGAACACGCGAAATCTCAGAAAAGCGTGCAAGAACAAAGAAAGTATGACGAAAAATTAACGGAATCGTTGAAAAAGGAGGCTCAGCAAGCAAGGCAGGATGCTGAAAAATTCGAAAAAGAGTATATCACTGTCTCAGAAGAGAAAGACCGGCTCAAAAATGAATTAGAGGAAATGAAAAGGATGTATGCTGCTTTAGAAAGACGAATGAAAGCTGGTACAGACTTATTAATATCTGTGGCTATCTAACAATCATTTGCATATATACGTAACAATAAAAAATTGTAATCAATACTTAACAATGCTAATACTAATGCTAAACAAAAGCGTAATGACGAACTAAATCTCTGATCTGATGTGTTTTTAGTTCTTCATTAATGCTAAATTGCTTATGCTTATACTAATTTCTTGCTTTTCTATTAAACGCTTTGCAAACCAGAACAAGAGCTTGAACCTGAGCCAATAATTGAGCTAGCAGATGATGGAGACGAAGCAGCTTGGTACAATGTTTCAGGAATGGCACTGGCTGGTTGTCCAAGTGCAAAAGATGTAGCAAAAATTGCCTCTCAAAAGAGCGTAGATAAAAGGGAGCCAAGTGAAAGTGAAGAGGAAGAAGAAGAAAACTCAGAGGAGGAGGAGGAAGATGAGGAAGATGATCCAAAAGCAGCAGAAAAGCGGTTGCAAAGAGAGATCAAGCTTTTAACAACCAAGATTAGAAATTTCAAGTGAGTAATAATATTTGTAAATTATATATATAATTACATATATGTATGGTAAAGAAATCAATGATAAAATTGATTAAATAGGGACAAAGCAGTTAATGCCAGAAAAGAAAGACACGCATTGAAAGATCAAATTAAGCAACAACAAAAATTATTAAAAGAAGAAAAAAAGAAATATAAACAACTTCAGAAAGAAGTTGACAAAATGGCTAAGCTAATGTCAGAAACTGAAGATGATGATAAAGACGAAGAAGAAGAAGAGGAGGAGGAGGAGGAAGAAGAAACTGAGTCAGAAGAGTCAGAATCTGAAGAATCTGAAGACGAAGAAACTGAAACAGAAGATGAAGATCAATCTATGGAAGGACAAAGAAATATTTTGCAGGTAAATATCCAGATAAATATTATTTGCAAAATGTCATGCAATAAAATGTTAGACAAGAATTATATATGTACATATATATGTATGTATGTATTTTGACAGAAACAATCTAAGAAACACGAAGGACGTTTAGCTGCATTGAGAAAAGGTAACTATCTACTCAAAGCACAAGTTGATAGATTGAAAGATGATTTAGCAAAACAACGAGAAGCTAGTCTCACTCTACAAGAAGATCTTGACTCGGTGTTAGCAGAATTAGGTTAAGTTAATGTAAGAACATACATCTAAGAATGATTATGAACAATTGTATACGTACACATATAAGTATTACATATGGAAATATAGAAAATTTTATGTCTGAAAAACCAGACGCAACTTGTACACGCACACTCACCTAGCGCCTTTTGTAGAAAATCTTACACTCAAGAAGAATTTTTGTTCAATCAACTACAGAGATGAAGATCTCCTATTTTGTAGTATCGATCAGTAAACACACTAATTTGTTTTCTTTAGTATCTATGGTAAATATTCTGCATGCGTAACGAACTAAAGAAAAAACATTAAAACAAAAGACAAAAACATCATGTAAATTTTCTACATAAACTCTACATATCGTAATATTCTTCGTAAACGTGAAAAATGTTTGTATGAAATTACAAATATTGCTTTTTTTGCTATCATATTGTTAAATATTTTTTAATAAAAACTATTATTATTAGATCACCAAGGTTTTATACAGGTTATTTATAAGCTAAAAATCAACACAACACTCACATGCTTGTAATTGAAATTAATCGACGAGCAGGTTATTTCCAGAATGTACAAGCTTTATTTTTTCAACGACGATATTTTATTTAGTGTACACGATAACATAAATAATTATGTTTATTACGACTTTAAAAAAAAAACCAACTACCCATTCAAAGTAGTTTGAAAAGAAACGTATATTTGACGTATGATAAAATCCCTAGAGATATTTCTTACATTGGCGTCGCAAATACTTTACTTGTATATGGTTCGCATTACGAACATATTATTATTAACAAATATATAAAACTTTTGTTTTGCAATTACACGTGTATTGAACAACGCTTCTTTTTTCTGCTGAGCCAATATTTCTGCTAATAAGTACAATTAAAAGAGGAATGCAAAATGTCGAAAATAAATGATAATGAAGATGATAGCGGTATTTTTAAAATTCGAAAATTATATTTGAAAATCAGATTACTGTTGTTTTTCTCTGAGTTACATATTCTATACAATAGTGTTATAGTTTTAAAACATTATTTGTATCTTAAGTGTTTCTAGAATCTGTCTCAATTATAAAAATTTCATTTGTCATAAACAATAACGAGCATAATGAAACTGATTACATTGAAAAAATATGTTGCATTTTGGAGCAAGCAAGTTATGTTTTTTAGGAGATATTTTCAAGATGATACAAACAATGTGAGATACTTCAACGTTAGTTTGAAAGTGCAGGTAATTAAATTCTTATTGCTCGATATTATTATTATCATTCTCAAAATTACGTACATACATGTACGTTGACAAAATGAAATGAAAAAGTAAATTTATTTGAAAAAAGGAAAGAAAAAAATGGAGTCATATGTACATTCGTCTACATAAAAATTTTCGACATTACATTCGATATACATTCGATATACATACATAACTGAGGTCGAAAATTAAAACATTCGTGTAATATACATGTTTCTCAGCGTGATGTTAATTATCTATCTATTATTATGAAATAGTATAATCGAATATGTTTGCGCGTTTTCGTTTCTATAATTATGGTGTGAATTTGCATGATTAACAGACTGCTTTGTAACTTTCGTGTCAATTAATAATTTTCATATTGGATATTCATCCAAACACACATACAAATAAATATATTTCTTTCTTTCGTAGTAATATATTGGCAAATGGTAGCGCCAATATGCTAATCTGCATGTCTTTCGTAAGTATAAATGTTAACACTTGCTTTCTTATCCGCATTTGCATTTTTACATCCATATAGAATTACAAAATAAATACTGAACGCTTGCAGTTTCAGCAAAAACGACAGTAAAAATTTCCATATCGATGTAAATATTACATTTCGATTTCATAGAATACTGAATATTAAGCGAGTAATGATTTTCTTGCTTGACAAGGTTAGTGAAACCTTGGCAAGGTTAGCGAAACATTTCGCTTTTGTAGAATTTCAGTATTAGGAATGCTAACCATTGCTATATTTCGACACATTTTAGATTCAACTAGTGCAGCTTTGTATTAGTGATTTATAAATATTTTTTTTAGAATCCGCATTACTTATTTAATATCCTGTATTCGTTAAACTATTTTTGAAGAATGCACAAAACTATCCAGGCATAAAGGAAAACAGCATTTACTATAATAAAAAAGCAAAAAGTAAAATATTTCTTGGTCATTTTAAATTAGGTATAAATAGTGTTTTACTTTTTTTTCTTCGCCCAGATTGCAGTGACATTGCTAAAACTGAATGTTATCAAATAGAAATCCTATACTAATCAGGTCCATTTTCTTATATTATGAAGATGCGATATAATGCTAGTGGATTTTTGAGATAATAAATAATTATTTGAAATCCAGTATTATGTTCATTGTCATTGTCCAGTACTATGTCATTGTATGTATCATGCTTACTGATTTTACACGGTAACCGAATTACATTTGCAAAAAATCTACTTAATAATAATAATAAAAAGAGAAAAAAAAAGAAAAAAGACGAAATACATTTTTTCATGTAACTTTAGCTTCTACTTTAATTTTTTTTTCTTCTACCAACTTAACATCAGTTACATGTAAATTATGAATACTTTTTGCTGCAAATTTAATTACAGACTGAGTTGAGACTTGAGTTGTATGTCTGAGATCTAAACGTTTAAGCACTTTACATCTTGCCAAATGATCTAACGTTGCTTCCGTAAGTAATCTACAATTTGCCAAATTCAGTGATGCTAGGTTCATTACTGCTTGCGCTGGCGAAGTTGCTAATTGAGCAACACCAGCATCAGTAACTCGACCACAAGAAGAAAGATCTAATGTCTCGAGATAGGGTAAATGTTGAACTATATATCTCAAAGCTACATCAGTTATATCACATCCAGCCAAAGATAAATTTTTAAGATGTTTTAATCTTGAAGTTTTATCAATTAGACCAGGTCTCGAATCTGTAGGTGGACTGAGAAC
Source organism: Tetragonula carbonaria (assembly GCA_032399595.1). Lineage (NCBI taxonomy): Eukaryota > Metazoa > Arthropoda > Insecta > Hymenoptera > Apidae > Tetragonula > Tetragonula carbonaria. The sequence continues at coordinate 5,516,594 of JAUCRC010000003.1, forward strand.
TTCTCTTAAACTTGAATCATTTAGTCCAGATACATGACTTAGATCTAAGGTAACAAGTGGTGGACAAGTGCAAGATCTTAAAGCACAGACTCCAGTCCATGTACAACCTTGTAGAGACAATGTTCTAAGTTGTGGTAATCTACTTAATAGCCAAGCTAATTGTCTTTTAGTAACATTTGTCCAGTCAAGGGACAGATTTTCCGGTTGGCGGCGAATTATTCCAGTTAAATGTAATGCTGTTAGATGGGAATGAGACATATCCAATTTTCTCCACAAACTAGGATCTATGCTATATCTGGCCCATGTACGGCAAACCAAGGCACAATTCGCCAGGTCCTTTGCATTTAAAAATCTAAAAATAGCAAGTAATGCTGTCTTGTCATATGCTAAAGATTGTCCATTAAAATCGGGCCCTGGTTTTTGAACAGGTGAAAGTGGAACAGGCCTAACCACCACGTGGGGCCTCTTCAATGACTTACTACTTGAACCAGTTAATTGTACAGCTAACTGTGTACGCAAAGCTGTTCGCTGTTCACCCTCAGCCGGTTCTCTGTCATTCCATGCCTGGAATTTTTTTGTATAGAAACCATGAATTTTCATATTCTTAGACCGTTTCAGATTCCATTTGGGGACTTACATCGCTGGGATTGGATCTTGAACGTTTACTTGGTGTGGCATCTCTTTCAGAATCTGTTGTAGGTGCTGATGAAGCTGCACTAGATACGGAAAGTTTTCGAGTACGAGCCTTAAGTTGTCGTGGTCTACAATCTAGATTTCGACCGCTTTCACAACATTTGGGACATTCCCAACTATTCGGTAAATCATCGCTAACAGTAATGGTTTGGGGATCCAAACCTATGCACTCAGGATGTACGATATCGAAGCATATTGAGCACTCAAATAAACTCGAAGGAGCTGTAGCTGTTGGCTTCCCTGTATTAAAAATTGAAAAATGAAATGTCGTGCTTGTTACATCAACAATAAATTAATGGCGTATTAAAAATGAAGAAAAAAAAAAAAGAATAAGTACCCATTAATGGTCCAGGCGATTGACCCCAGCCGTCTAATCCACAAACTTTACAAGCTGCAGTAACTGGAAGCATAGGCCTCAAACATTGCCTCATTAAACAGGTTTGTTTGGCACGACCACTTCCACCAAATTTCACCATATCGTGACAGTAGATACATTCTCCACAATCAGTTCTTGTACATGCTTCACACTTCTTACACCTAGTACGTCTGCGTCGTGGAAAAGATCTTTCGGACTTTTCTTGCGAGTGATGTCTTTGAATCTTTGTAAAGGTTTTCTTAGTTATCCTTAAACGTTCCTGTTACACAGTAATAAAATGAAATATGTATAACACAAAGGAATAGATAACATTAATAACGTTTAATATTTTATACATACTCTATCAGCAATTGTTAAAGATGGTGGAGGTGGTAAAACAGGATTTCCTGTTACAGCTGCTTCTGGATTATCATGTCTGTGTTGTTCAACTAGACATCGAACATCATGAATTAAGGCAACGGGATCACGAATTAGCTCAGGCACATTCTTTTTAGTAGAAGGTAGTGAATGTAAATACATAACTATTGCTTTTAAACCATGCAATTCAAATGGAGTTAGATGTATATGTTGGTGGTGTTGTGGCACTGAATGTTGACGTTGTGATTCAGAAATATCCAAATGACTTCTGCCTAGAAGAACATGAACATATCTCTCCAAAACATACCTGCAATAAATAACAAAAAATCGCTGTATAGAAGATAATGCAACAAAATTCTTTTGAAAATTTCAATAGTTTTATGGTAGTTATCATACCATAACATTTCAGTAAAAAATGGATATCTGAATTTTTGTGGTACTTTAGTATGTTCTTCTACTTGTGCAACTTTTAGTTGCTTTTCAATACCAAAACTGTGTAAAAAATTTCCTCCAAATACTAAAGAATCTTGAGGAGTATACACAGCATGAATCCATCCAGTTGGGATAAACAAAGTCATGCCAGCAGTTAAAGTTATTCTACCACATCTATCAACCATATCTCCAAAGAACACATCAGATTGTTTACCACTTAATACCCATTCTTGGTAAAGTGACAAGTTTTTTTCAGTAGGAGGAATAAGCCAAAATATCTTTCCACCTCTCAAAATGTGATACCAGACACTGGTTCCACCAAAATCTACATGGAAGTCTGTGTAACAACCTTTTACAGACATGAGACAATATTTTTGCACTTTTGGATACATCATATCTTCTAATAAATTTGTAGATTCTACTTGTGCCTCTTTTAAATGTCTTGGCCATACAACATCTACCCAATCAACCAATCGTACTAATTCAGGTGATTGTACATAATTCTCTAACTTGGTATGGCTAAACTCTAGTGAAATTACATTCAGCAGCCGTTCTTTGTTAGGATCTTCATAATACTTTTGCCATTCTTTCATTGTCATATCTTCATTCTTTTGTGTATTAACATCCATTACATCTAATATTCTCTTAGAACCTGAAATATCATTGACAATAAGTATATCTGAACTATCCATGTATGAGATGAAATATGTTTAATTAAATGAAACATACCAACGCAAGTTCTGACGTCATTTACAGTAAAATTTGAACTGGGAACTCTTAATCCTAATCCAGATTTATCTCTAAAGAGTAATGGTATACTAAGACCATGCTTTTGCAAGTATGCTAAATTTAGTTCTGGACCAGCCATTTCGCGGAACAAACCGGTGAAATTATTAAGGTTGTATCTGTCACATTCGATTTTTTCATCAAGTTGGAAAGTCCTACGACCCTCAATTTCTTCATCGCCTATTGTCCAATCATCTGTATATAATTTTCGGGTTCTTTCCCGCTATAATAAAATTCGTAAGAAATAAAAAATTTTTATCAAAATTTTGCAGGAACTTCATATAAAACAATTAGAATTGACGCTAAATAAGAAGTTATGTTTGGTTTGTTTACCAATTGACGCCTTTTTGGCAGAGAAGTGGAATCATCGGCCATTGCAGACATGCTGTCAGAAACGTATCGCCGAAAACTCATAGAATACTCAATGTATACTATTCTTTAAAGGTCAAAACAGTTCCTTTAGTATTATATAAACACAATTCCGTTTATTATTTACATGTCACGCACAAAAGCATAATATTAACATCAAACTTTTCTTCAACTGGATTTCTTCAACAAGATAGATCGCCATTTTGTTGCCGGTCAATGCTACCAATATGAGCTATAAAAAATATCAAGTTATTTCATACAATATCGTATTTTATATATAAATTTAAAAAATTTTATACTCTCTTATTTTTACATAGCATTATTAGAGAATTATATATTTTTCAAATTTATTACAATTATGTAGTTTTTAATTACATATTGTGCAAGATAACAGCAATGCTCTAGAGATTTTGTGTCATTTTAGAAAACTATTGATGTGTCCTATATTACAAGTGTTAAATTCTAGTACTATTATAACGTATGGATACTTTTTGACAATTTAGAGTTAGAAATTAAATGTTGACATATTTATTTGCAATATGGTGTTTTAAATCTTTTATTTCTCTATGTAGTCACAAAATATTAATCATTGACGTTCTAAAGATATCTTTATTATAAAATCTAAAATATTTATCAAAGTGAAATAAAGTTTTCAATAAACGAATTAATCATGATGAGCCTTCGTGACAAGCAAATAAATGCTTTGAAACTTATGTTGAATTTGAATCAACCAGAACAGAAATTGGAAGAAGCAATACCAATATGGAAAGTTTTAATTTATGATAGACTTGGACAGGATATTATTTCACCATTAATATCTGTAAAAGAGTTGAGAGAACTTGGTATTACACTTCATATGCAATTACATTCCGACAGAGATTCTATTCCTGAAGTGCCAGCTATTTATTTTTGTGCTCCTACTGACGAAAACCTTGGCAGGATCGGTCAAGATTTACAAAATGGTTTATATGATATTTATCATTTAAATTTTATATCACCGATAACCAGGCAAAAAATGGAAGATTTAGCAGCAGCTGCATTGCTTGGAGGTGTAGTATCAAATATTCATAAAGTATTTGATCAGTATTTAAATTTTATATCACTGGAGGATGATTTATTTATTCTTAGACATCAAAATAGTGATATCATATCATATCATGCAATTAATCGGGGTGAAGTGAAAGATACTGAAATGGAATCTGTAATGGAAATTATAGTTGACTGTCTGTTCTCTGTATTTGTTACACTGGGCACTGTTCCAGTTATAAGGTGCCCAAGAGGAAATGCTGCAGAAATGGTTGCTAAAATGATTGATAAAAAGTTAAGGGAAAATGTTTGGGATACAAGAAATAATTTATTTGAAAGCGAAACAACTGGCCATTACAGTTTTCAAAGACCACTTTTAATTATATTGGACCGTAATATAGACATGGCTACACCATTACATCATACATGGACCTATCAAGCATTGGCACACGACGTATTAGAAATGGCACTGAATAGACTTGTTGTCGAGGAAAATGTGGGAAGGTCTCCTGCAGGAGGAACACGTTCGAAGACTAGAGCTTATGAGCTAGATAATAGAGATAGATTTTGGTGCCAACATAAAGGCAGTCCATTCCCTAGAGTAGCTGAAGCTATACAGGAAGAATTAGAACAATATCGTACTTTTGAAGACGATGTTAAAAAGCTTAAATCATCTATGGGTATTGATAATGACAGTGAAGTGGCATTATCAATGGTTTCCAATAATACAGCTCGTTTGACAAATGCTGTTAATAATTTACCACAACTTTTGGAAATGAAACGATTAATAGATATGCATACGTCAATTGCAACAGGTATTTTGAATTTTATAAAGTCTAGAAGACTTGATACATTTTTTGAATTAGAAGAAAAAATAATGAGCAAACAAACATTGGATAGAAGTGTATTAGAAACAATAAGTGATCCAGATTGTGGTACTCCAGAAGATAAATTACGTCTTGCTATTATATATTATATTTGTACAAATATGTCAGACAGTGAATATAGCAAACTTGAAGCAGCATTATCTGCTGCAGGATGTGACTTAAATCCTCTGATATACATAAAACGATTAAGAAGTTACACTAGAATAGCAGAAATCCAAAACAGTTATGAAGGTGGTGGAACTAAAACAGTTAGTATGTTTTCAAAACTAATGAATCAAGGATCATCTTTTGTAATGGAAGGGGTAAAAAATTTAGTAGTTAAGAAACACAACTTACCAGTCACAAAAATAGTTGATGAATTAATGGAATCAAGACAGTCATCCCAAACTGATGATTATTGTTATTTAGATCCGAAACAACTAAAACATACAGAACAAATGCCAAAGAATAGACCTACATTCCAAGATGTAATTGTTTTTATAGTTGGTGGTGGAAATTACATAGAATATCAAAACTTAGTGGACTATGTAAAACAAAAAAGTGGGGCTGGGGTTAATAAACGAATCACATATGGTTCTACAACATTTATTAATGCAAAACAATTACTAAAGCAACTCTCACTCTTGGGACAGGAAGTTCACTCATAAAATTTGCATATTATACAATAAATACCCAAAAAATACTTATGTCCTACTTTCTTATAGCGTACAGTAATTTTTCATATTGCTGTTATTGATTCCCTGTAAAAATGTAAAATAAATAAAATACATTTAATTATTTTAGATATAATTTTTCTAATTGTGTTTACCTTTCATTGAAATTGTGTCTAACCATCAAGATGTGCTATATAATATCTAGGGATTTTTTGCTAGAAAAGAAACAAACCTGTATTTTAAATTGTTTGATCAATGGATCATACATACAATTAACATTGTTTCGATGAAAAATTTGACGAATATCGTGTTAAAATATTAACTTTTATTAACGTATTATTTTATGTTAAATTAAAATGGCTACCGTACAAGAAGAAATAAAAAATTTTGTTCAACGAGCTACAATCACAACAAACTCTCAAGAAGCTGTTACAGAATACTTCCTATCGAAGCAACAAGATCGTAACATTAAGTAACGTAACAAAGAAATTATTTCATCTAATCAATTTATGATACATTACAAATATATTTTTTGAATTCTTTTATTTTCAGTTCGATAACAATTAGGAAACTGATGTAAAATTGTATGAAAAAGGTTGTCAAAGTATCTTATTTTTATGCTTTTTCCTTTACATAACTTAAAAAGAAGCTAACATTTCCAAAGATATGTGAGTTGTGTCTTTTATGTATTAGAAAGTATCCAGAATGGGATAAGCCAAGAGTTTACCCGGCATTAGAAGTTGTTAGAGCGCATTGTGAGTTAGCAAAAACTGAGGAGAGATTACGCGCAAAATGGGCCGAACAAGAAAAAAAGCGGAAATTCATGGACGAGCAATGGAACGAGATGAGACGTCAGGAATTGGTCCTCCGAGAATCATTTATAAAGTTCAATAGATTCGTGAGGGAAAATCAAGAAAAACGTGATCGTGCGGATACGAAAATTAAAGAAGAACGCGACCGTCAAGCACGTAGGCTAGAAGAAGTAATATATCACAAAATAATAAAAGAATTTTATAAATTCTTTTAATAAATTTGATTGTTTACATAATACTGCAAATCTAATCCTGTCTATTTAGCGGAAGATATATTTTTCAGATAAATGAACTCGAAGAAAAATTACGCTATATGAATGATATCCGAGATAGGATGAAGAAACATGTGGCAGAATATAAAAAGTATCAAGATTATTTAGAGAGGGTCATTATCGAAACAGGAGAATTTCATTCGGTTTCTGAGATTTTCAATCGTTACGAAACTTTAATCGAAGCACGATCAATCTTGTCCGAGCATCAGGATAAAAATCTTGAGTTGTTAGAGGAAAAGGGAACAGAAATGGTAAACAGATTTCTTAATATATAATTTATTAGTCTTTCATTTATAATTATATAATGGAATGGATGCATATCTCTTTCTCTACAGCATCATATGACAGAGTCAAAGTCACAAAAAATTATGACATTGAATAACAAATTAGCGCAACTACAAGCAAGACGCGATAAGGCGGAAGTGCAAGCTCGTAAATGGGAAACAATCGTAGCTGAAATAAAAGTAACTGCGGCGGAGAAAAATTTAGAGAACACGCAAGTAAAAACGTGTTGCTGGAATCTATATCAACAGATCTGCAAAAGAAAGGATATTCCCGTGACCGTAAGCAAAGACGATGTCGAACAACAGCTAGATTATATTAAGCGAACCATCCTTGAATTAAAACGAATCATGAAAGTTGCAAAAAAACACGCGACAAAGTAAGAGAATCATTTTACTTGAAATTACTTGTCCAGCTACTTGTAAATAAATATTCTAGAGAAATAAAAAATATATATACTGATAAGTATCTTACTACTGTTACTAAAGGGATAGATGAAAATTTATGGGAGATCAGTTTTTGAGAGTTGCATTATTATATCGGGGGATGCAGCCAATGATCTTGTACATACTTCGTAAATGTTAATGATTGTGTATCCAATTTACGGGCTTTCTATTACCATTTTATTGATATCGTTTTTGTATGATTTTTCTAGCTGCTGGTAAATGGCAACCAGATATATTATGTAGGAGTTCCGAGTAATCTTCTTCGAGTCTTTGCTTCAACTTTTTAGTAGCTTCATCGCGCGTCAATGGCTGTTCCAAACCTTCGGATACGATTTGTAACTCTTCTTTTTCAACACATCTGTATTGATTCAATGGTTGTCTCAACAAATATTCGTTATAAACATTATATTAAGAAAAGTTAAAAGAACATTAAAAAATAAAAAAAATATTCGAGGATGGGAGGAATAACAAAGGAATTGTGTAAAGAGTAGGAATCAAAGGACTTACAAGGCACAAGGTTGGGTAGAGGCGATTTGTTCAACTTGGGGCACTTTTAATCTGGGTTTTCTCTCTTCATCTAGTCGTAGTTGTTGCGTTCTGGTAGCTTTGTCTAACCAATATACTTTGTGGAACATTTGCGTAATACGTTTTTCAATGATTCCTAAATATAACATAACATTGCTCGTTGTTATCTGTTCGTGATCACCTAATAGTTGTAAAATCGGAGAATTGTCACAACGAATCGCTTTAAAGAGAGAATCTATTCCTTTTAATAATTTCTCTATTACGTCATCACACTGAAATGAATAGTAGAACAATTAAACAGAAACACTTAATTTTGAGGAAATTCAATTTCGTGATTTGATTTCCAGTAGTCGGATTTTTAATATTGGATAAGATTAGTAAGAAATTTTAACCTGTATCAGATTTTCTTCAGCTGCGTCAGCGAGAGCGGTTTGATCTTCAAGCTCTCTTTTGAGTTTCTCTAATGTTTCTGTTTGTTCTCGATTAGTAAGTTCATTCATAATATGTGCATCTTGTATAGCCCTTGTCAACTGATCCATTCTTGATTGGAGACTCTCTAGTTCATCGTTCAATTCATTCACGTAACTGAATAAAGCAAAGTTTTCTTCCTCTTGTTTGATAAAGTGTGCTATGAGTTTGTCAATATCTCGTTCACCTACAAAAGATTAAGATTTATTGTAAAAAAATTGATTACTTTTGAATTTTGATGTTAATATATTCTGTGTCGCGATACGTATAAAAGATGAAAAGCACCAGTGAATTCTTTAATCATTTGTAAAATATGTTTATAATCCTCAATCATGTTCTTTTTCTCTTCTATTTTAGCTTTCCTCTCGGCTGCACGTTTTGCATTCAGATCAGCCATTTCACGATATTGTCCTTTCACACCAAGAAATTCTTGCAATTTCATTTCATTATCCATCGTCCTTTGTAATTCGCACATTTCTGAGACGTGTGTTTTTAGGTCTCTTAATCCCCTTTAAAGAAAAAAAAATATTTTAATTTTGTCCGAAAGATTGTTTCTTCGGAAGCAAGAAAAGTGTAAGTCAATTAATGATCCGACAAATAAAATATTGGATAACCGATATAGAAGCAAGATCGCAGGATGTTATTACGCGCCATTGATTTCCGATCGTTTCCGAAACTCTTGGTTCCGAGTTTCTAATTCAACGATAGATAATTCATTCTACGTGAAATAACTTTCAGGTCATTAGTGTAATTCTTAGAGTTATGAGGACAACGATCCAGTCTTTTCAACTTTCGCAACTAAACTTGTTGTTGCTAAGAGTGTCGTGAAACTTATGGCAGCAGTACTAAGTACGTTTCTATGTAGTTTCATTTTATGCTAATATTTAAGATAAAAGATTCGTTAAGAATCCACCTTTCACGAAGAGCTTGAATCTTGTTCAATTCTTCATCTCGTTGATTGAACGCGATGGTAGCTTGTTCTATTAAATCATTGATAATTTGCTTTCCAGTGTTTAACTGATTAATTAATTTATTCCAAAGTGCTGTGAACTGTGTTCTTTCCTTCAACATGTCTTCGATCTCGGTTCGAAGTTTCGTATTTTGTGCGACTGCAATATTAAATCTTTTCGTTGCCACTTCGAGTCGATTTTCCAATATGTGAATCATTTTATCTTGTCGTAAAGCTATATCCCTCAGTTGGATGTCGCTCTTAATTTTTGTTTTCAGAGTGGCAATTTCTTTTGATAACTGGAAACGAAGCATTAATAATATCCTTTTATTGTGAAGCATTAATGCTTGAAATCAAGGTGAATAATTGATAAACCTTGTGAATTTCATTATCGAGCTCTGCTATTTCCTGTTTCTCTGTCCTTATCATTTCATCATATTTCGTTTGCATCGTTAAAGTACACTTTAGTTTTTCCTCCATTTCTTTATCTTTATGAGCAAACGTTTTCGAGGTGGCAGTTTTAATACGAATAACGAGCTCCGCTTTTTCGTACTCCAAACGATCAATCATGTTCCTTTGATTGTGCAGTTGTAATTTCGCATCCTTTGAACAAGCATCTCGATCATTTTCCATTATCCTATACTGCCTTTTCAATCTTGAAAGTTCAGCTAGAGCTATCGTCTCAAGCTCTACCTCGTCCGGTATACGTTGCACTTTGTGCGCCATTGTGTGAGGTTCTACTTTCAATAATTACAACCTTCCAAAATATAATATAATTTTGTTAATTTATTTTTCTCTAAATGGTAATTTTTTTATTTCTTTCAATGTACAATAAAAATACACGTTACATCTAGTCTGCAATGTTTTCAAAAAGTTTATTTATTGGACAAATTTTCTTACAGGCTATACACCACTTGCTGTTTGAGGTCGTTTTCACCGATTGACATCTAATTGTAAAGGTTAGTGCGAGACTCACTATTTATTAAACATTTATAAACAGTTGCGCTCGATGGATCCGAGATTTTTCTGGAAGTTGGCAATGTCCACGTCGGTATTCTCCTCACCGTCCACGTAGATGATCTTTAGGATCCACGTAGGAGAGGAAAACACTTTCCCAATGTCGATGACGTTCAACGGCGACATTTGAGAAAGACATCTGCCACCCTGTATAGCTCTGCCAGCTGTACGCGCAGCACCGTTGTTCTTGTTGATGCTTCCGGTTGCCAAGCACCCTCTCAAGAATGTATAGTAACAAGGATCTTGGTTTCATGGAATAGCGAAATATTTTAGAGTGATTTTTTTCGACGTTTGTAGAAATAGACCAAAAAAAAAGAACGCAAAAGATTTAAAAATTAACAACAAAAGAATTAAGGCGATTTGCGGAATGTGACAGTGATTATTTGCTTCTTCTGATAAAATCAGTTATCTGAAAAACCACCAGATGGTGTAAGTCGTTTGATGTTTATTAAAAGTTGGATACACAATTATACCGCTAAGTAGAACGTTTAATGTCGGACATTTTCCAGTATTAATTAATATATTTTAATCGCTGAATGGCGTCATGACGAGCGAATATTAAAAAAAAAAGAAAGAAAAATCTCATTACATACTTTTCCTTCGATCGATTGATTACAATGCAGTTTTACTAAGCAAAGTGCTGTATAACAACGTGAGTTTCTTTCTTTCGCAAAGATGCCTCTTTCCATGTTTTTTTCCATTCCTTCGTTCAATTTCACATTGGAATTACAGTGAAACTGTTCGACATGCATTTTCTAACTCTCGAAAGACTTTATTGGTTATTTTGTGCTGTATTAACGTTACATATTCTGTACAACTTAATGTATGTTTTCTGCGCGAAATCGCAATATATTAATCTGCGATTAACATAGAAAAGAAAGTGGAAATTCCAACATTTATTTTAACATAATACATCGATAACAGCGGATAAACACAGGAGGATCGTGTGTTCAACACGATCCATAGATTTCGTGAGATCGAGTCAGGTGGCGGTTCGACCAGGTGGGTCAAATGGTGGGGATAACGTTGGTGGTGGATACAGTCAAGGGAGAGGTTAGTATGCCTTCAGAGGGAAAGGTCGACAGGTCGATCGTGTCGTGTTCTCGTATAAAACCCTGTCACACCGTATCTTTTTTTTTTTTATTTTTCCGCGTTTCATTTCCCCGCTACGACTGTCACACTGTCGCAAAAAAAGAAGAGCGAGCATCAGCGTGTACACCACGCGGGATAAACGCGGATTACTCCGAAAAATAATCGAACTCTATAACCAAGCGTCGGTGGTGATTGACGTTACGATCAAAAATCGGGATAACTACGTTGTGGATCGAATTTAGCAGTGCGAGTGAACGTTTCCGTAGCGGAACGAGCCTGAGCAATAGAACGAATTACTTTCAGTCGGAGCCACGGAGGTGGGAGGATCTCTACCTGGCTGAGGAGCACGGCGCACGATTCCGTAATATTTATTTTCTACTGGTGGCTAGTGAGTCACTACCTGGCCGACCACGGTGCGGCGAGCTGGTCGCCTCGCGTGTCCGTGTCCTTCTGCGCAAACAGCGAGTTCACGGCGACGCTACGAACCGCCACTCGCGAGGCTCTACCGTACAGAAAGGATATACAAATTCGTCCACGAATTTTATTCGAGAATAAAGGGAACGAGAAGAGGAGAGGCGAGAAGAAAGCCTTGTTGTCCTTTCACAGTGATCGACTCGATTGACTCGCGTTGACCAAGTGCAAAACAGAATGGAATCAAACAAGAGCGTCGAATTCGGTGTGCAAGATGTTCCGTACCACTGACGTCATATTTCTCGAAGGACAACTGGAAATAAGTCTGTTACGTTGCGAGGATTACACGTCGATATCCGGAAAAGTGAATCGCCAAATACGATCGACAGCAGATACTCTAATATTCCTTGACGTGTCAATTTAAATGCACGTTGAAATCCCGAATGCCGAATGCAATTTCTGAATCGATCGGTTGTTTATGTATGTGTTATGAGCAGTGCGGCAATTTTTGCGTGTATGCCGTACCTGGAAACGATCGTGAGCAGGACGGTAGAGGGGTTACGTCCGTACATTATACCCATGCCGATCGTTTCGAAGCGCGGTTACATTGTTGACTTTCTATCGGAGAGCCAGGGATCGTTGCTGCCTCTACGTTTGCGTGTAGTAACGAGGAAACGGAGCAGAACAACGGAATTAGTCCCGTAACGATTCACCTCGTTCTTTTTTTTTTTTTTCTTCACGCGTGTTTCGAGATGTTGCATTGACAACTGATCGACAAACGATCCAGTCGAATGTCGATCGCAGTCAACGTACAACTTCACTCGCGGCGTATCTTGCGGCTTTTTGTTTTTCAGACTGCGTTGTGAGTACTCAGAAGCGTGCACGTGTAGTGCGTCGAATCGTGTGTATTGCCTACGATTGACGACCGTCAAATCATTATACGTTGGTGAGTGTGATCACAGCTGATCGGGAAGGAAGACTTTACCGATCGGCGAGAAAACCTGTTTGGATTCCGATGTAACGTGTACACGAGAGAGAGAAAAAGTGAACCTCTACACTACGTTCTATACTATCGCCGCATGTCGTGCAATTTATTTACAATAATCGAAGCTATGACTCATGTACACTTGCTCGCTGCTCTCGTTACACAATCGTGTATCTCGATATGAATTTTGAGATAACCAGGTGCAACGCACATTCGAATATTTTCCTCAGCCGAAGATAAACTACCTAAATGGTTGTCAAAATTTCTGATCACATTCCTGATCATTTGGATACCATGTGCGACGATCCGACGAGAAACGAATATCGAACAGCCTTCAGCGACGTTACTTCTCGAATAAGATTTTAGACATGCATTCCCTTATCAATGTCGTTCACTATCCAGACAAGTTTCAGCTCGTACGTGACATTCAATCTACGCTACTTTTTTTCGATTGTTGACTGGCGTATGTACCCGCCTGATTCTGAATGTTACAAATGACTTGAACGTCTGGGCGATCGACCACCTGGTTTTGCGTGTGTTATTATTACGAACGATAAAAGTGTCACGCGTTACTTCGGGCACGTGACACTTGGCGAGCATATAACGACTCGCGAGCACGATGCTGCCGAAAAAGGACGGCCATCCAGAGCCGTACGCTCTGGAGGACATGATATCCGATCTCCAAGCGCGACGAAATTCCCTCGACCAGGAGGACCTCGAGGATCCGGTGGAGCTTCTTAAGAAACGCGACAGGGACCTTGTTTTAGCGGCAGAATTGGGCAAGGCGCTTTTGGAGAGGAATCAGGAATTAACCAGGCAGAGTGAAATCCTCGTCGAGGAGTACTCGTCAAAATTAGAGGTGAGCTTTTTTTACGACGCTTCATTATATTGACGTTAACCCGTTGGAGTAACTTATTCGCTTGAAGCATTTTATTCTCGTTACCAGACTTCGTTAATCGATATACTTGGATCAAAACTTCAAGACGGAGAGTGGCGCGAGACATTCATAGTAATTTTCAACGCGGCACAAATTTTCCATGCGCGTACCGTGGAGAGAATCCTCGAGTAATAAACGTAGCATAAAATTATCAATTCGAGCCGCGAGAGATAACGCGTTTGATAATTGAGTACGTTCAAGGTAGCTTGTTTAATCAGAAGGAAAAACACAATTTTTATGAGACGATGAATTGTGCTAGTTGTCGCGCGACGTAGGTTTTTTTTTTTTTTCATTGAAATCGATGGTACGGCTGGAAAGTGATACCACGTAACAACAATTCGTCGGAAGATTAACGGCACCGATTCGCGTTGCGTAAAGGTTTTATTAGATTAATCGTGGAGGCGTGGTTTCCCACACAGACCGGTTACACGTCGTTTCATTACGCTGAAAGCTCGTATCAAAGGAGTCGCCGTATTATCTCGTATTAATAGAATAAAACAAGCCTCTAACTGATCTATGAATAGCGGAGAGTTATACGACGCGACGAGTTGCACGCGTAAATCGTTAGAAAAGAACCTAATCGTTCGTCCTTATTCTAGATCGTACTAAAATATGATTATCTTTTCACAATTATTCTTATCGCAAAAGCTCGTTTAACCTATTTACGTCTCGCGCTAGAGACTGCGTGTATTTTTACGATACGTGCGTGATGTCAATTTGATATCCCACGAAGTGAAGTAAAAATCGTGAAATTTTGGAAGAAAAGTTTTTTGTAATATCGCAGTAGATTAATTGTTTGTTCATATAACATTTGTTCGTACAACATAAAATTAAAAAAAAAAAAAGAAAAAACCGGAATTGCAATGTAAATAGTAAGAACTCGACCAGTAGTAAATATTTCATATTCATACGAACGGAGTGGTATTCGAAATAGTTAGAGTCGGAGTAGCTGCCACGATAAACTATTCATTAATGAGTGAAGAGCGAGTGTTTCGCGTTGCGTGTGCGTATCTTCCTGCTGGAAGTTTTTCCCAGCAACGAATCGGCAGCGAGGAGAGAACGACAAAAAATGAAAGTCGAAATGCACGCTCGCGAGCAGATAAAAACGTTTCTCCGCGGATTTCGCTGGAATCGGGCCACGGGGCACGACTCTGAATTTCAAATGTACAACTTTTTACAAGCGTCTGCGCGATGGTGGATCCGAGATCGTGGCGAACGATAAATTTATCTGCGAGAACTAATGGGAATGCTTGCTGACATGGAGGGCCGCGTCATTCGTTGATAAACACGCTGTCACGTTTGCCGATTTCATTTTTCACCTTGTCGCTTTCGCGTTCGAGGCGACGCTTTTGTTTCGTCGATCGAACGACGGGTTACTTTTCCTCTTTCGACGGCTCGATATCGCTGCGATCGACAGCTGTACAGAAAAAAAAAAAAAAAAAAAAAAATAAATAAATAAAAAAAAAAGAAAAGATTTCACACGATATATGTCCTTTCGTATTTCTATAAAACCATTACATTACAATTTTCGCGCACGAGAACGCGATGAATCATAATTCTCGTCATTTTCACGGCGTAGAGTAGTTTCAAATTGTACTTCCCTAAAAGAAATGCGTCATCAAATTAGTAGTTATGTTAATAAATTTGCAAGTTTCATCGTTGCAATTTTCATCTTGCATTTTCGTTAATTTTTACTCGAGTCGAGTCACTTTCGTGTAACGTGTGAGTTTGTGGAAATGTTATTAACAGCGCTCTGTTAAACGAAATGGCAAATGGTTTTCATTTCTGGAAAAAAAAAAGACCACGGATGTTTGATGAGATAGAAAACACGCCACAGTCGCAATAATCGCGAATCTTCCTGTAGAATATTCGTAATTTTCTAGAACATTCAACGTACGATTTTATGTACGATGGGCTTTCTATGTACGATTTTAACATGGGAACATCAGGCGAGATCATTGCCACGCGTAAGATTTACATGCATTCGTAACATCTATCGCTCTGTGCGAGTGGAAAAGCGTAAAATTGAGATTTTCGAGCCACGTAACACATTAATAAAATATTCGAAATGGAATACAGTGACGAGCAGGAAAAGTCTTTATATAATTATATTTAAATATTATATATATTATATATTATATTATAAATATTATATATATATATATATATATATATATATATATATACACACTGTACTTTAAAATACATGATGTATACATTGAAATTAGACAGATCTCTATCTATAAAATCGCCACTGTACGCGTTTTAATGTTTTCGGGGCCTGCAGCAATTTTCTATTTAGGCTCCATTTCTTTAATTATGTTCATAAAAAATACGTATTTGTACTGAAATTCGCAGTCTACTTATTGGTTTTAATCGAGGTACGAAGTGTAGAGCACGTAACCTGTTGACTTGTAGTGCGTAGTCATACGCTCGTGGACAGAAAGCCACGAAAGCGTGGAAACAAGTCACTTAGGCAACGTAACGTCAAAGACAATGCCCGGCACCACGCTCTGCCTGCCCGCGTACCCGCTTCTTCTTCTATCTTTCCGCATTTTGCCTGTCACCGTATTTTTGACCTCCGTACGAACACGCTACGAGCACGCTCCTGTGTTTCTCTTTTGTCTTTGGTTACAATGCTGGTTACACATGCTCCCTGATTCACTCTTTTTTCGACCTGAGATTTCAGTTCACTGGGTTACTTTAAACTTCGTCTTACTTTGGAAAAAAAAAAAGTAAAAAAGGAGACAATGTTTGTTTCACGTCGTGGAATTCATATAGATAGAGCAATTTAACAATGGACGGATGCTTTTACCGGAAAATAGAGTTTGTATTTTTTTTTTTTTTTTTTTGGAGAATTTTGGCCAAATATGGTTTGGTTTCTTTTTTGTTTTAGCTCGATTTCGTTTTTAGATTTATTTATTTATTTATTTTACGGAATGAATCCCTTTGCAATAGTAAAAGATATAATATAAAGAAAAGAAAAAAGAGATACGAGCAAGTATAAATAAAATTGAAAATTAAAGTTAAAATATCGAGATCAAAGAAAAACTAATGACGTCTCGGTGCTTATGCCACGAAGTAGAAGACCATCGCAGGAGTCAAAGTCAAACAATATTCCAGGATTTTCTGCCCTTTTTAATTTTTCATTTTTCAGCATACGTTGAAATATTCGAAACTTTTTATCTTTTTTAAGCAAACTCTATCCCGTAGCGAGCAGAGAACTCGCAAGTGCCTTTTTATCATTTTACTTCTTGCCTCGATTTCTTTTCGAGGAAGAACTCCACGCGAAAGACAAAACACGCGAACATTACGATTACTTTGGCGTTTGCTATTCTTTTTATATTGCAACGTGTTGCATTCCACAAGTGACTATGCTTTCTTTCGAACGGATCTACGTGCCTTCCGCCTTGCTTCCGGATATAATTATTGCTGGCGTTCAACAAAGTTCCGCGAGGGTACATGGAATCGCCGAAAAAAAGGAAAACGACACATTCGAGAGATCGACGATATTTCATCGGTGATGCAAAACCGCATTTCGGTTGTGACAATTGTGCAAAGTAGATATAATGTCGCGTCAGAGAGATGTCATTGGCAGTATGAACGATCGTATCGCGTCGTTAAGTATTTGTCTGTCTCTTTTTTTTTTATCTTTGGCGTGCTCGCATGCGACTCGCGTCGATGAATTATTCGTGAAATTAACGATTACAATACGTTTCCATCCGTTCGGGATCGTTCAGAGAATATCCGCGTGTGGGTCGAGCCTCTCTTTTTCTTCCAGTTTTTGTTCAATTTACTCTCCACTGTTTTTTGACGATTTCTCTTTCACGACGATCTTCTTATTCATAAACGACTCACGACTCTAAACGTTTACTCGTACGTGGTCTCGTTTGAGCACAATTTAGTGCAAGGTGCGTGGCATGAATTGCAAAAAAGTCTCGCGTAAAAGAAATGGGCATGTCGTGTCTTCGATCGAACGGCTACGATGTTCCGTTTCCGGATACTTTAATTAGAGGTGTATTACTTTTACAAGTTCGCGTATCCGGCGTTATCGCGTGCGCGGCGTATCGGTTGAAGTTCGGTTACGTAAAAGCATTTTAAAGCAACGACGATCGATCAGTGGTGGACGGTTTCTTCGACGACGTTCGACTCTTGTCCGCTCGTTTGTTTTTTTCATTTCGTATCAATTGTGCCGTGATTAGCTCCGCGCATTTGCATGAATTGCGAACAATCGATTGACAAACTAAACGGTCGATTCTCCTTGGACAATCGGTGGACGCGTACCGACGCGTTGCGAAGTATGCGATTATTTAATAGTAATGCTTTCGAAACGCTTTATGCTAACCCTTCCGTGGCCGAACAATAAGCAGTAGTATGATAATCGAGGGGAAGGAATTTTAATAGCGAAAACGGCCAGTGAATTTATGCGTAGAGACGTTGAAACGGCGCCACTTGCAATTAGTCACGGAAGTGTTTCGGAATTTTGAAATTCAAATGCCGATTTTTTCACGTTAGTTTACCAACGATTAGCTGCTAGCTTTGAACGACATCCACGGCCATAAGAATTAATAATTCTGTTATTAAGAGAATTCGAAAGTTCTCGATTTTTTTTTGGTTAATGGGACAAAGTATCGCGAATTTCACCTAAAGATCATGCGCGTTTAATATTCGCGTGGCAGGGTGTAGTAACGCACGCTTGCTTCATTTGTACAATTACGAACAAAATGTGATGCGCGCGTGGTGGTGTTGGCGTTGGTTACAAAAATAATTACTCGTTGTATGCAATAACGAGACGTTATATTAATACGAGAAGGCAATTGCCGTAAATAAACCGCACTTACGCTAATAAGTATTCGTTACGTAACAAGGGAACGCTATCTCGAGTTTCAAAAACGTTTGAAAAACGTGATTCGGACTGCAAATTAAGAAAGGGAGCAACGAATCTAAAGGATTCCAAGTGGCCCGGTTCAGCGAATCACTGAACCAACCCAGCTTTCAATCAGACCGCAAATCAAAAAACCAGGTAACACAGACCCCGAAAGACGAAATGGGTTGAAGCAGCTATGAAATCGAGCCCACTAAATTTGCCTCTCACTGTATATAATTGGCGGTCTGAAAGCGGCGGCACCGTGCCGGCAATAAAAAGCGGCACTTACACGGTTGGCACAGCCGAGATCTAGAAAGCCGAGAGATTCCACGGGCTCCCCGCAACCGGTGACCTGGGAATTCTCGAGCGCGTGAATTACGCGATCTGTCTGTTTGCTTGTGGTGCTATCCAAATCGTGGCCGATTAAAAATTCATTAACCCCGCGATAATTAGCCTCGTGGGATCCCTCTTCTACGCGATGGATCGTCTAACCATTAACGCGCGTTCGGTATATTTCGTCACGACGATGAACACACACACACACACACACACACACACACGTAGAAAATGAATATCTGGATAGGCTGTTAACACAGCGTTTATAAAAGTCGTGAGAATGAAACGTGCATTCTGCAACCGCTGTCCATCTGTTGCTCAATTTGTCTAAGTTCCCGATCATTGGCAGAAATCATTAACCTGGGAGCCTCTTTTTTAGTGGTAAACGAAACAACCACTAAAGATAATCAGTCGAGCATCGTACCGTGATTATAATTTCATTTGTTCGTCGATTCGGTGAGAAATTTCAATGGGCCATTAAACAACACCATAAAAATTCTCGTGAGAAAGTGCGAAACGAAGGTAATCCAGGTTGGTCGCCCAGCTATAGCGTCAAGCGTTTTATGGAATCAGTATTACGATTCTAATGTCAGTAAGAAAGTGCCTCGTGAGATCGCGGTTACGCGATTGTAAGGGGCTCTAGCGTTGCTACGCCTTTCCCTTTAAATATTTATCGCATTTCCTCCGTGTGTTTGACGGCTTTTCCCTCGTCGGGCTCCTTACACAGGCAAACTCGGCTCGCCGCTTTTCACAGACAAGTTGCTTACATCAGTTGCGCTACGTGTAACATTACTTTTTGTGTTATCAATGTGCAAGGTTTGACAATTCAGATTTATTACATTGTTTTAACAGTGTATTTACATTTGAAGGAATGTTACCCTTTATGTAATTAACCTTTAAATGATCATTTTCTCCATTAATTTTATGTAAATTTAAATTCTTTCTCAAGGAGGGATTTTTTTCTTGCTTTTGATTCATTTGATGCGTTGATTATTAAACGATACTTTAATTTTGAAACATTACTTCTTTGAAATTTTTTACTTTAAATTTTTTATTTTAGATTGTTTTTAATTCAGTTTTCCTGTTAGTAGAGCTAGGTGATACTTCTTTCATTTCAGACAAGTTAACGCAGCTAACCTGCGGTGTCTCATAGTTTGACTGAAAATTTTCCATTTCGCGCACAGGGATATCTTTTCTGACTCGTAGGGAAATTTGTGATACATATATATATATATATATATATATATATATATATATATATATATATACTAGATATACTGGATTACTTCCTCCTTCGTTTGCGAGACACTCGACCCGCCAGCAAATAGTGTGATTCAAAAGGAAGAAGTCCGATGCACAAGACTGATTTCAAAAGACAAATGCAATTTTCACGAAGCAGAAGAACGAACATCCACGTGTGTTCTAACGACGTGTTCTCAGAAACGGACAGAACTAATTGCCATAAAATGAGGTGCCGCGCGCGACTCGGTGTGACTCGAAGTCTAGGAGGGAACGCGAAACAGACCGGAAGTCCGCGAAAAAGCAAACCGTTACCTCGGTGTTCCCGGAGGAACGTTCTACCCTCTTTCCTTCGCTTGTTTACCTGCAGATGCATCAAAAGGAACGCAAGTCTCGTAAATTCTCTTACATTACTGTTACTTATTGTTAGCATCTTCGGTTACGAGAACACACGATGGTTATCGGTGGAAGTTCATTCGAAACGTCGGAGAATGCGTGTTCCTGCTCCAATGCGTAAAATTCGTGTTTGCGACAGCTTGAGTTTCTGGGCAAGGGCAAGAGCGCAGTTGCACGGTGAAAGTTCTCAACGACACTACGGAAACTCGAGCCAGAAGGGCACTCGCGTTTTCAATAGCCCGTTCTAAGTGGACGTCGTCGTGCGCCAGAGGCTCTGCTCGAGGAAACGAACCAGCCAAACGAATGTATTTTCTTTCAAAAAAGAAAAAAAAAAAAAAGAAAAGAAAGAAAAACGATTCGTTCGAATCGGGTCAATCGATTACGATATCGAATCTCTAACGCGAACACCAAGAAATTTCGTCGAAATATCATCGAAACAGGTGTGTCACGCGATCGCCAGCGTGAAGAACATTAGACACACCGTTAGTTTTGCACTTCGATTGGTTCTCCTCCTTTTTTCCTCTCCTCTTTTGTTTGCCACTCTCTTGCAAACAGGCACGATTAACCGCGTTTATATCTGCTGGTGGATCGTAAAGCCACGATACTGTACTTTGATGGTACAAGTTGATAGGCGTGCAAAAAAGGGGGGAAACAGTTGGTAGAGACGCCCCGATGGGTAGTCGAAATTAAAAGAGCGGAAAGGAGTGCGCGCCGACAAGAAGCTGGAAGAAGTTTGAACGTGGTTTGTCACGAAACAGGCTAGTTAGAAGGCACCTGTACCGTTAGACGGAAACACCGATTGTTTGTTTTCAATCTTGTTGCACCTCGTTCGTTATCTCTCGCCATTGTTCCGCCGGTTTCTCGGTGGCTGGTGCTCGCGGACGACGGAGAACGAGCATCCTCGACGGAGTACGAGCGAATATGAGTATGGTTGCAAGCCCGTTCCACGAGTAATTTCCTTGCAAACGAGTCGAGATACAGTGAAATTGATTTGACGGTGAACCTGTATCGAGCTGACGTACTTCCAAATGTACCGTGACGCTTTAACAAGGTACACGCGAGTTCGCAGTCTAGCTTCGAGAACTGGCCTTTTGTAGAGGTTTGATCCTTTCTACTTTGGGATTTAGACGGGTGGACTTTCCCGCGGTGGAGATTTCCCGTTATTTCGGCTTTTTCGTTTAATCGAGGCTTACAGTGGTTGTTAAGTAGAACGATATGTAGATTTCGGGCGTATGAATCACCAGTTTGGAGAAAGTAAATACCAGAGAATGCCAATTCGAGAAATTCTAGGCGTTTCACTCCAGTTCTTTTAATTATATTTTCGCGTCTGAAGCGAGAAATTAATAATTTGACTTACATAACTGTGATTCTTCTAGAATTTACAAAAGAATAATCTCTTAGAGTCATCTCTAGAGAAGTGAGAAATTATTAAGCCAAATTCGTTTCAAGATCAAGCCAACGTAACCGAAATTTATGACTTGTAGTATGACTTTTAATCCCATACTTGGCAGAAGTCTTTGGTTAACGTTTGGATCGTGAAACTTTACGGTTGCCACGTATTGCCTTTGTTTTCTTGGACTAAAAAAAAAAAAAGAAAAATCAAAGATAGAAGGTGAATATTATCAAGTGGCATTTAATTATCGCATCGTGTCCGCCGTTAGTCGTTTTTTCATTACTTTCATTACTCAACTACCCGACTCAATTGGGTGCGCTTTACGACACAGGGAAAATTTCGTGGTTACGTCGTGCTCGGATCGTTGGTTTTTCCTACGTTCTCGGCCACGGTGCGTGAATAAAGTGCGTGCACTCTCACCTGCCGGTGTCGAATGACGACTTGAAACGGGAGATCGATTACGCTCGTTTCTCGAGTACGCGGTTTACCGCTTAAGGTACCATTATAAAATGAGACAATAATTTTTCTTTGGCTGCATCATCGATCGCGACTATTTCCTCATTTCCCACGATCTCAGCCGACGTACGGCGCCACGGCAGATGAGTAGAGCCAGTTTCCATAAACGAGTGGCATTTTCTCTTCTTTTATTCTTACTGTCATTTCGTTTTTATTTTACCGAACGCTGCCGTTAAAAGTCGTCAGGTGTCGTCTTGCATCCTCTTCCAGATGACATTTCATACCGTCATTTACCTTAAATCCAACAACGATCTCAATCAGTGTCGTCTGAATAAATTTCTTCGATTGTTTAAATTAGCGAGAGATTTCATCGAGATTCGTTTCATTTTTAAAAGTGGAGCCGGACGTCGGTCAGCTTCGAAAACACTCGGGAAATTTCGAATTCTTTCGGCGTCGATCGAGGCGACGAATCGATAAGATATAATAAAAAAAAAACGGTCGGCAAACAGTTGTACTTATTGTTCGTCGTATCGTGGCAGCCTTGATACATTTCGAAAGTTGCACGAGCCGCAAACTCGCGGTTACTCAATATCACTGTTAATTGCCGGTGAGTCACATAAGTTTTGTAAACAATAATAGTGGCCGCGTAACAAAGTGGCGGACGGTGCGATTGTCGCTGCGACACGATTGCGACACCGACGACCCCCTTCAGCCTTTAATCTCATTAATCGTTGAACATGGCTGTTACTTTCGCCAGATTCCGCAGATAATCGCCAGCCTCGTTTCCCAGGTACGCGATTTTCCTCGACGTGGAACGCGCGTCACTCTGCGCGTTCGCGAGCTACATAGTTTCTCGATCATCGGCACGCAATTGCGCTAACGCACATCCTTTATCAGCGTTTTGCGCAATTTCCACGGTAGTCTTCTATTGGCACAATAATTACTTAATAACACCCTCGATTTCGGGCACAGATTGTTGCGATGAATAGCAGCACCGTTCGAGATAGTCGTTAATAACGCATTGTGTTCGCGCGTTCCCGCAGTCGATCTCCCCGGATCCCTTTTCCCTCCTGTGCAAAATCTGATTTATGATAACCCGGAGTCGAGTAGCCGATTCAGGCTCGTCGACAATTTCGTTTTAGTTTCTTAGATGATATGTTTCGTTTCCAGATTTTAGCGCCTTCTAGCGAGCGAATCTCTGTGTCGACAGAACCACACAGTTTTCTGGCTAGTTTTCATAACATGTAATGAATTTGAAATTAAAAATGATGAATGTATAAATGATAAAAATTTATTGAATTTCATTATTTCATATAATATATTTCATTTTAATATAAACATTATTAATAAAGATAATATAGAGCAAATAAATATTCATAATTTAAATAAATATCTAATAACGTTAAAATTAAATATAATAAATAATTTTCTGTAATTAAATTTTATCAATAAATATGTTAGTAAATAAAGAATAATTGAATATAAAATTGTAAATAAAATAAATTGTTTTATATTTAATATAAATATATAAATTAATAGAAAATTATTAAAAGAAGTTGAACGTGCAAATAGTTTTTTTTATAGAAAAATTTACATTAGCATTTGTATAAAATTATATAAAAATTATATAAAAATTCTATTTAGAGCAAGTAACAAAAGTATGTTATTTCAAAAATTTAAAAAAAAATGACAAAAAAATGAAATAGGAATAAATTTTATAATTGAGGATAATAAAAGAAAATTTGTTCTCAAGATGATTTTTCATAACGATAAATTATTCAGTTATGGAAAAAATTACTAGTTTCAACCTTCAGAACAAACATTGCGCAAATCGTCGGGCGAGCCAGATTTTACTACGGTTCGTCACAGCAGATTGAATATTCGATCGCGTGAACGGGCGCCGATCGGGCCACCTTGGAGCTGGCGACGAGAGACAGTCGCGGAATCGAGTCGACGCTGTCGCTTACGTAAAACGATAACGCGATATCAAAGTTGGCGAGGCTGTTATTCGTTGCATTGTGCGAGTAATTAAATAACATACAACGGGACGAGCGTGTTTCCAGCCCAGATTATCGAGTATCGATGATAAGTAACCGTGATCGCACACGCTCGACCGACGCATCGCACCTGGTTAAATGTTCACGTGACTCTAATTGCAGGATCGCGCGTTTACGTATCGAGAATGCAATATCGGAATCGTTTCTTAACGAACGAATATCGCGTGCTCCTTGCTCGCGCTCCAGTTTCGTCGAAGGTTTCAGCTCGAGAACTCGAGGTACGAGGAACGTGGAGCAAGAACTTTGGAATTGTGTTCTTACCAGAGCCGAATGCAATCGAACAAGAGTCACGCTTCGATCCAATTAGCTACTCTTTTCCCTGATGAAGCGATATTCTGGCCGTAATAAGCCCGGCGAAATTACACAACGTTATAACGCCGATCGCCACGGGTTTCCTTCGGTCTCGTCCGCGTTAATGCTTATGGACGTATCCGGCTTTGCTGTTACTCCTGGTCGCCATTGTTACGCGAGAACCACACCACGATTTCAGAGTCGGACTTTCTCACTGGTTAAAGGTCGCTTTCGGAGCGAGTATTTTCTATGAATGGAGTTTCTAAAAGAATTTAAAAGATCCAACTATAATAATTCGATAGCGCGATCGATCTTCTTACGAATGCACAGTCTTCCTTTCTGCACGGAGTGAATCTATATCGGAGTTTCTCAAATTCGTATCCTAAAATGAACTTTCTTTCTTTCTTTCTACTAGAGGCAGGTCAATTCATACGTGCCTGTAAGAAACGTGCAGGTTAGTTGGCCAGATTGACTTAAAAACAACTTTTACGGAATAAACTGGTTACACCGGTGCGCTACTTGCATGTATAACACTGACAAATCACTTCGCGAGACTATAAACAATTTTCACAGAAACGCACGTTTCGCACATTCCGTTTCGATGCAAAAGGTCAACGTAGTCGATCGTGGAGTAATAGCGAAAGGAGCACAATGAATTTTTGAAACAATAATCTATAATTTCTAAATCGGATAGATAGATAGATCCAATAGTATCTATATTTTTAAAACAATGTACTTTAATCTAGATTTCTGCGCATTTAATACAAATTTCCAATTACATTCAATTAAATTGGAGACTTAATTTTGTACCTGCATATGTATAGAGGTCCCATATAGGAACAGTCATAAAATGCAATAAATAACATTTTCTAATAAAATTTTATTATTTATTTCATGACTACACTCGTTTTTAAGTAGACTAACAGCCACGTATATATTTTCAACTCGTCATAAAAATGAAAATTCATGCAATAGAGAGTTGTAATATTTTGAAACTGCACAACGCGTAATACACATTATATCTACAGTTTTCTTTTTTTTTTCTTTTTTCTTTTTTATACGTTAATTCACCGTCTGGAGCAGATCGCGCAATACGCGGATGGACGTCGGTTGTTGCGATACTACGCGATCATTGCCGGGCTCGTCACGGGCCATTGCCTCTCCATCATGAGCCTCTCTACTTCTCCTTCTTTCCCTTCTTGAGAATTTACCATGGAACGATCGTTTTTTTCTGAGGGAAAGTGAACGAGGAACGATGCAACGCCGAAAGCCGAAGCGCGAGTCCGAGACGCAATGCGTCACCGCGAAGTGCAATGCCAATTAAATTGCCATTATCGCGATCTTTTTTCTCCGTCAACATTCGCTACACCCGTCAATCACTGCCATACGTGCGCGATTTCTTTTCGAACTTGTTACCTGCAAATACCTGCGGCATGCGCTAGGGAACGCGTTAAATAATATTCGATTAGTCGTGCACGAGTTCGAGAGCTGTTTATCTGTCGATCGTTTATTTGCAAAGAACGTTGCATATGCGGGAAAGCGAAATGAGAAGCGAGTCAATTGGAAAAGTGGCACGCACGAGACAAAGTGTTTAGTTAAGTGGAACTGTCTCGTTTCGAGTGAATTAAATCTAGAAATTTTCGTTTCCTGTTTCGAAAGCGAAGACTTCGGCAGTCTCGTACCATTTTCTGAACTTCGTATTTTATTAAGAATTAATAAGTCTCTTAGCAGTAAATAATTTTCGAACATTACTTTCGTATTTCTTGCAGATCTCTCCCGAGTTAAGATTTTTCTTTTTTAATTCTCGCTTCATTTCGAATATGTAAGCTCATAGCTCGTTGTAAAATTTACAGCTGCACGGCTGAGTCACGCGGAGTTTCACTCGAAGGTATTCTTTATATCTGTAAGTGACCACTTCTAGTTTCAAATAGTTGCTACTTCTGTCCTTTTCAATTTCATCGCGCTTAACTTGCATCATCATGACACTCTGAAAAAATATAAGCAGCCAGTCAGCCCCGTCAACAGACAAAAAATTGTCAATTTTTTCGCAAAAAGAGCCGGTCACAGTCGACAAGGACGTGTAGTTCATGTAGACAACTCACTTATCAGTTGTTAGTCTTGTATTTCCAATAAAGTCCAATAACACAACTTTCTTCCTTAATCAGTCTTAATAGTTTTTCCTAAGAAAAATTACCGAGGTTCGTGGATGTCCCATTGCAACGTGTTAAACAATCGCGATATCGTGTGATGCAGATTGCGAGCCAAGTTAAACGATAACGGGACAGTTTCTTCTGGCTACGTTTATAAAAATAAGAACTCGCACGAAAATTCACAGCCTGCTTCGAAGAGATTTAGAAATTCACGACGTGCTCGTTTTCGAAACGAAAACGCGGTCGCGCCACTTCTCCGCCGTGCAAGTAACGACATTCTCAAGTATAATAATATCGCGAAAAACGAACGATAAAAAGAAAAAAAAAAAGAGAAAACAGTTGGCAGTTGTTAAGTCTTTTGCTTTCTGGTTGCAATTAAGACACCGATTATGACACCGTGATTCGTGCTTCTTTTGATAATTGCGAGACACGTAATTACGTCGCGCGGATTCTGCGGTTGCACTCGGTGTCGTTCGTGCATTTTGTTTTAACCAACGGTATACATACGACGCGGATGAAGAAGGATCGTCTCGTCGTTGTAGGAAACGAATTCGCGGGAAGGTCTTAGTCACGTAATTAAATTAGACGCGGTACGTAGATTGACTCCGCAACGAGGAAGGGAAACCACGTGGATTGCCACACGCTGTAAAACACGGCACGGTTGTTTCGTTTTCGCAATTGGCGGATCGTTAGTGCTCGTTAACGAGGAGGGATCGGCGCCCTTCCAACAGTCACGTCGACTTTTGATACTTTTTACCTTGGCGACTAGTCGACGCTGAGTCTGAGTGGAAAATGTCGAACGAAAGATTCGAAAGAGTTCTACAGCGGTCAGTGTAGAAACATAGTAGGACGGGGGAAAAACGAAGAAGCAAGCAACGTTCACAGTTGGAGTGGTATCACGATTGCGGTCTGGTAGGACACAGGAGGAATGATAAATCGAAGATCCGCGTCCATTCGTACCAGTCACTCACTGTGCTCACTGTGCTTCCTCGTTTCGATTATTATTTCCCTTTCAATCGGGCGGATGTCTGTTTCTTCGAGCAGAAAGCGACAGCAGCTCAGCCATTAAATTGGAAGTCCGACAAACTGTGTCGGATGATGTATTGCTGGTCACGGCTGTATAATTAGAATAATCTCCTCCTCCTCGTGCTTTTCCCTTTTTAATCGGGCGGGGAGGAGGGGAGAGGGGAGGAGGTAGACGTTATTATTCGTGTTTCGCGAGACAGAATTGGACGACCGAATTACTTCGCAGCTACGAGAAATTGAAATTCAAATTTTTCGTTCGGGCAAATTCGATTACGATCGAACAGCCTGGTCTTGGTTAGGTTTCATATACGAGCACGGTACACGTATGAAAGATCAACAATATCGTTTCAAATATCGATTCGGCGCGTACAACAGGGAGAGATTTTTTTCCGTGATTGACCGTTGCCAATTGACTTCATCCTTTGACGAAAGTATGTCGTCACGATGCACCATCAGCGGTGACGTTAGTTTCAATGTCGAAAGAGCTGGAGAATAGACACGAGAATTAAACATCGAACGTGAATCGACTGACACACGTGTACGTTTTCACAACGATCGAGCACTGTCTACAATCACGCACGCCACGCGGCTCATGAATACGTACGTGCAGCTTGTAATCGAGCTCGGATCGAATTCAGCGGATCGACCGAAAGTAACAGATGCCTCAATTTACAGAAAGCACGAGTATCGGTGATTCATCTTATCCTGCATCGAGATAAACTGGCTAAATCCGGTATCGATAACAATGTTATCGGTATCTATCTCGCGAGAGATCTCACACACACGGATGGAAAAAGAATAAATTCTATTTTAACGTTTAATCCGAATTCAATTTGATCCGAATCTGAAACTGAAACTTCCATATCCGGTTTAGTCGAACTGTTTAGAAATTGGAAGTGCAGAGATTGGAATTTGGATCCAATTAACCAGTTCCTTTTCAAAGTCTGTACCCTAATTGTGCCGCAAAAATGAAGCGATGACGAGTATACTCGTCAATCACTGATCAAAATATTCAATTAAAAAGACAGTTTCATTTTGTAAAATTAATAATTTTATTACTAATATTTATTTATTTACTTAACACAAACGTATATACAGTTTGCATAATAAAGGAAAAACACAAGAAAAATCAATTACTTATAAAAGTATTCAGTGAAACAAGTTACGATACATAACGGCACTTCGCAAGTCGAACATCAATATCTTGATTCTTTTCGAATCTTATTTTTGGAACGATATGAACATCTTCGTGTAGGATTACCTTCTGATGACGTGCTTGGTATATAATCTGGAAAATGTTTCCCGATTTGTGTGCATAAAATAATAAAACTATGAAAGGATAGAATGAGTTATATTGTCTAACGAGATGTTAAAATGAGGTTAGGTTATATTATATTTTTATTGGCTCGCCATTTATTAGCACAGGCTGAAACAAAACATGAATCCACGGTAGTTTCACTTAGAAAGGAAGAAAAAGAACTTTGTTTACACTGCACGCAGTTTTTTCATAATAGTATTTATTTAAATTTTTTGTTTGTTCGTTTTATTTCGTCTTGGCCTCCAAAGATTTTAAACATCTTGAAATTTTTACGAATATTTACACTAATATTACAATTCAAATAGCCAATGGTATACTCGCCATTTCTACACGACGAGTATCACTCGTCGATCACAGCTGACTGGTTAACATATTCTCAGCTAATTTCTAAGCAGAACTAAGTTCTACGCATGTAGAATCTCACGAAGCTGAAGTTTAATCCCGAGAGGTCAACCGCGAAAAATTGGATAACACACGTGGACGCGAAGTTTAGAGGTGTTAGAAAATAGTGTTTTCTGAAGCGTGCCGGCGTGGCAGCCAGTTGGTAGCGTCATGAACAGCGGAACCACTGCAATCGGAGTAACAGTCGCATTGGAGAACGTGATGGAGATTCGTGACTCATGGATCTTCGCTAGCCGCCCGGTGTTACATACCTTGTGGGAAAAGCGCGCACATGTCTCTCTTGTCTCTCTCGTATGCATCGAAGGCACACGTGTTTGCCTTCCTGCTTTCTGTCTACGGTTCCGTGTGCTGTACCTTCGTCCCCTTTGCTGTACACCTCCCACGTTTTTTTCTCTCACCTCGCGTTTTTCCCCTCTCTTTGTGCATCCGAAGAAGAGTTTAACCACCTTAAGGTGGATATAATCGGCGGGGCTTCAAATTAGCCGGCGATGTTTTAGTTAAAGCCGGAAAAGATAAAGCTTATTTCGTAGCCGGTCTTCTACCAGCGCGGTGAAATGTCAGGCGTTCAAAGGCCGACTTTTCTGAAATTGTCGAATTAATCTTTTAACCTTTGAATATCGTATCGTACAACTTCGGTTAAAAACTGTCAAGAAAATTGAAATTTGATCATTTCCTCGTGTCTCCTCTCGTTCAACACAAGACGTTTAGTATTTCTTTAGTCTTATTTAATTTCTTTAAGTTGAAAAATGAACGCAGAATAGTTTCCAAGTTCCCAACACACTATTGGTATAGATGTTGATGCCGATTTTAAATTCTCCTGTTGCTTCTTTTCTGTTTCCCACGAGACATTCAATCACGATCTCCAAGGTAATATTAATTCGAGGCTAAAATTCATTGGCGTTCGATGATTTTCGAACGATCGAACGACGAAGGAGCCTTTGACTACGTCGACGATCGGTCGATGAGTAACCACGGGAAACCAAGGCCATACCTTCCAGCTCGATAAACTCCACCAGCATCGAAACGCGCGATCGTTGTGTGCGGGGCACTACCACCAACGATATATACCTGCATTTTTATTCGGTCTCTCGTGAACACATCGCACAATTTTTCCATTTACTAACGTCGTGTGAACGCAAGCGAATTAAAATTCTGGCGTTCCCCTGTGAACCGTCTATCAAACCTTTCGTTTGCCTTTCGTTGACTTTATTCTTGGACAAGCTGCACAATAACAGTAGCGAAGTTACCCGGCGCGATCGATTATTTTCTAGCCCCTCGATTTCATGATTTATGACCGCAGGGATCAATCGCAAGTCGTGTCGCATTCGGTTATATCTAATCGTTTATCAAGTGAAATGTATTAATCTAACAGCGTGATAAATTGGATCACGCATTACGACGATGGAAACAGAACGATTTCGATCATAATTAGGCTGCGATACAGTCGAAAGTTAAGGCGGATGATATTGTCCATTATCTCAACGAAGTGATACTAATTACAAACAGAGTTGAACTGAAAATTATTGTTATGTCATGTAGCGCGTGGTAATCGGTAAATGGAATGAACGAATAAAGGAATGTCACTCTTTAGAAAATCTAGATCGATAAATTAAAAGGAAATGCGTGTAATTAAACAAACGTAACATAGCTAATCTCGTTCATTATCTTTCCATTGAATTAAATCAATAGTTGACTCTATAAGTACGTAAAAAGAACGAAGCTATATCTTAACGCTAGAACTAGAACAAAACGACCAATTTGTAATTTTCATTAGAAATTCGATAGATGTAAAACCGTGTATTTTTTAATGATTTAAGTAATTTTAGAGAAATCATAGAATGCACAAATAAAGTTTATCGTATTATGAAGTTGACATTAGTTTATCGTATTAGGTCAAAGCCAATACCAGAGTTAAAACAAAACGACCAATTTATAATTTTCATTAGAAATTCGATAGATGTAAAACGGTGTATTTTTTAATGACTTAAATGATTTTCGAAAAATCATAAAATACACAAATAAAGTTTATCGTGTTATAAAGTGTTTCTATTTTTTTTTTTGCTTTATTGTCTTTGATGGAAATTTCATGCTTCGTCGGTTAATTTCCAGCGTTAATATCTCGGCGACAAATATTCGTTTTCACTGACCGCAGATCGTATTTAAAGCGTTAGTCGCGAATAGTAACAAAATCGGCGCACAATGTTTTCAGTTTCAACGACGATGAAAGTCATATAGGAGCTTCGGCGTTCTTACGAAATGCTCAAACGTTGTCCTTTCACCGGATCTCGCTAGATCCCGAGTCGAATCAGCCAGTCGTCGTTGAACCTGAAAGAAGTAGGCGAGCGTCGATTGGTGGCTGGTGACTCAGCGGGGGGTGTATGTCTTTTTTTAAAATTCGTCGGGCGACGTCACATCGGTGAAACGAGCGATCGAGAGAATCCTGTTTTTTCGATATTTCAGTCAGGGACGTTTGCGGTAGCCTTCATCGTAGGTCGATGCCGACGCTTCGAGGTCGAAGGTAGCCAAGCGATTCGAGTTGTTGATTCAACGAACGTCGGCCGACGTTCTCTGCAGTTTGTTCTTCTTTCTCCTGTTTTTTTTTTTTTATCACTCAATATCGCCGGCGCACATTTCTCACCGTTATTATATCGACCAGACGGCGTGGATAAACGTCCGCTTTCC
The DNA here is from genome assembly GCA_032399595.1 of Tetragonula carbonaria. Classification (NCBI taxonomy): domain Eukaryota; kingdom Metazoa; phylum Arthropoda; class Insecta; order Hymenoptera; family Apidae; genus Tetragonula; species Tetragonula carbonaria. Next base: position 5,548,982 of record JAUCRC010000003.1, read on the forward strand.
TGGATACCGAGAAAGTCTTTCCGTTCGGGTATACTTTCGAAATTAGATATTCCGTTGAAGATCGTTTGCGTATCGCATACCTGGAGAGAAGTGACGATAATTTCTTAAGCTTGAGAATTAACCGCGGATGCGAGGTTTGCACTTCGACTCGTTGCGATTTTATGCCGATTTAAAAAAAATGTTTCTCGAGTTTAAAATTCTTCAGATTGCAATAGTATTGAGTATTTTTAAAAGGTTATACTGTATATGAGTCAGCGAGAAGGATTAATAGAAAAATCTCTATACGTTGTCAAATAATATACCTTATCAATATTGACTGATTAAAGATTATTACTATCGCGGTACAAGCATTTGTACAATTTTTCTACTGGATAAGATCCAGAGTTCTACACCGATCGTTCTCATTGCCAGTAAAGAACGCGCTTGTATCTACTATTTTGAATCCCCCCCCCCCCTATGTAGCGATATATTATTTCCATGAACATATAGATAAACAGAGTCCAGTGTTTCGACACGTGCGAGAATGAAAAGTCTGGACGAAGCACGCGACAGCCAGTTAATTGGCTTCCATCGATCAGCCCGGTGTAATAGTCTTAACGTTGGCGACGTTTGTTGTTACAGAGTCTGGAACAAGAGAGGCACCTGCTGCGGCGCAAGCTAGAGGAAGCGAGGAGCGAGAACGAGGCGAGAACGTTGGAGCTTCAGGCGGACGTGGAGACGCTGAGGAGCCAGTTGGAGGAGCAAAATGACCGAGCTAGAAGAGCGGAACGGGATCAGGCGACTCTGGTCGCGGAGCTCACAGCGCAGAACACGAGGCTGGCCGATCAGTTGAGGGAAGCCGCGAAGCAGGAAGAGCAGCTGCTCATCGAGGTCAAGGTGCTCAGGGAAAAGTGTGCCCTCAGAAGTACCACGCTCCAGGATCACGTCAGTAGCCTGGAGGTTCTCAGGGACGAGGTAAATTAATAGTTTTCCGCGACTCGACCGCGCTCGAATCAACCACGTTCACATTAGCGAAGTTACTTTCAATTCAAGCGGGGCATGTTTAACGTGACTTTGCTATTCACTCGAGCTCGCATTCAAACATCACGTCGCGTATTTTCATATCTTCGTTCTCGTCAGTCAAGTACGCTTCGTACACGGATAGTTGGAAATGATTTCACTGCCACGACGAACGTTGTTACTCTACGTGACTCGAAGTATCTTTTTCACGAACTCGCTTGAATCTGGATGGTTCGAATTTATAAATTACAAATCATCGGACTTGTCTTGTTTGCCGATTACTTAAAATCAAGTTGAGATTTCAATTCGAACAACTTCAATTCGAGCCCGGTATCGGCAACTTGAGCGAAAATGAAAAAAAAAACCTAACGAACTAAAGTGAAGAACAAAACGAAAACTGACGAGTTCAAGCAACGTGCAGTTCAACTAACTTGACTAAGCCCGAACGAGACTTTCCAGAAATCAACGTTTCGTTAGTTTATTTCCCTTTGTTGCGTTCATTATGCATCCGCGGATCTTCAATAAGTAGTCGTGTCGGACGATTGTCTGGAGCGTCGTTTGTTTTTGCCTACGATCGTTGGGGATAATCGCGACTAGATTATTCTTGGGAATCAAGCTGCTTGTTTACCGTTGCAACCGCGGTCAATGGATATTGTTCGGAGTCAGGAAACGTTGAATATGTATGATCTCTCTTTCTCTCTCTCTCTCTCTCGCGAGAGAGAGTATCAATGGACTGTGTACGAGCGTCTAAATCCGTACGAGGCAGGTCGCGAGAGGAAATACACGTAGCCCGTGAGAAGTTCGCGAGCCGTGCAGCAACTCCGTGTTCGGCAAACGAGTGTGCGAGTCGTGACCCTCGACGATCGACTTAACTTCGCCTTCGTCCTTCGTAGATGCGCCCTTTGTTCTCTTCTTACTTGCAGCGAACTCGAATTTCAGGAAGTACCCTTCACGCGCGAGTTCCCTTCGGGTAATATACTCGTTACATTGTCTACACGTTACGTCGATGTTGTTGATTACGTCACGCTATCGACTCGATCGCGAGCAGTGATTGGAGAACGATTCAGCGAGGAATTCCGAATTCGAACGAGGGAACAATTTCCTCAGGGATTTCCAGTGTTCGTACGTGTTCGTATTCTAGTTTCCCGAATGGTTATATATCCTTTCGCGATTTTCATTTGTTGAACGATCTCACAATTTCTCTTCGACCAAAACGTGTCAATTACAATTTTATTACTCGCAAATCACGACGCGTATCACTGAGAAAAGTAGAAGATGTCAACCTTCCTCTAGCTTTAATCAATTTATCCTCGCGGAGGTTAACTTGCCCTTGTTAAATCTTGAAAACTGTTTCTCGAATGCCAGTCGAACAAAACGATCGGTATTCCCTTTCACGTATTCCTATCTGTTACAAGGTCGTGTAGAAAGAAAGGAGCGATAGTACGTAGTATCTAATATATCAATTCTATTTCTTCAATTAACATAGTACGGAATCTCACATTGTCAACATACGTAGTCAGCGTGCTAGTTTCTCGTTCTTGCGAAAGAACCGGAAGCGCGCGCTGTGTGTAACGTGTATATCGCTCGTGTACGAAACGTCAGCGGACGCCGGCTGTTCGTGCACGAATACGCGAACGTAGGCGAATAGACCAGTAAGCGGATTGTTGCGGGCCGATCGAGCGAAATCGAGTAAAAACGTAAGCTAGTTACGTCGACCGCGTTCCAGGTACAGCTGGTGTCTGCGCAAAGAACAGAATTAGAGAGGAGGTCCTTGGAGCTGAGGGAAGAGAGGGCGAGAGCGATGGCGGCTCTCGAAGAAGCGGAGGATAGAGCCGCGGCCTTGGAGCGGCTCAGCCACGAGGCGGAACACCGGGCGAAACTGGCTGAACGCGAGAGGTGAGATTCATGCGTGTTCCTGCCACTTAACCTCTTAACCGAGCATCTAGCATTGGCTAGAAATCTTTAATAATTCCTGAAGATAAGGCTCGTTTTGATCCTGATTCGCGAACGCAAATATGACACGATCGAGAAATCTGACAGAAGTTCCTTTGACTGCTATGGGCGCATATATGCGTTCAGCAAAAGCTTTGATTGTTTGCTATTATCTCATGTTTATTTTCGGCAATTGTTTCTATCGTATATGTCCAACACTCTCAGAAACCACATACCTTATTTCTTAGCAACGAGATAAAACAAAATCTTGTTTATTTCGTCAGTTTTTCTCTGTAACTTAAATTCTTTTCATTTGCAGTCATGCAGTTTTGTGATTGTTGCATTAGCATATTGTAATATTACTTGTGGTGCATTTGACTTTTATATTATTTTATTTTATTATTATTTGACTTTTATTATTATTTGATTTTTATATTATTATATTTGCACCTTCGTGCCGTGTATAAATATTCCCAAAGAACATCTTCCCAATTTTGTTAAGGTCCGGTATTCCGAGAAGTGCTGAACTGCAACGGTGATAGCCTTGTGAAGCCTACGGATAACAACTTCTAATAGAAACAAAATACTCACAGCCATCACCTAGATACAATAGTGATATACAGCAAATGGACTATTAATTTTCTTATTGTTCTTCTTTCTTAAAATATATGTATTCGAATTCTATAGTTTTTGTATGTATAAAAAGTATTTATATTACGGTTGCCATATGTAGGTAGCATTTATATAATCGTCCCTATGATTTGCCCAATTTTTCAAATTTTAACATTCAAATACATTATAATGATCAAATTATGGAATTTTAAAACTTTAGCATTGGTGAATAAACATTATATATGAAATAAAAAATGTTTGGCATTCGTTTTGGAGTAGGCAAAGTAATAGTAATTGAATTGTGTACTATATTATAATGTGTTAGTACGCCGCCGACGAGCTCCATATTGCGCGAAAAAGTAAATTCAGTCCCCAGCGATTGCATCCGCCAGCTATGTGCCGCTAACGCGAAGCGTTACGACTTAGAGCATATAGCAGTCAAAGGGTTAAAAACTTCGATCGTTGGTTATATTTGTTCTTTCTTACGATTACAGAATTCGCAATGATTCTCCTCGTTTCGATCCACGATATGATAGAATAACATCTCCATGTAACAGTCAGTTAACTGTTTTATCGTCTGTTGGAAAATCGTAGAACGTTGTCCTTCTCAGTCCTCGCAGCCCACGCACAACCGGTTGTTTCCCCGGTCGTGCAGCAGAAATCCGTGCTGCTTGTCCGTGTTTACTCAAATGCCTACGCGTGTCTTTGTTCGAGTTCCGAACCGAGAACTGAAAAACGAAGGAAAGTTTTCCAGTCGCTTCAAGCGGCTATCGATTCTTCTCGAGCACGGTAATCACGCGTTGTCACTCTCCCCATTCGTCTGTAGAAGCTTACACAGCGCATCGACGTTCGATCGTCGGATCGAGGAAGCATTTCACAGACTTTACAGTTTTCGATCGATCGAATTCGCAGGGACGAGCTGGCGGCGACATTGGCGCTCATCGAGGCGGAAAGGAGAGGTAGATCCGGCTCGATACAGAAACCACCGAGGTCCCTGCAGGCGGAGATGGAGTGCGAGGAGAGCGGAAGCTCGCTCGGCGATCAGGAGGATCTGCGTGCAGAGGTGGCGAGGGCGGTGAAGCGATTGAAGGAGCTGTGCGTCCATTTGAGACGGGGGGAGGACGACTCGGGTTTGCAGAGCGACTGCGACGAGTCGATGCTCGTGATCGTGAACAACACCGCGGAAGCGGAGGAGGCGAACACCAACGGGCAGGATACTCTTGCCAGCTCGGTAAGGGTCTCCCGTGACGCGGTTCTTTTGTTTCGCGACTTCCGGTTTCCGGCAATGCGACCTACGGATCTTGAACGGCCATTAAAGCTCGTCGAATGTGCTCGGTTCACCGATCAAAACACGTGGTCTACGATAGTAGATAACGAATCGAGCGTGACTGGTAGTTTTCAATGAGCTCTCTCATGTTCGTAAGTGCGTATAGTTGCGGTGCATATAACGCTTCGACGTGTGTCCCGGTGTGTTTGCGGACTTTATTTGCACGGTTGCTTTTTCATCCTGCCGACCGCGATAAGATTATTCGCAATTTACCGCACGATGGATATCATCGCGATATCGTGATTTCAATGGGATTGCGATCGCTCGCAAGCGATCCCGCCATATGGTCTTTGCGCTGAGCATTTCTTCGATCTTTTTTTTCTTTTTTTTCTCTCTTTTGCAGGCCAGTTGTCCCGGCGCTTTGTTGGAACTCGTGGAGGAGGTATACAACTTGGCTCTTTCCGGCAGAGGGGCACCAGGAGAGCTCGGTCTGGCCGTGGAACTTCACAGGGTGCGCGAAGAGCTCGAGAACACGAAGGAACAACAAAAGCAGACGCAAGAGGAGCTGAAGAGGCGCGGAGAGGCTCTGCTCGACATGACGAGCAAACTGAGCGTCAGCGAGGCCGAACTGCGCGGGGTTAAGGAGGAACGCGACAGAGCTCGCGACGATATGGAACATTCGCAGTTAACCAAGGACGAGATATTGGCTCAGGCTTACAAAGTCAGGGACCAAGCGGTGGCTAGGAAAAACAGGGCGGAAGTGGAGCTAGCTAAAACGAGGATAGACGTTCTTCAAGCCAATAGCCAGCTGATGGAGGCTATTCAACAGAAGATCGAACTTAGCCAACAGTTGGAACAGTGGCAAATGGACGTGCAGTCGCTCGTGGATGAACATGTTCGGAGCAAGTTGATGCCTGTGACGAACTCCATCACCGCGGCGAACTCTGAGAATTCGGAAATCGCGGCTCCAGCGAGAAAGAAGAGGAGCACCGGCTCGTCGAAGAAAATGTTCGGCCTGTTTTGACGAAAATGACTGTTCGCGTAGACGTGGTCGCGCGAAACGAAAAAAGAGTCAAAAGACACCGATACAGTGAGACACGGTGAGAAAAGAAAGACTGCGCTCGAAAAGAAGTTCTTTCCATGAGACGAACTTTTCGTTGTGGCGCATCAGCGTATCAGGGACCATTCGTCCGCTCATCTCTCCGCCACCTTCGGAGACAGACTGTTTTCTTTTTTTCAATTTGAAATTGAGCGGCAAGCAATAGCCATAGTGGACGCATACTTTGTGCGCGTCGTTCACGTTTTCACGATGATTCATACCAATTATTAGGTTAACAAGGCCGCTTTCTCGCTGGAAAAAAAGTCGCGAGATCGAGTACTCGATACTCCCTGATGTAGATTTTGCTGGCGTGGTTAGGTCTATCCTCATCTGTTCTTGATGCAAGACACAATAGACTTATTTGTCGTTATTATTTTCTTTAAATATCCAAGCGTTGGATACACAAGACAACGAAAGAAAGTTTCTTCTTTTTAGATGTGCGCGCGATCGCACCGAGAAAAGAAGCGCCAGCATCGGCAGATTCAAATCGATTGTTTGGCGTACGGCGAGAAGCCGTTTTTTTCTACATCCGGGCAAACGTCTCGTCATTCCTGTAATCGTGAAACGACTCGTTACCACGGTAAGAACCGATCTCTAGTGGCATCTTTTCTCGCAAAAATCACCGGACTTGCGATACAAACTTATCATTATTCTGAGCAATGCGTTAATTAAACGAAAATTGTACTTTCCAACTCCCTAGTATACATCTTTCCTTTAATTGGATGCGATTATGCAACGATACGATCTACAGAGACTCGGTTCCTTTTTCTTTTTTAATCAGCGGCTGTAAATATAAATTGTACAAACGTATAAAACATTTGTGAGTGAATGGAATTTCTTTTATTGTTGATTGTGATACGAAATCTAATATTGTATATCATCGCCGTGTTGCGATAAATTTTACCTGAATTTACATAAGATGGCGCTATCGTTATTACATTTGATAAGGGAAGATCGACTAGGTACAAAAATCAAATCAAATTGAACTTCAATACGTATAGATATATTTATATTGGAGATGAATTTCCATTTAATTTCTCTTTCGATTCGCTTGGATTTTTCTTTCAACAATGTCCGTCCGTCCGTCTGTCCGAATGGATCAGGAAGTTCGATTAACTGTAAAACTGTCAAACAGAAAAGAAAGACATTGTCCGGGATAGCGGTGAAAGTCGATCGATCAGGTTGTAACCCTACAAACCTTTCGCTGCACGACGACAGTGCAGTAACAGTGCTAGAAAAATTTTGTCACGCGCGTTTCTTTTTTTTTTTTTCTTTCTTGCGCCGGTCGACCGCGACCACGACGATGTTCCTCGACATTTTTTCTCTACGTTCCAGTCTGAACGCTTAGCTTTAATTAACGACCGGCGTTAAGTTAACAACGAACGAAGCGGTTGCTCGCGGATCGGTTAACGCGCCCCAGCAGTATCTCAGCTCGCGTTAGCCACGAGCCAATCGCGCTCGTTTACTAACTGTATAATAGCTGATACGATCTGACCTGAACGTGATTGTGACAACATATTTATTTAATAAAAATTCTGTTTCACGGATCTGTCGTGTCGTGTCTTCGAAGTCAGCGCGAGCGTTCGTCGGAACGTTTACAACACAAGTAAACTTCTCCGATGAGAATTGATCTCGATTTTTTTTTTTTTCTCGTGAGTAGTAATTTCTTTGTGAGGGAACAACATTTATGCAAGTTCGATACATACGCATGAGATTAACAACGAGATTGAAAAGAAACAAATAGGCATTTATTCACAAGAGGCAGGTGTAGTTACAGTAGTTTCATTCTGTCGCTTTTTTTATATATATATATATTTATATATATATATAATATGTATATATATGTATATATATAATAGTATTCTCACGTCCGTTTACAATTATCGATCGGTCCATCTACGCAATATAAATGGGCATGAACAATGGGGGTAGGGAGGGGCGGGTGCATACAAAGTGTTTTCTTTTTTTTTTTTTTCTTTTGTCTTTTCGTACGCTCTAAGAACGACACGTGGACTCGTCGAACATTACGAAACGCGTCGCTCGGTGTTCTCGTTTCCCTTTGTTTCTTTTTCTCCTTTTTTTCAATTTTCTCCTCTCCTCGCTGGTTTTAGAACTTGTCCTCGTCCGTCAAGATACACGCGCACAGCAAGATTCTATTCCAGGGGGAGAAAAAACGAACGAAAGAACGGAAATGTATCGGTTTGCCTAAACGTATGAAATAGAATCTCGTCGGCTTCCTCGTGGGTGACGACGCGCGCGTGTCGTACCGCCTTGGGATTCTTTTTCGTAACTTGTTGTCGAAAAGAAAAATGTCGATCGTTCTTCATTGTCTGCGTTACACGTTGAATCGATCGCTCGGCGCTTCAAAGCCGATCGTCACTAGCGAGCATACTATATACTTCCTCATTCTACTCTCATTCTCCGTGTTTTTTCTTCTCCGTAAATAATTCACGCTAGTAATCGGCGGTAACGACGATCTCTTTTTTTCTCTCCTCCGTTTTAGAATTATATATCCACCGTGATTAACGCGACATAACGATGACGGTGAATTTCTCTATACACTTGTACTCCGTATTAACGCGACGACAGCGATCGTGACTACAATTAAAATTAACGATGATTGTTCGATGATGCGTGGTCTCTGCGTGATTCGCTTTCAAATGAGGCGCTCGAATCGAGCGAACGTTGACGAGAGTCGTTCGCGGCGCGGACGAACGCGTCCGATTTCGCCGAAACGAGTTTTCGATCGAAAATATCGTGTTGGATACATTAAATTGCCATAGAGGTACAGAGAGAGAGAGAGAGAAAGAGAGGTATGTACTTTTTGAAAATAGAGAGACAGAGAAAGAGAGAGAGAGAGAGAGAGAGATAGAGAGAGAGACACTATAATTATCATTGAAGCATCGTGTTTTGTGCAGAACAACTCTCTTATCAAGTAGATCCCATTTTTTTTTCTTTTTTTTTCCATTAAGGATATTACATGTCCACAGTAAATATAATTAGGTTTGCACTATTCTATGTCAGTTACAAGTGGCTTCCCTTCTCCTTTACCCTGCTCCACCTCTTTCTTTTATTTTCCCACCTCTTTCAACCCTGTGGTTAGTATTTTCGCTTTATTTCTCTTCAACGGTATCCTCGTATCTTCCGGTGACATGTCAACATCTATATTTGAGGAGACAGTTAATCTACGCGTAGTTTGTGAACGTGCGTGTTCTCTCTTTCGTGCGTAATGTGTGTGTGTTTGTGTGTGTGTGTGCTCGTGTGTTGCACGTGTACGCCTGAATAACACATCGGTTGTGTTTCAAATTGCTCGTGATCTTTTCCTTCTCGATCTTTCTCTTGTTCTCCCTTTTAATCTCTTACGTTTCTACACAAATGTATAATAATTATATATTTACATCCATTACCGCATTATCGCCGCATTCGTCACGGCCTCGAGGCAATCTCGTGCCACCCTCGATCGCTCGCCCGGTCTAACGTCACGATAATGTAAATTCAACAACTATATATATTTGTATATATATATATATATATTTTTTTTTGTATATCAAAGCAAGAAATCGTATCAACGATATATCAATAGCAGAAGAAATATCGCTGGTTCTTTCGTGTAAAACGCGGGGGGAATCCGAGTCTCCGTAGCCGTGGATCGCACGGGAGGCCTCGTCGCGCGACGTTCCTTTTAATTATTGTTCGTGACACGGTTCTCAAGCCTACCAGCGTAGAGATTGAGAGTGACCAGATATAAAGGAAGGAACGCAAAACAGATAAGACGGGTGAAAGGAAATTCGAAGCTCGCGGAATAGATCGAAAGGGAACTTCCAAAAAGGCCCAGCGGTGTAAATGCTTGTCGACCTTCGAGGAGTTTCTCTTTCGAGATACATAACACACAGACACACACAGACACACACAACATTCAGCCATGAGACGAGGCGTTCCGCACAGATGCGCTAGTTCATTTTTCTCTCTTAACATCGCCACGTCCTCCTCGTCATTCCTCTTCCTATTCCTCATCTTCTTTATAAGTAAAAGGCAGGTGATCCTCGCAACATGTATTTCTTTTTTTTTTATGTACAAAGGATGAAAACCATCTTCGCGATTCTGTGTTACGTCTGATCGTTACATTCTCAATCTAGATAATATAATTGTTACAAGAGAATCCCTCGTTAAGCAGTCTACACGTTCCACGCACACGTTCCCACTTTCTTACCCATTTCTGACGCATAACATTCATGCTTTCTCCATTCAACTTTCGTTCCTACTTTGGCCAGCCATCCTTCTTTTGTTTAAAACGCTACATAGAAATATCTCTCTTCGTTCTGGGTCCCGCACAACTTTGTTTGTCTTTCGCAACCGTGACGATGGCTACCACGACGGGTGACCGTCGTCGAAGGACGACGAGAATGCGCTGCGAGCAAGAAAGTCAACCGTATACTTCCCCCGTCGAGAACCAAAGTGATTTCCACCATCAGACGAATCGTTCCGCGATATTGAACGTTGACCTATTGCCGGCCGCGATAACTTTCTTGCCGACAGCACACGCGTTGGTCACGTAAAACGACCGGTTGAGGTTTGCCGCTCCTTGTCTCGTTTCGTCTTGTTTCTCTGGCATTCCGTTCTCTGGATCGGTTGCGTGACGCCGCTTTTCCGCCTGTCGATCACGCGACAGGCTTTTTCTGCTCAAGGCGGAGCAACTAGGAACGTTTATCTTTTCGGTCAAACGTGAGAGAAGCGCGACTGAACGAGCGAACGAAACCTAGTCGACAGACTAGACACAGATCAGCAAGGGAGCAACGTGGATGGGACGCCGGTGGGGGTTCGCCACATCGTCACGTGTCTAATCGCGAGGTTATCGTAAATACGAAAATAATCAAGGATCGGACGATAGAAGTAGACGTTCTTCTTCGTTCTCTGTACAATCCGCTGCTGCGATCCGCTGCAAAAGTTCGGCGCGCATGGGAAAAATGCCTAAAGCTATCGATAGAAAACGAGAACTGGAGGGAGAACGGGGGGTGGGCGCACGACGATACACGTAATCGGGTTAATTGTTTCACGGGTTTCATCGTTCTTTCTTTTCTAAGCTACTGATTGACATTAGGCATCGCAAACACTCGAAACGACGATCGTTCAGCTAGTAAAGAGCCTCTCGCGTGGCTACGTACGCGCGAACGTGCGATTCACGGCGATTCGCCGGTGTACGAATGCACGCAACGTTCGTAAAAACGTGTCACGATTTCCGTCGACCGATCTCGAACCAGAACGTTCGGGCATCGTCAGCCTCGCTCTGTCGATTCCAACTCGATCGGTGTGTGTGTGTGTGTGTGTGTGTCTTTGAACGTTCGTCGCGTGTGAAAGGGTGCAGTCGACGCTGTGCACGTGCGAATAATGAGCTTGCGGATAATATACGTGTACGCAATATATTTATTTCTCTCTGTGATCGCGTGACACACGCGTGCAAGAGTCAAAGCGTCGATGTTCGAACCGTTTCGGAGAACCGGCGTCGTATCGTGGCGGTGAATAAACTCCCTGGACAATTTGCTGGCTGTTTATGTTCTTCCATTTCTCTTCTCTTTCTTTTTTTTCTTTTTTCCTTTACACGGAACTTTATCATCGTTAAAATTTTCGACGCCATTTGCGACATACGGACGCATGATGGAGCTCAGCGGTAATTAGTTTGTTCAGCGAGGCGCGTTACGACGACGACAACGATAACAACGATGACGATAACGATTCGTTACACTGTTCCAACAGAATGAAGTTGTTAATCGTTCTTTCCTTTTTTCTTTCTTTGTGTAGGCGTTAGCGTTATTGCACAACAACGATTGTGCGTACGATAATATATAATATTATTTATTGTGAGTGTGTCAAAGATCGGTAATGTAGCTCGGTAAATTTGCCTCGGTCTCTTCTTTCCCTCTTGGATTTAAAGGACGGTCGCGCTAGCATTTTATCATATCGCCTTCACTTCAAAAACTGTGCAAACATTCTCTATAATTCGGCATAAAAAATAAACTTCCTATTACCTGTCTGTGTGAGTGTTAGTGTATCTGTACGCGTGTCTGTGTTTCTGCGTGTGCAACATACCACGCATGATCGTGTGTACTCGTGTGTGTTCCATTCGCTTGGGTATCTCTACGCGTGTCTCTTCTATATAATACGTGTGTTACGTGTTTTTCTTAATTCGTGTGGTCTGGTCATCCTCGTCTCGTTTCTTCTAATCTGTACACCCGAGAATACACATGTAAGTTATACATTTAAGCTCTCTATAGCTTGTTTGTCTTTTTTTTTCTTTTTCGTTTAATCTTCGAATGCCTCGTGGATATGCTACCTCAGTCATTCCGTCACTCACGCATCGTTCCTCTTTCATTCCTCCTTCTGGACTTCCCTTAAATCCAGCGAATTTACTAAATTTAGCGCGATAAATTACCATCCCGTATGTACACAGATATTCGCTCTGTTCTGTTTCAAACCAGGCAGGATACCTGTACCAAGGTCTGTACCTTGAACGTGTACCTTTCGTGTCGCGATCGAAAGATCCTAAAAACGGTGGACAACGCTGTTTTCGTTTCTCTGAAAGTCGTCCCGCCTCCAAGTTTCGTGGCGTCGATCCACGAGCTTTTCAAGTCTTTCCCCTTCGACGATATATATATATATATATTTTTTTTTTTAAATCTTTTTGTCGGACACTGCGCGTAACATACATAACATCATATCGACACACGTAAGCGTAGTCCACTATAGCTGTGTTTAATTAGTATAGCACTCTGCAGAATTCACGATTCAGTCGTTAACGTAAGAATACGATCCTTTGTTTTTTTTCCTCTTTCCTTTCTCGTCTTTTTCTTTCTTCTTTCTTGCCGTTCTTCCTCGTCGAGAGGCGACGTAACCTGCGGCTATAGCATCCTCTTAAGGATTGCTCTCCCAACGGGCCAATTGAATACGCCTATTGTCCAGGGAAGGCGAAAGGAGTGACCTGAGCGACGCGCTTGGCGGCGATCCGCTGAAGTACTTCAAGGTCAGGGGCGACTGCAGATGTCTGTGTCTGATCACTTCTCGCTCAGCAGGCAGCGGCCACAGTTCCTGCGAAGGAACGAGCGAAGGTATCAGCTACAACACAGTGTTCTATGATTGGCGATCGTATCGTTCAACGATCGGGAGAAAAACGCGAATGTACTTGGTTATTTTGTTTTTTTTTTCTTTCGTTCTTTTTCTTTCTTTCTTTTCTTTTAGACAATCACGGACGATTATTTACCTGCAGCGAGAGAGCCTCGTCTCAGGACTCACCCTGCTTGCTCCTACGTCCAGTCAGTGAGCCGACCAGAGATTTCAAGGTGGCGCCGAGACCCTTCCCGCTCGGAGTGTTCAAGCTGCTGGCGTTTCTAAAGCCTTGCGGATGTGCGTCTAAGCATTTCTGGTACCTCAGCTACACAGAATCAATCAATCGAGCGTAGAATGTAGTCGACAACATGTTCGAAATAAACATGTTTGCATACACATTGATTCATTTGAATCATTTGAACGAGTTAGTCACCTTGCAGGCAGCTTCGATGGTTTTGCACAGGGCACCGCTGCTAGGCTCGCAGTTGAAGACGTGTGCGATAAAGAGATCCTGCGCGGTGTGCATTATGAAGGCGCACTGTTTCACGTTGCGACCGATACCGAGGAACGACAGATAACGTACGCGGCACTCGGTGATGAGTTTCTCCTCCTGAAACACGTGCCACTATTTCCGTCTGCCCACTCTTAAAAACGCTTGTCGATCCACTTACGTTCGGCGTAAGGATGGAGATCATACTGGGCGCGACTGCAACGTTCACGTTTCGCCACTGATTGATCGGCGTGTTAGCCACAATGTGATCTATCGCGTCGTTGAGCACCTCCATTCCAGTTGCTTGAGAAACTTGCATCGATCCGAGATATTGTGCCCGCAGCACTTTCTTCGGCTCTTCCATCGGCGTTGGGAACGATTGCGCTGAAAACCGATCGACTCGTAGTTTTTACTCGCTATATTATATTTGCAAACAGTGCTGCAATCTTGCGATCTTCTCGAAAATTTTCGTCGAGTGTCTACTTACTGACTAGTGCTTGTCCGTTTCTATGGAAACGCCGGTGTTCCGTCGGCAGATTAGTCGGTCTAGTGGCCAGGCTCGTTCGCCCGTTGATGTCCACCGGTTTCGCGAGGTTCTGGTGTTGCGATCGCTCGATCATGATCTTCTTGCAAATGTCGCGGAGCGTGTTGGCGATCGTGCGCGCCGGGATGTCGCAACGGAACACGTGGCACATGTGTTTCCGGGTCGATCTATCCCTTGCCACGTAAGCAAAATCCCTGCAACGCGAACAGGTTTAGATCGGATCGATAAAACCTGGTTCAATAAAAGAATCGCGAATGTCTTGCTTGCTCTGAACGCAGCTTCTTACCTTTCACTGTCACAGACGAAGACATCGGCCAGATGAAAGGTCAGCGATTCACATGAAACGCGATTCACAAACGTGTCATTAGAGACGATTAAAATTCCTTCGAGCGTTTGTTAACGTTTACTTACCGGCAGTGGTCTCTGCCAACACCCCACACCCTCACCGTATGAATCGGCTGTGTGTTGAGTACGGTAAGGTTCTCCGGGTCTATCAATTTCAGAGCACCTTCGTCCAGATCCATAAATAGATCCTTGCCCTGGGGTTAGATTAGAAAATCACGCGTTAATACGCTGCCTCGGCTCTTTCACGTTCTCATCTCACGAAGAAGATTGAATTCACGATTGATACTAACGTCGCCCCATCGTCCAACAACGTCGAGAAGATCGTTTCTACCCAGAGACAAGTCTACGATACACTTATTGACAGCCTTGCTGCTTCTTTCAGGCGTCAGATCCTCCTCGGCGATTTCCGTCCATCCGAGTGAACGTACGGCGAATCTGATTGGTTTGTCCCTGCCCTCGGAGTCCGCTCGTGCCGGATAGCTCCTTCGTCTGAAAGGCGAAATACAGGGTAAAGCGGTGGGCCACTATGTCGAATAAAAAGCTGGCAAACGAGTATCGATGATATCTCACTTGAGAGCAAGTTCCACTTTCCTCTTGTTCTCCAGCTCCTGATCCAGGGCCGAGCTTGTGTTACTGCGGGTAACGGTGTTCACCATGCCGCTCAGAGTGTGGAAGTTGTTTATCTGTAACCACGGATAACAACAAATTATAACAGAATCGTCTCGAAATTGATTTTTTTTTTTTTTTTTTGGAAGATATCTTCAACGCTTGTACTCACGCTATCGTTGTCCTTGATCAGACTCCTGCGTGACTCCCTCTTGGAGTGCAGAGGCGCCTCTGGAGGCTCTCTCTGTATATTTCCGCTTTTAACGTGCCAATAATAGGGCCCATTCTCGTCTGGAAGAAAATTCGATCGTTCATCGAATAAGTTTGCAAACTGTGTCACCGACTGAAAAAGGTTCATTCCTGATGTGAAAATATGAAGCGTCTTTGAATTGATTCGGCACATAGGTTTGTACTAACTAACTCTCGTGCGATAAGAAGGTGTTGTTTAAAATGTGTATCGTGGAACAGTTATTTCTGTGCAGAATTAGTTGTGTTATTTCGAAAAGGAATTCATTTCAATCGATTGTAAGGTAAGGTAATCTTTCTTCGCTATATTTAATGCCAGAAATAAGAAATAACATTTCCCAGCCATGACTCCAAAGATCTCCAGAAAGGATAAGCCGAGTAGAAGATTTATATCATTGGAAGAGAAATCAGAAATTCTTGATCGATTGAAATCTGGCGATAAGCTGACATCTCTTTGCAAGAGATTTAAGACAGAAATGAATCAACAATTCGCACAATTAGGAAAAGTAAAAGTAAAACAAGAGCTAGAGCTTCTGCTGCAGTGTTATCGAGTTTAAAGGAAATCCTCCGGCTCGAAAGATCTTTTATTAACAAAAACAGAAAACTGTTTAATTTCTATGGACAGAAGACTGCAATACGAAGAATATTCCTTTGCTAATACTTATTTAACAAGACAGGCTATTTAAAGAAAGACTATTTATTTCGTTTTTCTGCGCTTTTAGATCTCGCGTTATAAAGAGGGTCCTACTGTACGCATGAATACGTGTATTTGTACTGGTTGGCCTTTTATTAAATAGATTCAAGTAAACAACCCGATGACATATTGATAAATTTTCGCGAACCATATATAGATAAAATAGCGCATCGCAAATTCTATTTAAAAATGATACGATGAGAAAATCTTGAAAATATATATATATTTTTTTTAAATTCGACCGTTTTCAAGTAATAGCAAGTAAACATTAATAATATACAATTGCATGCGGATGTACTGATGCTGAAATATAGTGTTATGTTATTAAAGAACATTAATTCTTCAATAGATACGAATATACTAACATATATTAATAAAGGTGATATGGTATTTCGAGTTTTTACGCGATTATTATCAATATAGAAAAAAAAAAATTTCTTATATATATATATTTATAAATATATATTTATAAATATTTTTTATAAAAAAAGAAGAAATTAACCTCTTGATCGCCGTGCTCGCCAATCCCTATATATACCCTAAATAAAAGCGAAATTAATTTCGATTTCTTAACAGTGACATATAGAATCATTTTCTATCACTAGAAAAATCGAAAAATATATATATATATATATATCCTTGATTTTGGATTTATTCGAAGAAAAGGCAAGAAACAAAATTCGCGTGCGAAAATTCCAAAATAAAATTCTACTCTGTCCAAAGCATACCACACCATAAATAAATATTAGTTTCATTGTGTATGATATATATGTATATTTTTTAGAGTATAAATTTATAACATTTCAAATTTAACAAACATGCATATAACTTTTTCAATTTTTTCAGTATTTAGTATTTGATCTATCGTGTGACAAAACTAGTGAAAATCAAGTGTTCTTTTTTCGTGAAAATTATATCCTAATTGATCGTGGCCCACCAATTATGTAAGTAAGAAAAATATTTAAATTATTTATTTATTAGTAAAAGTACATTTTCCTTAAAATTGAAAATACGCGGCGATCTGATATTGCTTAAAAAAATGCGGCGATCAAGAGTAATTAAGCAAGGCTGGCGTTTTATAGATAGACTCACCCTCGTGTTTCTGCCATCCAGGTGGCAGATTCTCATCTTTGTCCTCGGAATCGGCGGTGTCCACCTCCGTCGGCTTCTCCTGGCTGTTATTCTGCAGGGCAGCGTTGTTCTTTTGATCCTTGGGCTGTCTCCGCTTCACAGGGACCGCGTACAGCTCGCTGTTCAATCCACCCTCGACGTGCGGAACGCCACCCATCTCTGTCGTTTCGTTATCCGCTTTCTCGCAATAACTGTAACGCCAGTTCCATCCACGTGTTATCCGACGATTGCGTTCTACGTTCAGTATATTCTGTGCAATTCTAATCGCTCCCTCTAATTACTTTGGGGATTCACTTTGAACAGGTACAGAACGCAACGAAAGAAGCGAAAAGATCGCAGGCCTCCGAAGCAACGATGCTAATTTCAACGTCGCTCAAACGTCGAGTAATGCCATTTATCGCGTACGCGCGTGCACTCTGCTCGTTTGCGAAAGCAGACGTAAGCCATTCGTCGTAGCGTGACTCGACATCAAGGAAACGACAGCGAGGAAACTCGGGAGGTATCGGCCTCGTTTAACGTTTACTTGTCGCCAGCAGTTCGCGTTCACGATCAATTCGGATCGGCGTGACTGAGTAGCCGTAGAGTAGCCTCGGTTAAGGGTTTCACCGATCGAGTTCGACGACGATGATTCGCATCGATGATTGCACGCGTCGTTAGAGACGTTGTTTAATTGAATCAAGTGAGAATAGAAATCACGTGTTAGCCACGTATTCCGCGAGAACGAGAGAACCGATCGCAACAACAGATCTGGATCGATCGCAGACTTTTCACGAAAGATCTTCTTCGTTCGCGTTGGATTCGATTCTCTCGGTATTTCGCAACGATTTCACGACGAGATGCATAATAACGAACCGATGCATGCACGGATGAACGAAAAGATGCATGCTAGATAAAAGTATGATAAAAGCGACAGTGAAACGCAGCTTCCTCCCTCGAGGAGGAGTTGATTTCAGTGGAATAGAATCTATTTTTCAGCCTGGCGTGAAGGCTGGCGCGGCCGAAAGATCGACGCGTACCCGGGGAAATGTTCGTTTTACTTTCTAATGCCGGCGCGGCAGAATATTTACTCTGTTCCTCTCTTGTTTCCGAGAGTGCCGACTCTCCTTCGCCGGCCGCGTTTTCTTCCCTATCAATCGGACAGAATATTCTGCTTTTTTTCCCCTTCTCTCTTTTTTTTTGCCTTTCCTTTCCTTTCCTTTTCGTTCCGTCAGAAGTCTGAAAAGTCGACTTCGATTCGCGATTTCCGCTCGACCGTAATTTACGCTCTCGAACGAACGTTCGTAACGCTCGCTTCTCTCTCGAGTTCGAAACCGTTACTTGAGAAAAAGAAAAAGAAAATGGGCGAAATCGATCGCAGGAAGGCAGGTAGACACGAGTCGTCTCGAATAATCGATTGATCACGCGTTCCACGGTTCCGAACCTGCGCGATGTACCTAGCATGCAACGCGACCGCAGCCAACAACTTTACGATACTGCGGAATATACAGGCAGAGGGGAGGAAGGGTGGAGGCTTTGGACGGAGCAGGATGTTGATACACAAAGGTAAGCAACAACAAATTCGGGCTCGAGTTTCCTACGAGTGTAGCGAGGAACATCGTCGGCTACGAAAGCTCGCGATTGGAGACAGATGAAAAATCGATTGCTCGCGAGTGTGCTGGGAGACAAGTATCCGGGACGTGTTAACTGCCAGCGGCTACTCGTTTCAAGGACACGTAATGTATGCAGTATGACAAGTAGTAGCAGCGGAGCAGCCAGCGATAATAACAATAACAACAATAACAACAATAATTAATAACGTGTGTGTGTGTGTGTGTGTGTGTGTGTGTGTTACGTGTAAGGACAGCAAAAAAAAAAAAAAGAAAAAAGAAGATTGTGAAGCAACAACTCGATACGATTTAAGAAGTATACAGTGCAGCGATCTAATGAGGGTTCTCCGGGTGTCACGGCGGAGCTGTGTTATTCACTATCGTACGTACTTTCTCGAATCGGTTAGATTCGCAGCGTCGACCGTGTCCGCGGATGCTGACTGAACGGGAGGCAGAATCGAGGAAGACGACGACGACGAAGGATTCCCGTTGAGGGTGTCGTCGACCAGAGCAGACTCCGCAACACCCTCGCTGCGGTACCTGAATCAGCACGTCGTCGTGCGCATTACTTTAAGGGATCGATCGTCGATGACCACGGTAGTGGTGGTGGTGATTTCTCTGTCACGTTTTTCCCTATCGCGTCGATAGGATCACGTAGGTTCACGAAGAGGTCGAGTCACGGGTTGGTAGGTCGTCGTTGTTCGGTGTATTATTATGCAAATGCGTCTCTGTATCGCGTTTCGCGATCAACCACGGGAGGGAGAGGAAGAGGAAAGAGGGGGTTAGCAGGAGTTTCTTGCAGGATGTTTTTCTCGGATAGGTTTCCAGGACAGAAGTCGAACGAAATCGGGCGTAGTCGGTTTTCGGCAGGCGCTGGTGGTCGCTCGCGGTGCTCACATTATCATATTGATACGATCATTACAAAGTCATGAATCCGGGGTAATTATGATCGGGGGCGGATAACTGTTCACCGACAGCATTTTGCATAATTAAACTTCGATTTAGTACCATTTAACCGATAGCTGGCCGGCGGACCTTCTCGCCGATATTTTTGGTCAGCCGATTTTAACGTCAGCCGGGACGTTAATACGCGGTGCAAATAGATTTTCATCCGGAATTCTACTTTACGCTCTGTATAATAAATATCTGTAAATAAAACTTTTCGTTCTCGAGCGACGTCTCGGTTCGCAGAGAACGCAGCCTCGTACGTTGATCTAGCACTGAAAACTCAATTTTCACTGAAATTCCACCGGGGGACGACGAAATTCTCGCCAGGGGAATCTCGCTTGGAAATCGACGTCGTTTTCTCGAAACTCGCGCGATCTTCACTCCAAACTCCGATCTGAATTTTGTCTCTTTTTCCTTTGTCTCGAAACGTCGCAATCCAAGTCAAGTTCACATTGCCTCTCTTTTTTTTTTTTTCTCAAAGTTACGTTCGCTCGTGGGACGACGAAAACGATGGCCACTTGTAGTCGTTTAAACGATCTAGAGAATATGTGTGCGAGTGTTGTTTCGATCGAGAGGCAGAGATGGAAGTGAGTGGGTATCAATCGGCGGTTATCAATTTCCCAACGAGCCAGCTTCCACGGCTTAGAGGCGAGCTCGATTGACCGTCGTGACTTGTGCGCGCCACGGTGGCTGGAAATTACCGCGGCTGCAAGGAAGTGCCATTTTAATTAACGATCGGGGAACGGAGCCAGGCACCGACGTGGTTAGTACAGGGTCGCTAACCATGTCGAAGTAATTAGGGGATTAGCCCGAGCGGTTTGCCGACTAACGTTGCTCGCCTTTCCCGACTTGCGTCGTTCGGCCCAGTCTTCGCCGTCTCCTTCAAATCTCTAATCGATCAA
Source organism: Tetragonula carbonaria (assembly GCA_032399595.1). Lineage (NCBI taxonomy): Eukaryota > Metazoa > Arthropoda > Insecta > Hymenoptera > Apidae > Tetragonula > Tetragonula carbonaria. The sequence goes on from JAUCRC010000003.1 coordinate 5,569,481, forward strand.
CTTTTAATCCTCGATCGCCATCACGGATTTCACGAGCGTAACTTTGGCAGAGCTTTCGCGCAACTTTCTTGGCGAACGTTCCCGGTCAACTTTTATCCGACGCTTTATTATTTATTCCGCGATGCTTTCATAACTTTAGGTTCATCCTCGCGTTCGAAACGAAACCACCAGCAGGCGTCGATCTCCGGATCGAATTCTTTAATTCTTTCACGATTCCCGTTCGAAGTGGAGACTTTAATTAAGAACGTTAATTTTTTATCTCGAGGTGAACCGAACCTACGGACACGATGCCGCGACTTAACGATTTATCTCGTCTTGTCGGAGACGATGCGTTATTTCCGTTGCGAGATAACTCGTTCGGTCGAAATTCGAACGATTACGAAGATTTGCCTGTTTCAGAGGATCTGCCGTGAGAAATAGATTTCTCTATGAGAGGTAACGCGTAGTCGGTGTAAATCGAGAATAGACTTTGACGTCTGCCTGCCGAATGATTTATCACGCCCGACTGGAACTAGCTGGAGCGATTTCTTCTCGAGCGATTTCTTCTTCTTCCATCGATGCATTTTCTTCTCGCGGGGCTGTGACACCTTACGAAGCGTCTGCAATATCTTCTTGCAACAGCGAGCGCGATCCTCAATACGCGTGTTCTTGCCTTCTGGCATGGATCACGGTTATCCATCACTATCCCGAGAAAAGTGGAGTCTTCGATCTTTTGAAATACGACGTTGATGCACTTCTTCGTCTTGCTACCGGAGGCTAGACCGGAACCGTTCTCTTCCAATCTTTCCTATTCATAATCCATTTACTCGGACGAGTTTCACCGTCCGCAACGAATGGAAAAATATTTGTGTCCATGACCGAGCTGAGAACGGCGATATCTCGCTGATTTCTCGACAGGAATAACAGCTCTTATCAAAAGTCAATAGGTTATTAATTCTTTAAAGCGTATCAAGATCATTCGAGGGAATCCTCGATCCCCTTTTGACAGCCAGAAACTCGATCCTTTATCAGGGCCGGGTAACCCGGGTCACCCTGAATGACGCTTATCCTCGTGCACCCTCGAGTTCGACCATATTTTAAGACCTGACGCGGACTGTCAGGGTCTTTTTTGGCCTCTGATATTAAATTTCTTCCGACGATACAGCCTCGCGTGATGCATTTCTTTTTCCTTTTTTTTTTCTTTTTTCTTTTTTTCTTTTTTCGCGACTGGCCGTCGAACTTTAATAAACGCGACTGAGAGTCGACGCACTCCCACCGTATTGTGTGAAATGTGTCATCGCACGTGTCGCAGCAGATTGCGCAATGCTAATTCTCGGTTTCGCTGGACGCGACCGGTAACCGTTAATTACAGTATTCCAACGAACACCGTAATTTCTCGCATCTGTTGTTAATCGACTTCCTTTGACCTGCGCGAAATGACGGAAACAAAATCGGAAACTACGTTTGCGTGTTTCGTAGCGTACTTTGCTACGAGTGAACCTCGTGCACGACGTGTTTCGGGAATACGATTTAAACTGAGAACCGCCGGGCAGAATTTTTGTTGTTCCGCGGTGAAAATAGACGAACAGTATGATTTTTATGCCACTTCGTGAAAGAAGGAGTGAATTTAATTCGATCTAAATCATAGTTCGAAGACTATTAAATTGACATCTTTGATATTTAGACTGAAGACAGAATATTTCAGTTCTCTGCGTGGAGAAACACGACAATAATATTTTTATTATTTAGTTGCTTGGTAAAAAAAAGGAGTATATTTTAATATGACACGAATCGTAATTCGGAGACTATTGAATTGACATTTTTGATATTTAGACTGAATATTTACACAGAATATTTCAGTTCTCTGCATGGAGAAACACGACAATAATATTTTTATTATTATAGTTGCTTGATAAAAAAAGGAGTATATTTTAATATGACACGAATCGTAATTCGAAGACTATTAAATTGACATCTTTGATATTTAGACTGAAGACAGAATTTGTATTTTTCACGTGAAAAACAACGTGGTATGATTTTTACATCACTTGGTAAAAGAAGGAGTATTTTCAATACGACTACGCAAATCGTAGTTCGAAGACTATTAAATTAACGTATTTAATATTTTCTTAATTGTTCTAAAAGGACCACGAAGATGTATATATTTAACTCTAAAATCAAAATAAGATCAAGTATCTTAAAATCTTATCGTTGATTTTCTTCGAGAACTTCGTAGATTCGTCACCATTATTATTAAAACGTTCACAACCATTGGATTCTTTCAACGCTGTTTTTTAAGCAACGTTAAAAATTAAAATCAAACTCGTCGCACAGTCCTCCCCCCTAATTCTCAGTTGCAATTCCCTCTGAAGAAAGGACTGTCTCTGTTCTCGTAATAAAAGCACCATACTCCTTTCTCGCGCGTTCAGATGCAATCACGCGTTTCCGTTTAAAGCAAGAAAGACTCCTTTCTGCAGGCTGCACTCTACAGTTTTAAACAGGAAGAGGGAGGGGGGCGGAGAGGGAAGCAGAGAACGACGAGAGAGTGTGTGTTGGGAAAAACAGAGAGGAGGAAGGAAGCCAGAGAACTATAACTGCATTCGAAATGGAGAAGGAAGGTGCGAGGTCCACTGTCCGGGGGGAGGGGGGGCTTAATAACACCGTTTTAAGCAAGTATGTGGGTTAGCAAAGGCACGGGCAGAAAGCTTGGAAATTCGCCAGAAGTTACCGAGAGGAAGGCAATGTGCATAAATGCGGTCGGACCGCGGATGGCGATCGATCAAGCCGAATACCTTTGCGGGAATTCACTATCGATCGTCGCCGATGCGACAACTTTCACGAACAGCGAAACAATTGTTCGTACGTTCGTCTACCGATCGCAAACTGACTCCAGTCAAACGATACCGCTCGATTCTCACGCTTGCTGTTTGCAAACCTTTTTGTTTGCACGATTTTTTAATGGCTTCGCATTTGAGCGGCAACCGTATTGAATTACGAAAAGTATTCGACGATAGTTCAGCATTGATTGAAAGAGAAGAACAAGAGGAACACAGTGTAGTGAAATTATATGTCGTCACCGTGTGTTGTTTCTCCGCGTCAAATTGGTGTTTAACCCTATGACGACTGGGTAGATAGATCTCCGTAAATGTATAAGGGGATTCTACAAAATTCAGTGACAGCAATTATGCACTAATAGCTGATACGAGGCACTCACACGAGGCCAATAGCGTGGCATGTTATGCGACACGTGGTGTGAAATTGGGAATGACACATTGACAATTAATTTTTAGTATTTCCTTCGTTCCAGTTAAATTACACTCTTATATAATATTTTATCATTATTTTATATTATTTTATCAAATATATATTTGGTTATTTTTTTTAAAATACAAAAGTACACTCTGAAAATATGTTCACGAACGCACTCGAAGTCTAGTCTATTTCTACTTTCTTTTCGCTTCGACGTTAAACTGAAGTTAAATTAATAAGATCGTTCAAACGGAGCTACGAATATGAATGTTTATTGTCGTTGTTTTATGTTTTGTAGTTCTACCATTATATTTTTCGAAATATAAAAGTATACACTCTAAAAAAATGTTTGCTATTTTACTTTTTCTTTTTTCTTCGCTTTGACGTTAAACCTGAAAAATCGTTCGAGAATACGAAGTCGGAAGCAACATTTTGCCACGTGACCGTGATTGCACGACGAAATAAAATGTCTGAAAATCCCAAGTGTGAAACTGCTTTAACGTTGCTGCGAGGGGAAAAACACACACAAAAAAAAAAAAGAAAAAAAAAAGGAATCGCTCGTCCGCATCAACTCTTTCACCACGAAGAACAATGTTTCGCCGCAAGTTGCTCGCGACTTCCGAGCAAGCAGCGTTCTCGCGCGTTTAGATTCCGTTTCTCGAGTCTCTTATTACGTACTCTCGAGAACTGGCCGGTGAAACGCAAGTCACGGAAACGCGACTTACGGTCCAAGGGCCGCCGAGAAACGTTCTGCCATCCACCAGCGTCAATATTTAGTTTCTTTTGTTCGTACAAGCGAGTTTCTCGCGGTATGTTTTCATTGAATTTCCACACTTTCCGCACTTTCGCCGGGGTATTTCGAAAGCACTGAAATAGAAATGGTCACGGTTGATACGTGAATTTAACAACCTCTTTGCTTCATGGAATTGCTTTGAGTTCTCTTTTCTCTTCTTCTTCTTTTTTTTTTAAATAAATGCACAATGAAAAATGTTCGCCTGTTTCTCGCGTAATCACAACTTATTAATGAATAATACAGTTAGTACTAAGATGTTATAGATACAGTACAAATTTCATTGTGACATTGTGATATCTGCTCTCCTGCAGATATTTTCGCGTCGAAGTCGAGCGATTTCCACGTCAACGGACTCCGCAATGAAATAACAACAGGCAAGAGCCTGTGATTGACTATTAATTCAATCGCATCACCTTTTAATTAATTCTTCACCCACCGTATATCGTAAGATTTTCATTTCGTTCGAAGTTGAGACTCGACCTCCTACCGACTTCCTAAACCTTCTAATCAAAGCGCGAATCGAATCACGTTAGATCGACTCGATCATCGATTAGCTGCTCTGCTTGTGATCTCACCTTCGGACACACGAACGAACAGAGGCAGGGAAATCCTAATCTTCGTCGCCGAAGGGGTTACGTTCTCACGAGAGTTCTCGTAGAGAATCGGAGCCTCTGCGGGGAAGCAACGGCGAGAAATCATAGACGGTTGTGTAATAAGGGCCGATCGCGGGTAACTGAAATCAGCTGTCGGCGGCTGGTAATTGTAAGCCACCCTGTATAGGGACAGCACGATGCCGGCGTAACTTTCAGTGAGCTGTAATTAAACCCAATTAGGTCGTAAGGTGAGCAACTTCTGACGCACCTGGCTGAACTGTAAATTACGCCGGCAAGTTCTCTGTCCGCCCGCAACCGTGATTACGTTGTGTATATATATATATATATATATATATATATAGATAGATAGATAGACAGATATAGATATAGATATCGCAACCTAGCGATAACTGGCCGGAACATCGGCGATCGGGATATCGCTGGCAATTAGGTAGTCCGTTTGACGCCGATCTAAAAAGCTGATCCGCGCAATCGGATTCTCGTTCTTTCGCGGAATCGTGACTCGACTGGTAATCGCTGGATTTCCCGCCGCAATTTTCCTCTCCGAGGCGCGACGCCTCGAATCACAGCCAATCGACACACACCCGGCAGCGTAATGGGTTCCCACGAGATGAGAAGGAGATTTGTCTATTATTTAAGTAGCAAAAAGCTCGCGGTTTTTCTCGTAGAGGGAACGTAGAAGTCGATTTCACCGAGGTCACGATCAGTCACGAGTCAACCTTGTAATTTTACTCGCTGACGAATGGCAGGATAAGGATTTCGGAAGCTCACGAGCATCGTGAGCTTTTGCATGCGTTTTGCACACCACCGTCGATGTACGTATAGATACACAGCGATGTTCAACGTGTGCATAGCACTGCGATTAAACTGGGATTACAGAAGCGTTATCTGGATCGAAGTTTTACTTCACTCTCCGAATATTGTTTCCATAGACTTCCCTTCCCCGAAGAATGTTCTTCGAACTTTTAACAATGTCGTTTATTTCATCCGTGTTACGAAATCCATCGAAATCAGCTTGGACAACGAGACACGCAACCCCTGAAAACGAGAGGCTACCTCCAGCAGGCCCAGCTTCCGTACTTCAAACTTGCAAACGAACTGTTTCAGCGGTCCATCAATTTTGCAGCTCGCCCCTCGAGCAACGCGCGGTTTAATTACCATTTTCAATCAATCACTCGATTGTCCGATTCGAAATTCACACGGGTCCGGCGATCTGAGTCGTTTCACGTTTCGGGGGTCGCACGGAACCATCAATTTTCTGGAGCAAGAGACGCCAAATAGAATTACACGATGGACCATTAATCGGACGCGCCGCTGCCTCTGCGTAATCTGTTAGGCGTTTGAAGGGGGCGACAGTTCGCAGGTAGGAAAGAAACGTTGAATACAGAGGTGCGAGTTGCGAGGGTGATGGGGTAGGAGGAGGTGGAGTAGGGGAAGAGGTGGAATGGACGCGGCAGGCTGCGAGGGTGAAATGGAAACGGACGATATAAGAAGAAAGAATCGTGCACGGAGCGAAACACAGCGTACGTGGGCGTTCGTACGAAGTACAGCGGAGTCAGGGGCTGCTCTTCTAGCTCGATCAATACACACTACCAGCAACCCCGCTTCGTCCCACGCCGTCCCTCGTCCATTTCGTTTCACCCCTGACACCCTGTCCCTCCCACCCCACCATCCATTCCATTTCGAAAGACCCCTACTATCGTCGGTTTAGATGCTCGAGACCGCTGTCGTTTAGCTGTACAAGTCTTATCGCGAGTGGCCGCTTCGCTATTCGCGCGCCACTCGCCACAGGAAAAACCGATTAGCCTCCACGTGCGTGCGTGTTCTTTTTCTTTCCCTTTTTTTTCCCCACCCCTCGTGTTTTCCTCGCGCGAGCCAGTCGTTCGATTTTGCTTTGCTTTGTTTCCCGATTGTGTTCGCGGATTGCCCAGTGCATTTCATCCTGTTGGGTTGGACCTGTTAGGGTCCCTGTTGTTTTGCTTTCGTTTCGTCGAATCACGAGGGAACTGAATCTCGATCGAGTTCGCTGGTTCGCACGGCGGCGAGGTATGTTTGCCTTGGACTTTAGTTTCAGCGATGCTCTCGACGAAGAGTCGAGAGAGTCTCTCGACGCTGGATAGAAGGTAAATGAGAGTTAGGTATCGATTATATCGACGGAAAGTAAACCCGTTGTCACCGTTGTCGGATGGCGATCCCGCCATGGGTGATGCACTGACGTTTTCTTGCCTTTCACAAAGTGTTCGAAAACAGTTGGAGAACTCGCTCGATTTTAGTATTATACGTTATAAAGCATAGGGTTTGGTCCATTAGTATTAGCGTGAAGTTGGTTCGTTTAGTATTCCGCGCTACAAAGCGTAATAAAGTTGGTCACGAAAGTGACTATTCGTTCACGGATAGAATTTATGTACCTCAGATGGTTACCTATACTGTGTACTAATTTATTTTTATGAAATACATGTCTACAACAGCTATCTCTTTAAAAATGGTTTTATAAATAGAACAAGAAAATATATTAAAGTAAACGGAAGAAACGTAGTAAATTCGATATTTATTGCAAATAATGTTCTAATATTTCTTCTACGAAAGAATCGAAGAAACGGAATTAAATTTTATTCAATCGTTTCGAAGTATGTTCGAAGAAACGATTAATGGGAGGTGTATAAACCTTTTTTGATTTTAGTATTTTACGTTATAAAGCATAGGGTTTGGTCCATTAGCGTGAAGTTGATTCGTTTAGTATTCCGCGCTACAAAGCGTAAAGTTGGTCACGAAAGTGACTATTCGTTCACGGAATTTATGTACCTCAGATGGTTACCTATATTGTGTACTAATTTATTTTTATGAAATACATGTCTACAACAGCTATCTCTTTAAAATGGTTATATAAATAGAACAAGAAAATATATTAAAGTAAACGGAAGAAACGCAGTAAATTCGATATTTCTCGCAAATAGCGTCCTAATATTTCTTCTACGAAAGGATCAAAGAAACGGAATTGAAATTAAATGATTTGATCATAATTATAGCACCAGTGTGACTCTAAATAATCAAATGACAAATACAACTAACTGTTAACATTGTTTGAAATATAAACATTACGTAATATAGACATCCAGAATCATGAAGTCGCTGTTAGCACGCACGCGTCCAGTGTTAAATGATCAAGAAAACGGTTTTGCCATTTTTCAAAAGAACTATTAGATTGCGGTCTATGGTTCCTTGGAAAAGTTTTACCTTCGTAATGAATAGAATACAATGCAGAAAAAAAACTTCGTTCATATCGAGCTCGTAGAAATTTTATTCAAAAGATTATTGCAATGTCGCGAAGTTGGTTTTGCTGTGTTATACATGTACAACCTGCCTTCTATACTTCTTTTGTTTAACCTATCGAGGGCTAACTTTGTTTTACTTGTAACCACTTTCGATAGATTTGTATTTGTAAGATTTAGAAAAACTGGAGTATTTTGCAAGATCGTGAATGAATTTTGCTCGATCGTCTCGAAGTATGTTCGAAGAAACGATTGATGGGAGGTGTACAAACCTTTTTTGAAAATGTTATCACCGGAGTCGGCTGGCATGAAGGATCGTCTTGTTAAGACTTGTCGATCCGACAATATATTCCCCGCGGATTTTACGCCATTCCAGAGGGTTTCAGACTTGTACACAGCGAACTGAGGTAATTAAGTTTTAGACTGGCTGACGGAAACATTGCAAAGTTCTTGTTCTTTGCGTTCATGTTAACACTTTACCGATCGGTAGCCTATTAATCGGCTAACATATTTTAACATTTTACCGACAAGTAGCCTATTAATCGGCTAACATATTTTAACATTTTACCGACCAGTAGTCTATTAATCAGCTAACTATTCACCGCTAATAAACGGTCGGTAAAGTGTTAAATTCATTTATATCACGTGGCGTCGAAAAGTCGCGGCTTGAATTCATCCTTCGCAACGATGGATCTATTGTAATCACTTCCAAACAAGGAATATTCTGCTCGAGAAATGGGATCCAGCGTTGGCTTCTTAACGCGTGGTTTTCCTTCGAACGTGATCAAACGATTTCGATATTGCCAATCTACATGCGCTACAAATCTGTAGAGAAATAAGTCTAACATATTTATTTAATAGCTCTGTATCTTTTTCATTTGAAGGAAATGTATTAAATTGCCTAAGTAGTTTAAAATCCAACGAGATTCTGGATATAAAAGCAGATACAGTCAGAAAGGCAGTAGGAAGAAAATTAAATAATTCCAAATTATGAAATCGAAATCAATTTACATTATGATACAAAGTATTATAAAGAAAGGAAAAAAAACAACAAACAAAAAGAGACGTGCCCACAAAGGTTAAGCTGAGAATATATGTGAAGTAGATGGAGAAATCGACACGCGTTGTTTATTGCGAAATGTTCATAAGCGAACTTCGGCAAGACTCACGCCAGCAGGAAACAAGGTCATTCTGGGTTGAAACGATTACGAAACTATGACAGTTTCGTAATCAGAAAGTTTCGATAAACGATCCGAACGGCTTGATAAGTTGGCGGTTCGAGAGGTGATTCATATCCGTGAGAAACACGAAGCGTGGCCAGATATCGTTCGCGTTCACGAACCGTGTAACTTCGGCTCTCCTGATTTATCCTTGTCCGCTGTTAAATAACCATACCGTGTTTTTCAAGCGTATAATTAACCTCGTCGAAGTTTTCTTTTTTTTTTTTTTTCTTTAGAATTTTTCCCAGCTTTCAACGTCGGCGCACGTTCGTTATTTTGATAGATTTTACATCTGCAATTGCGAAAGAGAAAACACAAAGTTTCCCCTTTGTTTTTTCATTCAGAGACTCGGCAAAGCGAATGTAATTTCCAGCGTGAGACTTCACAATCACAGCCACCTACGTGGAGCAACAATAACCACCACCGGTTTCGGTATAAATCATTTTTCAATCGCCATCAACGATATATTGACCGAGATGAAAAACAACACGCACGACAGAAGTTTCAAGCAAATAACGTTTCAAACGTCTTTTATTTATGTCGTTTCATACGACGCTCCTGTCAAACAAGCTCTTGGGCTTTCAGAAACCTCGTGCTCCTCGCGCGCGGTAAAAGCGAATTCTTAGAAAGAAATTTCACCTATTCTAAGAAAAAAAAAAAAAAACAAAAAATAAACAAAAAGCTCTCGTGAATTTCAAACGCGCTTATTACAAGGCACTTAAAAAAAAAAACACAAATGTCGTTCGCGGTGCTTTTTAATATTTATACGCGACGCCCTTGAGAGTAATAATGATCGAAACAGGCGTATTCGCGTGTCGAATACGCTACAGAAACAATCTCTAATGTATCCGAGAACCGCGAAGTCGCTATTAAAGCGCGGAAACTTTTTCGTCGTCGACCGTAAAAAAGTTTCCACGATTGGCGTCGCCGAAGCTTTCGAGCGAGTTCTCTTTCGTCACGAGAATCCAGTCGCGTACGAAACACGCGCGTTAATAAACTTTCCTTTCCCGAAGCTGATAGCTTCGCTCGTCCGCGCGCCGCCGGTTTACGAGCCTTTCTTTTACGAGACTCCGCGCTCCACCTTCTGTCATTCGGTAAAAAGAGAAAAAGCTCGATATCTCTTCCGCTTCGTTTGGTCCTTTTGAAACGAGATATTAATCTAACTCTGTACGACGGCAGGAGCTCTCTGGCCAAAAGGACATCGGTCAGCCACGTGTACGAGAGACGATTCCATCGACTTTGTTCAACGTTTTACACACTCCTGGAGAACGTAGTCGTTCACTTCGGGCCCCTTCTATATTCTCGAGGAATATTTAGAGCTTTTACACGCGTTTATCGCGTCCTACGTGTTTCGCCGAGGCAAGGAAGAGATCGAACCGTGAGCAAAGGTAAAATGGGGAGAGAAATATCGACGACAGGACACGTGTACATTTACACGAACTCGGGATATTTCGAGCGTACGAGTCTATGCGCCTTTGAAAAGTGAAAAAACGAGCTCTACCTTAAAATTTTTTTTAATAACTTGAATACCAAGTTAAAGCTCATTGAGTCTTATGAGTGTATTATACAAATACACAGGACTAACTATCACATTATTAAAAAATTACATTCCATCGCAGGTTTAACGCTCGAACTAAATCTCTTTATTTTAATTAAAATACCCTTTGTTTTACGACATTTTTTCCTCAATCCTCGCTAAACGTTAATTATTACAACACGTTGGTCATCAGTCGGCAAAGCATTGAAAACATTGTACACATATGTAGTTTATTCAAATTCACATTCCACGGGACTATTTGCTTCTTTTTTCTCGAATTGGAATCGTAATTCCACGGTTAGTGTATCACGTTATAACTCAAACGTTAAGGAAACGAAGATTCAGCTAGCTGTGCACGTTACTGCAACTTTTCACCGATTAAACGTCTACTTCGCAACGATCTGACAAATTCAACACCGCCTAACTCTCGTAATGCGAGAGATACGTTGAATTTACCAAAAGAACATCCACTATCAGCCTTATCAAATACAATAAAAAATGACATTGTTGGAAACATTACTGCAATTTAACAATGGAACTTTCCAATTTGAAATGTGACAATAGCCTGGATATCTTCTCATCAAAGCATCGTCAGAAATAGCAGACTGAATGCCAAGGAAGCATTGATCCTATCACTAAGCGATCCCAACACTATGTAAAATTATGGAAATTATACGAAGATTCACAACGTAGTGGCGTATGGAATTTTTTTTTACCAAGAAATTCCTTTCAGCGGATTGAATAATGAAGAAAGAAAGAATTAATACTGGCTCGATTAAGGACAGGATCTGATCAAGATGATTGATCCTCTCTTTCGCGATAGATGTCGAAAATCTGTCACAGCTCGACACTTTCTGTGCGAATGCGCAAATTTTGAGCGACAGGGAAGATTCCCATCCATAGGATGTCTTGACTTGTCAAAATCATCTGAAGAGAACACTTGATGGACACGAATCTGTATACTGTAAGATATAAGTCCTCGAGTAATGACCTCGATGTCGATGCGACTTTAAAAAAGAAAGAAAGGAAAAGGAAAAGAAACGAAACGAAACGAAATGAAACGAAACGAAACGAAACGTCCACGAGAGCGAAGAGCAGAGAAATGATCAATCTCGCGAGCACGCGCGGCAGTCCAATAAATCCCTAAAATGGAATTCCTCCGCGATCTTTCCTTTTTCCTCTGTCTTTGCGTCTTGTCCGTCTCGCGCGCGCGGTTAATGCCCGGCACGACGTAATCAGCGATCGCGGGTGCAAGAGTCGGTGCGTTTGATAAGCCGTCTCGCGCGCCGCTCTGTGAAAGCCTCGGCCGATTCCGGGGCAGAGAGGCGGCACAAAGGAGGAAGCTATCCCGGAGGCTATCGCGCAACAGAGGAGGAGAAAGAGTAATACTACAGAGGGAGAGGGGAGGAAAGTCCTGCCGGAGGAGATTCCAGCCGAGACGAGATTATCGGGCTAAAACTGAAATCCAGAACGGGGACGGCCGTAGCGCGTACCAGCTGTCCCGCGCTGGCTGGCCCCATTCCCGCTTCCGTTTCCATCGCGTTTCCTTCTTTTTCCAGTATTCTTCGGCTCTTGTTGTTTGTCCGCCAGGCTTACCTCGCCGGCGAATTCTACTCGACGAGGAGAGACTACTGCCTATCTGTGTTTCGAGGACGTTTCCTCCAGTGGCCGGATGTACACAGTTTGCTGCTTCTTTTCTTTTTTTTTTTTTTCCAAGGGCTGACAAGCGAAACTCCCCACGCGGTGGGACAGCAGCGAGCTTTCGCCTGTCGCACCAGTTCAGGTTATAACGACGTTGCTACGCGAAACGAGCGGATATTAGAGATTCAACGGAGAGAACGATGAAACGAATAGAATAATATAGAACTGGGATGACAAGCTCGACATGATGAACGATATTGCTTTACCACTGTAGAGAAGAGAAAACTGAGTAATTCTAGAACTAGAAATCCAACAGAATGTTTATTAATAGAGAATTGGTCCATTGGAACAGCGCTGGGTAGGAATAATTAACACTGCTGCTAACCCTCAGAAAACAAAATTAATTGGATCATTCAGAGATTTGATGTTATTAGATATTAGAGAATCCGCGGGATTTGATAGGACATTGATCTGGTGGAATAATTAACCAGGTAGGGTGGGTTAGACACAAGATAAATAACATTGGTATTCATCTCGAATTCACCCTATGAAAACTAAACGGTTATTCTGTAGGTAGTATTATTAGAGATTCGTCCCTTTAGTGGAACATTGATTCTATTAAACAATACTTGTCATTTGCGATTAGAACAATGTTGCCACTCGCCCAATGATCGACAATTTAGCAGACATTTAGTAAGAGGTAATTGTGAAACGTTTGAAATTCACGTTTTGACAGGCAAAAATGTAAAATCTAGATCTCCGTGGTTTCCAACGTGAGGCCAACAGCGAGGTAATTTGATTTTCTAAGGAGAATGAATTATTGACAGTGCATTTTGTTATGCATTTCTTTAAATGAAAATTTAACTTTCTAATTTTCTTTCCTTTCGCGGATGTCATGTCCTCTGGAATAATTGTTCAGACCTTAGAAGATCAGGATTTTAGAGATGCTTAGGGCATGGCCGAAAAAAGGTCGAGAACCACTGATTTAGAAATTTACATTTGACTACTTCATCTTAAACGTCTCAGACATTTTTTAACACCAACTACATTCAAATTTCGTCAGAATCTACAATCAAATAATTCTAACTCTATTTTCATACTTCATTTGATATCCGATAAATTTTTCGATCGAAAGCCGTGATTTTTCTTTTTGCTCGCATTCGTGGACAATCAGTGTTCGTCGATAATATCGTTTCTCACCGCCATGGGGGAGTTCGAAAAATCGTTCTCCGCAAATAATTCTTTCGCGTTTTGAAGAATAGCTGGTGGCTGCCATTATCGTTGCACCTGCGAGCGTTCCCGGCGTTGCCTTAAATCGCCGAAATATCGAAGGGATAGGTTGTTCCACGGGTAATATACGCGGGGCTGATCGTTCTTTTTTTCCCTTTCTTTTTCTTTTTTTTAAACGATCGGAACATATATCCGCTGATCGAATACGTAATCTGCGGAATACAGCCGGACCGGCTTCGTAAAACGCTCGTTCGCGTTCCGCACGGATCTTCGCGCATTTCCCCGAGTATTTCTCTCGATAACAAACGACCGGCCGCGCTCGTCGATCGGTTTACGATCGGCGTCGAAAATGCCGGCGAACCTATGGAACGCGATCGTTTCAGATTACGCGGTCGTTCCTCGCCTCGGAAATAAAAGGAACATTATTATCGATATACGGTTAAGAAACCATAATTTTACGAGCGCCACTTCAACTCCTGGTATCGATTTTCTAAGAAGTAGTTACGTGTAGAGAAGAGTGACGAAGAGTGATGCAAATTCGAAAGATCGAGTTGAAATGCGAGCGATTTGTTCTTCTCTCACAATTCACGTAGAAATCTTTCAAGATTCTAAAGTATCGTTTATACGTATCGCTCGTCATTAAAAAACAAGGATTGATCTTTTAATTCGAACTTCGAATTTTGAATAATATAATTTCGTTGGGGCGAAATAACGACGAATTTTGCAAAGTTTTAATTTGCAAATATACGTAAATAATAGTTCAATTTTCATTATTTTCCAAGTATTTCGTTCTTCTATCAAGCCAATGATATAACGATTTGGACTGCGTGTTACATTGTGTTATATTGCATAAATTCCCCCGCGTATATCGCATTTGGTAAAACATTTGGACGCTCGTCGAAAGCAAGTAGTTTCAAACTACGAAACACGCCGGAGCATCAGACACAGAAGCGCGAAACGTAGCTCGTTTTCGGATGCCTGAAAAGCATCTAGCCTTTAAACCATTAAAAGCTCGTCTACGACGGGCAGACGAAAATACTTGGCTCACCGGGAGCGCAAGCGACCGTTTGCCGTAAGTCTTAAAAAGGATATATTTTTAGCAGGCCAACCGAAAACGATTTCGATGGAGTAACGAGCTTAGTTCTTCTCTTCCCAAGCGAAAGAAACCAGCTCGCGCTGCTGGCGAGCTCTTTGGAATTCACCGAACGTCTGTCATATTTCACTTTCGAGCGAGACACAATATGTACGTATGTGAATCTCAGTCTCAGACATTTACTTAGGCTTTAAAAGACTGATCTACGCGTCTACGTTAATTTGATAGGTTAGTTTCCGTATCTGCGCAGCGATACCGATCATTTACCGATCAACAATACCGAGGTTTATCGAACGTGTTCATCTGTAGTGATAGAATTGTACAACGGTGGTAGTTTAATTTGTGAATAAAACTGTGAATAAAATTGGACTCTAGCAGAGAAGGCTAATCTAGGTTTCCGAATATTGAAACGCACAGTATAGGTACTTAGGAAGTTTGAACATTCGTAACTAGGCTGCGGAAGTTGGTGCTTTCTAGGAGAGTTCAAAGCACAGAGCAGCCTCTGTAATATACGAAATTATGTAAAATGTCTAACCGTGTACGCACTGGTAGGTGAAATACAGCTTTTAGTTACTTTGTTTCATTTCTTTGGCGATATTTGCAAGGCACGACAGTTACTTTTTAAAACAAAAAGAATATTCGGTTGGCCAAAGAGTAATTGCGTTTCTTTCCCAACAGGTTTACTCCTCTAAATAAATATATTTAGGAAATTTAACAAGAAACTACAACAATAATTATTTATTTTAATTTATGTATAAGATCTTTATGCATCGACTTTGCTTTGGTTGACTCTCTCTTCTAACAACTGAGAATGCAATATATTTTCCGCCATTTTGTTTTCTTCTTTCTTCATTTGTATTCAATGTCGCCGCATCTCGAAATGCAACTAACTTCGTTTCAAATTCATTCTGTAATCTGACGGCTGATTATTCAAGCTTGTTTTGCAAAAAGAAAGTGCACGACCTCTCGTTAACAATTGTTCGTTTGGCGTTCGATTTCGAAAATCAGAAAGCAACAAAACTTGCTGTGCAAGCGTTTCGATGAAATTGAAATTGAATCTGATGAATTACGGCAGTGTTGGAATTGATTTGCTAGAATTTCACTATTACGACGAGGATATCGAATCGTTCTTATTTCTGTCGAAAAATATAAGAACCTTTCTTGTTTTTTTGAAGAAGTTGCCTGAAAGATGGCAAAATATAATCGAACTATAACCAAAATATCGTCTATAATCACTTTTATTTCTTGCGAAAAATTTGCTTCTCACTTGCGTTTCACTTTTGCAAAAAAACACGCAGTTGCTCTTCGGCCAAGCTGATACTTTATCGCCCAGTCGAAAAATATCATTACGCATAACTTAATCGCGAGCAATTACGAAGAGTGCGTTAATTAAGTCACTTGCTGCGTCAAGTCTTTTTAATTGCGAGAAGTTGCAGAATACTCAGAATACACACACACAGAGAGAGAGAGAGAGAGAGAGAAAGAGAGAGGAGAGGGGAACAATTGCATGGGGAAATGTCCTGCAAAACGGTTCCTTTAACCGAGGACAGGTACACCGTTGCGCACCTTGTGTTATCTAGCGTGGAACGAGCGCCGCTATTACCATTAGAACAGGGGACAGCGCCGGTGGATACTAATGGAAAATGGACGCGTTAGAAACCATCTCCAAGTGGCCCGTAGGAAAATCGTCGAGCGAGAAATGTTGACGCACACTCCGTAAACTCACAATCAGACCGCAGTTTGTCCAGAGTTTGGTCCAACTCTTTCAACCGCCATTTGCAAAATCGACGTGTGCCATTTGTATCGTCGATCGCGGCGCATTAAGTTGAACGATCCCGCGGCGTTCGAAAGGGCAAGGACAGAAGATCGTTAACGAGACAATTCGATACGTATTCGCAGGCGCGCGTGCACGCGAGTGTTCGTTCGTTGGAAAACGCTTGGCGAACAATAACGCGTTCATAATTGATTCTAGGGATTAACGGGGCCGACATTTCGGGCCGGCTGTCCAATTAGCGAAACACACTTCGCGGGATTGTCTCCATTTAACGAGATTTCCCCGACTCGGCGGCGTCGTACAAATTGAATTCGAACCGCGGGTTCTTCCACCGATTGCGACCACCGGCGATCACCGGCGGAGGCGAGAAATAGTCTCCGACTAGCGACTGCTAGCTGTGGAATTCCGCTCGTTTTCCACAGCGACGCGCGTGCACGCAGTGGCAACGGTTGCATTCTGGACTGTGCGACATTAGAAGCGTCGCAAATGGGAACAGAGCGAAGGCACCGCGAATTTCTGCATTGCAGGAGCACAAATGCAGCGGGATTAGACGAGCAAAGTGAATTCTAGCAACAAGCCTGCGGGCAAGAGGCAAACGAAATTATTTGGTAATTGCTCGGTGTTTCTTTGTCTCGAATCGATTACGCTCTGGATATCTCCGGCAGGCACGCCGGAGGAGGATCGTTCAATTAGAGGGAATCCGAACTCTCGTCGCGTTAACGTATCGCGCGAGCGGTAACCGTGTCCTCGAGCGCTGATTACGACCACGTATCGGTGATTTTCTAAGCTGAGAAAACGCTCACGGAGGAAGAAACATCGGCGAGACATTGAACTCCGCGGGACTGACTGAAGTGTGTAGCGGCTGGTAAAAAGAGAAGAGCCGCGGTTGTAAAACTTTGAAAATTGTTTCCCGAACCTCTTCACAAAGGGAGCGTAAGTTTCGAAAGAGAGGAGTGCTGCAGAGTGATGCAGAATTGATCCATGAAAATCAAGAGGCGCCGCGGGTGAACGCCGTAGGTAAACATCTGAAGGAAAAAAATTCGTAGTTGGTAGAAAGACAGACAGAGAGAGAGAGAGAGAGAGAGAGAGGAGAGAAAACAATTTCGACGAGACTGGTCGATTCTTTTGAAACGCTCACGGACACGAAACGAAACAGCGTTTGCTCGCGCATGAATTTTCCACGGCCACTAGATTCCGTTGCCGTTGGAGATGGGAAAGATGTGGACGAGAGAAAGAGAGAAAGAGAGAGAGAGACAGAGAGGAAGTACACGATCAAAGAGGAGCGAGGGAGATGATTAGGCGGCAGGTAGAGAGCACGGCGGAAAGCCGGCCGAAAGGGAAGAAGGACGGGTAGGATCAGACGGGCGAAGTGGATTTCTAATTTTAGAGAGATACACCGTGTGTATCGGGCCGGTCTGTCTCGATGATCACAGAGCCCAGAGCCTCGGCCGATGATACACGAAGGCGCGTTCAAGTGCAGCCTTCCAACGAAATACGATTACGGCGTTGCTCGCCACTTTCACGAGTACTTTGCAAACAACAACAAGCGAAATCTCTCTCGCATTGACTCTCGCGTCGATACTGTCTCTTTTCGAAATTCGACGAACGCGAGTGTGAGTTCGTTGATCGAAGGTACAAGCGAGAGAATTCTACATTTTGGTTTCAAAAAATCAAAAAAAAAAAAAAAAAAAAAGAAAAAAAAAGAAATCGAGATCATTCCTTCGATGTTTCGTTGCTTTTGTATCGATCTACTTTATATCCATTCTACCGTTTGTCGAATCTATAGCTAAACTTCCTCGCAAGATAGCGTTTGTCAAGCAGAACAGTGAAAAATCACGAACAAACGAATCGAACGTAGAGAAAACGTTTTGGAAAGTGATATTTGTATCACCAAGTCTCTCTTTGCACATCTCGTAGTGCTCGAGTCTCTCAGTGAACGCGACACGAGAACTGAGTAAAATTTCACTTTGCTCGTTCGGATGAAAAACAAGCGGACCAGGGGGCCGATAGGGCGATTAATTAATCCGAGGAAAAACACGCTCGGAGGATAAAAACGGTCCAACGGATCCGGGAAGCGTCACGTGCCGTGTGGACGTCGCGTGAAAATTTATCTGCACGCGTTCCGCGTCGGAATGCCCACGCGGCCTCTATTTATAGATGCCTCTCGAAAGCGATTATACTCGAACAGCGGCCACCGCCAGCTATAAAATCCATTTCATCGTCGGCCAGCCGCGATTAACGAGGCATTGAACGTTTCTCTAGTTACGAAATCGGGCGGGGAACAAGAAGGCCGACAGATCGGCGTCAGTTGATCTCAAGTGCGAGTGCAAGTGTTCCGTGGGACATTCGAGTTTAATTAACGATTGTCGCGCGCGGTTGGAATGCCGACGTGGCCGAGCGTGCAGTCGCTTTCCACCTCAAAGAAAATAGAAAAAAAATCTCTCTGCACTTCCCTCTTTTCTCCCTTCTTTTTCTTTTTCTTTTTTTTTTTCTTTTTGATCAGTGGTCGTTCCTTCCCTCGATCTATCTTCGCAAACAAATTAATAAAACGAGTTCGAGTGACAGCCGAGTGATTGATTCTGACCTGACGACACGCTATTACAACGAATCGATATCCTCGGCAGAGCAGGAAGAATCTGGTTGGTGGATAATTCTGCACGTTCGTATCCTCGTTCGAATCGCGCATTGACTGATTCCGTGCGCGTTTAACATAACTTTGGCATACTTGCGCCAACTTTATTACGCTCCCGTGTTTATAAACGAAATCCCGTTTAAACAGCCGTTAACCCGTCGATCAGACGTATCCTCCGCAGCGAGTTACTCGCTAAAAGTGGGTTAGACAAATTCTTCGTTATTTGAATTTCGTGCACGGACCGTGTGTGTTTCCACAACTGAAAAACCACAGAGGGGCAATCCCTTTACGAAATAGAAAATACGACGTTTTTTCTTTTTTATTCTTAGGCTTATTCTATGCAGTCTATGATTTTTTTTTTAATATACTCTCTGACGAAGCAAAACGAAAATTCAATTCAATATACAGCGCAAGAGCGTAACTGTACCAATGACAATTGATGATAATTTAAACTGATGCAACTACGCGCTCGTTTTAAAGTGTAAAGCTTCTACTTTGACAGTCGTTTTTCTCGAAGATGGTTTCACAGCGGGTGAGAGATCAACGATACTTTCCCCCCTCGAGACTTGTACAAATTCAAACGCGTGAGAATCGTTGAAAAAGAAATCAACATCTCTCCAATTATCGACAATTTTTCATTGCACATTTCACACGAAAATTCTCTGAGCGGTGTACGCAGATATCAGATACGCAGCTTGGACAAAATAATCCGGTCTACGAGGCACGGAATATTCTTTTAAAATTCAAAGAGGAAGACTTGGAACATTCTCGTGACACGATCTCCTGAAATCTTCCGTTCGTATCGGCCGCTATCGCACGCGGGGAATCTGAAGAAGTTCCTGAAGTGCACCTTGGATGAATCTTCTCGAAGCGCGGCCGCGCGAAAAAAGGATGGCATCGCGCGCGGTACTCGCCAACCGTGCGATCGATATTCACGTCACAACGACGCAACTGTAACGCGAAATTCGCTGGCCGCGATGCGGACAGATTGCGCTGGCTTAATCGTTCGATCGTCGTTATCGAGCGGAGAGCAGGGCCGGCTAGTCGGCGAGCTGACGACGCGAAACGAAGCGGAGCGGAGCGCGTGCACGCGAGAAAAGCAAAGTGCAGTCATCGAGCGCGCAATCCCCCCCGCTTTATACGTAATAACGCAGCCACGCGAGGGTAGCTTTTATCGACCATCCCTTCGCGTTTGCTGCTTCTAGCCTGACCCCTCCTCCCCCTCCATCCTTCCACCCTTCCACCATGCGCTTTCTATCGGTCCCTAGAATCCACCGGCAGACTACTTTTTCAAACGGGCAGGCTTCCGGGCGAGCGGGTGAACTCGCCGCGCGCCACTTTGACGACCACCCCTAACACGTTCGAGCGGAGGAACGGCGCGGATCGGCGAGCCCTCTTCCCTCAACTCGCGCGAAAGATCGCTCGACCGGCTGCCCCTTTAAATTTTCGTTTATTCACGCCTCCGTTGCGCGATCGCATACTATCGTATACCGCACATCGAAATCACCTGACTGATTGCCCCTCGAAATTTCATTTTCGCGTCATCGTGCGCGAAATGGATGGATCTCCACCGTCAGTGCATCGCGTCAGTCGTATCGCCGAGGATCGATCGCTTTTTTTTTTTGGAAATTTCCTTTCATTTCATTTTCGTATTCGCACATCGTTGGCGCGATTGGAAGAGAAAATTGAAGGCTTCGGGGTGGGGAAGAGGGAGAAATTTGCACGCGCAACAAGGTTCGGCAAGTGGCGTTAAATAAGCGAGGCGGCGGAGAGAATTTTCCGGTGCTCGTAGCTCCGCTGAAAGTGTCGCTGCGCAGGACGACGGAGAATGATTCATTCGTGGCTTAAGAACTCTCTCGAGACGGAGCTCGCCCTCGCCCTGCCCCCTCACCCCTCGTTCCTCTTCGCCCATCCTCGGTGAGAGGATTCGTCCTTTTTGTACACACAGCGAGAATCGGTATAAAATTTTCAATTTGCCAAGTGGCTGGGAAATAACTCGAAGCACGAAATTTCCCGACGAGCATGTGCTCGTCGAAACAGCGAGCACGAGGAATTATTTATATACGGGTGGGGGCCCGTTCATGCGAGAGGGAACCGTTTCACCGGACGACAACGCGAGAGCAAAACAAATGGATAAATAAATAGGCAAATAAATAAAAATAGAGGGACAGGTTCAGCGTGAAAACGATGGTCACCGGTCAGCGTCGGGGGAGGGGCTCGATAACTTTTTTTTTTCCGCCATCCGATCTATTTCACGCGGTGCTGAACAAAATGCGGGACGAGAATTTTGCGCCGCGCAACTCGAACGGACACGCACTCTTCGACGCAAGCGAAGCGTGTGCGTCGCGGGACGCGTTGTCGTCGGGACGATTGCACCAGCTTGTTCGCGACGCGCTGATCGATTCGTTCCCCGGCCGGACGATGCGCGTCGATCGATCCGCCCGTAAATCGCCAACCGTCGCGCCTCTCTCTCTCACTCACTCTCTCTCTCGCGATCCAATTCCCAAACGTGCGTTCGATCGTTCGAGATATCGTAGCGGCCGTTACTCGCGTCGAAATTCCAGCTGCAAACTTTTTTTCTTTTCGTAGTAATCGCAGTATCGTATCTTTTCGATGAATTTAATGACCGCGAAGGAAAGAAGAGGCGAGAGAGAGAGAGAGAGAGAGAGAGAGAGAGAGAGAGCAAGTCCGCCCGTACGGTCTGGGATCCAGCGGAGCGCAGCGTCGTCGCTCGCGCGGCAGTAGAGCGAATCAATATTTCTTCCAGCAGACTTTAAACTTCGATTACCGGCCGTCGTTCGTTTCCAGACGCTTCGACGTCGTCGACTTACAGCCGTTCGCGAGTAAAGAGGCAGGGTAGACAGGCGGAGAGGAACGACGAGCAGCTACGAAGGGCTGAGAAGTGTAAGGGGGTGATCGAGGGAGGCGATGGAGAGTAAGAGAGAGAGAGAGAGAGAGAAAGGGAGAGGGAGCAAGGCAAGGAGTTCGTCACTGCGAATACAGAGGGCAACGAACTTTAAAACCGGGACTTCGGAACCACTTACAGTCAGCTGCCACGAAGATCAGCGTGCAACGGCAGTCGCGGCACGAGCTCGACCTCCACCGCGCCGGGATTGTTATTCATTGAGAAGCGTGCTAATCAATACTCTCCTCCTTCTAATTCGTCCGGGGGAGGGAGGAAGATCGCCGTTGCACCGCAGTCAATCCCCCGATTCCCCGAATTTTCGTCGCGACGACCTCGACGAAGGCGTTTCGCCAATGTCCACGGTTCACCGGCACGAGGTCGCCGGATCAGCTATTCGACGAGCAGTCACCGTTCGATTTTCACGCGAACGAATCATTTGTGGAGAACACAGAAACAGAGAGACAGACAGAGAGAGAGAGAGAGAGAGAGAGAGAGAGTGAGATGGTGGAAGGAGAGAAAACGAACCGGAGAGATATGTACGAGATATACACGACGAGATGCAACAAAAGCGACGTCACAACCTCGCGACGGTCGACGACAGACTGAGAGCGCCGTTCGAGAACGAGGCGGTACATTTCGCGCATGTTCGTGTCGCCTCGGTGATATTCGGCGCGGGCCATGACGTCATCCTGCCGTACCATCGCGTGCCCATACTACTGGCGCCTCGCGGTCGCTGCAGGTGGATCGCGCGATGTATTTTTCAGTCGCCGATGTTCCGCCGCTCTTTTTTTGACCCTTTCGCTTCTCTTCGAATCTCCACGGGCCTCTTTTGCAGTGGAATGCAAAGCGGCGTGTAAACTGCCGGTTAGATTCAGACGTCGCTTCCGTCGTCGAAAACGCTTGCGATCGGACCTTGTTCTTGTCTGGCTGATTACACGGTTGACCTCTTCTACTTCCTTCCCGCGCGACACACGCGCGACGAATCACAGTGGTCAGAGGCGATTTCAAAATATTCAAACAAACCGGGAATATCAGGCTACGAAAATTGCAACCGGCTCACGCGACACGATACGAGTCAAGCGGAGTTCAAGCGTAAAGCGACCGTCTGGCTTTTCTTTTTTCTCCGCTGCGTGGCTTTCGTCTCGCGAAAAGTGGCGAATGTAGCCACGTGAGCTATTCGCGCAGGCAATTGGTGACACTAGTCAGGGTCACGCGAATTTGAAATCAGTTCGATCGCGATAACGTAATCTACGGCTGGGGATCGAACCAGGGCCGACGAAAACGCGTAAATCCTCGATGCACGGTCGTTTAACGCTCGCAAGCTTGCCTCTCTTAACAGTGGAATTGCCAAAATGACTATTTGAATATTTTTGTTAGTGTATTTTCGGGGACACGAATGATTCTTCGTAAAGAAATTCTTCCTGTTTCTTTTTTTTACTTTAACAGTCTCTGATGGAAATTTTATCTTTGCTTTAGTCGTCGGTAGTTCTAATATTAATTCCGATTCCTCACTGTGACGAGAGGTTATAAATTTTGAAACTGAATTTTCGTGAATGCTTCAAGTGTAAAAAAGAGGAACGATACGAAACAAAGTTCTCCAGAAGGAGAAGAAAAACAGACAACGAATGAAAACCACGTAGAATCGAGTCGCGACATTCGGAAAACACAGCAAGCACAGCATCTATACGTTGGAAGCGACGATCTCGCGGCTTTCATTTCCCCTACATTCCCGCGCAACTTTTCACCCTGCTCTTAATAAACGCGAGCTACCATCGAAGAGGGCAGAGAAGTCGGCAAAGTAAGTTCGAAAGTTTACTTGCACGAATACGCGCGACGAATCCACTCCGGGGAACATGGGGAACAGGCCGAACAAAGCGCAGGAACGCGAACTAGCGTCACTCTCTCTCTCTCTCTCTCTGTTTACCGGGCGAACAAGCAGTTTGTCTAATTGAGTAGATAAGGTGGAAGTTGCCAACAGCAGAAACGACTTGTTTACGCAAGAAACGAGTCTAGCTGCTATAGAACCACGAAGGGCCGTGATCGGCGACGCAACGAGAGCACGAAGGAGAAAGAAGCGAGGAGAACTTCCAACTCAGATGACTCATCGATCGAAACGAAGGTTTTTTGAAAGGGTTTCTTGCTGTACTTGAGCGACTCCACCGACTGGTAAAAAAAAAACAAAAAAAAAAGAAGGACAATCCTCTCGAACGTGGAACCTGCTTGCTTTTCGTCGTGCTGCGAAACCGCACAGGAAAATAAATATTTCCGTGGATAGAAACGGCAGAGGAGAAAAATATCAAGCGAACGCAATTTATTCATCGGGTCTCGCCATCGAATCCATTACCAAAGAGGGGATTAAATATTTTCCGCCATCGAGACAATAAAAGCGCACGGTGAATGAGGCACATCGAAAAAAAAACCCGTCCTCCGAAAATGTTATTTATAATCCTTTTCTACTCTGGTTTCTACGAACGAACAAACGACCAAAGACAAAGATAAAAGAGAACGAGAGGATTAAATAATTTTTGTCTCGTTTCGGTTGAACGCGGATCGCGCGGCGAGGAAAGAGGAAAGAACGCACGCGCGATCGAGAAATTACAGAAATTTTACAGGACTCTTCGTTTTGTTTCTGACGGCCCCTTTTGTCTGGTCGATTCATTAAATTAACAGATTCCTTTCGGACGGAAGGAACGCACGTGTGCGTGCAACGCGGCCGGAGATTACGAGACAGAATTCGACAGGAGAGAATACCGCAGCCCAATCAATAGAGTACACTGGCCCCGGCCTTATCGAGTGCATTCTCTCGATGCCAGATATATTCCCGCTCCTCCTCAACGAGCTGCATTCTCCTCCACGCGACCAATGTGCCGCCGCTTCGTCGTCGTCGTCCTCCTCCTCCTCGATGCTTTCCTTCTCGTAGCCGAGAGGTTGTTCCACCCTCATGTCAGCCGGCGGAATGGCTGGAAAGAAGGGGATGGCCGGCAATCGTTTGGCAACGATTGAGACAAAGATGACGAACTGATAATAACGCCGGAGCCAATAGTTCTCTCTGTGTCCCGTGGGAGAGACGACGTGCTGTCAGATTCTCTCTCTCTCTCTCTTTCTTTCTCTCTCTCGTTTTAGCAAACGAAAGAATCGTTCCTCCGATTCTTCCGGCGATATTCTTTCAACGGAGAGAATTGTTATTGTCTGACCGTTGTAAAATTACCACCGATAAAGCAACGACCGTTCGTCGACGAGCAATCTCGCGTATCGGTTCTCCGCTGCCCCCCTTTCGTCCCGCGATAACAACATTGTTGCCGAAACTGTGTTCGAGGGAGAAATATCGACAGCCACACGGCCGCGGTTTTCTCTTTCTTTTTGCGCCGCCGAACCAAGGGAATTTCATTCTGTCCCCCGCCCCCCCCCCCTCGCCGCCGCTCCGGGGTTTGTTCAGGTTCGTCGGTTTTGCTCCAATGTAGCCTCAATTGTTGCTCGATCGAGTCGCTTCGTTATTGAGTCGATTACAGACAGGCAGAATGAAATTGAACGGTGCAGAGAAACCGTTATTGCATGCGAAATGGCCATGCTACAGTAGCGCGGAGAAATATATGTATATACGAGCCGGCGTGCAACGAGACGGCGCTCTTTTTATACCGGTGACATTTCCCTCCCGGTTCTCTCCCGGTTGCGTAAACCGCGAAACCGAGAAAAAGACAGCTAACCGCCAGCTAACGACGTCTCGCTAGGCTACTGTTGAACGTAAAATAACTCGAACCGTTTCGTAAAGCGTAATTGCAGATAGTATCGAGGCCCATCGTGCAGAAGAACTCCGGAGGGGTGGAGTTTTATGGATTCATTCGTCACCACCCTCCCGTTCGTTACGGACAGCGGTGTTTCACCGTGATATTCATCTTGGTTCCCACCACCTCCACTGATAATTGATAATCACTCACTTCAATTCCTTCGTTCGTTCAACACGACTCGCCTCGCCTCGTTAGAGAATGAACGCGCGAACGTCGCTGTTTTAATCCTTTGGCTACTGTTGGCGCCTTTAAAATTTGCTTTCGATTTCGACACCGCGTTTCGGCGTCCATTAGCGGCGCTTGACTTACTTCGGTCCTCTGAAACGGGAGGCGCTCGCTTCACAAAATAGCTCGAATCGAACTGAAGGTGCCTTCGTGACGATAATGTTGCAGCGAACCTCACTTGGTTCAGACGTGAGTGAATTTTAATTTCGACAATTACATCTTTCGTTAGCCGTATATAACACTTTCGGAGGGAAATGCACTCTGATGAAAAATTTCGTCGTTTCCGCAATCGATTTGAAAATAATTTCTTTACAATGCAAAAGTGTCAAGGTTCCATTTTATCCGTAATTTCTGTTTCAGTGTAGAGTTTTCGTAAACAAATATTGGAGAAAATTTATTAACATTTATTTGGTAAAACTAATGAAAAATACGATTGTTTCAATATATTGTTTGAACAGAAGGTTCATTTTAGCAAAATGATATACACCGTTGAATTCGTATCTTCAACAATTTTTCAGATATTTGGCAAAATGTGTTCTCAAATTTGAGGGTAGTTTTCACCCTTTCAACGCACGATTGTCGATAAAAAAAAAATATGGGTCAAATATTTTTCTGGAAGCTACATTTATGTTAAATTCCAAAATCGGTGATGCATACTTTCCTTGTTGGTGTAGGTCGCGTATTAAAATCCGTCGAAGCGAAAGGGTTGAAGTCTCGTGTTTCAACGGTCGCTGAATCGCTATTTCGCGACGATTTCGCCGGCAGCGTTGAAACTTTCGACTCGAAACGACTCGGTTGACAAACGCGACCGAATATCAGAACTGCGTGATGGACGGTTTGCAAATCGTGCATCGCGTACTACGATGTATCGGCTACGTACCAACAACCGTGCACGTCTCGTAATTCCCCGCTGTGCGGAGTTAATTACTCCACGAGACCAGGGAACTCGCGTAAACTCGATAAGGATGCCCGATACCCTCGTGTGTTCTCGAGGCTGAGCCTCGCGCGACAGAATTTCTAATCACCTGCCAGGATTATCGACGCCTTTGAAACAAGTTCAAGCCATTCCAGCCGCAAAGTTTCGCGGTTCGTGCGCCCGCCACTAATCCCGTTCGCCGTCCTTCGAACAACGCGAAGCAACGAAATTTCCCGCCCTCCCTTGTGGTCACCGCGTGAAATCACTTCGCCGAACATTATACAACCGTGCGCGACCGTCCTGCGACGTTTTACGAGCAGCTTTATGGCGGCGTTAAGGTCGCGTCAAGGTCGACTTAACGACGCTGTTCACCCTTCTATTTACACGTCGTAATCTCACGTTTATGTCGGGAGTAACGTTTTCACGACTAGATAACTGTTAATTCCTTACCTGACCCATTGCAGAAATGGACGAATGGTATTTAAAGAATGCGTTGTTATCGATCGCGTTCATCACGAACGATCGACCGAGCAAATGCCAAATAAAAAAAAAACTATTAGATATCAGAGATTAGATATATTTCTTTTTTTAACAATTTTTCCACCATAATTCGATATTATATTTCATATTTTATTTGTGAAAATGTCGCAAACTTTGTGCTTTGCGTCGAGGATCGCGTGTTCCAGCGAGCAAGAACGAGGAAGAGGCAAATCGGAAGAGACGCGTTTTTTTTTCTGTCGTTTGTTTTTCAATATGTCGGACAGTGTACATGGAATTATTTCGATTCAGGCGCACGTCCATAACGATGGATAGAGAAATTACGGGAAAGGGCGGGATAGAAACACGATCCGGAGCGGCGCTGCTCCGACGAAGACGATAAATTAAATCCGGGAGCTAAGCGCAGACTCGCGTGAGCAATGAAATTGCTGAACCGGAAGTTATCACGGCTCAAAGCGGCGCGGACCGCTGGATCTCGTGAAATTTCGTTATCACGCCGGCCAACGGAGAGAACGAGACGCAAAGAGAAACGCAGAGAGAAAGACAGACAGAAACAGAGAGAGAGAGAGAGAGAAAGAAAGAATCGTGAGATAGACGACGCGCAGGAACAACGGATGACACGTTAATCGTTTAACATCGTTTATCGCGTGTCAAGGAGCGGGAATGTTTCCGAATCGTTTGCTCGTCGTACTCGCGCAAGTTCGTTAACCGTTCGACGAGTAAAAATACGCTGCGACGCCAGTCACCGACCTACATTTCCACTCGGGCCGCCATTGACCGTTTGATTAATATTTCTTGAGCGCGAAATTTTCAGCTAGCCATCTCCCCTCGTGTGTTACGACTAAAATGACGTTTCCACCAGATAATTCTTTCGTTTAACACGAACGATCCCATCGAGAAGAAAATACGAACAAAAGCGCGGACGGGAGTTTATTTATTATTCTCTGCGTCGGTAGCTATAAATTGCGAAGCCTCCTGAAGAGAAGGGTTTATAGATCTGTGGTATATTTATAGATACTGAGTTTATTTTCCAGTCGACTAACTGGATTATCGGCGAGCTTTTATCTATCTTGAGAATGACAAAAAGACATTTAAAAGGCTGTGCGGACTTGTATCTATACAAATTCATCACTTTGAATCTCCAAATTTTTCACAAATATATATCCGATCCAACAACTATGTGAGATTAATGCAAAAACTACCAATGAGTATATTTTCCAGTTCGAATCCACTAGCTGGATTATTGGACAGTTTTTACATATATTCTGAATGCAAAAAGAACAAAGACATTTAAGAGGATTTGTATCTATGCAATTTCATCGTCACTGAATCTTTCAATTTTGTCACAAGTACATATCCATTATAATCGAATAATTGTGCAACTGACTTAATTTTGTCTCGCTCTAGATAGTTATTTCTCTCAAGTTTCTCTGCTTAATTTGCGCTTCTACGTTGGAGGAAATTTTATGTAAATCTATTCTCTCACTCGCACCTTTACAAATGACGAGATATCCCTTACGTCTCGAAGGACATTCAACAGAAAAATCCACTTTTCCCGCGCGCCCTCAGCCATCAATAAGAATACGAGGCGAAAGATATTCGAAGAATATCGATTCATTATCGTACTCGTGACGTGCTTCTTCTTCCCCGGGCGAGGAAATGACGATGCGACTTTGAAAATTCTCACAGCGCAGCCGATATCGTTAGCATTTCTCTTCTCTCTGTACGTCTCACGTCCTGTCCCTCTCAGTCAGGTATCACAGAGACGAACCAAGGGGACGAGGACAGAGGGTGACAGTTGTAAGACAGAGTTACGATTCTCGCGGGATGACAGCGATAACTTCGTAAACAGGAGAGAAAGAAACGGGGCTTCGTGCTGCGTCGAGGGTCCACTCGAACGCGGTTCTCCCTTTCTCGCTTTCTCCCTTCTTCTCTCTCGCGTTGTTTCGATCAAGAAACCAAGGAAAAAAATAGACGAAGCTTGAATATTTATTCATAGTTCTTTTTTCTTCTCTTTTTCTGTTTTTTCAGCCGCGATCCGCGTCCACTCGATTCCTCCACTCAGACTTCCGAGAGGAATTGTCTGACCGCGGAGAGGGCACTTCATCCCGAATACCGGGATCATTTGACCGATTGCGTACGACATAGGTTCAAATAATTCGCGCGTACGTACACAGTTATTAAACGCAGACGTATCTTCCGTCGCGTGTATATTCCGGCCTATTGCGATTTCATTCAAAAGCACAAGGTTTGGAGGCACGATTTATTAACCGCCAAGATCGGCGGCGACGTCTTGTGAAACGTCGGGATGAAAACGTCTCGTTTCGTTGTAACGAGCGGATCGTTCTGTTTGCTAAAGGAGAATTGAAAACTGCGCGTGTGTGTACGAGGCTATGATTACAGAATGCATATATATATATATATATATATATATATATATATACATTGAGGTTTTCAGATATCATCTTGTTCAAATACCATTGTAATCGGTAGCTTAAGGAAAATTAGGAGGGATGAAGAATACAATAGGCAGCTGCTTCAGTTCGTCGTCTTCAAGCGCCAAAGGTTCGAAGAAGCGATAGTTACGCTTAAACTACACGAATTTCTATGACGCAGCCGCATTTAAACGTGGAAGGATGAAAAGCGGTTCGCGTGGCTGTTCGTAGCTGTTCGATCCATCTTTCTTTCTCTCTCTCTCTCTCTCTCTCTCTCTTTCGCACGATTTTCGCCTGGTCGATCGATTCCCCGGTGCACTTGGTTACAAGCACCGCGGTGAAACGTCGCTACAAAGACCTTCGCGCACTCGTAACGGCGACTTGCATTGCAAAGCACTTCCGGTCGAGAGGATCCTCCTGCCGGTGACTCCCCTAAGGGGGCAGGAGCTTGTACGAAAGGGTCAAAGGGTAAGGAGGGTTCGTTGGCCCTCGATCAACTCCCCTGCCTCTCGTATAGGGCGCCTACTATCAACCTGTGCTGTCTGTATGCATTTACTTGCGGTTGAAACGCAAGCATCCCTCCTCCTCCGCGGGACCGCTTTCAGTCGCCACTTTATTTTCCACTCCACATTTGGCCAGACGATCGGCGATTGCACCCCGGCCGGAAGTCCTGACCTTCCGCCTCAATCCGCTTGTGACTTGGCGACTCGTATCGTTCGCTTTCAATTTCGTTTAGATTCTTGTACGTGTAACGACGGAGGCTAGGCTATAGGTGTTTCTGCAATTTCACGTTCTTATGAACAGTATATTTAAAATTCGGTGACAGCAAAATCTGACGACAGAACTGACTCTGATCGATCAATACAGAGTGTTCCGTAACAAACCAAGTAACGGATAAAAAAAAAAAAAGAAACGAGAAGAAGGAATAAGTTTGAAAATTAGATAATTCTGAACGTGACGAAAAAAAGAATAATTAACAAGAGATTATTCTACGTACGGAAATAAGTAAAGAATAAGACGCTCGATTTTCTGCGAAAAGTTTGAAAATTTAATACAAGAAATAAAATGGCTCTTCTTCTCAAATGCACGTGTGCTACGGCAGTTTTTAACGAAACACATTCGAAGCTTATTTTCTTGAAAATGAAGCCTTAAACGAAAGAATTTTATTCTACAATTTCGCTTAGTTTTGCGCGTACAATATCCTCGTGTCGATTGTTCGCCCCTGTCCAGTACGAAATTAACCAAAAAAAAAAAAAACAACAAAAGATTCGAATGTACTTGATAAAAATTTTCAAACTCAATTTTCTCAAAAACAAAGGCTTCAATGAAAAAATGTTATTCTTCCTTTTCGATTCGTTTTTTCACCTTCTACTCGGTTCTACTGCCAGTTACTAGACATCTCGTGTAATACTTCATCAAAGGAGTAGATCATCATTTTCACCCCGTATTATAATATTTCTAAATTTGTCTCTCTCTCTGTCTTTGGCACATCTTTGGCGTGCGCTCGCGAATTTTGAAAACCATTGAAGGTCCTTTCACTTTACTCGGAATTTTCGAAGCTTCATGGCGAACATTACCTCGAAACATTCGAAAATTACGTCGTACATTTCTGTACAACGTACATCGACGCACGCGCAGTTACGAATTTCCCTTCTGCTTTTTCCACTTTCCCGCGTTATCTTTGCTTATTTCACGTGAAGGCACTTTCGAGATTTCGCATTCGCGCGGAACGTTGTAGAACAGAATAGACAAAGCGCGCGAAAAACGAAACGCCTCTCTGTTCGAGTGGGCCGCCGTCGAATCACGGAACTTTACGACACTGCTCACGCACCAATGACCTCTGCCCCCGGAAAGTGACACGTTTCTCGAGTCTCCGTCCGAGGAGTTTTTCTCTCGGTCTCGTCTCCTCGTGCACGCGGAACACGTTTCAAACGTGTGGAATGCTCGCGGAATTTTTGCAATCTTCTCCATTCTCGTTACTTTTTCTTCGTCGGAGCAGCCATTAAAACCATTACCGAGTTTTGAAAGCTTAAAAGGGTACATTGTACAGGAGAAGGAAGTTTTAATGGCCACGAAGTAGCGCCAATTCTGAGTAATATCGGGATATTGGAAATTATTACTATCGCTATTTTTTTGCACACGTCCTACCGAACCTATTGGCCCCCCTCGCGAAACTTCTAATTTCGTGGATCTCGAGAACTTGGCCGATTTTAACGCTCAGCCGTTCATCGTTCTTCGTCATCATGGCCACTTTAAAGAGATTTATTCTCGCAACACGCTCGCGGAGGAGAACTTTCTTTTCTCGTCGCCCATCTCGAGAGCGTTCATAGGCAGGGCGATTCGGCTGGAGAACGCGCGAGAAATGAATCTTACGACGTGACACATGTGTGATGAAACCATTTCGTTTTTAGTGTGTTTCGCGGTGCAATTGACGCTCAGTGCAATTCGTCGTTTCAACGAGGAAGCACTGGAGGAGCATGCTGTCAAAAAATGAAACGCACGATGAATGGTAACTACCGTATTCGTATCTGTGCGTTTTGATTCTAACGGGGAGGAAATAATTAGCGACGCGTTCACTTTGAGGCGAATAATTGGAGGATAAGCAGGCCCGGTACAGCTGGCGACTTTGGCGAAACGAAGGGTGGGGGGATCAAACGTGCGAACAAAGTCGCGTAATCATTTTAATTAACGCAGCGGCTCGTCCCACGCGCCGGCCTCTTCCTCGCGAAGAACGTTGGCGAACGTTTCACACGCGCCGAGCGTTCCTCAGCGGCGGTGGCGTCGCATCAGCGGCAAACAAAGGCCGCGAAGAACAGAAATTTAACTCTCAATTAACGGCCAGTCCACTAACGAGCCGTGCCCGGTCGACGTTCGTTATACGAGGGTGTCGTCCCTCCTCCGCGACGGCTCCCTCTAAGGACGAATTATTGCGCTTAAGGGAGTCTCGTAGAGGGTGTATGTGTGTGAGAGAGAGAGAGAGAGGGGAGAGAATGACGCAATGCGCGCGTCTCGACGCTATAACGACGTCCTTTCGCGGCTGCACTCGTGGTCGCTTAATTATCGCCGAGCGTTAATTACGCTGCGATTAAACCGGCCAACCGACCGACCGCAATTGCGTGAGCCACGCGAGAAAACTCAAATTTCCCGCGCACGACCGCCCAATTCGGCGAATCTTCCAGCGATTATTTAGCCATTTGCGGAGAATTTGCGAGAACTGGGGCTAACGCCCCAGGTGCGGTGTGAAAGCGTGGACCAATGACACGGAACGAGGTTAAGAATATAACGAGATTTATATTAACACGTTAATTGTTCACCTGACAAGCGGACTCCCTTTTGGTGGCGTTTTGTGAACTCTTGTGTCTTTTAATCTGAAGTTGAAATGTTCCGTCTGCCAGTTCGAAATATCACGATCGATGGTTTTCATTGCTAGTTTTATTTTCGTTCAATTGAAAATGGCGACTGCGGGGGATTTATAAGTAGATATTAGAATTGGAAAATGAAAGAAACGCCAGTGGCAGTTGGACTGGATTGAAGAAACTGAATTGAGCTTCGTTATCGGCGAAACATCAAACATGCCACGCGTTTAACATTATTCTCGTAACGAAATGTTGTATTAATGGATGTAACAGCGTGACGCGAGCAAGATATACAATTGAATGAAATTGACTGGCAGTCGATGCATTAAAGAACGAAATTGCCCGTGAAATGATTAATATTAAACGGCGGATTTAAATAGAACATTACACGACATACAGAAAAACAAGCAAACGCTCGTTATAATATTCATTGGACGAAGGAAATCCCTCTGCAGTTACCAATTCTTTAGTTACCGTGACTTTGCGCAAATGCCGATCGTAACAAAGCGAAAGAAGGAAAGAAATTGGCAATTAACCTTTTACGGTCGTATTAAGTTTATACATAGGTGTCACGCTGGTCGGAATTAATTTTCGTTGAACGAAACAGTGATACATTATATGCAAGATTATGAAGGGAAAACAAAATTTATTAATTCTTTTTAAACTTTAGATATCCGTAACGCAATAATATGTTTTAATTTTATGTAAAAATTATATTTTTATAGTTTTCCATCGTGTGGTATCTTTCAAACCAGTCTCCAATATGAAGCCCTGGTTTTCGAGAACATATGTCGCAAAAATAATTAGTTTGGCCCTTCCACCCTTATTAAAAATAATTAGTTAGTTTTCCGCTCTTAATTTTTCTGTTTGAACATACAGAACAATCTTTACTCTTTACATCTTCACAGTACCGCAATATATGTAGTTGGCCATTAAGCCTTTCCTCTTTATCTGAGGACGATGATTTTCCTGATTTTGAAGATGTTCTATCACGAAAATCATATACAAGGTGTTCCACCAATTTCCGGGCAAACATAAAATGTGACATAGGCGTCTTGTTTTCTCTTCTAGTTGACACCTTATATAAGATGTAGCGATTGATCGCGCATATCTCTAATCTCCAGAAAAAAATTCTTCTGCACCACTTACATGACTTTCTCATAAAACAATACGAACTTGCATATTGCAGAATCACTAGTATAAATATTTTCAAAACAACCATTTTCACTTTCTATATCAATGTTAGTGTTCAAAGAGTCAAAATGAAATTTGTCATCGCTACTTTCAACTTCATGGTACACTTCTTTCGGTAACTTCTTCTTTTTGCCATTTTAGAGTATTATATTTAAAATATTTTAAGAAGCGAAAATGCCTAATTACACTGAAACGCAATTTGTGAAATATTATTTCGAATTATACGTATCTCCGAAGCTTGCCGATACTCAATATAGTATAAGATCAGTTCTTTGCTGTGGTGGCTGAGAGCAGACATACGACCGCAAAGGGTTAATTGTCGAGTTACTAGATTGAATTTCGAAATTCACCCACTGTAAAACACGAGATGTATTTAATTTCTTTCTACGACGCCATTACTCTCCATTTTGAACGTTTGTTGAAGGCTGATTTGTTTTCGCTTACGAAATTTAACTCAATTGTTGCTCGATTGTTCGAACAGAGTTCCCGCTCTGTTTCCGGCGGAGAAGAGAACGAGGGTGGATCAATTATCGCTGGAGAACTTGCTCGTGACGTCGACGGGGCTAAGTGGTCCCCTGAAAGCGGTGTCGAGACCAAGGGAGAGAAGAAGGGGGGGTGAGGGAAAGAGGACGACACGTTTCGTCGGGATCTCAAGGTGGAAACAGGGACCGTCGCGTGGCTTTGAGTTAGCATATAAATGAAATTCGCCGTGGTCCGGTGAATGCCAATGGACGAACGAGACGAGGATTTCGACCGTGTTGCACAACACACGTGCAACACGCGCAACCTTTCCCTCTGAGACGCGCGCCGCCTTCGAGTCTCTCTGCATCTCTCGCATGGAGACACTTTCCGCTCCCGTGGAAACGATTCTCTGGCGAGCGGTAGCCATCGATTTGTCAACGAAACACCAAACATCACCGTGAACAGTGGTGCAAAAGTGAGCAGAACTTTTACGGACGCTTGTCATTTTTTCAAACGACGAAGAAAGAAGATCACGTTGTCCGCGGTGCGACTTGTCCGAAATAGATTCAGAGATAAACTGAAATAAAATTTCTTTCTTTTTTTGAGAGAGAGAGATAAAAATTTTCGCATTTTATTGAAACAACAGACCTCGATCGCGTTTACCACGTTCCAACAACTCGAGGATGAAAGAAAAAAAAAAATGCATTCACGGATGGATTTTACCCAGCAACACGAGCGTATGGTGCTATTCTGATACGGAATCGATGGCGCGGGCGATAATCCGAGAAACACGGATTCGCGTGAAATGGAAACGTCCGCGCGATTTCATCGCGGCCGTGCGTCATTAGTTGCAACTTTCCCGGTCAATTTATTTCGGCCGGTGACCGCGAGAGGGGAGTAGACGTCCGCTCGGGCCACTGGCGGCAATTCCGCTCCCGTAATTTCCGTTTCACGTAATATATCGGTATGAATCATTTATGGCGTCGTTAATTGAGTCGGCACAATGCGATGGCCGATACTGCAGCATCAGATAGAGAAAGAGAGAGACAGAGAGAGAGAGAGAGAGCAGCAATGGTACAATCCGGCACCGTTGGCAGAATGTCAATGAGCCCAACGGTTTTATCGACGAAATAACGTGTAACGGGGGAGCTGGCGCTCGTGTTCGAAGGATTGTCCCGCGAAGAACGACGCCAATGCGCGACCAAAGCCGATTTTCAGCTCCCCTTCCATCCTTCTTCCCACAGACGAAACACGCGAAATTCCCGATGAACTCGGGACGGGCCGATCGAAACGACTGGCCAATGAAGCGACCGGCTTGTTGAGTAGCGGCTTATCGATCGACAACGAGAACCGTCCACACGAGCGTTTGTCCGCGAGCGTTTTGTTCAGCGCTTTTTGTCCACGCCGTTGAAGAACAACAGCAGGGTGGAGTAAATCGGGGAAACGAGAGGATAGACGAGATAAAACGGCGAGAAGAGAGAAAGAAGAGAGGATTTGAATATCGCGAGCAAGGGAAATTAACGTGATGTTTAACGGGGATTAAACGATGAACTGGCCTGGTAATTAAAAGTTCACTTTCGGGGGGAGGAAGTCGGGGCACGGCTGGCTTAGAGGAAGCTAGCTACGGGAAGCTAGAAACGAAACTCGTGCCAGCGGGCGGACCGGCGGAAAATAATTATTCGGATCGGGGGCCGTTATCACGCGGCCGTTTACACGCGGGTGTGCCAGGGACGGCGATAAGATGCGCCGCCCGCGCATTCACTTGCCGCAACTTGGGCCAAGCGTCGGCGTGCCCATTATCGGCATTAACGGGCAAAATCGACGATAGCCTCCGAGCCAGAGTGTAACTACAATTAAGGCCGCCCCCCTCTCCTCCTCTCTTAACAGGAGGAGAGAACCGATTCGTGCCAAGTGCATTCCCTACCCAGTCGCGTTTTCACCTCCTTTCGCCCCATCCATACCGATTCCTCTCTCTCCCTCTCTTCTCGTCTTTATCGCGGAAGATACCTCGCTGCGGAGAATACCGGAGGAAACGAGAGAGAGAGATGTGTTTACCTCGAACAAGCGAAAAATAGCCGGTGGTAATTTATAAGGAGCGAGGGTGAAGAGAAGAGGGGTGGAAGAAAGACGGAAAAATATAAGGAAGCTGCTTTCCGTCGGTTTGTTTTCTCGCTCTTCCCGAATGTTCGCAGCCCGCGGAGCCGTCGTTCGATTTACGACGGTTCGCGGAACATTCGCGATGCGCCTGTTATCCGCCGCATAAATTCGACGAGAGCTCTCCACCGCAGCGAGCAGCGAGTGCAATCGCAATTAAGATGCATCGATGGAAACCGATTCGTGGCAAAGCTACGGCCGCGCCGTTTCTCCTATGTACGACTGAGAACGTACCTCTTCTACTGCTGCTCGACCGAAATCGAGCCGCGATTCGACGAACAAAGCAGTGATTATCTACCGCGCGAAGAACCACCGTTATCAAATTCTTCTTCTTCTTCTTCTTGTTCCTGTTCCTCTTAGTTCAGATCGTAGATGTTGAGCAGCGATGACTTCCAATTTTGTTTCAACGTTGCAATCGCTACTTTGTGGTGTTGCAAAATGCATACTGCTAACTCGATAATTTTTTTTTTTTGTTATTTAACGTTCGTCGGGTGATTTCACGTTGTAAGATAAATTTGAACAGAATTGAATGTCAAATCGGGGCGCAAAGTGGTAAGAATTAACACTGCAACTACCGATCATGATTAAAGCGTAAAACTTCTGAAACAAACATCGAGGTCCCAAGAATAAATTTTATAATACGATAGAATATACAAGTTTTCATTTTTGAAGGA
This sequence comes from Tetragonula carbonaria, assembly GCA_032399595.1. Taxonomy (NCBI): domain Eukaryota; kingdom Metazoa; phylum Arthropoda; class Insecta; order Hymenoptera; family Apidae; genus Tetragonula; species Tetragonula carbonaria. The sequence goes on from JAUCRC010000003.1 coordinate 5,607,116, forward strand.
AATCATTTCAATCTCTGAAAATATACTGCCTTACGTTTATAAAATTTCTAATAAAATTTTGATCATTTTGGTAGTTCCAATGTTAAAATGAAAGAGATCGTTCGAATCCCTCTTGAATAGGGACGCGCGAGTTTATCAAATTTCTATGAAAAGTCAATCGTTCTGGCCTGCCTGGCAGTTTCATCGTTCAAACACGGAATCCCTGGCAAATACGCCTCGGTGTGTTATCTCGCAGCGTCTGCCGCTAAAAACATCCTATTAAGGGGATCCCTTTTTGGTCCGCTTTTTATTAGACACGTGGACGTGATGCATAGCCATTCAAGAGTCCCACTTTACGGTGTCCCTCCACGACAAACTAATTTCCCGGCAAACTAGCTATTTCGCGTGGCAAATTAGCACGGTGGCGCGTCACGGAGAATTCCTACGTCGTGCTAACCTAGCCGTGAAAGAAAAACAAAAAAAAAAAAAGAAAAAGAAAAAAAAGGAGAAGAAGAAGCAAGTGCATATTTCCAACGCGAGTGGCGCGACGATTGAATTATTCAGGGACAGGGCCACGGCTTCTTTCAAGCCCCGTATAATCCACGTATCCCTGTGTGTGTGTGTGTGTGTGTGTGTGTACGGCTGATTTCTTGTTATCACGTCGAGCTTAAAGGCGCGTTTACCGCCGGGTGTTCGCAATTCTCCTTTACGACGCGGACTTATTGATGCGGGCGACAGAGCGCCGTTAAAATTTAATAAGCACACCTTGAAAAACGCGTCGCCGCTACGTAAATATCGTTCCCGATGATAATGGGGGAGGACCACCGTGGAACCGTCAGAGCTAAACGGGAGTTTAACGCGTGGCCGCGTAAAATCCCGAAACCTTGCGGACCTATCCGGCCCGTTCCCAGGATAATGCGATTTATCAGCGATTTTTTGCGCGCTGCGGCGAAAATTGCCGATGAATACGAAAGAAGACCCGAGGCCGGGGCACCGAGAAGGAAGAAGAAAAAAAAATATCCGTTCGGTTGGATGCTGCGCTCGCTCGGCTTTTTTCCGCCTCGTTTCCGTCTACAGCCGATCCCGTCTGGCCAATTGTCGCCGATGCGATATTTATGGTTCTGTCCGGGCAGAATTCTATGAAAACTGACTAGAGATACGGTTACATAGTCATTACGTGATATTGCGCGATAACGATGTAAAACAGTGATGTTACATAATTATCCACGTGCAATGTCCGATTTTCGAGGACCACTTTCCGGCGAATATCGTGAACGTAAATAACGCATCGGCGATTATTGGCGAAACAAGCAGTGGAAATTAATAATAATAATTGTATATAATAATAATTATTATTATATAGTAAATTTATTTATTCAGTAACTATGGATTGAATGATCTGCTGCTTGATGCTGTTCATTCTGAATATTTCATTTTATCGGATTGTATTTCTTAAATACATGCATTTAGTGCCTTGTAACATCGAAAATTATCAATCACTTTTGTGCTTTCCGAGAGGGGATTTTAAAGTTTCAAGTGCACGTAAAATGCATTGCATAATCCTATAAAGTATCCAAAATGAAATGCTCTCGATACGTAATGCACATTACGCAAAATAATTCTCTATCGAGATGGAGCAATATAATTGAATCGAAGCTGCTATATTTAAAATATGATAGCTTTAACGAGGAATATAATACCTTTTTCTAGATGAATTTATACCGATGAAAATGTAAATTTAGTGACGCTTGCTGGCTTAATATTCTAATATTCTAATATTAATATTAATGGTTAGAATTGATTAATTTAAGCCATTAATATTAATACTAGAATAATATTAGAATTAATTAGTTTAAGCCATTAATATTAATACTAGAATATTATGCCAGCAAGCGTCTCTAAATTTCAGCTGGCTTAATATTCTAATATCCTTTTGTTAATAACATTTATAAACTACCAAAGTGTTGTTTTACAATATCTTTCGCAAATGTTAATTCAGGCAGGCAGAGAAGACGTGACTTTTCGCGACTTGCAACTAACAACGTTTGGACAACGTCAAGCATATTTGATTTCTAGAAATTCTCTGGCAAAGATTCTGGCTGTTAATAATATTTGCCCGGTCTACTAAAAAGGTGTTCTATATTCCATCTATACATGATAAAATTTCTTTTCCGCTTTGCTACGCGGAAAGGATCTATTATCCGGCTTTAAATATTTAAGGCGAGGATCCGGCTCGCATTGTACACCGCCATGGATATCTTGAGATATATTTTGTACTACAATTTACCGCGATTATAAATGTATGGAATGTAAATGGAGAAAAGCGAGTCACGAGCTGTGACTCGTTTAAAATTCCTGTCCACTATGATTCCCCCCCTCCATCACGTTTTTTTTCTCTTTCTCCGGTTTCCTTGCCTTGTCGCGGTTTTCCACCATCCGCTGCGAGAAAGATGCTCCTTTTCGACGGAACTACGGCATAAGCGCTTTATAATAACGGACGTCGGAAACGCGTTTATACAGATACGAAGGCAGGCAGTCAGTTTCGCGCCTGTAACGCGGTAATTTGCATAAAATAGGTCACTATTTATTGCAGCCCCGAAATAAGGAAACTTCGCCGAGCTAAGTAATTCCTTGTAGCTTTCCTTTCATTCGTCCTACTTCCTTTGCTAGCCGAAATTGCAAGATCGAAATCACAGTTTCAGTGTCTACGGCGTAAGTAGTTTGCGAAAGTATTTGGACACCGAGTACAAAGTATTGAAATTTCATTCACGTTGCAATTGAGACACAACTGTCACGATTGAGTGTCGATAACGAAAATTTCCAGATTAATCTGAAAATGTATAGAGAGATGTTGCGAGATATTTATCTGCAAGTATAACTCTTGTACCAAATATCGTATATTTTCTGTATTTTCTAATATAACTCTCGCAATGGGCGCTTATGTTTTTATGGACAATTCGATATTTTTATGAACGTGGAAATTTGTTTTATCCATTGAATACATCGTAGTGAGTATTTTACCTCGGATATTTTTCTATGTTCTTGTCTTTTCTATTTTCTATGTTTTCTGTGCATTTTGTAGATTTTTAGAACATCGATTTCAAAAATCCGCAAACACTCGCGATCTGTGCGTTGTCGCGTATTTCGTATTTCGAAAAAATTTCCACCAGCGTCCACACGCTTTATAAAAAGTTTCGCTGGCACACTTTCGCTAGCACGTGTCCTCGAATTTCCGCTTCTCTCCTCTCCCCCCTCCCCCAAACATCTCCCGAGCGTGAGAAATAACGAGCATAACGGAAACGCTCGATCCGAATCGCTCCCTTTTATCGAAGACCGAAAAAAAAGAAGAAGAAGAAGAAAAAAGAAAGGAAGAAGTCGACTTTCATAAGCTCGAGGAAGAAGAAGGGATGGAGAAAGAAAGAAGAAAAAAGAGAGAGACGGAGTGACATTCGGAGACAGAAATTTTCGTGAATGGTCGAGCGTTTCCTGCGGTGGTGCTCGAAAAATCCGCAATATCCGGTGTATTCCGACGACCGACCGGGCCGGGTGTAAGCATTTTAATAACAAGCGACGCGACGCGACGAGCCCAGCCACCCCACACGTCTACGTCGAAGTATCGTCCGCCTGTGTTTGCTCGCCTCTTGCAGCGGTGGCCGGTCGATTTGCATGAAATTGAAAGCCTCTTGGCGGTGCGCCGCGATCGACGGCCTCGTTAGAATGGAAATAGCGGATTGAAATTTTTCAACGCGGACGAGGCCGCGACTCCTGGTGCGTGAACGCGCGCCATCGGCCCGAGGATCGATAGGATGCGTATTCTTCTGCCGAAGGATATCGGATTTAGCCAAACCTTCTCCCGACCTCGCGCAATCCGACGATTTTCTCCGGCTGCAACGTGCCGTTTGCCCGCTTTGTTTGCGCGTCCCGCGTTGCTGGATATTTCGGACCCACTCGGAACCACTCGCAGCCGATTTTAAAACTGACGTATTCAGGTTAACCGTCGTCTTCAGTTCGAGAGTACAGATTTTTGATTCAAGCGAGTAGTTGCTTCTGACGGGGAGCGAATGAAATATGGACGAGTCGACGAATCGGAATTTTTTTCAGGTCGGACATCTCGCTGAACATTATTATGGGACGAGTCGTTTAACTTTCCGTATTTTAGGAGCAAGTGGAACAACGTGGACGTTGGCCGAACCCGCTGATTTTCGAACCGGGAATTTTTCAGGTCAAATTTGCATTTTCCATTCAGACCATTTTATTTTCGAAGTTGTGGACTCGTTTTTAATATGGTCGGTTGACGCACTGCCGATGTCTTTTGTTTCCAATTTTCATCACGTCGTGTCATCGTCGTCGATTCGTTCATTTTACAATCCCGAGATTTACACTGATTCCCCGATTTATTCTTACGATTTATTTTCTTCAATTCTACCTTCATCCTCGTTCGATCGTCGTTTACAAAACCACATCGCGTTGATACTTATCTCCGAATCTGCATCAGCATAACAAGGGGAAACGCGATTTCATTAAACGTGGTAACTAAGTAATCAGGGAAACATCCCCTTGGTTGGTTTAAATAATCATCGCGACGGAGCATCGATCCTCCGTCGGAAATATCGAGACCGAGACAGACGTGATATAGGTTTTGCCTGCCGTGGCTGGGAATCGAAGCTTTTCATAGTGGTGCAGCCTCGTTTTCACCCGCCGCCGGGGAACGTCGAGATCCTGTTACACGATACGCTTTCGTTCTTCCTCTCCTTTTTCCTTCTCCTTCTCTTCCTCCTCTCTCTCTCTCTCTTTCATTCTCTTTTTCTCTTTCTGCTCGTTGAACGCGCGACGTCGAGATTAAATTTGATTGGGAAAAAACATTTTGCCAACGAAATGCATTGGCACGTCTCGCGCTGGCTGCTTTGGAGATCGGTATCGTTATCGATGCAACTCCGCCAAGCTGCCGCTACGTATATGACGTACATTTATCACCGTGGGCGCGGGGAATCGATACGAATCGTTTACTTGTAAGATGGCCAGGCGTAAAGAAAGTTGCGTGGGAGAGGGTCCATCGAACGGCGAACTGCATCAAACGCGCGTCGCAATACGGTGTTCCGCAATGCAGCGGGGCTAGACTTACAATTAGAGTAGGGGTCACCCAAACTACGGCCCGCGGGCCTGATTCGGCCCGCTGCGGTAGTTGAATTTGCGTGAAATTCGGATATGTGCACACTAGGTCTGATGTAACTATCTTTTTTAGCTAACGTCGCTTTCTTTGATGACATTTTTCGTAAATAAATATATTGGTTGTCCTTGTTTTTTTGTGCATTGCATGCCACTCACCCATGATTAACACGGAATGCTGAATTTAGTTTAGTGATTATGCGGCCTGCGCTCGTCATTTTGTCAGCTATGTGGTCCACTGTGAAACAAGTTTGGCGACCCCTGAATTAGAGAACGAGAGAGCTGTTTCCTCGGTTGTATCGCGAATACGACACGAGTACGGTGGCGTACGTTTCTAGAAACCTGTGCTCTATCTAATCTCGATTCCTGTTAAGTGACTGCTACTTCCGTGCTCGCGGAAATTCAAACCCTTCCGCATCGTCGCAATGGAATTTCCCCGATCGGCCGCGTGAACCTTGGAACGTCCGACTATCAACGTCTCGATCCACTACTACCGATTTTCAGCGCCGATATCTGCACGCACACGCGCGAGGAAGCAGATATCTTTCTCGCGTTTCGGAAAAATTCAGCTTTCATATTCTCGTCGATGAAAATAAATCCTCCGATCGGACGGCGAACCTTCGAACGTCTGGCCATTAACCTCTCGATCCACTTACAGACTTTTTTCCACCGATATTCATCTTATCTCTCGCGTGGAATACAGATTTTTCTCTTTCACTTTTTTTCAACACACGTTCAATTCGTTTCTCGAAACCACGCGCTCAGCGCGGACAAATTGGCGAGAGGGTGATTCGTTCGAACGAAACACGGGCGAACGCGAAACAGCCCGTGTCCGCTCGAATTGATTTAAGAGCGTCAAAACGTCGGCGGGGCTCGGTTGCCTGCGGAACGCGAGAAGATAAAAAAAAAGAAAAAAAAAAGGAAAAGAGGGGAAAAAAGAAAAAAACAGAAAAAAGAAGAAAAGGAGGAGAATGCCGGTGACCGAGATCAATTTCACCGTAGTTAAACGAAGCGGGGTCGAGAGAGGAGAGAGGAGAGGGCATCAATGTCCCGAGCAGAGAAATCATCCAATTACCGCCGATGGCAGATAATCGATAAGCCGCAATAAAACTTCGATCGGGAGGATAGTCGTGAAAGTTTTAGTTTTAGTCGGCGAGGAAAACGCGGTCGACGTGAAAACCGCGCGCCGCGCGAGCCTGGCCACGTACGCGCGGCCTATGGATGCAACCGTTGCATTATTTAGACGTTCGACGTTATAGTTGACCAAGCTCGGCCCACTAGCGAGCGTCCACGAGTGTATTACGACTACGCGCTCTATAGAACAATGTGTCGTTTACCCTCCCTCTTCTACCTGCTGCTACGTAGCTGTTTCTTCGTTAGTTGTTGCCCGGAATTGTTTGCGTTTCGCCGTGGCGTTCTATAGCACTCGCGAAGCCTATTCTCATTAACGAAGTTCCTCAAGTTCCGAGTCCGACTATGTACTGGCCGGTTCTACTCGCGCTGCTGGGAGTTCATTAGGAAACTCCGCCGGGTTAAACTCGTACCCCTTGGTCGAGAGTGTCAGATTTCATCGAGCAACCACCGCGCTTTAATCCTCGATAAATCCGTGCTGTTCTCATCGTCGTTTCGAACAGCCAGGGTTGAAGAAAATACTGGAAACGGACGACAGAATGATAGAATAATACGTGTATAATATAATAGAATAGAATAATACCCTGGCTCGAAGGAGAGCGTGCGAATGGCACACGAAAGTACGCGGAGGATATCAATCGGAAATCTTGGACGACCCTCCGGTCCGTGTATGAACGTCGCGTTCTTTATTCGATCGCGTGATCGACAATAACGTGGCGGCGCGTTGGAAATTCCCCGTGAACGATCGGCGAAAATAAAGAGAGAGAGAGAGAGAGAGAGAGAGAGAGAGAGAGAGAGAACAAGAATGGTGTTGCAGGTAATGGCGTAAAAGGATTAGAGGGGCGCGAGGACGCCTCTGTGTCAGCCTATCATAAAGTAAAGGGGGAGAGAGAGCGAGACGTGACCGGGCTTGAAGATACAGTGACGACCGCGCGGAATGCATACGATATGAGTCGTCTGCCATCGGTTCGATTTCGTTTCAAGGTCAAGTAATATTCACCACTCGAAGGCGAAGAGAGTCGAAATCAGGAGGGGGGAAAAAACGAGTATAGCGAAGAAGAATTGAGAAACGACGAATTGCAACGGAAAAATCGTCCATCGCGAACTTGCAAAACTGCATGACGGAGTTTCGAGGATGTAGATGAAATGGAGATTAGGGGGATAAAAGTTTGACAAGACTCCAAGTCTTGCAATATTTGATAAAAATGCCTTAAAATATATATATATATATATTACGATAATGAAACATTTGGGATATTGTGTTCATGTTTGAAATTAAAGTGTAAAAGATGGGCGTAAGATTTCGAATTATATATATATCTGAAAAAGGAAAAAAAATATACATTTATATATTACGATAATGAAATTCTTGGGATATTGCGTTTATGTTTGAAATTAGAGCGCAAAAGATGGGCACAAGATTTAGAATCATACATACATATATATACATATACATATATATATATATATATATATATATATATATATCTTGAGAAAAATATATATATTACGATAATGAAGTTCATGTTTAAAATTAGAGCGCAAAAGGTGGGTGCAGAATTCAGTCTGATCTGTGAGTGAAAGAGATCGTAAAATATTAAGGGAAGGAGATTGCGTGGGTGTACTGACGTGCACGCTCGTCTGAGTTCATTGAATTCTAACATCTAAACAGATATACAATTACAATTTCCAAATTAGTCTGTCCTGTTGGTAAAATTCCATTGTATCCTAATTCATCAATTGTTCCGAGCACATTCGACGGTAAAAATTCTTGCGACAAAGCTTGGTTTTTTTTCGACGTAAATGAAGACATCGTGAGAGAGAACGTTCGTTTCTCGGTAGCTCGGGCTCGGTCGAAGTCGGAGGGAAACGAGCTTGGCGAAAGGCACAGAGAGCGGCGGACCCTCTGTTCGGTGATCCTGACGAAGGTTGCGGTTGCGAGGGTGGCAACGACGGAAACTAAAGGAGAACGCTTCGAGGGAATGAGTCGTGGCCAGCAGGCGGGGAGACGGCTCTAAAGAAAAGCTGCCCTAACAAAGGCGCCTTATTTCACGCCCAATGTATCCCGCCTCAGACACGATCGTTAAGATACCTATCCTTGCGAGGTGCGAGTTCCGCCACTTCTAGTCTCTTCCACGATACCTCCGTTCCCTCTTTGCCCCTTTACCTCACCGTCTTTCCTTCCTCTCCTCTCTCTCTCTCTCTCTTTTTCTTCTCTTCTTTTCCTTTTTTCACAGAACCCTCGAAAATGGTTCGTTCCTTCTCTCACGGGTATGTGTGTGTGTGCCTTTCGACTTTTCGAGTGGTCCGGAGGGTGTTGTCGAGGTGACTTACAACGCTTCTAGAAACGCTCGCGCGTGAATTGCCCCGAAAACTTCTTTCCTTCTTTCCTGCTCTTCTTCTCTTCTTTCTTTATTAAGTACAGTGAAACGCTACTCTGCTTCGATGTCAATGTGAAATACAACTAATAACCGGAGGCTTTCAATCTGCCACGGATGCATTGCATTGAACGACGTCAGGAATGATAAACAGCACGTGCGGGTTAACGCATTGGAATTGCTTGTATATACATTTTGACGAAACTCGTGGCTTCCGCGGTCATAATTTGCATTTTTTGATGAACAGGCGAGTTTGATTTTTGAAGTACACGGCGACGAAGTGTATCTCCAGCATATAATGAAACGTCGTCGTAGCAACGCATGTTCTGACAGTCAGAAATTACTCGCAATGCACGATGAAATAAAGTTACAACTTTACATTCTAATAAGAGCATAATTTTCTTGCGACACTGTGACAGTAGCTTCTAAAAATCCATCAGACGCGAGCAAGGAAGAAGGATCGTTTTTGTCATCGTCTTCGATCGAGCAGTAAAAGTAAAGCATCTCGGATGATTCTCGGGTCACGAGATTCTTCTCTCTCTTAGTCGCGAATGAACGAAGAACGAAGCGAGAGAGAGAGAGAGAGAGAGAGAGTAAAAACGACACGAACGAAGTCGACAAGTGAAACTTACACAGTCAAGAGAGTGTCTCTCTCTTGCGTCTGGGCCAGTATTACACAGGATGACCCCGCAATTCGCAGGGTGGCTCGAATAGCGAACCACCGTCGTTTCTTACGGGTTTATGCTTGCTGAATGGGCGAGGTCTGCCGGGGAACTTTATCAGGATGCAGGGACATGCCCGTTACGAGGCGCCGCGCCGCTTTGTGTTCCAGGGCCGCGATTATGCGCGCGTATTCATCCTTGACGCATGTGTCCGCAGTTGAATAGCTCGCGTTGTCTGCGAGAGTATCGGCGGCACATACCTCTGCTGTCGCACAATAACGCGGCGATAATAAAAATGAAAGGGTGTCGCGAGCATCCCCGCAACGTCATCTTGATAATCTTCCTCCGTTGCGAACGAACATGTCGTAGCGTCGGCGATTTTTTCTCACTTTTTACGCGGAAGATTACACAGCACGATAAGAGTACGTTTTTGTCCGTCCATGATTTTCCTTCTCTTCGGCAGACGGGAGATTTTAATAACGAGCGACTTGCCAATAATCTTTTGCAAATAAGTCTTGCGAACGACAAGATTGACGAAACTCAGTGTGGAATCTATTAGAACGATATGCCAACAATTCCGAGGAATATTTTCAACATTTTAGAGAACGTAAAACATATGTACATTTAATATAATAAACATAATAGACATAACATAAATATAATAATATATATTTATATTTATACGTTTATTACGTTCACGTATATTGAAGATTATTATATTCATATATCAGAGATTATGCATTTAGAATTGATACGAACACATTTGTTCAAAAATGTTGTTGAAACATTATTGTATTACAACGTATATGTTACAATGTTTTTTACATATATGTTTCAATATTTTCGAACAAATGTATTCGTATCAATTCCAAATAACACATAATAATCTCTAACGTAACCTCTATCTAAAGCAGGGTAGTAGCCTTCTAATCGCTCCGTTCCTCTTTCTTTTCCAACAAACAGCATCGATAACAAAGTATCTCGACGGATAATACTTGGTCGAAGGAGGAACAACGATAAAAATTCAATTACCAGCAGGGAACTGGCGGGCCGCGGATGTTTTATATCGGCGGCCACTCGAAGGTAATCGGTTCATTTGCCTGAGCGGTTGGTCTACCATGGCGGCATGGCGACGACATGATCGGCGAAAAAAGCGAGAGCAAAATGATGCATAGTAACGGCGAACGGGCGTAAGTGAATACGAACGAGGACGCTGATGGTTTCCTGAAAGGGAAGACGGCCCTTCAACCCCGATAGAGATTGATGCGGATTGCATTAATCTACTTCTGTCTGGTCTGTCTTTACCACTACCACCAGCAGGGATTCTCTCAGCGCTAGTTACCAACTCCACGACCCGAGCACCGAGTTTTCACCGGACGAAGAATAATGCGGATATATTAAGCGCGTCATCCTTCTCCGACTTTGGGCCACGCTTTCGAGAAATATATAATCCAGGCCGTGGATCCAGGCACGTCCAGCCTGCCAGCTTTGTTCCCACCGCGCTCTATCGGCCACTTCCTTCCGTTCGGTTGGAAATTTCCGCTCTCTGCCGGCTCGTCAACGTTGAAACGCGATTTGCTCGCTTTCCAGCGCGTCGAATTTCACGGATCTCTCTTCTGCTTCTTTCCAGGTTTACTCTTCTCTCTTTCTCTCTCTCTCTCGTTTATTCCAACGAGGAAATAAGAGATTGCTAAAGAGGATCTTCTGTCGAGAAACTGGCGAGACGACGATTGCCAAAGACGGACGATCGTTAATTGATAACATTGCCGCCTCTTAAGTCGCCCCTTTGATCGTTTCAGCTCGTCTCGCCGTGAAACATGTTTCGTTCAGGTTTGCCCGTCGCTGGATATTCAGATTTCCTCGTCGTCTTCGTTTCCAGCCTCTTTCGAATTACACCCCTTTGAATTTCTTGCCCTCTCCGTGGGTCACAAACAGTCAGAGGAAACGTCCTCCTCCCGACGGAAAGAGGAGAACAGAAACGGCAGTTCGCTCGCCTGTTATCCAAGTCTCTCTCGTTCCATTCCTCCCCAGCGCTCCGCCAGAGCGGAACAAGGTTAAGGGTTGTAGGCGGGGATTCGACAGAAGTATGAGAGATAACGGGCAAGTACGAGGAAAGTTTGTCGCGAGTTTAGATGAAGTTCAATCTCGTAGGATCGTTGCAGTTCTACTCATCCATCCGACGACCTCCTTTTTCGCCGGCTTATCGTCTAATATCCCACCTGGAACGGAACGGAACGGAACGGAACAGGTCGGGAGGAAAAATATCAGAACATTTCGCGTCTAGATCCCATCATCGTCCAGCTTCCCTTCCCCCTTCCTCCTCCCTCCTTCGTCAACCTCGCCTTTGACAAAGCGGCCGACCCTTGAAATTGCACCGACTGCAAGCTCCAAGCTATTTTCGCCGGTCGAAACGTTACCACATTCCGCTTCTATATCGCGTACCTTGACAAACTTTCCGTCACGGAAACTTTCGCAATCGCCGCGATCACCGTTGGCTCTTCCGCTCGAGGTTTCGCAACTGATGACCAATATCTCGACGATTTTGCAGCCGCGATGGTGGATGAGTCTTTGCGGAATTTGCCACTTGGCATTTTGCAATGCGGATCACTTATAAAAAAAAGTGAGAGTAGTGTCTCTCACTGACACATTTGCAGCCTTATCCAATAAGCATCACCTTTCATTTAACCCTTTCAGTTAACGAGGGCCGGATATATACGGCATTTATCATATTGCAGAAAAACACACATTAGAAACACACTTTGGACATACATAATACACTTTAGCCATAGAGACGAGCTTTTTCTATTTTTTTTTTTTTTGTATTCACACAGTGGAATATTTATACGATAAGAAATTATTGTAACGAAAGATCTTTCCTATTCTAGTCTATTTTAGCAATTCGGATAAGACCGACTATAGGCGTAACTGTTAATTTCTTAGAAATTTAATGTCAGAGTTGGAAAAAATTAGATTAGGTTAGGTTTGAAAAATTTGATTAAAAGAGGAAGCATTCTAGATGCTTGTCGAAATGTTAGACCAAAGAAATATAAAAAAAGATTCTATTTCAAAACGATGGATTAACGGACTTAGTACATGTGTACAGTTTCGGCGTGACGTCGGAGAGGACTATCGCAGCGAAATGGTTAAATCTGTGTCGGATCTCTCCGAAACATCCAATCAGACTCACTACATTAGTAGACACACTTGCACAATATTTCCTTCCTTTACCTCTTACCTTCAAATTTTCGAACCAAATTCGAATACCGCCATTCATTGCGTGTGTATATGTGTGAACGAATCGAAACGAGCGCACACGGCGTCGTCGGTTCGAGCAACGCTCGGAGCAAACGATGAACGAAGTTACCCCCGTGCAACGTTGCCGGAAAAGATTTCGCGAATGGCAATTACCACGACCCGGTTGTCGAATAATCAAGGACGTTATTAGGTTACCGATTTTCCGGCGGCGCGACACCGGTGACGCAGAGCCACCTCGGATGCACGGAATTATACGGGCACGTCAAGTGCCTAACAACGTAACTCTGCGTACGTTTCAGGCGCATCAGGGCAAACGAAGTTAACGTTGCGCCGGCGATGAAAGCCTGGGACGAAGGCCTGCAGGCAGGAAAATTCGCTTTTCCACTCTGCTCCGACCGGAAAATTCGATCAGCTGCGACGGATTGTCGTTCGCTGATGGCTTCATTACCTTACTATGGCGGACGGAGCTTCGTCGCTGGCGACAAGCGTCGATTTCAAACGGCGGAACATCCGAGAAATGTTTGTCTCACAGTTAGTTTGCCCAGCTTTGTTTCCACGATCTCCGCCCGTCTAATTCTGCCTCGTCGCTGAATCGAGCAACGGGGTTAATTTACTAAATTTTCCCGCCGCGATTATGAAAGATCTTTGCGAAGAACGGTCTTTGCCCCGCTTCAGGAGAGGAAATTTGCCTCGCTCGCTGATATATTTTCTGTTCCTTTGACACGATGGCGAGCCTGGCCAGGGAGAATCCCAGAGCGTATTTAACAACAGTCGTTTATTACGTCGTTCATTACGAAGATTTCTCTGCTGGTTCTCTGCGGATTGGAAGTTACGTTTGCCTGGCAGCGATGGCAGCCAGCGAAGTGAAATGAGAAATTAGGCGAATGACGACGGATGAGACGGAAAGTCGAACGAGCGTGTTCAAGTTAACTTCAATTTAGACCAACAGTTTAGAAAAAGATTTCTCTCTTGACGTTACAACGATTGGGAATAATTTTCCCTCACCAGGATAAGTGGTGAATTTCATCAAGGAAGAAGTCGAAAATTACACAGTCGCGCAGTGATCTGGAGACGCCAAAATTATTTTAACGTTATTTCGAGATTTAAGATCATAGTATGGTAGGTCGTTGGATTCGTCTCGATGTCAAGGCAAAAATATGTAGTGACGTTTAAAAGATAGAGGTAACCTAACCTAAACATAATCTTGTGAAAACAAAATTTTCTTTGAAATTTATAAAAGATTAAATGCTGATTAATTTTCATTCCAAACATTTTTTTCGTCGGAAATAATTGAAAACTTGTGGTGGGTCGCTGTAGTCTGGAAGTTGCGTTTTCGTGGTCAAAAGTAAAAAAAGGACACGTATATCGGCATTTTTCAACGTAATATAATTAACGTTGCTGATATGAATTATACAACATGTATAAAAGTGTATAATAGCGTAACTATGCATCGAGGCGTCTAAATATCACGGGCTTCTAGTTCTGAAAATCCGTGTTTATTTAAAGGTTTCAGGAGGTTGAAAATTTGTACGCTTTTCTTAACAATTGTTTAAACTCTCATGTAATACAAGTCTGATTCAATCACATTTAATCGTTTTTTTAAACCCATTCTCAAAGCTCGAATTGTTTGAAATATAATTGAACAGTCGAAACACACTCATCAACGTGTACAAAACAATAATTTAAGCACTTTGTTCATCGTTCAACAATTAGTACAAAAGAATTATGGCTTGATTTTCAGCATTCGTTGTATTCGTTCACGCGACATCTTGGATCTCAGAGTTTTTAAAAAGTCCTCATTTCATAGAGAGAAAAATTTTACCAAATAACAATAATCTCGAAGAATTGACTTTTGACGATAGAAACGCGGATTTTTGGACTATCGTGCGTCGTTGCAGCGTCAACAAGAAACAAACCTGCGTGTCTGCCTGCAATCCAGAGTACCAATACGATTTAACAATCGGAACAATTGTATTTTTTGCGGCAGCTCTCTACCTTGATTCTCTAAAAAAGAATGCCACCTCTTGGTGGGATTGAAAATCCGCGATTAACATCGCCGAGAGAAGATGTTCTTCAATCTTCGTTTAAAGAATACGACACGAAAATGCCAGGGACGATTTTAAAATCCCTTTTAGTCGATCGCCCATTGAATTCCTTTACCGCGGAACTTTTTAATTGCTCCAACCGGATGCTTCGGAGTCCGGTATCACGGAGAGCGGTTCCGTTCCGTCTGTTTGCCCCCAGAAAAGATCCGCCATGGCATTTAAACAAGAGAGAGCCAAGAGAACGGCGGACTGAATTTAGGCGGCCAAAGAAAAAGGCAAGACAAAGAGGAAAGAAGAGGTAATGAAGGGAGGTAGTGAAGAAGGAGGAGGAGGAGGAGGAGGAGGAGGAGGAAGTCGTTGGAAGGGACGAGCAAGAAGAAGCCACCTTTCACGAGCGAACAGAAGTATGCAGTCTCTGCTAGACGCCAGGCGTTTCCTTAATTGCATTTTTATGCTCGCCCGGATTTTCCGAGCGGCGGAAAAAAGACGATGGCGAAAGGTACAGCCGAGAGAGACACGAAGAGGGCTGGGGAGGGAGGGGGAATGAACCGTACTAAATAGAAACGGGGAAAAGCCAGTTTATTATCCCGTGGGAAAGTGGCTCGTGCTACCGTGTCCATTAACGTACATGCGTCCCGATTGGCATTTTTCTTTCACATTTCTCTTTCCCCCGTTGAAATTTGTCGAATAGTTGTTTCATCGGAGATGAAAAGGAGAATTGTCAAGTAAAACTAAATTACTGAACTGTTATATCATTGGTTTATTTGCAATGTCAAAAATTCAGGAAAGCTCGAATCGTTTATTTCTGGAGATTGGAAAATCTTACAGGACAGTTTTTGACCAAGCGAAAGGAAAGAATCGGCGAGACCGAGAGGAGAATAGAGAAAATTGACGGATCACCGGCGGTGAGAAATTTTTCACGTTCTAGACGATAAGAAATTCGTTCCGAATAGTTATACATAGGAAATGAACGAATTGTCAGATAACTAAATTACTGAGTTGCTACATTGTTAATTTGTAGTGTTAAAAATTCAAGCAAAACTCGAATTATTTATTCTGGAGTTAGAGATATTGCAGAATAATTTGATCGAGCGAGAAACGACAGGAGAGGAGAGGAGAGATTGACAGATCACCGGCGCTGGGAAATTTTCACGTTCTAGACGATAAGAAATTCGTTTCGAGTAATTATACATTGGAAACGAACGAATTGTCAGTTAACTAAATTACTGAGTTGCTACATTGTTAATTTGTAGTGTTAAAAATTCAAGCAAAACTCGAATTGTTTATTCTGGAGTTAGAGATATTATAGGACAGTTTGATCAAGCGAGAGACGAGAGGAGAGAAGAAATCGACGGATCACTGGGAAATTTTCAACTCCTCCTTGGATAGCGATAAGCCTTGCTTACTTCTCACATTTTACTTTCGCCACAATCACAGTTTTCAACCGATTTCCAATGAAGCGCTTCCCTCCTCCGAACGAAACGCAATTTCCGATCGTGCATTAGGGAGGAATCGTCGCGAGGAGCGTCGGCGAGCGACGGTGGAAAACCGACGACGACGACAGAAGCGAAGGAACTCGAGATGTAATTCTGACGTGGAAGAAAAGGAGCCTCGATCGAGTTCACGGGGACCTCGTTTGCGAGATTAACGAGTCGGGACGGGGGCTCGGGTAATTCCAAACATCGCCGACAAAAGGTGCTCGAGACGGAGGGACTTAACAGCGGGGGTGAGAACCGGCGCGTCGAACGGAAGCAGACCCGTAGAAGACCGGAGAATTCCAGGCAGTTGAACAATCGCGAACATCGAAGAACTGGTGTAACAGCATAGCGTTCGAATAACTTGGAGTCGTTCGACTTTCTTACTTGCTTCTCTGCGTGCCAGAACGGAGAGAAAAAGTCTTAATTCGCCATAATCTCGGAAGGATTCCGAACTGAATTGGAGAAGGCAGATGAGATCGACTCGATGAGAATCTCTCTTGTTTCACGGGTTGTTCTTTTACCTTTTTTCTCTTCTTCCCTTTCTTTTCTATCGCGTCGAAAAGGGAGACGAGGGAAGAAAGAAAGAAAAGCGAGACAGCACGCGGATAGAAACGATTCCCTTTAAAGTGGTTGCGAACGTTTATCAGCGTTCGATAACAGCCTTGAGAGACAAAGGAGCCACCGACGAGAGTGTCGGAAGCGAACGAGCCTCGAAGTTGCAGCCGATCGAACAAATACCCCTAGCCCCCTCCTTCCCTTTCTCGTCCTGGCTTCGTGTAACAGCCGGGAATAAGTTCGAACTGGTCTTGTACCATCGGCCATTCGCTCCTTCTGTCCGAGACCTTTTCACCAGTCTGGGATTTATTGAAATTTTATGTGGTAGTCCGATGAGGTCCGGCTCGGAGCTTTTTATCAACGACTCTGACTGAGGCCCGACTCCGGACCTTATATTACTCGGCTACGATCGCGAGGAATTGAACCGCTACAATCTCAGCCAGTCTCGATTCGTCGGTTTCGCTTCGAGAAGCCGATTTCTCGCTTATGCGAAGCTTTCCACCGGCCACCCGGGAATATTACGAATAAGGGAAATTCGGACAGCCCCGTCGTCGCGTCGTGGCTCGGCTTAAATGCAAAAGCGTGATGATATTCCAGCGAAAATGGCGGATTTCTTTGGCGACGAATAATGGAACTCTTATCGGCGTTATCTCGGCCGCGCGTCGACTCGAGATCGGACTGTTTGTCTCGTCAAGTTAATCACGTCAGGGATTATCGATTTTGTCACATACGCGTATACTTTTTAATTACGCAGCTTTAAACGTCGAACGGAGATAAAAGGAAAAAATCGTGGAAAATTGCTTTCGAAAATTTGACCCGGTCGAGATTCTCGATTCACGCAAGTCTGTTACGTGACGAATTCCGTTTCTCGTGTGTTTGAAGAAACGAAGTAAACGCTGTCGACTCAATGTCCCATATCTCCAAATCTCCTTTCGCATTTACACTTGAAATAAATAACACACAGACGTTGTTCTCGTCTACTTCAATCGAAATCACGCGAAAACTTCGAATTCATCGCGTTTATTCCGTTTTGTTTTCTACTCGCAATATATTTCCGCGCGAGGGAGATTACGTGTATATCGTTCACGAACGCGAATCAGCGTTCCGTTTAACGTCAGTGAAACGAGCCTTCTACTCACCCTAGGTTATGGTTGTCGGTGTTGTCCGGCGCGTCCTCTGTCACAGAGTCCTGAGTTAGGGGACCTTGAGTGACGTCAACCCCCATACTGCCTAGATCCAATGTGGCGTACGTTCTGCGTGCTTGCACCCTCGTGCCACCACCGCCTCCGCCTCCGCCTCCGCCGCCGCCACCGCCACCGCCGGTCACTTCACCGCTTCTGCCACCGTTGCCGACCAATTCCTGATACAATTCATCGTACAGAGAACTGCCGTTCTCGTTGCTGTTCAGTGCATCGTCCAGACGAGCCGGGTCCAAATGATAGTTGGGATTCTCGAATGAGAGAAGACCGTTTTCTGAAAGAGAGCAGAGGCAGAGATTCCGTTTAGAACGAACGTGGAAATAAACTCGTTGCAGACTCGTTAGTGTTATTTTAAGGGCGGCGTTGCCGGCTGTTCAAAGGCGAAGCGAAAATAGTGTTAATTTAACCTTTTCACGCTCGAGTAGGTGGAAGCGATATTGTTGTGTAAAATTGGAATCAGCGACCGAAGTTTGTTACTTTCGATAAGAGATTTCTGCGAAAATTCCGGTGTTCGACGTAATTAATGCAATTTGAAATTGATTTCTGTCTCTATATACGCTTCGTTATGTCGCTTTCACTTGAAAACAATTTTTACGTTGAATCGTTTCTAGACTTTGGCAACTTTGTCGAGGAAAGGAAATATTTCCAAAAATCTAGGAAAAGAAATTCGATCCCAGGCTGAAGCAAAGATTCTACGTTGCACTGTTCGAAAGTCGCGCGACTACTTGGAAAAACTATTTTTCGTGTACTGCTAAATTATCAGAAAAGAGATTATTTTCGATAACCGTATACTGAGAGAATTGCGACGCGTTTGACGTAATTAATACAATTTGAAATTGACTTCGAGAAAACAAAGTAAATGTGTGTCTGTATACGCTTCGTTATATCGCTTTCACTTGAAAACAATTTTTACGTTGAATCGTTTCTAGACTTTGGCAACTTTGTCGAGGAAAGGAAATATTTCCAAAAATCTAAGAAAAGAAATTCGATCCCAGGCTGAAGCAAAGATTCTACGTTGCACTGTTCGAAGGCCGCGCGACTACTTGGGGCAGAAACTATTTTTGTAAAATATGCGGCGGACTCGCGTGTGCTGCTAGATTATCAGACAAGAGGCTATCGGCTAGATCAGTGGCGGAGGTCAAGGTTCACTTTCACAAGGGTCTAGCTGTCGACGGTGAAGCGTGTAAAATACTATTGTCTATAGAAGAGTTTTGGTCGATTGATGAGTAACAGTGGCAAAGGGACGGGAAGAAACAGATGGACAAAGAAACAGGCACGCGTTTGAAGCATGGATAGAAATAATCTGGCGATCGATAGCTCTAGTTTGGTGCTCGACGTCGCGACAACGAAAGCGTCGCGATCCGCTCTTCATACGCAACGCGAACGAAAATAAATCAACGAAAAAGAAAAATCGAAAGATCGTTCGAGCGGTAAATAGAAAACGAGACGAAGAGGGGAGGGGCACGGAGAGATCAGTCGCGAGAGGACGACCTCGCGAGCTAAAATACGATCGAGGATCCTCGAGGGGAAGGATTGGGAAGACTCTTCTTCTCGATGGTGTAAGAGGATGAAAAACATCGATCGGTCGATCAAGTTCGCGGCACAGGTTTAAAAATCGAAAAGCCGCGAAAGTGAATGAAATTCAAGCTCGTGGTGACGCGCAGAGAGAATGAAAGAAAGAAAGAGGAAGAAAGAGAGAGAGAGAGAGAGAGAAAGAGATAGATTGTATACCGATGATCGGTGACGACTACGATTTTTATACTTGATATTTTGTTATATAGTTTGCACGATACGTTTGCGCTACTCACTGATGATCCTTAGCAAGACGACCGTCGCTAGAAGTACGTTGTACAGAAACCGGCAGAACGCATCCATGCCGACGATGCGTCGCCGGTTGTCATATTGTCAAAAAAAATCTCTCCCGGATAATCGTGAAACGTTGCCAAGAAAGAAGCTTCGTGTGCTTATCGACAATCTATCGACATATATATATATATGTATATGTATATATATATACATATATATATGTATACACACACACACACACACACACACACACATACGGTGTAAATACACGCTCATGCACATAGAGAACAGCCCCGAGGAACGTGAGTGTCTGTCCTCTATGTGTGCACGTGTATGTATACTTGGATTCGTCTAAGACGAATCTCCTTGGCCTCCTTTGTCCCTTCCTTCCTTCCTTCCTTCCTTCCTTCCTTGTTTTCTTCTATCCTTGACTCACTCCTCCTCTATCTCTTCTGCTGTCTACCTATCTCCCTCCTGTCCCCAGTATTGATTCAACCGCGAGCTTTAAGCCCCCGTGCTTCGAGAGCTCGAGCTTCTTTCGGTCAAAGGGACGCGGCGAAAACCGCGCCATCCTCTAGTAGTAGTGGCCGCGTTCTTCGCTACTTTTCCGTCAATTAAATCGAGCACAGACCGTTGGACGAAAGAAAAGACAAAGAGAGCACGACGCGAATGATATCAATTATCGAATGAGATTAATCGATCGGACGTACAGGAGTACGTTGCAGAGCGACGGATCAAAGACGCGACGGTTCGTTTGTTCGACGGTTGGCAAATTTTTCCTCGATATCGTTTCCTGCGCGAGCCTGCGGTGAAACAATCGGTCCATCGACATTCCAGCGATAATTAACCGATCGAATCACCGAACGAGCGAACGAACGAAAGTTGTTTCTCCTGTACCCTTTGACGCTATCTCTTTCGTGTAATTCGACGTTTGTTACGACCCTTGCCGGTTTCCATCGACTGCAGTCATATTTCCGCCCGGAACAAAAGGGGTAATCAGTTCTCCTGCCGTTTCATCTATCTCTGACACGCGAACGGCCATAAATCTTTCCGCCGATGGCCGATTTTACGAATCGCCACGTCGAAAATTCTGCCGATCGACGTGGAGAGGAAAGAGAGAGAGAGAGAGAGAGAGGGAGAGAGAGAGAGAAAGACGAAGTGCTCGTTCGTTTCCAGGTGCTCGAATTCTTGATTATCCCGCAATTCGAACGGAAGCTGGACGATCCGAGGGGGAAGTTTGAATGAATCAGCAAACGAGCCGAGCATAGCGAGCAGCGACAAATTGGCCGTGTGTTCGTTACGCGTGCCACGCTCAGTAGATGTTTCGTGAATAAGCTAGCTCTCGTTATCTCGAAAGAAAACGCAAACAAAAAGACAGAGAAAAAGAAACTCGAAGTTTCAACGGAACAGTTGAAAAGCAATTCGGATTGAATTCACAGCGTTGTCCGTCAGCAAAAAGAAAAAAACGACCTTTTTTTTTTTAGCAAAAAAGAGCGGATTCACGGTGATAGTCGGCGATAAAGGAACGCTCGTTTAGATTCCATTAACTTGCCCCCCTCCCCCCACCCCGTGAAGTTAATTTCAGCCGCGTGATATCGGCGCGCGATCTTTGAACTCGGGTTAATTGCTCAAAGATCGAAGGAGGTGAAACGAGAGGAGTGGAGCGGCGTGTAATTCGTAGGTACGACCTACGAGATCGAAAGGTCGGGAAGATTTCGTTAATTCAATGGGGAGGTTGGGAGTGACTCAGCAGAATGTCGGGTGGGTCGTTCGTGTGTGCGACAAATTGGCCGTAGTGCGACGTGGTCGTCCTGCCGCACGTTCGTTATGGGTACGGGGCGAAGAAAGTGCGGCGGCAGCCGCGACTTGCAACTGCTGCGGTCTTTCCGAACGGATCTCGTTATTTCGCGGTGGGAGGCCCTCTCCCCCTTTCCCCACCCTGGACGAACAAGGAGCAACGGAAGAATATCGAGAACTTTACTTATGTAGCTCGAACGTCTCCCTCCGCGCCACTTTCACCAGGTACGAAGGGAACCGCGAGAGAGACGCGAGAAAAGAAAAAGAAAGAGGACGAACGTGGCCAGATTCGTGGCATCGACTCGACGTTCGAAGCGATCCGAAGTTGGTTAAGAGACCAAGACTCCGCACTGCGGTGGCGGAAAACGGACACGCGGCGAACGAGAAAACGAGCCGATGGAAACGATGTGGAACACGTTCTTTTCGCAAGTTTCCAAACCGATCGGAGTCAGCGAGCTTCGCGGACCAACGGGTACCGACGCCAAGCCTTCGAGTAGTGCATTTCGTTATTTCGCCACCCACTCTGCCCGTTCGCCGCCGGCGGGAGAAAGAAGAAGAGCCGCGAACAGTCTGCAGTTGAAACGAGGCGACCGGGAGGCCGCCGTGCGCGAGAGTTTGAAAGTTTGAACACGCTTTCGGCGTTAGAACCGGAAGCAAGGTGGTGGATAGAGAACGAGAAGGGCGTGGGAAGGCTGAATAAGGAGGACAGGGAACAAGGGAGGGAGAGAACTCCGTCACCGCCCCTCGATGAGTCATCCTATCGATTCCTCGGCCGAGTCTAGGTGAAGTCTAGGGGGTGAAGGGGCTCTTTACCATCGACCGAGTACTTCCACCTCGTTTTTCTTCTCTTTCTTTTCGTTCTTTCTTCTTTCCACACTCTGGTCTCTCTCTTTCTCTCTCTCTCTCTCTCTCTCTCTTTCTTTCGCTTTCTCCGTCGACAACCTTACGTAAGTCCTTCCCACGGAATATTAACTTTCACGGACGCGGAACGATCTCTTCTGCCACGTTCTGTCACGATTCGAAATCGCCGAGGTCACGTATCTTATAAGCATCGGGCGGCGATTGACTACGTCCGTCGAGCGTTCCTGCCCGATCGGTGACGGGGGCCATTTTTTAATCGGGCGACGCGATGCAAACCAATTTTCCCGAAGCGAGCGGATCGACGACGATTCAGTGAAATATTCACAGCGAGTCTGAATCCGTTCGAAAAGCGGATTTCTCCTTCAGTGTAATTCAGCTTCGAAAAATGAAAACGGAAGGAACGGAAGGAGCGAACGCACGGCACGCGCGTTTGTTTCGTTCGGTAACGAAGTAGCGGGATAGTTCTCGCCGAGGCGAGAATATTTCACGGTACATAATCCAAAATAGCAACCGGGGAGAGATGCTTCGCGGTCTGCGTTCGCCCATTCTTCTCGTTCACGGTTCACCGCGATAAGATTCCTCACGGGCCGTGGAAATAAAGTGATTCTCGGCTCCCGTGGTCACCGTTCCAACGGAATTCAACGTTTATTCGAGCTCGGTCTAGCGATTACGCTCCGGGGGTGGCTGTCGATGCCACTTCCTCGACCCCTTTCGCTTTTTTTTGCTCCCCCTTTTACTCCCCTGTAACAATGGAGTTACGGTCTTAAATGTCTCTCGCATGGCGGCCCACGGAGAATGGGGTGCGAAAAACCAAGCACCGTGTCTCGTTATGGCGAAAAAAAAGGCCGAGGCAATTTGAAAACCGGCCGTTAACTTTTACGGCGCGGCGAAAACGCCGCCGGCCCTTCGAAAAGGTCAAGATTTTTTTGGCCCAATGGCGCCTGGCACCGGCTTTCCTCCCGTCGTTGGATTTCCATTCCATATATGATCGACATCGTTTCAGTTTCGTCCAAGTTTCCGAAAGTAGCTAAAAACTACGACTACCTTCCTCTCTCTCTCTCTCTCTCTCTTTCTCTCGCAAGCGAGCAGTCGTTGGAAGAAACACATAGACAAGTTTATTCAACATTGTCACATACGAAACGTCGAGATATTCAAGATACCGAGGATTGAATGCGAAACGGCGAAATAACTCGAGGAGTATCCATCGTCGTATTTTCACTACTATTTCCATTCGCTCGAGTAGCAACGAGTAGCAACGACGACGCGAATGTAGGGAGAGGGGATGAGAGAGAGAGAGAGAGCGAAAAACAAGAAAAGAAAAACGAAGAGAATCGAAGAACAAGAGTTCTTCCGCCTGAGTTTCCCTCGAACCTTCGTTCATTTTCGTCGAACAAGCTCGACGAACAATCTCGTTCGAGGGCAATTGGCCCTTTTCTCGCTCGACTCTCGCAATACCGTTTCCCGGGGACGTACTCAGCCCTTAGATTGTTACGTAGATTGGCTTCGCGGAACGATACTTGCACCTCCTTCCTCAAATGACGACGAATTTTGCGTCAAGCGAGCCTCTCGGACAGAAGTCCCGACGATCGAATCACGCACACTACGGAAACGCTCGGCCCCGTCGGGCGCTTAGACGTCGTGGCGCCGTTCGCCCACGGCGCCGCACGCAACCCTTAAATACCATTAGCTGCCTCCGACTGGTCTCGTCGATGCCGGCTGTTCTCGCCAACGACGCCGACCCCTTCCGCCGCGCCGTTATCTGGCTTCGCCGATACCGTTCAACGGTCGCCACCGAGCGTGGACCAATAATCAAGTCTTCCGCCGGATTATAAAGTCGCGAACGCGTGCTCGTTTCGCGTTTCTTATCCGTACTCGGTCGGAACGTCTTGACGATGCACGCGGACGGGAAAGGCCACGAAAGAAAATTGACCGCGGCCGTACACGGTATTATTACCGGATAATTGCGATCGATAGTGGACGTGGCACGTCGATGATTTACGTTGTGTCGGCCGACGATACATCATCCTCGTGCTACGTGCGTCCCTGAACGTCCTAGTAACTGTTTTTTAATAAAACCGATGCGATCGGGAAACCATCAAGCACGTACCACCACCTTTCGGCAGTTTCACGGCTGGAAATTTCAATTTCCAAACCGTGGAGATAGATTCTCGCTGATTACTCGCGAACGCTCCCGTGATTAATAATCGCACGCGTGCGACGGCGTTCTTGCGACGAATGGCCGAAATTTTATGACCGTGAACGGGAAACGTGGACGTGAAGCGAAAGAACAGACGCCCGCGTCTGACCGCGCGCCGACTGTTTCCGCTTGAAAATGTTTGCAGCTTGCGCGAACTTCGTTAAATAATATGAAAAATGAATGATGATTTATTTTTAGTAATAGAATAGTTTTAATTATATAGAAAGTTCGCCAATAAAAATGGGAAACTAGAGAAAAAAAAGGGAAGATGTGTTTGTGTCTGATCGTATACTGACCAGTTTCGCTTGAACGTCGCAACAGTCTAAAAGTATTTTCGACTATTTAATAACGATACGTGAAAATTTCGTTATTATTAGTACATTATTAAAAAGATATTTATCTGTTTATGTGAAGTGTTTATGTGAAAGATTCGCCAATAGAAACTAAAGGAAACTAATGGGAAAACGAAAGATACGTTTGTGTCTTCATTTCAAATTCGCAAGAGTATATAATTGAAGAGAATTTCTGATTATCTGACAACGATACGTGAAAATTTCGTCAATGGGTATGAGAGAACGGACGGAATAACAAGAGACGCCTTGGTGTCTGACAAAACACGTACCGTTTTCACTGAAATATGTAGCAGCAGCGCTAGATCGTAAACTCGCGCGGACACTCGAATGTTTAATAACAATAAACAATACGCAAAACAGTATCACCGAGTGCGAAACGACTGAAGTTTCGTTGCCGACGAAAATAGAAAAGCAGACACGGCAGGAGGAGAGACGCGTTTGTGTCTGACGAGACGCCGAGCGTTTTCACTTAACCGTGTCGGCGCGCCAGTAAAGGGTCATGAGTCGGCAGTTAAAACCTTTCTGCTGGCTTATGTTTCGTGTAAAGCAGGGACGTCCAATGAATATGAATAAGAGGCAGCATAATTCGCAAAGTATACCTACACGACGCTCTGCCAAGCGTCTTTTTCAATTCGTCCTTTTTCCGCCAGTCTGCACTACTTACCGCTGCAGACGGCTACTTTGCCCGATTGCTATTTGCCAATGCGTTGGCGCACGATTTAATGAAGAGTAAATGCTACCGACCCACGGACGCTTTCGTAGAATTCCTTTCCATTTTAAGGCGACTTTAGCTGTATATATCGTCAAACGTATACGTATACGGAGATTTGAAGAAAAGCTTTAAAAGTTCCGATCGATGCTCTTGAGTTACTTAATTTTGTGAATTTGTGAGGTACGCGAAGTACGAAGTGATAAAGTGTTAAGATAACAAAGATATTCTTTTCAATTGATTAGTATTTCTCGCGAGTAACAGGAGATTCGAACGGCCGTAATGGTTCTCTTCGCGACAATGAGAAGCGCTTCGTCGCGAGTTCGATTCAGGGTTGACCCGTAAAAATAGCCGCTCACACGTTCAGCCGGTGAAAGAACACCGCTCAGCGGGAGGAAAAACTGCTACAGGATTGTATGGATATATAGCATGCGACCATGTTCGTACAGGCAGCGCTGAAAATGGCAGCAAAACAGAAGTGACTGAATTTGGCAGCAAGCCATACGTCGCGGTAACGCCGACTCGAGCTATCGATCTAAGTGGCTCTGCTGTCTCGCGTGTGTTTCTGCCCCGAGTTCCGCGTGCGAGGTAATTGCTATCGAGCGGTAGTTTCGACGTGGAATCAAGATTACTCGATCGGAATGCTCAGTGACAGGCCGCAATTTCACGTCAGGTGAAGGAAGGGAGCGTGCAGCGGAGATTTCGGGTGTTTTCCCCAATGTGTTTTCCACGAGATGAAAATATTCAGCCAACGACTAACACTGTCACGAACAATATTAGGTCGATCTACGTATGTAGGTAATTTGTCTTAATGAACTTTTTCGATCGCTAGTTCTAAATAGTTTGTCTATTAATACAGACTCGTAGGGATTAATTTCAAAATATACAGTTTCTTCTAAAATAATCCGTTTAAAAATTACTAATTCACTCTTCTCCAATGATTTTCTCTAGATTCAACTTGATCTTTGAAGAGGAAATATTTCATATGTAAATGCCTCGACTTGATGAAGCGCGTAGTTTCGATTATCTTTATCAGACAATCACCGATATCTCTACTGGATCGAACTCAACGTCGTTTCATGAAAATTTCCGAAGGCAGTCTTTGACTTTGCATTACCTTCCGTTTTTTTCTTCTTCTTTATCGACCGAGATGAATCCCTGGAGAAAAGAGGACTCTTAAGGACTCTGATCGCTATTAAGACGAATTATGCAAATCTATGCGAGAGAGCGTCGGAGTGAAATGTGGCTGCGTTTTAACGTAAGTCAGAAATCCAAGTTTGCCTGTTCCCGTATTCTTCGGTCACGGCGAGAAAGAAAGAAATAGAGAGAGATAGAGAGAGATAGAGAGAGAGAGGCAGAAAAGAGCGAACGAAGAGACATTCCGGAATTCAGGACGGAGAGATAATCTAATTTGGCCGCGTCTTCTGGCCTGCTTCGTTCGTCAACCGCCATCTTGAAACCGTTCGAAGTACCCGCCGGGTACTGGATGCGAATCGATACTTCAAGGACGGGCCGTCGTACGCAAAACAATTAACCATAGTTCACCGACCGAAGATCCGTATCGAGGAAGAGAAACGTGGACAGAAACGAACGAAGAGGGGAACGTTCGAAAAGAAGGAACAGAACACGATGGAAACAAAGACTAGATTATTTCGTTCATTCTCTCTCTTTCTCTTTCTCTCTCTTTTTTCTTTTTTCCCTTTTACCTTCCTCCGGACTAGCTAGTACCCACTGAATAATTTAGCTCGTGGTCCCTCTTCAGCTCTGGAAGCTACACTACGTAGAACGGTAATTTCCAGTTACACGCGGCGATAAAGCGTGAATTACGACGCGGCTCGAGAGAAACACTCCGCCGCTCCCCGTATTTGTTTTCTTTTATTTACGGATCGTCAGTGGAGTCGGATCGGTTGACTGGGGGTGATCCTCGCGCGGCGGCGCCTCGTACGGCGCGAAAGTTGAGCGGAATTCATCCAATTACAAGACAGTCTGGAAAGTTGGAAAGGTCGTGCTAGTTCTATCAGAAACCGTTATACACGACGTCGACGACGAGACAGAAGCTGTCCTCGTCTCTGAGATGAGACAGCTCCTCGTGAATCCGCGAGGCTGTACGTCTGCTTGCTATCAGAGGCGAGGCTGGCTGCACACGGCTACACGAGTACAATTGAAGGGGCGACGACTTTGAGTGTGCGCGGCGTCAAACGAACGAGGCCGGAGGGTGGGCACGTCCTCGTTAGATTCGCATTTAGATTAAACTCCAGTGCCGGCGGTAATAACCCAAGTTTGGTCATCATTTTTTTTTCCTCCCTCCTCGTACGGTGGCAGGATCGCACTCGAGAGCTTGGTTCCTCTCTTTCTCTTGGTAATTCCACGCGGCCCGATTTCCCAGGCAACGAGCCAGTTGCCAACTTCTGGATATATTCTGGTCTTGGAAAGTATGTCGAAGATTCAGCCCGAGGGAGCCGTCGCCGACGGACTGGATCAGCAATCTTCGTCCCTTTCCAACGGAACGGGATTTTCCTGGTCACCGCCAGGTGACGATGAAAATTCGACGAATTAGGAAAGCGGATCGAGCAGCAGCTCTCAACAATCCGATGGAGGCCGATAAATCTCGGGCGAGTGATGCAATTTTAAGCGCGTTGCACGTGGCTGGCTGCGTGCTCGCGCCGCGATCCGGGAGCTTTATCGCGCTTTGCGGTCGCGGCTCTCCATTTTCGATCGTGCTCGGTTCACGGAGAATCGTGTTGCCACATGTACTTAAGCGGCATCAGGACCGAGCCATTTCGTACGAACGGCGGAGCCACACCGCGCCCTGGATATTCCCTCGCCCGTGTTTTCGATCGGCCGTTTTTCACCTAAGACCAGAACACGCGCCATAAATCAACTCGTCTTTAGCCTTTTATGTACCGAAATCCTCTGCAGTACTTTGCCGCTCTCGTTCGGTAAGCTCCTGCGCCTGTACGATCGCCTGTATTTTTACACCCAGCGAGTTTTTGTTCCGTCACTTTGGTAAATAACAAGGGTAGTGTATATATATACATTTTTTTTTTGTTTACTGAAATACGTTTCAACGACGACGACTAATTTTTATCTGGAGCAATAACACCCGACTGGGGGGAACGTTCGTTGCCGAAGATTTACGAGTCGATAGTTTGAATAATTAGCAGCTCTTGATTACGAGTGTGCTGTTAATTTTTCTAAATTGACTCTAGTTTTCGAAAAAACGCTCTAAATATTCACAAAAGAAACAAAGTCAGTATAAAAAAAAAGCATAACCATAAAATTTTTAAAAAAATTAAAAAAAAAGATAACTATATACATTTACAATACGTTATTAAAAAACACAGAAATATACTGTACTACTTAGAACATTCAGTGTAATAAGCTACCAAACAACTATTTTGTGTTTTCGCTGTAGACAGTCAGTTTACTAGCTCCAACAATAGTCAGCGACTATTTAAACTAACGCTAATGAAACAAGTTCTTGTTATTTTTTTTTTTTAGAGGATGGTTGATAACGAATTGAATGTTTTGTCAAGTAATGCAGATTTGAATCATTCGGGAGGTAATGACAATTTAAGAATCGGCAAAATTCGACCGATCTCGATTATTTTGCAAATAAGTTTAGATTATTAAAGTATTTAATACGAAATATTACACAAATCGAGTAATGAAATCTCTGGCAACTTAAAGAAAACCTTTTTTGTTTCTCCGGTGTAATTCGTCGATCGACAAGTAGAAATAAAAATACGATAGTTATTATCTATGATTTATCTCATTTGACTGCCAGGCAAATTTACAGCGTCTTGCCCTGGGAGCCAAAATTTTATTTTAAAGAAAACATGAAATTTTCCAAAATATGATAACACTAAGTTACAGATTTAGTATTGAAATGGCATTTACAGTAAGTTTTATTGAAAAAAAAAAACACTACGAGATAACTCGTAGCTGGCGCCACTGAATAAGATTCCTGTGCTGCCTTTGTTTTCTCAACAAAAATTGTAATAAACAAAGACATTTTCTTTTCGTTTCGTTTGATTTTACAAGCTTGTCTCCTAATTTCATCTGGCGACAGTCAATAATACAGGTATGCAATGATCCTCACTGGGAGAAACCTATAAGGCAACGGTATCTACAAAGAGTTGTAAAGTAATAAAAGAAAGTAGGTATTTTTGTCCAGTGTGCCCCGACAAGCCAGCTCTCTGCGTTGATCCTTGCTTCAAAGCTTATCATACACAGCCACAACAATAAAAATATTTTAATTTTAGTGATACATTCATATATATAATTAATATGTTATGATCGAATAGTTTAAGTTATTATTTTTCTAATAAAAAGTGATATTAAATATGTTTTATACACTATATTAAATTTTTATTCGTCCTTTCTAATAATTCCTAACTCAACCAGCAATGAAAATATTCCCTGACCAATTGTAATGAATCTAAACTTGTAGCGCAAACTACAAGATATCCCATAGTCGGCAGTTTTGGTACATACGCTCACTACGAGATATCTCGTAGTTGGCAGTCAATGGGTTATCATTTTTCACACGGGAAAGAAGAGAGATCTCCTTCGATTCCAGCGATATACAGAAGCCAGCTCGTCTGGTCGTTTTTTCGCACGCGTTAACCCCTTCACGTCCATCGGACAGCACGTACGCGTCGTACGTGCGGCTTAGATACGTCTTCCGGTTTTACAGCGCGCTCGTAAAACCGATATTGCGCCCGTTCTCGTGCTCTAGTGAAATTTTTAACCGAGATAGACCGGCATCCGTTCGCCACTGCTGCCGTTGCAATGGCACCTTGACTAATCCTCTTAACTATCCGAGGCACCGACTTCCTCCCGCGGCGTTACGTTTACGACACCGCCGTCGGTTTTACCGACTTCGGTTCGCTCCCTCTCGCTTCCGACATCCGTTCGCCGAACGGTGTTCGTTCAATCGCCACGCCGAGAATTCTCCGCTGCGATCAATTTCCCGAAATAATCCCCGCCGTTCCGAAAATGCCGGGCCTCTCGATACGACCGATAAATCGTCAAACAACACGTGTTTTCCACACACACACACGCACATACACACACATTTCTAGCAGCCGTTGTTTTATGGCGCCTCTTATTGCTTTATCCTTGACGACGACGACGACGACGACGACGAGAACGGCGATCGTATAGATTATATAAAGAGAACGTAATAGACCACCGGGGAACCGGTGGATTACAGGATTATAGGAGAAACGGGCGCGGTACACCGCTTCCACGAAGGAACTATCCGGGATTACAGCTGGGAGGGAGGGAGGGGAAACGGGCTTTGATTATCTCGTACACGCCTAGCTCAACGCGCCGTCGTTGCGTTACGTATTAAACGGGGAACCGAACCCGGTTCGACCGGTCCTGTTGCACGTACAGACGGTACAATCGTAATTCGATTGTTCACGAGCGTAAGCAGCGATAACACCGTCGGAACTACGACGGTGGCCGGAAGTAGGCGAAAGGGAAGTTGCCACTGCTATTAACAACGCCATCGACCCTCGTGGGCGACGTAACACGTGCGCGTCTTACCGCAAGCTTTTAAGCGTTCGGAACAAGCCTGACACGCGTACGCGTATAAACTATAGAATTCATCCGTGGCGAACATTTTTCGCGTGAGAGAGGAAAGTTTCGAGAGTGTCTCCGAGAGAGGAGAAACTTCTCGATTAATGGGCGTGCAGAGGCGAGAATCGAGAAATACAGCCGAGTCTTCATCCTATTTTTCTTCTTCCTGCTTTTCTGCTTATCTTTCGTTTTGGAAAAAATTTATGCCGCGCGAGTTTAACGCGCGAGACGAGTCCCGCAATAAAAATTCAGCGTATTCCAGTGCGTAGTTGGATGGCAACTTTCGTGAAATTTCGCGCTTTGCCCCCCTCAAAGGCGAGCGCGAAAGCGTTTAAAGCTAGACGTTGCGACGTATGCGAATTCTCCAGTCCGCGAGACAATAATAATTTCGTGAAAAAATATTCTCCCTGCGCGATCGCGTCGCCGTGAATTTCACGGGCTTCGGGCAACGGGAGTCGACGTGAATTACGTGGGAAACGGATGGAACCGTTTGCTATGGGCTGGTTGCTATCGTTCGCAACCCTTCCGCTCGCGCGGAACCAGTTAGAAGGAGATTTCCCGAGTGTTGCATCTCCGAGTTCCAAATTTCACGGGGAAATATCGTCGGCAATAATATCTGTCGCGATGTTAGTTATTGACCGAAGACAGCTCTATCGATAGGAAGACGCATGTGACAGCGTGACGACGTTCACGTGTGAATATGTTGTCGCGGCACGTGCGAGAGAATTGCACGATATTATCAAGATACGGTTCCTGAAAATGTTTCTGGAAATACGAACTTGAAAACACGAGTTTCAATTTGGAAATATTCGCACCTGAGTTTAAATTCGCGCATCTGAATTTGAATTTTTAATTTCAATTTGAAATTTGAAATTTGGATTCAAATGCAAATCTGGAACATTCGTATCAAGTCAAGTCCTAATTTGGAAACTCAAATTCGCGAACTTGAACGTGTATTTGAATTCGGAATTTTACATTTAAATTGATTTGAATTTAAATACAAATTTGGAACACGTCCGTATTAAATCGAGTTTTTCATTTGGAAACTCGTATTTGAGTTTAAATTCACAAGCTTGAATTTACATTTACTCGCGCATCTGAATTTGAATTTTTAATTTCAATTTGAAATTTTCAATTCCGATTCAAATGGAAATTCGAAGCGTTCGTATTGAATCAAGTTTTTAATTTGGAAATTCGTATTTGAGTTTAAATACGCAAACTTGAATTTTAATGTGTGTGTCTGAAATTTTAAATTTGGATTCAAACGCAAATTTGAAACGTTCGTATTAAATCAAGTCTGAATTTGGAAATTCATATCTGAGCTCTGGAAATTCATATTCGAGCAAACTTGACTATGCATCTAAATTCGGAATTGTAAATTTGGATTCAAATAATTGACACGATCATTTTCACACATGTACATAAATGTTGAGTCTGCTTCTTCTTATCCTTCTATTTCTACCATCGAGACACATTTTAGGCAAGTTCAGGAATTTTTCCTAATCATCTCTCGAACGAACAAATAAATTTGTTGAACGTCAAGGTCAAAGCTCCGTTTCTTGGATTAAAAAGTAAAAAAAAAAAAAAGGAGCGATGTTTAATCCAACAGTTGTGCACTTGAAATTGTTCAAAATTTGCGCAAACATTCGCGGCACACGTAACGGCCGGTACTTTCGCCCGTTTATATTCCGTTTAATCTAGGGAAAATTGTCTGCTCTCGTTGCGAGAACGCGAGAGCGGGCATTAAAGGTGAAACGAGGTGCAATATGGACGTTGGTATCGCTGGCAATCCTTTCGCAATGGGAAGGGGTTGTAAGGAGATTTCCCTCCGGCGCGGCGGCCAGACCTCGGCTGCCCCTGAGTTTTCGCGATATATTTGCGGCAATAACAGTATTTCTCGCGATATTAGCTGCTAGTCGTTTAGTTCTTCCAGCTCGTAGCCCTTCCCTCCCAATCTTTCTTTCTCCCATTCCTCTCGCCCGCGTTCCCGTAAATTCTCCAGCTCGCGCCTTTTAATTGATCCAAGTCCATTCTGCCCGCTGCCTTTCACCCGTTACAGCCTTTTCGTCGGCTTCGAAACAAAATCCTCGAAATCGTCTGGATGTATCGCTGGCGTATCGCCAGTCGACAATGGAGAAACAGCCGATGCTTTCGAGGTTTTCACCGGTGGCCAAACTACACATCGTACACAACAGCGTCTCGTATATTTCGTTCAACGCTTTTCAGACGTCGAGATCGATGCCGGCCAGGGACGATTTTCGTCGAACGTTCGCTCTATCGTTACTTTGGAACAATGTTCTGTCGTTTCGATTGTTTCTCTGTCGAGAAATTTACGACTGGTAGGTCCTTTTAAATTTTCAAACACGATATGATACTACACACGATACTTTTAATAGAGATACTCTGATAAGTAACGAAAATCTCCGAGATCAATCTTTGAAAGAAGTGAATCGGTGTGAATTTAACAACGTTGCTCACCGTGTAATTACCGTGTAATTTCAACTATGAGAAGCTAGGGGAACTGATTTGACGGGGGAAGAAATGGAAGTCGGTTGCACGGCCTTTGAAGACGCGTCGCACAGAATTTCATAAAGCCGCCGTTGTATCGACGCTAGAGAGCGGCGAAAAGACAAAGCTTCGCTGGCAAAGCTCCGCCGGAAGAAAGCTTCTGTAACTGCGTCACGAAGCTGCCGCTCCTTTTATATCGTTCGCCTTCCGTTATTGCAAGCCACCCCCCAACCCAACCCCCCCACCCTCCGACCGTCCCCGTTTTTCTCACCTTATAATTGACTTAGGGACTATGTGTCTTTTGGTCCGGTGCTGGCGAAAGAAATTGCAGAGAAGATTTGCTGGCTGTACGCCAGCCGCCAATAAGTAACAACGAAAAGCTCGGCGAGTTTCCCGCCAGCGGCCAGTCACGAGACTCGTTCTACGTTCCTCGAGATCGATCGATGGTTATGCGGTGCCGACGAAGCCTCCGTTGCACGCCTGCAACGACGATAGACGTTGTAGCTTGTAACGTTGCAACGTTTCGCGATTCAACCAGGCCAGAAACAGAGAGTTCTCACTCACACACACTCTCTCTCTCTCTCTCAGCCTTCAAAGCGAGTTACCAAACGAAATGGGTCTAACCCCTTTCGGGAACGTTGAAACGTTCGATGACATGCGTTTATTGCACGCTGGTACTTAACATGGTGAACATCTCAGTTTCTGGACAGAAGCCGCATCGTAGCTGAAATTATTTGAAAATCGAACCGCACGGTTTTCGATATTGTTAGCTCGTCGACTTTCGAGAAAGTTAGCTTCGATGAAGTAGAAACATTTCGTGGCTTACGAGAATATTTCGATTTTGCATTTCACGAAAGGGGATAAATTCACAGTAAAGTAAAGAATTCACATCCGGATGAAATGGCTCTACGGATGAGATGGCTCAATCTTATATGGTAGGTTGCTAAATGTCAATTTTCAGCTTTCCATTTTCTATTATTTGGTTTTATTGAATTCCGATCACGAGCCATATTAATCGTTCTTCTTGTCCGTTTTCGTTTGAGAAATAAAGTGTACATTGTGTATAATATATATAATTGAACAGTCTCGAAAATTTCACCAGAAAGTAATAACTTTTTCGGAATACAGTGCGTTGATATAGCGTTTAGAGGTTATGCTTGCATTTACTCATAACGAGATGTCGTTATAAAAAGAAAAGAATATCATTATAAAAAGAAAAAGAAACACAAGTGAGTTTTAATATGGATAAGATAGGCTTACAGTTGAATAATGAATTAAAAACTGAGCTCAAATTGTGCATTTTTCCGAACAATCCGGCCTTTTTTAAATCTATCTGATTATTTTTCAATTTTCTGTTTTGTAATTACCATTAACATTATAATTAACATTATAAATTTATATGTATCTACAAATATCCACATATATATTTTTACATATCTAGGATGTAATAATTCTTAAAAAAAAAAAAAAAAAAAAAAACGGACCATCACTCCTCGACCTGTGCTAGATTAAAAAAATTTTTCAAGTGTACCGTGTAACAAGCAAGATGTGCTCGTGAAAAATTTCTACAAGTTTGAACTTTTCGGGAGAGAGGAGAGAGAACGAGGGACACAAAATCGCGAATAAAAGATCGGAGAAATATTCGTCCTGCGTTATGGAAGAACTGAAACATCGTTGCCTCGCAAATTATCCGCGCGGCCCGGAGCGCTCGGCGAGGCCGTTTACTCGGACGAACCAACGTAAATCACTGAGCGATAATAATCATAGGTACCGGAATACATAAATAGCGGACGGTAATGAGCTTGCACGCGTATTCTCACTACAGTGTTCCGGGCGCCGCGTAAGTCTCTCTTAACGCTGCTCGTCCCCCCCTTTCTGTTCCGCTCGAGAAAAACGAACTTCGCACATTATGGAGAATTATGCGTGCTGCTGAAATTGCGATGTATTGCTGGAACGAAGGTATCGCCAGTGGGGCGTGAAGATCGGCGAGAGCGCGCGCAGCACTCATAAATAAAATATGAACGATATGCAAATGCGATATGCAGCGTGCTCGTTAATTAATAGACCGACCTGAAATTTGCGACGAAATCATGCGCCTCGGGGAAACTTCTTCCCCTCGAGACTTAAGGGTTCGCCACTCGCACACGCGAAACGAGCGCCATTAATCGGTGGTGAAACGTGGCGCGAAACTATCGTGAACGGGATCGTGCATCGCAGAAGCAAACGTAGAAGCGCAGGTGTTTAACCGACGATTATGTATCCTCGTAGGGATA
Organism: Tetragonula carbonaria; assembly: GCA_032399595.1. NCBI lineage: Eukaryota > Metazoa > Arthropoda > Insecta > Hymenoptera > Apidae > Tetragonula > Tetragonula carbonaria. Next base: position 5,643,057 of record JAUCRC010000003.1, read on the forward strand.
GAAAAATGCCGGAGCGAACCGGCGAAGACGAGGAGAGGATGCGATTGAAAAATATAACAAGGATCGTGGATGGTGACAGGCCGGTGCTCATCGGCGAGCGTCGAACCGGTGAAAAATCGGTTCCAGCCGACGAGCCGACGGGGAGAAGGACGCGCATTAAGGGCACAAAAACGAAGAAAAAAAAAAAAAGAAAAAAGAGGCTAAGTGGGAAGGATAAAGGAAAAAATCGGCGCGTTTAACAGCAGGGAAGAGAAGAGAAGAGAAGAGAAGAGAGCAGGGGAGAGTGAAAAAAGTCGGTAACTACCGGCGGTGTACACGCACGACGAAAGCAGTGAACGAGTATTGCGGTGCGCGGGGCGGTACGTGGCGTTAACGTAACTACGAGGGTGGAATTACAAGGGGGTTAATCAACGTGCACGCGCACACTCGCTTTGGCTTTCGAGTCCAAGGGCTGTAAACGTGGCCCGCTAGTCCCCCGTGGACTTTATGCTCGTCGAAAATAGAGTGAACTCCGAAGTAGCAGCAGCAGTGCGATGGAAAAGGGAGAAACGGAGATATCTGGGAAGGGCGGGAGGGAGAACCGGCCGAAGGTGAAGGAAAGAAAGAGAGGCATGGATTTTACGAGGAAAGCGGTGGACGCGCCACTTGTCTACGCGAACTCGTCCGCGTTCCTCGTAAATTTATCCGGAGATCTTTCTTTCTCCTCCTTTTTCTTCTACTTCTTTTTTCTTTTTATAATTTACTGCTGGATGGCCGTGGAAACGGGGAATACTTGTGCCTCATATTTCCTTATAACGCGGCAGTAACACGGTTCGCCACGACGGTCGCGCAACCACCGCGCGTAATTAAAAATGTAATCGCGGTTGAAACACGGCGCGACGAATTTACATCGCTCAAGGAAATTCTGCGCCGTGTTTTAACCGACACCGCCGCCGCCGTCGTCGCCGTCGTTCACGGTCGAATTTCCAAAATTGGGCCGAGCGAGTTTGTCCCGTTTGGTCGACAGGAAGACGAGCGAGATATCGCATCCGAGCAAACAACAATCGGCCATATGAATTTCCCAGCGTTTAATCGAGTTGAGAATTTTATACGACGGCACGCAGACGCGACGAGCAGTTACTTCGCGGCTTGATATCGCCTGCAAAGCAATTAATTATTTCCGATAAGTACAGTCGGCGCGCAGTAAATGCAAGCTGCGCCGTTGCCAGCCGGTAATTAATTAGCTCGAATTAATATGGTTCAACGTTCTGAGCGATCCGCCCGCCGTGGAGGATATTCCAATATTTCAACTGCGACGCCGTGGGCACCCTTTCTTTCTTCGCGATTAACCTCTTGAGGCCGTGTCCTCTCGTCGAGGACGAACGCGAGCGAAGAAGAAGAGGGCGGGTAATTGAAGGACGAGATAAATGCTCGAAAAATACGACGGAGAAGATAGATCAGGAAGAGCTACGTTCGTGTTTCTCTTTTCTCGCAAGGAAATGAAATTTGCTGCAAATACGATAAAATCGCTGTTCGATGTTTGTGCATTTCAGATTCGTCGCGACGATGTGAAACATCGGAACGAAATGTAATTCAAGTTTTTTGCAAGGAAACGCAAACGGAGCGGCTGAAACCAGAGGCTACCACGCGACGAAACGTGGAAGAACTCGGTAAATCCAATTAGCAAGGCGCCTCAAAAGGAAATGAAACGGTTCATAATTTGCTGCAAACACGATACAATCGCTTTTTGCATATGCATTCAGATTCGTAATTTCGTAATGTGTATATATTTCAGATTCGTCGCGACGAAGCGAAACATCAGAATGAAATTCAAATTTTTGCAAGGAAACGCAAACAGAGCGGCTGAAACCAGAGGCTACGCGACGTAACGTGGAAGAATTCAACCAGTAAGGCGCCTCAAAGGGAAATGAAACGGTTCATAATTTGCTGCAAACACAATACAATCACTGCAATTTCTTACGTGTGTGTATTTCAGATTCGGAACAAAATAAAGTTCGCGCGATAAATAAAACTCTAGTCAAGTTTTTTGCAAGAAAAATAAAGCGGCTGAAACCAGAGGCTACGCGACAAAACTTGGAAGAAGTCGGTAAATCCAACTAGCAAGGCGCCTCAAAGGGAAATGAAACGGTTAATAATTTGCTGCGAATACAATACAATCACTTTTTCCATATGCATTCAGATTCGTAATTTCTATATGTATATATTTCAGATTCGTCACGACGAAGCGAAACATCGGAACAACGGTTCGCGCGACATGAAACTCCAGATCGGAGCGGCTCAAACCGGTGGGCTAAGCGATAAAATCGCGTTCCATGGAGGAACTCGGTAAATCCAAGTAGCAAGGTAGTCGTCACAGCGCTAGTTATTTACGTTTCACGTTGAGAAGAGTTCTGATGCGTGAAACGTGCCTCTCCTCTCCTGAAATATGACGAAAGTCTCGCGTTTCGCGTCTCGGCCCATTTTTTTCCTTTTTTTCTTTCGTGTTCCCTTGCTCCGCAATTTAATATCCTCCTGAGCTGTCACGCGGCTGCCGCTTTGTTTCCAAGGCGTCGCCAGATGCGGATTTTCGCGAATCGCGGGATACACGTGCGCCAGTACACAAACGTGTCGCCTCTACCTACGTGTGTGTGTTTCTCTAGTTCTCGTCGTCGTCGTTGCTTCGTCGTTAGCGTTGCTTCTCAATACAACCGTCGCTCTTAACACCTCTCTCTTTTTCAATCTCGGTTCGCGTTCGCAAGCTACACAGTCGCGACACGGCGTGACTCTTTTATACAATGCGGCCCACAGTCGTCGCAGTGAAATTTCGCGGCAGGGCAAGGAACGCGAGAAACGACGAAACCGCGACGACGAAGGATAAAAACATGAGAAAAGAAAAGGAACGAGGTGGTGAAATTGAAGGCGAGATACGATCGCTTACATTGAGACTTATAAATAACAGGTGGTAACGAGAACGGTTATTGCTGTTCTTTCACGAAATATTACCTCCGTATGTGTGTGTGTGTGTGTGTGTGTGTGTGTGTGTGTGTGTGTGCGTGTGTGTGCGTTGCGGGCGAGTAAAAGGAGAGGCGAAAGCGATAAGGGAAGGCGGGGACAATCACTTCCGATATCGAGGCGACGGATAACGCGCCGTTTCGCGCGTAAATCTATTTACGAAAATAGTTAAAAGACACTTGGTAGGCGTCTTGGCTAGTCCTCTTTAGGCGAAACAGCCGTCATAAGCCGTGGTAGGCCTCGTAAGTTCCAGTTACAAGCGGGCGTTAACGACGTCGCGAAACATCGCGGCCTCGTATCAAGGGGGGAAGGCTACGTTCACGGCCGCGTCTCCGAGATAAAGGTGATAAAGGCATAAAGCGATACTCGGATAATAGAGACGTTTACGAGGGCGAAATGCACCCTAGGCTCGTGAGAACACGGTCGGGCGGGGATTTAAGGAAACCGTCCATCGACGTCGTTTCCGCGGCTAAAGGCCGTGAACGAGACTCCGCGGAAAACGAGGGGTGAAACCGTCGAAACGAACGGTCTGTGCGTCGCCGTCTTTTCGTCGACGACCGAGAGCCTAAGAGTCTAAGAGTCCAAGAAGAGCGAAAGATGAGAACGGAATTTTCTCTCTCTCTCTCTCTCTCTCTCTCTCCGGCTGTCTATTCGGTTTCTTATCAACTCGGGCCGGGTAGATTCACCGAGGGTGAAAGTTACTTTCAGCCAGTTGAAGTTCAAAGGCTCGACGAGGGCCGAATTATTCAAGTTTTCGTGGGATTATCGTGCCTTTAATTCGTAGCAATTTAGTCCCCGGGTCCTATCAGACCAGGAGGAAAGAAATAATTGCCAGGATATCCTGGCCGGCGACGCGCGACCGAGACGACGGACACAGAGGCTGGAGAAGATTAAAAAGGAGGGAGGGGAAAAAAAGATGGTTGCGGGTGGAAGAAGGGTGGAAGAAGGGAAAAGACGAGTGGCTCTCGAGGAATTCGTGACTAATTAGGACAATGGCGGCAGCACACCGGCGAGTAAGCAAGATTTTAATGGACGGGCCTTTCAATCATTAAGCAGAAGTGCTCTTTTATTTTATCCACCCCTCTCTATTTCTGCACCTTCCCGTTTGTTTCGGCCTTTATCTCACGATCGTCTAATCTCTCTGCTGTTCGACGTTCGATCACGGTCCGATGCTATCTCAATACGTTCGATGTCTCGAAAGATTCGACCGAGATAACCTTCGAGCATCCGTCAAACGCCACTCGTCCCGTTTTCATCGATCGACGACTTGCTTTTCGACTCGTCTGTACTTACAGAATGTCGAGCCTAAAATTCTCCGACGCACACGTCGAGACGGAAGATGGCTTTAAACTGAGAGTTTCAAATCGGGCCAGATGTCTCACCACCAGCTACAAATTTCGACAAGTTTCGACAATTTCCAATCGTTTTGGCAAAATTTCTAAAAATAACGAAAAACGAGGGCGAATAGCGTAGAATCGGCGAGGGGTATCGACGATTCGGAAATGTGGCGCGAAACCACAGACACGTGTATTTTAGTAACAGCCACGGAAATGGATTCGAGTGAGAGCAGTTTCGGACGAGACCCACGAGAGGAGAAAATTGCCGCGCTAATGGAACTCGCGCGGTCAGATAAATTTGTTAAAGACACGGGCGCATTAAATATCAGGATGAAAGAGGGCGAGGGAGCGTCGAGACACTTCGGTATCGCTTCGCCCCCCCCCCCTCCTCCTTGCCCATAAATAATTCAATAAAACGATAACCGCGTTGCGTGTTAATTCACAGAGTCGAGTTTCTCCGCTAATAACTCACATAGTTTATGATATATCACTGACGTTTCGCGCCCGGCGATTATGCAGCGCGCCGGTGCACGACTGTAATTTGCTCGTGAATATTTCGCGAGATCCACCCCCCCCCCCACCAACCCCCGGAGGAAATCTGTCGGGACAATTTTCTTCCATACGGCGACAACCGCCGCGACCCGGTCCAAACGATCCCGGCCGATTTTCGCGCAACGTGCACACACAGAGGCACACACGCGCGAACGTAGAGCCAACGAGGGAAACGAGCGAACCAATTACGATCCAACGCGCGTATACAGTGCGCGATACGATTCGCCAACTAACGCCGGAATAACAGGATAATCCAGTGTGTATGGTCGGTGCGGAGGACGCGGATATGGTAGAAGGTACGAGGGGCGGATATGGGAGAAGGTCGACGGACGGACGGAAATAACGAAACGAGCGGTGGCCATCGTGGCGCGCGGGAAATTTATGAAACGATAGTCAGAGCTAGTCAGTGATAATTGCGCGTTTTGCACAGAACGTTATAGGATCGTATGGTAGCGGGTTTTATCGTCAATATTTGTCACCGTCGCGGATACAGGGCACCCTTGGCTCGTTACTTCGCTCGGTGCGCCGGTCTTACGACCCCCCAAGCCTAGGCTATCGTATAATTACGGCGGGTCACACGCGGGTATATAAAGGGAGAAGTGGAGACAAAGTGACACTCTCGATCTCGCCTATAAATGGCATAAGGCTGATACGCGTTTCGCGTCCGTACGTGCAGGTCTGTCAATATGTGCGTGCGTGAACAGGCCTGGCCTGCTCGTTTGTGTGCCGAAGGTCGAGCACACGCGCGTGCATCGTCCCACATGCTGTTAACCGTGGCAACAACGATGCTCCGAGCAATGTTTACTGAAATACGGTAAACGCCATTCGACGGACTGCCTCGTCGTGCACTGTAATCCGTGCAATTGAAATCCGAGGAAATTGCCTATTTCGTTGTTTAATTAATTCCGTCGTCGTGTTTCGCCGCGTCTCCTGCCTTTCTCGAAAAACTAGCGTTTCTGTGCTACGTTTTCCGAATCTACGATATCGCGTAATGAAAGTGAAGATCACGTTTGTTAGAAATATTTCCGATGGCGGCTGACTCGAGAATCGAGTTTCGTCCGATCGGCGATCCGAAATTCCTCGCGCCGGCACTTCTGCGAACAAATTTCCGTCCGAACGCGAAACACGCGTCGATTCGATTCGATTCGTCGTCCGTCGTCCGGAGTTTTTTTTTTTTTTTTTGTTTTTTCTATCGGTTATCCGCCCGATAAAACTGTTTGCCGGAACACGGTCGAACAAACGAGAAAAAGCGAAAGGACAAACCGGTAGGCGTCCCTAAAGCGGGAATCTTCGGACCGTGATAATTGTCCTTTCGCTATTGCTACCTAGTTGCGCAATATATTCTGCAAACCATAGAAACGAACGTAAACCACCATGGAAAATGTCGAATCACGACAACGATTTCCCGGCGGAAATATCCGGCGTTGTACGCGAGTTCACCAATCACACGTGTACTCGATCTCGCGCGAACAGAGAGAACACATTTTTCCTGCAGCCGACGACTTTCCGAACTCAAGGAGGAACGCGGTGAGATTATTCAATTTTACAAGCTCGCCTCGCCAGTTACGTAAACGTTCGACGAATGAAACGAACGCCGTGCACGAAAGCCAATGGTCGCGTCTCGAACGCTGCGCCAGTGTTCGCTTCGACGAAGTTGTAATCCGACTCGAAACACGCACAGTGCACGGAAAAGGGAGATTTTCCAAAGAGAATCCGTTGCTAGGAAATTTGTCATGTGTAGCTCGTCCTGAAGTGCTTTGGCCAGGACCCAAAGTACAAGTCGGAAAGGATATATATATAAAGGATATATATATATATATATATATATATATATATATATATATACAGGATGTCTCGTGTGAAGTTACTCAATTTTTTCTTAAATTCGCTGTGAGGAGAAATGAAACTTACGTTGTTTCGAACATTGTGGCCGCTACAGTTTTATTCGAAACATTCTTAAACATTATCTATAACGAATAGTTTAAAAGAAAATTGCCTGATTAGCTTCGTATGGAATACTCTGTACATCAAGCGCGGCAAAAAGGATTGCACAGTCAGTACAATACAGTATTACAGTATTGCAACATTTTTACATGAATAAGTTTCTCATCTCGTTCGAATAAAAGTATAATTTTTCCGTGAAACTGTAAAGTATAATTTCTTAATCATACCCTTACAACGTGAGGCAACTGTCTTTCATTTCTTCGGGTCGTTTCCAAAGATCCACGCTCGAAGCTCGAATGAATATATATATATATATATACCTGGTGGGAAATATTCCCGCTGTTTATAACAAGTGGCCGCAAAAGCGGAACAGGCGCCGACTTTTCTTCCATCGTCGAGTGGCTGAACTGGGTTCTACGAGAGAGCCGATTGTTCCGCCGGTTGGAGTAACGACGATATTAAAGAAACAAGGCCAGAGAGAAGGTGTCCCGACCGACGACGTTGCCTCGAGTATCGTTTGACAAAACGGGGCGGATCGTTTCGTACAAAGGAAGCTTGCCTGGCACACCTCGAGCCCGACCGTCAAAAATTACTCTTTGAAGAGACGCGGCAGCCCGCTCGGGATACCATCTCTCTGAACGCGCTGCATAATGAAAGGAGTAAAGGGTTCACAAAAGGGGTGGGGGAGAGAGAAGCGTCGATATTTACTCGGATTCAAGGTAGATGCAAATTCCACAGCAGATGACGAGGAAGTCGATCGGAAGTTTCAGTCGCGAGCAATTCGGTGTCCGTCAGAGACCCCCCCCTTTCCTTTCCTGATATGAACTCCCCGCGGTGAAAAGTTAGTATTCTCGTCGCGGGATGGAAATTTCTCTGGTCGAAACGCGTGTTACACGGCACCGGTATCGGACGAAACTTTGGGCGAGAAGTGTTGCCCGAACGACGTAGACCAGTTCCGGAGGATCGTTCTTCGAAACCTTGACGGACTATCGCGATATCGGCCGCCGACGAGAGAGAAACACGGTTGCAAAAAATCCGATAGAATGATATCCAGCGAACGAGGAAGAAAATTAGTTTGGAAAAGGTACTGCCGGCTGGATTAACTTGCTCGAAGAAAGAAAGGTGAAAGGAGAAAATTCAGCTCGGCGAGGATGAGGGAAAATGTTCGTCGAACAATCCATCCGACGATTTGAAGCCGAATATCTGCTGGATAGATTACGCAGCGGCCGGAAATTGCAAAGCGGCTTGTCGGAACGCTGCTGCCCTCGAGCCGGCGGAAACTCTCGGAAAATGCCCGCAATTCATCCGAGGAGCGGAAGAATCGCGGGAGCTGAAAAACTTCGCCGATAAACTTCGACTTTGGTCGTCATAACTCTCTTCTGGTTCATTGAATCCGACTCTTCTTGGTTCTTCGTCGCCAGATAATTTTTACACCCTTTGAAACGATCGTTCCGAACGGAACGTTTCGTGGGTGTTTTATCGATAGCCAGTTTACAAGAGATCGGTCCATCGAGCCGGTTCGTCGACTTCATCTCTTCAAATATTTAAGCTAGCCGCCGGATGAACTATATATATATATATATATATATATATATATATATATATATATATATATATCATCATTATATTTATATCATTCATCTATTGATTTTACAATTTTCTCTATTCCTATAACTGGAATTTTATTTATTTTAGGATCTTCAAGTTTCATTGTAACAATTTTTAGAGTGAAAAATTTTTCGTTAAATTGTGATCAAGTGATCAATTTATTTTCATGATCAATTACTGTAAGTTTATTAACTTTATCATTACCAGTATTAGCGGGAGCAATTGTTGTATTATATACGTATATATTCGCGTATTGGAGTAATCACACATTGGAAATACACTTTGGACATACGCAATGTGCTTCGGCCATCAAGATGAGATTTTTTTATCTCTTTTTCGCTAAGAAATTATAGTAACGAGAAATTTTTATTAATTTATAGGAGAAGACCGGCTATAACTGTTGATCTCTTACAAATTTAAGATTAGATTTGAAAAGTTAGGTTAGGTCAGGTTAGGAAAAAAAGCATTGCAGGCCCTTGTGAAAATTCAGAAAAGATTCCATTGCAAAATTAACGAACTCAAAAAGTGATTCGATCGACGTGTACAATTTTTGAGACGTGGTCCCTTTGTGACGGCATTCCAACGGAGTGGATTATCATATCAAAAGGTTATCAAAGGGTTAAGAGCAGCAAAATCGGCGATGGTGCCAAAAAAAAAAAAAAAAAAAAAAAGAAAAAGAGAAACAGAAAAAGGAGCCACGAGATAAATACCGGGCGAGCCAGCTGCTGGGTTCACCGTTTCTTCCGATACGATCCACGGATTTTCACGATGTGTTTTTTAGAGAGGTAACGAGATCAGGCGCTCGTTTCTACGGCAGACACCTACGTACACGGGATAGGGCTTCAACTAGAGCACGCGGGTTCCACCCTCTCTGCAACATTCATCCTCGTGCCAGTCTGCTACACTCGGCTCTGTTCCTCCTCTCTACCGCCCCCCGTTCGTACTTCTTCTTTGGGATAATCTTGTTACCGGCGATACCTACCCTCTTAATCCGCAGGAGGCTTGTCTACGAACGAGGCACCTAATCGTTCACCGAACCGGACTCGCTATATATCCGTCTCTCCATCCCGGTAGAAATCTTTCTCGAACCTCCTGTTTACGTCTACGTTTCGACAGAACCGTCCGAAGAGAAGGAGAGCAGCGCGGGTGGAAAGCGAGCAGAACGTAACTCGAGTTTCTCTTTGGATTTGTACGGATTTCTAACGAACGGGATCTGCCGATCCGATCTGCTACACCTTGATCCATTTCCGCGCGAGGGATAAAACGTCTTGCGTTACAGTTGAGGGAGAGCGGAGTTCAATCGTCGCGAGGGACGTGTTTCTCTGCACTCTTGGATTTCATCGTTACGGACTACGAAACTAAACACCGAAAAGGAAAGATAGAGAGAGAGAGAGAGAGAGAGCGGTGCGCATCGTGGCATCGATCGATCGTGAACGAGCCACGCGACGCGGCCGAATGGATATTTCGAAGTCGGGAAAGTTGATTTCTGTGTCGGTGGGAGTCGATTGACACCGCGCGCGCCGATCTGCTCGTTAACCCCGTGGAGGTTAAACCGCGCCGAATGAACGATTATCGATAAGAAGGTTGTTAAAGTTTCGAGCCATTCGGTTGACGCCGGCTCGGCATTCCACGGGAAGAAAAGTGACGCCGTCACGGTTCATCGGTCTCTCGATTAGGTCGAACAAATAGGAGCAACCTGTTCAACGTGTTCCCACGAGGAGGCAACGGGAGGCCAGGCTTTCCTATATTATGCAGTGGCTTAATCGCGAGCTAGGGATCCTGTCCATTAAGGGATCACGGCTTGGCTTGACCGTGTTCTATACACGGGACAAAGGCAGGAACGTGGAACGTCCTCTTTGACTTCGAACCAATAAGCTGACGCTTACTGTTATAAATAAATCGGATGACCTCGTTGCCGTTCGTTCGACCGATTCCCTTCTACGTCTCTTTAAAACGCAACTGTCGCGCATTCGTGGCTGCGAGGATATCTCACTGTTCAAATAAAAGAGAACAACTCAGAAATTAGACCAAATACCATCTCTACATGGAAGGCAAATTAATTCACGGGGTAATGCTGTTCCTGAACAGCAATGTGGTATACATTCTGTTCAAATCAATCCTTCCAGGACTCTCCTATCGACTGGAGCAAGAAATAGTAATGAAATAGCAATATATAGGCTACCAACATTAGATCCAGTTTGTGTGGGAGAAGGTGGTCATAGGGATTGGATTTTTGATATGTGTTGGTTAGATGACGAATTTTTAGTTTCAGTTAATTTCGTATAAAATTTCGTACTGTGTGACTTAAGAGCGAGGCAATTGTCACGGGGGAAAAAAACCAAACTTGGAATTTGCCTAGCCTAGCAATAATCTTACGATGTGAAATTACGAGCGTACGATTTTATGTCTGTGTATGCATGTGTGTGGGCATGTGAAGTACGCATAAAGACAGAAGTAAGATTTCTTTTTAAGTTTTCCACGCACGATGAAATGCGGCGATATATGCATCGACTTCGAAGTTTCACGAAATCTGCGTCGAAGTTAGTTCGCCTACACATTACCGATTCTTCAGTTTTTCGTGCAACGAAACAACGTTAAAACACGTGTTTCGAAATGTTGTCGGTTCATCTTCGAAGTGTGTTAATTATAAAAAAAAAAAGAAATCAGATGCTACTGAGTTAATCCAGAGAAACAGATTTTACAAATCGGCGTTGTTAAAAGAGCCAACGAAACGCTAGTGATTGTGGAGATTATATAACTCTATTTTTTATTGCCTGTTGAATAAAATTCGTCCAAGGTGCAATTAGTGCAGAAGAGATACTGCGACACTAAGGTTAGGGAAGAATTACGACGACTTAGAATAATTACTGAATTATTCAGAATAAAACAAAACGCTTAAGGGATTAACATTCTTGCGCAGACAGCGACAAGAGCAAACGTTCGCAAAGAATACACACGAATTCTCATGTCCCGTTTCTACGAGAACAGATCGTGCAGAGAGCGAATATTCTTGTCCGCGTAGTACAACAGAAGAATTCGTTCGAACGAACAAACTTCTGGTCCAGCTGGTGCGATTTCGCATATATTCGCTCTTTTAACAACGACGCAATCGCGCGCGAAATCGAGCGCGATCGGTGCTCAGTGGTTCGGTGCAACGGCGGATGTTGGCCGTTCCGATCTGCTGACAAGGTTCCACGGAACTATCCGGCTTTAATCGAGGCTACGACCCTTGAGGCGAGTCGCGCCATTACTGGACGAACCGGACGTTAACCGGCCGTACTCCGGGATCGCCGTCTCCATTCTCTCGTTCGTTGGCCGACCTACGATAGGACAAACAATGGCCCCCGATTCCGGTGGCTGTCTCGGAATTAACGTTAAAACGCAGCGCGATACTTCGGGAGAGTCGGAGACCCTGGGGAGCCCGCGGGGGCCAACCGCGTTAACTAGAATCTGCCTCTGGCTCGTGAGTTAGCCCTTTCGACAATGGAATGGTAATTACGAAATGACAATGGAGACCGGGCCGAGCTGCTCGAAGTCGAAGTCGAACTTTTCGCGGGAAGGGAATTCCACCATTCGCGGAATAAATGGTTCGCGTGGAATTCGTCCCGACTGGAGTTTCGAGTATCTTTAGCAGTTAACCGAGCGTCGTGTTAACGTTGAGACGAGGTTTTCCCGATGAACTGAACCGGCGGCTATCTTCGGAGCGTCGAAGCTGAAGAGGATCTCGAGTTTGGCCAAGAGCGATGGCGATAGTTGGGAAGAGGGATGGAAGTCGAAGATGGAAGATGGAGTCGGTCTTATCTCGAGGCCGACTAATTCCCGAGGATTTCGTGGACGTGCGTTTCGCCGGGTCGCGGCCTTCATCAAGGGTTAATCAGATCAGGGGATGGACCGGTACAGACTGGAAACGCGAGGAAGGTCGGAAGCGCGAAACACGAGAAAGAGAGAGAGAGAGAGAGAGAGAGAAAGAGAGAGACGAGTGTACACTGGTGCGAGAACTCGATGAAACTCGCACGTCGCACCACCTGGGGAAACGCAGAGGGAGAAACGTTGATAGAGAGATAGCAGAGAGATCGCGGCAAATCGCTCGTGCACGTATTACAGGCACGTTCACGCGTGGTTGTTTGCACGCGACGGCGAAGAGCAAATACGTGTTTCCATTTGATGTGTTAAGCTTTTACCTCTTTGTGTGAGTTGGTCGGTCGGAGCGTACCCGGCCGAGTATCTCTCTGCGAGAGAGTTTCTCCTGCGTTTCACTGTCTCCGCACGAGCGTGTACGTAGTTATGCGCGCGCGCCGCGTATGTGTGTGTGTGTGTGTGTGTGTATTACACTGGCGCTCGCGCGAGTGACGTACGTTACACTGGCGAAACGAAAGAGGACGACAGTGTGACGGCCAACCAGGCCGATGATCTTCGATGTGCACCGTTGGAAAAGTGGGGCGGTAATTTCATTTACATGGGGTTGTGCCAACTGCGCGACGCTCAGACCGTCGGACGACGGAAGAGAAGAGGGGTGGGGGGAGGGAGGGAAGCGGGGAGGGGGAGAAACAGAGACAATGGAAAAGGGAACAGCGGGTACGCGTCGACCGAATCACCGAGCGACGGAACGAACGAGGCGAGCCGTAACACGACGAGAAAAAAAGAAGAGAAAAAAGAAAAACGAAAAAAAGAAGAGAGGCACGAAAACGGAAGGGAAAAGGGAGAGGAAACCGGGAGCCTTCGGCGAAGTATCCTATCGGGATGTCATTCCCGTCACGAGGGCGTTTTCCGTTCTACCACCTTCGTAGACTTTATTGCATATTCAGGCTTCTCCTTTCTTTTCGAGCGTCACGCGTCCGTTACAGACCAAGGGCGCAAAAAGCAGAGAATAATGAAGGCGGAAGTGGCTGGTTCGTAACGCGAACGTCCTAAGCTCGTGCTCGCGCCTCGCTACCTCCGAAAATGAGAACTCCGATTACGGATAATGCTTTTCAAACACGACGAAGAGGAATCAAATGAATTCGAGGGATTCTCTTTCAAGCTTGATTCTGACTATCGCGAATCCGTGTTCGCCGTTTTCTGCTGCACGCGAGCACGAGCATAGATTTCGACGAGGTGATGCCTGCTCGTGGTAGAAAAAGTGGCTCGAGCCACACGCGGAGGAGGCCATGGGAACGTATTAATATTCTGCGGTCGACGTAACCCTCGAAGGGTACATTTCTAGTCTCGACACATTCGCGTACGGCTTCCATTTCCTCTCTCTAATCCACGAAATTCTCGAGGTAATACGTACACACGTATACACGCGAATACACGCGAACGTGTATAATGTATATTCATACAGACGCTGGCCCCAGCGTGTACTGGCTCGAGGTACACAACGCCACGGACGTCTTTCCACGGCTGGATCATCTCCTCGTCCATGACCCGACCGCGTGATCGTTCTTCGGCTTGCATTCTCCGCATAGTCCCGTGCGGCGGCAGTACCAACTATCGCGGAGAACCGTCGAAAGCGAGGGTGTGGTCCCTGCGCTTTCGTCACACGGTTTTACACAGAGTGTCGCCGCTGGCATTACTCGCCGCGTCCCTCCCCCCTCCCCAAAACACGCATTATTCCGCTCGCGATACGACACACGCGGCTAATCGACGACCTCACCCCTCCGCCCTCCACCCTTCACCCATCCATTTTTCATTTTCGTCGCGAGTCACGATACTCGCGTTCCGCGCGTGTTCCCTTATCCTATTAAGTGTTATAAATCAACGTTCAACGGTCGGTTCAGTCGAGCAAATAAATCGTGGTTGGCATCGTTGCGCCAATTATCGGTCCGGCGAGCGAGTCGTATCGATTGTGGCAGGGATGGGAGTAGCTGGCTGGCCGAAAGAAAAACGGGAAACGGTTTCTTTTCCCTTTTCTTTTACTTATTTTTCTTCTTCTTCTTCTTCTTCTTCTTCTTCTTCTTCCTTTACTTTCTAGGCTAAACAATCTTTGTTTCTAGGCCCCTCTCCGCTCCTTCCCCTCCTTCTCCCTTCAGTTTAATTCCTGCGTCACTTTCTGCTCCAATTTCTTCGAGAATCTTTGTCATTCGAGAACTTCCGAGCGTTTCAATTTTCTCCGTTCGGCGTGCCAGTCGCAGAGCTTTACATTCCACAGACTCTCGAGGAATCCGGCTTTTTGTCTTAACAATTGAAACGGCGGCGGCGCGTTCTCGCTGCGACGACCGCCGCACAATGCCTCCCCCGCAACGGACGGGCCTCGCCCGGCGACAATGAAGTTTCCCTCGTTCTAGAAATAATGGGCCAAGCGCGCTATAAACCACCCCTTCCCCCTCCCGTCCGCGTCCGCGTTTAAACGCGTTTCAAAGTAATTAAAAATGGCGTTCGAAGACGCATTGCCATGTTTTCGCGCTGTTGTCCGGCTCATTTAGGAGACAACCGAACCCTCTCTCTCTCTCTCTCTCTCTCTGTCTGTCTCTTCTCTCTCGTTCTCGCGCTTTCGCCGCGGTCCAGTTCGAAACGCGTGCCGGAATTTTAAACGTATACACGCGGCATTAATTCCTCGAACGTTACGCGAATTATAATTATTTGTCCCGCGGCCGTGCCGCTTAACAACTCGCTCGTTGTTCTGCATTATAACGAGAGAAAAACGTGGAAACCTGGAAACAACCTGCCTGCTCTTCGCTGCGCAAACATGTTCCTTTCTTCTTTTTTTTTTCTTTCCTTCCTTCTCTTCTTCGCAGTTGTTCCCCGTTTCAACTGCTCCTCCTGCTTTCGTTTCAGCTTCAAGATACGGTGCTAGAGAAGAAAAGAAAGAGAGAGAGAGAGAGAGAGAGAGAGAAGAAGGGATTCAAGCCGCATGCAAGCCTCTCTTTCGTTTCTTCATCCACCCTGCCTCTCTGTGTCCACAAAAGTTAATAGGTAGGAAACTCGGCGTAAGCCTTCGTAATAAAGTGGCGAAACGTACGGTCCTTTCCCTCCCCGACAAGACGAGAAGTATTTTCGTCCTCGCGCGACCCGGAGCTTTCCTTCATTCCCTTCCCGGGATTTTTCGCCGCGATGCTCTCTTTGCTCCTCCTCTGCCGGCTCGTCCGGCCAACTTTACGACGATCATAATTTTACCAGCCGGTAAATAGGATTACGGCCCGCAGCTTCGTAATTGTCCGCGTCTTCTCGAGGCGCGTAACCGGCGCTCGACTCGAAATCCAATTGATAGAATATAGCAGGTGTAAGTCGACTGATACAAACGGAATTCGGCCACCATTCTGCTCTCTGTTCCTTCTGTTCGTCCGAATCTCCCGGCGTATTACACGCGAAAAAGAAGAGACGCCGCTGTCGGTGTCGTCGCGAAATCTGCTGCACGACCACGCCTGCTTCCAGCAGGCCGCTAGACCGGGTATATTTCGTGCACCAGGTGCTACCACGCCGACGCTTAAAACAATTTGCCATAAATTTTCTCCGGCTAGAAGGCAAACTGCCTGGAGGAGGGAGGTCAGAGCGTGGAAACGGACCAAGGACTCTGGCGAGGAATTCACCTCGCCGTCTTCGCTGTTCTTCCCTCCGTTTCCTCACTTTACGTCCCGGATTCGACCGACAAGTTCCTCTACAATGTATATGACATTCCTAAACGCTGTGTCGTGATTTAGATAGTCTCGCTCTGGCAATTCGAGTATAAAAACGCCAGTCAAGTACAACATATTGTTGTCCACTCGCCTATGTCAAACGGTTTTTTTTACGATAACAACCTTGAATTTTCTAGATACGTCTGTATATCAGTATTGTATCAAGCCAAATGCTAGTCAGTTCGTATAAAACAGGTTCCCGAAGTGAGCAGTCTTCGTCTTCATTGATAATCAACGTGTAATTTTCCGTAATGAATCAGGGTAGTCATCTTTATTAGAGAGTGGTTTTACGTCATTGAACAAAAAATGTCTGCATCAAAATGAGAGTCGAATCAAAGTCATGGTATTCGTATCAAAGTGTAACTTATCAGACAAGACTTTGTACAATAAAATCATCTAGAGACATGCAGTCAAACTCGATCGTGCGGCTAGTCTGAACATCCTCTAGAGAACAACCGAATGTAGTACAAGTATTTCGCGTGCACGATATTTCGTGCTCGGTTGATCTGACTCGCGTTTCCGGTTGCCAGGACAACGCGACACGATCGAGGACACGGCGAATAATTTTCAAAGGAGTGGAGTTTCGGGTTAGTGGATCTCGAGGAGCAGCACTTCCAGAGAACGAAACAACGAGAAGTACGACGACGAGTACGGAGGAGGAGGAGGAGGAGGAGGAGGAGGACAACGACGACGACAACGAATCTCGTGCCTAGCCCGGGGCGTTGAAAAACTGCGGCAACGCTTGGAAGTAGCGGAGATAGCCGGTCTGAAGGGATAAGAAGGATTCATAAAACAAGGGAAGCAGCGAGGGCGACATATTGCCGCGCGTGGCATGTATTATGCATGAACAGGCCAGGCCCAAGGCACTCGGCTACTTCACCTTCTCAGCCCACCGCTTTCCTTCCTCTCTTTAGCCGAGTCTATTAATTTGAAAAATTGTACTCCGTTCGTCGTCTTCGTTTCGTCATTCACCTGGCTGCCAACACCAAGCCGATGGACTTTAACGCGAACGAGTTAACGGTGGATCTTCTTTCACTCGGGATCTCTTGCAATTTCTTTCCTGCCGTGGTTCTTAAAATTCTCGCGAGACGAGACGGAATAGAGCGTGACAAATTGTACCGGTCGTGTCGGTCGTGTCGTTTAACTCGAACGTCGTGGCTCTTTCATTTAGCCAATTTGTCTCGTTAATTGAAGAACTCAACTCCGGCCGCGGAAATCAACCGCCGGCAAACCGTAAACGCTGTTTTCACCGGGACGATCCGCTAATTTACAAGATTGTCCCGCTTCCCATCGAGCCGCGGGGACCTCGTCACATTCTGAAAAGTCCCAGTCGAGTAAGTCGTCGAGATACTCGACTCGTCTGTGAGCGAGCTCGTCTCTCTCCCTCTGGTTTTTTTTCTACGGTCTTTCTTCGTTCTCTGGCTCGTGCTCATCCATCGCGTAGTCCAAATTTCTACCGGCGGCCGTCGAGTGTTTCACCGACGTTTGCTGCTCTCCGCTGGCGCAACGACCGCCATTATGCCTCTTTTTACGTCTCGAATATTACGGCGACACGCTCGCGGCTCGTTCGCGGAAATTTTTCGAGAGTCGTCCCGGATTTACGGTCGCCGACCTGCGCGGATCTACGCGGAGAGCACGGAGAATCTAACTGCAACTGGCGTTTGTTGCAACGTTTCTCACCGACGAAACAGACGAGAACAGCTCAAACTATCTGCTCGAGTAGGCGAGAATTTTCCGGATACGCTGGATCTAATAATACGAGGAGATTATAATTTAAAGCTGGTCAGCTTTATCCGCGGCCGACTGACGTCAACGGATACGTGGTGAACAGAGGCGCGTCAGACTCTCAGCTCGCTCGCCCACGCGGAATCGCGTCAGACGAGGCAACCAAGGCCAAGCAGACGACGCATCGAACAGAGACGTCCCTTTCATCCGAGCGTCCAGCTACGCGCGTGCAATGCATGCACGCTTCTCACTAGCAGATAGTCGTCGCAACGTCCGCGGTGGGATACATACGTGTTCGTGACCCGTGGGCGTTTTATCGCGCCGTGAAAAGCGGGGAATGCGATTCGCGAGGGCAAACACCGAGGTACTCTCTGGGCACGATATTGAATAAGTAGCCCCTCGCGCTTCGAAGGCTCGACCCGCGTGCGTGTATCAAGGGCGAAAGGGAAATCGTAAAAGCGTAACGCGAGGGCAAATGACGAAAGCGACCTTGCCTCCCCGGGAGAGCGGCAGCTCCTCTTAAGTACAACCGTTTCCGCGCTTTTTACGCCGCGTAAACGTCACCTCAAGACGAGATCACCTCGCCACGCACACCGACGCGAAATCTCGTTCCCTTCGGCAAGACGTCGCCCGCGACAAACATCGGAAACGCCACACGTGGGAAGAACGAAGCTTCGTCGCGACACGCCGATGCACGCGTGCAGGTGCACGGAAACAGCGAGCGACAAACAAACAGACACACGCAGCTGGAATAAATTGAGGTTGATGCGAAACCGATAATGTCGTCGAGCGCTGGCTCGTACGGCTGCGTGTGTTCCCACTGGCAGATCGAGAGTCAACCACCGTGACCTCTGCCCTCTTCGACAGCACCCTCCCACGCACGACCTTCTGTTCCTCAGCCCATTCGTGACCGTAGCCAGTTATGCGAGCCGCAGCCGCGACTATCGACGAATATCTATCAGATTTTTGTTTGCCCCGTGGTGGATATTCCGGGACGGAAAGTATCGTCGCGACGGCGAGTCGTTCCACGGCCTATTCTTTCGCGTATATCACCACCGACGATGGAGTCGTTTCGCCGGATGCTCGTCCCTTCTTACGTCTTCTTCGTGCCATCGTCGTCCAACTTCCATTTGCAATGATACCTCCCGTTTATGAGTTGTTCCGCCGTGGCCATTTTTGTTTTACGTACGTAGTTTGGCGAGTGCAAAGAAACGAAGCACAGCGTGTGATAACCTGATAATTCGCCACTGATCCATCTCATCTCGCGTAAGTTCTTCCTTTGATTTGCCAATTAGAAAGAGAAATTAAATTCCTTCCTTCGAGCGTGTAACGTACGATCTGTAATTATTGCACGTAAACTATCGTAGTAATGGGAATTTTGCGAGATTTCGGAAATTACGTTCTACAGAGTAAAGTTTCAAAGGTATATTAGGGGTAAATACGTCTCCAGAATCGTCGCGTCTGCGACGTGCATCTGCGTGTGCGCACATAACACGCCGCGGAATCGTTCAATCATGCATGACGACTGTTACGCGGCCCATTCTCGCCACGCAATCCCCGTACTTTAGCCGAATTTAATACGAATTAATCCATCCGGCATATTCGAATCGACATAAACATCGTTGTCTCCCTCAGACAGCTTCACCCATCTTGACGTGACGTGAAACTAACGAACGCGAACGTCAACGTAATTGCAAAACCGAAGATTCCAGAAGCGAGGCAGAAAATGACAGAACAATCGAGTGAATTATTATATTTTTTTTTTTAACAGTTCAACTGAATGGCTGAAACAGACAAATTGAAAGAAGATTCCTTTTCGAGATAAATTTGCCATTTTATCAAATTCTAAATTCCACAGATTTCAATATTTTCGAAAATTCAAGGTGAAAAAGACACTATTCCACGAGTCAAATAGAAATACTATCGGTGTATTAAAAATAGAAATACTATCGGTGTAAAAAATTACTGTGAAATTATCGAAAAAGAACTGCTTTCTTTCCGCGGCTGTCATATTTGATCGCGACACGATCCGTTGAATCTTTCTCGTCGGAGGACAAGCGGGCGACCGATCGATCCTCATCGAGGCAAACGGCAAACAAACGAAATCGCTGCTATAGCTCGTCGCGTTACACGGAAAATGCGTGTTGCACGCGGTTGCACGACGCGTCGGTGCAAATCTACGAGGCGTTGTACAACGTGTCTGATGCATGCACGAGCATCCACGCCTCGTATTTCAACGAAGCTGTCGTAGCTGCGACGCCGGCACGATGCTTCCAGTTACGTTGGACAATTTACGTTTTGCACGGGGAAAACGTGTAAATTTAGGGCCAAGGGCCAACGAAGATCGTATCCGGCGAGACGTTGCCGACCCCGGGAGGAACAAGGGGCTTCTCTCGTAGCTACCAGGCAACCCGTGCTCACCACTTTCGTACATCGCGCGCGATGAGACGGAGAAATTTCCAGACCGACGTTGTTTGAGGTAGCTTCGAGGTTCCCGAAACGTCACGGCGCGACCGCAACTTCCTCGCTTTCCCGAGCGTCACGGCATCTCGCAACGAGATTTAGAGGCCTCGCGACTACGCTCCAAGTCCGTGCGATTAACAGCGTTTGCGCGGTGCAATGGTATTCGTAAGACGAAAACGTACGTGCATATTGCACGTTGAGGCGGTTGGCAAGCTTTAATGGCAACGGTGAGAAGGTTTTTCTTTCGAAAAAAAATGTTAGCGAAATTTACTTGGAAATCAAACTTGTTTGATCCGATTCTACGAAGTGTATGTAATATCAACAGCGACAAATGTATCAAGATCGATGCGGAAAACGAAATTAAAGAATTTCCAAAGAGTGAGATCGGATCAGCATCGAGCAAGGAACGTAATTGAATGAAGAAAATTGTTGACACTTTAAACTGTTGTAAAAAAGAATCTGTATTTGGTCTCATTTTAAAGCGTTGAGCTTCTACTTTCACTGTCTGAAGTTCATTTTCTTTAAAGATATTTTTACATCACGCGCGGATAAGCGAGTGCTTCTCAAAATTTGTAAAGATTCAAGTATCCGCAATAATTTGAAAAAATTCCTTTTCGTAACTTGTTATCCACCGTGTGTTCAGTTTTCCTCCTGAATCGAAGAAGATTTCACGCAGGAAATCGTCAAGAATAATTATAAATCATACGTACTTCTTTCGATTTGTTTTCAATGTTTTTACGCATTCATTCGTATTTATTTAAAGCTAAATTAATGGTACAATAGATGAATTCAATGATAAATTCGACGATAAAATTCAATGTTTTTTTTGTTTATTTATTACTATCGTTGCAATATAATTTATCCTTTATAATTCTTTAAAGCGTGCTAATTTTTAAGACAATTTCCAAATTTTTATTGAAAATATTTGCATTGTCATTTCCAGCGTGACGTACAAGTTGAAAAGGTTTCAACACACGGCGACAGCCACCTGAAGAAATCAGGGAGCGGATAAACGCGGACGCTTCTAACGAGGCTTTCCTCGTCTGACCCGTCCGACCGGAGGCTAATTACTCAGTGGCTACTCGACGCTATCATAAATTGCCTCCGCGATGCCCTTAGTAACATTCCGGACGTCCAAACTTTCGCAAACGTTATTAATATCGCGATCTTTCCGCGCGATGCGCAGACTGAGAACTAGAGTGAGGAGCATAAATGTATCAGTGACAATAAAAAAATCTCGATAATTCGAAGCTAATAAAACTTCGTTAAGAAAAAAAGATCATATAACGATCCGCTTGGTCTCGTTTTAAAGCGTAAAGCTCAAAGTACAAGTTTTACGAAAATGACTTTACATTTTCTCGAAAATTGTCGAAGTTCAAATACGCGTGAAAACATTGAAAAATGTGTATCACGACTGAATCTGGCGTGGTCTCGAATATTGAAATTTTTTCTTTGAAACCACAACCTCTTGAAACTCGCTGTATTTTCCCCCAACGTTTCATTGAATTTGGAACATTCGGATGACAAAATCTTAGAATCTTCGAACGTTTTAATATTCAATAAAACAGTGAAGGAAAAATTATAGAACAGATTTTAGGTAAATCATTGCTTCAACTTCAGTCTTCAAAATGACTGGTGGATCCAGTCACGAAAAGAAATTTATATTTTCTTACACACGTTTCGAATTTTCGCAATTCTCTTCGAAGAAAAATGTGTCCTCAGTTTCTCACCCGCTACACGATGTAAAATCATCTTCAAAAGAAACGAACTCACAACTATCGAAATAGAAGCTTCGTTTTTTTTAGAACGAGACCAAGTAGACTGCTATATGATGCTCTCTTTTTTACATCGGTTTAAATTATTCGCAACTTTTCATTGTTCGTTGATAGAATTATGCTCTTCGCTGTAGCTGCGCGAAGCGAAGCGAACGCTGTCTAGGCTGATAGGCGTAGTTGATGGCGGAATGTGTCAGTCACCTCTCGTCCTCGTAGTTCTAGCCTCTGGTCTGTGTGTGCCGTGGTTGAAAAGCCCCAACCGCCGTTGGAACGACGATGTGACGGTTGACGATGAGAATGGAATGGGGATAAGACAGGGCTGAAACAGGGCTGAAACAGGGCACCGGTCTTCCAACTTCCAAGTAATTAAGTGCGTCGAAACTTGGTTAAGACTCGTAATTGTGTTTTATAAGGAGCCACCGAGGATCGCATCGGCTCGATTTCGCTCGTTCGCCAAAGAGAGAGAGAGAGAGAGAGAGAGAGAGAGAATTGGCGACTCGAAAATTCCGGTTAAACGGAATCTCAACTTCGAACGACCGATTTCTTTTAAAATCGTTCAACTTTGCATCCCGTTGGGACATTCGTTCGACAACAGGAACGTCTTTCTGGATTCACAACGATAATTCGATGCCGATAATTCGTTGGGTAAGGGCCGAGATGGGTGACCTTGTTGTTTCGCGATATGCAGATTGCGAAACTCTTTATCCTATAGAGTGCATTATTTCGTAACCCATATTCTTGCTTGGGAGCCGAGATAATCCACAAGTCACGTTACACGGCAGCGTATTTCAGATAAAACTTAATTTGCCGTGCGAGAGTAGGAACAAATGAAATTTCTCTCATGCCCGAACGAACAAAGCTCTAGCTCTCTTTGCATTTCTGCTCGAAACATCTTTGCTTCCTCCGTTATGCGTTCATGCGTTTCTTCGTTTCATCTCTTTTCCTCTTCTTCTTCTTCTTCTTCTTTTTCGACGACGATTCTTTCGCGAATGCCAGACGCGCGTTATTACCAGCCTAATTGCGTCTACGATATTTCCAGCGATGGAAATAGCTTTCCGAGTACCCCGGCCTCCTGATATAGACGCGCGTTAGGTTAGTCGATATCTGCTACGGGGGCAAATTTACTCACGCCAATTTCCGGTCAGAGAACAGCCTCGCGCAAACGGAAATGATAAACGAATTGGACACGTCGACGATAATTAGTCGAATAGGCGATCCATACACGGCGTCGAAGTGCAATTTTCCAGGTGAAATCAATCTTTTTTTTCTTTTTTCTCCTTTATTGTTCGCTGCTCGAAAAAAAAAACTACGAGAAGAAACGCGATCATATTTTCGCTCGATTAGCGGACGGGTTGCATCCAGTTTCGATAACGATACACGTTTCGTTATTGGTTTCGAATGATAACTCGACAACATGGCGCCATCGATAATGTTGTTCGTTGCCTCGGATCATTTCTGGATTAGAAAATTATGCTCTGGCAATGAAGGCACGTACGTACGCGTAAGAAGAGATTCAGTGTCAACTTGGCAAGAATGTTGAACATTCTCGAGCTCATGATTCGAGGATGGCGCATTTCTCATCAGATATAAAAATATTGAAATTAACTCGATTATTTTCAGAATTTAGTCGAGAAATTGTCATATGCTGATCAATTTCCCTTAGTTTTTTAAAAGCAAAATTTGATACCCTCCTGTCGCAAGTAAAGTTATTATAATTTCATAAATTTTTGGAAGATTCTACTTCCCGAAGCTTTTCTAAAGAAAGTTTGCATTAAAAAAAATATATATATATATATATATATATATATATGCCTATTTGGAAGTATCTGTAGATGCGAACAAGCTTTTTCTTTCATGAAATTAATTAGGAATAAGATGAGAATTTGAAGAATTTGATGATTCTCGCTAAAACGGACACAAATAATTTGGTCAAGAGCAAAGGGGCTCATAAATCCCATTGAAAAATAAATTATTTCATCTTTTTCTAATTTTTAATTGTTAAAATAATTTAACAGCGCATCGAAGCTCACTTGAGAAAAAAATTGGCACGTAGGGTACAAAAGTTTCGTCATCCTTAGGTCCAGTCTATATTTCTTTTGGATGTTCCTTTGGCAATTTTCGAAAATATATTCACTAGATCAAGGAGCACTTGCGTTAACCTGTTTCTCGATATCACGGAAGATACCTGCAACGTTCTAGAAATCTATGACGTTGCTAGGCAAATGTTATTGGCTAGGACGATTTAGCCAGCTCGTACAAAACTAGCTTGCGGCCTGGCGGCCAAGCGTTAGAATCTCTCAAAATTTCATCGAGTGATCGTCAAAGTGAATCACAGAATCTCGGAATCTCAGTTGGCAGTTAACCATCGAGGTGAAAATCTCCGTCGTTGAGTAAAATCTGGTCAATAATATGAAACATATCATGTCGCGATCAGAGGGGAAAGTAAAGTAAAATCGGGTATCATTGTTTTTATAAAATAAAAGCTTCGATGTGTAACTAAATAATATTCGGGAGACGACATTATTTGACAAGTTTCAGAAACAATCAACGTAGTGTTAGAGTTAAAAATAGAGATACAGTACAGATAGAGTTAAAAATTTTAGTTTGCAGAGTTTCAATGTTTCGTGATGTAAGCGATTGTTTTTCAGTATTTTCACATTCAGGAATCCATTTACATAAGTCATATTTGTATTTTATATATCTTTGTAAAGTATTTTGACACTTTTTTTTTCATCAGTCTATCTCGTACTGAAATATAAACGTTTAACGTTTAGTAAAGTAATGCATTCGGGGCAACGAATGTTGAAGAGGCTGACGAATGTTTTATTTGCGATTTTTGTTCTGTTAATTAAGATATATATATATAATAAAATAACTCAAACTTTTTATAAATACGGTAAGAGTACCTAAACTATTAATTAACATAATTTTTTATAAGACAGACCAAATAGAATAACCTTATATTTGTCGAAATTGTTAAAAATAATTGTCCTTACTATTTTGTAACTAATAAAAACAAAAATTTTATAACTCTGTTACTGTTTTTTAATAACCCATCCCTATGAGGCAAAATAAAATTTTTGCATACCTCCAGAGAGAGTATTTATTTTTCCGTGAACCGAATAATTTTTTTCTAAAAACTTTGGTCATTTTCTTATCGTACAACGTCCAATTAAGAGATTTAGCCTTTGGGCGAATTTTCTTTTTTTTTTTTTTGCCATCCGATTTTTCGTTACTCGAAGCTAAATACATTGGATGATATCCTACTTTCTCCTACAGAGTTCACTGCAATTGAGTTAAATTTTCACTTCCAACCAGCCAACAAAGTTAAACTCGAATGATATAGCGACGACGCGGAGCCTAACGACGCGAGCGAATCGCGAGGATCGATCTGGCCGTCGATGCAACAATTAGCTAATGTATCGCGGTGGTGTCTCGCTGCGGTGTTACGGGGGTGCGCTGGGCGCGAGCGAGTTTTACGAGCTGGCGGAAATTCGTCGAGGAAATTCATTTTCCGGGACGTTCTCGCGAGCGAGCCTGGCCGATAATTGTGGCCGGCAATAAACGTTTAACGTTTCGCTGTCGTCTTCTCTTTATTTCCTTGGCCCGACGAAAAGCCTCGTATAATAAAGTACAGCGACTGTGTTTTCCCCCGTTTGTGTGTGTGTGTTGCGGCATTCTCGTTTGTAACCGGCGATGCAACGAACGAGGCGTCGCTACGACCGAGATCGATAGCCATGAAAAAGGAACAAACGACTGGTAAAATCGCGTGTCGAACAGGTTCAACAACGGCTCGTAAATTCTTGGTAAAAGTCAGTCGTTAATCGATCGTAGGAAGCCTCTCGAGTATTTTTAACGGTGACTGCCTTTGAAACCCATCGAGCCGCGCAGAGCGAGAGGAGGAATTTCCACGATCGTCGCCATCGACGCCGCTCGGACGCGCGTATATATATTTTCTTCCCCTCGCGCGGCGCACAGGCGGAGTGGCGTTCGCGTGGACGCGTCGAGAGGTCATCTTCGTGAGGCGATGTTTATGCATCTTTAACGATGGTTCCCGTCGGCACGCCGCGGAGTAAACCAAGCCACGTAGTAGTAGAGCGTTCGGTCGCGATACCGATCAAACAGGTCGCGATTTCACAGTGCTCGCCATTCGTCAGAGCGTATCTGGCCGGGCTGTCGCGTCCGCTCCGATCTCGCGTGATCGAACAGGGCTCGCAATGAGTAATGAGGCGTGCTACGAGCCTGCTTCGTTCGGTCACGCGACCAAACGCGTCTGTTTTTCGAAGAAACAACGTTTCTGGAAGAGGATCTTTGGCAGCGTGGAGCCAAACAGCCAAAAACCTCCGCGAGCGAGCGAGCGAGCGATCGACACTGGGGGAAGTTCTCGGTGAAAAGCTCTCGACGAGAAAGCTCTCGACTCGAAAAACAACTCGAGACTACTTGCGTACAAACGGTGGTGATTGAACGTAATTATCTCTAGGGACGATGAATCTTGAAAAATCGTGGCAACGTGCTGGGATGCAGTTCGTTACTGGGATGAAACTCGTTTAACTCGTGTATGTATAGAGAGAGAGGTTTGTGTGTAGAAAGGCTTGTCGAAAATGCGCTCGACGCGGGATTACGTTTAAATGCAAACACATCGAGGGGAGTATTGTCTTTTCAACGAGCATCAGCTAACTATCGCGGAAAGGAGTATATCTATTCGTTGCTAATTGCACATATGTACGTATGCATCGACAACAGACAGAGGGAAGGAAGGAACTAGAAACATATTCGATGACTTTTCGATCACCCGATCGTTGCCGAGGTGAGTAAATCGTTTTCGAAGGTTCGTTGAGAACGAGCGTGTGTGTTTCGGCGAGATCGATTAGGTGGTTGCGCAAAAGTCAGGGAATATGCTCGAGAAGGAGGTCGCATAAGGAACGCATAACTTACGATTCACTCCGTGGATGACCATCGTTGGTCGTGTTTTACGCAACTATAAAAATGTCCTCGATAGCTCCACTGGTTCCCGAAGCGAGACTCGTGCACGAAGGACTCGGTGCTTTCCACCCTCTCGCGAGGTTAGCTCATTTTTTTTTTCTTCTCGCAAAGTACCGGACTCTCCGCGAATGGACCGGGGTATTTGTTCTCAAGATACGCGCGAATCTCTCGTTTGCTCTCGGCACGCAGCAAAATAAAAAAAAAACAAAACAGGCGCGAAACGTATTTTTTTCAACACATTTTCGTGCTTATCGTGCGACGCGATGTAGGGACGCGATAACACGACACGAAGAGAGAGAGAGAGAAAGAGAGAGAGAAAGAGAGAGAGAGAGAGAGAGAGAGAAACAAACGATTTCGAGTTCTTTCTCGGCACAGATACTGGAACTTTCGCGCGATTACTTCGACTTCCACTCGACTCGTGTCGTTTTTCACGCGTGTAAAATCGTCCGCGACACCGCGAGATCACCGCGCGTCGACTCGTTTTCGTTCGGTATATCGACTCGAAATCGGTAAAGTAGGTGTCGGCGAGAGTTACGACGATTTTTTAAGGTCAGTAGCGGACAATTGGCACCCCGAGACGTTGGGGCGTCGCGGTCGTCGCAGTGACTGGCGAGACTCGCGGCTACCCCCTCCAATTCCAACCCCCTTCCAACAATTCTCTTTTACCCTCTTGCATCCCTACGCTTCTCCCCACCAACGCCGCGGCAACCCCTATCTATACATCTATATCCTGCTCTCGCTCTTTTTCTCGCGTGCAATATCATCCCTCCGCGGCCTTTCTCCTCACTCTCTCTCTCTCTCTCTCTCTCTCTCTTTTACTTCTTTCCAAGTTGCCTCGTTTTCTTGTTTCTTTCTCTCTTCGATCCCTTTCTTCTTCCACGCACGTTCGCGAGAACCTCCCGTCTCCTCTTCCCGTTTCTTTCTCCTCTTTTATTTTTTTCTTTTTTCCTTCCTACCTGCGCTCTGAACTCTCTCTCTCTCTCCCTCTCTGTCTCACCTTCTCTTTCTCACCCTTGGTCGATCTCGCTCGCGTTTCCACACTCTCCCTTCAGTCACTCTACAACCCCCCAGACACTGGCCAAGTGAGTGGTCACGTGAGCGTTAGCTCGGCCAATCATGTGCCGGGTGACGTCATTCGCAGGGGTTCTCACAGTTTGAGAACGAACAACGAGCGTAAGGGTGTATTTGCGGACTTCAGGAGACGCTCGTGGAAGGGATAGATGATGGTCATGCGGTCTGTTCGATCTTGGAACGATGTGTGACGCAATGGCACAGGACTGTCGATCTTCGGGATCCTCGGGGAAGGATTGAAGCACCGACGAACCACGTCCACGTCCACGTCCGCAAAAGAGACCTTTCGCGCTTTGATGCGTTTCCCTAATGCATTCTCTTTCCCTCTCTCCTTTCGTCAGCGTTTAAAAGTCATTACTTACTTAGCGACCGTCTCGAAGAAACGTAGTTGGTGAAAATTTGAGAGAAAAAAAGAGAAAAAAGGGAAAAAAAAGAAAAGAAGAAAGGAAGAAAGAAGGAAAAAGAAACACGTTGGATCGCTGATGGAATTACAAGTAGCCAAGCCGAGCTACGTCTTCGAAAGCTTCGAGGGTAGGGTAGGTTTGGCGACATTCTGCCAATGAAACATCTATATCAGCCGGAGCTAAACCGTTCCGATTCAACTCGTTAAAAGAGATCACGGAACGTGACACAGTGGCGGCGCCCCTATAAATTGCGGCGCGATGCAACGCATGCCAAGCGCCCATTTTTCCACCAACCACGGAAAATGGGTTAGCGCCGAAAACTTCCCTGTTTGTATTCCACGCTCGAGAAAGGTTTTTCCCGACGTGACGCTGCGAGGTCGTCGCCGGTTTCCAGTTGAAATGAAATTCCACGGTGCTGGGGAAGAAACGGGGGGAGGAGGAAGAGGGGACAGAGGAAGAAAGTGGAAGAAGAGGCACGGAAGCCGGTGGTAAATCAAGCCGCCTGTAGGTGTTTTCCTGCCGAAAAATTTTTCCACGGGGAAAATCGCCTTACGGGCGGCGCCGACCCGCGATTCAGCCGTCACTGCGATCGGTACCGCTGCCAGATGTGGATTTACCGGGGAAACTTTTACGCGTCCAAAAACTTCCCCGTAAATCTTGTACGTCGTAAAAATTTTCCATTCCCTCCCTACTTTTATTTGCGTTTCCCCCTGCCTCTCAACGAGAAACGTGTCCGACTCGTTCCACCCGGCTGGAAAATAATAATGCCGGTTAATCCGCACGGTAAACAGTTCATGAACGAACGAGGCGCCACAGCCGTGAAGCAGCCGTCGACTTTTCATTCGGAAAATTTGTTTGCCTATTCGCCGCGAGCAAACCGATCGATTATGAGATTCAGCTGGCCGTTCGGTAGGCCTGGAATCGTGCTAGCTTGGATTCCCGAGGAGGAGGAATTCGAGACCGAGTAATCCTTCCATTTTTTTTTTTTTTCTTTGAAGGAAAGTGGGCGTCGGTCCAAAGAGATGGAAAAGGGAAACCTGCAGTCGGTTATCTCGATCTCTCCTCTCTCGTTCGTTGCGTCCTCTCCTCGCTCTCTACTCGAACATGTCATCCAACGATCGATGACTCTATTAACAGGGGATATCGCGCGAATAGAGATCATCGGGATTATTTCAAGGGACAACGGACGCGATAGTATCGCGATAGGGGGAGGAAAAAAACCGTATAATCTGACAATATATTGACATCCGTTGCACATACTTTGATTTATGGGTCGAGATAGAAACGTTTTGGGAATATAACGAGGGCGATCGCGATGGAGCAAAACGGCGGACGACAGCCGCCGAGTCCTTCGATTCTCAAAACGCGTTGCATTTTGCAAACGCGTTGTTTCTACCCGGGAAACAGGGGGGTTGGGGGAAACGTGGTGCGTGTCCGAGGCCGTGGTTAACTTGACGTTTATAAGCAGAACGTAATTATTGGTTATTAACCGAGCAGGCTGCGCAACGCGCCCCGTAATTCTCGCATTAATGAAATTGATTCATTGAATGCATAAACCAAATTAAATTCCGTCGCTGTTCCCGCGTAATCGGGCGGTTTCGGCGGGGGGGATCGTGGTCGAGAGCGTGGATCGCGCGAGGAAACGTGAAAAACGTTTTCACGAAAACGGGGAAAAAGGGAAAAAACGGAAGGAGCTCGTTCACTCGCCTTCTCTCTTCTTCTTCACTTCTCTCGTTCACTTCTCAAGTTTCTATTCGACGACTACCATTCGGTCAATGGGTAGCTTTCTTCGATAAGGTAGAGAGGGGAGGGGAGGGGGAAAAAGGAGAAAAGAAAAAAGGAGAAAAAATATAGAAAAAAAGGACCTGGCAACCGGGGCAAGAGCATGTGGTTCCATGGTTCGCGCGATTCCTTTGACACGAATGCACGCTGAAAGCAAGCAACTTGGAAAGACGCGTAATTAAAAGCGCGTTTCCAGCACTTAATAATCGCGTGCGCCGCAATTTAATTTCGAATCCATTTTACCGCCGGCTGTTCACGCCGGCCTTTCAACACACGGCTCCGCCTATGGGAACGTATTGGTTTTTCATCTGGTCAAATCTCACTCCCTGGAATATCGCACAGGACAAATAAAAAAAAAAAAGGAAAATAGGAGCGCAGGGGAGGGGGGGAGTAAAAAATTAAGGTTAAAAGACGAGAAGAACGGGAACGCGTGTTACGCGAGAGTGATTTAATCGCATCTCGCGAATTCCAATTATTTCGAAATACGTTGTTAAGATCAGTGTCGCGAGTAATTTCATCGGTACGTGCGACTGCCGCTCGCTCGAATTTCAGAGATAGGTGTTGCTTGATTAATTTAATTTCCCGACGCGGTTCTGTTTTTGTACAGTTTGCAATCAATAGCAACAGTCGAAATAGAATTCTTTGCCGCGATAAAGACATGAATTTTTACTTAGGTTTTATGAAGTGATGCAAAGTATCAAATCTAGTTTCAATGCAACGCTTGGTACTTGAGATATTTTCTTTTAGCGTATCTCTAAAATTAAGATTGAACAGTGGTTACAAGCGTCTAATAGAAATCTTGATAAAATTATTCGAAATGTTCCAAAAAGAAAGAAAAAGGGGAAAAAACACGGGCCTGCTCCATGTCATCTACGAATCTCTTTCCTTCGAAGGGACCCGTCGATTTTCATTCAACTCATCCTCGACGTTCCAACGAATGAATGTATCCACGAGCGATTTCGATTTCTCGAATCGGCTCGAATTGCAAAGACACGTACGTTCAACTGATATTCCTTCTGTCCCGTCGTATTGAGAATCACCGACGCGTAATGCTTTTTCACCGAGCCACAGTTTTCACTCTCCGTTCATGCCACTCCGTTCTTTTTTTCGTTGCTCATTTTTTTTCTTTTTTCTTTTTTCTTTTTTCTTTTTTCTTTTTTTTCCCTTTTTCCTCGTTACGTCGTTCCATGGCGATGTCGTTGCCGCCGCATGATACGAATTCCACGGGAATATCCCCAATTTTCCAACGCTCAATCGCTTATAAATTTACGATCGCTAGTGAAATAGTCAACGGTGTATCGCGGTAGAAAGCATAATCGCGCTTCATCGATAATAAACTCGACGTTTACCGACGAAATTGAACCGTAAAACCGCGCAGCAGAATACGTTTCTCCTTTGAGGGGACTGAAATTGGAAAAAAAAAACGGATTTACGCCTCGTTATTCGTTCAAGATCGAATATGTCTACGATTCTGACTTTTCTCGATCGAATTTCGAGGTGCGGGAGGAGACAATAACTGCGGAGAAAAGTGAAAAAAACTGTCGAAAAATCACCGAAGAAGGAACGAATTGTTCTTCTACGAGATCGAGCGTTGCGAAATGTGCAAGCTGCGAATGAATCAAAAAATCCAAAAGCATCTGCTCGATGGTCTACACTAGCGTTGGCAAATACATGGCACGCAAGAAATTTTGTACGGCACCCAAAAAATTATATAAAAAAAGAAATTATGTAATAAACTTTAACTTTGCGTAACGAACTTTTTTCAAACTTGTATTTTTTAAATTCCTAATTAATGTAGCACTAAAACTCTTCACGATTTTTATTTCAAAAATCTTTCGAAATTTTCCACCAAGTTGGCCTTGCATTCATTAATATTTTACATGCATGCATTAAAAATTTGAGCTAAAAATGCAAATTTATCATAACATTGACTTTTATACTTTAATTTTGTACTATTTCTTTATATTCAATAAATATAATTACACGAACTTATATTATGCAATATGTTTATTTATATATAATAAATATTGGCCATAGATACTGGCACGGGAAGAAAATTGTAATGAATTTTTAAATTTATTTATCTAAATTTGCCACAGCGATCAAATTTTATTTGCTATCCCTGGTCTACAAAATACACCTGTAGAAGCACTTCGAGTCGTTGAACAGAAGGTGGCCGTCTGCAGATGACAGGACCGCGAAAAACTCGGCCCGTGTGCACTTGTCGCTGATGTTGCAACAGGAAACAGACCGTTCGCCGAATGATCAGGAATGAACGAACTGTCGATCGATTGATCGCAAACGAGCAGAAGTGATCGGAGGAATTATACGTTCGTACGCCTGAAATTAAAGACGTTTGTCGTCTCGATGCACGGCGTCAGTGTAATAAGAAAAAAAGTCAGAGGGAAATGTAGAAAAGTAGAGAAGCACGACGAAGCAAGCGTGAACGTTAATTGAAGGCATAAAACGAGCGATATTTCTCTCTTTGCTCTCTGGTTCGAAGGAATCGCCTCTCCATAGACTTATCTCGGAATTAAACGATCAGGCTGACGCCCCGAGACGGCGCGTGTCTCGGACTTTCCTCAGCTGGAAAGCGGAGGATAGAGGAAGATAAAAAAAAACGGAAGAAGAAGCGGAAGAAAAAGAAAAAGAATAAGGATGAAAAAAAAGGATGAAGAAATCACGGCGTATTTTTACGACACGCGCGGCACGTCGTTGTCAACGTGGCTGAGTCTTGCATACGCTTATATACAGCGGGTTTTATCGTCGTCCTTTTCATCGTTGACGCGCAACCTCGCCTCTCCCCTCCAGCGCCCCGCCGTAGGTCGCATGTAGGTTACGCGGATTAATACTCTCGAGAGGAAGTGCAGCGACGACGGGGTCGTGTGGCGCATAGACGGCGAGGGAGAAGACGAAATAAAAAAAGAAGAGGAGCGTTGGGGGAAGGGAGGGGGCACGCGAATGCCGGAGAAAAAAGAAAATAGGAACGAAAACTCAAAGGGGGAGGGGGGAAAGAGAGAAAAAGAAAAGGGA
This sequence comes from Tetragonula carbonaria, assembly GCA_032399595.1. NCBI lineage: Eukaryota > Metazoa > Arthropoda > Insecta > Hymenoptera > Apidae > Tetragonula > Tetragonula carbonaria. Next base: position 5,676,320 of record JAUCRC010000003.1, read on the forward strand.
ACTTCGACGATTCGATTGGATTTATTCCCGTGGCAAGGACTCCAAGGGATGGTGGCACAGGGAAATCGTGAACGAAAAGAGAAAAAGAGAAAAAGAATAGAGAGAGAGAGAGAGAGAAGATAACGGAGAAGAGGTGAAAACGGAGAGGGTGAAAGAGTGATGAAAAGAAAGAGGGAGGAAACGAGAAAGAGGGGAGAAAAAAAGAAGGGTGCCTGGAGGGTTTGCATATTTTTTTTTTCATCCATTTAACGATCAGCCACCGTGGTGGTGGTGGTGGCTCCCTGCAGGCACAGCCAGTCAGCAACCAGGCGAACGGGGCTGGGGTAAGGGGCAGGGTGTGGATTACGAGGATGTGGCACTTTTTAGCGATGAAAAAAAGTATGTCGCATTAATTAAAAGCGACGCCGACGCTGAACGCAATTACGGGGCTGCGCGACGCGCTAGGTTCATTTGGGGCCTCGCATTTTCACCGAGCAACCTGTTTTTCCCTTATTTTTCCTCCCTTTTTTCCGTTTCCTTACCCCCATCGCGGTTCGCGGCCGCTCTCCTGTTTCTCCGGTTCGCGTGCCGCGACTTCGGCGAAATCGTGACACGCTTCTTTGAGAATTATTCCGGCCGAGGGTGACGGCGCCCGTAATTAACGCCCCTCCTCCCTCCCCGTCATTCGAAACGGGAGGTTGGAAAATCCCCTCGCTCGGGAGAAAAAAAAAACAAAACTGAAACGAGTATAGTTGATCGTTGATCCCTACCTCGCGTGAAAGCGAAACGAGAATCTGGATCAAACTCTCGGCTTGTTCGTTCTTTACCGATCAACTGACCGACGAACGTGTGGTGTCGTGTGGTGTCGTGTCGTTGAACCTTTCCAACGTCGATCACGAACGTTCGATGGACGTTGTTTCACGCGCGACACGTTTCTACGCTCTGACGGTGACTCTCCGTTAAGACGGAAGGAAGACGAGAATGGACGCAAACGGGTGAAGAACGAGAGGGGAATGGTAGCCAGCCTGTAACTACGAGGGACGTGCTGCCATGCCCTCTGGCAATTTCCGTCCTCGAATTGAAATGTTATTACGTTAGCAACACGTTTCGGTTATCCGCCTACTTTTCTCTCCTTTCTCTCTCTCTCTCTCTGCCCCTTTCTCTGTTTTTTCTCTCGTCTCGCGTTTCCCGTTTGTCCTGTCGCAAATGCGATTTCGAGTCCAGTGCTGCTCAACGAAATGGGGGAAATGCCTGGATGATGCCTGGAGAGATGAAGGGGAAAGAATTGACAACGAAGAATCGAGCGAAAGAATTGGCGGACTTGCGATTCGATGTGCGATTCGAGTCGCTCGCCAGAAAAGACGAGGAAGCATTGGAAAAAACGAAACGTTTCGAAACTGGTTAATTCCACCCCGAGTGTGTCGTTTACCTTTCCTTCCTTTCTTTTTTATTTTTTTCTTTAATCCCTCGACCGTCCAGCTACGACAGCCGCAATTTTTGTGAAAATCGAATTAAATCCGACTCGATCCGATGGGGGTCCGACAGAGTCGAAAAGTCTTGCTTCGGGGGGATAGGAGGGCAGAGCATGTCCATTACGGCGATCACATATCCGATTGAAAGAGCTCCTCGGGACTCCATTTCGTTCGTGTTCTCGCAAAGCGGCGGCCTCCGATACGGAGGAATGCGGCCTGGATATTCCCGTCCGCACTGGCATTTCCGACTTTCGACCCGATAAAACGTTCGGGCCGAGTGAATGGAGGGAGGAGGGGGGCAAGATTTGTACGGACGGCGAATGGGGTAACCAGAATGCAACCTCGCTTCTCGGAAATCGCTGATTCGAATGTCTTCGACGTATACAACGGCCGGAGTTCTACGTGAACGGCGGTTTCAACGTCGGAAACTTCGACGCGAGCATCGCGCACGCCGCCATCAAGTAGAATAATACAGGCTGCGGCAGCCGACTTGACGCGTGAACGAGGAAGAAAAATATTTCAGCGAACGCTAGGCACTTCGTTTTTTTTTTCATTCGACAGTCTCCGTTGCAAGGCAGTTTTCGTGCAATTTTCATACGTTTGGAAAATTATACGCATACGAATGAAACGTGGACGTTTGGTCGCGTCGCGTAACCCTCGTCTGCCATTTCGTACGTTCCGAGAATGTAACTTACACTTTGCACATTCTAAAGTATAACTTTGCGTTACGTATATATTTCGGAAAATCGTGCATTTAGCCGCGGAACAACGGAATTGAAACTGGCGAAAGCGAGCGAGTCGAACAGCGGCTTTGTCAATGAAATTTCGAACAAAAGGAACTCGAAACAAAAGATTCGCGTGTAGAGATACTCAATTTCGTGCAGACGATATTGCAGGCAAACGACGATAAAACATCCGTAATTAACACGTGGATGGATGAACATTCTTTTTAAGAATGCGCTCGTCATCCGTGCCTTCAGCGCAAGTCAACGACGTTATCAATTCCGAATCATTATTCGGAATATCCACCAGCATTTGTCGAAATCTTTTCGCAACGCGATCGTGAATTACGACAGATTCATTCTCCCTCCCTTTTGCATTTCGTTGATCGTTCCTCTTGCTTTGTTCTTTGCATTTCGTCGTTGTTAAACGCTTTGAACGAGGCGTTCGCGTGTGCGAAACCAATCTGCGCGTAAGTGCGTGTTATATTACAGGCACGAGCCCTTTTTTAATCGACGCGTGAGAAGAAAAAAGTGGCGGAGAGAGAATGGAAAGGAAGGAGAAGGCAGGGTGTCTCGAAAACAGAAACATTCCGGTGGTTTAATGCCGGCGAAGTCGTCCATTCGGAAGAAGAGAGGGGCTGAGGGTTGTTGTATCTCTCGTTCTCTTTTTCTCTCTTCGAGATCAGAAAGTAGAATGAGAATTAAGGGGATTGAGAAATAAGGAGGAAACCATTTTGGACGCTGGGAGTAAAACGCGAGAGCGTACGTGGAAAGAAAGACGCGATTGAATGACGCGAGTTCTCTTCGGAAAAAAAGAAGAAGAGATCAAAGGAGAAAGAAACGGAGGAAGACGGCGGAGATAAGGCGAGAATGACCGAAACCTCTATCGCGACTTTTATTGCGACCGACTGTGTTAATCCGGGCCAGCCATAAATTTATCCAGCGAGAATTGCTTCTTAACCGCGGGGCGCCATCCCCATCGAGGGATTCGACAACCTGTCGAAGTCTTAACTAACGTACGTGATCTTCGCTTCTTCTGCGCTCCATTCGAGGATTCTTCGCTCGAGGAGCGAAGGAGGGGAGAGAAGAACTATCCGAGGGGTATCCCCGGGCTTTATCGGACGAGTTCGTGACCGAGCACGAGCGAAACTCGCCCGAGCAAATCCGGCGGAAGCTACGTAAAATTACCAGTTAGGTCGAGAGGCGTAAACACCCATCGGCTGAACGACAAATATTTAATTACAGGGAGAGATGGTTGATTCGTGGCGTGGCGTAAATGCCACGGGTGCAAGAAGGGCAGGAAGAAGCTCGAGGGAGAAAAAGAAAAAGAAAAAGAAGGAAAAAAAAGAACAAAGGGAAATGGAAGCTTTCAATCTCCCGCGTTCCTCCCATTATCCGCGGCCAACCATTTCGATTCCTCGTGGTTTCTCTCCTATCCCGAGACCAGCAGCTAGGCCGAATTACACCGGAGGTAATTTCTTTCGAAAGCATTAATTAGCCTGTGTTTTCCCGGGCTATCAATTTGCCGCAAACTGCCGCCGCAATTCACGTTCTGGTCTGCGACCGAGTCGCGTGACAAGTTTTCACGAAATTTGACGATACTGTAACTCGTAAATGACCAGCGCTTGCTCGATCGCTTGTTTCGTGAGAGATTGAAACAGCTGGTCATCGCGAGAAACTTGAAACCAGATACTTTCATTTCCATTCGAAGATTCTCGTACGTGGAAAAATTCGAAGATTAAGTTAATTAACCTTCTGCACTATGATTCAATTCACGATGGCGCGTGCCACAAACTCGATAACAAAAGTCGCTCGCGCTTTGACTCATGTAGCTTTTCGGCCATGCGCTTGAATTTGTTGAATCGTACACGCCTTACGATATATACATATATACATATATCGTTAGGAACAACTGGTTTAATTTTGCAAGGTACCTGAGATCTGTTCCGTTGCTTGAAGGTCATATGAAAACAATTTTGAAATATTGAATTTGATCAAAATGGCCCAAATATGCTTATTTTGAGACATGCGTATTTCAATGGTTAAGATCAATATTTCAAATTCAACATAAGCGTGTCAACATGAAGTAGCTCAGGTGATGATTCGTGACATCTGAAAGTAAACAATGTAATCGGTAATACTTTATTTCAATTAGCAAATAAATGCTTACTTCTTTAACACTAGAACTACCGATAGTTAAGACGAGGTTATTTCTACCAAAATTATTCTGATGTCTAATAAATAAAAATGAAATAAAATTCATTATATTATTTCTTTAGTTATCATTGCAAAAGTCATTGCATCGTTGCGGGGAAAAAAATTGTAACGTGAAATAGAAATTTTTAAATAAAATTGTATAAACCAGTCATTTTGACTGGTATGATAGTTCTAGTGTTAAAACGATGTATTTGCACGACGAATCACTGTGCTTCTTATGTTCAAACTGTCCAAATATACCACGAGTCTCTGACTGCCTCTTATGTTACTGGACTAAACTTACCACGAGTTTCGCTGTTACAGGTAATTACAATCGCTCCATCGGGAGAAAGAAGGATCGGTGAGAAAATAAAGTTAGAGAACAGAAGGAGCAGGACGTCGACGACGAAACAGTTCGGAAGCGGGGCGGAGAGAGCGCGTGAATGGCAGCGCGGCTCTCTTCACACTTTGAGAATCTGACTTGCTTGGCTCGCGGTTGCTTCGAGCTCGGGCTCTTTCCGGACCTCTCGTCAGAGTCGTTTGATATTTACGTACCGTGAGTTTTGAGGAAAACCTTATACGCCACTTCGATCCCCCGGCAGGACTTTTACGCCGCGCGTTTCCAAAGCCCCGCGGCGAAGAGAGACGAGTCTCTTCACCATCATGTGTACATACGCCTGTATATGTATATATATATATATATATATATATATACGTATACGTGTACACACATATACATATACATATACGTACATACCTAACCGACGACGGTGCAATTTGCATGCTCGTCCTCGTTTTAAAGCCTACCGGTGATTTCCGGCGTCACAGTTTCTATACCGGCTACGAAAACTCGACCCGGATCCGACCGCGTTACTGTCAATCCCCGTCTCCCAATGAAAATGATCTCCCCCGGAATTAATGAAATATCGACGCCGGATATGCACGTCGTCGGAATATATATTCAAATTGGCCGCGCGCCACGCTCTGTTTTTTTCTTTTCTTTTTTTTCGTAAACAAATCGACCCGCAACTCCTGTTTTATGAAAGGAGTTTTATCGCGTCGCGTCGCGTCTGCAGGTGCGATTTCTACCATTTTCATATTCATGCCAGAGACAACAACGTGTTCGAAAATCACGCGCAAGAGAAGCAGGAAAAAAAACGTGCGACGAAATCTTCCCTCACTAATTAAAAACCACTCGCCAAAAAATGTCCGAACGTCCGTGACAATCGAGGATCCTCTGTCCACGGAAACTGCATCGTCGATTGTTTTTCGTTTTTAGCGCTGTCAAGTTAAGTGTAATTGGGAGACACGTTTCGTTTGCCACGCGTGTCCACGAAGATGACGTATAATCGCGAAATCAATTCGTTAACCTCTTGATCGCATCAGTACGCGCCTATATCTATACCCTAAATAAAAGCGAAATTAATTTCGATTTCTTAACAGTGACATATAGAATTATATTCTATCACTAAAAATATCGAAAAAAAAAATATATATATATATATTTAAAATATCGAAAAAAAAAATATATATATATTCCTTAACAGTGACATATAGAATCATATTCTGTCACTAAAAATATCGAAAAAAAAATATATATTTTATATTTATATATATATATATATATATATATATATATTCTTCTTTGATTTTGGATTTATTCGAAAAAAAAACAAGAAAGAAAAATTCGAAAAGCAAGAAACAAAATTTGCGTGCGAAAACTGTAAAATTCCACTCTGCCCAACTATTTACTTCAAAGCATACCACACCATAAATAAATATTAGTTTCATTGTGTATAATATATATATGTGTATTTTGTAGACTATAAATTTATAACATTTCAAATTTAACAAACGTGCATATAACATTTTTAATTTTTTTAATATTTAGTATTTAATCTATTGTGTGGCAACCCTAGTGAAAAATCAAGTGTCTTTTTTCCTGCAAATTATATTCCAATTGATTGTGACATAATTGATGATTAAGTAAAAAATATTTAAATTATTAGTAAAAGTACATTTTTCTTAAAATTGAAAATACGCGGCGATCTGATGCGCGGTCCTTCAAAAAATGCGGCGATCAAGAGGTTAATAACCAGAAGGAGGAAGAAAGAAAAAAAACGAGCAAAGAAAAGTCACTCTGAGACAACAGGTAGCGATCGTGTTTTTCCTGAAGATATTAAAATATCGACGAATAGAAAAAAAAAGAAAAGAGAAAAAGAAGGACGACCTACTTTGACCCATTGACAAAACTTGGGGGAAAAGACGGAGAATCAGCCGCGAAACGAAACGAGCAAAGGCAGAAGCACGCGTACCGGAGAGCCACGCAGGAAGCCGAGGTCTTTCCTTTGAATACGCTTAATTGCGAGAACAGTTTCGTTTTCAGGAGGGACTAGACGGCCCTGACGAGGAGCACGGAAATGATTAACGACAAAAGGCGTCCTCGTTGGATCGTGGAACAGGAGCGAGACAATCGAAACGAATAAAAGAAGAAATAAATCTCTAAAAACGCGAACGAAATGAACGAGACCCTGTGCAATTATCCTGCGTTGGCATCCTCGCAACTCCAGTTACATCGTAATAGATGGAAACATTTTCGTTATTGTTCCGCGACGTTTCGAATTACATCGGGGGGGGAATTAAAGATAAGAAGAAGAACCGCATCTGATCGTTTCGCAGGGAATACGACTAATTTCAAGATTTACAGCCGCTTTGACAAAGTTTGTCGATAAACCCGAGTGGTTTACGAGCCGGCCTATCCTCGTGGATTAAACGATCAGGATATAAGGGGATTTATCGTTCGTTTACTCGACAAACATCGCGTTTGTTATCCACGATCTTGTCTCTCGCGTCTCTCGTGCAGCTCTCGTAAAAACACGACGCCGAAACGAAGAGCTAAGAGCTGCGAACTAGGCAGATTCAACAGTTGCTGGTAGTTGGTGAGATTAAAATTCTTCGAAACGAAATTTACCTCGGGCAAGTATTTCCATTTCTGTGATGCAGCCTGGAATATCGGGAGGTTGCACCGAGAAAGAGAGAAACAGACAGAGAGAGAAAGAGAGAGAGAACCAACGTGGGATAAATATTTTAATTAAAAGAACACGTCGCCGGCACGACGAGGAGGAAATTCGATAACGAAGGAGGTTCCTTTTGCCCGGATGAGACCGGCCAGTCCTGGAAAAATTAAACAGAGGGATGATTTATTCGATCGATCGGGTAAAAAAACGGCGGAGCCTCGCCAACCGGAGACGATTTGGTTTATTTGGCAAATATATCGAGTCGAGGTGATTCTTGGATTCTTCCTGATTCGGAATGGCGGTGGCAAGAACGAGCTGAACGCTTTTCGGAGAAGGACAGAAACTCTCTGGGAAGACAGACGGGAAAACGAAGAGAGGAAGATCGAAAGAGATGACAGAAACGGGGAGAAAGAGAGTCGAGAGAGAGAAAGGAAGGTGGTAACTGAGGGGGAAGGAAGAGAGGGTGTACGAACGAAGAACACCGACGAAGGGGGAAAGCGTGGGTGGTTGGTCTGACGCAGCAAACAGAAAATAATACCGCGGCCATTGTTCCCGTTTCGCTTTTCTGTGTATGTGTCTCGCTTCATTCAGTCTCCGCTGAACATCTGAAGGGGGGCGGGGGGGGGGGGTCTGTTCTAGGAACCCTTCTCCATTGTCGAGTTTCGCTAGCTCCCTTTTACCTCTCTCGTCATTTCCGTTCGCCTTCTCTTCCTTTCTCTTCTCGCCGGGCATTCTGCCGACATTCTGTCTGTCTCGTTCCTCGTCTCTGTTCAATCCATCGCGCTCGTTCTGTTCGCCATCGCATACGAGTCCTAGCCGCCGTCGCACGAATGGCACACGTATTCCCCATATTTTAGCTAGGCTGTGAAGTGGAAGGAGGAGGAGAAGTATCCGCGACAGATTGGAGCATTTATTCGGCGCGGCTTTAGAAAGCCGGCTATAACGCTCCTTTGTGTCGCGATGCTTGTGCCCTCCCCCTCACCATCGAATAAATCAATTTTTTTCCTTCGCCCACAGCACGATGCGCTTTTCTGCGCGTCCATCACCCTTGAAGACTGTGTTCTCGCACGTCTTTCTTTGTAGAGGATTTTCTACACCTCTGCTCCTCTCGAGATCGTAACGAATCTCGTGATCGAATAGATCATGCGTTTCATTTCTCGCGCGGGGGCAAATCAATTTTATCAACTGTCACATCAATTTTTCTGCTGCATTGGCCGATACGTATTTCGTTTTCACTTTGATCGGTCTCCGGTGAGCGAAAAGTGTAACCCCATTTACGTGCTCGCTTTCAATTGCCCCGTCAAAGACTCTGATTTCATCGCGTTTCTCAATTTTTATCCCCCTTGTCAACAGCGACCTTGAATCGCGCCATTGTTTAACCCCTCGTGAAGAATACGTTTACAAATCGCGACGCTCTACGTTTATTTTTCTCTTTTCTTCTCTCTTTTTTCTTTTTTTTTTTCACTGAACATGGTTCGCGCGCGCGCTTACAGTCGCCCTTCGGGGTGGAAAACAAAACGAGAAGCGACAGGAGGGGAGGAGGAAGAGATCGAAACGTTTATTCAATCGATAGGAAGGGAACAATCTGTCGTTCGGGTAAATCAGCGAAACGGTGTACGAAACTGCTGCTTCGTCAAACGAATTAATTTGCCGAGTAATTTTCAATACGCGCGCGAATGCATCGATTCAATTTCACTCTCGTTCTTTTTGTTCTCTCTCTCTCTCTCTCTCTCTCTCTCTTTTTTCTCCCTCGTTAGGTGCTCCGTTTTCTCGTTTCCGTCGTTGGAAATTATCAGCCGCCGATTGATAAAGACACGAGGCTGTGTCTGTATCTGTGATAATCAAGAAACATGTCGGCTGCGATGCCTCGTATCTCTATCAATCGGCGACTGATAATTCCTCGCGATCAACGGGCCACTGCGTCGAGAACTGTCACGGTTTAACCCATTGGCTGTAGGCAGGAAAATTTAGAGCGTCTTGCTCTGGGAGCGAAAATTTTATTTTAAAGAAAACATGAAATTCTCCAAAATATAATAATACTGAGGTACAGATTTAGTATTGAAATGGCATTTGCAGTAATTTTTATTGAAAAAACAAAGAAAACACTACGAGATAACTCGTAGCTGGCGCCACTGAATAAGATTCATGTGCTGCCCGCCGCTTGCCGCATGTGTTTTTTATTTACAATAAAAATTGTAATAAACAAAGACATTTTTTTTTATACCAATTGTAATCAATCTAAACTTGTAGCGGAAACTACGAGATATCCCGTAGTCGGCAGTTTTCGTACATACGCTTACTACAAGATATCTCGTAATTGGCAGTCAATGGGTTAACTGATAAGAGTGACAAACCCGTCGAATTCGATCCAATCTCTCGGAAATACTCTGCGAGATCGCGAGATACTGTCGGATTAATTGAAAAATCCGACGTGCACGATCTACCTTTAACCTTCTAACGAGAGTTTCGTCGTAATTAAAGACGGTTGTTCGTTAAATTACTTGCACATTTACGAGCACGATTTTCAAAGAAGCAGGAGAATTTCGTTCTTTTTGCGTAGTTGGCGCACTGGAAAACTCACGGGATGAACTTTATAGATAAGCTTCGTCGATATCAACACAATTTTTTGAAATGAAATTGTTTACAAACTACAATTATTTTTGTATATAAACCTGATAAACATTCTGTGAGAATCCACGTGTTGTGTAAAAAGTACTTGATTGATTAAACATTTTCTATAATTGTCGGGCGAGGAGACCTGTTTATTCCCACCTACTACGTGTCCGTGAGACAATTGTCACAGCGAAGGCCAAGCCTGGAAATGTTTGTTTGGTTTAGCCAAGTTTTAATGGCTTAAAACATGAGAATACGGTTGACGAAGATTTCGATATCGTGAAGGAATAATGGAGGAAGTAGCGAGACGCCCAGGAGAGAGTAGCGAATTGTTCGAGCCTGAGAGATTAATATCTTTCGTTATCACCGTATTAGGACCTTTCAGTATCCGTTAATTAACGAACTTTCTTTATATTCGTTTTAAACCATGCAGGTTAAAAAACCATTTTTATATTATTTTTACCTGCACAATCTCGGACGTCGCATACGCATTTCGCGTATTTCCAGTCATTCGCAAAGACGATATCGAGCAGTGGGAAGACAAAAAAATTTAATAAACCCGATTTTTAATAGGCGGTCCCCGAGATTTTTGCTCGGACAGCTCAGTCAAATTATGCCTGCTCGTGTCTCTCCCCCTTCCCTGCCTGACGAAAAAGTACAATATAAACCGGGGGAGGAAAGCGTTCCTTTTTTTGTATCTCTAGCCCGGTAAATTCGTTTCGAACGTAATATCGCGAGAGGATACCTCGAACGAGAATTATTTTTAGCCAGACCACGGGTACGCGGATTATTGGCCCTTTGTGCGCAGGTCTTAAGGGGACCGAACAACCGATGACCGATAAAAGTAGCTTCGAAGCTGGCAAGTTCGATTCAATTTCACCAAGTTTTCGGCCACCGTGTGGCGGCGGAGCGCAGCCAAGTGTTGTCATCAAACTCGCATCCACTTTGCTGGCTCGGGTGGACAAGTGGTTTTCCAACGGGCCGCGAAAATCCACTGCCGTTGCCGTTGCCGGTGTGCTGCTTTCAGCTCCCTCGATGGGGCCGATGCATTATTCCGTCGAATAAGACTGATGGGGAATAGTATTCCAATTAGGGGGCCGTCTGACGCAGAACACAGGCCTCCGAGAGCCTCGGACCGCCATAATGGGCCACCGAGTTTGTCACGTGAATTACGTCGAGCTGGTCATCGTGCTCGTCGAGATCAAAATTTCGACGAAAATGATCGAAGTGCTCGTGTTATCCCGCGACGCGCCGATCGATTAGCTGAACGGAACGACAGCCTCCGTTTTTTGTTCGACGCTAAAGTCGAAGAGGGTGATAACTTCGAGCACGTTGCGCGCGTGCGAACTTAACTTAACTTGACTGAGGTTTCAAGTTTGAAACTCTTTGTGAACTTCTTCTATCTCCGTAACGGGTACTCGGTAGTTGCGTTCCAACTCGAGAGAGTTTCATTCTACTGAAGGGTGCTTTAGTTAATTAACGAACGAATAAATAAATCAGTGTCCGAAACACGAATACACGGCCCGCTCGGAATTTTCACAATTTTTACTTGTTGCGTACAAGTGTATTATTGTTACGTTAAAAACGTATGCCAGACGTATTCGTTACTCCGCGTTGCAATTGTTTTCTAACGATTTATGTAAAAGCTTCAGCCTCACTGCCGGAATCAGTTTCACGAAACGCTAAGAAGAGAAGAAGAACGAGAAGGAAAAATATCGTAATCGCCGACCGTTAGCCAAATAGCGCGACGATAAAGGTATATTATCGTCGGATTAAAAGTGCGGCAGAATGTTCGACGATTTTTACTCGAAAGATCCCGAATGGACGGGATAGTCCATTTTTCTCGGGCGGACCGACGTCGAAATAGGTTTGTGCGAGTCGCGAAACGATTTATTAACGATTCGTGGAGGTTCGAGGACGTGGCACGGTTCGATCGGTGGCAGCCGAAGCAAAGATGGATGATCGAATCGGAAGAAAGCGGACTTTCTTCTGTCCGAAAGGAAGCTCGATACTCTCGCCGATTCCAGCGGATTGCACACGTACCGGCTTGTAAATCTCGCCCTCGGCTCGAGGATCGACAAAAATTTTGTTTACAGCCGGACTTGTTGCTCACAGAATCCCGATTTATCGGTGCGTGACTTTCTCTGTCGATATCGGGGAACGGAAGTCTCTCTTCGTTCGTGCGACGAATCTCGAAGAAGAATCGACGAAATTAACCCTTTGCGGTCGTATTTCTTTTATACTCGTGCTGGTCTGATTAAGTTTTTGTAACATAATCCAAATATATCTCTGAAAAAGGATATGCTTCCAACATGCTCTTTAGTCGAGTTATCCTTCAAATTAGAAATGGGCTAATAATACCTATGTTCAAGGTTACGCCAAAAAACGCGGACAACCGTTTGTCACGTCAACCGAATTATTCTAAATAGACCGTTCAGATAAATTCAGTTTTTCTATTTTATTTTTAGCACATCTATTTGTTTCTAATACAATTGTGAAAAAATCGATGGATTCTAGAATATAAAGGAATATTAGATCCAACGATCTTGCAGCCCGTGGAGAAATTTCTTTTTGATTAAGGTTAATAATCGTTGCGCGTAACATCTTTCCAAACTGTAAATTCATTTATAGCAGTACTCTCATTTCCATAATTTTTCTTTTATTTCGCTGTCGCTCGAAATATCTAATGGTTTCACACGTTTCGTTACTCATACCTTCGTTTCTTTCTTCGTCGAAAGTATTATTGGAAAATTCAAGATAAAAATCATCGTCACTACTTTCAATTTCATGATGCACGACCCTTGACTAACTTTCTTCTTGCTATTATAGGTATAGGTCCTTTATTCAATTTTTCAAAAAGTTAATTTAATCGCACTTAAAACAAAACTACTAAAATCTCAGTAAGAATTACACGTCACACCTCAGAAGCGTGTTGACTTCGTTCATTATACTGTCAGAATGATTCTTTGCTTTGGTGGCTGAGGGCAGACATACGATCGCTAAGGGTTAACAGTTACGCGTCGACGAGAGACTTCTCGTCGAAGCACACAAAAGAGCATCACGGCAAGAATCGCAAGATCCATCTGACCGAGGGAAGCCCGTTCTGTTAATACAGGACGTCCTTAAATTCTTGTCGAGAGGCGAAAGAAGAGGAGAACGTGCGCTCGCCGCGCGCTTAACGACTCTTTCACGGTCTAAATCTTGATAAACAGCCGCAAAGATTGTTAACGTCCCGCCATTATTTAGAGGAGAGGCCGAATTCTCGCGAGCTAGGAAGACTCGGAGCAAAGGAAAGAATCGGATGAGAGAGAGAGAGAGAGAGAGAGAGAAAGAGAAAGAGACAGAAGAAAAAGAAAAAAAGGTAGATGAGAAGAAAAGAGGTTGGACGCCGGCCAGACTGTCAGGGGTTTTCAGGGCTGAATGGTCGATCGCCAAAAAGCCGGATCGTTTATAGGGCTAGGCTGCGAGCGTGGCGAGCGTTTTGTCGCTGTTTGATGATTGAAATGCACGAGCACCGACTAGAATGTCGGAACAGTTGAAATAAACCTACGCGTTGGTGTCTCGCGTTTCTCGTCGATTCGAGCGAGAAACACAAGCATCGTTTCATGGAAAAATCGTCTTTCTTCCGTCTTCCCCCGCAGCCGAGGTTTAATATGCGAGCTTGCCGCGGAAATTTGTCAAACGACTTGTGTCGCGGATCCGTCTGCAAATCGTGCCAAGAGAGAAAAACGGAGGAATATTACCACTGGGAGAGAGTACCACCCAGCCGACAGATATATTTACTCGTGGTCGTGTAATCGCGATTCCTGCGCCACTCACTTCTGCCAACGCGCGAGCTACTTTCGCGATGTCGTCATTGCCCGTCAACGCGAAAAATAGAATAGGCGTCTTCGTTATTCGAAGTGAAGTATTCGTATCGACGATACCTAGCGATACGTCGAGTTCGTTGTTTGTTCGACGGATGTAGAGCGAACCCGGGGGTAAAATCGCGTTCAGAAACGGAATTCGATATGCTACTATTCATATAGAAACTGGCTCAGGGGGGGAGGAGAAGCGCGTTCGTTAAATGTACGAGCATGAACGACGAAAAATGGAAAGCCCGACGTTTCGCCGTCGGAAATATCGATCCGATCGTAACAACCAAGTTAGAAGTATCCGCTATTATCGATATTCAAAGGCGATGCCTTATTAAAATGCATGCATTTATCGTAGCGCGCGATTTCACGGAGGAAAGACTCTCCTTGACCTGAAACTGTTAATTACGCGCCGACGACTTGTCCCCGTTCGATCACGAAGGGAACCGCTCGCGAAATGTCGCGATACGGCGGCGATGAAAGCCGCGGACGGGAAGTATTATCACACATGTTCACCAAGCAGAGAAGCAAATAAACACGCACAGACGGCGATTACTTACCGAGAAAAACGTTCTCGTCGATATCGTCGGCGTGCAGGTCGAGGTCAAGGTCGACCGCCCCGTTGGTCGGAGCCTGATGGCTCCTCTTCGCGAGGTCCATCAGCTCGCTTCGATGATCCAAGTGGCCCGTGGCCAGAAGTTCGGCCAACAGGGTCAGATAAGACGAGTTGAGAGAAGTCGGGCTGGTAGCACGTAGACAGCCGGGCAACCAGAATCCTAAGAGACCGTAGGGAATCACCGGCACCGCTCCGGTACTGACGAAGCCACCGTTCAGGAGTTCGCCGCACAACATAGGTGCAGCGATGACCTCAGCTCCTCCCTCGTGACCTTGCCAACGTCTCGACGTTGACTACCTGCGTCAACAGATTCATACCGGATTAAGCAGAGCCGCGGGATCGCGTACTGGCTCGGTCTAGATCGGGTCGTTTTCAATTGTCGCGAAAATTCATTCGTCGTTATTTCAACGATATTTCTCTTCTTTTCTTTTTACCCTTTGTATTCTCCTTTTGACGTTTAAATCGAAAAAGAGTAAATATATATATATATATATATATATATATATATATATTTACCGTTTATTTTGAAAGTGGTGCAAGTCCATTTTTCGTTGTTTCGAGAAAATTAAAGGTTAGCATATTAGTCAAATTCAAAAGTATAAATTAATTACGTCGAGTCTGGCAATGTTTCTACTAATTTATCAATATGTAATTTGATTATATAAATTTCTCTTAGGCGAATTTAACTAAAATAATATATATTTGCGGGCTGTAAATGGACTTGCACCATTTTTATAATTAGTCAATTGTAAAAATCATTTCAATTTCAATTATGAAAAATTAAATATCAATTGAAATATATTTTGTATTAATCCAATTTTGTTTATAAATAATAACGGGAAATAAAATAGGAGTAGTACTTTTTTATTTTGAACGTTGATTATATTTACATATTGTTAAAAATAACATAAAATATTGATATTATTTATTTACGCTCTTTATGTGTTTTGAAATATTCATGATGAACAGGTATATAAGGTAATAACTGCTCCATTTTCGTATGTAATAGAAATATGTCTATGGAAATTGGACTTACACCACTTTCATAATCAATCGCTACGCTAAATTTCTTTTATTGGCCAGTTTTAAATTGAACAAAGCATTGACATATTTTAATTCAATATTAACTAGTTATAAATAAAAAGTTTACACTGAATTAATCACAAATTATGTGATATCTCATTTTTTTACCAAAATGGACTTATACCACTTTCAAAATAAACGATCCATATATATATATTGTTACGCCGATATGAAGTATTCAGTACACTGACTGAAGATGCTTCCTCGAATCCTAATACCGATATATTTTCCGTCAGCGACCGGCAATGTTTTAAACAGAAAGTCGCAAGCCGAAATGCGCGGACGTTCGCATGATGTACTCCAGATATAGTAAAGTTTTATCTATACAAAAGAGATTACGTTAATTCGCGGGCGATGTCCAAACGATCCTCCGCAAGGCGCAACAATGTATATAGAAGAAGAAACGCGCGAAACGCGAACCGTGTTAAACTGTTCTCGGCGTGCCGAATAATTCAAGGCCGTTACTCTTTCGGGGAGGATCCGACCACGAAGCCGAATAATATCCCGTGACGAAAGGCGCCACGCGCCGTTTAGAGCAAAACTCCGAGACCATCTGCATGACAAAAGAGTGCAGGCACAACACGCTGGACACGCCGCGACCAGAGCACAATACGATTCTGCATAGTTATCGCGAATTTCCCGTAAATTAATGCCACACGCACAGAAGACACCCACTCTCGCGCATGTTCGCGCGTTATCTGACCGAGTGTTCGTGACGCGAGTACACATGGACCGATGAGATAATACGAACCATCTACGATAATACTCGGGATAATATTCGGAGGTGGAGCACTCGGTGTTCGATTCTCGCTCGACTGTTCGCTCGTGAAAGCACCGGTCACCTCGATTTCCAGTCCCGCACGTCACCATCCTGCCTTCCATCGGCGTTTTCGCACGACGGAAACGTACCAACTCGCCGAGAGCGCCTGACAATTCTTCTCTCGTCGACACGTGGCTCGGTCGTAAAGTTTTCATTGGGCGAAACAGCTGGAGATCGAATCCACCTGACCGACGCCGATCCTTCTCGTTTCTCGTTTCTCGTTTCTCGACTTTTCCGTGGAAAAATTCGCGGCAAACGAGAGAGGCGAGAGAGGAAATTCACTTTCGCGCGAAAACGTACGGTTACTCTTGCGAGAACGAGCGCGATCTAACAGAGAAAGAGAGAGAGAGAGAGAGAGAGAGAGAGAGTAAATGGACTGTGACAGAAAGAGAGAACCAGATGCGATCCAATAGCGACGGAGACATTCTTCTGGGTCCGGCCATTCGTCGTGTTGTTCTATCGCGCGATGACGTCACTGGCGAATTGCGCGTGGGTGTGGACACGCCGGATGATCTCACGTTCGCGGCCTGGTAGCAAGAATTTCCAGCTCGCTCGTTTTAACGCTAAACTTACCGATACTTCACGCATACGCATTCCTATATTATATATTCCTACGTGACCGATCAAAGCTATTTCTACTCAGTTAGTAAAGAAAAAGACGTCGTTTTTTGTCGAGCCTGACACAGTCGTAGTAGACAAAGATCGAGGCACATTGGAACCGAAAGAAATAAACACGTTGGGTCATTTTTCATCTGGATGTGAATCTACGTCACCATTATCGCAACTTCTTTCGTTTTATATATATATATATATATATATATACATACAATATTGTAGTATCATAAGTTTAAGTCATTATTTTAGCTGTAGTTCAATCAATTGTTCGTTCAATTGGCCTTTAGTGTGAAGAAATACGTGGGAGACGCGTGACGTTGGCGTGAGGTGGTTTTCTTTAAAAAAAAAAGAGAGAGAGAGTCGATCGAGAAGCAGAAAAGAGTCGATTTGAGTTGTGAAAAAGAATTTTTTTGAATGGCGACCGAGTATATTAGTCTATTGTTTAATCGCCAGCATTATTATTAAATAAATGTTACTTTATATTTAATCTATCTCTACGATATAAATATAAATAAATATATATATAAATTATTGTATATTTACACTGCAATATATTTAAATACGATATACATATAACTTGAATACATGAATACTATATATATTAATGTTTCCCAGTATTATAATACATAGTCGTGTATTATTATGTTTTCGGCTAAAGTCGTGTCACGCACTTTTCATTTGTTGACTTTATAATTTCGGAATTGAATCTCCGAGAGAATATTATTGCAAAAATATATATATATATATATATATATATATATATTTCATCGTTCAACTGGTCAAAGAACCGGTCGTAGTAAGAGATAAGACAGACATGCATACCTTTCTCAGAAAACGAACAACAAGAAAAGAAGCGGATATTGAAAAATTCATTAGCACGTATACTACTATAAGAGAAGTCGCGAAGTTAAACGACGGTGCAATAACGTCGTATGTAAGAAATTCTAAACGAAACTTTAAAAATAGTCGCGGTAGGTTTAGGTGTTGAATAAACATTTGACAGGTCATGGTAGGTTTAGTGGTGATCGATTCGTATCATCGGTCCATGCGTTATCACGCGTTATCGAACCGAAGAAGAAAGTAACCCGGAAAGATTCAGTCGTACCGCGCGCATTTCCGAGTCGAAGAGCGCGAAGAAATCGAGCGTCGAAATACGCGGAGCGCGAAAACCGGCTGGTGAACAATATCGGTAAACTGATCGTTGAAACTGAGGTCTCGACACTCGCACAATGTTTGGCACAATGGCATCTCGAGGAAGGTAGAACGTGGCGTTCTGAAAAAAAAGAAAAAAAAAAAAAACGAACGGCATGGCACGCGCATTTCTTCCCCGCGGATTAACCGGAGTGAACCGTGAACGGATCGAGACGCGCGAGAAATACCCAGGGAAATGATCTCCCGTTAATTCGGATCGTCTGCGTGCCCGGTATATCTGCGACATACATATTTCATGGGAATTCGGATTACACCGCGAGAGAAATCGTAGCAGGTAGAGTTCGAGTTCCAGAAATTCCTGATTGGAATTTCGAAGGGGTGTGTAGCGTGCATTGGCGTAACGCCGCGGCGATACGTCCGGATCGATTACCAATTTTCAACGTGTCCATTCTTGAGGCGAGTGTAACGCGCGGACTGTGAATACCCTTTTTCGGTTAGCTTCTCGGCTTCTCTCGTTTCGCGCGTTGGCGAAACTCGACTTTCGTTACGCGAAACCATTTCACGGAGAAAACGGAACGAGCCTGAGTTCGTTGCTCCGTATCGTTGCTTTGGGAATTACAAGATGCAGTTTGCGCAACCGTTCGACCGGAATACGCACAGAATACGCTATTACAAAGCGGAGAATGCTGTGCGAGCAATTGTTTCATAGTCATCTTTCGTTAATCCAACGTCAGTTTCGGAAACAATTGTTTCGTTCGAACGCGAGCGAGATATCGGTTCGCTGTACTGAGACAGAGATAGAAATAGAAAGAAAGAGAGAGAGAGAGAGAGAGAGAGAGAGAGAACTACAACGAAATGATTTAATTTTCCAGAAACAGGTGCGCATCGCTACGCTACTGCAAGACGGTGAATTCCGGGCAAGGAAGAACGATCTTTTACGATGCACTATTTTCGCGAAAAAGCATACTGTGCACGGCGCACACGCGAACGGAATATTCTATCGGAAGATAACGTTGCAAAATCTTGAACAGTGACGTGACTCGGTCCGTGAATTTATTCTGAAAAACGCTCGACGAGGGATACGACGTGCATGTTACGTACGTGTAACGTTCGCTCGGCAATCTAGTCGATATAGAATGGCGCATCGTGCGATATAAATTCGTTTTAATGATGTCGTTATTAAGGATTAATGAACCGTGAAGCTTATTTCCTACATTTAAAATTGAAACGATATTCCAATTTGTTAAACGCTTGCAACGTATTATAGATACGTTGAATTTTATATATTTATATATATATATATATATATATTAAAAATAATATATATTAAAAATAATAGTATATAATATATATTTAATTTTATAATTATAAATAATATATATATATATTTTTTTTTTTAAATATATAAGCAGCCGAAAGTGCAGCCGCGTGCACAGACGATTTTTTTTTTTGCTTTTTTTTGCGATCGACGTTCTAATTTGCGATACAATTCGTTAATATTCGCGGAAACGGACGTGCCTGTTCATAATGTTTCATTGCCACGGAAGCCGCAACTTTCCATCCGCCAGTATTAAATTTCGTTTCGACTCCGATCCGAGTAACAAGTTTCAAATTGATTGGCGGCAACGCGCGATATAGGTGCAAATATTAACAATACATTCCCCCCCCCCTCCCTGTCAACATAGCGCGATGTTTGCCCACGCGTCTCGCCAAGACATCACAATAACGAGCAACATACGGTTTCCCCTGTCTTTCGAAAAGAATAACGACGCAGCGAATAACGAGTATCGAATCGATTCTTTTCAACTCTTTTTCTCCCTCCCCTTTTTCTTTTTTTCTTTTTTTTTTTTTAATCGAACGACACAAAACACGCCATCAGCGCGGCGCATAAAATGTGAAAACAATCACGGCCGGCGATCGAGAGGTGCAAAATTGATAAACGCGCGGCCGTTGCCGAGCGTTGAATCGACGTTGAAAACGGGGTTGAAACTTACGAAACTTCGTTAGCTGCT
Source organism: Tetragonula carbonaria (assembly GCA_032399595.1). NCBI lineage: Eukaryota > Metazoa > Arthropoda > Insecta > Hymenoptera > Apidae > Tetragonula > Tetragonula carbonaria. Next base: position 5,696,471 of record JAUCRC010000003.1, read on the forward strand.
GCAGTTCGTTTTTCCTCGCGATTGCACGCGATTCGGATAATGTTCATGATCGTAGAATTACACTGTTACCGGTATGAATGAATCATGACCGGCTAGGAATACCGCGATACCGATACTGAGAAGTTTGCAGATAACAGCGGGAAAGCAGGAGGGGGGAGGGGGGAGGGGTTGAAGGAAGCCATCGACCAGGAGCGGCAGACGAACGGGCGCCATGACCACCCCACTCCATCCTTTCCTTTGCTCCCTTTATTCAACGGCTTATCCAAAACTGGAACAAGCCCCGTCGCTCGGCTCTGCGAGCCACGTACATACATACGGTGGCATGTACGAGCACTGGGCACGAGATATTCGTTCCACCTTCGTGGCCATTCATAAAACAACCTTAAACGCCGCTCTTAAACCGCTAAATACGCCGTGATTTATAACGTTTATGGCGTGTACTGCCGTTCAGCGGACGATTTCACGGATCGTTAAGCCGGCACGAGGCGGCTAAGAAGACGAAGGAACGACGTGCTCTGAACAACGGTTGGATAATATTTTGATTCGTGCTGTCGACTCTCTCTCTCTCTCTCTCGATTCCGTTCCACCGTGCAATTTCCATTCGCGTGGCGGATTTTCCGCGATTTACCGCTTGACAAATTATCGGGACACAACGTTCCGATTGCGAATACGTTCCACGTCCCAATTTCCCGCCGGCTAGACACACACTGTCCCCGCAGGGCAGATGATCGCGCACCGCCGATGCATAAAGGGAATCGCGAATTTTCAAACTCGTCCGCAGCTGCGTTGTTTTGCTGCTACGAATTCCTCCTGCTCGGCCGCCATCGGCTTCGATTCCCGAGGGCCGTTGAACTCTTGCCGCATTCACAAAGTAGTCGAAGTTGGCGCCGGGTCGATAGATATATAAACGAGTGGTAAGTTTTCTCTCTCTCTCTCTCTCTCTCTCCCTCTCCCTCTCGATACAGAACCCGGCGAGCAACACTCTTACGTACGAGAGCACGTACACACCGTGAATCCTGGTCGGGATCGTTTTCACCCCACCCGTGTCTAGGTAAACATCGTCGACGCGTCGTTACCGGCTCCAATCTCGGCTGTGCCCGCGAAAATCCGGCGGGACTCGATATCACCTGCCGGAAAATCGTGACGTCGTCGAACCGTCGAGCTTATATATGGTAAACTCGATATCGCTCGATGCCGCACGACCCTGCTAACCTCCGCTAACATCCAGCCACCGTACTACCCTACGGCCGTACGATAGACTACTCTCCGGTTTGATAACCTGCTACCAGCTAGGCGACGTACGTATGTACGTAGGCGGTACTCCTACGGAAAATCAATCAAAGCGGGACCGACGCTGATGTCAAACGCGCGACGACGATAAAACATTTGCACGGATGGGGCGCGCGTGCGATTAAAAAAAAAAAAAAATCCGTGCGGACGTGCTGGCCCAAGTTGCGCGAGTGCTTCGGGGATAGAAACGAAGAAAGAGAGAAAAAAGAATGAATTGAAACGATGAAAGAGAACAGAGAGGAGAAAGAGGGGAATTCCCACCCGCGAGGGAGAGACGAGAAAGTTGAACGAATTTTTTTATCTCGCTGCACACCGCGTCTAAAAGTAGCTAGTCGACTCGATAAGACGCGAACGTCGTTTGCTCCCCCTTAACACCGAGGGGGAAGAAAGAAGAAGAAGAAAACAGAACGAAATCTTCTAAATCGAAGATGAGTCCCGCACCGACAAGAATCGCGTCATTAAGATTTTTTTGATTTGAATGCAAATAGGCTGTCAGCTGTTCGCGCCTTCGTTCCGCCCGCCCTTCGGGATGTTTCGCGTCGTGAAATGGAAATGGAGTTTACTTTCTGAAGCAAAACGCATCCCTCCGCCACGAGCTTCTATAATCAGCTTCGCGTGCAGAACAACGACGAGTCTTTTCCCTTTGCGTTCTTCGTTTTCTCTTGCTCTTCACACCATTATCTCGACCAGAGACAGCATATGTCCGTTCGATCTCGTCGCTGGAAGCTTTCCGCTCGAATTAAGATCACAGATTCGGTGGAGCTGCCGGGTCAAGGGACACGCGGGTCCCGGTCGAAATGGATTTCACCAAAGCGCCCGCAACAGCGGCCAGGTAAGGCAAGACGTAATTCACTGGTTTCTGCTTGTTACACTGGTCGTGCGATGCCCCTCGGTTCACCGTGGCGTATCTCGTAAAGACGACAAACCCGACGTAATTTTATCCCGTCTGGCCGCGCCTATACACACACACATACACACACACACACACACACACACACACATATGCGCGCGTCTTTCTTTCTTCTTCGACCAAATGAGATTTTACTTCGTGCCAGGTGAAAAGGTACCTTCTTCTCGCGAGGCGCGTTCACTGCGCCCGCCGATGAAAATAAAACAGTCCGCGCGACTGAACCCGCATTCCCCACCCTCTTCCCCACTTCTTCTCGCGTTGCAACGCAAAGGCGAGTTGTACCTTGGCAGACATTTACCTCGTATAACAATTTGTAAATAAATTTTCGAAAGTGAGTGTCCTTTCGTCTTTGGCAGATAATGGATTTCGATCGATGGCGTGCAGCTCGTTTGGCCAGTTAAAGAAATTGAAAATAATCAATGCAAATAATTTTGGTTTGAGAAAATAATGTTTGTTTGATAGTTGAAAATTGGTCATTAAAGACTTCGAGATGAATATCAATGAAACCAAAATGAAAAAAAAATCAATGGAAATTAAAATGAAAATCGAAATAATTTATTATCACGGCAGAATAATTTGTCTTTTAATAGGACTCGTTTCTCGAACATTTGTTCCGTTAATGAACAAAATTTGAGGACATCTGTTGAAGTTGCAAATGAGAATATTCTCTTTACTGATAACCAAAACGGGAGGGGAGTGTTACATTTCACAGATACTTGTTACAAATATATAATCATGGCGCGTATCTGAATTTCTTTTATCATCGTCAAAAATATTCACTTAGCGATATCCACTTCAACTTATGTCTGATAGATAAGCGTGGCAACTCTGCCGGTAGTCGCAAAATGAGAAACAGCAAATATAAATATTGGACGTTATACCTCGAGAAGCCGGTTATTTCTATCAAGATCAAATAACAAATAAAAATCCTGGCAAATGGTAAATAATTTATCCCGCGAATGTGACAGACGAATCATTTAACTGGAAGAAAATTAATCGAACTTTTACATGAAACACCTAACGATAATAATAATAATTTCGTTACTTTACAAGTAGATCGGCTCCGAAATAACTGTAAAAAGTTATACGAAAAATAACGTTGAAACTTAAAGATTCGACCCAGGTCGAATTCTGGTTCATCCACGTTGCATCCTCGCGCCGGCTGAAATTCTCGAATTAACGAGAAAGAAAGGAAGGAGAGAGTCAAGGGAGGAGAGGGCTCGCGTCACTCTCCGCGAGCGAACCGGAGAACCTGTGGGCAAGGGTGAAACGGCGTTCGTGCGGGATGCATGGCGTTGGAAGTACGCATTTAGGAACGTTGACTTCGCGTGCCAAGGATGAATCACGAGACGTGATTCCATTTTACCGCGCAGCAGCGGCCGACGTCGTTCGTCGTCGAAAACAATACCAATCCGAGGAATTAATACGAACAATAACGGAATGGACGCGAGCAAGCGGTATCGCGCTTCGATCGGAGACCAACAACGGCCCATTACACACGATCGAAGTGGTGGCCTGATATCGCGATAGCTGGGCAATGGGATTTGCCAGTGAGTCGGAGTTATCCTCCTCTCACGAAAGGAGAATTTACATGGGGTGGGGATAGCTGCACGCAGGTATCGCTAACGGCGAGGATGTTACACGTTAGCGAACGTATATCGAATGTATTTGACGTTTCATTGAATTCCTCGCGTGTCATCGTTGGAAGAAAATTAGGATGCAGATTAGTATCAGAAGCCTCGAAGCCATACGATCGTTGGTTAAGGACAGGACCGATCCGACAATATATTCACCGCTTTCTCGTGGCTCGTGTTGTTCGCGGGTCATCAACCTCCCTCTCACCATTGTATCCCGTCACGCGCGATTCGCGACATTTCGACTTTCTGTGGAAAGGAGATGTCGTGCCTCGTTGCATTACAATTTATTTGCAATTTCGCGAAGGAGAATTTTTAAACCCATTGCCGATTCGAGCCATTCGCCATGCCAATTACCAGTCGATAACGTTGCGTGTCCTCGACTACGGTCGATCGTAACGATTAGAGATCAAGAAAGAAAAAAAAAAAAAAAGAAAAAGAAGGATCGGCGTGACTGCGTGCAAATCTCACGAGAGGACGATCGTTAATCCCCGGGTTTAATAATCGTTTCGGGCTGAACGTCCCGCCCAAACGATTTTATCGTTTGATTTTATTGTTGCGAGAATCGTCGGAAGAGTTTTTTAATTGAGAGGGCGTTCGCGCATAACTACGTTCGTTAAATTTGCGCTGTACCTTCGCGGATGAGCGAAGCTGCGCGCTATTTTAATTAAAAGTTTCTGTTTAGTTTCGTTCTACGAAACAGAAATTATGCAGCGCATTTAGAGCGCGAATTCAAACTAAAGCGATGAGGTAAACCAGCAGGTAAACCCTAGGCTAGTGGACAGGGCAGCGGGGTTGATTGATCGCGTGTCAGGTTCCAGCCAACCTGGCGCCAGTACAGAGTCTCTCAACCTGGCGCCACGATAGCTACCACGCAGCTCGTTTCAACGACATCTGTTCTCGCTTTCTTATGTCTGCACGACATTCAGGCATAAATTTCCTGACTCGTGACTTTTCTTCGATGATGCATACTAAATGATAAATAAATATATATATATATATATATATATATATATATATATCCGAGGCAACTGTGGAGAACGGAATGGACCTCGAGGGAACGAACGAATGAATTTTCGTTAAGCGTTGAGCGATCGTCTCTTTCTAAATTGGAAATCTGGAAAAAAAGAAAAGAAAGGAAGGAAGAAATAGTCGACTAAAGAGAGTCGTGTCGAAATCGAATTTTTCCACGTTTGAAACTGCAGCTGAATAGAAATCACGACTCTATCTATCGTTTCTATGCCAGATTTTTCCTGCCAGTCACTTACTCGTTCGATCTTTCTCTCTCGTCGAGGCTTCCCGCCCCGGAGTGAACCTTTCATTTGATCGACGAGTGACGTTATCGCGGCTAATATTGGAGAGAGAAAGAGAGAGAGAGAGAGAGAGAGAGAGGGGGGCAACTCCGCTACTTCCGAGCGATCTGACTCGCTCCATCAAACATTCATGCTGTTGGCCGCGAGCTCGTGTCGCCGCTCCATGAAAATACGTCCGATAAAATGCACTGACCTCACTCTGCCGGTGGTACGCTTTTGTGCACGATACCTACGACACTGCCAACCAACGCTAATATTCCTAGAGTTAGCTTCCGCTTTTCCGTTGTACAACTTTCTCGAAAATCGTTTATCGCTCGTCTCAGCTTCATCATTCTTTTTCTTGTTTTTCTTTTTTCTTTTTCACATCGAACGTATTTGCGATCACCTATATTTATGATTAACACGTTGAAAATGACACACTGATATCACATGACATTCTCAAAACATAGATCTCTTATTACGTGACAGATATTGTATTGAAATATTATCTGCAACAGATAAGTTGAAGCATTAGGTCGTTTTTTTTCTTTTTCAAATTTAATAAACATTGCCGTCTAGTGACAATAATTTAAAAACAAAATGATTTGAATAAAATAAAATTTTGTAGAGTATCAAAAAAACATTACTTATGGGTATCCCTATTAAATAATCATGGATTTATCCGAGGGTCGCACAGTGGGGGTTGCACTTTTTCGCGCCGTGAAATGAGAAAAAATAAAAGATGGCGGAAAAAACACTAGGATCGGGCGACGATTTCGTAGATGAATCCAAAACAATAAGATAAAACAAACGCAAAAAATTATACCAAAAAAAAAACGAAGACTGTGCAGATTCACTTTTTCTTTGTTTGCAGTGCTTCAATACGATATATCGCGAATATGAACGAATGATATTGCACATTCACGCATTATATGTGCGAATAAAACTATTTTTCTATGTTTTCTGAACTACGTTGATTTCTTCACGCTTTATTGCACAATAGTGACGAAACTAAATAAATTTGAATAAATTTAGAAGTATTAACATTTTACTCGAATTATGTGTTTCTACTGATCTTAGCATCCGCCGGTCACTGTGGCAAATTCAGCGCCGGTGACTACCCCCAATGGCATTCAACGTGTTAATTCGCTTTTCCGGTTGATCGATGTACGAAACGATTAGCAGAAACACTCGAGGATCTCTGGAATATCCAATTAACCCTCGATTAATACTGACGTGTCGTAGATAATTAGCAATAGTTCAAACGTGATTGCGTTCAAACTAGAATTGCGGCATTTATCGCGTTGGATACAAACGAATGCGAAATGCTCTAAAAAAAATTGAAGTTGCCCGCCGAGACCAACGACGTGTTAAACCGATTGATTTCGAAGTACTTGGGGGGGGGGGGAGAACTTGTTGCAAATGCGCCGCGCCACTCGGAGGATGACCTCGGCGTAATTTTAAAAACCGTGAACGTCGGGGAGGCGAGGAAAGAGGATGGAGACTTCTGCATGCAAAGAGAGGAGAGTGAACTCTAGACCACTTCGTCACACTCGAGAGAAGACAGAGAGGGCACACGGCAGCTTGTTCTAGTTTACGGTTCACGGAACGAGAACGTAGAGAAAACTCAGCTACCTCAGAGTTGTCACGTGGCTAAGAGGCTGCCCCCGAAATTGTCGAGAGAGAACTGTCTCTCTCTTTTTGGATTTCTTGTCGAAATAAATCCTGAAACGGTTGCTCGCGCAAACCGACTGCTAACTTTCGGGCCTGGGACCAGCCGCTGAACGAGATGTAAGGAAATTAGGCCGCGCGTATGCGCGTTCCAGATGAAAGATGCCTTCGTATCAAGATTTCAAAGAGAGCAGGAAGCGTCGCTCGAAAGGCGTTTTGAGAAGTTGATGTCAAAGTGGAGAAAGAGGAATCAGCAATGCTACGAGTTGCAAAAATATCTATCTTCTTATTTCTCTCGTCTGAACCGATACAAAGTTTCGCAATCGACTTGTAAAATTTGTCAACATCGTTCGAAAAAAAAAAAAAAAAGAAAAATGAAACTCGCAGAAGCGAATATCGATTTTCATGTGACAAACTGTAGCAAAACATTCGTTGCAAGTCATCCCGATTCGACGTATCCAAGTTGTTTTTAGCATTTGGTTTGAATATCAGTTACTGATAAGTGTATTTTTCTCGCTACTATTTATCAATTACACGGTTCGTGATAGTGCGGGAGAATGACGCGCACAGACTACTATTACAAGAACGTCGTCGAGGTATACATCAGAAAACGCTGGATCTGCAGACGTTCGCTTGAGAAATGTAAATACGCTCGACGTGCGTGTTAATATGCAAATTAATTCTTTGGTGGTTGAAAACTCCCTCGTAACTAATCTCGTCTTCCTTAAATGTATATCCAACTGTTAGTGACTTCTGATAACGAGTGCCTCTCGTTATCAGAAAATTCGGATTCAAGTGCCTCGTGTCGATATAATCTGTCGATTCAATTGCCCAATTTAACACTTGAAATTGAAGAATGAAATTTTTCATTCTTCTTTAATCCTTCTTTAATCAGAGAATAAAATTTTTCATTCTTCTTTAATCACTTCTTAATAAGTTAAAAGGTGTCACGTTACAAAGATCTTTTTAAATAGATATATTAGGAGATTTAACAATAACGATTTATTTAAATTTATGCATAATAAGATTTTTATGCATAACGATCGTTTGCATTTTTGGTTAACAAATGAGAATACAATATATTTCTCAAGTTATTTTATTTTCTTCTTTCTTCGTTTGTAATCAACGTCGCCGCTGTTAAACTCGTTTTTTTAAAAATATAAGTGTGCGCCGCCATAACATTGCTCTACTGTAAATTAATATTTGTAACAATTTGTAATAGTCAGAAATATATATGTGAAGGTATCAAGGAAGAGACCGATCATTTATAATTAACCTGGAGTTAATTTATCCTGACGTGAGCAGAAACAGAAATCCCTTTCTATTCCGTCGTTCTTCCACTTCGTTGCGAATATACCGAGTTTATATTCCAGTATAAATTATGCGATTAGCTTCGACATCGACGTATTGTCGGTCAACCGATTTGGTAGCCGTGTCGCCACTGAAAACCATCCGTCTATTTTATTACGTTTCGTGGAAAGCGCGACGCACATCGTCGCGCGTGAATAATCCCGCCATTAATTTACAAACAACAATCGACGCTACGTTCGGCGATGCTCCGTAGTACAGAGGGACTCTTTCTAATTAAATCACCGTTTAGCGCGTTTCCACGTTCACGTTGATTTATCGCTGAAAGAATTCGCGACAAGGTCCGCGCCGAGGTTCGGCAGGCCATTATTCATCGGAAGGACCGGTGCATCTGCGGTGAACATGGTGTAATTCCTCCGAGGAACGAGGATCCTGAGGAAGCGTCAGGTGGTTCGCAAACCACACCTGATCGATAGAAACGCGGTCTAATGACAGAGTGGCCGCCCAATATACGTCTTACATGAGAACAACCGTACGTGATGGTAATCGATACATTTGTCATCGGTTGCTAGTAGAACTATCTACTCTCTCTCTCTCTCTCTCTCTCTCTCTCTCTCACGCCGCCGAGACATTCTTTTCACGTACGTGGAATATTCGTAACGCGTCGCGAAAGTTTACCGCGTCGCCCGAAGAAGTTTCTCGCGAAACTAGATTCGTTCGACGCCGCGAAGTTACGAGACCGCTATTTCTCCGGGATACAGCGACTGCCAAAGTTAACGGCGAAACAACGCGGCAGACGTAATTGCAAACAAATTTAGATCAACTTGCAACACGACCCGTAATAGCGGGAACTTTCGAAGACAGGTAAATTTCTAACTCTTTGAATAAACGTTGGTGTTAAGGACAGTGACGACTGGTGTCGATCATGTACTGTATATCCCTTGGGATTCGAAGGCCCGTGTAACTTTCAGCTCACATACTGATATATCGATACTTTATTAAATAATTGAATACTGTTTTCCACAACATAACGTATACGCCTTTTTGTACAATGTTTCTTTATTAACATTCTTGATAACAGTCATATCACCTCTATCCTGAAATGTCGTAACGAAATCGTGTAACTTTCAAGTCACATACTGATATATCGATATTTTATTAAATAATTGAATACTTTTCTTAAGATGGCGTATACGCCTTTTTGTACAATGTCTCCTTATTAATCAGTGCAACATTCTTGATAACAGTTATATCACCTCTATCCCGAAATGTCAGTTTTATTATTCGTTGTAATAAAATTTTGCGAAACAGCTGAATTCATTGTTAATCTGTAGTATAGGTTGATATTTGTTGATTTTACGTTACATAAATTTCTTTACAAGAAAAATATTCGGCCTATAGAGAGTTAACGTAAAATCAAAGCAAGATGGCTAATCAAGAATGTTAAAACAATGACTGTTGCCTCTTTGGAGTTACGTGAGTGTTGATTACTGATAATACACGGCAACTAAACTAGCGAATGACTTGAACTGAACTGATGAACTGACTGAACGAATGAACTGACTTATCTGATCTAATCTGTCACGAATTCTACGCAATGTCAACCTTGTATAAGGTTCACTCTATTGTATGATTGATAAAGTAAGGGCTAAGAAACTGTCAAGAGCAAGATCAGCCCCATAAATTAATATTCGTAATTACTTTATAGGCCTAACTGCCCAGAGATGCATCTCTTACATTATGTTTATATGTTGATTGGCCCAAGCTATAGGCTTAAGAAATGTGTCTCCTACATCCTTGGACTAAACAGTTGGAATGCGCGAAATAGAAATTTATTAGCAAGTTGCGAAATTATCGATCGGCTACGCGTCAAGACGAAGATTTAAATGGAAATCCGGAAGCACGTGATCTTGTGAACGAGAGGAGGTAATTCCGCTTGGATAGGGACGAAAAGTACTCCTTACATCGCAGGAAGTTGTTACGACTAAAGTGGCGTACTTTGGATATTCCTCGCACGTTTTTAAAGTGTCCCGTGTCAAAGAGTTCGCGAAAACTCTTTCAGGGGAAGCGGCACGAATCGTCGTCCACTCCCCAGAGAGAACTTTCCTGAATTCGTTTCAACTGGATTTCCTGTCCTCCAGTCACCTCTAGGAATACTTCGCCAGAGCGTACACACGTACGAGGAAACGTACACACGGAGTACAAGTTATAGCGAGATGTATCTTTGCGGAACAATATTTCGTTTCTCTCTCTCGTGTGCGTGTGTGTGTGTGTGTGTGTGTGTGTGTGTGAGATCTGCGTGATCCGTGCTCTGGCGCGCAGCCGTGTTTGACGGAGGAGGATATATACACGAAAAAAGGGAAAACAGACGCCACGTATTATTACCGTCGAATCAGGTTTCATTCAGCCAGATTCCACTCGAACTGGAAACTCGTTCCCTGGCAAATCCTCCCGGACCCGGATGTTTCTAAGGTTTCAGCGCGAAGACCGGCGCGCCGGAGTTTTTGTCATTCGGCTGCGAAACGAGCGTCTCCCTGTCAACTCGTTCGAATCAACTTTCGGATTACGTTCCTTTTTTCTTTCTTTCTTTCTTTTTTGCTTCCATTTGTCCGTTCGAACGTTTCGCGATCTGACGTTACGCGATTATCGAAGACCCGGCTGACGGAAAGAGAGGAGGGGCAGAATTAGCCCTGCGGAGAAAAAGAGGGTCGGCAACGGGGTTCGTTCGGAAAGAAGAGAAAATGAGAGGGGAAAGGATAGTGGTGGGATCGTTGGGTGAGGGGACGCGATGGCGAGAATAAAGCAGGGGTGGTGATCGATTGCGTCGGTACATGCACAATAATAGGGGGATGGAGTCATGTATCCGGGCTAAACAGCCCATTTGCCTCACACAATGGGAGCGACGTTGCTGCGGGCTCGACTTAATTACCAGATGCTGCCTCTGGCAGAGACCAGCCAAAGGTAAAGAGAGGCGAGAGGACACCTTATCGGCGAAGCGGTCTGCATCTAACCTCCATTTAGCAGACTTGCACGGACGAGCGCAAAATTCACCGCCGAGAAATCGGTCGGCCCTCTCTCGACAACTGTTACATCGATTCTCTCTCGCGGCGCTTGAGTATATTGTGGAATGATTTCGACGGAAGTTTGACGAAATTTCTACGTTACCCCCTGCACGAAATTTTTTGAAAGAGAAAATTCCGGACAAAATACACCAATTTCATTTCAAGTTTTATTACACGCAATTTATTGATCATTTATCTTCTGCAGAACATTTCACGTGATAAACACGTGATTTTAATTGGAAGGATTCTGACTTCTTCTTTTATCTTGCTGCGCAGATAAAAATCAATGCAAATGGCGGGAAAATTTCAACGAACGACATACAAAACAGTAGGAGGTGCTTGAGTAGAGAGTCGAAGATTAGATAAATAAAGTAACTCGTCCGAGAAACACCATCGGTGTCAAACCGATTATGCATTTCCGTCGAGATCAACGTATATAACGACGAATTCGACGCTACGTATTGTTCCGTATTGTTTCTCGCGATCAAATAGAAAACGTTGCTTGCCGGCAAATTGCTCGCGAAGTTCGAGCATCCTCGTGGATGCACTTTCGTTACTTATCTCTCGCATAATACGCGCGCTGCATTTCGAAACGGAACAGAGTAAGAGTTTCCCCGGGAAACAAAACAGTTTTCCAATAGTTTCGCTAGTGTGAAAACGAACAGAGTTCGTAGAGCCTAGCCATTAGTCTAGGAGAACAGTGGCTCTCTCTCTCTCTCTCTCACTTGCTTCTTACAGGAGTGTATCATTGTGGAAGAAGGATAAATTGCAAATCTGCGTAGTACTTACCGAAGTTTTCATAAAGTTCACCGCTTCGTAAAGGCCGCTGCATTAAACAGAGTAGAGCTGCAACAGAAAACATAGGTTGCACTTTCAATGCGCAATTTAAATAAGAACACTGTGCAGCAGAGAGGATTTGGATGACGTGAGCTATCAATTAAATAATGGCGATAACAGTGTCAAAGTTCTGGGCTCGTGTGTTCCAATGTCAAATCACTTGAAGCTTTATATGCGACATCATACTCGTCCCCCATTCTGACAAATTCGCGCGATATATAACGTTGCATATAACGTGAACGTTTAATGAACACAACACACGCACGAGAGTCTCACGATTTCCACGTTAGAGATTAACCAATATAATTTAACGCTACTAGAGTCTTTTTATCGTGTCGGTTACACGTTTATTGTGAAGAAAAAACAAATTTATATCTATTTACGTACGAGATTTAATTTTTATAAAAAAGTATACGTTTAATCATAGATTTTCGATAAGAAATCTATTGATTTAGGAAAACATTTCAGTTTCAAATGATAATAGTTTAATTAATTTCGCTCTATACGATTACTGCGTCTTTGAATTCACATACATGATCGAAACAAATAACAGCACGGATTTGTAAACTACTATCGTTTCTATATCATTAGCGTTCTGCGTGCTAGTGTCTATGTCACATTGAGACAGTATAATTATCAGCACTGTTATCTATACACGTACGTGTATCACTTTCGCATATATGTATGTGTATATATATATATATATATATATATATATATATATATATATATGTACAAATTATTTTCCAATAGCTTTCTTTCAATATCAATAAATTGTTATTATTAGACTACAGATTTTCATATATCAGTGAATATAACATAGAAAAACGTATAAAACATTCCAACAAGAAGAATTCCGTCGATTTAAATACTATATTTTAAATTGCGTGTGTAAAAAGATGGATTCACAGTTCAATAAATTAAGAATTAGAGTAAAGAATCTTCTTAATCATTGCTCCAAATTTATCAAAGACTACATATTTCTTCAAGTCTTCACACAGACTTACAATTCCATCATCAAAATTTTTACACACACACACACACACACACACACACACATACATGTATCGTCGCATGATTTTTCTGTGTACTATCGCTAGAGAGCGTAAAAATAATTCACATTTTCCCCACCCCCCTACGTTTCTGAGACAAGCAATTGTAACTGAGAATTTTGATTACGTATAATGTGCGCAACAACGTACAACGGAGCAGAGTGGGAGAAGCGTTTCGAGCATCGCAGCTTATGTTAGCTGCCTCTGCGCATTACGTTTCCGAGCTACTGTTAGAGTTGACCTGTCATTCCCCCGGATAACATACTTGACAATAATCGTTTCTGTGCCGTGTTGAAAAATGTCGCCTGCATTTTTTGCGCTTCTCGCGGGCGCGTTCTCTCTACTTTGCTTTTACCTGCATCTGAAGTACAACTATTGGAAGAGAAACGGGATTCCAACTATCAAAGGATGTGTCCCACTTTTGGGCCACTTATTGCCGATGATAACGAGACGAATGAATTTCTCCGAATTCGTTCGCCTGGCCTACGAGGAGAGTAAGGATAGCAGCATGGTCGGGTTCTACAAAGGAACGAAGCCAGTTTTAATCGTTCGGGATCCTAATCTGGTGAAAACCGTGCTGCAAAGTAATTTCACCAACTTCCACGAGAACGGGCTCAAAGTTATACCAGAGGCGGATCCTCTTTTATCTAAAAATCCGTTCTTCTGTTACGGAGAAGCATGGTCGACTGGCAGGAAGCGGCTGACCTACGCGTTTTCCAACGTGAGACTGAAGACTCTCTTCGCAGCTGTCAGCGGAGTGTGCAAGAAGTTCGAGGACTTTCTGAACAGGCAACTGAAAACGTGCAACAAGTACGAAGTCGACATGAAATCATTGTTCTTGAGGTTCACCGGCGAGGTTGTGGCGAACGCTGGTTTAGGCATCGAGGGATACTGTTTCGAAGATGACTCTGAGGCTGGCGCGCTTTCCTTTCATAAACTTGCCGGTAACACGTTCGCGGAATCGTTGGCAACCATAATCCTGTTCCATTTCTCGAGTATCAATCGTCTGCTGAAGTTCAGTTTCATGCCTAAATCAATGGACGAATTTTTCCGGAAGGTCGTCAGCGAAAATTTGAAAGTCAGACGAAACGACTCGACACCTAGGAACGATTTCCTTCAACTGATGATCGACATGGAGAAGACCGGTGAGGTGATCGACGAAGAGAGTGTATCGGCACATGCAGTTTCCTTCTATGTTGACGGAACCGAGACGTCCAGCGTTACGCTGAATTACATCGGTCACAACTTGGCCGCTCATCCGGAGATTCAAGAGAAACTGAGAAAGGAGGTGAAGTCGACGATCGAGAAGCACGGCGGTTTGACGTTCGACGCACTGAAGGACATGACGTATATGAATCAAGTGATTAGCGAGTCTCAAAGACTTTACTCGGGTCTTGGTTTCTTGAAGAAAATTTGCACCAATGAATTCGAGCTGCAAGGGTCGGATGGACTGACTTATCGCATAAAACCTGGCATCGAACTGGTCATATGCGTTACAGGTCTACACACCGATCCAAAGTACTGGGTCAATCCGGATGTTTTCGATCCGGAACGGTTCAACGACGAGAGGAAACAAACTATAGAAAAAATGACGTTCCTTCCATTCGGCGAGGGGCCGAGAATCTGCGTTGGAATGAGAATGGCACTGTTGCAGATGAAGGCTTGTTTGGCTACATTGCTCAACAGCTATAAATTGGAATTGTCACCGAGAACGCAGGTCCCGCTGAAGATATCGCCGCATTATTTTCTGTTGGAGCCGATTGGCGGAAACTGGGTGTATATCTCTAAGCTTTGAAAAAATTTTACTCGTATCAACATTTACCATCTTATTTGTTTATAATTTCACGACTATGTTCAATAATTCTTTCTGCTGCGTTAGCTAGCTATCATTAAACAAACATGTGTGACATCGTTATTTTCGTTCACCAGATAGTAAATTTACGATTTGTAATTGCGTAATATGTATGACTAGCGGCGACATTGATAGAAGCTGAGTAAGTTTCGAGCATCATATGTGTATCACTTGAATTAATATTACGGGAGAACAGAGCGCAGTTGAATAAAATAAAATAAGAAATCAGAAAACGTATAGCATTTGTGTGAGAGTGTCGGTCGAGTGAAGATTTGTATCAAGTGTCTTAGAACGAAGAGACTCGAACGAGTTTCCTGAGTGGTTTCCCGTGTTACCATCGCTACATACACATAACTGCGACAAATATGCTTACGTATGTGTGCCTGCGCACACATTCTATATTTCTTATAGGTAGTGTGCCATGTAACGTATGTCCAAGGAGACAATAAACTGCTATGAGATGAAATAAATAAAGAGATAATTCTTCTTTCTATCGTACAAAGTGGTTCATTGTTTGCCGCAATTAGCAAGACGATTAGTTTTGTATATATATATATATATATATATATATATATATATATATATATAAAAAAACTTGTTTTCGAAAACTTGTCACAAGTACCTTTGGCTCGAAACTAAATCGTACATTCGACAATATTAACCATTTCATATTGTTTCTCTAAATATTCATTATTCTTCTCTGATCACTGTGATCACTTTATTTTACGTGGACTGAGTTACATCCGTGTTTGTCACTTTCGCTGCAATTAACAATCCTTCAAAGATAGGATTGAGTGTTATCAATTAAAGTTAAGATACCTTTGATAAAGACGCGCTATCTCGGCAGCGGCAAATGTTATCAATAGGTCGCAAACACGCAGATCTCGATTTTTCGATCTAAACGAGTAAACACTTTATTTTCTACGCACATGTGCAGAATGAAATTTCCTCTAAGCGCGTGAATATTCGCCTGATCTGATCGTCACATCAGTTTAACAGGTCCCGATGGTACACGTCAAACTTTCCATTCAGGTCGCGTGATACACGATGTGATAATTACTCTATACAAGATAATTACTTATGGATTGATGATATGGAATGACCATTCTTCTGTCAAAGCCACTCTTCTAATCTGGCCACCATAATCTTTAGTCAAAACATCAAATGGCCTGAATGAGAAGTCGAGCAAAAAAAAAAAAAAAAGGCTCGGCACGGAACGTGTTAAAAAGAAATAGAATAACGATCGATGTTCACAATCTCGACGGTGCGCTACATACATCTTGGAACAACTCCTTTTGACGCTTCCCAGGCGAGACACAATACACCTCGCCTCGATTCCCGATCGGTACCACCAGTTCTCATTTCTTACACCTCTTGTCAGTTTCTTCTTCCTCCTCCTCCTCTTTTTCCATCTTATCCCTGTTCACGACCGATCGGTTTCTTCGATTTGCTCGCCGAGAAACAAGAAAGTGGAAGGAACACGTGCGCCGATGGAAAGCGAAAATGTGCGGCGTCGTTCCACGGCGATGGGGAATGGAGGAGAAATAGAACGGGATAGAGGCGCGCCACGGGTGAGAAAGGAGAAAGAGCGGCTCGCATAGGGACGAGAAAAAGAGTCCTTCACGTCGCAGTGCATCTTTCTCTGATTTCCCGCGGGAGAAGTCGCCTCTGCCGCCGTATCGAAGCGAAGGATAGAGAAAGGTAGAACGGATACAGTGCCGCAACGCGTGTCCTCGCGCGGCATGATTTATTTTATTGCTTTCCGAGAAGGTAGCATAATTCCACCCCACCCCGTCCCTCAGTCTCTACTGGCAGTTATTTACCCCCTTCGTATCTACGTATGGAAGGACAAGCGAAATGGATCGGGCTACCCCGAGGCCGAGGGATCAACAGGTACAGGACAACCAACCATCGCGTCCCTTGACTGCGTCAAGAAATCGTGGCCGATATCCTTTAATGCGCGGAGATATTGGAATATGTGAATGCACCGCTCGAATTTCACCTTGCTTGACTGTGTTTATCAAAGGTGAGGAGAGGGGAGGAGGGGGGTGACACGATATTGAAACACGGGAATTATTGAAAATGCAACACGGGTTAGTTAGTTGCGAGCAGCGTTACGAATCGCCTGCCACGGAGGCGTGGGCAACTGAAATTAGGAGGGGCAAGGCAGAAGTTGGGCTTGATTTAATTAAAACGGACAGTGGTAACAGCGATGCAGCGAAATTGAAAATTACGGAGCGAACTAATCCTCTTAAACGGAATATTATGCCAGCGGAATGGTACAGGGAAACTCGACAAATTCGATTGTTTTTGACTAAAGCCAAACGGGCAATAAATCAATACCCTTCGATGAACGTTCGATACTTGCCGGCATTCACGTCTGAATCCTATCATCCGCATCCTCTTATGCAACCTCGCAGTGCCTCACTTTCCACCCGTTTAATTTACCGCTGTTCTAACGCCAACTATTCGCTCGCGAATCCGACAGGTTAATTACTCGCAGGTTCTGCTTTTTTTTCTTTTTTTTTATATGAAAGTATCCCAACAACGAGCAAGCTGAAAAACATAAACGACCGCCGTTTTTTCCCTCGTGCAACGTTTCCATAAACACCGTAAGTAAAGGAACAATAATCTATGTTTTCCCAATTGGCGTGCGCCTATGAAAGATAAATTTTTTTTTCTCTCTTACTCTCTCTCTGTCTCTTTCTCGGATGCTTTTGCTCTTTCTTGTTCACAGCGTTGTATTTCTTTTCTTTATTCCTGCTCGGCGATATTAGCATCCCCGTTGAAAGGATACCGGAAGAGTGTCAACCCAGAACGTAATATACTTGCTTGCCGCCTTTTCCGAATGCACGTCGCCGAGGGTAAAGAGAGGGGAGGGGGGAGCGGGAACGAAGAAAAGGGATAGCGACAGGGTCGTACCAGGAAATTTCACGGAGTGGCGCAATAACGTTTCTTATGCCACGTTTCCGGAGTGGCGTGCTGTTAGGGTGTGAGGGGGTAGCTTGCAAATACTTACCGCGCGAGAGAGGACGAATGAGAGTGGAACAGAGAGGGTGAAAACAGTAGGGAAAAGGGAGGAGCGATGCAGTCACTCTCTGGCATGCAATTAGGAGCAAAGGATCCCCTCTCTCTTCACTGCTTCTTCTAGAATCCTTCCTCCCTTTCTTTCTCTCTCTCTCTCTCTCTCTCTTTCTCCTCTATCTCTTTGTCTTTCTTTATCTTCTCTACCTTCTGCCGCTCGTTCGATTATATACACAATGTATGTATATATGTACACAGATTTTCTCTCGCTCGCGCGCATTCCTATAATCCACGTCAGCGACTCTCGACACACACAAACACGTGGCAGCAGCAGCAGCGCGCGGATAACGACTATCAGAAAATATCAGGCAGCCGTGGCTTGAAAATTGGAAGCACCCTTCCTCTTGCGCGGAAATCGGAAAACTGTGATTCTGAATATAACAGGGGGAGCAGCGAAGGCAGGTTATTAAATAGCTATTACGCTAACTCGGTAAAGGATTTATCCGAGGGATGAAAGCTTTTCACCGGCGGTAAACCACCAAAGCTTTCACCTGTAATGTGACCATCGGCAATGCGTGTAACGCAAATCGGGAAAATTTCATTTTCGCCTTCTCTGCCTTCAGCGATTGGATGATCCGCGGAATTTTTTTCGAGATTGCGTCAGCGCGAGTGAAACAGAAACGTATCAAACGGGCAGTGAAGTAGAGAGTGGACCGAACGAAAGCAAGACAAAAAGAAAAGAGAGAGAGAGAGAGAGAGAGAAAGGAAAAAAGAAGGAAAAGAGAGGAAGGGAGTTTGAAACATTGCCGGCTGCTGCGAACCGGCGAACGGGGCAAAGTAGATAGTGCCATTCAGTGCTACCAACGGGTTGATTCCCGCGGGAACGTCCGGTAAACACTAACGCCAATCCTGTTTCTCCCTTCCATTCCCGCCATTCTGTCTATCTGTCTCTCGATTTTTGTCCGCTCCTCTGTTCCTCGCAGCGTCCCACCTCGCGACGACGCGTAATAACAATAATAAATCGTGTCCGAGTGATTTAGGGGGTTCATTTCGGCCGATGAAACTTTCGCCTAGCGCGTTTAGTGTAATGCCTTCCTGGACAGATTATAGAGAATAAGTCATTTCAGTACGCGTCGATTCATGAATTAGCGACACGGATTATTCTCCGGTAATTGCTCCTCGCTGTGTCAACAGAGCGGGATTTTTCCTAGAAAAATGCGCAACCCGCCCGCTGGGACGCGCAGCAGTAGTGGCCTGCTCTTTCGTCTCGCGAGCGAAGCGAGCTGCAGCTTTCAATTCATAAAGAAGCGGCTCGTTTTTATTTGTTTCGCACGGTTTACACGCGGAGATTATGAAACACCCGTGATAAACAGAAAGTCCGTGCGGCAAATGTTATCTGTTTCAGCGATGTATCGATCACTTGACTCGACTGCCGAGGCAAAAATAAAACGAATCTTCCGAACAATAACGAGATGAAACCGGGATAAAACACCGTTCGAACACATCGATAAAGTCCTCTATCACCACCGAGAGAGCCGCTAACAGAAGTAGCTTGTTCATGTAAGAGGCGAGGTTCTATTACAGGAAATTAGCAAAGCTGTTTCATATATATATACATATATATGTATATATATATATATATATATATATACATATATATATATATATATATATGTACGTGTTGCAGGGTAGATGGCAACAAATGAACAGAGAGAAGCTCTGCTTCGAAACGAGTTCCTTTCTCATCCCACCCCTGGGTTATTCGATTCGAGCAAGCGTGAAAACAATAGGTTTAATCTCGGCCAGTCGCAATGCGCGACTCGCTCTGCTATTTCCTAGCTGATAAAGCACCATCGTCCATCGGCTTTCGGGAAGAATTCTCGATGACAGAGAATAATAAGAAAAAGAGAGAGAGCCATCGGCAAGACTGAATTCAACGTTCTAATTGTGACTCTAATCGATCATATTGGCTCATTCGAATACTTTTTCAATTCGACATTCTTTTCGTCTCGAACATCAATGCACATCGCATTCCTGGTTCAGCCAATCGAACGAATCGATCGATCCTCCTTCCACGCGCAGGGAAAGACAGACGGATGGGGCCAATTTCGTTGCGCCTGATTTTCTGTTTTGCGTGTGCGAGCGGATATGGATTCGGTCGTAAGCCTCGACGGAAAAGGAAAGAGGAAAAGGAAAAGGGATGTACGATGGCACGTCTGCTGGTATCTTTACGACCTCCCAAGGACATAAAATGGTGTTATCCCACCATGTAGCTCTGGTAAAGATGGTGCACGCACACTTACGCACGTGACATCGCACGTGTATCTACAAACACATGTAACCACGGAGCTTGTACACTGAGCCGTCCATCGAGATACTAGGATTCCGATAGGACATCAGCCTTTAAGCATCACCCTTGAATCGTTGGACTGTTGGACAGACCTCCATATTGTCGGAAGAAAGGAGGATAAACCGGTCCTGCCGCAACGCTCCGAGGACCGAGCAGCTTTTCCTCAATGGAAAGTGTCGAAATTGTCAAAACACAAGTGAGGGCGAGAGGACACGCGTTTTCATCTTGAAATCATTTACGAAGACACAAAGGCAAGCTTCCATCGTTTCACATTGCGCCCTGAATGCCCCGAATCTGGGTATTTGTTCAAGGGTAACGTGCAGGAGACTGTTTCTGATCCGACAACGTTGCCGAGTGTGTATATGCATATGCATATCCACGTACAGGCGGACCTATCCATTCAACAGCGTAACAGGTGTATTCCTTCCCCTCTCTGCGAGAGATACGACCTCCCTTTCCGGTCAATCTAACTTAGATATTAACAGCCAGATACCAGCAAGTTTGAATGTAATCTGCTATAGAAACACAAAGGCCGATCTATGTTACGCGTTGCTGCGAGAAAGCTGGCTGCAACGCGCACGCGCACGAGCCAAGTCGAGAAGACCGGACCATTTGTGACTTTAAAACTTTATACGTTCGTTGCGCGGCGTTCGAACGCAACAGCCGAATGCCATTTTATACGTCTGACAGCTGTCGGTGGCAACGGTTCTGTCATCCAGTTTGTATTACACTCGACCATAAAGTTGCAGTGGAAATCAATTTCTCCCTGCGCGGTTGCCACGAAACGAATCGTAAAATAAAATCCAGAAGAAGCGATGTCGCTGAATTTTTCGAAACAACCGCGGTGCGCGGTTCGACGCCACGAGGATATCGTCCTTGTGAAAACCACTCGCTCTTTTCGTTTCGTCATTCTTCTCACTGGCCACCTCTTCTTCCATCTTTTCATTCGCTCTATATATATATATATATAATATATATATATATATATATATATATATATATATATATTTTCAAACGGTCTTCCTGTTTCCTGGAGAGTGCTCTCGCCGCTGACACGCCAAGAGGAAAGATGCAAAAATCGTTTGCCATACAGGCGTTCTACGTCTCCCGGGTGAGATAAGATCCGTGAAAAAAAAAAGAAAGAAGGCGACGAAAAAGAAAAGAAAAAGTCGCGAGACTCGCGATGGAAATTGAATTTCCAGGTCGAAAGTTCTCGGGAGAGTTTCTCTGACGCAGCGTGCTACGTTGTAACACAACGTGAAGAGCTTTCTGTAAGCTGTAACAAGGAGACAACGTCGTAGTCTGGACGAGTTGATGGGACAAGTGCGAAATTAGTATCCCTCCCCCCGATCTGGATGGAAATTAATATTCGTTCTCGCGCAATAATTACGTTTTTTTTTTCGCAGAGCCAGAGAGTGTCCAAGGTCTTTTAATCTCTGTATTGCTCCAGCGAGTTTACCTGCGCTGTTACTTTAAATCATCTCTTTTCACTGTAATTTCCTCGCGCTGGTCGCTCGAAACGAACGGCTCGTAAACTCTTCCCGTGACGTAAGTACATTCAACGGCTAAATTACACCGGCTACTAGAACGCAATACGTAATTACAGCGGCGTTAAAATAAATGTTTCACTCGTGTCTCATTTTGCACGTTCGCGTGTAAAGGCCTTGAGCGCGCGACAATTTATTCGACGACACGCGACTTTAATGGCGAACAAACGAATCCGTCTTCTTCCGAAACGTGTGGTGAAATCTTCCAACGAAGCTCGATTTTTATAACCGCGGACCGCGAAAGTTGTGGACCTCACGGACTACAGCTTTCGTAAATCACCCCCTCCTCCTCCGCCGCCCCTCGATTCCATTATTGAATTTAATAGGAGCGCGGCAAGTTCATAAATCCAGCGTCACGGAGCAGTTATTACCGATATAAACGGAGCTCCCAGAATAGCCGCAGCGTATCAGAATTAAGTGCAAATCTATAGATTGGAGGATCCCTTGCGGAATCCTTATAGGGTCATTGTCGAAGGAAACGATGCTCAGACCGAGTGGCATTTTGGTCAATAGTAGTTAGCACGTGTACGCGAAAGCGACACGCAAATATTGATTACAGATAGTCCTTGGGCAAAGCGTTGCGAGTAAGCTCGAATATTCATTACCGACATTACCAACTCGAAACATGTAAAATTCGCCTGTGGTCGCGTGAATACGTAGAAACGTAACGAATAACGTCAAAGACAGGCAAAGATATCGAAAATACGTTAAGTGTCATCTCTATGCTTTCTCGCGGAAATATTCAACATCGGCATAGCCCTAATATACATTAATTTCATTATTAGCATAAAATTGTCCCTACTCCTGTTGTCTGAACATCCAGACACGCCCTTCATCGAGCTGTTGCTTTCGCGAATTAAGATCGTGGATAGCATCGTGGTATCTGAAAGCGGCGAGGGTGAGAAAGTCAAGGGCAAGCGCACGGGGATGAAATGAAATACGAAAGAAAGTGGCCGTACAATGGGGATAGAAATTCAGACACATTCTGTTGCGTGTCGAAGGAGGGAGGGGGACGATCTTACGTCGACTAATTACGTGTCCTCGAGCTTTCTTAATAGCTTCTTCAAATAATTCCACAGATCCTCCGAAATTATCTCCTGGAAATAATAATTCTCTCCGTGTTTTCTTGGTAAATATGGGGATTTGATCTCGGGGATTAAATTTCGGGATTGAGCGAAAGAGGGTGCAAGGCGAGAGTTTTATTAGCGTTTCATCTGCTACTTTATCCGTATCCGTTGGAAAAACGACGATTTGCTGAAGGAACAAGCCTTTAAATTTCCGTGAAGTCGAGTTTCATAAAGGTCATCGGAGATTTGTTTCTTGGTCGTTTACCGTGTCCGTGTGATGTAATCAGTTTTGTAGTCGTAATTAACTATCAACGAATGGAGAAACGTGTGTACGACATTTACGCGATGATCGTGTCATTGATCAATACGATAAGAATGCTAGAACTAGTCTACCAAGATTGTCAGATCGTTACAATGTAACAAAGTGTTCGTATTTTTAGAATTAATTAACGTACAAATGCGGGATGTAGTTTTTAATTATTCTGAGAAATGATGCAAGTATAATATAATCGACGGACAGAATATGTTTTATAATGAAGCATACTCGATACGGATATCAGATATGTGCATATATATATATATATATATATATATATATATATATATATATACACACAACAGAGTGAGTATTAATCAAAACCAGAATTTTGTTGCATTTATAAGATTCATTTTACTGCAGTTAAATATATGGAAAAATGTTTTATACGGATTTATATTCTTCACGTAAACATGAAATGAAACCGAGTCCGATGTGATTTATAAATAAAACAGAATATTGGAAACGCAAATAACATGTTCGACGCTAATTAAGCTAGACAAGCGGAAAAGAAAGTCGAAAGATAATATTTCAAAAGAGTGAAATTCGAGTAAAAAACGGGAAAAAACGGCAAAAAAGAAAAATAATAAAAAAATAAAAAAAACAAAAGTATGAAACGGGTGAACTTCATAGTTTCCTTTTAATTAGACGTACAACGGAAGGATCTTTCATTCCGTGACCCGCATGCGACGCTTGAAAATTTCCCGATGGACTTGGCGGCAAAGAACGTGACATCACGCGTGATCAAAGAAGAAAGGGAGAAAAGATCTCCAGCAAAGAAAACGAATCGCTCGTATAATCGAATGAACATCGAGATTTTTGTTTTCGTTAACAACGTTCCCAAAAATCGAATGTACTTTGCTCGTTAGGGCGTTGTCTTAATTGAATCATAGAAGGCCCATTTACCGGGTGATCCGTAATTCCGTATCGAATAAAGAAGGGGGGGGGGAATGGAACAGGAGCAAAAGAAACGGATGAAAAGAGAAATTCCATCTGTCGAACTTATAAACGATCGTCCCTCGTTCCCGATTTCATTTCACGAGCCGTCGCACACCTAGACGGTTCTTCATCCCCTTCTCATAATTGTCATAACTTTCTGCATTTTCTCGCCCTTTTATATCACGCTGTTTGTTCGTCTTTCCTTTCACTCTCATTCACTCTCTCTCTCTCTCTCTCCATCTATCTATCTTTCTTTCTCTCTTTTGCCTCGGTGTCCTTCGTCCAACCACCGTGGAGGAAGACATTAGAAATAAATTACCAGACCGCGTCAAAAACTGATAAAATATTCCCGAAGCGGCAATATTAGCGAAGACGAGCACGGCAATAACTCTCGGCCGAGAGTGATCTAAAATTTAAGTGCCATCCCGAATGAATTACCGCGCGATAAATCGCTCGCGTTCTTATATTTTATGCCCCTTATCGAATCGCGGGCGTAACTGTCCGAAAATTCGCCTTTTGCTAATTTTTTCCCTGCTGCCTGTCCCCGTGTAATACAGATACAACCGGATGAGATTTCCGAAGAACGTGCAAGTTAAACGAAGAGGAATTTGGTGAACTAGTGGCCACCGGACGCCGGTCACGGTGCGCCAAGGGACGAAGCGACGAATTTCAAGAAACATTAGGCGTCCCTTCAGAACGGACCGAAGGGTCTCTGTTTCACAGAGCAAGGGGATGACGCTGGGTTAAGGTCAGACCGAGCGGCCGATTCAGGATCGTCTTGTTGTAACCGATCGTAAAGGGGATCGCAAAGATGTCGCCGAAGAAGAAGAAGAAGCCAAGGGAAACAGCAGTAGACGGAGAAAGAGGAGAGAGTGGAGTATTGACGTTGTGCCGCTTTTAAATATTGCATCCAAGTCACGTTCAGGACCGTATCCTCTCCTCCTTCAACCCTCAACCTCGATGTCCCCCACCTACACAAACTCGAGTCACCCCCTTCCCCTTTTCCCAACCCCACCAGCCAAGCGGCTGGGCTGAACGTCGCATAACTACCGCAAGGTTTCCAGGGAGACAAAGGAAAAGCCTAGAGGAAAGAAGATGGAATGCACAGAGGCGAAGGACGAGAGTGAGAAGAGGGGGGGGGAGGGGGGAGGGAAGAAACGGTGGAGAAGAGAAGAAGGGAAGAAAAAACATCCGTGGCCAGTCCCTTTCCGCCCCTGGTGCTACGATAAAGGAGGAGAGGGGAAAAAAAGAAACGGGGGGAAAAAAGAAACAAGAAGAACGAAGAGAGGAAGAGCAAAAAATAATGCACGGAGAGAGCGAACGCGGTTCTGCTGTTTGTGCGAGATACACATTCGACGCTTCGAGAGAATGGAAACAAGAGGATAAAAAGAAAAGGAGGTCTACTGGCGGGATGCGACTGTATAACTATGGCTGTATTCCCTTTGTCGCTTCTATCGTTTTGCCGGCATCGCGATCTCGTCATTGGAGTTGTTTTCTAAACGATTTGTTCAGTCTCGTGACCCGTGACTGATGGCTAAATATTACGCGAGAAACGCCACAATGCTATGTAGGATGATATGTAGCGAAGGCGTGTACGATGAGAAGTAACGAAGATAAGGTGTCACCAAGGTATGGTGTTTCATGAACCGTAAAATCTAGATTATATCGTGGAAGAATTTCGAGGGAGAACAACGTGTCAGGAAATTTAACAGCCAGTTTGGCCGACCTTTAGCTATGTCTTTAAATATTATTCAAGAGGATCGATCGTAGCTCGATCGTCGTTACCTGCAATCTTCGTGCGAGTTTAGTGAAATTTCACCGTAGAAAAATATCAGAAAAACTTACGGTATCGGTGGGTCACGATAGAAATACATAAAATTTGCAATTTTTTGGTGTACATTTTTTTGAATCCAAGATTGCTCCAAGTAATCGTACGTGTGTTCTTAAAACTGTAGACAGTACGTGTTATCGACTGTCCGAGGAAATTAACTGTGCCAAGGGCATGCAGAAAAAATCGCACTATTGCCCTCTATGGAAAAATAATTTTCTCTTCTGGGGTGTAACTGGCTTCTTACTCCTTTGCCATATAATGCATGGTAATATAAAAATAGCAAACCTAATCTGTTAGGGCAATGTTAAACTCGTGTCGTGTTAATACGACACCGCAATGCCTCGCTATTCGCTATTCGCAAATATTACGAGCAATATGTGAAAACGTATCACTGTCAGTCGCGTCGTTCGAACGAAAATTTGAACGCCGATTCGCGCGACACTAAACGCCGATGTTCTCGTTGATCTCGCTGTCTAAGACAACGAGCAGAACTTGCTCGTGTCGCGATAAGTGTCCATCGTTTTTAATCTGAATCGCTCGTCAATGTAATTTACGACATCGTTTCGATTCAGTAGCCTTTTGCTTCGAAAATTTCGCGCGAAACACGCAGCACGCGAATGGACCTATAGAACGAGTTGATTCAAAGTGGCACGTTCAAACGTTCGTGGTCGCGTACGAGTGACAGCTGTGGAAAATGACGGCGAAAAACGCGACTGACCTTGAAAAGGCTCGTGCCAAGGAAAAGGAAGTACGCTTACCGTGCAAATCTAACGTATTTCGTTGGCAAGGCGAACGAAGCAGTCGTCTCGCGCCTCGGTGGGCTGTTCTTTCATTCGTTTTTGCTCACTAGTCGAACGATTCACCTCGAACACGACGGACACAAAACAAGGGGAAACGTACGTGAGAAAGAAGAGCGAAAAGGACAGCGCACGACACTACGTTATACGTATGAACGAAGACAGCAGCGCAACACGCAGCGCCAAGACAAGACAAGGTTAGAAACGCCGAAAAGTCTGAACAGCGACGAGCACGAAGTATTGCGTCTAGTTCGCCTCGAGGGCGTCGCGGCGCTGCCGAGCGACGATACAACCGCGTTCCTACGATCCCTCCACCAATGTGCCCCCCATTTCGTACCTTTCTCCCGCGCAAACGCTATTGGCCACCCCCTCCAATCCCCACCAACAGCCAACATCCAGGAATATTGGTTTTCCTCCGTATTGTTCGCTAATTTCTACGATTACCCTCGTAACAACTATCGAAACGGTTTTCCGAAAATTTCCACCACCGTTTCCCCTATGCATGCGCCGTATACACGTGCGTACCGTTGTGAAAATAAACGCTCGTTAACCATCATTGTTTTTAATGGTTGTTTAGAAGAGCCATCCGTGAAGTTGGCTACCAGACTGGACGGAAATTCAAACGGCGCGGTTTGCTAGTCATACGCAGTATTGCTAATTACTTGAATTTTGAACGAATATCGCTTTCACAGAGAGCGACGCGCTTCGTAAAATAGACGATTGAATTTTCAAATGCGACTGCGTTCCTTGTACTCGTGTTCTCTCTCGTGCCGTTCGAGAAGCTCGAGATGATATTTAGTTGCTCAAAGAGCTGCGGTGTCAGTGATCGCAACATGGCGGTTGCGCGATATAAAATAGATCGATATGCCGCGTATTTTTGTTTTATTTGTTGCACAAACGGTGGTGAACGTGTAAATATAATTCCGTGCCGGCTAAATTGTTGACATACCGGCTTTTTGAACGATAACAGCGCTCGATATATACGTATGTATACGTATATAATACGATACGGTATTATTATTGTGCAAACTCTCGCAGCATTTGATATGATTTTACAACACGAGGGATTCACAATGCGGCTGGAATGGAAGCGTGCATCTAAAACGTGCATCTGCGTTGAGCAAGTTCGGAGATTCCCGAGAGCAACGTTCTGTTTGCCTCCCGAGAGAAAACAACCGAGGACACGAATGGGTGAGTAATCTCAGATGTTCCGTATCGATTTTCTCCGATTTGATCGCGTCTTCACGATTCGTATGTGTACTGAATTACTCAACTTGGAGAAATACATTGACGATGCATGTACTTTCATGTACGTTTATTATACTTTCAATAATGTGAGACATGAGGAAAATATAATATTTCGAGGTTATACGAGCGACGTATGTTTGAGGTTATTTAAAAAAAAAAAAGAAAGTTTACTACATCCTGACAATGAGGAAAAGAAGCCAATCATCATCATCATCATCATCAAGAATCATTGGAAATATGGCACGTGTGTGTATGACATTTGACTGTCGCTAGAATTGTGCGAACTTTTCCGACGATCCAATTGTTTACAACAAAATCAGATGTAGCCATTGGTGAGTGATAATCAGCAGCAAGCATTTGGCTGCCTTTGACGAGGCAGCGAATAATCGATAACAATCTGTAACAATCAGAAAATGGAAAAGCTTACGTGTGCAGCGGCGAGGCGTTCTGCCGTATAATCGAAATCCCGTTAATGATTATAATAGACAATGGATTCAGGAAGCGTGGCTTGAACGGTATGTGTAATTGTGTACTTGCCAGGAGGGAGGGCCACAAAAGTGAGTTGCAGGGTTGTGGCACACGCTTCCTACGACAGGCGTGCAAAAATCAATACGAACGGTTACGTGTACTCGCAATTTACGCGTGTCTCGCATCGTCCTTTTCTCTCTCTCTCCCTCTCTCTCTCTCTCTCTCTCTCCTTTTTTCTCAATGAAAATAACCGTATGATATTTCGTAAAAGCGCGACTTGCAAGAAGCGGGCGCAAGATATCACGCGTATCGCGTCGTTACTCGATTAAGCAAACTCTCGACCGCGATCTCTCGAAGGGCGGGGTTAAACGGTGTTAAATTCAAACACCATAAAAATAACGAGGCTAGCTCGTCCGCGTCAGACGTCAGGTTGAATTGGAAATTTTCGCCTAGATCACACGGAGTAATTATACCAGCACCATGTACGTTGGTTTAATTTAAATGATCCCACCTTTTTCACCTTCTTTTTCTTTTTTTCGTAATTACTCGCAATATTTTTGTAGACTGTAGAACTCGTGGTGCACTCGACGGGTTTGGTTCATCGTGATTAAAGGCTGTCGTCTACTTAACATTACGGCATCTCAGACAGAGAGAAAGGAATACCTTGGAATTTTTGAATTTTTCATTATTAGATGATGAAAAATGCTAGAAAAGAGAAAATGATATTTGTCGGATATATAGGAATATCTGTAGTTGATATAAAAACGAATTCAACGCAATATACGATGAATATGAATTTAATGAAAATTATATTGAAGTTAAAATATTAACTCGTGGAACATATATATATATATATGTATATATATATATAAGGGAAAACGATGAAAGGGCTGCGTTATGCTCTTAAATGAATGATACTAAGATGACCATTTAGACGGACCATTAAAAACAATTTTTTATCATTCAACGTTGAAGCAAAAAAATTTCGCAAAACGGACGTTCAGCTTTGAAATACTAGACTCATACGGTTTTCTACTTTGTGCTTTATGCACGACTGACTCTGGCGGTGGCATTTACAAATATTCGAGGATCCCAGACGTGTTAATTATCCCGAGCGGTATGTCGGACAGAAACGATTACCCGTCGACTCGTGAAAAAGTACAATTTCCCCAAGTAATTTTGTCTGCTGCTACTTCGGCGGCCATTTATTTATTAAAACACTCAGCAGCACGAACCTCTTTAAATCACGCGTATCCCTCGAGTATCTCCGTCCCTCTAATATTTATTAATCTCATTCGTGTTGACCATTCTTGGGTTCATACTCTGCCATCTGCGTTCGTCTGAGTACAATATTAAAAGCCTTACTGATCAACGATGCTGTTAAACGTTTATCGAGTCTTCGTTCGTTCCCTGGCGAAAAACTGATCTATTCAGTTTTAAATCATCATTTACACTGCTCGTCAGCAACGAATTGCAGAACGTCAATCGGCATCAATATTCGGAATACTTAAGAAAACACGAAAACACGAGAAATCACGTAAACCGATAATAAAGTTACACGTAATTAATTAACGTGTCTGGCAGCGAATTAACAACCATTGTATCGTTCGGTGTATCAGTTTATTAGGTTTAATGGAAGGACCGGCTGGAAAGCGTACATGGACGTTAAACGATTATATTTTAGAGTTGGCTCGTAGAAGCGGATACGGTGATCGGGGGGGAGGGGTCGTGTCCTAGCTACTAGTTTACACGTCAAAGTTTACCAAAGGTTCTTCAGGGCCGACGCACCGGACCTTCCCCATCGTATGATACACACTTTCCTGCAGACACTGTGTTCATTATCTCGTGTATAGGTATAAGAGCTATACCCGGAATACTAAACAACGTGACCGTGTAACTGGCCATATACGTAAACGCTCTGCTATATGCGCGTAATAATAACACGTACTTATAGAAATAGTCGTAACACACGGATGTATACGTACGTGCATGCTCACACCGTTGTAACCTGTACAAAATGGGGTGAGTCAAGGCAAGCGCATTAGGGCTGGGTGACTGTAATTTCACACATGACGTAACGCAACCCCCTGCCACGTTTTCTGCCGTCACCACTTTACCTCTACGTCACTTTACCTCTCCGTTGTGTTTTGCTTTCGTGCGTCCAGTATATATATATATATATATATATATATATATATATACATATACGTGTATCTACACTTACTATGGAAAACTCGCTTTCGCTATTCCCTGGTTTCTCTCTCGTCCTTTCTCATCTTCTGCTCCTTCTCTTTCTCTGTCTCCTCTACTTGCTCCTCTACTGTCTCTTCCTCGTAGTATGTTTCCTTGTTTCCTTCCTTCTATTAGTTTAACAGGCAACACTTCTCTCGTGTTTCGAACTCTGATGCAGCGTTTCGGCATCCTACCAGCATCGTCGTGGAACACCGCAATCGTGCCAGTAGTGACACAATCACCGACTGATAGTTCGGTGCCGATTAGAATTTTCGGTTGAAAGCGCGACATTGATAGCTGCCGGATGTGAACCGAAGAGAATCGGTGTTACGACAGACTAGGTACACGCGCGTAATTCATCGCCGTTCATCCAGAACGAGGCGACGTTAGAGATTCTGTTTATCGTTGGATAATCGTCTGAAATATCAACGCATCAATCAAGATCTATTAAGATCGGTTACACCCAATGGGACGAAGTTCGAAAGGCGATCAATTTGTCTCGTTCGGTTTATCGGCCTCAGTTTACCGGGTTAAACTACGGCCAAACCTATTAATTTCTAAAAATATCGCGCATACCTCCGAACTTGTACCTCCTCGAAGTACAGTTCAAGAAGTTTGTTCATTAAAAGCTTTAGTCGCCCGAGGGATTATTGATTATTCCGTTAATTAAAAGCACTTTATCTCGGCATAGGTTTGGCAATTAATTCCTTGGGCAAACTTTGCATAACTTGGCAGCATATTCGTCCCTTGCGAGGCCCATTTATCCGTTCGTGGATGCACATTTCTTTCTGCATAACTGCGAGGCTCGACGTGCCTGCCTCGCTCGGCAATCACTCCTTAAACATTTAAGAAGCTTCTCAGTGCGTTTCTGGTCTACCGAGAGCATCTTCCCTACTTCACCGACCCTTGTGTGTTTCGGTGATATTTAATATCTCTAAACCGGCGTTAACCGGGCGTGCTACGCGGGAGAGTGGAGAACACGGTACAGTTCAGAGAGAGAGAGAGAGAGAGAGAGAGAGGAAGAGCAGAAAGGGTGCAAGGGTGGGTTTGGCAAGGGAGCGTCTTATCAAAAATTAAAATTTCATTCGGCCAGACCGAGCTTCTCTATCTCGATCCTCGAGGCGGTTTAGAGCTAGCGGAAACGAAAGTAGTGATACCGGGAAGGGGGTGAAAGTCTAATCGTGAGAAACTAACTTTCCCTTCGCGAAACTTTCGACGAACCTTCGTTTCGTCTCTCTCGCTTTGCACCCCACAGGCTGGCTATTTTTGTTTGAATTTATTTCCACTGCCTCTGGCGGTGAATTTGAACGTGCGCTTAAATTTGCGAACCGTTTCTTCGATCGGTGTCTCGTTATTCCTCGTTATTCCTCGGACTAGAGCCCCGATCTCCGCGTCTGCTTTCACGACCGAGAATAGCAGACTAAGTGTCTCGAGATATTTTCCAGCGGGACCTCTCGTCCCTGCCTTAATTGTCAATCTCGTTTTTATCGCGGCGAGTAAGTAACCGGCAGAAGCCGAGATTTGAATTTATCATTCCGAGCAATCCTATTTTAAATCCTTCTATGCCAGTCACGGATGGAAGCGCAGAAAAAAAAAGAAAAGAGAAAAGAAGAATGTAATTTAAAGACGAGTTTGTCCCCGACTCACTTTTAATTTCCCACCGCGGTTCGAAGCAAGGTTCCATCGCTGTGTAACAAAGACTGCCAACGTCTACCACGAGACGAAGGAGGATTTAGACGTGTAATTACATGAACGAATCATGAGCAAATATCCATCCGTCTCGGAGTGTTCTCGCACGGGGCGTCTCATTTTAGTATATAAATGGATTTATCTTGAAATGTTCGTCGAATTGGAAGCGCATAACGTAGAGATTTGATAAAACATTTACTTTATTGCTTTATTGATGTTATAAAGCAAACATCTCGCACGAAATTTGACAATCTACTTTCACAACGTTTCTCTGAGAGCTTAATGGTCTCCTCAATTTTTTCAAACATCGTATGTATATATATATATATATATATATATATATTCAACATTTCGCTTTAATCCATTTTCCGAAATACAACGGATTAAGAATTCATTTGAGAATTCATTATTCTCCTACCGTTGCGCAGTAACGTATTTGAAATGGAAATATGCAAGTTAATCATTCACGTAGGATAGATGCAATTTTCTTTTCCCGCTGTCCCGGCGATGAAAGATGGGCAAATGTGTAGCAGGATTAATCGGGGCGCGCGCTGTAAACAAGCAAGATGATTCGTAGCTGATGCTCGCGTACATTTCAGTTTTATCGGAGGAAAATGCTCCCGCGAATAACGCTTGATTATTTCCGGCGTGCCGGTTTACCCGGGCGCTGTACTTGTAAAAAAAATCTTTTACAAACCATCAACGACGCTTTTATCTCCGATTTTAACCACACACGCCGATGGTATCGGCACGAGCGCGACACGCTACAAACACGCTACACGAGTGCAAAAAAAAAAGAAAGAAACAAAAAAAAAAAGAAAAAAAATTTCCACGCTCTTCTCACAGAATTTTTCTCACCCCAGACCGGTTGTGAACGGTGTGCGCGAACATCACGCCCAAACAGAGGAACAAGAGAGAGAGAGAGAGAGAACGGCGAGAAGAGGGTCGGAAAACACGGAGAGTGAGACAAACGAAGGTTGAATGGCCGTTTGTAAAATTATTGGGTAGAAAGAGGGGAAATCGGGTGCAATCCGTGCGGCGGCTAACCGCAAATGCCGAACGAATATATTCGTTCCTTTCTCTCTCTTTCTCTTTCCTACGTATTTATTCGTGTGTCTTTCTCCTCTCAGCTTCCTCCCTCCCGGAACAGCCCCCTCGCCACCTCTCGCTCCCGTTTCTCTCCCGACCTGCTCATCGGAAATCATTGCCACGCCGCCAATTGTCAGCTGGTGGTACGGCAGATTGGCTCAGGCGCAAACGCGTTATCTCTGCCCGTTATTCGAAAGGCATCGCACCAGTTAAACGGTGTCTTTAATATATTCATGGCATCTGCATTTTCGTTTCGCGTCCGTTGATGTTCGTCGATGTTATTTGAAGAAACACTCGGCCGAGCATTTCATTTCTCTTCTTCTCTCTTCGCGTCGTAATTCCTTAACGTTTTGTTTGTTATCGGCGTTCTGCTTGATTCTCTAAATCGGCTCGCAACTCGGTTTCTGGTGCAAACGTTTTTCAATAAGTCGATATACGAGTACACGGTATAGCGTTTTCGCGGTCTCTGTCCCTAAGGGCGCGCGCGTTCTACAAGTAGTTTCTATGTGGAAAGTTTTTCTCTCCATAAAGCAGCGGCCTGGCTGGCGGAAGGTAGATCCAGGACGCTTTTCATATTTCCCCTTTAATATCGCTACTGTTCCGCGTCATTGTTCTCCTCTTCCGCGCTCGGCCCGCCTTCGATCGGCCATCGGTTCTCTCTCATCCCGGTCTGCTCATCGGAAATCATTCCCGCATCGCCAATTGTCAATCGCCAGCAGCCTGGATTGGCTTCCATCCAATACAACTAAGTTTCCCCCGACTCCGTGCTGGTACACGATCGTGTTATCCGGATTATCCGGAAATCCGTCAAATCGAGACAATCGATTCGGAAGCAATGGGACCAATGGTACTGTCGGAGACGCGTGAACGCTCGAAATGGAGCGCGAATGTCGCGCGACCCCGGAGAGAGACGGCGGCGAATTAATTTATCCGCGCGATTCAAGGATTAAAATATTTCCGTGGGAGCAAATTGAATCGACACATCCGCTTTTGTTTTTCTTTTTTCTCGCCGATTTCGCCCGGCGATCGATAAACCGGCCGGACTGTTCTCTCTCCGTTTGTGTGCGAGTGCACTGGCACCCGAACCTCTGACGAAGAAGAGATAGCATTGTGACTCGTTATTACCTTGATGAAAATGGAGGAAAGATAAAAAGAAAAGACGAAAAAAAAGGTCGAGAAAAATGGGATGCGGATCCATTAAAAAAGTTTGGATGCGTTCATAAAGCGAGAAGTTCGAGGGGGTTCGTTAGACATTTCAATCAACTGAACAATTAATGTTTTGCCAACCGCACTGCCGTCCGGCAGAAGATAATTAACCGAATGAATTCACGTAATAGGAAAAAGTCCTTTGGTGCTCTTTTTCTTCCCCCCCCCTTTGCTTTCTCCTATATCATTTGCCGCGATCTTTCTCGTTCGTCGTTTTGTTTTCAATGACGGTTATTTACCATATCGTTTCTTCAAAGGGAAATTGAATTTGTTCGTGGAATATTCTTATGCGAATTTCCCCCGGTTATAAACGTCATCCCCGAGTGTATCGGCATTAATTTCTACGTTCTACTTTCTTGAATCAATTTTTAGCATCGGCTATAGATATTTAGGGAAACACTTACCGCGTTTTGCCATCGATCGTTTTTGTAACGAACCCTCCCCTATATTGAACGTTGCGCGTCTCGCGATTCCTTTGAAACGTCGCGTCGAACTGGAAGACGAAATTGACGAAATTATTTACGGTGACGAGAAATTGCACGCATGCCGAGCTACCAGCTTCTCGCCGAGCGGGAAATTTACAACCAGCGTTTGACGTATAAATCGACAAAGATCGAGCACAACGATCCGGTTTTGCTCCGCGAAAACTTTTCAGAAATTGTACGTTTCCTCGAGAATTCGTCGGGAAATGTTGAGGGAGAATTCCTGATGGTCGATGAGAAGGATAACTCGTCCCTAAAGTGCAGTAACCTCGGCAGAAGAGTCTCGGACCCTTTCTAGCATCGCAAGAAGGTCTTATGACCCGTGCAAAATGAATGCATCCCCTGCACACAAGTTGCATCCTTTTCATCCCCGTCCGGACTTTTTTCCGCCATTGAACCATCCGCTAAATCGAGCGTGCCGGTAAAACGAAATATGGAATTTCATTTGAATCTTTCGCCGTTTCGGTCTTGTCTTTCTTCCCATCCCCAATTTTTTGTTATTTATTCTGTTCTCTTTGCTGAAATAGGGAGCGGTAACGGCTTGGTAAAAAAAAAAAAAAAAAATATTTACACAGAGATTGTACAGAATCGACAGAATTCTCTCTTCTCGTGACACCGTTTCTCCCTTCTCTTCCCGTCTTTATTTTTTTACGGTGACGAAAACGAACACAGAGCAATTAAAACGTGTGCGCATTCAATCGACGCGCTGTCGAAGAAGAATAACGGGACCCCGACGGGGATAGACAAATGTACTTCCCGATGGCAAGCGAAACGAGCGTGGGGTAGTTTCGCCGGTTTCAAATGTGGAAAACGCATCCCCTCGATGAGACGATGCGGTTACGTCGGTTTCCTCCTTCCTCGTCTACCTCTTTCGCTATCCTTCTTCTCCATCCCTTAACCGTACTTGCGTATCCCGAACAGGTTACAAACGACGGGCACGGTATTACAAGCCGCAAATTACACCCGTGCCACCTCCCCCCCTCGCTGCCACGTGAATGTGCGAGGCCAAGACTGCTGGATTACACCCCTGACTGCGAGAGACCTTCGCTGCCGGAATACCGCCCTCTGCCCTTCTCCAAAACGAAACGATCCGGCCTTACGAGATAAATTAGGGAGAAGAATATTAACTGTCGTTTGCCAGACAATTATCGAGAGAACGTCTTACGTTAGGAATATACGGGCCAGACGATATCTCGGCTAATCATGCGAAACACTTACGCGGGAACGTATTTTAAGCCTTAACGATCCGGAAGTATTTCAAGTTTACTTCCTACCAGGTCCAAGCTATTTTTCATACGAAGAGAAAAAGTATTGAATTGTATCAGGGGTGGAATGTCATCAATTTCTGTAACATTTTTCCACTCGGTATTCTCATCAGCAGTGTCATGTTCATCTTCTTCATCCTCACTGTAACTTATATTTGGAATTTTTCTTCTTTTTCTAGGAACTACTTCGCTATCATTATACTATTGTCACTATCATTATAGTCTGAAAACGTAATGCTTCTCAGATTTTCATTTTCATCGATGGAAATACCGAAATTCAAACTCGTCGTCACTACTGCTAATATCATTGAAATTATCGTTATCATCGTGTATTATTCTTTCAGTGTTTCCGGCCATATTTTACGGTTTTGTTAACAAAATGAAATATAATAAACTAAACTGTGTAAAACAACTCCGATAACGAGCACGTTCTTTTGAAAAATCAAAAGACAAGACTGACTTTGCACGCGAAGAGCACAAAAGTGCACGTACACAAAAACGGTAAAAGATGACAGAACATAGATAACAAGCGAAAACAAATTCACAGAAATTCACATGGCACAATACTTAACGCGTTAATAGTAAATATGACAACTCTAACAATAATAATAAATTGGTAATAAATTGGATGAAAATAGTAAATTGGTTTTTGCCGCCATATACGCGGCATTGGACCCAGTAAGTAAAAGTGCCATACCGCTTATATGGCCGTTAAGCCATAAGGGTTACGTAATTTGGTCCGTTAAGGGTTAGTACGTTTTGCAAGGATGAACATTAACGATCGGGATCGTTATTCGTGAAATATTCCTCGAATGGTACGTCAATATACGAACTGTATACGAACCTTGACTAAAAGTGTACCGCGAAGATGAATACACGGCACGTATAAATATCATCGTAATCCTGCGTGCGAAATCGTCGCGCGAAAATAGTCGTTGCTCTTCATAAATTATCGCCACTCGCTGCGAAGATCCCTTTTGGACGCCGATTCGTGTCTGCTTTCGCGAAACTTCCCGGCGAATTCATTACAAAATTACCGCCTGCGGATTTCCCAAATGATGAGTTACTACGCTCCACGGCTCTACTTTAATCGCTCGGATAACATCGCCGGCATTGTCTAATACCTTGAGAAAGTTTGCCTCGATAATGAGGATGGATCAGCGGAGCCGGTTGACTTTCGTTTAGCCGGTAATTAGAGTTCGTAGAATCGCGACGCAAGAAACACGGGTGTTCATCGTCGTGAAAAAGGGCTGCGTTCGTAAAGAATCGAGTTTTATTTTTTTTTTTTTTTTTTTTCGCTAAACGTTGCCGGGCTACGCGGGCCATAGGGAAGCGTAGTCGTTGGCCAAAAATTACGTTGCGAAGGAGGCGAAAAGTTTTCCGTGTAATCTCGCGCTGCGGTTTAATTTTCCGGAATTATGCGCCCGCGCGCATATCTAAAAATCCTCATTTTCCACCGGCGGCGATCCTTTCCGCCTTTTCGCTCGTAATAACGGCGGCAAAGCGAAACAGCCACTCGCGCGATATTATACGTTGTTTCATTAATTAATTTACACCAGACGCGGCCACACTGGATTACGAGATTCATCTCGTATCGCGATATATATCGTAACCGTGACAAGTGAAAACAAAAAGGAAAAAAGAATACGAGAAAGGAAAGAAAAAGAAAACGAGGGGAGAAGACGTGTACGTGTCAAACTTCCACTTACCTCGTATGGCCTCGTGGAACGGTGGTGTAAAATTATATTATGCAAGCCAGCTACGTGCTGCCACTCTCTCGCACAGAGATGGGCAGCAACATTTCTAACCGAGACGAAAATTTCTCTCCATAGAGTTGATCTATAAATTATTTCTTCGCTCGGGACAACACGGGGAGAAACCGTTGAACGATTTTTGAAATTGCAACCCCTCGCGCCTCGCTTCATCCGCGGGCTTATATTTTTCGTATTTCGAAACCGAATATTACGTAATACACGCTGTATGTACTCGGGCGAGTGAATGGAAAGTGAGAAAGATCGAGAGGCAACCGGAGAACCGGAAAGTACTGCGGCGCGAGTACAATGCTTTCGAAAACAGGGATGCGAATAATAGAAAGGGAAGATGTGAGGGGGTGAGGCGTAGTTGGAGTTAGCAGACTTTCGATAAAAGATGGAAGCGCGTTCGCACGGAGACGGCTCGTTTTGAGTGAAAACGAGTGTTGTTAGTCAAAAGGGCCACGCAGGGTCGGGAGAACGCGCGCGAAATTCACCCAGACAGGGGCATTACTTTTTACGGATGTGACACCCCAGAGACGAACACCGCAGCCAGGCGTGCTTCATATTTCATACGTTGTTGCTTTCAACGCGCGGATATATATACTTTGCGGATATGTTAGTTCTTCTTAAAGCTTTAAAATGAAAATTGATGCGGCACGTGTTCCTCCTGCCACGGCAATGAATAGAAAAATATACACGCGATAGTTTCGGATACTTGTGTTGCAACTTTTAACACATTCTCGGCCGACTTGAGAACTTGGGCAACTCGGTTTTAAAGGCGAGTCCTCGCGGGAATGTACAACAGGCGGTATAAACATTATCGTATCTCGCCTACCGTGCCAAAACGCGGCCGTTGCAACGTTAAACCGCGATCCAAAACGCGCTAGGGGCGTTAAACGGAAGAAAGTTTCCGGAGGTTTATTAAATAACGTTCCTTTTATTTTCAATATTAAGTATTTATTACATACAAGCATTTATACAATACGAAGTATTTTTAGACATGTGACTGATGATATTTAGCATTCTCAGTATTTGTATGTTTAGAAACATTTGTTCGTATGTATTGGGATTATTATTATTGTTATTAATTATTATAGTTATTATTATTATTATTATTATGTGTCCTTATAGAATAGTTTTAGTTAGACCGAATAGAATAGTTTAAATAAATAAACTCGATAATATAGTCATTGCATGGTTCTGTCTTGGAAAGTTTCATGGTTGAAAATAATCCAATCGGAGTAAAATCGAGTCGTGGTACGTAAAATCGATTCGAATTCCCTACGCGCTTAAGAAGCTTAGGCAATTAAAAAGGTGTCTTAGGATCATATACTTCTGTACAGCGGTGTGTTACAATTTTTCTCGATAAAAATACATGATCTCCCCCCCCTTCCCTCTTTGTTTCATCGTTAAAATATCTAGTTCTTAGGTTTCTTCATTTGCGTGATACAAATCATCTTGGGATATAAAACACTGTGGCATTACACGTGTGTGTATGTGTGTGTTCTCAGAGTCCTTAAATTAGACAATTTCGAGG
This sequence comes from Tetragonula carbonaria, assembly GCA_032399595.1. Lineage (NCBI taxonomy): Eukaryota > Metazoa > Arthropoda > Insecta > Hymenoptera > Apidae > Tetragonula > Tetragonula carbonaria. The sequence goes on from JAUCRC010000003.1 coordinate 5,736,220, forward strand.
AAAATAGAACCACGTAGTAAGCATGCAGCGTGAAATTCTTTTAAATCGATCGCAATGGGACATATACAGAAAGAATTCAAGAGAATCTCGACTATCTATCGTACGTAGCACAAAACATAAAAAGAAAGAGAAAATAAACGTTAATATAAAATAGAGTTCGGTATATAGATCGGTGATAATCGTTTCGGGCATGTCGATGACCCTTCTTTTCTCTTTGATTTTTCGTCATATCTGCTACCCGAAAATCAGGTTGATCAGGTTGATGTGCACTTTATTAACCATTTCGTATGAACAACTCTGCATCTGAGACAAGATCATGCACCCGCGCGTTTTGCGCAAGTGTTAAACACAAAGCATGCTAATCATATTGATTTTTTTTTTATAATAGTATGCCACAATAATAACAAATAACTCATGTCTTAGACACCAATTACAACGTTTGCTCAATAACATCAGGCTTTAAAATTATCATTTTCTATCTGTATACTAGTATGATACCTGCGTATACTAGAATGAATAGCCACTACCTATGTATAATGATTAACGCAACGCGACTTTTCAATTTTGTTCGATCCAATTACCAGAAAATATATGTGTATATATGTATATGTATATATGTATATATATTTCACGAGCCCGAGCTTTTCGCTGCGATTCTCATTAATAATTATGCTATGATATATCTTACTTTTGACTGTGAAACGTGTAATCGTAGATTTGCATTTCATTCCCTTATCGTAGCTAGTGAAACATCATTTACATAAGCAAAGTATAACGGTAGTTACCGGTCTCTTATTTCATAAACGTATGCAGTGGCTATTTCACAAAGCAATCGTCGTCTTCGTCATCGTCGTTATCATCACAGCTAGAAAATTTATGTTAGATTCGCGAAAACGTAACGGTAATGAAGTCTACTGGGATACCTAGAGTACCGATATTATGTGAGTTTTCTAAAAAAAAAAAAGAAAATAATAATAATAATAATATAGAAAAAAAAGAAGGATATGATAAAAACAGTAAAATTGCTTGACTAGTGAGCGCACGCCCCAAAATGTAGTATGGAAGAAATGTGTTCCTTTTTATTCCTTTTTTTTCCCTTTTTTTCTTTTTTTTTACATCATATCTGCAGAGGATCTTACTAGATATGACTATATATGTATTCGTTTTCTATACTCAAATTCTATAAGGTAATAGTATACTATCTCTTATGTAAAGACAATCATTGGAGCTTACCTCCTACGTCATTTTGGCAGATACAAGATATATATTTCAACCAATTCACACCGTCTTGTGCAATGTTTGTCAAGCCGTTTTACACGTTTACGCATAAAGGATTTCATCGTACGCCGATTAGTTGTTCGCATTTGTTAAGTCTGAATGAAATCTGTGTGTTTCGTTAAAAAAAAAAAAAAAATAATTCCAGGGATTAAAACTTTTCGAACGCGACACACGTTACACAGTATAGGCGAAAATCACGTGTGAAATTAATTTAATGCAATTCAAATACAATAAAATGTATACGCGTTGTTTGGAAATCAATATGTTATAAACAGGCCTTATTCCCTTCAAAGGTCTTCTAAAAGATTAGATTTACATCTAATAGCATACTATAACGGACTGAGTGCCTATTTGCTGTTACATAATATTATTAATTAACATTATATATTATTTTACATTTCTCGTGACGTTTAAGGACAAAGTAGTCTTCATCTTTATTTTTATCTTTCCATTTCCTTTTTGACGTAGTGCCCCCGTTTTTTTTCTTTTTTTTTCTCTCTCTCTCTCTCTCTATCTTAGGTCTCTCCGCATTTTCTACACATCGATAGCGCTTATTTACATTATCTCATAAATGACAGCTCGCCTCGAATATCTCGTTACATCTATTACTCGCTGCAATGCAACATGGTATATCTCTGAATCCAATGAATCCGTTCCTCTTCCATTCCCCAGAACGTTTAATACGCGCATTATGATAAAAGATCTGCAGATCAAGAACAGTGGTATGGTTATACAATACGTTCACATTGTACATGATATACATACATATCTGAGATATATCGCGATAGTAACACGCACACACGTACCTGGTACTTGACTATTATCTTGCGGCTTGTTATTCATGAAAGAATCCTGGAACGGATTTACATTGGCATTAGCTGCGGTGGGCATGTATGTGTTGGCCATTGGAGTGAAAGGTATAGCTGCTGGATTTAGGTTCGAGTTGAGGGTGTCTTCGTTGGCCAGATTGGATGTCAGTTGGAGTATTGGACCACTACTGCTATTACTGAGAGAGTCGAATTCCGTTAGGTCTAACAGGTTGTTGGTCACGTTGTTTTGTTTGCTATAAAATCAGCGAAAGGAGAAACATACAAATACTAAATAAATAGGCGATTAAACGCTAGGTTGCTACTGCGTCAGCGCATTGTAATTTCCAACGTGAAATTACAATTACTAAATTGGCTAAGCCAATTGCCAGACGACTCGTGGTCGAACGCTAGAATCTTACTAGAATTAATATGTACAATACTCATACAATTGTTTCGTTGATGACTATGTTCCTAATCTCCTTAATGTAAAAAGCTATGTTCGAAGTATCTAACGTGTATCTAAGAAATGTAAAAAAAAAAAAAAAAAACGAACAAACGGAGGAAGCAAATTATTAAACAACTATAATATAATACGGTTTGCCAAATTTCTTCGAAACATTCGTCTCGTACGAAATTATAAGTAGAAAAAGTCGTCTGAAAAACAAACACTCGTCCTGAGAACTCGTCTTTAGAATAGATAATTTCGATTCGCGATAATCGTCTTTCGTCTTGCATCGGCACTATTCTCCTGACTAATAGTTCGGAAGGCAGCTACTTTAATACTGTAAAGCAGCTATAAAAAGCATTTTGTATATGCTTGTGAACTTATATGAAAAAAATTCTATGGCGTAACGTAAAGTGTACGTGTGAAAAAACACAATTAACATACAAAGGAATTTTCTCCTCTCCAATAAAATTAGGTGTACAATTAAGTAATGTAAATACATGATACTACCATACAGCAGGTTTCACAGGTCAGATCGATAACGATTGTTTTCACCCGTATGTAATTCCCTATTTTCGATTTTTCTCATTCACAGATAGAACAAGTTCGAAAATATTCATGCCCCGTTTCGACATAAGGTAACCTCCTATAGGAATTGTGGAATGGATTGTGTGAGATACATACTTTTTTTTTTTTTTTTTTGTACAACAAAAGAATAATTTCAAAAACGTGTGAAGGTCGATAGATAGTACATAGCAAAAGTAGACAGTAAGTTGACACGTACTGCTGGATGATATACAACGCAAACATAAAGAACATGTACAAAGTAGAGCAAAGAAAAGTAGAAGCCACACACCATATTGATACAATTAATTCACAACATGCATTGGTGGTAATAAAATCGGTAAGAAGAAATGTTAATGTAAACATTGTACTTAAGGCATACACGTCGAGCTTGAACGGTTCAACTAATTGGAGGAAAGATAAAGTAATAGCTCACCAAAGATGACACACTGTGTATACAGTTACAAAATTCAATAGAGGCATTGTAACGTTGCGGTAACAGTGTATCTTTGATGAGCTCGTGTGATAAAATTACAAACAAAATTTTTGGACGAGTCATTAAATTTATGCTATTTATCTTTCTTTACATTATGTACACTGAATTTATTATTGATTAGTTGGTATTTTAACGCTATAGCTCTGTTAGTTGCTTAACATTTCCATGCTTCGTATTACATTACATGTTTTATGCCATTAACGATATTACTAAAAAGAATCGGCGTACAGTATAAGTTAAACTCTTCATTATTCTTTTAGATGTCTACCTAAAAATAGTATATTTTTAACTAGTACACGATTAAATATAAATTATAAAATATATATATATATATAAGTATAATAGATAATACAATATACATTTCTCATACCTCTTGTGTTACCGATGATATTATAATGTATCCATATAATTTTATCGTTAGTTATTGGTATAATCGTAAATTTTCAATAGCAACAAATAATTGCCATAAATCTGTTTCTCATATGTCAACCATTGCTCTGACTACTTTTGCAATGTACAATATATGCAAAATCGTTTGCATCATATAACGATAGCTTATCATAAAGCAATTTTTTTTTTTTTTTTTTTTTTTGCCGAGCTAGGTGAAATTTTGTAAGAAATCCCTTCCGATGTGGTATCATAGGAAAGCGCAATAAATTTATGTTATTTAAATAATCATGTGTAGTGTATATATAGTATAGATATATTTTCAAACTTAATTTTTCTGTTATCATACGAATACCACAAAAGACATCTCGAACAACAAAATTCACTATATACATATTAACGATTAATTCTCAACGTATCACGTGCTTTTGTATGTATAACAAATGCGTACAGGATTATAATTTTTCAACATCTTTTTTTTTAACTGTTCTTCCTTAGAGTAATTAAGCAGTTAAGCATTGGTGCTTTACTATATATTTAATTCCTTGTTTCAATGCTGATTGTAAAATCATACATTTAATTATGTGTATGTTTAATGTGGCACATTTTTTTTTCGTTCTATTATATATTTGTTAAAAGAGAAGATGCTCACACTCTAGCCATATTAGCCATTATTTAGCATTTCATTCTCTACTCGAGAGAGTGAAAATTATTAACGATATAAGACGATAGTAGTACTATAAATATACAGCAACAATGACAAGGGATTAAGTGATGATAAAAATAGATAATAAGCGACGTTGCAAGCAATAATTTTGAAATTTTGAAAGTCATTTACAGTTCACATGGTATGTGCGTGTCTATTCGTGAATCTATAAACAACTTTGTATAAATGACTAGAGTGTTACCCTGAATTACTCGACGTACAAAGTATTTTATATTCGCGTTAAATTAAAAATTTAAAAATACAACTAGTTATAACGATTTGCGAGTCTGTATTTTTCACATGTTAGCGTATACGTTCGTGACGCTATAGTATTATATATACGATGCACGCTCCGATTCAGATTTATTTTTTCCCTTTTTTTAATAATTGCAACACACATTTAAACTTTTTTCTTTTCAATTATACTTCATACGACAAATACGTTTATACATATTTATGAACGGCACTAAAAATCAGTCAATATTTTTACGTACGTAATGGCTAGTATTGTGCAATTATTCGTATTATATTAGTCATATTATTAGCCATAATTTTTGCATCCGGATGAAACTACAACTTTATTTAATAAACATGTAACGTAACATCGCGTATAGTTTATATTTATATATAATATTCGCACGAAACTTTATAGATAAAATATGCATTTGGTACAAATAATGTTCTAAAATGCCTGGCTATTCATTCATTAGAGATTAAAAAGACTGTTTCCTCTTTTGAAAAAATATGTCTTATTCTATACGAGACGAGTATACGCGCCGAGAAGGAAGGAAAGAGAAAAGAAAACGAAATAAATATTCTTGTAAAATGTTATGAAAATACCTAGATGCGTGGATGTATACATGTGTAAGGAGTTTTTAGCAGTGTTTAATAACGCTAGTCTGATATAAGCCTTGCACGGGCATTCGTAACCATATTATTGTCGAATAATCTAAAAACCAAACGAACTTACAATTCTTTGAGATGCTCTTCGATGCTATCTTTCATTCGTTATCGATGAGAAATCCAGTTATATCTTGGATTTTTGGTTGTCTTTCGTTCTTTTTTTTTTCTTTTTTCTTTGCTTTTTTTCTTTTTTTTTTTTTTGTTGTTGTTAAATGACGATCGGGTAAGTGTCAGTATGTAACTCTTACGTTAATAGAAATGTAGTTGGTTACAAATCTGTAACTTTGAATTTGATATACTTACACGGTTGCATTATCCAATGTAATTGATTGACTGTTGATACCGTTTCCGTGATTTGTATGATGACCATTCAGTTCTCCTTCCACATTACCCTGATTATTATCCAATACAATTTTACTTTCATTAATGCCGTTACTATGCGTGCCGTTATGCACAATGTCCGTAGTCGTATTGTTTTCCGTGTGATGAGCTCGCTGCTCCCCGCTAATGAACTGTTGAGTCGCTTCGGATATCAGACTGGCTGTCATAACATCTTCAACTTTGCTACCTGGCGCTGTTTTATTCTCATCGCTCGGACTGTCTTCTTTCAACTTATCGCCATCACCACCCTCACCCTGTAAAACACGCGGCAACACGATCGTGAACGTTCCCTTCAGGAGAAACCAACGGTCAATTAACGATCGTACAAACATCATTCAACAAATAACAATCTAATGTAGCTTTACCTTTGTAGGTGTGTTACTCTGGTTCTTGCCTCGAGTTCTAAGCATGATCGCCTCGACCCGTTTACGTCTAGCAAGTCTCTCTTCTTCTTCCCTCTTAAGGCGCTCCGCCATTTCGATCCGTTGTCTGCAATAAAGGGGAAAAAAAAAAAAGAAAAAAAAAATGTTACACAGTACCATCATTAAACGGTCGACCAGGGAGAACGTCGATCGAATAGAATCATCAACCTACCTCTCCGCCTCTTCCCTCGCTTTCCGTTCAGCCTCTTCTTTCTCCTGTTTCTGACGTGCCTCCTCTTCTCTTCTTCTCCTGTCCTCCTCCTCGCGACGCTTCGCCTCCTCGATCGCCAGTCTCAGTCTCTGTTCCTCGGCTTCTCGAGCTTCATTAGCCAAACGAAGCGTCTCCTCCTCCAAACGGCGCTGTTCTTCTTCCTCGGCGCGCAATCTCTCGGCCTCTAAACGGGCTTCCTCCTCCTGCAAAAAGATTTCTCCAAATGAGGTGGTCCCCTTTTTTCGCGAACAATGCGGCTTTTATATGCTTTTATATGCTTTTATATGCAGGCTGTTCGAAAGCACACCTGTCGCTGACGTTCAAGCTCCGCCTCTCGTTCAGCCTGTTCTCTGGCTAATCTTCTACGCTCGGCTATAGCTGCCTTGGCTTCCTCCTCCGTGGTGATCCGGATTTTTGCAATCATCGAGGCTGCAAAACGACCATTTTTTTTTTTTTTATTAACTCCCTAATTCGTACTCCAATCGTTCGTGATCCGGCTTACCTGACATGTCGACCTGTTCTTCCGCGTTGCTCTCGGACTTGGCCTCGGCTTCTTTCTTCGTAGCCTTGGGCGTCTCCTGAGACCGCGCGGTCGATTGATTCTCCTGATTCAGGCTAGTCTCGTCCTTCGTTTGTTTAGTTACAACAGAATTGGATTGCTCGATAATGGCTGGCTTCTTCACTTCGTCGTTACTCTGCTGCTGTTCCGCGTTGCTTATTTCCTGCTGCGATTAATTTAAAAAAAAAAAAACATACACGTATGTATAGTGCATCGATCATCTTTCTTTTCTGAAGGCAGAGCAGCGCGCGTTTCATTCCGTTTAATGGACAAAAGGGTGAATTAATTACTTGTGTTTTCTCGGTGCCCTGGTCTTTCTTCTCCTCCTGGTGTTTGTCCTCCGATTTCGCATCCTCTTTCACCTCGCTTTTTATTATCTCGCCGGTGCTGCCGCGGATCAACGGAGCGTTCTCGGCACCGGGGCTCTGCAGCGGCGTCGCCTTCGGGGTTATCCGCGGCGATGCCTTCGCGTTCTTCACCAGCTTCTCCGTCGGTTTCCTGATCTCCGTCGCCTTCGGCGTAGACGTTTTCTTTGGAGTGCTGTGGACCTTTGGCAGTGGCGGCTTCGAATCCTTCGTCGTCTTCGGCTCGCTCGCTAGATCTACGGTGCACGGTACAAAACGTGAAACATCGCCGCGCATCGGCGCACCTTCGTGTCTATGCGTGCGCGCGGTATTTGAATGTGCAATCTCGAATTATTATACATTGGAATTAAAACAAAAACAAAAAAAAAAAAGGAAGGAAGGAAAAGCAACGAACAAATCGAATAGATAAAAAAAAAAAGACGCGTAACCAACGCAAGTGGTAAAAATTGACCAACGAAAGAGAAAAAAAAAAGACACGTCGCCAGTAGAAAAATCGTGAAACACGTTCGTCTCTGCAACGAGGATGCAAACTGTGGAGAGAGGAAAACAAAAAACAAAAAACAAAAAAAAAGAAAGAAAATTGGCAAACAAAAAGGTCCGGGTCCAAGTGTCGCAGGATAGAAGGATTCTTCTTCTCGTCGAATGGGTCCGCACGTTTATCCGTGCGAAACGAGCACTCGAGCGGCGACCGCTTGGTCCGTCCCCCCTTCTTCTTTCGTGTACGCGCGACTTTTACTCATTCTTTCTTTCTTTCTTTCTTTCTTTTTCTACTAATTCGAAAAAAAAAAATGGCATGCTCACTGTGTCGTTCTGTGACCGAAACACCGGTACCGGCAATAGAAGCAGGTCGCGGTCGACGCGGGGCAGCTGTACGAGGACGCAGATTGACGTTACTGCTGCCCACACTGCTGGCGCTTTGCTGACTCATGGAGCTGTGCGGTCGTGATGGGCTGTTCGGTGTCACCTCCCCGCTGCGGATGCCTACGCGTACCCACCCAAGGTGAACATCTCTTGATTTACGTGTTTTATAGCATTGTGGTGTTTGTCGCGCGTTTAAACATTAAAAAAGAAACAAATAAGATCGAGCTGTGAAATGCATCAGCAGCGTCGCGTTGCCGCGGCATTTCAGAGAGAACCGCGATCTTTCTTTCATTTTTCTATTTTCTTTTTTTTTTCTTTTTCTTTTTACTTTACTATTTTCTCTTGCTAAACCATGCTGACGCACGACGCCGACACGTGATTTGATTTGCACACGTCTCGACAAACAAATCGTATTTTCTGTTTCCTTTTTTTTTTCTCTCTAATCTATTCCGATCGTACCGATTTCGTCGATTCGTCTGATTAGAATTAGATAATTATTAAGAGGTACAAGTAGCGAAATTAAATAGAAAACAAGCACCGCCACCAAAAAAATATTACTGATCGTGTGTCGTATGTGAGATTGTATATGTACATCGAGAGTAATTGAGAGAAAGAGGCGTAAACAAATGAGTTAAAAATAAAAAAAAAAAGGAAACGAGGTGAAATTTCGTGAAAGAAAATAAACAAAAAAAAAAAGAGAGAAATAGCAAGAAAGAAAAGTATCGAAGAACGAAAGTGGAGCGATATATGTATTGCACACTAAATACGATTGCGGTTCGTCTGTGTACACAGTCTAATATTGTGCGTAAAACGTGTATGTACGTGATAAGATACATATATACATATATACATATATATATATATATATATATATGTATATATGTATGCAGATATATATACACATATAAAAAAAAAAATTGTGTAGCTTACCGGAAAATGTTAGAGCGTACCTTCACCCCTGGTACCGAAAAGCCGGTGAGACCCGAGATCGTTTTCTTATTAGCAGGAGCGTTTTGTTAATCAATTCGGCGTTCAACTGTATAATTATTAACGCAAAGAGAATTCCATGCATTGCCGTTGTTAGAAAAAACATCGGAAAGTAACAACACGCACGGTCGATGTGTTAAGGAGAAACTTGAAAGCCGTTTAGACGCCTCGAAGATCGTTCGTTAGTTTTCGTTCGGCACGCAAAGCAGTTAGGCATGAGTCTTCTCTCTCTCTCTCTCTCTACCGGTCGCGAGAAATCGCACGAGAAAAGTAACCGGAGAGAACACAAGGATTTTCTGTCTTATTGATTCACAATGGCTCCTCTCACTGCATTCGTACGCATTCGCATGCAACGTGTGCACCCAACTCAGGTTATACAGAACGACAGACGATGGCAACGAATGTTGTTCCGAAACTGTATATGGATTCGTTCGAGAGTGTGTACGAGAAGGAAAAAACGCGTCTCAGAAACTATTGCGATCTAAATATATAAATCTGAAAATGAAATTTTGTGTTACTGTTCAGCGTGTGATGATAACGTCATAGAAATGTACAAGATGGCGTCAACGGTGAATCAAGTGATTCGTCGTTACTTCGGCCCGATCTCTGTGGGAATGACGATAGGAACCGACATTGCGGCATTTAACACGTTGAATGCCAAGCAAGATATTACGTGAATTGCCCAACACGTCAACATGAATCGCGTTAGATACTGTCTATTGAAATATTGCAACAAGTTGAATTATGTAGCCATGTTTCATGGATTTATCTTACCGGGGATCGCACAGTGAAATTCGAGGCTTGCATTTTTCCACGTACGAGCCCCCACAAAGAAAACCACGAAATGAAAGAAAGAAAAAAAAAAAGTCAGAAAAAGCCTCAGGATCGGACGACGATTTTTGTAAAAGAATTCAAGAAACAGTAAGGTAGAACGAAAGCAAAAAAATTGTATCAAAAAAGACCTTTTCCTTGTTTGCTTTATATCATGCATACATGTTACACGTATGAGTAAAACTATTTTTACACACGTCGCGCATGAATTTAAGAGGAATGGATTGTGCGTTTCTATTAATCTTGGGGCATCGCCGGTGTCACCAGTGACACCCTCATGTCATTCAACGTGTCAAGTCGCGAACCAGTAGTAGTCGCGGTAATCAAGGGAACGACATCACCGAGAGTTGAGTGCACAAGAACGATCTTACCTTGCTGCTGTTGGTTCTGATGCTCGCGGGCTTTGCGACGCAGTCTCTCGGCCCTGGTTGGTCTCGGCATCGGGACCGCGCCTGGCAACGTACCCATGCTACGAGAGTTATCTGAGCGTTTGAGGCTCTTGCCTCCGGACGCAGCAGCTAAATGTGACATGCTGCGACTCATGCTAGAAGCGCTCAGAGGCTGGCTTTGCTGTTCCGTCAGTGTGCTAAGTTCTGTCGGACGTTTCCTAGGCTGCGCCAGTTGGTCCAGCCTGGACATGGAGTAAGTCCTACCTGGCGAACGTGTGAAGGCCTTAGCGCTCGAACTACGCCCTGACGATGGCGGTCCGTCACGCGGCGATGGTATCGTCGGCATCAGGTCCGTACGCCTCCTGTTCACCCGCAGATAAACCGAGCTAGGGGTTCCCGGTGTTCCGTCGCTTTCTTCACCTGCAATGTAGTCTCCCTTAGAAGCGAAGCGACGCGAGAAGCGACCACCGAAAGAAACTGCGCACTATGCACCGTCGTTGTGCAACGGTGTACAAGGCGCGCCGTACATCCTCCGAACATCGCACAAACATAAAGGAAAACAGTTTCTTCGATCCATTTTCCATGGATCGAGTGTACGTGTGTGCGTGTGTGTGTGTGCGTGCGTGTCGAGTGTACACATACACGCTGGCTCGCGGATATATATATTCGAATCTTTTTTTTGCGAAATATGTTTGGCCAATTTTATTGCCAACGCAATATTGGAGTGAAATCTGCCGGAGTCGACGATTTGAATTGGCAAAATTTTCGAAATCCGATTAATATTCGGACGTTAAATATTGAAACTTCAGCTCGTGTTAAAGCTTACTTTCGAACTTTCAAAACTCATTTTCGAGTTCATTTCATTCTAAAACTTTTCATGCCGCGTAACAAGTTGACAAGCGAAGATACTTTTCTTCTCGAAAATATTATCAATTGTCACACACATGTAGCATGTAAAAATATTGGAGTTTATAATGGATATGAAGATTGAAGTGTCTCCTTCGCAACAATCCGCGAAAACTTGGCGTGATGATTTTTATTCGTCATTCCGATTCCAAAAGAAACGTGACCATTTTTCGTCGTTATATTCGTTCTCGTTTAATAAATCAAAGTTCAATAAATTGGCGAAAAGAAATTGCACATCAAGTTTTGGGGCGAGGGTTTCAATTAAATCATGTTTTCAATTGTATTATTTAACTGTCATTAAATTGAGTCGTGCAAAAAATTTTTACACACTATGACAATTTATGAGAGAATTTTCGAGGAGGAAAGTGTTTTCATTTGACACAAAGCGCATCAACGAACGATCTTGGAACTACTTTAAAAAATAAGCCCAAGTACGATTTTTTTTTACAAAATTATAACAATTATTTAGCGTCCGAATTGGATTGGATTGGATTCGGATTGGAATTAATTGGAAATATTGTCAAATATTGTCGCTGTTAAATATTGTCGCGGTGAACTTTTTTTTTCATTAATACAATGAATAAACTGATTGGTCAAGTACTTGAAATAAATGTTACTCGTCGCAGTGGCAATGAAATTTTTTAAGTATTTCGCAAAACGCGAACAAATTTATAAAATATTGTCTCCTCGAGTAACTTTCGCGAGTCCGTGTACATGTACGTGTGTGAGTGGATGTACGTTCGGCATTCTCTTTACGACTACTAGTATTCTCAATTGATCGCTATTCTTCATGCTTCGTGTCTCCTGTGTGTTATCTGTGTACGTGTTCTTCGGTACACGTGCGAAGCAAACGGGGGAATTTTTGTGCACAATACACAGCGAGTACGTCATTCGATAACGCTACCAGAAAAACGGAATCTTGAGCAACGGTGTTGTTCAGACGAGCGGATAAAGTGATACGCATTATGATAGAAGGATATTACGGTAATCAGAGAACAATGCGAAACTGGGAACGTGTACGAACGACGTTGCTACCTACGGAAGCGGTGGTAAAACGGAACGTTGCCACATGCGAACGACGTATATCCGGTAAAAATCCGGCGAAGCAAGTGTGTGCAAGAAAAACGTCCATGCACATACAGAACAATATAAATATATACAAAGAGAGTGTGTCGTGTTGTTGCATTCGAATCGACGCGCATCCACGTGTTCGTATACGTGGATACATATTCAATGAACAAATGAAAGAAGCCGTTGCGAAGAAAGTAAGCGTGAAATTGAAAGGAAACTCGAAATTGATCGTTCGACACGTCGTCAAAAAAGAAAAAAGAAAGAAACGTTCTTATATTCAAATGACTGAAAAATTCACAAAAAAATATATATACATATGTATATTTATTTATCCCGATCAGCGATAACAATAAGTCGAAATTCAATAATAGAAACACAGTAACATATGTAGTGATGTAATAAGTTTATGAATATGATATGAGTGTATATGCTTGCCCGTTGCAACAAGAAGGCAAATGTCAGGAGAGTAAAATGAAATTCTACTCATCGTTCAAAGTTCGTACTATTGAGGCACCTCAGCTTCTCGAAATAACTTGTTCGCGAAATATTGGTAAAACAATCGCTGATTAATGACAATGTTATTAATAAGAGGAGGAACGTAGAGTATCAAAAATTAGCTCTCTAATAACAACAACGTTACTCTCTAAAGAATGTCAGTAAACAAACCCATCTAAACGTACGTAAATGTTAGTAATTGTTAGTACAAAACAGTTCTTGAATAGCGTTAGGATGCATTATGATGACTAATCAACGTTACACGTCGTCCAACACCGACTCTCGTTAACCTCGACCGGCGAACTCGTAAGGTATTGTTATTCGATTGTTAACGTTTACCAGAGGTTCGATCAACAGAATTCATCAACTCGGTCGTCGGTGTTGCACGAGCGTACAGGATAGATGATACTTTCGCCAGAGTGTACATATACTTTTCATGGCTTTTCAAACGGAAGTGACATGCTTGCAAGAGAGTACGTATACTCCGATGTGCTAATTAATGAAATAAGAGAGACAAGGATCGTGTATATATATATATATATATATATATATATATATATATAAAATATTGATATATATGTAGCTCATTCTGGGAATCAACAGAATACAAAATCTCCCCAGCAAGTTGCAGACTGGTGTTTTTTTTTTCCCCCCGTCTGTTTTCGACTTTCGGCACTCACCACTGGCAGCCCGTTGGATCATCGGACGCCTAGTGTCGCTATCAGACTTATCATCGATGGCAAAGATGTCAGTTGTAGGAGGCAGAGAGAGGCTGGCTCTCTTATGTTTGGCGGGGGTTAAGGGAGGATCGGGGCTAGAATTCCAATTGAACACCTCGTACATGGACGAGGACATTCTCATATCTGCAAACAAACCATTGAACGCTGCGACATTAGATACTTTTCAAATCGGGACTCTTTTCTTTTCTTTTTTCTTTTTGTTTTTTTTTTTTTGTTTTTAAATTTCTCGATTTTCTCTCAGCGGCGGGGGAGGGGGTGGTTTGCTCGACAGACAAACAAACAAAATGTGGGCGAAAGGGAGAGGGGCGGAAGAAAATTAGCAAGGGTTAGATATAAGTGCGGTTCACAGACAGGTACTTCAAAAAGTTACGGTTACACTAATGCCTGACCAGAGCCACCACCAGTAAAGTACAGACATTGTATATATAGCGGATGCATTCGGGGTCTTAATTACCGAACGGAGGGGAAATCTATCTCTCTCTCCGGTCGATGTTACAAAACTCTAGTGAAAATTACATTTACTCAGGCGTACGTATGTTTCTCGCTACGAGCAGCTATCTCTCTCTTTCTGTCTATGTACTCTTGACACTTGTACTTCGTAATAACATGTACGGATTGCAGAGAAGTCAGCGAGTCGAAGATGAGGTGCTTCTCGTTGTGTGTACATGAAGAGAAATTATGTTGGCAAAAGAATATATGATATACGATAGCAAAAAGAAAAAAAAAAAGAGGAAAAAGAAAAAAAAAGAGAGGTCAAAGAAGAGATATAAAAAAAAAAAAAACGATCGTGGCAACGTCGTTTCGCTTATCATTGATAACGAAACTGAAATCCTTCGGTAAACGCGGCGAAATTAACAAACCGGCGATAAATTGGCCACGAAAAATATACAATGCGAAAGGAAGAAAAAATTCAAATGAAAATTCTGGAAGAGAAGGACGGAGAATATAAAACACATTACGAGTACGATCACGAATCAGTTTCTCTATCAACACCAGAGAATCGATCTCTCGTGTTTCGTGATTATTTTTTCTTTTTTTTTTTTTTTTCAATTTCATCGACATTGAGATATCGTGTACAGTTAATTATAGTCGTGTGTTGGTGGTTGGATGTGTAGTGTTCGGTAATCGAAACATCGTCGGAAGAAGGTCCGATCGATTGCGAGGGACAAGCGATTTGAAAATGAAATCAATGCCGATTCGAACCGATTTGTATACGATCTCTCCCTGAAACGATCTTTCGTTCGGCAATCGCGTATCGATCTGGAAAAAAACGAACAAACTGAAAAAAGTAGCGCACAAGCAACGCCACACAGACGTACACGTATAAAAATATCTCTCTGTCTCCGTTCTGCGTAATCTTTCTGGAACGTAGTGCATCCATGCGTTACGCGCGTTGGTTGCGCAACTATAGCACTAGAGAAGCGCTGTGTAGAAAGAACGCAGTGAAGAAAAGAAGCGGCCTTCGCTGTACGTATCGTTTCAACCATCGACAGAGCTCGAGAATCTCTGGGTGCCAACGTGGAGAACAACTGTTACACCAACGACACGATACTCGCTAACGATACTCTTTACACGAACTCTCGCGATTCGTTATCTTTCTCGCCGCCGTTTGTAATTAACCACGTCAACGACAGACGTTGATTTCATCCTTTCATCCTTTCATTGTCAAATATCAATCCGAATAACGTCAACATCTACATGCTACAGCGAAGTGCATAACTGTACCAATGACGATGAAAAGTTGTCGATAATTTAAACTGATGTAACTTGTAAAAAAAAAAAGAGAGAATCGCGTATGACGATTCGCTTGGTCTTACTTTAAAACGTGAAAGTCTTTACTTCGGCAGTTGTCGTGAGTTTATTTTTTTTTTTTTTTCAAAAACATCAATTAGTGAGGATACTTCAAACGCGATGATCAATATAAATTATTCGTGTGAATTCAGACGTGAGTAAAAATATTAAAGAATTTTTCTTGTAATTAGATCTATCGTCATTTTGAACATGAATTCTGCTCTTTACAAACTTGTACAAATTGTTTTATCCACCATTTTATCGAACACTGAATATAAACAGGGTAAAACATTAATAATTCAAGAAATATCCTGATATTTCATCTGACGTTTCAAGTTCGATAAAAAAAAAAAAAAAGAAACATAGCTGAAGAGAAAAAGCGTATGGCGAGTTTTAAGAATTTGTTATAAAGAGAAAATGTTAATCTTTAAAATCAAAGTTAGAAAAAAGTTTTTCAACGTTTTCGCACCGTGCAGTGTGTCGGAATTTTTACAATTTTCGAGAAAGAGAATATCCTCGCTTTTCAATTTGCTATCTGATGTAAAATCATTTTCGAAAACAACGAACTCACGATTAACCTCTTAGTTACGGCGAGATTCTCCACTTCTGTACGGCAAGGCGCGAACTATGCAAAAACCCCAGTGTAATGATGAAATTTATATTCGATGGTGCTTCACACTATGTAACTACTACGTTAGAATAAACTTCGAACAAATCAAAGTTTCGAAATCGGAAAAATGAATAAATTAATGTTTGTCTTTATATAAAGAATTTGAAAAATTGCAACAACATGTATATACAGACTGAGAAATAACTGATGAGCCACTATAAGGACATACCGAAAGCCGCTATAATTCATTAGCCAAGAGATTAAAATAAGATCGAATGGATCGTCGTATGATCTTTCTTCACAAAACTGTATCAGTTCGAATTATCGAACAATTTTTCACTGTCATTGGTTTTCACAGTTATGCTCCTCGCTGTACAGAAAATTACCACAAGTTTGATACAACGATGTTTCACCGACGTCTGTCGCCAATCACTGAATTAACACTAAACCTACCAAGCGGGGTCAAATGACCGTTTTTAAAAATTTCGTTTAGAATATCCTGCATACGATGTTATTGCATCGCCATTTAACTTCACGACTTTTCTTATATCATACGTACAATGCATTTTTTAATATTCAGTTTTTTTCTTATGTTTTGAAAAAAATTTGTGGTCTGTCTTGCCTATCGCGAGGGGTCATTTGACCCTATTTATATTCTTTGCCATAAATCGGTCTTTGTCTTCTATTATCTTACTTGCTGTCCAAAGAAAATTGTTTATTTGAGAGTATGTCTAGCAATTTTCTCGCTACGTTATAAATATGCAACGTTATAAAAAAAAAAAGAAAAGAAATGAGGTTCAATATTTTTCTCCAATGCTACGAGCAGAAATGACTATAGGAGTTATAAGGTTCGGTTTGATAACAGAAAACGACACAGCAATCCCTTAGATAAACTGATAAACCGATTCGTCTTGATTTCCGAACGTTTGGCGCGAATTCATTGAGAACAAGTCGAGCTGTTACAAACCAAGGTTTATTTCAATTGAGAGAACATCTTGCCACCGAATATCAAGAAGAGCAACAGAAGGACTAGTAAAAACAATCACAGATATATAACTACAGATTCACGTGACCGGAAGAAATGCCAGATAAGATTTTGCAAAGGCAACAAGACGAACAAAACCTATGTAAAATGTGAAAAATACGTATGTGATAAATGTACAATCAAGAATCCTATAATTTATAAAGAATGCGACGAAACTGAATAAAATAAACATTGCTTATTTTTAAATATAAAAAGATATTTTGTCCACCATTTAATTGTTTATAATCTTCATTCGGTATTGAGAAATATATTTCTTTTTTCAAAGTGGTCATATGAGCCCTGACACATGTAGGAGGATAGGTATACATGAAGGCTCGGTAGGTTTAGTGTTAATTGTATATGTAATAAAATCTATTTATCCGCAAGTCGTTATCAACGGTATCTTCAAGTATCTTCAAGTATTCCAATTGGAAAAATTGGCCACTAACCTTCGCCAGGCTTTCGGTCGAGTCCACCAGCGGACGTGGCTCGTTTCTTGCTGCCGTCGAGCTCTCTCTCGGAGGATCTCCTGGTCAACGGTTGTGCGGCCGAGAACATCATCACGTTGGTGGTGGAGGTTGCCCGACGCGTTCCCCAGAAAGTGGAGCCACCGGTGTCGGCCGGTTCCAACATCCTCGGCGTGGAGCTGCCGAACGCGAACACGATGTGCGACCTCTCGTTCTTTTTCTTCGCCTCGATGCGCGCCTCTCGTTCTTGATTCTTCCGGAGGATCGCCTCCCTTCTTTCTCTTTCCGCCTCGCATATCAACCGTTTCCTCTCGCCGACTTGATTTCGTCTGTGGAAAAAGAAAATATTAAAATAAAAACACGTGAGAAAAGAGATATATATATATATCTCGCAAATGGGGATTCTGAAGCAACGATCCTCGTAGAGAAACACGTAGTAATAGGCTGCCATTCTTTCTTCCAGACGAGGCGAAGGGAAAAGCGATTTTTGCCGCGGTTGAACTTTATGCAGGTGTGTGGCGGTAATTTCCCGGGGCTTCGCTCCGCGGAACAGTTTAGCATCGCGGCGTATCGTATTAACCAGGTCAACTTATAACCTCGCGGAGGGAGCACGTAATCTCGTAAAGAGCGTTTAAACACATCGATGTGGTTCCGTGTCGGTTTGTATTCGCGTGTCACAGATTGGAAAAAAGGAAAAAAAAGACGAAGACGAAGAAAAAGAAGAACTAGCCTCGAGGCGCGTGCGCGCCGCGTTCTATCTATCGTTCGCAACTGGCTTATATTAAATAACCCAATTTCAAACGCAAAGCCGGCTTAAACTCTCATCCTTTTCCCATTCGAGCGTAAGTACATTTTTTTTTTAACTTTCATTAAAAGAGAGAAAGAGAGAGGGAGGAGAAAATTAAATCAAATAGAAAATTAAAAAAAAAAAAAGATTAAAGAACCGAGCAGCCGAATTGCGAATTTTCGCGAATTGTCGATAGATCTCTATTGTTTGATCGTTCTGCTGCCACGCGGCGCGATAACGTTTCTTTGATATTTATAATTTGTTTGTTAGACATTTCTTATAGACGTAAAACAGTGTATTTCTAAAAATTTAAATAACTTTTCGTAAAAAAATAGATGAGTAAAAGCTTATATACTCTCTATTGCGTCATAAAGCTTTTTCATTTTTTTTTGTCTTCAATGTCGCTGATGGAGATTTTATGCTTTAACACTAGAACTATCGACAGTTAAGACGAAGTTATTTCAACCAAAAT
This sequence comes from Tetragonula carbonaria, assembly GCA_032399595.1. NCBI lineage: Eukaryota > Metazoa > Arthropoda > Insecta > Hymenoptera > Apidae > Tetragonula > Tetragonula carbonaria. The sequence goes on from JAUCRC010000003.1 coordinate 5,755,177, forward strand.
TATTTTGATTTTTAATAAATAAAAATAAAATAAAATTCATTATATTATTTCTTTAGTTATCACTGTAAAAATCATTGCATCATTGGGGAAAAAGTTGTAACATGAAATAGAAATTTTAAAATAAAATTGTAAAAACCAGTAATTTTGACTGGTGTGGTAGTTCCAGTGTTAATAAATACGAATAAAATTTCTTCTATTATTTATATAGGAATTATATGAATCAGAATATTATTGATAATAAAATTAAGATTTTATGGTAGATATTATATAATAATTCGTCATGGATTTATTTCTTCAGGGTTATTCTATTCAATTAATTTAATTTACATTCAAACTAATAGACGATTAATTAATATAAATAAAGGAGTAATTTAATACCTTCATTAATATGTTTTTGAGCAATTTTATGTTCATGTAATACAGGTTTACCATTTTCATTGAATTTAATTAGAGAAATTCTTTTATTAATGAGATCAATTTATTGACTTAAATATTCACTTAAATATTTATTGATTTAAAAATTTCACTCTATTGATTCAACATTATTCGAAATAATGAAACGGTTAATGAAAGGAAAAAAAAAGAGGGAGAAAAGGGAAAGAAAAGACACAAACCTGTCGTTGTCGCGTGATTTGAGCTCGTCGATGCGCCTTCGTCGTTCCTCTTCCCGTTGTTCCCGGAAGCGTTGCGCAGCGATGGCCTGCTGTCTCAGCTCTTCCAACTTCCGCTGCCGCTCTTCGTTCTGTCTCTCACGGACGAGCTTCGCCCTGTCCACGTCTTTCGCGCTTCCCGTCGACTCCCGTCCTGAGAACAACCACCAACGCTCGATCACCTCGTCTCGTCTCGTGCGAGCTTCGCGCGTTTTGCGTGGACGTACGAAAAATGTTATCTGTTTCCCAGACAGTTCACGATAGTAAAAGAGGATTGCTCGTTTTCGAGCGATTTGGCAAATCCACGAATCTCCCCCGGATAGAATCCCCCCCCCCCCTCGTTATTTACAATCTTTCACGTTTTCGTCGTGAAGAATAAAAGCTCGACTTCTAACAATTGCGTATATAGTTGACAAAAGAGGGAAAGTTCAAAGTTTCTCGCGTGTCGCGCGAGATCTATTCGAAAAACCAGCGCAAGGTTGGAATAAGGAACGCGACGAACGAAAAGCTAGTCTCGGCCACTGCCCTTGAAAACGTGATACCTTCGTTCTCGCTAGGATGATCGCCGTCGAGGGAGTCCTCGTCGTAGAGACTTTGCCGGCGCTTCACATCTGTCGAGAAGAAAGCGAGAATATGTGCGTACGCACGTGAGATTCGGGTAGATTACGAGCAGAACACGCGTAATTGCGGCACACTGCAAGCATGCGGCGGTTCTGCGGGGCGGACACACCACAGTTACACACAAATGCAAGTCATCAAAGCGATCGCGCCACTCACCGACAACACTGATTCGGACAAACATGCTTCATGCAATCGCGACGTCGTGTCTAACATTTTCTGTGACATTTCGGAGAATGTGAAATTCATCGAATCTTTGTATTCTAACGAAATACGTTAGAAGCGTTAATCCTTTGCGATCACTGCGCAGTTTTCGTCATTTCGTTTCAACTAGTTCGCGCTATATTCGACTGTTTCGTATTCAGCCGATCCACGCTGATTTCAGACTAACTTACCGATGATCCGCTTGGTATCGGTCAGTTTGCGAAACACACAAGACGAACAAGACGACATACTTATAAGCAGATAATTATGTTAAATAACACTTTAGCTAACTTTGTCTGAATCTTTTCATTTTCACAATGAATAATTATCTCTTTGAAATTCACGTTCGATATCAATCGTATAATCACTATTTTCAAATTCGTCATCAGTTGCCGCTGTACGTTGTGGTCCCATTACTAAATCGAAATTTTTCAATTGAATTTTGAATTCTCGTGATGAAAATGAGATTCGCTACGCTAGAAATTCTGTCCGTATCGCTAGGACGATTTTGAAATCACTGAATCAGTTTCTTTCGAAAGCCACGACCGAGTCAAAACGTACGACGACGAAAAAAATTGAAACGATATGCATTGTCGAGCCAGACACGATATAGGATCGCAAAGGGTTAATCAAAGGGACCAAGTCTCAAAGTAGTGGACCAAACGAAATTAACAAAGAACAGAATCGCAAAAGAGAGAAAATTTTGTCGTAAAAATATTCGATTACACCTCTGGTAAAGAGATAATCAATTTTTGCGAGTCGAGCCTGTGCGCGCAGCTGTTTTATCAAGTAATAAATTCTCCATTCGATCCGCCTGTCTGCGTACGGTTTTATCGAAGAGAAAGCTGCCCATTTTCCGTGATATCAACGTGTTTCCTTCGCCCGGCTAATACGATTATTAAAAATAGGGCGCCGTAAAAGGCGCGGTTCCGCTTCCTCGGGATGGAGACGCTCGATTTACTGCCACGAGCTCGCGTTCTCGTCGTTTTTTTTTTTTTTCTTTCGATTCCATTTTTCCACGCTTTGAAACACTCGACCGCGAAACGGTGATTTTACAGTTTTCATGGGGAGATGTCTCTGTTCCTGACGAGAAAGAAACTGAAATTGATTAATTAACAGGCAATTTGTTAGGTGTTTATATCTACATTGTTACAATGTTATTAAATTCAATCTTATTAAACAATCGCACAGACTGAGACAGAGCCGGCTAACTGGCGGCCCGCGAGTTCCCCCCCCCCTCCACTTGCTTAGTAGAGAAATTTCAATGCAGTGGAGGGGGTAACGCCAGCGATCAGAAAAGTAGGGGAGTCGCCAGTTAGCCAGCTCCAGACCAAGAGATTGCAAAAATAGCTTCGAGCAACTCACAGCCGGAAAATTTGAATATTTTATTTTTTTTTCTGTGGGAAATTCAGTTTTCTTTCAACATAGTAAGAATTTCACACACGCGCACGCACACACACACATTTCGTTGATTTTAACCTTTCTTGTTAGTTCTTTAATTTCTGTTAACGAGGGGTTACACTTGTCGATGTAAAAAAGGCACACTCAAGGGAAACTCGGTTAACGCGGCGTGCTTGTAAATACTGGCGACTGATAGAAACGGCGGTCGTTTCCAATTTCAACGGATTACTATTAATACGCACGCATTACGCAACGCGCAAGTTAAACTCGGCGCAAACACATCGCGATGAGTTTGGCAAAGCACACTGTCCATTATTTACCAAACTGATTATTACCTGACGAATCGGGCGAGGCCTCGTCACCTCCAATTTGGGCGAACCAGTGCATCGTTTGCTCTGTGGAAGATAAATTCGAAAGTTCGTTCTTGCAGGAATCATTGTTCAAACAGACCGTGCCTGCCCCGCTCTCTCATTCCCATCGAACATCTGTGTATTCCCCGCGATCGACACGTTTGTTACATTTTACTGGACGACACTTTCGGCATGGCTTCTCTCGTATTTGGAAATATTTCAGCTCGACTGATATTTTTGGAAGTACGATGCAAGAACTGAGAACTGAGATTTGCTTTATCTTTCTGCGCAACTGAACCCGCTGTCACAAATTCCGCAAATTACAAATGACAGTGAATTGCAAACGAATCGGTGCGACAGTAAGGAAAATAATGAAATAAAGGAAAGTTTGGAAAAGCTGGGAAACTCGTCTCGACAAGTGATTTCTCTGATGTCAAATCGAAACGATGAAAATTGCTCTCTTGTTTCTATTAAATTAAAATCGAGACTTCAAGAAACTCGAAAGTCGCCGAGATAATAATAATTGAAGAAAGATCGTCCTTTCGCAAACGATCCACCGCCACAGATTTTGTTTCGTACAGCGCGATGTAATTTCAAGTCTCGGCTCAATTCTCTTCCATAAAAAAAAAAAAAAAAAGAAAGACGGCTCGAAATCGAAAGGATAAACGACGTGGAATAATGTGAAAACAAAAGAAAGAACGTGGCAGGAAGAAGGAACGAGCCGACAGGTTGAAATAATTCAAGGGAGCGCAATGTGCCATAAATATTTCCTATATAAAACTCTTCGATCGTTTATGAAGAGTAACGACGTTGGAACAGATGGGACCAACGATGGAATTTTCACGTGTCGATCTTCCCGAAACGATCGTCCGAGGATTTAACCTCTTGATCGCCATGCGCGCATCAGTACGCGTCAATCCCTATACCCTAAATAAAAGCGAAATTAATTTCGATTTTTTAACAGTGACACATAGAATCATATTCTATCACTAAAAATATCGAAAAATATATATATTTTTCCTTGATTTTGGATTTACTCGAAGAAAAAGGCAAGAAACAAAATTCGCGTGCGAAAACTGTAAAATTCCACTCTGCCCGACTATTTACTTCGAAGCATACCACACCATAAATAAATATTAGTTTCATTGTGTATAATATATATGTGTACTTTTTAGACTATAACATTTCAAATTTATAACATTTCAAATTCAACAAACATGCATATAACTTTTTCAATTTTTTCAGTATTTAGTATTTGACCTATCGTGTGGCAATCCTAGTGAAAATCAAGTGTTCTTTTTTTTTTGTGTATGCAAATTATATCCTAATTGATTGTGGCTCGCCCATTATGTAAGTAAAAAATATTTAAATTATTTATCTATTAGTAAAAGTACATTTTTCTTAAAATTGAAAATACGCGGCAAGTTGATGCGCGGTCTTTAAAAAAAATTCGGCGCTCAAGAAAGTGTTAAATTTTTGTTTTCTCTAACGATACGCAGTCAGGCAGATTTGCTGCTGCGATCGTTTAATTGCGAACTGGCTCGCTTATTTTCGACTACTGCCGAAAGAAAGAGAGAGAGGGAGAGGGAGAATGGGGGGGATGTTCTATCCAATTCTTCCGGCGGCTGATTGCAAATGTCGGGGGGGAGGGGGGGGACGCGACAGCCATCGTCGCGCTTCGCTGTCGACTATAATTGATAATTGGAAAATGGACAGCGGCGGTGAATGAGCGTCGAGCGCGTAATTACAAAAGGCACACAGAGGAACGTGCTTTGGTTAAGCGATCGCGGCAACCGTCTACAGAAAACGGATAAATGCTAACGAGATAGTTCGCGTTATCGCATGGTCAATCGTGTCATTCGAAGTTGTTCAAATCATCCTGGTTTTGCTCCTTCTTCTCAATGATTCGGTTGTTTATCCAATCTTCCCAACTATTGCGATATTATTTCGAGCTGATATCTTCATCCGGGTATTTTAGAAGATAATTGCGACTCGTCGTACACACGATATAATTTTATAATTAATATAACTATAGTTTCGAGTAATTTGTGTTTTTTTCTTTTGTGACGAACAATCGAACAAATTATTAATTTACGTCCACTAGAATAATGGCGAATCAGGGGAAAATTATCCAAGATTAGAAAATATAAACATCTGCTAGCTTTGGAACAGCTATTTTCCACAACTGGAGATATTGTTAGTTCAAAGAGAACGAGTCCTATTATTGCAAAATGTAGAGTTAGTATCTTTATACGAAGGCATCTAAAATAATCACTTCGTTGTTCATCGCTAGAACAAAATTTACACTGTGGACGTCTGAGTAAAACATGAATAGATTCAATAGCTCGGATATCTCTAGCATTAACAACCGTGAAAGAAGAAGCCGAAAGCGTTGTAAAATGACTGGAGGATCAATTTCGACGCGGCTAATACTCGTCGAAATGGAATTATACTCGATTATTGATTAACACCAAGCCCCTTTGTATCGTGATTAATTGCAGTTCACGTGGCTTACTTTCTCGACCTCGACTTTTGCGCCACTTAAAAGAAAAAGAGAGAGAGAGAGAGAGAGAGAAAGAAACGAGACGCAAGAGGAAGAAGAGAAGATAAGTGGACGAGCTCGCAAGGGGTAGTTTCGTTTCATCGAACGTCAGGCAAAGAGAAACTGCTGTTGCCTGTCGATGCTGTTTCCGGCTGCTGATTGCAAATGTCAAAAGGCAGGAAAAAGTGTGAGAGCAAAAGGGGACAAGAAAGAGAGAGAGAGAGAGAGTCTGGCTTGGTGGACCACCCAACGGTGGCAACCGTTGATGGTAATTGGACGTTTCATTACCAATGCGGATGCGGAATTGAGCGAGAGGGAGGGAGGATTTTGCCTAAGTGAGAGCAGCTGTCGGGAGAGAGAGAGAGAGAGAGAGAGAGAGAGACAGAAACAGGATGGAAGTGCGGATAAGCCGAAAGGGGAAACGGGGTGAAAGCGTTTCAACGTTGCTGATAACGTTACGGATATGAAGTTCTGTCAGACGCGGTTTTCGGGAAGTTGAGGGTTATCGACGGGACGCGTGTCAGTGAATTACGGAAAGGAGAAAAAGAAAAAAAGGGGGGAGGGGGAGGAACGAAACATTGAAAGGACGCGCTCGAAGCTAGTAATTAATATCAATGCTCTACTTTTCATAAAAAAAAACGATAAAGTGCGGTCTGGAATACCGATAATTGCGGATTTGCATCGTGCTTCTAACAGAAATTCGAAATTCGCGTGTGTAAACGAGAACGAGCACTCTAGTTCTCGGTTTCAAGGTGATTACACGAAAACGAGAGAGAGAGAGAGAGAGAGAAAGAAGGAAGACAGAGTGAAAGAGAAAAGAGAGAGGAGGCAAAAGTATGTATAGCGGGGGGAGGACTTTCGACGATGATTTTAAATTACAGCGGTCTCGCGCTACAATGGGTCCCGCTTGCCGCGAAAACGGTCGAAAAACGTCGAGAGGCCCTCGGCGGTGGACACACACACACACACACACACACACACACACACACACACACACACGTCGGCACTGTTAATCTTCCGTCGCCTGGAAGTGAGTCGGAAAACAATGGAAATCCAGCCTCTTTTCATCCGGTTCCGTAGGCCGTGTTCGAATTGAAATTTCGCTCCGAAGAAACCCAATTGTCGGCCGGGCAACTTCCGTCATCCACCGCGACAGTTTCCAACCATTTCTGAAGAGCGTTCTCTCCTTATCTCCGCGGGAGAACGTTTCGCTGCTGATTTAGAGGCTCCGCCGGAAGCTTTCAATCGTTCAATGGATACCAGGCAGGCCGCAATCTGCGATTGCAAACTTATTACTCGATCGAGAGACCGACCTTTTCTCTTCTCCCCAGGCGGGGGGCCCGTTTCGTTATTTTATCGACGATTTCGAAGTTGGATGAGAGTTTCCGACGAGACGTCCAACTTCTCTGATCTTCGTCTCCTCTTGGATTCCTGGCCCTCGATTCTCGATCAGAAATTAAAATCCCTTATCAGCTCGTAACGAACCGTGGGGGAGAGGAATGAATCTTTGTGAAGTACCGAGCTTACGCGAAAGTGGGTCGAGAGTGGAATAATCCCGAGTATGATCGATGCGCCAAGGGTAAACGTAGTCCCCTTAAATAAACTGTACAACTGGCTCTCTACGGCCACTACGACTATGTCACACGCCCTATGACCAAGGCCGACAAACAGTTCCACTATTTCCCAGAAATTCCCCGAAAATTGCGACAGAGATTTATATGTAAGAATGTGAACTCGAAAAATAGAAAGGCATTTAATCTTCAAATTTGTGTCTCAATTCTAATTCGACCTAGAGTGAAGACATAATTAGCCGATACATCGGTAGTCTTTAAGATAATTTAAGATAATTTCTCTCTTGAGAGAAAATTCACTTTCACTCTTTAGGGTAATTTTCTACGCGTAAATCTTGATTTTTAGACTTAATCGTTACAGGATCAAACAAGGCGAGATTTCTCCGAGCTAAATATTTCCTTCTGACCAGTCGATACATAGTTACCTTAGCAACTTAGAGATTTGTAGCGTCTGATAATCCTATCCAACTAGTTTGTCGAATTGTCGCGGATTTATTTTTCGGGACTCAACGACGCGACAACAACGACGTTGGGGAAGAAGCAATTTCAAAGAGTGCAAATAAAAAGGCGCCCGGTGTCTTCAACCGCACGACAGAGAGAAAGAGAGTGAAAGGCACGGTATTTTCTTGCCCAGCGACAAGAAAAGGAAACGACAAAGAGCGCGTTGCCAATTGAACGCGTCCGTGTAACAACCTATTGTTGTTGCCAATAGGAATGCGCCTCTCTGAATCGCTGCATTACAATGCAACGCGATGCTGCATGAAACAACGTAGCGGGTGTTATCGTGCATCTTCAGACAGTGGAAAATCCATGCGTCCAGACAAAAGCCTTTTCCCGGTCCCTCTGCTGGTTCCAACCGGAACATATACTTTCACCAAAATTATTTTCAGTTACAATGGCCGCTTCACTCGATGTTCAAGGGTTCAATAGCTTCGAACAAACCTATGCGCACTTTCACTCGATGTTCAAAGATTCATAGGCTCGGACGAACCCATGCGTACTTTCACACGATGTTTAAAAGTTCAATAGGTTCGAACGAACGTGTGCGTACTTTCACTCGATGTTCAAGGGTTCATGGGTTCCAACGAACCTATGCGTACTTTCATTCGATGTTCAAGGGTTCGATAGGTTCCAACGAACCTGTGCGTACTTTCACTAGATGTTGAAGAGTTTAATAGATTCGAACGAACCTATGCGTATTTTCATTCGATGTTCAAGAGTTCGAACGGACCCACGCGTACGTCGTTAATTCGAAAATTTGGCATTGTTCTGATAGCGCGACTAAACGTGATCATGGCGCGTATGAACGTTTTATCGAGGACATTCAAACGGTCATGGATCGGGTGTTGGAGGCTCTCATCTCGAAACTCGCGACTCTTTAGGTCAACACGTTGCTATTTCCGCGCTGGCAAGGTCGCGAAAGTAACGTTGGAAAATCTGTCAGTAGATGCAGAGGCGAGGGACACGCTGTTAATCTCCCAGTGTTAGGAAGTGGGTCGGAAAACAATAGGAATCTGTTCTAGCCATCTACCTTGGCGCATCGTTCTTACTATTTTCCCGTCCTCGCGGCACTTCTCGAGTCGACTCTCCTCCGCTCTTTCGCTTTAACCACCCTTTTTCTCCGTTATCCTTCAGCTACTCTCTTCTCCTCCTCGTCTGTCCTATCGGTACGATGTTGTTCACGCTGCTCCTCGAGTAACCGTACAATACCAAAAAGCATCCGTTCCTTTGTTTTTACAAAAAGGGTGTACTCGAATGAACGATCGATTCGTTTCGTTACGTTGTGCAGATTATATTTCGTGCCTTTTTTACGAACAGAGTTTACGTTGTGGGAATTAGCCGCAAGTATGGAACAAAGGAAACTGCTCGCAATTCTGCATCATGTATTGAACAGAATACTAGTTAATTTGACAAATCCAAGGAATTATTAATTTATATACGCGCTCGAGGATCTCTTGTATTAGCGCTCTTGTGTTCTCGTGACGCTTTTCTCTCGTCTCGTTTCTGTCGTCGTTCAAATTGAATTCAACGGTCCGAACTTGTTTGACTTTCCTTCTTCACGGTGAACGGAAATGACCGAGAAACACGCGCGCGAATATGAGATCGGCAGTGACAGCGGCCTTGAGCCAGAGGTCAGAACCAGCATCCATCAATTGGCCGAGCGCAATTTGTCGAACTCAGCTTCGTCCAGTCGTAGCTTCGCACGTACGTCAAGTACACGCAAGTTGAAACGCAACGCGTCGAGTGTGGCTTGTATTCCATTTTAATGGAGGCATGCCGGTAGTCTGCGGGTCTGGCGATCGAAATTGCCCTGGTTTCTCATCCTAGTGCCGGCAGAGAGTGTTCTACTAATATTTAACGAGCGAACGAGGCTCAGTGTGTCGCGTGTGACGATATCGTTGCGACTTTGTTTTCTGCCTCTGAGCCTCGAGCTTTTATAATTGTCCTCGCTTGGATATTCCTCCAGTGTTTCTCTAATTACGTTAAATCGACGAACGAATCCTCTAATTTTCCTTCCTTTCATCCACCTATGTCTTATCTCTGTGGAAATATTGTCGCTATAGGTCGCGCGTATGTGCAGGGTGGAAAGATTAATTCAAATTAACTTCGAATTTCAAAGTCAAATTTTTTTTCTTCTATTGTATTCTATTCATCACGAAGGTAAAACTTTCCTGAGAAACCATAGAATCTAATAGTTCTCTTGAAAAATGGTAAAAATGTTTCCTGATCGTTTAACATTGCGAACACGCGCGTGCTAACAGCGACTTTATAGTTCTGGAGTAGGTTTTCACTAACATTTGATTTATCATAGTTGTAGGCATCACTGTGGGTCTAAATAATCAAATAATAAAACTAACTGTTAACATTATTCGAAATATAAACATTACATCCACGCCAGACGGTTTCGTCGAAAACCATAAAGTCGCTGTTAAAACGTTCGCAGTGTTAAATGATTAAGAATCTTCTTTGCACAGAAGTATTAAGTACCTTGGAAAAGTTTTACTTTCGTGATGAATAAAATACAATGCGAGAAAAAAGAAACCTTGAAATTCAGATTCTTTACATGTATTTTCAATCAACTTGAAGGTGTAGAATTCATCTATAATAGCCACGGACAAACTTTTCTTTTCACTATGTACAGTCAAAGAGTGAAATTTGTATTTTCCGCGAACGTGTACAAGTTGTGGTATGTTACAGATCCAGAATGTTATTTTAGATAAAAAGTTACTCGAGCTTTGTTCGATTTTTTATTTGAAATTGTGCGAAAATTCTATTTGATCTCCGACATCCATTTCTATGTTTCTTCGAAGAATTTCTTACTTTCTGGTGAAAATACCAGCAACATCGCGCTTAGAGATCTTTAAAAATATCCAAGTTTAAATTTACTTGCAATTAAACGCTTGTTCACTAATTGGAGCATTTTGGTTGCTGGATAAGAATTAATACTGACACGTTGCATTTTGACCGCTGATTATTAAATCAAGAGCGTATTTACATGGGAAGCGTACGCGTGAATGGTTGAAAATTTGCATTATGAATGGCTCTGTCGATATTCAATGGACGCTGCCAGTGGGAACACGTCTACTTTGCACGCGTTTTGTAAATGTCACGTAAATTGAGCAAAAATTATGTAGCTTAAACACAACAGTTTGATTATCACAGCTACTGTCGTTACGTTTCTCATATTTCGAGAACGAAGACGAAATCGTTTTTTTTTTTTTTTTTTTTTTTAAACTAGGAATAACATTCTGAACAAAATCACGAGATACCCGATATACGCGTGACAAACAAGTTGCTCGAGCTCGTTAACACTGATCGTTAATTCTTTTGTAGTATTTAACGTACAAAGAGTCGCTCCGCCGCTCTCGCATTTCCACTTTGCAAACGCGTTTTGATTAGAAATCGCTTTCTATTACGATCCATCGCTGAAAATCGGGAATACGTGCGAGCAAACATTTGGAACGAACCTCTCAAGGCTCGGCCGGTGAATAACGAATTTTTCAGGCCTGAGCGATCACTCCGATTTTTCGCCGTTCTTTCAGCCAAATGCTCCCGTTATTATCAATTTCACGGGCGTTTCTCTCACAGTTGATTAAATTTTTGGCTTTTCCGCGCGCGGGCCTGAGAGATCGATCTGCGGTGCGGATCAATCGATCGGGATTAAAACGTTATTAAATCCATTTATCCGTTTTACAGCGTGCGTAGATATTGCGTTATTCGTTATCTGGCGTCCACCAGATGCGCGTGAATCCAGATCGCGCGGATCGATACCTACTCGAGTTACGATGATTTTTATTTTTTTTTCTTTTTTTTTTCTTTTTTTTATTGGATTTCACGAGCGCTACACGTCGCTTTCCATTTTTCACAGTGCGGAAAGCGATCGTTTTCCATCGTTATCGATGTTTTCCATCGACAATACTCGTCGCGCGCGTCGAAATTTCCATTTGTTTCTTTCGTACGACTGCGTTCGAATTGCCGCGTTCGCAATTCGAAGACGAGACGAAGAGAGTCACGTTGAGAAACGACTGGATTCGTTAATCTCGATCGTTCGTGGGGAAACCAAGGATAAATCGTATTTCACAACGATCGCTCAAGCAAATGTATCTCTGCCGGGGCAGGGTGTTGCTTTATTCTTGGTTTTAAATGAGAAACGACGACAACGACAACGACGACGTCGGTAAGCCTCATGCTTGTTTCCTTTGTACTCGATACGAAATACGGCATCTTTTGTTTCGCGAATTTACAGCCACTGATCAACGAGAAAGACTGTCCGTGGTTGTTGCGCGCGGCAATAGCGTTACAATAGCAACATTTGTCAGAAGCTTCCGCGACAAAAAGGGGGGGGGGAGGGGAAATGAAACGACATCATTTGCCATACGTGATCCTAAACGTGATCTTTCGCAGTACACGTGTATAAACACGTACGGCTATGCATGCATGATGATAATGTGCGTATAATTCTCGTAATACTCGGGCGGTGGGTGTGCAAGTGGATACGACAAAGAGAAAGGAGAAAAGCGACGTAGCACGGTTTTCATCGATCGGATAACATTGGTGCCATGATTCTTTCTGTATTCGTTAATCACTGACTGCTTACCCTTCGTGAGAGAGTGGCGATTGTGTGCAGAACTGGACCTTTGGTTAGTTTCCTCAGAAGCGGCTCCAGCTATAACACAAAATGGTTCTTCTTAGTTTACCCGGTACTGCTGATGTCGATAATCCGAATGTCAACGTAATTAAACGTGCGGTAGATAACTCGCAACGATCAGCGTAGAAGCCTGATTTTAACGCTGGACCTACCAAGTACCAAAGCATAGAATTTTAAAGCATCAGAGATATTAAAGTGAAAAAAGATAGAAAAACTGTAAAATACAATACAATGCACAAATTTTTATTTATGTATTTTATAAAATATTTGATTTTATAAAAAAAAGAGCGGCTTTAACGCCCTTAAAGCCTGTCACATAGAATATGTCTGACTTCATTTCTGTAAGGAAATAAAATTTGACACCCTTTCATGTATGTTTGCTTTATTTTTATTCCTGTTAATTTTTTATAGGCAGAATTGGTTGGTGATAACTATAATTTTATTAACTACTTTTATTTTCCTCACAATCCCGTTTGCCCATCATCTGCCCATCTCGACAACCTCACTCCTTTACAGCATCTACAACCGATGACACATCGCTCGTAAACTTATCTCTCTCCTTAATTACGTGACACCCCCCTTCTCCAAGTTCCTGATCAAGAGCGTGATGCGTTTTCGTTGCACATTTTGTTACATTTCTTGCCTGAACACCCCCGGTAAAACATATTCTATGTTAAAATCATTTAAATCTTTAAAAAAGTATCGTTTTACATGTACAATTCTTGCCCCTACTTTCCTGATCGCTAGTGCTCCTCCGCTGCATTGAAATTTCCTCGCCATGAGCCCCACTCTCCCACAGTGGAGGGGATAGCGATCGGGAAAGTAGGGGCAAGGGGCCGCCAGTTAGCCGACTCTCATACATAATATAATCTAATAAAAATTATGAATTGGTCATTTTGACCACCTCGATAGTTCTAGTGCGTTAAATATTAATAAAACTAGTTACGCGGTCTAATCCTCACAGCTTTCAATATTCCTTTGTGTCGTTTACGGTTACGAAACATTGTCACACGGACGTTCATATTCAGCATAATTAAAATAGCAGATATTTCGTTTAATTAAATTGATACAATAACTGAACTATTGCGACTCGTTTCTGACGAAAATGAAATGCGATTTCATCATTTATTTTCAAGCGACTTGTTGTATCTTCGAGTCAGGACTGTCTTCAACCGAGTCATCTTTCATACCGAGCGACATGAAAGTGCGACGAATGAACGAACAGACTTCGCGGTTTCCCACGTGTGGTCTTCGGCCGTTACTTTTTAAGATAAAGGAACCAAGCTGTCCCAGTTTCAGCGAGAGAGAAGTTGGTCGAAAATTTCCTCGGAAACTGTCCAGCCATTACACGTCCCCCCCCCCCGTTGACATACACGTGCGTCTCCTTTTCACCCCGTGTCGGGTCGTGTGTCTCGAAATATCGCCAAGTGCCGTGCACGGTGTCGTCCATTCGCGGCTAACTATTCATCAAAGTTGTTGCCGGAGGAACAGAGGAACGGGACGGACGTGGAGAATGGCTCTGTTTATGCCAACGCATCCATTGATGCAAACTATGCATATATAAGGCTAACTATCGCGATGCACGCGTCTTTCGCCAACGATGCTAACAAGCTTATTAACTGTGACTTCGTCGACCTCGCCCCTCCACCCCCGCTCTTCTTTCTCATCGTCGAGTTGCTACTAAACACTTTCAACTGAGAAAATCAACTTTCCAGTCAAAAGGAACTCTGGCCAGCCTCGTGCCAATTATCTTTCGACCGTGCGAAATTGGCCATGTAAAATATCGTAAAATAACGTTTTTTTACGCAACTAGCGCGTTGGCTTCGTATTTTCTTTTTTTTTTTTTTTATTACATTATACCGGTGCACGGCGAGCTGATGGAACGATTACCCAACGACGTAACAGTTTTCACTCGCCACTTTCTCCGCCTGCGTTCTTCCATCGTGCGCACGGTTGCTTCGTCGATCATCGTTGCAAATCATTTCGAATGAACGCCAGCTACGTTAATTTTTCTTTCGTGTTACGAAGTATTTCGTATTAAAGATTGCGATTACGAGAGATTGGTCTTTTTTTTTTTTTAAATGTGATCTTAAATATAAAAGTATACGTGCATATTTTCCTTATTGATCAAAGTATAAGGAAACATATTTACAAACTGGAGTTGAGAAATGCACAAGACTTCGAACATTTCGTGTAACACTCTCGCTCAAAAGTCTTAACGCACTCTTAATGTTCAGCACTCCTATTATCGTGAATATTTCATGAAACAATATATTAATATATTAACAGGATTGCACAAAGTATGTTTCATATTTATTGGAAATACTGTGTTTATTATATATAATTTACATTTATTGTACTACTTTGTACTTCATTTGGCCTTAAGATTTCTGAGCGGGGATATATGCAGTATTATACATTTTTCTCTATGCATTTTTTGAAATATGCTTGAATATTATTTTTGTGTCCCTATAAACTTCTTTTTTAAAAAAATAACAAAATAACACCGTTAAAGAACCGGGAAAATCAGCCCGAGAACTCGCTGGTTTCGCGACTGATGGTTACGTATAATAATTCCGTGAGACAGGTTACGTTTCGCGGTTCATTTCACTGGCAATCGATTCCTGGTTCCTGACTCGTTCGCGCGCGCGTATGTATATATCACTGACGAAAACGTGAACACTGGTTCACTAACGCGTTCAACATTTTGCACGCCGTCCATCGTCCACCATTGTGTGCCGTATGTACGTACGTACAACGAAATCAGAAGACGGTAAATTGATCGAGTTACAATGAACGCAATCATAATTCGATCGATCTCGATCGCTGGTGAAACGAGGCGTTTCGAAGCACCGTGGGACACGGCTGTATGTACAAACATTATATTTCGTATGATCGCCAAGGATCTCGTCCCGAGAAATTAATTATGCGATTTTGTGCAACGATCGTGCGAGTTAATAGCCTGCTGTGCGACTCGGGGCGGACGTTAAATATTAATTAATTTCCGTTCCGGTCGTGTCGGCGTCGATGAAACCGCCCTGGTGTATTTGTAAAACTCTCCCGTAACACGGCAAAGCCCTGGTGTATATGCCAGGTTATCAAAGTTTCGCACAGAGAAACAGTACGAAAACGGGCCACGTTGCTCGAGCAACCCTTTAAGGCAAAGTGGATGCACACAGCAGGTGGAGACGATGGCACGTAAAACGTGGTTGCAAGTTAAAATTTTTGAAAAGAAGGATACTTCGTTGTGTTGCTTCGACAGGCAACGATAAGGACGAAACTCTAAAAGCTGGCGTCGTTATCGTAAAATTAAATTCAAGTGAACCAGAATTTTTCACATAGTCAAGCTGATTGTGTCACGATCACTGGTCAATTTAGATTTTTGATTTAATTTATTTCGATAAAATTGTTCTTGTCACAGAGTGTACATTTGTATTTGGTATACATTGAAATAGCAATGCGTTTTAGTTCTAATTGCTTTAGCTTCGATCAATTATAAAATAGATATTTGCGAGCGATTTCTGTATACTGATACTCGCTTCCCCACTTTTTAAGGGAAATTTAGCACGTTCAGAGTCACTACTATCAACTAGTTCCGGTGTGCCAGCTCGAGTATTCGATAGACTGAGTACTCAGTCGAGCAAGGTCGGATATCTCGTATAGTTTAACGTCCCTTCGTAATCTGGTTCAGTGATTCTGCGGATCCCTCCTGCTCCGTTAGGTATAGCAATGTTTGATCACTGGATCCTACGCTCGAACCTTGAGCTGATTATCAACGAAGCTGACTCGGCCGCGGCCCGATTTTTATTCCATATTTAGTACACCGAATTGGAATCTCTCTTGTTGTAAGACACGTAACTACGAACAAAAGTGTCGGTAGCTTTATTTTTTTATTTCCGGTTCTGATTTATATTGTCCTTGGTACGGAATATTGATGAAACTGTTGGCCTAGATTGGTTGGCCGGAAATTGTGAATTTAATTTTTTTAACAATGTCGAACTCGAAGTGTACTCGAAGTAAACTTTGAAGTTCGACAAAAGTAAATGAAAATCCTACGTTCAGAAATATTCCATGTCAATTCTAGTCGAAAGAATCATTCCTCCTCTCGACTGTATCAACTTTGTAGCAGATTTCTCTGCACGAAATCTGTATTTCAGAATACATCACGTGAAATCTCACGAGATGATGTATCTATCTTATAGCTCGTCTATCTTGTTACATCAACGATCAATCACGTCTATTCCACTGGTGCTACGAGTTTTGTTTCAAACTGTTATTAGTCGAGAGATTTCACAAAATTTTCCGGAAGAGTAAATCTTCAATTCGTCAAAAATATCTCCGATTAACCCTTTGCCCTCGACAAACCTTTTTGTATCATCTATTTATTTATTATTAATAAATTTATTTATTATTAACAAGCACCACTAATTAAAATGATGCAATATCGGAAATAATCATTCAAATGATATTTACGAAATTTTGTTGATTATATCTTTGTAATATGTGAATTTAAAGCAATCGTCAATGTGCGCTGCGGGTTCGCTAGAACAAACATAATATACAAGAGTTAATGATAAACAGTTTCAATCGCTGGAAATATAATATCCACCGCCATTTTCTGAACTTTCGTAAGAAGTAATGAAAAGTGTAATTTATATGAATTATCCCGAATTATGTGAATTACTGAGTGCCAATTGACTCAGGAGTGTCTTCAGAAATTTCTTTTGTGCTTCTTAGCTTTCACTCTAGGCGTCTGTTATATTGTTATACATCGCATCATACAACACAACACCAAATGTACACGTTCGTTATAATTATCAAATTTCTAGCAAATTATAAGAAAAAGATGTCCGAGCTGTTGGCTGGATTTAAGTACGATTTTCCCTCAGAAGTCGAATGCAAAGAGTTAATTGTCTCGGATGTTTTTGATTTTTAACGACCGCGTTACATCTTGTCCTCCATGTACGATACACACACACACGCACACGCACACGCACACACACACGTGAACTTCGACATTTTGGCCTGTTCTCCTCCGCCATTATTCAGAAGCGCCCGCGTCGTGAGCCGTGAAGATGATTGATCATTTTGTCGAGTAATAGATCGATTCGCCGGAAATTGGCGGCGAGCATACAGCTCGAGGAATATTATTCCGAAGGAATAGCCCGCGAAGAAATTCGCATTCGAATGTTTCCCCCGGGACAAATTCATAATACAATACGTCGAAAACAACTCGTGGTGTTTGTCGATTTTCTGCGAATCCCTTTAACGACGCCAATTTTGTTTCTCGACGATTGCGCGAATTACTCGCGTGAACGCGTCAATTCGAATAATGTCGAATGAACTACAAGAATTTTTCAACAACAACACTGGCCTAATATATACCAATTACTCTTGTAGACGCGAGAGATATCTTGGTCAGTCGAGATACAACAAATAATAAAACTTCGACTCTTTCGTTTCGAAACGAAGCGGCGTTTTCTCTTGGAACGCGAGATCCAGGCGAGAGATCCAACAACGAGCGAAATCACAAATCAGGCGTTCTAAATTAGAGAGAACTTTGTTACCGGTGGCGCTTAATACGTCGTCAAGACGAACAAACAGATTGCAGCCAAGTTTCCATTCCAAGCTTGAGCGTGCTCGTTTTACTGTGCAACCATGGATTTCCTACAGGAAGCTATCAGAAATATTTGCTGGCAAGAGAGCCAGAGAGGAATTAACGTTTCGTGGCCGTTACGGCAGCGTGAATGATTCTCCGGCGTAAATTGGAACTCCGTGATAATGACTCGTGACGCTGACGCGTTAAATGTTACCAGATAGATATACACGATGCTACGAGAAAGTTTCCGATAGCTGACGACGTTTAAAAATTTACACCTTTCCTTCTCCCGAAAGAGACGAGTGGCAAAAGTTCGTCCCTTTTGCAGTGGAAATCGCTTGCCTCCATTTCGATCGATCACGATCTTCTTGTCAATCAACGGAAAAATCATTGTCATATTAGGGGCAATTTTTATTACAACGTATAAAATATAAAATATAGTACTCCCTCGTATAACGTATAAAGTATAAAATATAGTACTCCCTCTGTCCGAAAATATGGTATATGTTTGAAAGAAAATCTTAGATTATCTAGAGTTTCGAAAGCAACTGGCAATGCTCATTATATTGATATTGTTTACATTACATAGCTAAATAACCTAACATATTTGACAGACGTTTTGCTTTTGAGTTGAGTTGGAATTTGAAGACCAAAAATTAGTTTTCTTTTAAGAAAAATAAAATAGTCACCGCTGTAACTTCAAAATGGAAAATTTACAAAGAGATGCCAAATCGAAGCAATTGACTAATGAACAACGTCATGGTATCTTGCAACAGCTATTACAGTATATGAAGAACAAAGAAAAATTAGAACACGGTGCTATTGATGAATTGATTGAATGTGTTCAAGATGCATTTAATAAATTAGAGAGAAATACTCTTGATAACGTTTTTATAACATTTATTACAAACGTGTATGGAATCAATTATGTTGACAGGTGGGGGAAATTCCTAAAACTTCGTCGTGAGGGTCGATTAGCTGAAAAGTATATATGTTCAGAAAAAGCGTTCAACAAGCGCTAAATCTCGCTTTAACTAAATTTGGATTACATTAAAATTATTTGTATTTAGTTATATTGTGATAATAAAATGAATTTAATATTTTTTTTTATATTTAATTTTAGTTTTATTATATAGATTTTTTCGCAAATGTAAACCATATTTTCGGACAAAAAAAAATATTAAAACGTATACCATATTTTCGGACAGAGGGAGTACAATTTTTCATATACAGTATCTCAGTTTGGAAGAGTTTGCAAGAGTTTGGAATTACTACGCGTACTATATTAAATTGAAGAACGTGAACAGACTGTCAACTTCGAATTCTATTTAATTGGAAAACTTCTCAAGAAAGTATGTGTACGCGAAGTAAATGAAATTATATACAAATAACAAGTAGAGAAAAGTATACACGTTGATTCACATAACTAGCTGAAATAACTTTACTCGGAATTTAATATTCTTCCGATTTACGATGAAGAAACTATACCTAAAAGATGACCTTGGAAATTTCGAAAAAAAACCAACAAAAAATTGATACTTTGCCTACCTTAAAACCATACAACTTTTGTAATAAACAATTTTTCATCAGACGCATAATTTAAAAGTTGCTTCAGGCGTGCAAGTTACGTGAATCAGCCTGTATATACAGAAGTAAAGAGAATTACCATTGATGCTTGTAATATTAATTTCGCATTAACGAGGCGAGTCTCGCGGCAGATGGTGAAATTTTTGTTACAAAGCTGAATGTAAATTTCTCTCTCTCTCTCTCTCTCTCTCTCTCTCTCTCTCTGCTCTCTGGCAGAGACTGGCTGGATAAACGAAAGTCTACCGAATCTCTGCGTGACGTTAAATCACGTAGTCTCGAAGAGACACTATGCATAGACTACGTTCAAGGAAAAGTGGTTTTATCAAGCTTGGCTGGCTTTCTGGTCAAGTTTCTTCGCTTAAGTGATCGCCACCCCTTTCGCGTGTTCTTCGAGAAATCGTTCTTTAAGCCAGTATATGCTAGTATCTAGGAGCAGGGGATCCGAGCTATTAAAACGTCGCTATCGTCGGTTGTCACGAGGCGATAATGAAAACTGAGAGCTCGTAACTCCGACGAACGCTCGGTGGTAATTTCAATGGATGGACCGAGAAGAGATTATTACTCGCGCGAGTAGAGCGAGCAAGCGAGCTTCCATTACTCGTCGCCGTGGGTGAACTCGCGCATACAGTCGCCTTCAAAAAAAAGAAGAAAATCCTCGTCGACAACCGAAACGGACGGCGGGAAGCAATTGTTTTTCCCGAAGATGGTGTCGCGTTTCGTCGAGCGTTTCCGTTCCGCCAGGGTGTTCACGGCGCGAGGAATTAAAAATACACCTTTTGTCCGGATTCGCTCTTGAACAGAATGAAAATCAGCACGCTGGTGGATTCGTTATTTGCAACGAATAATACAGTCCCTAATAATAATAATATAGTTCCAAGTTAAGTATCCGCACTTCTCCCTAGTTAAGTTTATTAAAAAAAAAAAAAAATAATCTTTTTGAAATAAAATAATTTAATGAAAAAAATTTAAAAATTTTTTACATATAAATCAATTATTTGAAATTCCTTTATCATTTATTTATTTACCTACACCTGTAAATATTAATTATTTTTTGAAATTTTGGCTCAATGTTAGCAATTCTTTTAGTAATTCAAATTATTTCAGGTTTATTTCTATCTATACATTATTGTCCAAATATTGATTTTGCTTTTAAAAGAATTTCATATATCATAAAAGATATTAATTCAGGGTGATTAATTCGACTAATTCATATAAACGGAGCTTCATTTTATTTTTTATTAATTTATATTCAAAATTTATTATTGTTCATTTAAATCAACTCTGATTAATTGGAAGAACAATTTTATTTTTATCAATAGCAACTGCATTTTTAGGTTATGTACTTCCCATGAGGTCAGATATCATTCTGAGGAGCAATAATAATTACTAATTTATTATCTGGATTTCCGTATATTGGACGAATAATTGTTGAATGAATTTGAGGAGGATTTTCAATTAATAACTCTACATTAAATCGATTTTTTTCCGTCTTGCGTCTGTCGCTATCTCCACTAATTCTTGGAATTGGAACTGTTCCTTCACTGTACTTTATCACGAGGCCGCGTGAAACATGGCGGTTCAAGCGATATATATGATACTGATATTGAAGTGAAACAATTGACGCTCATCTCCTCTCTTTCTTTTGGTGCCAATTCGCAGAATACACCTCCTGCTTAACAAATTCGCATCGGGAAACGAAAAATTCTCTTTTTTTAGAAAATAAGCGTTGTCGTCGAGAATTCTCATTTTGACGCTTTTTTGATAAATTATCAGATAACGGAAGCTGTTTTACCAATTATCATACTAAAAAACAATATTAATACTACTTATGTACAACTCCTGAAAATTTCATATATTAATTACAAAAATAATTATTGCAGTTTTAATACACATATGTTGAAATACCTTTAGATCACTAAAATACTCCCGATTTATATGAAAAATAGCCCGATGCGAATGTGTTAAGCGTCCGCTTTTGGTTCCGAATTGTGGACACTTAACTGGGGACCATTGTACCATGAACGAGACAACGACGTGATGATACAGAGGTTAGCTTTTGAACACGTTGATCGCCGAGCGCAAATCAAGTAGATCACTCGCGAGACCACGAATCCAGATTTACTGCAATCTAGGCTTCCTTAGATTGGGTTTTGAAAAAGTCCTAACTACTTTATTTACGTAAAGATGCGTAATATTGTGGTATTTAGGTGTCCTGTTGTTTTTATGTTTTCTTTTCATTATTTTATTTCATTCTTCTGTTTTTACGCTTTTGTTCTTTTATTCCTCTTGTTCAGTTTGTGACGTGGACGTGCTCTTCAGGCGTTAGCTTGTCAAATTAGAAATTTTTACACGGTTTTTCATTCCTGCGTCCCGTAAGTACAGACCAGTTTAGAATTTGTAACGGGGCCCCCTAAATCTCAGTTAGTTTAAAATGTTTCCTAAAATATGTCACTATACGACTATCATAATATTACGTATCTTTATGTAAACAAAGTAGGACTTCTTCAAAGTAATTTAACCTCTTGATCGCTGCATTTTTAAATACCGCGCATCAGGATCGCCGCGTATTTTCAATTTTAAGAAAAATGTACTTTTACTAATTTAAATAGGATATAATTTGCATAAAAAAAAAACCACTTGATTTTCACTAGGGTTGCCACACAATAGATCAAATACTAAATATTAAAGAAATTGAAAAAGTTATATGCATGTTTGTTAAAATTGAAATGTTATAATATTATAGTCTAAAAAATACACATATATATTATACACGATGAAACTAATATTTATTTAAGGTGTGGTATGCTTCGAAGTAAATAGTTGGGCAGAGTGAAATTTTACAGTTTCCGCACGCGAATTTTGTTTCTTGCCTTTTTTTTCGAATAAATCCAAAATCAACGAAGAATATATATATTTTTCGACTTTTTTAGCGATAGAAAATGACTCTATGTCACTGTTAAGAAATCGAAATTAATTTCGCTTTTATTTAGGATATAGATATTGGCGTGCACGGCGACCAAGAGGTTAACAGTTTACTATTAATTATTAGTTACACTGTTACTTGATAATTTAATTCTTCATATATTTATCCATCGAAAATTGAATAAAAACTATCGTTCTCTTTCTCTCTGAAAATTTTAAAATTAAGATCGTCACTCACGCGTGGATCTGTCCATCGCAGATGTGGACGTGGCGATCAACGTGTTGAACCACGACCGTTCACGTCCAATTCGCGTTTGTTCAATTTGGTTGTTGGCTATCGGCCGGTTTCAACGAGATTTTAAACTAATGAACGGAACGGATATTGAACAAACAACGATGTCGGTGGAAATAGTTTCCGACGGAGCAACGCGTTTTCGAAATAACGTGACAGGAATTGAACAACGGCTGCTCTCCCCTGTCGGTAAAAAGAAATTTCACGGCTGTTGAACGGCTGACTGACGATAAAGGCGTCGGCTTTGTAGTCGAATAAAGGATCGTGTCACTTGAAAATACTCGTACGATCTGCACACGGAATGAAGATATACGTAAAATACGCGTGTGATCGAGTCGAATCCACCGAGGAGACTGAAAATCACTTTCATGCGTGAACGAAAGAAAACGTAAACGTAAAGGAAGCCGGATCGATGTAAAGTTCGGCGGAAAAAGATCACCACCGACAGAGCTTGGCAAACGTAATCTCATTGCGCGGAATATCAGAATATTAATCACGATTATTTGATAATGATAGGGAAGTAATCAGAATTAATTGGAATCATTAATCGTAAAATGATTACAGACTTCTGATTATGATCAGTAATTTACTTCTAATTAACAAATATATATTTATGTATATTCTGCGAAAGTTACACACAGTTATTTTGCGCACAATCCAATAGAAATTTTATCAGGATGTGTTCAAATCATTGATCGAGGCTCTCATCTAGTCGTTGTTGGCACGATCTTTCGTATGACTCGACGAAAATGGACTTTAGAAGATAAACTTGCCGGATGATTCGAAAGTTTGAGACTCTTCATTCACGATACGCACTCACTCTTTTAACGTGTTTGTTATTAATGTCGTTTTCTGATACTGCGCAAAATTTTACTTTTATTAAAATTATTATTTCTTTAATTACATCGTAATTACAACCAAGGAGTTAAAAGAGACGAAATCAGCAACGAAAAGAAAGAACGAGAAATTTCAATTTTCAAACGTGGGAGAGAGAGAAATCCACGATAGTCGAGAGGGTGAAGAAACATTGTTGAAAGAGCAGTGATCCGTGGAAGAGGGAAGCGAGTGTTTCACAGAGGTAATAAATGTCGGTTAAAGGCGATCGTTGGTGATCCTGGCGGAGAGCAGCAAGGCCCGTAATTTCTCGCGGCACCGACTCGCGCTCCATAAATTCCCTTGTCGCGAGGGAAAAAGGATCTCTCTTACGAGGCGGATTCGCGCGGCTCGAACTTACAAAGGCAACCCCGTGGCCACCACAGGAACGAACTATCGAATGTCGCAACGTGTTCCGCAGCGGTGGTTGTTAATGCAAGCGTCGTATGCACGCTATCGCGCACCGCCGAGAAAATTTATCGGGGCCAACGAATGCAATCGTCGCGTCCCCTTCGCTTCCTCGTCGAACGTCGAACCTCGCGTGCTGTTTCCAGTCAATTGCAATTGTTTGTCCGGGAAGGCGGAATGCACGCAAGGCGAGGAAAACCATCCGTCGTGGTTGTAGCGCGAGTCGAACGTAACGTGTCGACTCGAGGTTCTAATGGTCGCAATTAAGATTGCAATTAGGCTGGTATTAGGAATACCTCTTTGACGCTTTGCAGTGGCGCTCTCTTTCTCGTCGGCATGGAAATTTCCATCTTGAAGCGTGTAGAATGAAAGAGGTGGGAATTATATACCGCAAAAGAATATTCGGAATATTTTTAAGGAATTTACGAAAGTGTATATATATATATATATATATATGTACAAATATCATCCCTCGAAATTCCGTTTTGAAAAAATCTCTGGAATTCCCTCTTTCGCGGAACGTATTTTTTAATAAATGGACATATATACGTACATCTTAAAATGTAACTTAAATTCATTTTAAACCGAAAATTCATCGCAGTGTAATCTGATACCTGATTGTTCAAGATTGTTCTTTTTTTGGAAAAAGAAAATGCACGATCTCGTCGCCAATAGTTCTCAAAGAAAATGGGAAACAACATTTCTCAAATAACGTGACATTGGCGTAAAGATTACCTCGCTTGAATGATGAAGAAACCTTAAAACTACGGCAGTTTTTCGTTGAAAAAGGTGAAAACGCGGGACCGTTCAGGAAGTTGCCTCAAAAAATGGCGAAAGATGACAATCGAACTGTAATGGTCAATACATCATCTGTATACAAATCTTTTTGTTTCTCGGGAAAAATTCGCCTTTCATTTGCATACAAAAGAAAAAAAAAACGCAGTACTCTTTGCAACAAAGTAAATGTCAGAGTACAAAAGATACTGCATATCTCAAACATCTCTCCTCAAAACACGGTTAACCTCAAACGTCTCTGCTAACCTCAAACTCGCCAAAAAAAGAATTATCGAGCGAGTGTGCCCACGCACGGACCGCTATTCGTAGTTGATATACACGGAGGCGAGATACGAGGCCGGGATACGAAGCTAATAACAGGGACAGTGTCGCGGATATGAACACGTTTCAACGACTAGTTAATTCTTCGTCGTTTCATTTCCGGACCGAAACGGGGGAGGAAGGGCGAGCTCCATTTGCGCGTCGTTACAGAGTCTCGTGATTATCCCCCGACGCCTGCTCGACCGCGCTTCGTCCGCGACCTATGCCTCGAATACGTTTCAGCGACGGCCGAGCAAATACCAACGATTTAACTAGTTCGCAAACACGGGCTAATACGTTTAACATGTTAGCTAAACTTGCGGCGTTCGCGAGACGCTTTGCCAGAGAGTGCTCGCCCATTCTCAATGCCCCGGAGGGATTCGTCCCACTTGCAGCGATCAACGATTAATTCCCTAATTAAGTGAAATCTTTCCCATTCGAACTTTATACACTTTCGGACTTTCCTTCGTCGAGTTTTAAACGTCATCAAAGCGAAACGAGATTTAAGAGATACGTTTTCATCTGCTAAATTTCGTAACGAGCGCGGTGTGCGTCTCATCAGTCCGAATTTCTTCTCTTTTCTTCGCTTTTCATTTTTTTTTTTTTTTTTTCACTTCGATGATTGTTGGTTAGAATAATGGCTAACAATGTCATGTAGAACAAGATGCACGCGCCACCTTGCGGCAGGAAATTAAAACGAATCAATGAGATATATCGATGTACCGGTCGATCGTGAGGAAGGTTTTTCAAAATGTTGAAACTATAACAAAAGCATGTAGAAAGTGAATAATTTTGGAAATCTGTGTCAAGTACACGTGTACTTATCAATTTCGAGTCGACAAACGTTTATAACACGAACAACGTGCTATATTATTCCTTTGTATCATACGTGATCGTATTCTGAATATTTTTGCGTACACTTTTACACTGCCCTCATAAATGCACAAATATGCACGATCTATTAACAAACACAACACCGAGAAAATTTAGTTTGAAACTCGGGTTTCAAACGAACAGCAAGCTAAATGACAGTTGAAATTCGAGAAACGTCGTACTCTAGGCTTTCATCGTCAACAAGTGTTCTTTGCATTCTTCGACGAATCGATAAACATATTCCCCGAGCAACAAAACCTGTTACAATCCTCGGACAATTCATTCGTCGAAACAAGCACGCGTTCCGAGCAACAATTACATCGGCCACGGAAGAGAGCTCTCTTTCCGTTCGAGGATATTCGACTTTATCGCGAAACAGATTGATTTCAATTAAAACGCGTGTCCCATATTTCGGTGGATGAAGAAGTATTGACAAGCCGCGAGAAAGCGGTAAATAATTCTATCGGGTCTCCCTAACATTTTCCTCTCGGCACTAAAGTTTTCTCACGTTACGTGTACGCGGCAATATTTTTCAACGCGCGATCATTTTCAATTCATCCATCGTCGACTTATCGTGTGGAGTACTCTTTTACCGACGAACCTCACGAAATTACATTAATGATAATTAGACGAGTTTAACAATAATTAGCTTTAAATTGGTTGTAGTGCATACTCGTTTATACAGAACGAATCATTTAAGGAGACTGAAATTTAGTCACCTAAGGAAAAACTGAAATATTTTCGAGACGGCTAATTATAGAATGTTTTAAAATTAATTACGCAAATGTTTCAGAAAACATAAACATAACAAACATAACAAAGACAAAATATTTCGAGAAGACTATCAACTAATTAATGTTGGTCACGGAAGGTGCGAAGTGTATTTTTTAATCTCTTGATCGCCGTGCGCGCCAATCCCTATACCCTAAATAAAAGCGAAATTAATTTCGATTTCTTAACAGTGACATATAGAATCATATTATATCACTAAAAATGTCGAAAAATATATATATTCTTCATTGATTTTGGATTTATTCGAAAAGAAGGCAAGAAACGAAATTCGCGTGCGAAAACTGTAAAATTACACTCTGCCCAACTATTGACTTCGAAGCATACCACACCATAAATAAATATTAGTTTCATTGTATATAATATATATGTGTATTTTTTAGACTATAAATTTATAACATTTCAAATTTAACAAACATGTATATTTTAATTTTTTTTAATATTTAGTATTTGATCTATTGTGTGGCAACCCTAATGAAAATCAAGTGTTTTTTTTTTGGTGCAAATTATATTCTAATTGATTGTGGCTCATCAATTATGTAAGTAAAAAATATTTAAAATATTAGTAAAAGTACATTTTCCTTAAAATTGAAAATATGCGGCAAGCTGATGCGCGGTCCTTAAAAAAATGCGACGATCAAGAGGTTAATACATTATTCGAAACAACTCGAGTCTATAACATTCTCTATAAAATTAAAACAATTCGAAATACTGCTCGTAGAGTATCGTAATTAGTACTCCTTTCGAAACCATTCAACTTCGGTCTGAAACGTTTCTTTTTTTTTTTTCCATATTAATCATTTCGAAAATATTCCAACTTCCAGGTTTTAGGTGACTCACCCGTTATATAATAATAATGAAATCTGAACAAAATTATTGACAACAACTGCAACAGATAAAGACGTCGTTCCTTAAGTGCTAATGAATTTTCAGTTTATCAATAATTTTATCTCTGAGTCGTCCAATCAGATAACAAACGTACGAACGAATAGAAGAACTTTGGATAATAAGTAGATTACTAAGAGAGTAGATTAAACGGCAGTTTTGTAATAATAGCAAAGTTGTCGAATGAACTCGAAAGGAAGAGGAAAAAGGGAAAGAGAAGGTAATGGCGATCCTTAAGCGAAGTTCAGATCGCGACGCGAATTTAAAATCGATACGAGGCCGACGTTAGCCGCTTAATCAGACGCGCGGAGAGAGTTAATTACCCTTTCCTAATCGAAACGGGGGAGGAAAGTGGCACCTGGCTGCCCTTTTACGTCCTGGGCGTTCGATTTAATTAATAGGCATCGTGAACGCACAGCCTCTCCCCCTCCCCGATTTTCTTCGTGAAAATCCGCTTAAATCGCAACGCGCAAATCTCAGGACAGGCGATCGAGTTTCCGCGGGAAAAAATCGAAAGGATTCAAACGGATCCGGATTAATCTTTCTTCAACAATAATTTATGTGACTTATCACACGCTTGAAAAAAATTGAAAAAGTATATATTAACACGAGACATACCGAAGTGTCAATCACCAATTATGATGAAATTTTGGCACAAATGTAGTATTCGAGAAAATATTTGACACGTTTTTTCTGTTTTTTTTTTTTCTATTGGCAATTATCGATATTGAAAAATCAAGATTCCTATTTATCCGTAATATATAGCTTCCATAAATAAATACTCAAGAAAATGTATCAACATTTATTTAAAAAATGATAAAAAAATATGGTTTTTTAAAGATATTGTTTAAACAAATGGTTTTTTTTCGCAAAATGATACACCATTAAATTCGTCGTTAAAAAGCATTTAATTTCATCAATTTACACAAAAACTGTATGAATTATTTTCAATAATTTCCGAGATATTTTACGAAATATGTTCTCTGAGGGTAGTTTTCGCCCCTTCGACATCGATGATAGAAAAGAAAAAAAAAAAGAAAATACGTGTCAGATATTTTTTCGAAAGCTACATTTACCAAATTCGCCAAATTTCATCAAAATTTCTTGCAAAACTGTATTATACAAAGTTTTGTTGCGTGGGTTTCAAACGCTGGTATTAAAGAAAAAAATTTCTCTCTTCTTTGTATGGAGTCACTTAAACTAGACTCTAACATGAATCGTTTTGAAATTGAAACTCGTTTCACCGGAATCGCGTTTTTCTGGGTGCTCTTAAAATTTCTTCGATTTTCACATTTTGTACATTCTTCTCAGAGACATTTCTTTTAGTACCATTTCCGTTAGGTACCTACGGCCTTTTCTCTGCGAACGAAAATCCGATCTGGATTTCAAAAAATCCACAGCCGTTCTTTGGGCAAATCATTTGTCATCCTCGCGACAATCTCGCGGCCGTCGCTGATCAATAAACAACCAGTGACGTGTCCTGTTTACCAATGAACACGCGTCGCGGTGGTAATCAATAGACAAGAGACCGTATCGCAGTTGATCGATGAGCCTGTTTCACCGAGTAATTAATCCGAGATTCAGCCGGTGTTATCGTTATCACGACAACGACGACGACGACGACAGGGTGGCTTCTTCAACGCGAAAGAGCGATTTCTTTTTCAAGAAGAGAGGAGGACTCGGATGATGACCGCGAGAAAAACAGGCGAGAGTGAAACCGCGATAATGGCAAGGCGAGGTCGCCGACGTAATTATCGCGAAAAATAAGGATGACACTTACAACAGTCCCTCTGTCGGATTGCATTAATCGAACACGGCTGGCTGGCCATCGAGCCGCGAATAAAAAGAGTCGGCTATTATCGGGTTTCTCGAGGTGGGCGGCAGGAGGAGAGCAAGGAGTATATCGTGATAAAAAAAAAAAAAACGAAAAAGACGAAAAAAAAAAAAGAAAAAGATGGATCGCTGCTCGATCGGGCATTCGTGTTCGCGTGCGTTCGAATGATAGACCCGCGGCTCTGTTCAAACCCTTTTTATCACAGCCAGATAAACTTGCGGTGTGATGTGGCGCAAGGCACCGTGCCGCACCGCTTTTGATATCACTTTAGTCGATTTTAATTCTCGGATACAGGGTGTCTCACAAAAAGCGAATATCTTTCGGCGATATTCTTGAAACAATTACAGAAAAACAAACAGAAAATATTTCCAAATGGATTGGTTGGAAAGTAAATTTATGTAGAATATTCTGCAACCACAGGTTATATAAATATGTCTATATTATATATTATTTATATCATATATATTTATATATTTACATTATCTATTTCTATTTTCTGAAACAAAAGAAAAAAAAATTCATTAAGCTACTCGTGCTTCAGAGCTATCGATTTATTAAAGTTCGAAGTTTGCTCAATTATTTTTACACGCCTGGTAAATGTCACGGATTAATTCCTGCAGTTTAGTACATACAGTTAGCACGCGCGTGGCCACAATGTTTAATGATTAAGAAACTTTTTTGCCATTTTTCAACAGAGCCATTAAGTTTGCGACCCTAAAGGTTGCTTGAAAAAGTTTCACCTTCGTGGTGACTAGAATACAATGCAGGAAGAAAAAAAAAGAAAAAAAATTTTTTTTGATCTTTAAAAAGAAGAATTCATCTATGATTCAGCCACGGACACACTTTTCTTTCCACCCTGTACACATACAGTTGCAAAAGCAGTATCACAGCTAAAAGGTTAATCGCCACAATGTTGCACGCGAGCTTCGCCATTGCTCGCTCCACCGTGCAATCCTAAAAACGTAGGAAGACGACTCCCCTCGTGTCACCATATTGTGACATTTATCTAAGCCGAGAGAGAGAGAGAGAAAACGTCGTGCGAATGATAAATGGCGCGCGAGAAAGAACAGCGAAGTTCGCTCGGGTTCTGCAATTCATCGGAGATGCAATTTTTTCTTTTTTCATTTCTTCTTCTTTCCTCCCCCCCCCCTAGCGTCGTCTCGTCGGCTCCGTAATTGTAATTTCAAATTTCGTCGAGGCGAAACGGGACGAGCGATTAAAGTTTTTCTTTCTCGCGAGGAGAAAGAAAGCCTTCGACGATGATCGCGCTTGGCGCACGATCGTGGGTCGTGAAAACTTCAACGCGAGCGCGAAGTCGGAACTTTGCGAACAGGAAGTTTGTATAATACTATTCGCGATGTTGATCGTATCATAGGCAACGACTTTAATTCGCGAAACTGCGAACGAGGCTATCGCGATGAAAGTACACGCTCTTTACGTGCCTTTACGCGCATTCGCGCGAACGACCAGCAAATGTAAACGCTATATTTATTTTATTTCCTTCGCGAGTTCATTCTGCGTAAGTATCATTTCGAACGTAGAGAAGAAGAACATGCTTGAATTTTGGATTCAAGCGAAATGGTTAATTCTATTCTACGTTTTTTTTTCGCTCGCGAGGAATAGAAATACAGAGCTGGATGTTTTGAAAACTTTTCAAATAACATTATACATATTTAAATTACTTTTCGAAGTTGTTTCAGGAATAATCTACACGCAAAAAATTTTCCCAATCATTTGCATAGCTTCAAAATCCATTGACTGAACAAACGAGCTACGTACCATCGATTGAAATATACCATTATTTGCTAAATACTGAAGAACATTGTTTCAAAAATTTATTTGCAAATTATTATTCGATGATAAATTACTCCCAGAAAATAATCTGTCGAAATAACCATTTCAGTGACGAACAGTGGATGAAAATGATTATTTCTGTTCTACGTTTCTCGCTCGCGAGGAATAGAAATACAGAGCTGGATGTTTCGAAAAATTTTCAAATAACATTATGCATATTTAAATTACTTTTCAAAATTTACTTCAGAAGTAATCTATTTGCGAAATTTTCCCAATTATTTGCATAGCTTCAAATTCCTTTGATTGAACAAACGAGCTACATGCCATTGATTTTTATTTCATTCGCGAGGAATAGAAATACAGACCTGGATGTTTCGAAAAATTTTCAAATAACATTATGCATATTTAAATTACTTTTCAAAATTACTTCAAAAGTAATCTATTTGCGAAATTTATTATTTTCCCATTTATTTGCATAGCTTCAAATTCCTTTGACTGAACAAACGAGCTACGTATTACCATCGATTGAAATATACCATTATTTGCTAAATACTGAAGAACATTGTTTCAAAAATTTATTTGCAAATTATTACTTGATAATAAATTCCAGAAAATAATTTGTCGAAATAACCATTTCAATGACGAACAGTGGACGAAAATGGTGATTTCTGTTCTACGTTTCTCGCTCGCGAGGAACAGGAATAACCATTTCATCCAGTTCTTCATGTTTCGGCGTGTACGCGCGTACATGTTTCTTTTCTTCGCCGCATTTCGAGCCACTCGAAAAACTGCACGTAAACCAGAGGAAAGTAGAGAAAAGCGAAGATATAAAATTAACCATGGAATTTGTTGTTGCTTACGTATTATTTGCCTCGCAAAAAATTCTCTCGTCGAAGCGAGAAATTTATATTTCGGTGAATAGAGAAAAGTGAAAATAATCGTTTCGATTTCTTCTCGGCAAGGGGATAAATAAATATTATTCGCCGCTTTAATCACTGATAAGCGAGAGAATAAGAAGCCTCGCTCTCGCCGAAATCTATTACGCCTCATGACACTCTATCCAGGAAACGAAGTTTACTGTCCGGGAGAGACTGGAAGTACGCCCAGGCCAACGAGGAGCACAAACGAGCGTGCGAACCCTCCTCGACAGAGCGTAAACGCTCCTCGGGGAAAAGTGCGGCAGAGTAAATATTTAACGGGCCGGCGAACGATGCGTTTCTCAACGCTTTCTCGGGCGCAACGGGTGTGCGCGCAGGAAAGTCCTCTGCGAGTGGACGCGCCGGTACAAAACGTTTTCTAGGCTGTCACTAATTTATCCAATTAAACAGAGACGTCCGAAGGAGCGCGCGCCTGAAATGATCTCGCGCCGAGAGCCCATCGCAGCAGCGCCGCGTGAAACGCGATTATACCCCGACTAATTGAATGCACGTCTGTTCCGTGCTCTGATTCGGTTCTAATTTTCTGGACACCTGTGTGCCACCGCGGCTTAACGCATTGTCCTTCGAGGAGGCGATCGAGTAATTTCATTTCGTGCTAAACGTCGGCCGGACGCGTTTTGATCCGAACACCGAGAGCTCATTTGCATCGAGTCGAGTTCACGTCACAGCCAGTAGCGGCGGCCAGAACCGCTCCGAATACATTTCGGCGACGATGGAACGTGGAAGATGATGCGATTAACCATTACGATATTAACTATACGGACTATATTAGTCGTACATCGTTCAACGACTATAACGGCGACACTATAGAGTCTAGCGATGAGGAACCTTTGAAAGGTCACATTGATTCATCTTCGGGACTAGTCAAAAGGTCACACTGATTCATTGTCTATCCTTGCTTATTGTCAGTTTTAAAAGGAACGAACGAAAGAAAAATCTGAGAAACTGAACTGTGGACAAAAATGGCCGTAAAAGGGAACATCTCAAGATGCCGCAGGTTCCTCATCCCTGCTATAGTCTATTGCCTATATTCATAACTTAGACTGATTATGAGCAGAGAGTAGCTGTTATCTCGTTGGTTACGAGATTTTAGATTGGTTTTTTATGCGTTTCAATAGTCGATTTGGTATAATGTAATTGTTATAATTTTATCGCATTATTAGGTGGGATTGATAAAAGTGACATAGTCCTAAGTGGTATCGAATACAATAAGGAAAATCCTCAAATAAAAAGTTTCTCTTTCATGTGTTGGATGTGTCATCGTTTGGAATTCATATTGTTTGCATAAATTCAAAATAAAAAAAGAACAGACATTTCCGATTGTCGACTTTCATCCAAATACTAGAACTATCAAAATGGTCAAAATGACCAATTCACAATTTTCGTTAGGTATATATATATATATATATATATATATATATATATATATAACGGTGTATTTTTAAAAAAATAATTTTTCATAAAATACGTAAACAAAAGCTTGTACATTCCATTGTATTTCCATTCATAACCCTAATTTTATGGTGGCTTTTTCAGTGTTAAATTGTTCTCCGTTCAAAGATGAAGCACAGCGAAACTGGTCAATCCTAACTTTCGCTGGTAGCATAATGCACGAAAATGACCATATAACGGGCGAACGTGAAAGAAGAGAGAACAAAAAGACAAGAGGAGAGGGGGAGGGAAGTGTGAAATTTAATTGCACGAGGGACAAAAGTCAAGGCGAAACGAATTTCTCGCGACGGATAGGGAGATAAGGATGGATATAATATTTCGCGAATCGTGTGCCGTGCACAGTTTCCACTCCACCGTGAGAAGAGTTATTCGTTTACGAAATGAAAAACGGTGAGCGACAACAGCAGCGAGAGAAGGGGATTTCGAAACGAGAGAGAGAGCGAGAGAGAAAAGAGAGCGTGGAAATTGCGCGCGCGTATCGTTTCATACTTCGAGACAATGGCTGGGCTTATTCTCTGCCGAACGAATTCGCGTTCTCGAAACGTATCAGCGCGGGGCGGGGGGTCCGCCTATTTCGCGCGTTTCAGATCGCGAATACAAACGCTCATTCATCCGTGCGTCAACTCCCTGAGTGAAGAAGGACGACGCGCACAAATACACACACGTACACGGATGCGCGCTAGGTATACGTAGCGTTCCAAATTCCAACTGTGAAGAGAGAGAGAGAGAGAGAGAGAGAGAGAGAGGGAAAAAACGGGTGAGAAAAGAGAAGAGAGAAAAAGAACCGAAGGGAAGAGGGAGTAATTCTTCCCGCCTCTGGGCGCCGCGCGTGGCAGCAATATTTGCGGATTTGCGGTAAACGGGTTGAAAGTTCTGGAGAGCGCGCGAGTAGACAAAGAAACGGAGCTTCGCACGGGGATGAAACGCTACTGTCATCCCTGCCATCCACGCTGGGAAAACCGACGCTCGATAAAGAGGGAATAAAGAAGGAAACCCTCGCGGAGAATCAAGCTGAAAGTTTTTTTTTTCAAACGCGTGGGAATCGCGAGGCTGTCCTCCTCGCGGCTCGTCGATCGCAAATGATCCGTCTCAATTCGTCCGATTTGCATTTTTTTTTTTTTTCCCGCTAAGAACAATCCTCGATTTCGCTACTTTCGATTTTCATTTACGAGTCCGCGTCTCGTTTCGTTCGAAATGCAACCGGTCAAAGGCAACTCTAGAGAAAGAGAGAGAGAGAGAGAGAGAGAGAGAGAGAGAGAGAGAGAAGAGGAAAAAGAAAAGAGCGATTCTCAATGAGACCGCGTCCATTACTCGGGTCCCCCCGTTCCACAAAGAAATGACCCGCTATACACCCTTTTTCTTCGCGACGCTTCTTCACATCGCCAGTCTCATTCTGTCCTCCTTTGTCGTGGATTTCAATTGGCAAGAGAGACGCTATCGTGAGAGGCGGTGTTTTTTTTCCTCTCCCTTTCTTCTTTTGCGGCCGCGACTGCCGAGACAAAAAAGAGAGAAAAGAAGGAAGGGAATCAGACAGACCGAGAAATTAGGTCAGTTTCTTCAAATTGAGCCAGCCAAGCTCGAAGAAAAAGAAGTGGAAGAAATGTTTCCCTCCCTTCCACCTATGTATGACCATTACGTGACGATGTGAAACGAGAGTTCAATCTGCCGCAATTTGTCGGACACTGTTTGCGTGATACTACATGTGATACTACTCGAGTCGCGCGCCGCTTGACCAACAACGTTCAAAGAAACTGTCGCCAGCTGTCTGCTGCTGAAACGCTCTCAAACGCATTGTTCGCCGCCGTTCTCCTTCGATCGAAGCCCTTTGTACCTCCTAATTGCGGGGCCAATTGTTTCTGCCCTGTATACACTCCACTCTCTCTCTGCAAAGACACCGCGGTTCGACCTCAAACGCCTGACGTAAATCAAAACTCGATATTCCACGCTCGCCACGTCTAGCGAGCGAATTGCTGACAGTCATGTGTATTTATATATAATTTGTGCATGTTAATTGAACAAATTAAAATTGACAGAGTCGTATTTTATATTATTTAATTGGTCAGGGACCGATCTCGTATAGCGTAATTGCTTGGAAATTATTAACAGGTTAATCAATATCAACATGATTCTCTGTTTTGTTACGCGAGTGATCGGTACTTTTTTGTAACAGTTAGCGTAGAACAAGGATAGAAATTAAAGCAAGTTTATTGTATTATTATGAGGAGGTTCCAAAGGCTTGCATATTAAAAAAATTAAAATAAGCGATGACAAAAGTAATATTTTTAAACATATACGTAATATGTTTAATAATTTTCTTTCGCATGGTAATGATCAAAACATTTCCCTAAACATAAGGGTGTACATTAGAAAATTTCTCCTCCGGAAAGGCAAAGTAGAGCAATAAAATGTACTTATGCATTTGTGCATTAGAAAAGGTACTTGGGATGGTCATAAACAAATATCAATCACGTTTCTTTTAAAATACTGCAATAAACATATCCTTTTACGATGCCAGAGAGCTAAAGTTTCAATTGTTGCATAACTAATAGTCATGTATATAATTTGTGCATATTAATTGAACAAATTAAAATTGATAGAGTCGTATTTTATATTATTTAATTGGTCAAGGACCGATCTCGTATAGCGTAATTGCCTGGAAATTATTAACAGGTTAATCAATATCAACATGACTCTGTTTTGCGAGTGATCGGTACTTTTTTGTAAAAGTTAGCGTAGAACAAGGATAGAAATTAAAGCAAGTTTATTGTATTATTATGAGGAGGTTCTAAAGGCTTGCATACTAAGAAAATTAAAATAAGCGATGACAAAAGTAATATTTTTAAACATATACGTAATATGTTTAATAATTTTCTTTCGCATGGAAATGTTCAAAACATTTCCCTAAACATAAGGGTGTACTTTACGCATTTAAATAAAATGTACTTACGCACTTGTGCATTAGAAAAGATACTTGGGATGATCATAAACAAATATCAAACACGTTCCTTTTAAAATATTGCAATAAACATATTCTTTTACGCCAAACAGAGAGCTAAAGTTTTTGGCGATGCACAGTACAAAGTGTTATTATTTCATATGTAAATTAAAATGTAAAACTTCTGCTATTTTTCTTTAATGAAAAAAGGACCTTCGTTAAAATGTGTACAGAATTATTAACATCTGCTATCCTGACACGATGTTAATGTGTTTTAAACGAACTAGTTAGAATTGGAATAGCAAATGACGCGAAAATGTTAACTTAATTATTTTACACGTGACGCAGAATCGCGGTGGCCGGCACCGGTGTAGCGTTAATATTCAACTCTGAACAATTCACGGAAATTACAAGGATACATGCAACATACTAACGTACTCACTAATGTATAATGTGTTAAATTCAATTTTTAACGATATCCACAACGATTTGTCGAACCTATTCCCAATTCTGGAAAATTTTCCCAAGCGTCCGGAGATCTCTGAGCGAGGAAAGAGGACAGATGATCATCCTTCCTTCTACGAGGCTACAATAATTATTGCGTGATGAAACGAGGCGAGCGAGAGCCATAAAAAGTCGGCCAAGCCTCTTCGTATCGTAAATTGGCTAAAAGTTCCCATCGTCCAAAGGGAAGAGGAGAATCCTCGAACCGAGAATTGGTGAAAAATCGAACGGGCGCCGGATTGCTTCCGCGGCGGAAGCTCGCTCGGGCCATTGTGATCAAGGTCGTTTATCAAATGCCGCCGGGGACGAGATCTTCCCGACGATGGCGAACAATCGGGAAATTTGTCGGGTCATTAGCATCGCGTGGCCAAGCCAGGCCAGGCCAGGCGTCGGACAGTCTGCCGCACCAGCAGTCCATCCGACATATTCCACCTGGGGTCCGCACGCTGCTGATTAATGGTGTCGTCACTCGCGAGGCGAACTGGTCGCTATCGCTATCTGACAGAAAAACGTGGAATTGGAAAATTCGATCTGGATCCGTATCCGAACTTTGACTTGTCCGGAATTAATCCGGAGAATTGCCCACCCCGGAATAAAAAACTGAGTCCGATCGATCGAGATAAATGGTTCGAAATTTTTCACAGAAGTTTCAATTATTAAATTGTAGTAATTAATTAAATTGATTAATAATTTCAATTAATTTGGGGACTGTATCGATACGACTTTGGAAACGAATTTGCCTCTCATTCTTCGTGGAAATTTCTCGATATTTTATTATTATTGACCACCACCCCAGGGTGGGTCAATAGTTTCTTTCCACATATTTTTTTTTTCCACTTAAAACATCAAAATATAAGAAACACCTAATTTTATCAATTTTATTAAATTAAATTCACGTTCCAATATGATTTCTTCATTATGATTTAAAAATTATTTCTTTCAAATGTTGAAACGAATGTATAATAAAAGAAATTACGTAGAATTGGGAAAATTCGATTCTTGATCCGTATTTAAACTTTGATTATCGAAATCAATCCGGAGAGTTGCCCCCCGGAATATATCGATAAATACAAATTCGTCGGAACAGGTATACAAGCATCGATCGAGATGATTGGTTCGCAATTTTTGCATAAAAGTTTCGGTCCAGGCTTCTGGAAATTATTAAATTAGCAGGGATTGCATCGATGTGGATTTTGGGAACGAATTTGCCTCGCGCCATCTCATTCTTTGCGTGGATATTTTAATATTTTAGTTGCCGATAATAGCTCCGGCGTTAATTACGACTGATACGATCCTCGTAGACACCAGCTTCTGAAAGTTTCAGACGATCTCTTCCCTGCAGAACTGGAATCCTCCTCGCCAGAACTGGATCGCGGAGCTTTGTAAATTTCCAGCTGCACCGGGGCGCAAGTGGCGTTTTCTTTATTTACGACCTCGGCGAGAAGAAGAATTCCTTCTCGGGTAGGTAAACTGGAAAAACACCGCATTGCGAAGCGAAGAGTCGAGAGGCAAGACACTCTGTGTCTTTACGTGTATATATAAACGTATTTCGTGCCTTGGCTTCCATTTGATCGGATCAGGACTTACTCTCTCAGGAGAGAGAGAGAGTTTCGTCACTATTCGATGGAAAACCTGACGTGAAGCGCGCTTCGTATTTTCTACGACAAAAAAAAAAAAAAAAAAAAAGGAAAGAAAAAGAACAGAAAAAAAGAGGACAATATGAGGAGAAAACAGAGAACGAAAGCGGCTTGTAAATATGCAGAGCACAGTATCCAAGGGAAATTCGTTAGAATTTTGGGGGCTGGCACGGTGGCCGTACACACGATCTACATATAAATTACGGCCAATCACTGACAGCACCGCGTCTCGCTCGTCCCGATAAAAATCTCAGAAAAAGTAGCAGCCAACGGCGCGAACTTTTGCCGAGATCCGTGACACGAGGCATCGAATATCGCTTCGGGCGCCATCGATACGAAAGGGTCAGCCGCAGCCCGGCAAATACCATTCGGATGGTAGAATATCAATCGAGAATCGCGGCTGATTTTATCGTACGATTGGATCGCAATATCCCGCGGCACAATAACCTCGGTCCATCCCTTCTTTTTTTGCCCGCGATTTTTTTTTTCTTTTTTTTCTTTTTCGTAATCGCGGAAAGGAGAACCGACGAGTGCCGATACTAATAATCGAGCTCTTCTCACCGTCGACAATCGATCGTCAGCATGATTACGGGCTAGAAGAAAAAAAAAAAAACGTTATGCGAACGATGGTGCATATCTCGACAGATTCATTCGCCTTCACGATGATTTGCGATGATCGATCACTGGAAACTTTTGCGAACACGACAGGTTGAATGGAAAATTCTACGATGTATGGTTGAATTCCATAATGATACTTTTGAACGCGTCGAAGAATCCGTGCTTCCGTCCGAGCGGTTCTTTTCATCGCGTTAGCACGTATCAGTGGAAATGGTCTTAACTCGTCAGACCGATGGGAAAAGTGCGAGGGTAACTGAAATTCAAGCCCGGGCGGTAAACTCCGGTAAGAAACGAGCTGCTGAGGGGGGGGAAAAAAAGTTAATGGACCGTTGTAAGAGATTTCTGGGCGTTTCCAGTGTTGAAAAGACGATGTTTCAACGGAATTCGGACGTGTGTGTTATGAGAATTAGAAAAAACGAGAAAATTCTAAAATGGACAGGAATATCTCGATTCGTCTTAAAGGAACATGCATGATTATTTTTATTCAGGATATCTTAAGGAATATTGGCCAAAAAGCAATTGCTTTTTTTCCATTTGACAGACATGTAAGAATATAATTACATATTAAATCGCAAATTCATTGTGCGTGTGATTGTTCAAGCTTGTTTTAGAAAAAGAAAATGCACGATCTCGTCAACAACTGTCTGTTTAATGTCGACTTTAAAATGGAAAATCGAAAGGAACATTTTCATTATATTTTGCTATACTATCTTTCAAAGGGAAGAAAACATGCTTATAAAAAATTATCTAACATGTATGGTGATGTATGTTGCTTTGCTAAATTTCACTGCTAATAAGGATGAAAAATTGTCCCTGCAATTGTTTCCTTTTCGAAAGTTGCTTCAAGAACAATAAAAGATAAATGGATAACACATCGTCTAATAGAGCTTTTGTTTCTGAAAAATTTGTTCTTCATTTGTACACACTAAAAAAGAAAAAAAAAGGGGAAAATACGCAGTATTTCTTGGCCAACATAATAATATACAGAAGGAATCTGCGAACGTCAGAACATCATTGCGTGAAAGATATGTCACAATTAGTTAATGAATTATTTCGTGTTTTATAATTATAATAATAATTATAATCCCATCTTTTAGATAGTTATTGAATTGTCTCGTTTATAATTACTACTTCACCTCGCATCTTTCAGACCACAAGTGGCTAACTGGCGGCCCGCGAGTTCCCGATTTCCCCCACTTTTCGCCAGCGCTATCCCCTCCACTACGTTGAGAGCGTCGCAACTACAATACTCACGTTATATGTATATGTATACATATAAACACATGTTTTCTGTAGCTGCTGAAATTAAAGAAAGATAGGGGAAGTAGTTTGTATCACGGCCCGTTGCGTGGGAACTAATTTTCATGATAGAGAAATCGCCAGACTGAGTGAGCAGCTCCTTAGACCCTTCTGAAACTATGACGATGTAATTTTCTTTTCACCATCTTCTCATTACAATTGTAACAATTATTATAATTGTAACAACGAGAATGGATGAAAATATTTAGTAAATATGAATTTTATTCTCTCATCCGCACGAAAGAGATCAACATCCTTTTGACCTAAGGACGACGAGTCATACCAGGTCAAGCCATGTTAACCAAGCAACATGCTCGTGTCCACGCATGTTGAGAAGAAAGATGAAGCAAAGACCGAGACTGCGGTCAGAGAGTTACTACGCAATTTCATTCAAACAAGTTCCACAAGTATACGCCGAGGCTATCTTCCTGGTGCAATATTGCGAGTGCTTCGGACCAGGTCCCGCTCCTGTTATTGCCTTCTTCCATACACCGGGTCCAAAATAACGCCAAACGTGGCATCGATCGGACTCGAAGATCACAAACACTCGAAATACTCCGATGGACATGATCCTTCGAAATGAAAGCTCGAAAAAGACTCATCTCTGAAGTTACAGTTAACTCTCCCCGGCCGGCGATGGTGTATCTTGTTTCCAACGAGGGAGGTTATTACGAAATAATTCTCTATAATTCTTTCACAGTAAAAAAAAAAATCCCGCGAGTGAACACTATAAATTGACCAGCCAACAACGCAGCTGAAATTTCCAACGTAAAAATTCGATCATCACGAGTAAGCGATATTGTGGAAACCTGAAAAGCAGGAAGCAAGACCGTAAACAGACAGCGAACACTCCTCGAGGAAATTCTCCCACGCTAGGGGAACATTAATTATGTAGCATTTCTTCCTGCGTCTACATTGAAAATTATTACCTTCGCTTTTAGTTAGACAGAAAAGCCAACCTACCAGCCACGTACACACACAAACACGTTCTATCCACTTTCCTCTCGGCTGAACAAATCAGTTGTTCATTTTGCGAGTCAATACGAAACAATCGTACAGGTTTCGCAGAAGTTGCCACGCGGTGAAAAAAAATGCTTTGTTTCGAGAGAGAGAGAGAGAGAGAAGGAGAGAAAGAGAGAAAAAAATAAAGACCGATCCATCGCGTTCCGGCGAGGCAGACTTAATAGCAGATGGAGAAACAGTTGATAAAGCCGCTTTTTTTCCGCGGTGGCGTACCTTTTGTCTATCACGAGGTCGGCAGCTTCCTTGGCAAAAATAATGCCAAATCCGGGGGAAAGAGTGGGGAAGAAAGGGGCGAGGGAATTAAGCGGACCGAGACTTTTTTCGAAGCTCACCCCGTTCATCTGGACCACCCACGTTTCATCGTCGATGATCCCTGGCCACCGAGATTGAAATACGAGAAAGCTAATGGAACCCCGGCCACAAAGATTCGAGGCAATCTTTGCTGAACATTGATCTTTGGGCGAGCAACTGCTTCACTGTTTCACAAGTGAAATAAATTGTCGCATGTAAATTGTTGTACGTGCACAGTGGGATGGAAAAATTATTGGCACACTTGGTTTCCTTACAAATATGTTTCTGAGAAAATAGATAATTGTTTGAGAACTAAATCTGTTTGTCACGAATAGTTTACTACGGGCAAAAGTAATTCATTATTGAGAATTGCTGTTTCACGCGTTATTTTTCTACGCAGT
Source organism: Tetragonula carbonaria (assembly GCA_032399595.1). Lineage (NCBI taxonomy): Eukaryota > Metazoa > Arthropoda > Insecta > Hymenoptera > Apidae > Tetragonula > Tetragonula carbonaria. Next base: position 5,797,711 of record JAUCRC010000003.1, read on the forward strand.
GAACTATTTATAGAAACAGATTTTGTTTGTGTATTATTTGCTCTCATAAAGATATAATTATATTTCATAGATAATAATAATTATTTCAAGAAACTAGGTGTATCAATACTTGTTTTGATCCGCTGTGAGAATTACACTCGTAAAAACTTAATTAGAAATCATCAAAGTCTTTAAAAATTCTGATAAAATTGAGAGATAACTATATTCATAAGAATATTTCTATCAATTTGACATAACAAAATTATTTTTCTTCTTGTCTATGTACGTATCTATTCGTATTAGTCGTGTTTTGCTTTTGAATTCATGTATGCTATGATAAGTTATTATATTACTTCAGTTATTTCAAATAGTCGCAATCTTGCGACGAGAATAAAATTCTGTTGAATCGGTCGTTTTGTTTATATACTTCAGATTAATCATCACGTCTCGTATGGGATCAATAAATACTTCTAATACTTATGAGCGAATGTGTAGCCAATTAAAGAGATGACAAATAAAAAAAGAATAAATTTATTATCCAATCATTTGCGATCTATGATTCGATAAGCGAATAAAAGTATTACGCTTGACTCTTAACTCAAGATTCCTCTATTGCTAATAGCACAGTTGATTTGTTATCGCTTAAATGATTGATAACCTCAGGCAAGAAAAAAGTCTCTGCTATTACTACACGGAACATATTCTATCCGTGTGATAGATAACTATCTCGAGGCGGTTCTCTCGAAAATTTATGCGTGTATCTTCTCTCCCTTCTTAATTCCTCGTTGCTCGATTATTTCGTTATCCCTAAGAAACGAGTCTCGCACGAAATTTACGACTGAAACCATTTTCTTTTTTTTGTTTTTTTCAGAATCTCATTTACACGATCGCAACAATTTGGTATGAAACGAGTCTTGTTCGACCATTAAGTGGATCAGTTAAATCCCAGTGAAAAAATATGTTGATTGCCTGCAGGCGCACCTTTTTTCGCCGCAATCTTTTTTTCTCAAGCTCCGCGCATTTCATGCATCCTATAATGGCAGCTGAATTTATCAACAACCTCTCACGCGATCCGTACGTTCAGTTTAAACGTGTCGCGTTAATAAAAAGCTGTGACAGTTTGCAACTTAGTTCCACGAGCTTACAGTGTTTTAACGCTACTTGGAAACTTTCTCGCTACGATCGGTAATTAACACAGTTGCATTTTGCGTGACAAACGCGTGCAAAGAATTCATATCGACAACAGAAAAATGTATTTCTTGTACTTGCGAATCTAAAATTGGAAATTAATCGATTTACATTCTCTTCTTATTACTTTTTTTCTAAAAACGAACAGCGATGAAATTTTCGTCAGTTGGAAATTATTCTTACTTTCACATCTTGCTGTTTCGCTACATTTCCTCTAAAAACGAGTAGCAACGAAACCTTTCATATTTCAAGTTCTCCATCAATCCTTTTATCACGAAAGGCGCGCGTGTGTGTGTGTGTGTGTGTGTGTGTGTGTGTGTGTGTGTGTGTGTATACGATCTCTAAATTTTTCTTACTATTACAGATTTACTGTTTTACTTGAATTGATCTTAGCAATTGCAAATGGCTGAATATCGGCAACTGTTTCAATGTCCGTATGTTTTTATTAATATTGCACAGAGTTCTCGTACGTACACTTTCATATAATCGCATCTTGAATCGACTCCTATAAACTTATTCCTTTGCTGCGTACGTGAGTGTTTATTTATTTGCGATCAGTTTTATAATTCTATTCATTCGTTATTTCTCCAAGTGAATATAAAAGAAAACGAGTAAATATGATAAGTAGTAGTGAAGATTAATATGCTTGTTTCTTAAAGAAAAAAAAAAAAAGCATTTGCTTTTTAGTTTTCGTTTACTACTTGCAAGAAGAAAAAACTCCGAATTTTTATAGCTCCGCGTCCTCCAGCAACGGCGCTCCTCAGATGCTCCAAATATTTGCCATATTTGCCTCTTCAGCGGGCTATTCTTCGCCAAGCAACATGTTCGGCCACTCAATTCAGACCCTCTTTTTTTCTACAGTCTGTCGGTCAACGACACGGCCCTCGCCGTGGAATACCTTTTGATGTTTGCTTTCGTTCGTCTGCTTCGCGAGCAATTTTCATTGCGTTTTCATCACGTCAGCGCGACGAGCACCCTCATCGCCAGGACTGCCTCTTGGAAGAGAGAAGCCACGAGAGCCATCGCGGACGCGATCCACCCGGGGAATGTTAGGCACGTATCGAGAAACACACGCACCCTCGTCGTCCCTGGGTCGAATTTAATTAAAACACCGCGGACGAGCGAGCTTCGTCTACGGTGTGAAATTTTCCAGCGTATGGGACGCGACGTATCATTTCCTCTATTCGACAGTTTCAAATCCAACGAGTGCGACTGGAGCAAAACACCGCTATTTAAAGAAAAAAAAAAAAAAAAAAAGTAGCCGAGTAGAGAGGGAAAAACGAAATATTAATTCTTTCGGGACGAAAGCTAGCTTCCTTATTCGTTGAAAATCGCAGGAAGAACAGCTGGTAATTTTATGATTGAAAACGAGCGTTTTGACACATACTAAAAAGTGAGAAATGAAAAGAAAGTAAAAGACGAAAGTATTGTAAAAATATTTAGTCGCTAAGAAGCAATGTTTTTAATCCTTTTCGCTCTGTCAGAGCGCCATCGCTGAACAGAAGCTCACGCCAAAAGTATTCACATTGAATAATCAATCCGTTTTGGAATGGAATCTTTTTTGAATTTCCTCGTAACATTTCGACAAGGACATAGAATGCTTCTTTTTTAAACAAACTTTAATTTCTCAAACCTAACCTAATCTAACGTTTTTAAGAGAGAAACCAATTGTAACCAGTCTTTTCCGAATTGCAATAGATTGAGAAAGATTTTTCATTCGAATAATTTCGTAGAATAATATCGTATAAGTCGAATAGAAAAAAAAAAAAAAAATAGAAGAGCTCATATTGACAGCTGAAGTGTATTTCGAACATATGGCTACTCCAAAATACGTCAATGCTGTACATATATCGCGGTTGTAATGAAAGGGTTGAAAATATGGAAAAGACAAGTTTGGGTTTGATCTCAAACCCAAATAGGAAGACAGTTTAATTAATTAACATTTTTTCGATTCAGATGAAGAACAACGTAAAAGCACGAAAAATTTGTCACTCGTGTTCCTTGCGAAATGAAAGAAATTTCATGTAAAAACAAACAGAATACAGCGGGGTTGTACAGTGTTCGGTATGCTTTCTACAAAACGATAACGTAATCGAAGGGCTGCTGCATCGATGGAGACTACCTAAGAATAACAGAACAACGAAACACGTAACAGGGAGAGTAACAAAGAACGCATGACCGCGAACGAGTGATATATATCTCGTGGTCGCGAGATGATCAAAACGAACAGACGTTGCGAAAGTTGTTCGCGTGCTGCAATTTTCAAACGACTCCGCGCGATTAAGTGCGTACGAAGAGATAGGGGATGAAAAGCGCGGGAAAGGTGATCGATAGCTGACGAGAGAAGAGTAGGAAGAGTAGAAACCTACTCCGGCAGGTTTTTCGAGTCTTTGAGAGCTTTCGAGAGAAAGAGAGAGAGAGAGAGATTTTAAGGTTACTACCGGTAACGGACGTAAATGCCATCGCGACCAAGGGAAGGAAACTATTAACGAAATGCATCCTTCCATCGGCGTTCAATCGATCAGAAACCGACCGACCGACCCAGCGAGAAGAAGAAACCACTCGATTCAGCTTCCTACACTACTACCAGGTAGGTGGTCTGTTCGTGTTTCGTGGAATCCGTGCATCCATTCGCAATTAGTAATTACCAGAGCTGGGAGGACGGAAGCTGCTTGAGAATTTGATTACTCATAATCCCAGAATGGCAGCCACGCTATGGAAACAGCTTATGGAAAGTGTAGCGAAAATACATTTAACACTTTCCCGCCGGGATATTTGAAATTACGTGCAAGAAATATTATTTTTACATGTATATGTTCGTATAATTTTTGTTATTGTGGTATTGTCACTTTTATTAATGTACTGTAACAATCGAGCCCCGATCGATACGACTGATTTGAAATTTTCGTTTTGGAACACTTAAGAAAGTGTACGGCTGTTCTTGTCAAAGTTAACCCTTTGCACTCGGGAGGTGACTTTCACTCACCGCATGATTTGATGCGGAACCTCGATGCGCGGCAATGACTATTTATGTTTAGTTTCTTTGAAGCGGATTCCTAAGCTCTTTCTGTACAATCTTATGAAGTGTAGAATGGCACCCCTTGAAATGGAGATAAGATTTTCTTATCTGAAATTAGTCGGCAATCACCGGACTGCATTTTCGGCATTAGTTCGAACTTGACAGTCGTGGCAAAACGTGACTATTAGAGTTGAAGTTTCCGATCTCTATAAGCATGGAACGTAATAATGAAATAAGCTCAAGTGAAGATGAGTTTGACACGTTGCTTAACGAGGAAATTATCCGAATTATTGAATTAATTATTAATCTATACGCAGAAAGCTTGACGATACAGAGAACAAGAGCAGTGATGATGATAGTGACAAACATCTTGGCTGTTTTTATATAAAATATCATACAAAGCAAAATTACAAAGATTAATGTTTAAGAAATTGTCTTCGTAAAGATGTAAACATACACAAAATGTTGAAATATAAAAGTTTTATACATTAATTTGTATGTGTAATCATTTTAAGTTAGAGGAAGTAAGAAATTCACCAAAAATACTGCGAAACGTCTCGAGTGCAAAGGGTTAATATTAGTTTCTGTTTGCAGAGAAGCATGACTGCATAAATCTATTTATTTTAATGGTCATTTAAATTCTAGCGATTTATACATAGGATATTTTAGATACAGTTGTTCTAGTGTCAACGAACATCTTCATTTATTTATTCATATTAATATTTTTCGACAACCGAAATCAAGTATGTACATACATATATGTGACTTTCCCGCCGTGAAAGTGTTAAATGAACCTCTCAGAAGCCAGAGTGATCAACTCCATGTATTATTAACTAGAACTGCCGATGGTTCAAAGCATAAAATTTCCATCGGAGACACTGAAGTCCAAAAATTATTTAGATCTTTAAAAATACAGTGTTTTGCGTGTATAAAATTTCTATGAAAAATTATAAATTGGCCATTTTGACTATTTTGGTAGTTCTAGTGTTTCTGAACTTTGTCACTTTAGTTAATTTAAGTTTATTAAAGATCAAATTAATGTTTAATCCTTAAGGAACGAAGCTTACTTTCTTATGTTTTTCAAACACAAAATGTTTTAAGATAAATAAATAAATTCAAAAAGAAAGAAACAACGTTTGTAACATCGTCGTACTTTAATCCTTTTCGCATCATTCAATTTACGAAGTCGATCGATATGGTTACCGAACGACTCGAATAAGACCGAACTATGCAAAACACGCAATTATATTAAAGAAGAAAGAAACAGGCACGAATCAATCGTGAAACAAAGGTTACACTCTGAAATCCTGTATTTTTATACTTTTTACTCCGATACTCGAAGATATTCATTCAGCAATTCCAGCTACAGCGTTTGAAGAATTATCTCACCCATCGAGCTTCCATCTCGTTTCTAATAGAATTTATTGCGACGACAATTTAACAGCTCGACGAGAGAACGAGAAAAGCAAAGAAACGAGACCGTAGAAATCCGGCAAATTCATGAAAAATTCATTCGACAAGTCAGTGTCGCGTCGTTAACAAACGCGTTCACAACTTGGCTTGCAAACAATCGGAATTTGTTACCGTTAATTGACACTAGTACTACCACACCAGTCAAAATGATTGGTTTTACAATTTTATTTTAAAATTTCTATTTCATGTTACAATGACTTTTACAGTGATAACTAAAGAAATAATGTAATGAATTTTATTTTATTTTCATTTATTAGAAATCAAAATAATTTTGGTAGAAATAACTTCGTCTTAACTGTCCGTAGTTCTAGTGTTAACACTCGAAACGACTGCGATGATTCTAATATGTTATTCCGAGGCGAGAAACTCCCAGTGCTCCTCGGCACGATGTTTACGAAACGTTGATTAAGAATGTGTTTGCCACGTGAAGAAATTCTCGTTACATAAGGACGCACGTAACGAGAAAAATACCTGGGGAAAATCGTGGCGAATGAAACGAGAAAGTACAGAGAGAGAGAGAGAGAGAGAGAGAGAGAGAGAGAGAGAAAGAGAACACAGCAAAAATTGCACGGCACGCTTAACAGCGACGAAAGTGACACTTTCTCTGTGAAATCCAGCCAGTAAGTTCTCCTCCGAGAAAGAAAAAAAAAAAAAAATGGGTAACTTGCAACAGGGGGGAAAAAAAATTTTCATTTCGTTCCCATCGTCGTGAATCATAATTTCTGCACCGAGGTATATTAAATCGTCGAAACTGACTCGTCAGCCCAGTCGCCTTTTAAGTGGCAGCATGCACAATCGCGAAATTAAGAATTAATCGACAGAAGTCTACTTCAATTGAAATGGTCTCTTTCAAATGGCAATTTCAAATATGATATATAATTGAAAATACGAGCAAAGAAATTGCAATATGTCCGAGAGACTGATTACGTGACAATCAATTAGGTTAGGTTTGGAAAAAACACGTGACTCTGTTACCCCTTTGCACAGTAAATTACGACGAATTGACAAGTAAAGAATTAATCGAGAGTTTCAGTCGAAATACGATGTAACTTCAAATGCGAGTAAAGAAAATATGATATGAGAAACTAATTACGTGGCAATCAATGCTAGGTTTAGACAAAAATACGTGATTCCATTGCCACTTTTTTTGAAATCCTGTTAGCTCCTTGTACAATAAATTTCTAACTAATGACTAATCTGATGAATTTCAAAAGTTAAACACTGCAACGAATTAACAGACTTACTACATAGACTTACTTCGTCGTCGCTTTCTGATCCAACAACAATTTCGCGTCACACACGAGTGGCAATTTCAGTAAAAATTTCATTCCCACCTGTGTTGTCCGACAGAATTCGTTGGGTACTTGTAACTTGCGAATCAAACAATTCACGAAGCAACGAGAGCCAAGCTACTATTTGCCGGTCCTCGCCGGTTAAGAAGCCGATATTCTTCCCCGATCTCCAGAGCCGCTCGAGGAATTCTCACGGCAACATCGTTACCGAATCAACGAGTGGTAAACTCGTTTTAGCCAGGAATTCAGGCACGCGGCCGCATTCAACCGGCGACAATAAAGACATCGCGAGACGTAAGTTTAATTGGCACTCCGGTGCCAGGTTTGCTCCAATTACTAGAAACGACGCCATTCGTCTGCGAACGATCACCGAGCGAACAATGGAGGCACCATTTTCGTTGAAAATGCCCGCACAGAGCGGAAGATGCGTTTCCCCGCGTTTTTCGAAAGAGGAGCTCGAGAAGCCCGATGAGAATTGTGGTTCCGGCGCTAGAGCCAGTTTTCGTGTCTTTTAATTTTCGCGCAACGACGATGACGGCCGAGACAGACGTGGAAGAAAGCGAGGAACTAGTAAGTGGCCTCGACACGAAAAAAAAAAAAATAAGAGGCGCACCCCTTAGTTGGCGATTAGCCGCAGAAATAGAATTTCCCAGACCCGACATGTCTGATTTATTTTTACTTTTCCTTTTCTCCAACCTCCCGTTGTGCCAAAGTAGCGCGCTCGTTTCTTTCATTCTCCAGAATTCGTCCTTCCCTTGTTCATTTAGTGGGGATGATACTCACCTGAAACAGAGAAAAGAAAAGAGATGAATTTAAACAACAGTCGTAAAGGTATTGTAAAAGCTAAGAGCAAGATCGTGATATAATTAGACGCAAAATGTTCTCGAATTTGCCAGTAAAATTTCTCCGATCAATGTTCACGGAGTCATTGAATGGCATCTCACGTCAAAAGTGTACCACATTGATCGAAATATATTCCGGAGTCTGTTAATCCGTTTTGAAATCTTTTTGTTTACTCGTAACATTTTGTCAAGGGCCTGGAATGTTTATTTTTTTTTAAACAAACTTTTATTTTTCAAACCTAATCTAATATGATCTTTCAAATCTAATATAAAATGCAATGGATTAAAAAGAAGATTTCTTATCGTACAAATACTCCACTGTCGAGTAGAAAAAAATAGAAAAAGCTCGTCTTGATGGCTAAAGTGTATCACACGTGTCCAAAGTGTATTTTTAATTACGTGATTACTCCAATAGATCCACAAATGCCGTTACATATCCGGTGCTCATAATGAAAGCGTTAATGAAAACGTACGCACGTGAATCTAGATAACTCTCGGCCGAATACACGAGAGAAAATCAAGTAAAAAAAAGAAACTTCTTCTCCGAGGAATGCGAAGTTCTTTCTATTAAAGACTGCGATCTTCAGAAGACAGAATTTTATCCAAAATACCCTCTCGGAAGTGAACGTGAAGGATTCTATTATAACGTTTCTCTTCGTTTATTTTAACAGTCGTCCGTTTTTGTCCACAGGATGTCCTGTGTAATTCCTCGCGTGAATTATGTACCAGCCAGCAATCATTTTAAAAGTGCCGCGGAAAATTTATCGCCGCGACAGATAAAGCGCGACCGAGTTTCGCCGGAAGCTTACGTGTACGTGAGTATCTTCTTGTCCGTTATTCTCGATGCTTCCGAAATTGCCTCGACTCGGAAGGAAGAGGATGGATAGAGAGAAGAGAAGAGAGACAGAGAGAGAAAAAGAGACAGAGAGAGAAATCGCATATACGAAAGCAAAGCGGCGAAGATGGTCTCGAGTGTTTCAAGTTGGCAAGCCGCGAGGTGGGTTCGGCACTTTCGCGGCTCGAGTATCACACAGCAGAGAGAAAAAAAGAGAGAGAGAGAAACGGCTCGGTCCTCTTCAATCGCGAGGAGATTTGCTCTCCTTGCCCTGCCTCGAAGAAGCTAGACCGAAGTCAGCGATTCCTATCGACACGAACTCTACCGACTTATTGCTTTACCATCGCTGCCACCCATCCTCCTTCAAATGACACTTCGAGAATCTGCCTCGACTCTTGGCGCTTTTATTCGCGGGAACACTCTGACGTCTGTTGTTTCAGTCGTATAACGATACCGACGCTCGAGTGTTACACTCCGATTATTACCAGTAATTTTTCGGTCCACTATTATTATTTCACTAAGCTGAAACTGTCAGAAGCAGTCTGCTTCAGACGAGCAAGAAGACAGAACTCGAATCGTAACTGAGTATTCTTGAAGAGAGTGATCGGAGATTCACTTGTCGATTTAATCTCACGGATGATACACAATTGTGTCTTCGATTTCTCGAGAAACAATTCGGACGACGAATCGTCAATGTCTAGTTTAAGATACGAGCTTGTGCTCGTCGCAAACTTTTTCCTTGCAATTTCATTTCTCTGATAGGGTCCTTTTTTTTCCCCCGATCGAGGTTTCCTACGACGATAGCTTCTACGAGTGGTATTCTTTTAAAATTCAAAATACGAATAACATTTTACACATACTAACCGAGGAAATCGCACAAGAAGTTATTTTCCAAAGTGCAAAGGATGACCTGGAGGAAATCTCCAATTGCCTGGCGCTCTCGTCGCGCTTGATTAGGGCAATTAATCTAGGATTACGCGAGTGGCACGCGATTAAAAAACAGAGTATTGATAACGTCGCGATGGATATCGACGTGTTGACGTGTTTGCCAGAGTGTCCTGATTCTTCGCGGGTCGACTCTCTCTCTCTCTCTCTCTCTCTCCTTGCTCGAAAAACGAGAGAGAAGAATATAAACGAGCAAGAGCGGGAGAGTATATCTCCTACATTTATCGCGCGTTCTACTTTTCCTACCATGTTTTTCCCCCTTTTTCCCTTCATTTTCTCACTACTCGTGTACGAGAAAGAGCACTGAGAATCGGAACTTACGTAAACGTTTACACGGCGCGAACACGTCGCGTTTCCAGCAGCTTCCGCGGTAAACGCTCGCCCGAAGGAAGCATCCGCGTGCCGGCCGACCAGCCAATTCATCACGATCCCTTCCTTCTTCTCTTCCGTGTCGCCGGAAACTTCGATAGAATTCTCGGGGCAAGTGCACGAAAGTACGGGAAGTTTCCTTTCCTGGATCCGCGACGCCCGCGGGGGGGAGGGGGGGTGTCCCTACTAGACTCTTAGACTGTCGCCTCGACCACGAACACTTTGACAAACGATACAGATCGGAAACACAGTGAGACCTGATCGTATATGCCGGCGACTGTGTTTCGCGTAAAATCGAAAGAGACGTGCACCAGCCGGGGGATATACCGAGCCAGGAAATACCCAGGGGAATTATGAAATTAATCGGCCAATTATCGTTAACCGCCAACCTGCCGCGATCGATATTAATCTCGTGGCGTTGCGTCGCGATCAAAATCCGGCCATTTAACTCCTGTTAACACTAAACGTACCATTTTATATATACCTATCTTATCATAAGCGGTCATTTGACCTCTTGTGAACAAACGTTGATTCTTCGAAAGAAATTCTATGAATTTATTAAAGGAAATAATTCGCAACGTAACTTCTGATTTCTAATCAAATAATCAAGCATATATTTTTATTTAAATAAAAAAAATAATTAATTAATTGCATTTTTTTACATATGACTGGTTTCTCCTTCATACATTTGTTCGCAGACAAATTTCTTGCAAATTATGCAAGTTTGAGTGGTTTTATTTACCCGTGCGCAATCTTATTTGACGTTTCCTTCGTGATTGGGAAATATTGCTTGGGCTGCTTGATGTTATTTGTAGGTTTTCCTTTCCTTCTTCAAGAAATTCGTGATACTCTGTGATACTAGTTCATCTGCTAATTGTAACAGGAAACGCTGTTCTTGATATCTTTATTCCAGTTGTTTCCCGATAGAGTATCGATGCATTGATTCCAGCTAAATCCAGGATATCGAAGAATACGTGCACAGGCCATCTATTGCATTTGGATTTGACGCTGTATTTTCGTGCCATTTGGTGCAACCACATCGACGCCAAATATAGTCTTATTATAATAACTAATTGTTTCGGGTGTTCGCTTTCTATTGTTTTTGGTTTTGACGCAATTTATGTCTCGAACTTAGTATCGTAACTTTTTTCCTTGGTTTCGATTTATAAATTCAGTCAGAAAAATACGTAAATTTCGTAAGGGGTACATAAGGTATGCAAAGAATTTTTCGGTAAGAAATAAGCCAAGAGAAAAACAGAAAGCGAGAAATCGAATAATCAGATAATATACAGAATTTACAGAAAGTCAGATTAGCGAAAGAAATAACAACGAATGTACGATTTTCAAGTAAATTTCGAAAAGGGGTCATTTGACCCCGCTTGGTACGGTTAGTGTTAAACCTACCGACACTTCGTGTATTTCTACCGTGACTGGTCAAAATGGCCGGTCCTTAAAAAAGGACCTCTGACCTTATACCTCTCACGTTGTACTTTAGCGTTTTTTTTACGTATATATGTATGCATGTTTGTACGTATCTTCAGACTCTTGGAGCAACGAGCAACCGCACACGCGAATCGTCGACACACGTATTTCATAAATATTCATCAGGTGCGTAATCTGCATTTACATAGGAGAGAGGGGGGAGGGGAGAGAGCCAAGTCGCGGAGCTGGTTCATCGCGATCGCAAACGACATCTCCAAGTTGGAAAGATGGATGTTGCCGTAAAGGAGTAGCACAAAGGAGCATTAACGTTTCAATACACTTCCCGGTTGTCAGATTATGATGAATTTTCTATCGATGGAAATACAGAGAAAGGAAGAGAAAAGGGAGAGAGATAGAGATAGAGAAAGAGAGAGGAGCGGAAGACGGGTTCGTTAAACGACGCAAATCGTAGGAAACGACTATACCGCATTGCGAGACCGCATTACCAAGTTGACCCGGTAACGCCCATAATTCACAGGCTTCTATAACCCCTTTCTCCCGCTTCCTCTCCCTCTATATATCTTCTCCATTCGTCTCTCTCTCTCTCTTTCTGTGTGTGTGTGTGTGTGTGTGTGTTCAGGCAGGGTGTAACAACGTGTACGAAGGCGAGGCATGCACAACACTCTACATACACCCCGCGAGCTTTGGCTTTCTACGTTTAGTTGCTCCACTCGCTTTCGAAACAATTACGCCGATCCACGACCCAAATGGCTTTGTCGCGGTTTTCCGATACCAATTCCCGATTTCAGATTCCCTTCGATATCCCCGGCGTAATCCTTCGGAGATTACGCGACAAATCGCGAGAAACCATCGGTAGAAACTTCGATATGGTTGCGCGGCATCGATGGTGCGCCGATCGCTTGATTTTAAGTACGAAGCTCTTGGAGAAGTGCACGAGTATTGATCAAGGCAGCTCGCTTTTGAAAGTGAGGCGAGAGTCTTTCGATCGTCAGAAGAGAGTGCTAACACCTTGACGACCGCATATTTTTCTCATTGCCTTTAGATTGCCGCCGCATAGTGGCCCGAGAATCCAGGCGATATTTTACCAAAAAATCAACTTTCTCATTTTGATATATATATATATATATGTATATATTTCTAGATGTCCACCAACCTCGAAAACGAAAAAAATTAATAAAAAATAACGCTAATTTTTAGTTCAAATTTTTTCTACGATAAAAGACGGTCTTTCTTAATCGTAAATCATACTTCCTCCCATTGACAATTATATTGAACGGAATGAAGAGAAGTGGGAAAACTTTTTACATTTGACGAGCAATATCTTTCAAGTCTCCCCCGAAGTCTCACTTTCTAACAAGTAGAAAACCTAAACCTTTTCAGTGAATTTTCTTCTGTATAATAATGTAAGAATCATATCCATCCGCTGATGTCTGTTTTGGGGAGTACTTATATTTGCGAACAGATTTTTTTCCTACACGAAGAACACAAAAAAATAAATACTCTTCGTATTGCCAGTACCTGTATCAAACCGGACACTGACGAACTGGTCATCTAAAAAAAAAAACAAGCTCACTGTTCTCATTAAAAATTTTTGATATATTTTTTTAATTAATGTAAACATATTTTTCCAAGCAACGTATCGTTTGCACGTATAAAAGTTGTTTTAATACCCTCGTAAATAATATAGGTTACACTGAACTCGGTGAACGCGGCCCTCGTACAAATTTTTTGTTGGTCAATGAGACCCCAGGAGATCTAAAATATTGGACATTCACGCTCTTTGGGATTGTTATTCCGACTTCCTACGGGACAATTACGTAGCGTTATCTCGGCTCTGGCGCATCACCGTCCAACGATATTATTGATTTCCCTCACCACGCGGGTATCGCTCACTTCCGCATAATCCTCGTCGAGATTACGAGCCAAAATCGATACGCGCCGGGCGCGCTGATAAAAAATTGTTTGTTCGACGCGGACAACTGGTCTCGTACGTCGCCGAATTCGTTCCAGACAGCTCGCCGGCGGCGCAGCAAATACAATCGCGACTGTATCCACGACGTGGATAGCAGCAGGAATCGCGAGATCCTTCGAAATGCGCTCACGGTGTATACGTAACGAGCCAACGAGTCTCGTCTCACAAAGAACGGGACGAAGTTGCAAACACGCGAAAGTTCGCGTTTCGTTCGTACCCCTGCCTCTCCACCGCCGTCAGCGCGAAACTAGCCAAGCGTCGGCGGAAAAATTGGGCCAAACAACTACATATCGGATGGCGCGGCGAAATTTCGCGGACGAGAAAAGGCCGAATTCGCGGCCCAATTCCGTTTTTGTCCAACCGGCGATCGAACAGAATTTCGAACGTCATATCGAGAGTGATTTGTTTCGCGACTCGGAGGTCGATTAGTTCCGCTGACGCATTCTGCCCGGTGGCGAGAGATATTGTTTCTGATCGGGGAGGCGAAAACGTATCGAAACAAGGGATGGAGATATTTCGACGATTGGTAAAAAATAATTGCGTCTTTTTCTAATATACGGACGAATATCTCAGAATTTAACCCGACTGTCCTTTCAGAGAGGACATTGTACTTAACCCTTTGCACTACGAGCAGTTTTTAATGATCTCTCACAGCAACTCCGAGTCATTTTTACTAAGAGCTACTACCTACTGCAGGACTATTTACAATGGTGCTGCAATGAACATCCTGCTTTGTCATTAAAAAAAAAAAAAAAAAACGCGTATACATTTTATATAGTTATGTTTTATTAATACAATTACAATATAAAAAATATAACAATACGGAAAATAAAAATTATTTTTGGAATTTCTTCATTTTATGGTATCTTGAAGAAATAATCCCCAAGGTGCATTTTTCGCTTATCAGGACATGTATCGCAGTATTCACTGGTTTCATGTCTTTCACATTTCTTCTGTCTGTTGGAGCAAACAACACAATTTCGAACGCAGCCGGTTCGGTCGCCAGATTGATTACAATAAGCATATGCCGAAATACTTTCCTACATGTATAAAAATACGAAGTTGTTTCTAGATGCCGCTGCAACGACAACGAAGTGCAAAGGGCTAAATCTTGCTCTTTTCATAATTTGCCGATAATTATAACGACCGTATACATTTGGTGTTGCACGACGCGATGTATAATAGTGTACTATCTGAACAGACGTCTAGAGCGAAAGCTATAATAACAACGTAAGAAGAACAAAAGAAATTTCTAAAGACAGTCTCGAATCAATTGACACCTATTGGAATAATTCACATAATTCGGAACATAAATCACATGAACTAGACTTTTTTTATTGCTTCTTACGAATGTTCAAAAAATGGACGAGGATGTTACTTTTCCAGAGATTGAAACTATGTGTATATATATATATATATATATATATATATATATTAGCTTCTTGTATATTGTACCTGTTTTAGCAAACCCGCAATACACGATGATTGCTTTAAATTTAAACGATGTCACATGTTGGAAAGACATAATCAACAAACTTTCGTACAAAATACCATTTGAATGATTTCCAATGCTGTACCATTTCAATTGAAGCGATGACGCTTCGTAAATAAACTGCTGATAGTTGATGACAAAAAAAAAAAAGAATGTTTGTCGAGGGCAAAGAGTAAAACTAACTTTATTTTAAACTGTAAATTCATTCTGCGTGTAATCAGACATCTGACTGTTCTGCTTTGGAAAAAGAAAATGCACGATCTCGTTAACAATTGTTTGTCTGTGTGTGTCGATTTCAAAAAGCAAAATTTTCATCACATTTTGCTGTGCTATCTCTGAAAAAAGGGAAGAAGCACTGTACAAGCTCATAAAAAATTGATGTGTATAGAGTGAAGAAGCCTTAAAACTACGGCAGTAGTTTTCAACGTTGGTGTATCAAATCGTTCTTGAATTTTTCGTCAAAAAAAGATGGGAACTTTTTCGAACGTGGAATTACGAGGTTGCCTGAAATATGGTGAAAGATAATCGAACAGAATGGACAGAATACATTGTCTAAGAAAGCTTTTGTTTCTCGTGAAAAATTTGCACATACACACATGCATACACACGAAACGGCGTTACTTTTTGTAACCAACCTAGTACTTTTAGTATCTTTACCAAAAAAAAAAAAAAAAAAATTTCTTTCCAATAGCACGAGAAAATTACTGAAACTTCGAGTGATTCTTCAACTAGAATTATTCATGACTGTAATGGAAATTATTAAAATTCATATGAAAAATACATACATCTTGCTGTTAATTGGTACAATTTCATTAGCGCGTTACATCACATTAGTGATGTTTACATATTTATTTTACACGCCTCGCGAAATGAAATATCCCAGTGATTTCGACTAGGGAAAGACGACCACGAGTGACATAACAACGAACGTGTTAATAAATTCACGAAAAATCGTGTCAAGGAAAGCATCAAGTTTCAGCGAAAAGCTTCAAAACTTCCAACGAAGGGGAAAACTTTCCCGAAGGGAGGGGGAGAGAGCACCCTTAACTTTCGTCGCTCGCAGTCGGACGAAAATACGGGAAGAACTTATTTAAAAGAGCAATTTAAGGTTAATTGCTAAGCAACGTTTTGTAGAAACGTCCGTTTTACGCGGTTTAAAAAGGAAAAAAGAAAAATGACAGAGAGAAAAAGAGAAGAAAGACTGAGAAAGAGATTCGATAATGGATTCGCTCGCTTTGAGCGGCTCGGTCACAGAGTATCTCGGGCCACTTTTGTCAAACGAAATTCCTCCGCCTTTGCTGTCCCGGAACGGGACAAATTTTCGCGGCGAGGGAGCTCGATAAAAGGGAGGAAAAGTCGTCGGAAGTCTGACAAAGAATACGTCTTTGCGGGGAGAAGGAACTTCCGGCTCGCTCACCGCCGCGGTAAATCGCTCGCTCTTCTTTCGCAAACGAATTTCTCACGGAGATAGCAGAGACGACAGACAAGAAGTCGAGTTGATAGCCGGGTTAACTGTAATCTGTCTTTGGATTCGCTGGCTTGGCAGATAAGAATGGCTTGGTAGATTGAAAGTGTTAGTACGACGAAAGTCAGCAATTAATCGTGTAAACGCCGAGGAATTTCCCCATTTGTTTCAAATATTGAAAAAATATTTGGAACCGAAAGATCTCGATGCTCTTCGATACTTGGAACTTTACTTAAATACTGGATATACTTGTATACGTGGCCTTCCATTTTATGAGAATATAATTTAAAAAACCGAAGCCGGGTAGAGAAAATTGTCTCGCACGTCTAAAGCATTGCACGTTGAATATTTTACATGTTTCTCCGCAGTCTCGGCAATTTTGTAAATTTCCCGTAAAAAATTCGCTGCCTCGACGTTCGAAATTTAAATACTCGACATGTTCGTCAAATCGTGATATTTGAACGTAGGAGATTCGAGAACCCTGAAAAATTTCGAACGTTTGTCAAATCTGAAAGTTTCTCGGCGTCCTCGTTCGGCTTTCAACGTCTCGTCGTATCGAGGAGCGTTTTGTTTGACGCCATAAAAGCCTCCCGCGTACAACCCTCCATCCAGTCGAGGGTTGGTCCCAGGAGACGAAAATCGCGTTAGCCGAGTAAAAAGGTCGGCGAATTGTTCGCGTGCCTCCGCTGTTTCGAGGAATCAAGAAAGACTCCGAGAGCGTAGGCAAACTTGACGGAATAGCTCTCGCTTCGCTTCGCATCCGATAGTCGGAGTTTTTCTTTTTTTTTTCTTTTTCTCCTTTTCCCGAATGCCGCGAACGAACGTATGAACAAGGCAAACAAAACTGATGGAGCTCTCGCGGACGCTGTGATTTTCTTTCCTTCTTTTTCTTCTCTCTCTCTCTCTCTCTCCAACGAACTGAAGTTCGCTGGTATTTATCATCCAGCGGGAACGTGCCCTGGAAGAACACGGAGAAAAATGCGAGTCTGTTTCGGGAGTGAGAGTTCGCAAACTCGATTCGCGTGTCCTTGCGCAGCTAATTTGACTGGATGGAACTACCACGGCGGCCTCCTGGTCTCCTAAACTCGATTTCCTCTGTTAATTAACCGTGTGTATCGACGACGAATACGACGAACAAGTCGCCCCCCTACTGCACAACTGCTCCGTGGCTTTCTGCTGAAAATCCATTAACGATCTCGCCAATTATGCTCCTTCGATTTTGCAAACAATCTATCTCTGGCACGACGACTGCACGTTCTCGCAGCGAAAATTTCGAGTATTCAAGAATTCGTTTAGATCGATTTCAAACTACAATTCCTTCGTCTGAAAATACACAAAATTCCAATTGATTAATCATTTCCTCGAGAATCGTTACATCGCCACGGTGTACGGGAGACGAGCTCTCTCATAGTTATTTCAACGACGCATGTACAATGAAACGACCATGTGCAACCCTTCGTCTTCGTGTTTCTTCGTCGTTCTGCGCGTGGGGGAGGGGGAGAAATAAATTCTCTACGCGGCACGCTAGCCAAGCTAGTCAAGCTAAACATCAACGGCAGAGAGAGAGGAGAACAATACCTTCGTCGCCAGAAGTTGAGGAGTTGTCCTCTGGTTCGGGCGACGATCCTGGAGACCCAGGGGACTGTCTACCGAGCCTCGAGTCTGGTCGGCCATACTCGTATCCTCCTCCGCTTGGCCCTCTGTTGTCGTCCCACTGACGTCCCCCCTTCTCGGGGGACACGGATCGTCCGTCCCTCGAGTCTGCCGGAAACGAGCCTCGCTTGCCGTCCCTCGCTTCGAGGCAGCCCAATCTTTTCCCAAAGTCACCGCTGGACACCGTTGAACGCTTCCTGGGGAGATTCCGTGACGGGAATACGTTTACGCGTTTTCCACACTCGTCAGATACGGCCAATTCGATCGTTAGACGGACTCTCGATCACCGTGGGAGATGCTCGAATTAGCCGACGCCCCCAGGCCTCGCGACAACGATCGAATTTCCGATACAATTCCCCACGTGGCTCGATCTCGACCGTGTTCCTCGAACTCGTTCGAGGAATCAATTGAATTCTTGCGGAAAAATCTCAAATATCGTCTATGAATCTCTCGCGCGCGCTGGTTTATACTGTTATTCGTCGCTTTCTTTTTCAATCTGTCGGAAGTGGCATCACCAAGTTCACTGACGCTTTAAAATAAGGGTAGAAATTACTAAGAAGTAACGAATTTATTATTTGTTTCGCTTGGGTTATATTTAAACATACTTGAAATTGCAACTTATAATTGAAAATATTGCAACTTTGAGACGAAAATCTTTCACAATCATTTCAAGAGGTCAAGGACGATGGAACAAGTAGATTCAGACTGTGTCTGGCCAGACACGACTTGATACTGGCTCTATCATTTACTTATTCAATTTAATTATTCAGATATATCTATCATGGAAAAATTTGTATGAATTTTAAAATTTATAACTGTAAAATAATAAATTATTTAAGATTAATTTTACATTTAATTCCTGTATTGAAAATTTATTATTTTTTAATTTATTATATTTAAATAGTTTAAAAATAAAATATTGAATTGTGATTTCAAAGATGTAAAATTATATTTTAAATTATAAAAATACTGATTTTTATAATTATATTATTTTTTTTAAGACTATCAATGTTATTTTTCTTAATACATTATTTAATTTTAAATAATGAATTAGTTTTGGAATGAAATATTTTAAAAATAGCTTGTAATATATTCTATAATATATATGTATATGCTGGTGACGTGCAACTTGGTTGAAAAGTAATGGAATTTATAGTCTTTTGAGCGTGAAGTGTCAATTGGACCGTGGATTTTTTATGAAAACTGATGCTTTCTGCAGAGAATAATAAAAAAAGAGTACTACCTAGACAAAAATTTCTTTCATACATTAAATTAAATAAATGTTATTTATTTTTAAAAGTTATTTGTATATTTCATATATTTTCGTATTTTCCTAAATCTTCCGGAAATGCATAGAAATCTGCAATCTGGCGACAATGACTATGGTGTTTCATTACATCTGATTCCTCCTGTATGTACAATTTCCATCAAAACCGATGATGTAGAATTCATCTGTGATAGCCACGGACAAACTTTCCTTTCCACTCTGCCGTACCTATTATTTACAGCAGTATTATCGTTAAAGTCTCTAAGATCCAAAGTTTCAAAACCCAAGATTCAAAATTCACAAGATCCAAACTTATTTACCGATCCAAAACCATTTAGTTTAATTTAGTACTATCGCAATGTCGTTACTTGTCTGATCGATTTTTACGCGCTCCTCTGGATTCTGACACGGATAACTGACACTTGACACGCTGAAGAACTTTTGCAAAATCCAAAATTTCATTTACTCTTCGATCAGAATTCAAGAAATTCATTTACTGATCGATCGTCGTGGTCGATCCCGATTTTCCCCGATTTTCATGGACAATTGACATTTCGAGCTCGATCGATATTGAAATCCGGATTGAAACGTCGTTACATTTACGGCCGAGATCAAAAGCAACGCGGTAACAAGAGAATCGTATACGAAAAGTGGGAAAGAGGAAGGGGAAGCGTGCGTTTCGCTTCGACGGATGGTAAACGTACTCCCTGGAGTCGCCTGAGGCGTTTGGCGATCTCCTTCCGGTGAAGTCACGGAACTCCGTGGTGCACGTTCCTGCTGCTGACGACGACGGCAGCGATCTTTTCCCGCTGGTCCCTGGATCTCTGGCTTCGTGGCAGGTGTCACGGACATTTGCCAGGTCAACGTTGGCAGTAGTCTTTGCTTCTTTGGCGGGAGATGGCGGCGGAGACGTTGGTGGCGATGGTGATGGACTTCCTGCACGACCAGAACTGTAGCACACGGCTGCCTTCCGCAGAGTCTCCCTGCACAGCTCGGAGAACATGCTGCCTCCCCCATGGCCGTGGCCCTTGCGGACCACCCCTCTCTCTCACTCTCTCTCTCTCTCTCCTCTCTCGACTTCTTTCTCTTTCTGTTCTCTCTCGTTCACCAAATTCGAACGACGCACGTCTCGCACATACACTCGCCGGAAACGTCTCTCAGCAATCGCGGCCACGCGGCTCGAACCACGTCGACATCCTCGTCGTCTGTTTCTAGGGAGCCCGTAGCTCGCGGTTCCACCGTCGCGACGATCCGCCCGACACTACATCGTTACTCGGCCCGTCTACGGCTGACGACACACACGTTCACGGTTCAACGAAGTGAGTCACACACACGCGAGGGAAAGGAGAGACGCGTGCACACGCGCGCTCGAGACGTCGTCGGTTACCATTCTGACAGGTTCAGCCCTCGTTCGAACAGATCCCTAACAAACGTTTCCTACAGAAACGAAAAGCGAGAACGGCTAGAATTTCAACGTGCACTCTGGCAAAATCCAGGTTTAACGCGAACTCGCGCAGCAGCAACAATTGCTTGAAATAATTAAACGCTGCGGTAGAACGCGGGGGTGGAAGTCTCCATGACTACGTAGCGCTCAGCAAAGATAACTCCGCTCTAGATAAAAACTTTACAGGACTCGCAAAATCTCTCGTATACAGTGGACGTGCCAGCACGCGTAACTAACGCCTAAGCGGAGAACATAAGGGTGGAGGAACACTCGCTTGGAGGCTGATCGAGAAGTTTGGACAAGTTCCCATAAAGCAACGTGGGACGAGGAGCGGCTGGCGACGCTAAAGCGATACGCGTCCAGGAAACGGCGTTAGTTAGCGACGAAGACCAGGAAACGTTCCGTGAGGCGTACACACACGCTCGTAATAAAAACGTCTGGCCGGCTGCCAGCCGTTGGGAAATTTACCGGCCGTCTTCGACCACGACACAGCGCCGACAACCGGCAGTTGTCGTGAGACAAACCCGGAACAAAGCAACGGGCGACCGCCATCATCCTGCACGAAAGTGCATCCAACTCGTTTGCATCGCGTCTCGCTTGTAAACCTATCGTCGCTATTAATTCGACTGGCTCGTCGTGCAAATGTCGTTCGTCGATGGTGCATCGTCGACTGGCGATCCTCTTTCGTAAACTGAATCGTTCTCAACGATGCAGTAACTTTTCAACTGCGTTTGCAGTTGGCACCCTCGAGAGGGTGCTCGAACTATCGGAGCGAATATCATACTCTGCGAGAGAAAGAAAAGCGTTCGTTGTTTGGAGAAAGCAAGGAAAGCAAAGAATCCCTGCCCCGTTTAGAGTCGATCTTCTCGGATTGAATCGCAGAACTGTGGAATCGAGCACTCGATGATCATCGTGCGATTAATGTTTTATTGTGTCCTACACGACAGCTTTCTCTGGGATTCGACTCGTTAATGATAATGCCTCGAAACGTTAGAAATCCGCTTTAGTAGAAATCGAGGTGCAAAAATCCAAAGATCGGCAGGCAGAGTTGATGAGACTGATGTTTTTAGTCTTCCACTTCCGGGAATAAAGACCGCCAATGAGCCGACAGCGCAGAAAGATCCTCGTAGAAAGTAACATTTAATAATAACTTCAATAGAATCTCGTTAATGGCACAGTTCACTGCTATCGTGCGTTGATGGTTCTTCATGCTCTACCGACTGCGCTGATTAACCAGGTCGAAGGAAACTCGCGTTAAAAAAACACGACAGAATCCCGGTAGAACATCAACGAGGAATCGATGCAGCAGAGAAGATGAACTGTTTCGTTTCTCGACGCGAGGCTCTAATTCTAATTTCAAAGAGTTCGGAGAAATTATTCGTCGATAGGGATATATATATATATGACGCGATAGAATCGTGGTGGTGGCCATCTGGGACGTATTACAGCTATCGAAGCGTTATCCGTTTTGTCCGATAACCGTCCGCACGCCGAATGCAGCCACGACGATGGCCGTTGTTTCGGCCGCGGTGCCATTTGCCCGGAAATTCTCCAGACAATCGTCCGTGTAAATCCCTCCTCCGACCATTGGACATAGTTCGGCCATGTTCTCATTCTCTTTCGCTCTGTGGCGAGCTGGCCATTTCGACGACGATCGTTCCTTCGTGTCTCGAAACGCGCGTGATTCCGTGCCTGGTGGCTTGATTAATCGACGACTCGGCCGGAGAACGCGAATGCGCGCAGAACTCGAGCGGAAAAATGTCACCCGTCCGTGCTGCATTTCGTTTGAGTGCGATCGCCTCGTGTGCTCGTTCGTGCGTCAAACCATCGGATTGCGGCGTTTCAACGCGGTCGCGTTTAACGAGCGCGTGCACAACGATTCGTTCCATCGATCGTCGAATCGCTCGAACGCTGGCACGTGCGTGGTCGCGAGAGTGGTCGAGCCACAGACTGACCTTCGTGATGGAAAATCGGTGACGTTCTCCTGGATTTTGTAGTCCCGAGTTTTAATTCGCAATTCTTGCAGTTTCTCTTTCACAACTGTGTTTTTCGTTCTCCTGTCTGTCGTTTACCACTTTTTTTTTTATCTTCCATTCTAAAATCGGTTCGATCGAAAGCGGTTGAAGCTTGGTTTGATTTGTGCGTCATAATAAATGATAATGAAAAATAAAGGAAGATCATTCATTAATTTTAATTTATTATCTTCGTAATAGTAAATTAAATTCAATATTAATTTTTTAGACAATAAATCACTGATAATAGTGATAGCGGTTCTAAAAATTAAAATTATAAAACAGAAAATTCTTGTATTACTACAAAAATAGCTTTCAATTGTTAAATCGAATTTTCAGTTATTTCATCAATTATTAAACGATCCACTTGAGCTCATTTTAAAGCATGGGGCTTGTACTTTGAGAGTCGTGAATTTATTCTCTTCGAAAATGACTTTACGTCGCATGAAAAACTAAGGACACGTTTCTCTCGAGAATTGTAGAAATTCAAACATGTGTAAAAATGTAAAAAAAAATTTTCTTACGATTGAATCTATCTATTTTTTTTTCTCTTTATAATGACCTCTTAATTTTCACCATTTTATTGAATTTGGAACATTAAGGTTGAACGACAAAATGTTGGGATTTTCGAATTCTCATCGTTTAACCTTGATATTCAACGTTCGACAAGACAGTGAATTGACAAAAATTGCAGAATGAGTTTTAGAGAAGAAGAAACTACAATTTTCAAAACGATGGTGGATCCAAACGCAAAAAAAAAAACTAATATTTTTACACACGTTTGAATTTTTACAATTTTCTTCCTGAAATCATCTTCAAAAGAAACGAACTCACAACTATCAAAATAGGAACTCCGTTTCATTTTAAATGTACGATCTTTTTTTACAAAGATGTACCAATACAAATTTTAAATTATTCACAACTTTCCATTGTTATTGGAAATATGATTATGCTCTTCATCAGTGTGATATAAAAAGAGAAACTGCCTCCTTTTCGTTGCGAACACTTCAATCGGAAGTACATCTTTTAGATCGCGGAATTCCGATCGCGTTACAAATGGACGATAAAGATCTTTCGATTTGACGAAGCATCTTCTCTACCTTTCCAGTGTTTTTCCATTGTCCGTTGCTCGAAGAAAAAGAATCGAACCCGCAAACGTCGAACGCGTTGTCCCTCGAACTGTGTCGGATTAACGAGAGAAAATTGCGCGCCACGTTTCTGTGTCTGAGAGTTGCTCGGCCGGCAAGAGGAAAATTCGAGGAAATTTCGACACGTGATGGTCGCGCGAGAGAGCGAGAGAAGCGAGTTCAGGATAAAATTGAAACGTCCACGGGGGAAGGAGAACACGCGCGCGGACGTGTAACGAAGCGTCGAGAGGATTCGACGACGACAGGATCGATACCAGTTAAACCAGTGGAAGAAGTTGAAAAGCGTCGATCGTCTGCTCGCTCTGAGGATAGCTAATTCACGTGTTCGTCTAAAAACAGACTGGTCGACGGCGGAGGAGCGCCGGCCTTGCCAGCTGGCGGACACGGACGAATCATCGAGCTTCCGTCAGGCCTTAGAAATGGAACACAATGGTACCGTTCTTTTGACGTGTGACGCGTGTAACCGGTATTCCCGTTTTCCAGACGTTTCATCGGTTATCTTGTAAGCTCCATTGTTTTTTCTCGCCCACGGATCGTCCGCCATCCGTACGCTGAATCCAAAAAAAAAAAAAAAAAAAGAAAAAACAGAAAAAATAGCTAATCATCCGACGGAACGACTGGTTCAAAAATAGTGTCTGAAAGTCTGAAAAGAAATACACGACGTCGAACCGAACGAGTTTCGCGAGTCGGTCGAGCCGATTTAATGACACGTGGTTGGGACGAGTTGCTGCGAGAAAAAAAGCGAAACGCCGGAGCGAAGTCGTGGATCCCGCGAGAGCGAACCTAATTGAACGCTCCCTGTTATTTAGCGAGCACCGTGAGAATCGCCTGGCTGCTTAATACCGGTGCTTACCGCACACGCTACGTACGTAGGATGGGATAAATCAACCCTGTCTCGAGGATACGCGAATGTATAATTCGCCAGAGTATTAATCACGCTAATTGCGCGCCTCTGGAAATAAACGCGTTTAACGTATTAATCGAGGAGAAGGAGCAGGACGACGACGACGACGAAAAGGATACCGAGCGGCTCGATAATCATCGGTTGCTGGCGACGATTCGCCATGGTACGATAAACCGCGTTGTGAAATCGTCGAGATATCGCGAGTGCCGCTCGCTGCTGACCACGCGATCGCAGTGGCGATCGTGCAATTTGCGTTTAACGCGGCTGCAACTGTAACGTGCTCTCGAGTAGCATCGAGAGGATGCTTCTAATTACCTGAAAACGACAAGAGGATCTCCTGCTTCTCTCTTTCTCCTCCTGGAAGGAACGAGATTAAAAGCGAAATAACACTGAAAAATAAAAACGCTGAAGTGGTATCGCGTTAGTAGATACGAGATACTCCGCGAGGATCTCAAAGGCCGGGGCAGCAATCGTCGAGATACAGAACACGCGTCATCGTGTCCAGCCAGCCACGTGATCGAAAAACTCATCTCCGAGAAGAGAGTTATTACTCGAGAGAGGCGTACAATCTCGGGCGGATCTCATCCTCCGTGATCGAAACATCAAAGGAGCTCCAGACTCGCGCTCAGACAGCGTCGAGTCACTTCGCGCACACAGGACGACGATCGCGAGTGGAACGATACACCATCCATCCACCGATGAAGACCGGCGAAGAAACGTTAACTAGAAACACCAGCAGATGTAACAACTTTGTGCTTGCTCGACGAAAGTGAGTGAACCTGTCAGGATTTCTTTTTCTTTTTTTTTCTTTTTCGGTGCTCGACGACCAACGTTCACTCGAAGGACCAAAAAGCACACGGACACACGAGAGTGGAGGAACGCGGACGAAGAGCGAGCAACGCGTGTCCTCGAGAAGGAACTGCAGAGGGACAACGGAAAAGGGAGAAGGAAGAAGAAGCGCACCTCGCGTCGACGACGCGGCAGGACAGAGCGTGCGTCCTCCTCCTCCTCGTGGCAACGCGGCAGCACGTCATCCCGACCAGCGGGCGGACAAACTCAGCCGTAGAGAGGGTGAATACGCACGAGTCGGATCACCTGTACACCGCACGGTCTTCAGGCGAGAACTGAGCCCGCCTGAGGGAGGGAGCACAGAGGGAGCGACAGAGAGAGAGAGAGAGAAAGAGGACAAAGTCGAGGAGGACGTGAAAACGAGAAGGAAGTAGCTGACGGACGGAGAAGGAAAGAGAGAGAGGGAGAGAGTGAGCGTCGCGTCGCGTCGAAGCAACCCCTGCTGTACTGAAAATTTGCGATGGAGGGGGATGACACGGCAGAGTGGAACGCGCGCTGTTCGGTTAGTACGCGTGCAACGCGGTCCGAGGGAGGGATAACGGAGGAGGCCGACATACGGTAGAAGGGAGGCTCTCTCTCTCTCTCTCTCTCTTCCTGCCGCCAAGCAACGCTACCCTCTGTCCTTTCTCTCTCCGACTACGCTACGCCTCCTACCCTCTTGCTCGTAGCGGCGCTGCTGTTGCATCGATCAGCCGTGCGCTGCCACCTCCGACACTCCCGAAATGGTCAAACCCTCCACCGGTTACTCCTTCTCTTCTCTTCTCTTCTCTTCGTCGCTCGATCCTTCTTCTTTCGCCTCTCTCCTGCCCTCCAACTGTGTGTGCAGCCACCTCCGGACTCCTGCCGGCTAATTCCTTCCTACCTTGCTGCCCATTATCTTTCTCAGTCTCTCACCTTCAACTTTCTCTTTCCACCTTCGACTCTTTCTCTCTCTCTCTCTCTCTCTCTGTTTCTGTTCTGCTCGAATTTTACCATCGGCGTGACATTAATTTATCACGTTTTCGCGCCCAACGAAACCCAAAGTTTCCCCTCCTTCAGGAAATTGCATCGCGGTTGAACGGTTTCCGGCAGCCGGATGTTGTCACAACGTAGTCGGTGGATCTCGCGTCGCTGACCTTGACTGCTGCTCGAGCGCGCAACTCCGGAGGAATAACTCCGGTTTCGTTTCGTCGCGCTAAACCGGAATTGTACTTGGCTGAAGGATTCGTCGATGAATTCTTGTCCTCCATCCCTTGACAGATTTCTCTCCCGACTTCAACACGCGCGCCGCGCCGCTCTTCGAGAAGGCGAAGCGGAGGGTGACCTTGAAACTGGCGGAGGAAGAGAGGAATTCAGGAGGGTCGCGCGAACCTTTTCACCCTGGAAAAGAGAGAGAGAGACAGAGAAAGAGGCTGCCATTGGTGTGTTTCACGCGATGGTCCTCTTCCAACGAAGTTCTCGAGGATCGATAACCTTGAAGACGACGTAGAATCCTCTCGGGGAATACTCTCGACTCCCGTGACATATTACCGAGAGATGATGGCGAGGTGGATTGCACCGATATTGTACGACCGTATTTCGTCTTATTTTTTTTTTCCCCCCCGTTTCTGCCGGATCTGTTTCTGCTGCTAAGTTCGAACAAGATCTGTTGCTAAGCGCGAAGGATAACGCGACAATGGAACGTGGTGTAACGATTCTCGCTGGTTGCTCAACGCAGGAAACAGATTTGTTTTCCATCTTTTTTCTTTCGTTTTGTTTTTTTTCCTTTCGAGATTTCACCGTTTTTTGTTTTTTTTTTTTGTGCTCGCGCTGCGGATGCACGCGAGGAATTCTCTCACCGCGCACAGGCGAAAAAAGAATCGCTCGTGGGAATAATGGAACCGGAAGTAGGCTGCTGTTCCAATAATAACGCGGTCAAATTCGACATTTTCAATTCGCTCGACCGCCGTTTCGACAATAATGCTTTTACCATCGCGTAATTTTTCCGCTCGTGCCTAATAACCAGCACTAGGTAGGTAGCTTTCTACTACTTTCAGGTCGGTGAAATTCACTCTTGTGCAACCCTCGTGTACTTTCGTTCGCATTAACCTCTTATAGCTACGAGAGAGGCGAGATTTTTCACGATTTTTACCACCTCTCTGTGCGGCAAGACCCGACTTTTGCAAAACTGTGTAATAATGAAATTCATATCCGTAATTACGTTGCGTAATTAATTCTCGTAATTACGCGAAACTTTGAATAAATAAATTAAAATAAACTTTGAATAAATAAATTGAAGTGTTTGTTTTACAAAGAATCTCTTCGACTGACTGTGAGAAACAAGCGAGCCATCAGTGGCGTTCAATAGCTAACTCATGCTGGTTCTCGTATAAAATGTGACGATTGCTTGAAATTATCAAGGTGAAATTATGAAGATCCAACACTGAGACGCTTCTGTGACATACTGTGTTACCTCCACGAAATACACACTTGCATTTCTACATGTATCCACAGATTCGTTTCAAACATTACGGATAATAATCATGGTAATTGATTCTAAACTGGGGATGTGTATGCGCATTTACGAGAACTGCATTCAACACACAAAATATGTAGAATATCCAAAGTAAAGCCTTTGATTGTATTCATCAAGCACGAATTTGCATGCGAATTTGCGCGGACTATTCACGACGATATGTGCATGATGAATCACGCAACTTGAATGTTCTTGCATGCGTAGATTTTACAAAAATTGAAGTTAAAATATACCCTTCAAACCAGTAATTTCTCGATATAACTGGTGTATAAAAAAATTCTTTTAAAAAAGTAAGGGAAATCTCCTAAAGTTTTCCAGCTAGAAAAAAGAAAAAAATTATTACCGCCACGTTATGGCTTCCGTCGTACCAAACAATTTTTGTTAACAAAGTTTTTTTCGCATCTTCGAAAACAACGAAGATATTCAACGAAAATGATCCCAGTTGGTTTACCCTGTACACGATACAACGGTATATTTACGAGAAAAGTTTCTACAACTGTTGGAACACTTTCCTCAGCCCGTGTATACACACAATTTGTTAAAGTAACAAGATATCTACGAGTAAACTTCATATCTGAAGAGGTAAACGAATAAAAATCGGATTTCCTTTTGTACGAGAAACACCTCTGGAAATTTCTCTCTCTCTCTCTCTCTCTCTCTCTCATTGGCGATAGAAATTCAAACGGAACGTTTAATAAGAAAAGTAAAAAGGCCGGATATACTTTGTAGGATTAACTAGTAGCGGATGCAGAACGAAAGAGCTCGAATTCTTCGTAGTTTTGCACAAGACACGGTGGCGAAATCGCCAGTCTGAACGGGGACGAATGTTCGTCGACGTCGCTCGCTCTCTCTCTCTCTCTCTCTCTCTCTCTCGGGGCACGTCTGTTCTACTCATCCACATTGCTCTCGTGAGTGACGTGGTTGGAATCCGCATACGGGCTGCACCGAAATTCCGCGCGTGTCTAGCTGGATAGGCCCTCGACGTCGTCCATTTTGAGAAACCAGAGTAATAGGAGTCCAACGCGGGACTCGTCTCGCTGGAAATATCCAATGAAAGCGTTCCGTCCACTTCTTTCCTCGGGCGGGAATTTCAGAAATTCCGCGGCACGTGTGTCGTTACAACCCCTCGTGAACTTCGGCCTCTCGGTTCCCCCTTATCGCGGACTTTCGCTGGGATCGAACAAATAGTTTTGTAGGCAGATATAATTAGTTCCATCTTCTTCCGCTTAACGCTAGAACTACCAACACCGGTCAAAATGACTGGTTTTACAATTTTATTTTAAAATTTCTATTTCATGTTACAATTTTTTCCCCGCAACGATGCAATGATTTTTACAGTGATAACTAAAGAAATAATATAATGAATTTTATTTTATTCTTATTTATTAGAAATCAAGATAATTTTGGTAGAAATAACTTCGTCTTAACTGTCGGTAGTTCTAGTGTTAAATATTTGCTCGCCTACGTTCGCGTCCTGAATTCTCGTGTTCGAAGAGATACTTTCGCCACGTGGTTAAGAATTTCTGATGAAGTTTGTTCTTCAAGCGTACGCAGAGCTGATTTGTTTTGCAGATCGAGAGTAACAGTTGAATTTACGAAAAAAGCAGATATACGCATATGCGTGTATTTCTGATTAGAAGTGATTGAAGAACCGAAGAATCCCTGAAACACTCGACGAAAAACTCTCGGTATCAGTTTACTATTTGTAGAGTTGATCTCTCATTCATTAGTCGTCGTTTGTAAAAATTAAAAGTCACCCTCGTCTCGATACCCCGATTAATTTTCGCAAAGTTCAAACCTCCCAACAACAGCTTTGTCGCTGCACAAAGTGTCAGACTGAATGATTCAAATTCAAAGATATTCTTCCAATTTTCAAAAAGCACGCGCCTCTATTTCTCTCTACTGAATACGCGTAAATCTCACGCAGTTCATCAGCGAAAGCATTACAATATCGTGTGACAAATTGCACAAACGTTATCGAAGGATCCGGCGGAGCGAGAGAGAATCTGTCTACTTTTACAAGCACCGGACTATCTCGCC
Organism: Tetragonula carbonaria; assembly: GCA_032399595.1. Lineage (NCBI taxonomy): Eukaryota > Metazoa > Arthropoda > Insecta > Hymenoptera > Apidae > Tetragonula > Tetragonula carbonaria. Next base: position 5,827,836 of record JAUCRC010000003.1, read on the forward strand.
TGGTGAAGAGCGCCTTCAGATAATCCAGATATTCTTCCAAACTTCTCCGACGAGAGAGGATCGCCTTTTTCGACGAGTAGTAGAACAGCACACTCGAAGAAGAAGAAGACGAAGAACTAGCGAATTCCACGAGAAATCTCGTCGAGTGGTAGACACTCGAGGGGAAATGCAGTTCGTGCTCGAACCTCACAGTTGCACCGAGGTTAATTACCGAGGGGATTAATTTCAGGTCTCTCACGCGAGGAACGACACCGGGTTGGAGCGAGAAACGAAGACGAGCTCTTAATCGGAAAGCTTCCGCGTTGTGTACGAATCGAAAGGATGGGAAGGATGAAAAATCGAGAGGCGGGGCGTCACTTAACGGTGTTTACTTTTCCAGCGCATTCTCTCACCGTGCTCGCTTTCAGAGCTCGCCGCTCTCCCAAAACGAGTTCCACTCAGATCGTAACGGTGAGCAAAGGAGTTGCGTCGCTGTTTGCCGATTTTTTTTTCTCCCCGAACTGCGACAAGTAACAAAGACGATGCAGTACGACATTATTATTCGTGACTTCCTGGGCGTAAGCAGCGTTTTCGGTGTCGTAGCTGGCTCGAGGTTTCAAGCTGAAACTGAATTTGATACACAATGTTGTTGGGATACAGTGACTCCTCCTTTAGACACGATTTACGCCCGAAGGCTTCGAACAGTTCGAATACCATCGATCTAATACTAAATCGCGAAAGTATCAAATCTCGTACTAAAATAGGTGCATCAAAATGTAATCGCAATTTAGTACTTAGCATCGTGTATTAATATCGAGTATTTAATATTAGTATTGTATTAGTATTAAGTATTTGATATTATTTAGTATTTAACTGTGTTACAAGATATCACAAAAATTAATCCTTATTGGTACTTTGATCGTCACTGCTATTTTAACATTTCGAACGTGACACAGTTACGTTGCCGTTTTATATTATAAATAATCGCTAATAACTTCCCGGGAAATACACTGAGAGCTCACCCCTCTGAGAAGTTGGGCCCTCGAGCCCCGTACACGAGCCTTCAATGATCAGATTCTTCGCGCTTCGGGCTTTCTCCCGCAATAATCAGATTTGAACTCCACCACTTCAACTCTCTCTCTCTCTCTCTCCTGCGCGCCGCTGAAGGATCGAAGCGTAACTCGCAACGCAACACACCGTCGTATCCCCGTGCATACACATACATACAGCGAGTGCACACTTTCCGGGTCATCGATTTCCCATTTCCTTTCAAACTGCTACCTGCTCTGCTACCCTAATCCCCCTAATTAGGGTTTGCGCGCCGAAACGAGTGCGCCATCTTCTTCTATCGCTGCTTTCTCTATAGACTGGTCGCCGGTTTCGATTTACACCGACGTCGAGATCTCTGTCGCGACGAATTCACGGTTCTCGCACCTGTTCGCCAACAAAAGGCAACAGAGTAAATCGTTTTCAACGACGAGAAAGCAAACCGACTTGTTCCGTGCACCCTTTTGCATCTATTCTTCGCCCAAGAAAGGATAAAGAATTCTTTCGAGAACGCGTTGCCATTAATTTCGTCGGGATCGCAGCAAGCTGTGACGCGTGACAATTCGTCGAAGAGAGTCCCTGGCCTCTCCGACAGAGGCTGCACGCGTGCCCAGGCGCCGATGCTCGGCCTCAATGGCGCCCTTTTGCCTATGAAACGAGTCGGATCGAACGTGTTACCTCACCCGTGTCGTCAATGGCAGCCGCCGGAGCTCTACCTTTCAGCGATTCCACGACTCTGACGAGAGTCAGGCGAACGTGTTTAGAACCATTCAGATAGATCTTCTTTCATAAACCAGATGAGAGATTCCTTCTTTTTTCTCTCTCTCTTCATTTTTTCCTTTTCTTTCGGACGCGACGTTGACGACGACTTTTTTTTCCTTTTTTTTAATTCCAATCACCGACAATGACATTTTTTTTTTTTTTTTTTTTTTTTAGAATCATTGCACAAGTGTTCCTTTTGCCAATTCAAGTAACGAATGTGATCGTCGATAGTAATTACTAGTTAATGTCCTCTATTTTTGAAATTGAAAATGAAAAAATAGTACAAATAGTGTGAATTGTTGCAAACACTTGTAACGAAATAACGCGAACATCTACGAAAATATTTTGTATGCCTGCTGCATGGTATTCGCAAGAACTTTCGCGCCAGACGTTTCAGAGAACTAAGTTTCGCGAACATGCTCGCGAAGGAGTGTACGAGTACAAGTATACAGACGACAAAGTATACTCTGCTACTGGGAATGCGCGTTAAACAACGTAAATAAAGCTTCAAGCGTTTGGTCGTTCGTTTTCCTGCGCCACGGGGTTTAAAAAAGAGGAAACCTAAGGGTGCCATAAATTAGACCCCTGTAGGTATTACGAGTTGTGCAGCAAAAGGATCTTAGGAGGAACTAAATTCTTTTTCTAATTGCAGTGGGTGAAGAGTTATGGTTTGAAACAACTGTTCGAAACATCCTGAGATATTGAATGAATTCCGGATCGTAATATCATTTAGTCTCACGAGTGATCAAAATTATGTCACCGAATATTCCTGCAAATAATCTTTTAACAATTTTCTATATAGGAAATTTTAATAATCTATTGTATGTAAATTGCTAGTCTTTTATTTATAATCAACCAATAATTCTATTTGGAGATTAAAAACACGAATTTAAAATATTCTTGGTACCGCGAGTTTTCCATTTTATCCAAACAGAAATTTCTGTCGATGCATTTTAAGCAAAAAAATTTCTAGTGTAGCAATTTTTATACAAATAAAAAGACACAATTGCAACGAGTATATCAATGTTTGATGTTACACTGGCGTCACATAAATCATTATACTTGTACAGCGTGAGGAAGAGAGAAAAAATTAATTTCTCAGTTTAAATGAAAACATTTCTTAATTGAAACGAAATCTCAAGTTTTTACGCTGAATTTTCACTTCTAACCAGAAAAATATACATATGAATTGCAGTTTGTAAAAAAGAATAGACACACAAATGATTTCAATTCGCGTAACGATACTACGAGTGAAGAAGCTCCAATTCTTCAATAAGGATCAATATAAATATAAATCACCATCTTAACACATATCCGTCCGGCATTATTTGCACCGCCATTGATCAAATGCCGGCATTTTTTGACACTATTTGTAGAAACAATAAACAACCTAACTTTTAAAGAGTCATATATTTTCTAGTGAATTTTTGGAAAATGAAATAAAATGAATTTGTATTTATATATACACCTTTATTTTTGATTTTTTTTCTTTTCTGAAGTTACATAAAAATTAAATCCACAAAAAAGTTGAAACGAATTACTGAAAACATACTCGTTATTTTATTAGACAAAATAAATTATTTTCGAAACTTTAATTTTATCGATAATTAATAGTAATTAACACCCAAGTGCTTAAACTTTGAATAAACTTCTATACGCAGTACCGACTAATACGTTTTTAAATTAATTTTCTTTTTTTTTTGCACCCTTATACGACGCAACTGAAGCTGAAATCAGCTTTTTCGTAGAATTATCTCTGTTTGGTAGAAATTACGTTTTAATTTACTCGGATTTAATAAAACAACAATCAATTATTTACTGCAATATACAAATGACGAATTTTCGTCATTTGACTGCTGGTGATTATGTGTAAAATGACGAATTTTCGTCATGCGGACGGATATGTGTTAACAATAATAAACATACAATATATAATATCGCAGCATTCGAAGTATTTAATTCGAGGTGAAATTTTACAAGACCTAAACCTTCGCAAAACACACAGCCGAAATCTAATCTCGAACCAACAATTCTTCGCAGCGATCAATTCTAACGAACAATGAAAGCTCTACAACGGACACGTTATCTGGACCTCGGTGTGTGTCGTAACACAGTTTCACACGCACGACTTGGCCACCCATTATCAGAAGAGGGGGGAGGGAGCCCTATTGGCCCGATTCGGTCCGATTGATCGTCCACGGCGTTCTGATTACACCGAAGAAATGCACTCTCGGAATGGACGTGGCCCGTTGGACATCGGCCAGAATGATATTTCGAAGATGAGCCGCGTTTTTCTCGGACGGCGTTGCCTCGGCTTGGGGGAGAGAGAGAGAAAGAGAGAAAGAGAGAGAGAGAAAAAGTTCCACAGAAAATTGAAACCGCCTGGCTACGTGACTTTGCCAGCCACAGTCTTTGCGCTACCCTAACGTAAATAACGGAGGATTCGTTGCCCTGCTGAGCCGCACACAATTCCCTCCGCTGAAAGGTTTCACCGCCGCCGTTTCAGGAATACGACAGGAAGAGAAAACCGTCGCGTCGTTAGTGACTCGGCGTTTCGTCCGTCACGGACGATCGCTTTTTCATCAGATGGAATCGCGAGGCGAGGTGATTGCCCCCGAACACACGTTGAAACGATCCATCTGTGCCCGATTACAGAAATCTCTCGAGTCGTTTTGCTCCCTAATTTATTATCGCAATAATTGTACTAATACTTGGCAACAGCTTCGTGTGTGCGCAATTTTATGTATTTCTGTTTTCTTTTCTTTTTTTAATCGCGGGATCGTAAAAAATGTAAAAATTCCATTTTCGATGTGCCTTTATATTCCCCCCGGTATTAAAATTATAGAATTTTCTGCAATCGCTGATAATTACGATGAACGTAGATATGGCGTTGTATGATATAATGTAATACAATGACGAAAGAAGAAATTCTCGAGGATAGAGGCAATCGTAATAATTCACATAAACTAAACTCTTTATTGCTTCTTATGAAAGTTTACAAAATAGTGAAAGAAATTTTTCAAAAGAATCATGTGTCATTAACTTCTATACACTATACTCGGTAATTGCTTTGAACTACTTTTTAATTCACATATTAGAGAAATATAATCAAAATTTCATGGCAAGTACCATTTAAATCAGGATGATTATTTCCAGTTCTATATCATTTTGTATTTGAAGTGATACTTCATTCACTATTTCGTAAATAAATTGCCGATACAACATGGACGATAGAAAAAAATGTTTTCGAAGGCAAAGTTAAATATTCGATAGACATCCTACTTAAAATTCTAAAAAGATATTAAATCACGCGTTGCTACGATTATCCAACTCGTAATATACTGTACAGTGGAATAATTCCTTAAACGACAGACACAGCCCACTTGGTGCACGATTAATTAGAATTAGAAGCCAGACAACGCGAATGAAAAAAAAAAAAAGAGCCGGCCTTTCGAAATTCTCCCTTTTCACGTTTCGTTCGGAACGCGGAATTTCATTCATCCGTTTGTCTGACAGGGGAAAAAAGACTTTCGAACGCAGTCGAATCGGGGCGATATAGCGTTTCGCAAATCCGCGGAGCGCATTGATGAAATTGACTACATATAGGTATATACATACAGGTACATATAGGTATATACATACAGGTAGCCGTATGTGTATTCCAGATCGACATAGAACGCGCCCTATGAACTCGATAAACGAATTTCACGTAAAAGAGGCGTTCAATACGCTATCAGATCCGTCTCCAAGTCGAACCCCTCTCGATCTTCACTTCCTCTGCCTCGATCGATCGTTCCCCCATATTCCGCGATATTACCGGTTCAATCCATCCAGCGAGTGCAATCGTGTACGTCACCGAACAGATCATCGATTATCGATCCGAGCACAGGGACTCGAACGTGAAAAGGACTTTTCGTGCACGCGGGGCAACACGACCTGTTCCCCGGTCGAAATTACTGGACGACTTCCGCCCGTAATTTATTCCGGGCACACCCTCGCTTGAATCACTCCTCCTACTTCTTTTTCTTACCGATCGGGGGCAGCTCTCAGAAATTTAGATTCAAAGCGGTTTGAATGAAAGATCGAAGAATTTTACCGGCGATTTCTTATTTAAGGCGTAATACGTTTCCAGCGAGTTTGTCTTAACGTATCCTTTAGCCTCGAAACTACGGAAACATCGTTGACGATATAAATCGTTCACGATCATTGACGAGGCGAATCGCTGCGTTGAAATACATTCTTCTTCGTTATATGTATGAGCTCATATAAATTCATATAAATTCAGTTTCACCCACGTGGATGAGACACGATTCCCAGATACAGTATTCGAAGAGTTGACCCAAGCTTATACGTTCCTCAAATTTTTATATCTCAATCCAACATTCGATCGAGCAAGAAGAATTTCAAGATGGCCGAAAATATACCACCGAAAAGTGAACAATTCACTAGTCGCGATTATTTTCAACGTTTCGTCTTTTTTCAATTTCAGAGAAGCGCAAGCGAATTAGAAATGACGAGGATTAAGATCTTCCCTCTCAATCGAACGCGAAATGGCACAGAAGAGGCAGTATTCGAAGAGTTAACTCAAGCTTATACGTTCCCCAAATTTTTATATCTCAATCCAACGTTCGATCGAACAAGAAGAATTTCAAGATGGCCGAAAATATACCACCGAAAAGTGAACAATTCACTAGTCGCGATTATTTTCAACGTTTCGTCTTTTTTTTTAATTTCAGAAAAGCGCAAGCGAATTAGAAATGACGAGGATTAATATCTTCTTCCCTCTCAATCGAACGCGAAATGGCACAGAAGAGGTTCGAAAGCGTGAAAACAACCGCCAGTGGGGATTGAAAGAGCGGATGGAGAGAATGATTTGGCAAAATGGCCGGGAGTTGGTCGCGCCGAGATCGGGACGAGAACTCGCGCGGTTCTCGAACACGACGGTGGCATTAACGATCGGATGTACTGCTCGTTACCGCAGTCCCGCTTTATCGTTCGCGAGATTTATGTCAAGTGTATCGAAGGACTCGGGGCATTTTTATTCGATCGAGATAATGTCGACGTCGCAGCTCCTTTGTTCCAGCATCGGCTATAGCGACGCGACCGATTCTACGGACTTACTACGGCTGCCACCAGTTATCGAGAACACAGAGCGAATTTTCTTCCTCCTCGTTGCTCCGCGAGGGAAAACTGCAACCGAGCGCCTCGATGCGCTCCGATGTCACGGTTCGATATACCCGGATCGCTGCGTCCAGACGATAATTGCATCGTCCAAACGTCTTCCCTCCCACCCTTCTCCTTTCTTTATCTCTATCACCCTCTTTTCTTTTCTACTTTTCTCGTTTTCGTTGATTAATTAAAATCCATCCAGGCGTTTTCTTTCTCTATTCTCGGTAATAATCCCACACCGATACTAGGGACAGCGAGGAGGATCACTCGGGTGTACACGATAACCGCTTTCGACGCGGTAACGAGTGGAAAAAGAAACTTGAGAGGAAAACTCGTGCAACGCTCCTTCCTGCAGTTCACTCGTTTTCCCATGGCAGCTTCCAAGTGTTTAATTAACGAGCATCGACGATTCAACTATAATTGCCTCTCGATCGTCGCGGATGAAGAAACAATCGTTTAATTTCGATTAGCGACAATATGAACATTTCAAACCCTCTATGGGCCGAATTTGTTCTCGTACATATGCAAAAATTTATTTACGTAAAATATCGACAAACATCAACCTGTAAATATAGATTAACAATAAATTCAACGATGAATACGTCTTGAGACTTTGAAGTAACAACGGCTTACAACGTTCGCGTGTGTATAAGAGTGTATGGAATTCCGTGAAACAGTTTCTGCTTGGTGTTAAACATAAATACACGTTTGCATTTCGAACGTTTTATTTTTGGAACTCCTTTAAAACACTTTAATTTGATGATCTATCACTAAATTCGTCGTCGCTGTCAATAATATTTATGTGTCGTCGGATAAATATTATTCGACGATCTTCGTCCGAGTCGGAGTCTAATAAAGAATCTTCGAATCTATTATCAGAAGCTAATGCTTTTTATTCTTATTGCTCTTTCATCTTTTCCTTTTTTTTTTTTTTTTTTTTTTTGTATAATTTTATATTCATATTTCAGGCCTCTGATGTATAAATGATTGTGACTTGAAAGCTATATCACATGAAAATAGTAACAAAATGACTGTTGAAATGCAAACAGATAAGATATCATTGAATGATACAAACTAAGAGCTTTTTCTTGTTCAACAAACACAAGACAGAAGAAAAAACAATGACAATTGCATAAAACAAGATGGTTCCTTTATCTGCAAACAACTTGTAAAAGCTTTTAATTTACTTTGATATTTCAGGTTAGATAATCGTTAGTGAAGAATGTTATTTGTTATTAAGAAGACATTACGTAACAAGATGCACCTTCTAGAAAAAACTTAAATTGCTCAACAAAATATCGACATATTAATATGTGACTTGAAAGTTAATCCCCATGGAAGGGTTTAACAAAGTATTGCATAAAGATCAATGACAAATTAGTGATTCAGCGAACATTTAGTTTATTGGAAGCCGGGAAATTGTCAATCGAGGCAAGAAGAACATTCAAGTTCCTGGCTGCACGTTTGACTTCGAAAAACCAATTGAATCGGCTCACGACATAACTATTCCGACGTAACTACGTTAATTATATATCATCGACGTCGGCGATGTAACCATAACTCTGAAACTACTCGCAACGATCCAGCGCATAAGCTCGGCTAATTATCCCTCGTTAAGCGTGCAATTTCTACAAGTGTTCGGGCAATTAGAGTTGCTGGCGGGACGCGCGCGATAAGTCGTTAACGCGCGATCGAAGGAACTTATGCAAAGCGCGGTGGTATTTCTCGATAGTTTTTGCTCGAAGACACGCGCTTCCCTCATTGGGGCAAAAAGAAACCGGCGAGGCATTATCGGTGAAACGCACTTGGCGGACGTTCCAGCGATTTCAAGGGGAATTAGTTCCGGTTTCTACGCTTTAATAACTGAGAAACTTACGGTCACGGCGCGCGTCTTTCTTCTTTCTTGCCATCGGGAGAGTCGACCCGAGGAAAAGAAGTCGACTCTCGTTAGAAGGAAGCTCGTCGCTAAATCTACCGGTCCCGTCCGGCGACTTTTTTCGTCGAGCCCACTTGGAACCGTACCAACGGAATCCCGCGGCTACATGCGGCGAATCGAAAAGAAAGAAAAAAAAAAGAAAGAAACAGACGCGAACTACACGCCGGAGGGGGAGGGGGAAATTTTATTACCGTCCGCGAGAGACGTTCCTCCCTCAGCCGATGTTTTCCGATGGTATTAAAACACGGTCGCGAACCAACCACGAACGCCATCCGAAATTTTGGCCTGTCTTCAAAAGAGTTTCTCTGTCTTCTTCTTTTTCACCCATCTTTCTTTTTCTACTTTTACCCTCTTTTTGTCGTTTTTATTCCGGATTACGACGTTAAACATCCCGACGAATGTTCCGTTCCCAAAATTATCATTGGTCACGCGTGTGCAAACACGTCACTAAAATTGAATTAATTCACTCGTGTCTCGTCAGAAAGTTGTTCGTTTTTTTCGAACGATGTCTGATATTTATGAGATATTGATAATGGCTACAATTTGTAACAGAGCACGTACGTAACAATTTAACGAAATACGTGTCATTATTTCTCAGAGAGACAGTCTGCTAGATTGCCCCAAAAATTTCTTTCGTTTTATTAATAACGTATGCACGATATTTATATGATAAAATATTTATATAATTGCAATATTAAAAGATACTTTACAATATATATTCTTTATAATATATTCACAATACTGTAATATATGTACAATATACTGTGTATACATTATTCATTAATAAAACGAAAGAAACTTTTAGGACAAGCTAATGCCAGACCAGACACGGCCTGAATCTACTGATTCCGTCAGAATTATTCAGACGCAGTTAATCAAAATCGACGATAACCCTAAATTTATTGAATCTCTCTTCTAAAAAGAAATCTGAACGCTAACCTTTAACTAACACAAAACATTACACCTTGTAGAATAAATAATCCTTAAAACGATTTTTATTACGATATCTTACGAGCAACGCGCCAATCTACGAAGCATCCAAGATTGTCCCATTCATTTCATTGTCTTTGACAATCGTGCTCAGTAACCGTTGAAAAACGAAAGCAAGCAAAAAACAGGCAAAAGTTCACGTTCGCGACTGTTTATGAAAAATACAATGGAAAATCTACTTTGTACGCGGAGAAAAATGACGAGCTGGAAAGTTCGAAACTTTCGCCGGGACAAAGATTACCACTGCGACAATGCACTTGCAACGGAGAACTTGCTTCGTCGTACGAAAACCGTGGTTTTTAGATACGAGAAAAATTCGGTCGGCCATCGATTCCTGCAGAGCACATCCTGGCAGAGGCAGAGAGGGGAGCAAAAGTTTCGCGGACTGGTTACAACCGATGATTACTTTTCTTATTCCGGGAGTGGGCGCCTTTGTTCCCGGAGGTGGCAAAGTTTGCCAAACACGCGGCCCGTGAAGATGAATCGACGCGAGCCGCAAGTTTTCTCAGCCGATGAGAGTTCTCCCCCTCCCCCGCTTCGAATTCGTCGCCGAATTCAACCTTCCGTAAAAATCGTAGAGATTGATACTACTCGTATACCGAGAGAAAGATGGACATCGAAATATTTTCGACACTTCTAAAAAATGACAATTTTAAACGAAATTCATTGTGATCGTGTTATCCACTCGATTTTAGTCTCTACAATGTACGTCTTCTATCCTTTTTCTTTTTCATCTTTCTCATTCGCTTTATGCAACTTCTTTTCATTATCATCCGTAAAATTGAAATCACCGCGACTTTCGAACTCTGTTAACAAACGAACGAAATTAACAATTTTATGAAACAACTACCGAAGCAATTACAACGCAGTTTCCCACGCGTCGAAACCAGGGAAGAACTTTTCAATTATCTCGACCTACGTGTCCGACGTAGTCTGAAATTGTTTCCCAAGAAAGGAGCCGAAACGCGACAACTTTCACCGGCGCCTTTCCAGTCCCGTTGCGCGATGAAATAAAAATCATTAAGGAAACGAGAGAAAGAGCTGGAACTAACTGGATCCGTTTCAACGAACAGACGCAAAGCGTAGATCCCAGAGAGCACGGATGAAAGGCTGACCCTAGGCAGACGACGATCCAGGATAATCTCGCTGATCCGTTTATGCCGCGGATTTCGATTCACCGTGGAAGGTCTCTCGCGAGATATATTGTGCCCTCGTTTGCGATTCACGAATTCCAGCCGCGGCAACAATGCCCGGATTAAGATACACAAACGAACCTATCGGGCGGGGGGAGACCCGGTTCCACCGATGTCTCCATTCAACAAGATGAACTTACACTCACGCGCGCTCTGCAGAGCCCGTGTAATGGCCGGATTTTCGCGCGATTCAATACTTGCTGATAAGAATGACGCACGTATCATTGGCGTCGCGAATTACCGCTCGTTTTCATTTGGCTATTGTGAAGCTAACTGGCTCGCTCAAGGCGAGATTTCCTATGAGCGTCAGCGTCCCAATTTCTCGATCACACACGCACGTCCCTGTGCGCGAGATGTATTTATTAGACGACAAATTAGTATTACTCCGAAGATATTCAGACATAAGTGAAACTTATACCAGGCAACAAGATTTGAGGAATAAATTATTTGCCGGAAGATTTAGTAAGAAAAGATTTGGAGAAACAGTCTGTAGAAAAGTAATTCCAGGAGACTTGGAAGTAAAATTAATTATTCAGTTATTGCTATTAAAGACCGGTTTACGCAGTGAACATTGAAACTTCGTTTTCTTAGTACAGCTACTTTGCGACGTTGTTAAGAATTATAGTCACATTATGAGTCACTCCAAAGTACTTTGACCAGGGACCAAAGTACGAAACGGAAAGGATATATAGAATGGGTCAAAAATCATCCGTGATTTTTTTATTATATATTTTTTTCAAAACGAAAAAATCATGTTTGGACTTTAAATTTAATTTAAAACTAATAAAATTAGTTTTTCTTTATATTTTGATATTTTATCTAAAAAAAAAAGAATAGGTGGGAAAAAACTTTTGGCCCACCCTGTAGAAACGCAGTAGAAACGATCCATATATAGTGCAACATTGCAGAAAGTATAATCTATAGCCAGTATTATCTAATCCCTCTATTCGAAAATATGGTATACATTTGAAAGAAAAATCTTCGATTATCTAGAGTTTCGAAAGCAACTGGCAATACTCATTATATTAATATTGTTTACATTGATAGCTAAATAACCTAACATATTTGTCAGGCGTTGCTTTTGAGTTAAGTTGGAATTTGAAGACCAAAAATTAGTTTTTTTAAGAGAAACAAAATAGTCACCGCTGTAATTTCAAAATGGAAAATTTTAACACAAATAACGTGAATTTACAAAGAAGAGATGCCAAATCGAAGCAGTTGACTAATGAACAACGTCATGGTATCTTGCAACAGCTATTACATTATATGAAGAACAATGAAAAATTAGAACACGGCGAATTGATGAATTGATTGAATGTATTCGAAGATTTAATAAATTGGAGAGAAATACTCTTGATAACGTTTTTATAACATTGCAAACGTGTATGGAATCAATTATGTTGACAGGAGGGGGAAATTCCTATAAAACACCTGATATAAATAAGATAGAACTTCGTCGTGAGGGTCGATTAGCTGAAAAGTATTTATGTTCAGAAGAAGCAACAAGGCTAAATCTCACTTTAACTAAATTTCGATTACACTAAAATCATTTGTATTTAGTTATATTGCGATAATAAAATGAATTTAATATTTCTTTCGTATTTAATTTCAGTTTTATTTGATTTTTCTCGCAAATGTATACCATATTTTCGGACAGAGGGAGTATAAGTTTCGGATGTTGTCTCGTTCGAATAAAAGTTCTGTAAAAATGTAATTATACTCTTACACCAACATCCCTCGATTTCTTCCTCTCTGCCTCTTCAAACGTGCGCGTTCGAACTCCACTTTAAGAGGAAAGGCAGTTTGATACACAGCGGATGAAGAGCGCGTCAACGAGGCAGATGATGCGTGACCTTATCAGCCGATGGAAACAGCCACGAGCCACCGACGGTTCATCGAATGCAGGCAATACAGAATGCCGATACAGATCTCTCTCGGCAATTTGTCGCCGCTTGTATCAACGGTGTTACCGCCGGGGCATATACAAGCGAACGAATTCGAGGATCGACACGAGCGATGAATGTTCGATGAACACTATCTTGCAACTCGCTTTCCACTGCCACGTAAACGTATATTGAAACACTGTGGAATTTCATTAGCACTGTTATGAGACTTGATTCCAGTATCTGAAAAGATACTCGGTGGACACGAGTGTGCGCGTATCTCGCGGCAATTGCGAAAGTAACTAGCGAAATCCGCTTGATTGTTTCTTGTCCTCTTTAATTGAAAGGGAATTGAAATCAAATTCCAATTTCTCGAAATTAAATAACATTTGTTCTTTAACAATTTTTCGCATCTCCTACGTAGGTTAACACGAGGGATGTTGGTGTAAGAGTATAATTACAGTTTTACAGAATTTTTATTCGAACGAGACAACTTCGAAACTTATACTCCCTCTGTCCAAAAATATGGTATACATTTGCGAAAAAAATCAAATAAAACTAAAATTAAATATGAAAGAAATATTAAATTCATTTTATTATCGCAATATAACTAAATACAAATAATTTTCGTGTAATTTATTTTATAATTTCACATTATTTCAAGAAGTATATATGATGAATTAGTGGCAAGTTGAAACAATTATTCCTGCTGTATAATAATTTTCCACCAAACGTGTATTTTCAAATACAGACACAGTCGTGTCTCGTATAATACAGTATACGTAACACACATAACAGACATAAAATTCATACATTTCGGATAAAACGTTCTTGCGAACGAACGAATCCGCGGATCGACAGGTCTAGCGAACGGTCTATCAACTGTCAACGAACTATCAGCGTAATCTCCTCTTAAACTTGCTCCTGTTATTATGTAATCTTGGTAACCAACGCGAGTGGCGTTAATGACGGTGAAACGATCAAATTGCAAGAGTTCATGAGAAGCATAAGAGGATATTACGGTCGGTGGAAGCGTTACACGTAGCACACGGGTTCTCTGTCGTTCAAGACTGTCACGGGGCTTGTAATAACAGTCTCACGAACGATGGACGCAATCCATGCAACCGATGAATAATTCATCGTCGTTAGGTTCTTGATAAATTCCCGTCCAGATCGCCCGTGAAAGTTTCGCGCGTCCAACATCTTCGCGAACCAATGTGGCAGAGTCGATAAAATCGGCTGGAATTGTCTGTCGACTCATTTATGTAGTATCGAAATTATTGTGTGTAGTTATATTTTTAGGTACTTTTACGTTTGATAAATGGCCTGTTTGCTGGAGATGTGTAGCGTCATCTATTCAATCTTATAAAAAGTTACCATGGAGATACCAACAAATTATTAATTGCTAAGTTACAAATTGCCGAGAATATATATATATATATATATATATATATATATATATATAACAGTAAATAAGAAATTAATAAATAGTCATCTGTCGTCAGTAGTAATTAATCTATTAAATTCTGTATCATGTAAACATTAAAATAAAAATTATAAAAATTTCCTTTTGTAGTACGGTGTCTCAATCATTTACCGATCATCGTACCTACAGATGCGTGAACGAAAAAAATGTGAATGTGATGTGAGAAGCACAGCAGCGTTGGCATTGAGCGGTTTTCTTTTTGAAAAGAGGAAAGTCGTGTAAGTAAAAAACAGAGTCAGCGGAAAGTCGAAAAAGAGCGATCATTTGCGTGGTATAAAAATTAACTATGTCGTTTGAGTTTATTCGAATTATTGTTGTCTGTGTTGTCTATCTTGTATATTTATTATTTGTTGCTTTGTTTCCGTTTTCTTTGTTAATTTTTAATATAATAAATCATTTAAATTATATCACTACGTTTATAAACTGGATCGAAATGCATGCGAATCATAGAAAGTGAACGAGATATCAAGTGGTGTTTATTGAATTTAATGTATATACACGAATAAACAGGATATTCCCAGCAATTTATCTTCATTCGCACGTTTTCTTAGTAAAAAAGACAGAATTTTTCTGAAAAAAATATAGAACAAAGCGATCAATTTCGTTTTAATTTGCATTAAACCCCTTAACATACGAAGTAAATGAAATTCGATATAACCAAAAAATGATATATATTTTTCATTTTTTAACATTTGTGTAAACTTGACAAAGATAACTTTTATACTCTTATACTTGTACTGAGAAATTCCATGAACGCAATACTTGTAAAGAAAATTAATAAAAAATAATGAAAGAACAAATTAATAATCCATAGTCCTTAGGAAACGTATGACGTCTGCCAGACGTCATTATATGTTAAGGAGTTAATGAAAAATGATTACTCTCGTGTATAATAATTTCTCGTATACTTTCAGATTGATTTCAAATTCCGTCTCGCTGCAGTGCTAACGATAATTTTACGCGGAGATAAAGAGATTCTAAAGTATATCAGTTAAAATCATAGGTATGTAAATACATATGTAAGTACTTATTCAGAGATCTTTAAACTTTCTTTCTTGTATAAATATCGTATACAATATTTCTTCATTGCACACCTTTCTAACAAGCACAGAATGTTTCATTACAGCAATTACCATTCAACCGATCTCTCCAAGATTCCTCATCAACAGCAACACGTTCTAAAGAAGAATCGTTAAAAATCGACCGCTACGTTCCGCGTTCCTCGATTGGAAGCTTATCTCGCGGACAAACGTCGATCATCCTGTCAATCGTGACATCCGACGGTGTCAATCGGTCGAACGATACTTTCGATCGTGTACAATCGGCGAGAGTTTCCGCGATGTGGACGATGGATTGCAAAGAACGTCGTTCCAACCAGCGATGTTAACACTCGAACTATCAAAGTGATCGAAACGATCATTCGAATATTTTTGTTAGATATTTCCTAGATATAAAACAGCGTGTTTTTTGGAGACTCGAATGATCCTTCGTAAAATACACGAATAAAAGCTTGCGTACCCTGTTTGTAACTATTGTAAAGATTTTCTGTTTCTGCTTTGCTTTAATGTCTCTGATGGAAATTTCATGTTAGTCGTTGGTGTTAGTTCTGGTGTTAATCGATAAATGCTCGTCTTTTGAATGATGACAGACGGTTTAATACGTTCGAGACGGTGTCAATCCCTGCGGACCGACACTTCATTATTCGTTCAATCATTAGTATCGGACCATTAGTGGGCGTGTATGATCGAGTATGATGGATACATTTTATTCTTATCAACAAAAAATATAATTTACACAACATAAAAAATATTCAGCTCCGTCTCGAACGTGTTAATCCTGTTTCAAGATTGATCCAGGGAAGACAAACGCGGCTAAACGCGCGTTTCCTCGCAGGAAAGAGGGAAACGGAAGCGCAATGGAAAAACGACGGAAAAAATTGGTACAGATACGAGCGAATTCGCAACGGGGAACACATCGGGAACGCTGAGTCAACGATAAGGTATCTTAATCTAAGCGCGATTATTTACCACGGCGGACGTCATAAATTGCGGAGAGTAAAATATGAGGAGCGGTATTTGCGCGCTCCACTACCAATGGCGCTGATGAGCCCGCGAACTGTCCTTATCTCGGTGCGCTCTTATCGGAAATTCAACGTCGCAAAATTCGCGATCATGTGTTATATTCTCGAATTTTTTTTTCTTTTCTTTTTTTTTTTACGTTTCCAACTTTGCACTTTGACGACGCCGTTTTTCGCTGATAAACGAATTTAATTGTCGCTTAACAGGATTTTTTCCGTACAGCTGTATTTCCTCAATTTTTCCCCCATCGTATCTGTACAATTGAAGATTCTAGATCTTCAAGAGTAGCGTGGACTACCAAAGTAGTTTACTCTGATTGTTTATCATATGTTTTTATGCTAATAAAAACTTCCTCCACAGCATATTTGAACTACTAAACTAATCTAATTTAATTACACGTTATAATTAGGATGATTTAATTTCTTACTCTGTATTCTTCCCATTCAACTCTGTTGACTTCAATCTTGTTCTTATCTTGCATCTCACTGTCACCGGGTCGTTATACGAACATTTGTATACGAATAAATCAAAGTAAGATTTAAATAATTAGCAGACGCTACAATGCGTACGATAGAACGAACAGAAACTCGTTTGAGATCCATCCTCCCGAGATTTCTATTATTTCGAAGATCAAACGATAGTTTTTCCAAGACGTCGCGCGTCCGCTGGCGAAGAATAAAAGACACCGACACCTTTTGTCGCGATCTAGGCTACCTGTTAATGAGGCCTACACCGCAAAATTATCGAGCGAGGCTTCGAGTGCTACTCGGAGAAGCGCAGGCAAATTCCGGGCGTGAAATGTTCGACGAGCGTGGAATTAATTGCTCGTCACGGCCCGTTCCCCTTTGCAGGCGCACACGCGCCGCTTCGGATAAAGTGTCAAGGAGGAGGGCTTCTTCGTGCCACACGAGAGATCCTCTCGTCTCATCTCGAGCTTTCGCCCGCCTTGACAAAGTGCATATGAAATATAACGAGAATGTGGGATGCATTCCGCCGTGCAATTTCGCACGAACACGTTATTACTCGAGGGAGGAGAGAGAGAGAGAGAGAAAAGAAAAAGAAAAAAAGAGTGCAAGAACGCATGGTGAATTTAAATACTTTACGGTGGATATAAAATTTCTCTGATCAGATCACATCTGCGATCTCGTTAACGCAAACGTGTGACAGTAAACGTGTGGGGAAAAAAATTCAATACTCCATGCTGGTGTGATTAATTGTGTAATTAATTGCGTCAGATATTGGAGAATCATTCGTGTTGACAGTCTAGGTTGTTTGTGAGACAAAATTATCACAGACTACGCAGGAAAACTATGCAGATTTAAAAATTCAAGCCCTTTGCACTCGAATGTTCCTTCTCAGAGGACATCGTACTTAAATCTAGTCAACAGTTCGGACTTCCTCTTTTTAATTCGCTGGTCATTATTATGAATGTATACATTTGATGTTGTATGATGCCATGTATAACGGTATAATATCTGAACAGACATTTAGAGTGAAAGTTATAATAACGACGTAAGAAGAACATAAGAAATTTTTAACGACAGTCAATTGAGAGTCAATAATTTACATAAACTAAACCTCTTTTTGCTTCTTACGAAAGTTTAAAAATTGATGGAGAATATTATTTTTTCATAGAATATTTTTTTTTTTTCATTGAAACTATGTGTCTATTAGCTCTTGTATGTTATGCTTGTTTTAGCAAACCCGCAATGCACGTTGATGATTACTTTAAAGTTAAATGATTACATATTGGAAAGGCATGATCAACAAAATTTCATGTTAAATACCATTTGGATGATTATTTCCAAGTGATTATTACAAGTGATGCTTCGTAAATAAATTGCTGATAGATGATACAAAAAACGTTTGTCGAGGGCAAAGGGTTAAATAATATTTCGGAAAAAAAATCTCTTATTATGGTTAAGTTCTTTGTAGAAAATCGTATTATATCAGATATGATATTTGACACTTGAGATGATTCGTATTAGGTAGATTACCAATTTCTTTATTGGATATATTTCCTACCCTTCCATATATTTCGAATCCAGTATTTTTGACAGACATTTCCATCTTACATTTCATACTTTATATACCTTATCTAATATGCTACATTCCACACCCCATATTACTAATTCTCACGATATTTTTATATTTCATATCTCATATTTCTTTTTCCATTCTCTCTTTAAAATATTCTATGGATACCCCTTCCCATGTTTCGTGTACAATTCATATCCTACACTCTGTCCCTTTTCTCTTATCAATTTTCCAAAACACATTTCCTGCACTTTATATCCTTCGACTAAGGAATAGTTTAATTTGTGCGCTAGCACGAAGTGAATTTCGTGGCCTGCAGAAATCCACCGACACAAGCTAACTTTCGAGCTCACGTCCGAAGATTTTTATCCCTGAAAATAAATTTCATAGTCGACGAATCGTGCAAGTTAATTTTCGAACACGTCCGAAAATTTTTCCTCCACAAACTTCCGTTTCTCACTTGCGACTAATAGTGCAAGAAGGACAAGTATAACTCAATAGATTGTTACGTAATTCATCTTCGATTATCTTGGCTAAGGAAATTACCTTGAAAAGTCTCAGAGTAGGTGCGTAAAAAAATCATCCTTGGACGACGAACAGATTCCATTGACTAGCTTATATCACTCCTTAAGAAAGATATGAACTAATGGAGAAAATACGAACCCGCGTTTACGTACATGTCTAAGAAAACGAACGCGCAGAGTTCTAAATACCGTTTCGTAAATCGATTCACGCTGCAAGTGACTCGTCCATTCGTACGCGTCAATCGCGCGCAAATTGTTACAGCAAGATCTTCCGACAAGAGCGTTCGAGAGGGGATGAAAACGGAAGAGAGCAGAGAAATATCGTTTAGCGCGCCTGTTTCGAGTTTCTCCTCAGGCCTCAGCTTCGCAATTAGCCTGATTTCACGGCAGCGTTCAATAACATTAAACGCGATGACGCGGCGCGAACATAATGAATTCATTTATCATGGTTCACTTATCCCGCCGATCGAGTTTCTATCGCGAGAAGAGAAGACTCACGGCTCTCCCCGCTCTCGTCTCTGCTTTTCTCTCTACGTACCGAGATTTCCCAGTGCGTACGTGGTAGGATGGTTAAGTAGCCATCTGTTTTACGACGGAGTACTCACCTGAAACAGAAAAGAAACATCGGTGACGATTATTAAAACGTTCCAAGCGACAGCGTCGCGCGCGCGTTTTTTATTATACGGTCACAGCTGTGTCGCAAAAGCGCTCGTAAACTATCCTCTGGAAAAACATTCCAGCCTGTGAGTAACAATGGAAGCACGACTACATCGTAACTACAATCGAGGTGTTTTAAATGGTAAACGACGTACGTGACGAAAGAATCGGAGATTTTTCCTCGCCGTGGAGAAGAACGAATAGAACTAAAACTTTAAACTGCTTGCCGCGCGAAAATTTATGGCCCGTTGCGGCTTCGAAAGAAATAACGACCTGTTCTCGTTAGCGCGCGTTAGTTTCTTACGAGCTGACAATTTTATTTGATCAACTATCGTTCAAAGATTCTTGCCGTGCGAGTGCTAAAAATCGAAACAATCAGAATTTCACAGACGTAAAATGAGAGCGCGTTTCTTTCAGATAGACCGAGGGCCATTTCTTTAATTACATAAAACTTTCCTTTGTGCAATATTTAGCGAACGTTTAATGTTGAGCAATTATTTATGTAATTAAATACGTCAACTTGGCAATCAACTCGAATAATGATAAAAAAGAAACAATTTATGTGGATTCAATTTTCGATTTATTAATTGTCGAGAAACGGGGCTGATAACGACAGTTTTTATTCGTACAAAAATGAAACTTCGTGAAATATCGCACAAATTTATAAAACATACGATTTTCAATTACAACGAAGATAAATGCATAAACGATGAACTATGTTTTCAACGAAATATAAAATGCATTAAGTAACGGACTGCTTTTAATAAAACGTAAGTCGTCGTAAAACCTACACAAAAATCGATCTAAATCATTCCATCTAAATCATTCTACATTTCAATCCCTTATATGTTTTGGAAATTCGTCAAATAATTTTTCCCACGTTTATGCAAAAAAAAAAAAAAAGAAAAAAAGACGCAATAGATAGCTAATCGATAATTAAAAAACGATAACAAAGTGATAGTTCTCACGCCTGGCTACGTCAGATCGTTCGATGGTGATTGTTAATTACCAGGTAAATCAATCCGCCGGCTCGATTAATAATCTCGTCGCTACCGATTTACGCATCGAGCTGGCGTCCCCGGTTTTGATTTCCACCGCGACCACCATCCCTTTTCCCTCGACCCCTCTCTCTCTCTCTCTCTCTCTCTTTTAATCCGTTTTATACCCCCGTGTTCCGCGGGGACGTCGTGCAACGCAAACCAACTGGAACCTTTCATTTCCCCATTTATCGTTCCGGTTGAAAACCGCTGACCCCGAACGACAATCGAAACGAGTAAATTCGGCGACGAGAATGAAATTCCAAAAACTGGATAATTACTTTAAACTAAATCCGAGACAAACGGATTAAAGTTTAAAGTAATTAGGAGGCAAATGAAACCAGTCGTAAAGGTGCAGTTCACGCCAGTATGCATCGTTCATCACTAGAACTACCGACAGTTAAGACGAAGTTATTTCTACCAAAATTATCTTGATTTCTAATAAATAAGAATAAAATAAAATTCATTATATTATTTCTTTAGTCATACACTGTAAAAGTCATTGCATCATTACGGAGAAAAAATTGTAACATGAAATAGAAATTTTAAAATAAAATTGTAAAACCAGTCATTTTAACTGGTGTGGTAGTTCTAGTGTTATTTAGAGATGGCGAACTGGCGGCCCACAGTGTGCCCCCATTTCTTTGCTTGGTAGAGCGATATCCCCTCCACTGCATCAATTACATGATATCTCTCCACTAGCCGACTGATCTAAGGATTTTTGTCTAGTCTATTTATTGTTTTTAGAGAGCTATATATTATTTATTTCAAAAGTGTCTTCATTGTAAATTAGTAGACTGCGAATTTTTGTGCAGATTTATGGAAAATTTAAAGACGCAAAATCGCACAGAAAGTATAGGAAATATTCGAAGTACAGTGCTTTTTATAATATTTACGAGAAACAATTTTTTACCCAGTTTTTTAATTACCTTTCCAAAAATATGATATTCTGGATAAAAATCCATACTCTAATTATAAAGCGTATAACAAGTCTCAAGAGCGTGATGAGAGATGTGAAAACGGAGTCGTACGAGCGATAATATAGTCGAACGATTAATAATAATTTAAAGAAGATCGGGAAAAAAGCTGTTTCTACGGCGAGAAAATAATTTTCATAGCGGGGAAATCGGCAGAGTGAGCGAGCAGCACTCAGTACGATCGTCGAAGCAATAATGGGGAACTAGTTCGCCGCCTCTAGTTCACAACAGACGTTTGCATGCTCTTTTCTTCCATTCTTTATCGATTTTCCGAAGGAACGATAACCGAACTCGGTGATCTCGCAGCTTCAATCTTCTCCCTCCGCTGAAAACTCGCTCGGAGTAAAATGAAGAAGAAAGGGAAGAAATTCCTTCGCGTAATCGAAACCCGATCCGATTCGTCAATGAGCGAATAATGATACGTAAGCGGCATCCCCGGCTAAAAGCAATGAAACCGCGCGAGAACTTTGGCAAACTTTGACAGAAACAAACCGCGCCGCACCGATAATGGATATCCTTGCGAGTGAAACGTCGTCGAACGTTCGTCAAAGCAACGGAGAGGACGAGCGGAGAGAGGAAAAAGAAAGGAGTGGCAGACGCGTTGATCAAACGCGTTTTCCAGGAGTTCGAGGCGTGAAGCGCGAAGAAGCAAGTACTTTTTAGCGCGTGACATCAGCAGATCTATTAGTCACGGGGCTGACGATGACTTCTCTCGGTGGACGCGAGCCTTGTCATTCGAAGATTTTCTGAATTTTCATTGCAAACGATCTAAGTTTTGTGAATTTTATTCTAATCGATCCGAATTTCTACTATGGACTACCATACCACTCGTTGACACCCCACGTCACCCCGGATTTGAAAAAAAGGAAAAGAGACAAAAAAGAAGAGGCGGAGATCGTGCAGTTCGAATTTACCATACTGAAAATTCACGAGATTCAAATCACGTCCGATGAGGATTCGCAATCTTCGTACCGCAACTTTTGTCTCTTTTTTTTTTCCTTTTTTCCACGTCGGATCTGGAAAGGAAGCGAACGTCTCTACGTAAGGGCAAACAATGTCGGGCTAACGTTACCCGCGTTGGAAGCCTTTCATTAGAGTTTAACGAGAAAAGTCCAGCGAACCGGCTCGTCACACGCTTGCCCCTGCCTTTCGTCGAGAGAGAGAGACACGTCCAAATAAATAACGTTCGAGAAAAATCGAACGGCTCGCCGAAGAGGGAACGAACAAATTATGAAACTTGTCGTTGCGAACGACGAATAGGATAGAAGAGGCGAGACAGAGCCTCCTCGATTTTAACCGAAAGTACCGTCATTCTCTTCTGTTCCATCTGAATTGACTTAATTGCAGTGACGCGGTTCAGTGCCATTTAGAAACGCCCGAAGAAACAGCGATGGTGGGCGTACGTACGCTCGACTGAAAGCATTGGAACCAGTTACACAGATCCGACTTAATGCCGCGTATATTCATCTCCTTTCTGGGGAAACGCGAGCTCATCTCGTAGACGTTCGTTGAGTCGGGGCAATCCGACAACGAGAATCTCGTGAATATTTCATTGGTGTAGAAGAAGTAGCGCCGGTTGGACATCGAATTTACGCAACGTGCGCCGCACCTCTCTCGGCTCAGCGTTTCTTAAGGTAGAAAGTTCGATCGGCATCCTCGATTCATAACGACGGCAACGACAAGCGTGAATGGAATAACGAATTCAACGATGACCAATTTGAGTAGTCGAAGGTTCGATGACGCTGTCGTCGTTTGACACGTTCGAGCGGCTCGACATGCGTGTACGCAAATGAAAAAATTTTGTCGAGAACTTCATTCTGTGCTTTCATTGTCGAGCGATTAAAAACGTTGCAAAATGTTTCTCAAACCTTATATATGTAGTATCGAAATCATTGTGTATAGTTATATATTTAGTTATTTTTACTTTTAATAGATGGCCTGTTTGCTGAAGATGCGTGAATGAAAAGTATGAATGTGATGTGAGAGGCACAGCGTTGGCACTGAGCGTTTTTCTTTTTAAAAAAGAAGAAAGTCGCGCGTGTTCAGCAGAGAGTCGAAAAAGAGTGTTGAATGAGTGTGGTGAAAAGAGTAATTTGTGTTGTAAATTAATTGTGTCGTTTAAGTTTATTCGAATTATTGTTGTTTGAGTTGTCTATCATGTATTTATCATTTGTTGTTTTGTTTTCGTTTTCTTTATTATTCAATATAATAATTTAATATAATAAATTATTCAATATAATAAATCATCTAAATTATATCCCTACATATATTATTTCGACAGTGTTTGCACTTCGTACTCGCTTTGACGTTTTTTGCATATATATTTTGTACAAGCACAAACGTGTTTCTCTACACGTACAACGTACTAAAATACTCTAGACGAGCAAGTCGTTATTTATATCGGAAACGAGCTGATATTCAAAACGATCTATTTATTTCGCGCGCGTAATAACGCGTATCGAAACTTTCAGCCAGTGACGTCGATAAAGGAGATTCCGACAAACTGGCATCAATGCAGGTTATTTTAAATTAATGTAAAACTCGCCAACGTTCTACATTAAATCAGACCGACGTAGCATAGAACGTCCAAGGTCCCAGAATATCAACGATTCCTGTCTCGAATGCCACTGATCTCGAACGAGTCTCGTTCCACAATCCCACCCTCGAAGCGCGTTCGATAATCGGGCAGAGAAGGTCGCAGAGACCTGTGACAGAGGCGACGCAACGAGCGTGTCCGCTTCCTTCGTTTATATTTAAATGATGATCATCGACTATCGACCTATTTGGAACGAAGAATGAAGAACTTCCAAATGTACCTTCGCGAAAGTGCACCTTCCTGCAGGTGCGATGCCTCCCCCCGTTCTCCTGCAGCTGCAGATCGTGCGGTCCCAGATTCTCCCTCGACAGCGAACTCACAAGGATGCCCCTGATAGTCGCTAGGGTGCTGCTCGGTATCTCTCTGTTCATGTCGTCGGCTCCCATATCATCAGGATTTCGTCAACACTGACATTGCGTCGCACACACGAACTGACACTGACGAAGAAGAAGAAGAAGAAACACCAATTCGTTGCGTACATTCGAATGAGAACGAGCGAATGAAACTTGGCGCGTTTTCTGAGATGCCTAGTGCGCTTCGCTCGAAGCGAAGCGA
This sequence comes from Tetragonula carbonaria, assembly GCA_032399595.1. Lineage (NCBI taxonomy): Eukaryota > Metazoa > Arthropoda > Insecta > Hymenoptera > Apidae > Tetragonula > Tetragonula carbonaria. The sequence continues at coordinate 5,852,742 of JAUCRC010000003.1, forward strand.
CCCGATCTCCACGAACGAACAACGCGAGTCGAGTACGGTAGGATTACGATTATTATTTTATTTGTTGTCCCGAGGCGAGCACACGTCGAGAAGAAATGAATGCGAGAGAGCGCAGATAGGGACAGTCAGACGATCGCCGCGTAACAGAGCCGCCAGTTCACCCCGTGAGGTCCGCAACTGGCTTCTTCGTCGTAGACCATCGTCGACGACCAACAACAGCAACGGCCGCGTGTTGCGTCACCATGTAAATTTAATCGGCTGTTTAGCGGCTGATGGCTCGGCGCTAAAGGTCGCATGCGGGCGTAGTAGTAGCTTCCCGTTGCTGCGAGCCAGCAGGCGAAACGCGCGCTATCGATCGCGCGTAAACCTTCTACGGCGTGTGCTCCCTCGGAAAATCGACACCATCCTCGTCGTAACGCGTCTTGCTGCTAGAAAGTACCTTTCTCCTGTATGCTGACTTGGAAATTCCGCGTTTCTCACCCGGAAAAACATCGACCACTGAGCAATCTCGCACTTGGCTACGATATCCTTCGAGCCACGTTATGTGTAGTACACACGTGTTCACCGGCACACACGAGTAAACGACCACGTGACCCGAAACGACGAACGACTTCGAACGTTACGACGCGATATACACGAGTAGGGACGAGAGTCGTTTCCACCAATTTGAACGACTACGTAGTACCACGTACGCACGATATAAGCACGGTATCGGTAGCTCGCGGCGCGATCGGTCGTCAGTGACAAAGAGTTTCAAACGAACGACAGAAGAGTATCGATTGGCGATTGTACGACGCGCGGCGCGAGAGTGTCGATTTCCAGGTGGAATCGCGATCGCGGTAACAAGACGTCTCCGTGGAACATGCTCGACCGTGTGACTGACTTGCTCGAGAAGCCACAGGTCCCTCTCCTCTCTTTACTCGCCAGTCTTTCTTGCTCTCCCACTCTCTCTCTCTCTCTGTGTGTGTATGTGTGTATGTGTGTGTCGGTCTGATTCCACGACGGACAGTTGTTGGCTCCCCTTCGACAACAGCGTTGCACCTTCAACTCACCGTGCCTCAACTGTCTGTTCTCGAGAAGGAGGAGTAGTGGGAATCGACGTTGTTCCTCGGCCGTGTCTCGACAATTACCAACCGAACTGGTTGTATAACCAACTCGGTTTCTTTAAATAGATTACCTCTGTTTACGAGTTTGTTGCACACGCCATTGTAGGCGCCATTGTCGAGCAGACGCCATGCCAGAGAATGATATTTCGTCGATTTCTGCGTCGTTCTTTGTTCTAAGGAGCTTGCAGTTTACGGTGGTGGACAGCCACTTTGGCCATGGAATCCAAGTTAGAAGCACGTTGGAGGGGAAGAAGAAACGTTGGCTCGCCAAGTGCCAAGTGCCTCTCGGTTCCAGTTCCGATCCAGTAAACATGGTCGTCCGTTTTTCTGTCGACGCCGTGTCTTCGTTATCCTCGGGTTTCTATATATCGATATCGGCCATTTCGTCGGTTTGCAAAAGTTTCACGACTTTTCGTACAGCATGAATGGGCGACGAGATATCGAGATGGCGATTCGTATTTAATCACCGCCAAACAATTATACAATTACACGAGCAACGAGCGCTGGAGAAGAAACGTATTTGTCGGATGTTATTATCACGGATCAATATTATCACTTCTGCTGCGAATGAATTTATATTTGGACACAGTAAAATCGATCTGAAATTGATTTTCAATTGCGCGATCATAGAAATTTTCTCGGTTAAAAATTACAACGCTTGATGTCAAACAATAGTAAATTGTACAGACACTGATGAATATTCCAGAATTTCTTAGAATTGCCGGAAATCTCGAATATCGATGAAAAAATGCATTTTATCCGCGGAGAGTGAACGTACGATTCGTTCCTCAAATATAAGATCGATAAATACGAATCAAAAAAATACGACCGAGTCGTTCGTTGAACGATCAGGAACGCGTAGCAAAAAATGATTGAACGTCGAAGCATTCGCTACGTGACTTACTGGAAATCAGTGGAATAAGGAGTAAGATCGGTTCCGTCGCTGATCAACCAGCGCAAATAACATTGCAATCGATCGACGTGGCATTCGCCGACGTATTAAAGACAGACGAAATACATGGCGTGTCAATGAATATTCCATCGATCACGGCGGGGACTCATTATTCACGGCTCACGAGCGGCGATAAAAAGATATGACGTAGACGAGCCTCGCCACGATATTTAAATTACCGCGACGTTTCTCGAGCGTTCTAGCGTTTCTTCGTTTAGTCAGACGTTTGTCAGTTATCTGCAGGCAACGATAACGAGACATTTGGCATTTGCTCGGGGACATTTTCCTATTTTTAACGAAATGACGCCGAATCGGCGACTAATTTTTGTTTCAAACGACAGCCCAAAACATCTAAACGACGTTTAAAGTTAGTACAACGCTTAAAAGCATAAACCTAAGTCTAATCATCGAGGAAATGAAAGGTGTTTGAAGAAATTATTATTGTGACATTTAGTATCTAAGTAAAATTAAGTAAAAGGAAGTATATGCTATTTTAAAATCATTCGTTTATGAAAAAAATTACCAGAGATAGAATTAGTATAGATTTTTACGAAATTCCGAAATGATCATCGTTTCGCAATTATTCGCCATACACGCTCGTTCAATAAATTCAAAGCAGTTTTTAGTTTTCGGACAAAACAAAGTTTTCTTACATCTTTTGAGAAGTAAAAATACAATTGACCACTCTTTCTCTCTCTCTCTCCAATAATTTCGATGCATTTCTTTGTCAGTCGAAAAGGATCGACGTATCGAGCATCGAAACGATCCCAAGAAGATCGGGCAATTTTCCAGAGGTAAATAACTGGTTCATTCGCGGTGAATCCTTCGAACCCGCCGCGTCTACCCGCTTGGTTAAACACCAGGCTGATCGAAAGTCGCAAAGAAACTTGCGAACTGTCAGAGAAATCTGTAACGCTCGATTTGAGAAGAGGACAAAGTGCTGGAATATCGATGCATGGATAATTTACAATGACGGTGGCGGTCGTTAATTCGACTTGGTAATCGCTGCGTTCCAGAAAAACCGATATAAATCGAGTCAAACGCAAACGGTGCCTTCAGTTAATGAAGTGTTCCGTTCGTAGAAGTGAAACTTCTTTTTTTCAAGAATATTTAACCACTCGTTATATAACTTATATTAACCGAATAAACGAAACGGCGGGTAAAAGCCAATTCATCAATTTTCAATGCTACAATTGCAGAAGCACGTAGGAGACGACCTAGTTGAAGAAAATATAGATATAAATATATACGCGTCGAGAGTCTACACGGACAGCAGAATCTACCGAGAACATAAATTGCAGTTCAATGCAAAAGAGGAGAAAGCTCCGGTGGAAAGCAAGCCCAGCTACGTTCCGTTCGCTCTTGCAAACCCACACGCCTCTTCGCTGTCACGCTAAATCTCCACCTTCCTCTAACCTCCTTGACCTCCTGGACGATGCACGCCAACAGAACAAGCAGAAAATACACTAAAACCCCGGCTGCTCCGTAATTATCCGCGATCGCTGGGCCATTTGCGGGTATCGCGATTAACAGGCAATTAAGCGCGTTTTCATAAAGCGCAGCCTCCGCGTCGTGTCACAATGTACCTAACCTAGGATATATCACATTGTAGCCATCCAAGCTATACACGATATCTCTCTCGGTAATCTCGTCCCACACACGAGCGACGCATCGGCCCGTGAACAACGCAAATCATCCTACAACGCGCGAATCGCCAATAATAGCCGATATAGCATTGCTCGAGCGACTCGATGACTTTGGCTGCGAGCAAGAAACGGAAGCGGCCATATCCTCTCCCCTTCCCCTCCAATATCGGATCGAATGATCTTTTACCCACATCCTGTGTCTGCAAGACACAGATGCAATTTACAAGCATTCGCGTCCAACATCGATTATTCTACGTCTTCTAATTCTCGAGGAAATTACCAAGCAATTTCCGGGTTGGTCAGTGGTTCACCTGAGGGAGAAGACCATCGCGCGATCACCTCCGCGAAATAAGAGGGAATAGGACGGGGGTTTTTTTTTCGGCGGAATATCTATCGCGAGCGTCGATCCGTGGAAATCTGAAATCATCCGTGGACTCGGGGAGATCAGCTGCGAATAACGAGCTCCGGGAAAATCCTCGGCTCGTGAATGTTAACCCATTTGCATCAAAGCGCGGAATATTCCGCGAGCCGCGACTGTCTTTCATTATCAGTCGTCAGTTGAATGTCGCTGATGCCTGAACACAGTACCATAAGTAGGGTCATGATGCAAATGAGTTAAATATGGTGCTGCTTTACTGGTGGTTGTCGTACATTTTCGTGACGAACGTGCGTAAGTGCGTTACGCAATGCGAGAGCCTTACGAACTAATTAGCCTTGCGAACGGAATTATGCGATGGAACGTTTTTGAAATTGGCGACACTTGGTTACGAGACTGTTAGTTTTGAGAGTATTTCAACGCGTTCGAAACGGTGTCGGTTCCTGCGGACCGACGCGTCGTTGTTCGTTTGGTCGGCGTCGGCCCGGCGGGACCGACACTTACAACATTCATTTAGTTAGCGTATCGAGTCTGATAAATACACTTGACTTCAATATAAAAAATACAGGTAAAAACTGGAATTTGTGCAATATAAAAAAATACACGTTTGGCTCCGTCTCGAAAGTGTTAATCAAGTTAATCTACTGGGATTCAATGCTACAAATTATTATTACTATTGTACTACAAAGTCTACGCGAGCCAAAAATCGTTTGCCAAATCTATTAACTTCGCAGAACAAAAAACAGAGAAATAAAATACTATACTTGTCACTTTATGTGTTTCAAATGCAAAATGCGGGGCACCAATCAGTTTGGAAAAAATTCGAGAAATTGAGTTCGATCATTTTTGCCAGCGAGCCACTCGTACGGTTGTTATTAATAAATTTCATTTTTCTCAATCGCGGATTCTCCGAAGGAATAATCTCAGTTGCCATTTTTCTACCGCGTTCGAATTCACGGAAGCGTACAACGTCGGAATAGTTCTCGCGAGCGACACAATTAAATAATTGTTCGAGCGAACACGAATCGTGATACTACGCTTCGCCGCGATGTAGATCAAAACGAAGAGATGAGAAAAAAGCGGTCGCTGTGGAGCTTGCGCTAACAATAAGAGACAAACGGGCCGGTCTTAGCGAGAAACATTAGCAACGAGTCACGATGCCTCTCCTTCTTCGATGTTAATGACCATGAGCGACTCGACGGCGAAGGTGGAAAAAGTGGTATCGCTCGAAATGGAAGAACTCGGGTAAAATATGTAGTAGCGCTCCTCGCGAGTCTGCACATGCACAGAGAAAGAGAGAGAGAGAGAGAGAGAGAGAGAGAGAGAGGCGAGAAGCTAAGAAGCTCGGCAACCAACTCTTTGAGGATTGAAAAGGCAACGCTTCGAGAAGCTGACCCCGTTTTTCATTCAGCCGGCAAAACCTGCGGGCGATTTCCCCGTGACGTAGAGATCTTTGCCGAACCGTTTGTCGAGAGCACCCTCGAAAGCAGGGAAAACACGTGGAGGAAATCGAGCACGGAACCAAACGACATTCAGACACGTTTTTCTTTTTTTACCACCGAGTTTTCAACCAGAGCAGACGGCAAAGAAATACCAAACCAAGGTTATATTTTAAGATACTCGGTGATATTCGATTCGGGCGAAGCAAGGTCGATGAATTGGAATCTTATATTATTATGCTTTATACTCTTACATCACATATATTTGATGTTATTTGAACTGTGCGCTTTTTGTAGTCTAGTTTGTAAGAATTATTATAAAAATTTTGTTACAATTATAAATCGAGTATATTTTAGATACTGATGATATTTCAGGATGAAAAATGTTGAGGAATTTAGTATCGTGTTTTATACTGTTATATCGTTTAAAATTATTGTATGTTTAAACTATTGTATAAGATTTTGTTTCAATTGTAAAATAGTGAAAATTCCTTGTTATTGTTAGTTGCTTCAGAATGATGAATTAATATCATAGTGTTAATATCATAACTGATAATCATTGAAATCGATCTGATTATCAATTAAAAGTTTATGTATATGTTTCATGGATTTTTGAAATTGTTCGACTAACATTCTCCATTTTCTGTATTTTATGTTTTTTAGCAATTCTAAAAACACAGTATGTAATTTATATTACATATTATAAATTATATGTTACATATTGTGAATTATATAATTTATATTATGAATTCGTATTAATTTATATTATGAACTTATAAATATATATATAAAATATATCTTCATAATTTATAAGGTTCGACAGTTGCAACATTTTCTTTTTCACTTTTAAAGAGTCGATAATTCACCTTCCACCAAACAAATCTCTCAATAACCGTCTAACATCACGTTCCTCTTTATCTCCAGATTAAGCTCGATTACGCACGGATCACTATATGTAATCCATCAACTATACTTGCCGCAAGAAAAATCTGTATCACATCCTGCGTCGAAACCTGAGTTTCTCGCGTGACAAAACGATTACTGTAGACGAACTAAAAAATCCAAAGAAGCAAAAATTCAGATTTTTAACAGATCGAACGACCAGTGAAGAGAAGCAGGATCGAAGTTGAAACGATCAACGTTGAAGTTTCTTTCATCTATTGATACCTGAACTGTGTCATCGAAGAAATCAAGATCTCGTAATTTCGGAAACACTTCTCATTCAACTTGAAAAAAGAAAGTTTACCTCTAACTTGAAATTAAATTGTTATGACAAACAGGATGAACGTGAAAACTCCTCTGAAACATCGAAGGCCAACGAAGCCATGTTCTTCCACGAAAATTCATCGCGATTCGCGAAGCTCTGAAAGGAAGGGAAGAGGGATCGGATCGTTTGCCCGTCGATCGTCCCGTAACAACAATACGACGAAAACAGAGTGGCGGATTAGAATTTTAAATGGCGCGATATCGACGATCCGTGAAAACATGGATTAAGGATGCAGAGAGAGAAAGAGAGAGAAGTTGATGGGCAGCCGCCGGGGGGGAAGTTGAAACTTCCTAATGGCTCTTTCGCGAACTTGCCGATAGATCTGCCGGCGAAGTTCACACTTAAACCGGTCGTCGGTGGCGTTCTCCCATTTTTCGTCAGGCATCTCCGGTAATTACCTTGATGGCCTTTTGTCACGGTTCCAGGGAATTTTCCCCGAGACCATTAGCATCCCCCGCAAGAAGTATTTCCGGGGATAAATAACAGCGGACGAGTTGTCGCGAGTCGTCGATCCATGGAAATGGACGATTTGCTATGGTTACTCGATCTTTGCTCGTTTAACGTCGTCCAACTTCTTTTGGCAATTGTCGAGAACACGCTACAGATCAATTAACAGATCGAGAATTTTTTAACTTCTGTAATTTCGCTTGTTTCACTTTCCACGCCCTTCAACAGAATTTTCATTAATACATTGTTTGCGGATAACGGGAATCGCAGTCTTACTTACGGCCAATTGTCGAATGCGGGAGACTGTGATTATTCTGTAGATGATAATGACTCAACATGTGATTTTTCTGACGCGGAAGATTCAGATAGTGACTTTCTTCTTGTAAGAAGACATATCAGAGTAAATCATTTTTCTAGTTTTCTGCGCGAATATGCCCGCTCCCCGTGTTTGCGCAGCCCACATCCCGCCCGCATAAGATGTGTTAAAAAAAACTTGTTTTTGTTGATGAAAGTGGAGAAAAAAGTAAAATTGCTCTCTATTCGTAAGATAACGTATCTGAATAACGAGTGTATCAAGAATTTTTCAGATAATCGCCTTCGAGCGTGAATTCCAGTCGGAATAAAGTGAAAACGTAGGCATGAGTCATTAAACAGTTGTTCAAGAATTATGACATAATCACCCGGCTTCGCGGAATAACTGAAACGCTATTCTCGACAATAAGGAAACACTGTATCTTTATTCGTGAGACTGCGTAATTCCTGTTGCCCAATCAGCCGACTTCGTATTACCAACCGATGTCAAGACTGAAAAAAAAAATTGAAAAAAAGAAGAAGAAGAAGGAAAGGAAGAATGGTCTCTCCGGTGAAACCGGTTCTCGATCGAGGAGAATTAATCAACGATCGATAATGATCGGGCGCTGAGAGGGGTCGAGGATAAAAGGAACGATGGCTGAACGTTTTCTCGGTCGCGTGGACTCAGTTTGTCGGCCGCAAAGGCCGGATGCCATCGGCGGTGTCGGTGCGCGCAGGTGGGCGCACAACTCTAATGCCAGAGACGCTTTGCATTGGCGCATTGGCATTGCAAGGCCAGCCAGCCAGCCGCAAGAAATCGCCATCAGGGATATCGAATCGAGCTCTGGCAGCCGAGTCCGAAGCGTAGTAGAAATCGCCGTCGCGACGTTTCTGTTTCGTCTGCAGGCAAATCAGGTTACATAATCGCGCGATATCGTCGCGAGATCGTCGGCTGTGTCTGCCAACCAATCAGCCGGTATTCCCGGTACCAGCAACACGCGTATTCGTCATTCCAGATGGACGATCTGCGCGAATCCCAGCGGAGCAGAAACAATGAAAAATGATTTTATGGGTGTTTGCACGATATTTTCTAATACTTCAACTTTGCAATCCAACATTTCCACCCAAGTATATCTTACGACAACTATGACTTTTCTGGCTTCTTATGCGTGTCTAGTAAATTATTTGTAATAATTATGAGAGTAAAATTTATCGATTATAATTATATTATAATTATTAATATAATGTCTAGCGTATATTTCAAGACACTCGAGTACAATCTTTCAAAATGGATGAGATATATGGAAAAATATGTCGCAATACTTTTCTATTTCTGCCAAGAGGAAGCTGCAGTGAGTTTTTGATTACAATTCTCACTGACAGGTTGTGATTTGTGAACAACAACGTGATTTTCTAACGACACGAAAGAGTCCATTTTGAAATTGAAAATACATTCGATTTCGTAATCGACGGATTCTTACCGACAAACGAAGTAAAGCACGAAATTTCCATCAGAGACATCAAAGTAAAAAACAGAAAAGAATCTTTACACAAGTTTTATTTTGTGTATTTTACGAAGAATCAATTCAAGTACCCTAAAAGTACACTGCATATCAATAAAGTATCTAACAATGATCATTTTGACAGTTCTACTGTAAATAACTAGGTGAATCAGCAATCCAAATGCCTTTCTTTCGAATTTATATAATCAACTCCAAACTGATGTCTCTGACGAGGAATCATTTAACCTAACGAAGAATAATTTCTCTAAAAGTACACTGTTTTATATCCATAAAGTATCTAACAAAAATTATCAATCAGCCATTTCGACCATTTTGGCAGTTCCAGTGTTTACGTAACACAGTCGCATAATTTTCACTTCATCTAACATCAGAAAATCCCAGCGAACAGATGAAAAAGCTCGTTCGACTTGGAAATTACGGAATTGCTAACAGAATTTGTGACGATCGGCGACGAAAAAGTCACTGCCCAAGAAAAAGAGCAACCAATCTGGATAATGCGAGTAACTATAAAAACCAGACGTCCTCCAAACATTCTCTCCCTCTCTCTCTCTCTCTCTCTCTCTTCCGTCTCCCCTTATTTTTTCGTCGCGCATTCATTCGTCCGACGACCGCAGACGCGTGAAATTCGCCGGTGCGCGCGAAAGTGGAATCGCCCCCGCAATTTATCCTGGCGCATGGACGCGACGTTAATTATTCCGACGCGCATGCCGAGTTACAAATGCGTCGAGCGTCGGAACGTTGTTTCGCGGCTGCGTTCGACAATTTCATTTTTCGAAGCGACGCTCGTTCAAAGCGTTTCGAAGGACGAAAATTACCGATCGCCGGCGAAGCGACAGGGGGAGGAGAGATCGTTTGCTTAACCCATTGACTGCCAGGCAAATTTAGAGCGTCTTGCGCCCCCTGGGAGCCAAAATCTCATTTTAAAGAAAACATGAAATTTTCCAAAATATATTTCCTTTGCACTCGATGCCTTTTTCGCGCAGCAACTCGAGACGTTTCGCAGCATTTTTGGTGAATTTCTTACCTCTAACTTGAAATGATTACACATACAAATTAATGTATAAAACTTTTATATTTTAACATTTTGCGTATCTTTACACCTTTACGAAGATATCGCTGTCACATTCACTGTCTATAATATAAAATTCTATAGGGTCTTATCGTCCTATAAATAAATTTTAACATTTTGATTAAAATTTTAAGTACATGTTATATATATGAGACAGTATATATTTCATTAATCCTTTCCAGATTTCACTTAAAAACCAATTGATTATGCTACCTTTGTACAGTCAGTTATACTGCAGCCATTAAATACTCATTGGGCAGGTCGACTTAAAATTATTATCAATAAGACATGTTTTTGTGAAACAGGTGAATATATTTGTTTTGCCTAGTTCCTTATATATATATATATATATATATATATATATATATATAAATGTATTACTAACAATTTATATACATTATTGTATTTTAAAGAATAACCTTACATTACTAATTTAATCATTATAATTAATTTAATTTTATTATAAATTATTTTTTTCTAAATATTGTTCTGATCTTTCGCCTTCTTAGACCTCTTACTTCATCACTATCATCATCATCACTGCTCTTGTTCTCTGTATCGTCAAGCTCTCTATGTATAGATGTAATTTCCTCGTTAAGCAACGTATCAAACTCATCTTCACTTGAGCTTATTTCATTACTACGTTCCATGCTTATAGGGATCGAAAACTTTACTAACTCTAATAATCACGTTTTGCCACGACTGTCAAGTTCGAACTAATGCCGGAAATGCAGTCCGGTTCGCGATTGCGGACTAATTTCAGATAAGAAAATCTTATCTCCATTTCAAGGGGTGTCATTCTACACTTCATAAGATTGTACAGAAAGAGCTTAGGAACCCGCTTCAAAGAAACTAAACATAAATAGTCATTGCCGCGCATCGAAGTTCCGCATCAAATCATGTAGTGAGTGAAAGTCATCTCTCGAGTGCAAAGGGATAATAATACTAAGTTACAGATTTAGTATTGAAATGGCGTTTACAGTAATTTTTATTGAAAAAAAAAAACACTACGAGATAACTCGTAGCTGGCGCCACTGCGGAATAAGATTCCTGTGCTGTCCGCCGCTTACGAGATATCACATAGTGTTTTTTTTTCAATAAAAATTGTAATAAACAAAGACATATTCTTTTATACCAGTTGTAATCAATCTAAACCTGTAGCGCAAATTACGAGATATCCCGGCAGTTTTGGTACATACACTTACTACGAGATATCTCGTAGTTGACAGTCAATGGGTTCATCTTGTCGGCGCTGCGAGCCTTTTTACGCGTTAAAAAACAATTACCAACCAGCTTAGTTTAGATTTTAGAGTTTTTTTTTTCAATCGCGCGGTCTAACAGATCACCTTTTGGAAAAAGAAGTCATCGGACATGTTGGTTCGTCGCGTCGACGCGGAGTCTCCACGTCTAGGGACTTTCCCCTAGTTTCATAGTTACTTTTAATCTTGGAAGTACGAGCGTTCGGTTTAACCCATTGACTGCCAGGCAAATTTGGGGCGTCTTGCCCTGGGAGCGAAAATTTTATTTTAAAGAAAACGTGAAATTTTCCAAAATATAATAATACTAAGTTACAGATTTAGTATTGAAATGGCGTTTACAGTAATTTTTATTGAAAAAAAAAAACACTACGAGATAACTCGTAGCTGGCGCCACTGCGAAATAAGATTCCTGTGCTGTCCGCCGCTTACGAGATATCACGTAGTGTTTCTTTTTTTTCAATAAAAATTGTAATAAACAAAGACATTTTCTTTTATACCAATTGTAATCAATCTAAACTTGTAGCACAAATTATGAGATATCTCGTAGTCGGCAGTTTTGGTACATACGCTTACTACGAGATATCTCGTAGTTGACAGTCAATGGGTTAACTCGTGAGACCTGCAGTTTTGGTTTTCTATATAAATACAACCAAATATACTCGTCAGACAATGTTGTGCTTATTTCCTTTCGCCTGAAAAAAGTTGCAATTACCTTAGTCTTTTCTTGCATAAAACAACATTTTTTTGTGTTTTTTCTTCAAGATTTGTTAATTTTCTTTTGTGTTTTAAGAAAATAGAGAATTAAAAAATTGGTGAAAAAACGACCACTTTTTAATTTTTAATCGGTGCGTTAAGAGGTTAAGCCGCCGCCTCCTCGTTTTCACGAGTCAGTCTCTTGCGCAAGTCAGCCTGTTAAAATCAAATTGAGCGACGTCTATGTTGGCGTCGCGTTGTCGCGATAGATCGAGACTCTGCAGGTAATCGATCCGACGAATCGATCCGCCGATTGCGTTCTCTATCACTTGAATATGCCCGCCGTCGCGACACGATCTTGGCCAACGATCGTAATGAATGGAGCAGTCACTCTGATTAACGAGCAATCGTCATTTGTTGCTGCATGCGATCGCATAGAATTCGCTCCTTTCAAACGAGTCGATATGGTTTTTGATGCAGGTGCCGGTCACAATGGGGTTCTGATGGGGTGGCTTGCAATTAACCCATTCAGCAGCAGAGTTGCGTTGCGCAAATTCTTTTCAATCGGTTTTGTTCTTCGATGCTATGAAAGGATTCGTTTGATACGAGAACTGACACTAGAACTACCAAAATAATCCAAGTATATAATTTCTATTGATGTAAAACAGGTGTGTATTTTTCGCTTTAAATAATTTTTTCGTAAGATAAATTTTATAAATAGTACAGCAATAATATACACAAAATATTTAAATAACTTGTATAATTTATTGTATTATAAATTTTCTGCTTTAATTAAGACTTTGAAGGGAAGAGATACCATTCGTAATTTTTCTTACGAGATATTATTCGAATCTCCAAGAAACACACCGTTGTGCATCTATAAAAGAAAAAATTACGGATTCGCTAATATCTTTTCTATCGCTGTATTTGTTACGAAATTTCAAGATACCGAGGTATTTATAGCATCAGCCAGAACGAATTTTTCATAAATCGATACGATTCTGTATCGCACAACGATTTTCCATTCAATTCGTGCAACCAATGCGTTTAACCGTGCCTCGAGAATGCGAAATCGTCCATCGATCTGTGTATATGTCCTGAATTTTTCGAATCCTTCCAACGCTGGTAAATTTTAATGTCGGCCATATTACCAAATAAATAGCATTTCCCATATTTCACTCGCTTCGAAGGAGCTGAAGCTGGCAACTCTGGAAGACTTTAAATTCCAGGTTAAAATTAACATCTCTCCTATTACATTTGTTACAAAATCCCGGTGAATTTTCAACTCGGTGCTCCGGCGATTTTAAATCGTTCTTTTAGTAAATGGCGGCGACTCACGGCTTTCGCGGCTCGAGGAACAAAAGCCCGAGACCAGGTAGAACAAAAAAAGGTGGTTTATCTTTTGAATCGTTGAAACTATATATGCAAATTATGCGAAACGTTTCAACTGAACAAGAGAAACGAGCAACGATCCATTATTTCGTCGACACATTGCAACAACAAATATTCATATACTTATCGTTGCAATTTGAAATTTGCACACATAGAAACATGAAGTCTAAAAAAATATTATAACAAGTACTCTACTTTCCCTGCATATTGTATAAATTACTGTATAAATATATTGTATAATATACTGTATATATCTCTGTACTCTTGCATCTCTCAGTATATCGCGCAAGCGCATAAAAATCCGCAGCCCAACTCGAAGGAAACTAAAATAAGATTAATGTAAGAGAAAAAAAAACGAAAAAAAGAGTTAGTTAGAAACGCACGATTATTCGATCACAGATAATTCGATAGATCTCCAACACGTTGCAAATCGCGAGCATAGAATTGCAAAGCTGTCTGTTACCGCGTTTAGACGGCACTCGGGTGAAACGTTTTACATAACTGAAAAATCGAAGCGCCTTCTCGTCACTGCCGCCGATCAACACTTCTCTTTCATGTCTGTTGCGCGTTTCTTTTTTCTTTTTTCTTTTTTTTTTTCTGGCTCCACTTCCCTGTACATCGATCTCACCTGTCGTCATTTTACTCTCAATATCGAAAAAATATTCGTTGACACGTTAAACGAGCATGTGACGTTTATATATTCCTATCCCAAGGTCCCAACGCGATAAAATTATTAACTGTCGAGCACTTGCTTGTTCACTGAATTTTCCAATTACGTAGTTGCTTAAAATGGTTGCTTAAAATTTAACAATGATGTGAAATTAACATCAATTTCTCGACTCAATTTTCGGTGTAGAGAATTTAACAAAATAGCGAAAGCAGTATGGTTGATTCGCCTCGTCTCGAACATTTAAAAAAGAAATCGTAGATTGTTCGCGATTCATGTCTAGCGGCCCCGTCGAAAATGCAGATTCATTCATTAATATTCATTTAATACAAAACCTGTCGAAAGGGCCATCCGATTTACAATCTACGCGAAGCTAGAAATTTAATAGATTCTTTCACTCTCAATCTCCAATTTCAATGATAATATCTTTCCAATTAAGTGATGTATTTCTGAATATGTTAACTACTCGTTGCAAATTACTCGCAGATATTGGAAACACCATTGCACGTCAAAGAACAAAATCGACTTCGCGCGATGGCGATGAATCGCGTACGCAACGTAAATAGCACGTGACGACCACAGGCGGAGAAAACGCTTCGCAAACGCGGCGAATGACGGCTACGAGCGTAGTTACACGCCGCTCGCCGTGTATGAAACGTGACGCTAATGGCCCGTAAGAATTACTGGACCGCGAGCCTGCAAACCTTTTGTTTGCCAAGTGACTCGTCTGCCAATCGAAAGTCCCGCAGTCGCGTATGCGGATTCTCTCTAATCCCAACGTCAACGCGATACGCGATTGTCATCTGCATACCGCACGCCCGCCAACAGTCAACCGGCGCTGGATTACGAAAATGACGAGTGGAATAATGCCCCGGGTTCTCGACTCGAGATTCTCGATTGATCGCGCCCCTCAACGATCGTACTTCGCTGCGCTGCGGACTTTGATTCGCGTACGGTTTATTCAACGGCGTCATATTTTTTTTTTTTTTTTTTTTTTAAATTGAACGTATGAATGCCGACACACGGTAGCGGAGAAACCAGTTTTGGAACCGTTGGAAAACACGAATACACGCTCGGCCAAATAAAGAGAATGTCGCCGCCGCGAGTTCGCAACGGGAGAAAGTGAAAACGACCGGCGCTAGTCAGACGCGCGGGAGCAAGTAGAACGACCGCGTTCGTCGTAATTCGACCTCTCGTCAAGAAAATTCCTGTGAAACACTGACTCGAACACTTTGGATTTGTGCGTATGATGTTATCGATACTGGAATTACTCGAGAAATGATAATTGCTCATAGAGTGATAAATTTGAAATAGTGGAAAATGATTGTTTTAATCGTGGATGAAAATTGGTGATCACTCTGTGAAAATGGCAATCTTTTAGTAGAATGAATAAATTTGAAATAGCGAAAGATGGTAATTTTTAACGATTATCATTTTCAAAAATGATGATCACTCTATGAAAGTGGTAATTTTCCACAGAATGACTTGGAACAATGCGATTTTAGAAATTTAAATGATATTTTGTAAAATATAAGGAACAGCAGCTCCAACTTTCCTGATACAATTTCATACTTTAGTCAATGATTGTTAATAGCACCAACAATTGCTCCAAGTTATTCTTGCTCCTTCTGAAATTTCAGAATCAATCGTCATATATTTATAAAAATCTGTGAATCGTCTCGCGACGAAAGTTAATTGTAAATTCGAAATGACGACTGACAAAAGAAGCCTGCTAGAGAGCTAGTGAGGAATCGGTTGCGCAACTGTTCCAACTCGTTCTCCCCTGAGCAACGATGCAAGCGTCAACGCAAGCGTGTCGTTGAAAAAGACGTCGCGGGTGGAAAGGAGGATTGCGAATTCGAAGGATATCGGGTTCGTACGGTGGAAAGTAAAAAAACTGCCAATGAGCTGTCGGTTTCTCACGACTATACCGTGACGATCTTGCGTCCCGTGTGTGCTCGAGCGAGTGCTGCGATTCTTGTCTGTACGCGAAGTAATAGTTCACGGTTCACACGGGAAAGAAACGATACGTATTACAATGTAACGAAAACTCATGTGACCGAACGCGACTCGGAAAGTTGAGCGATAGAAAGAACCGGGAGGAATGAATCTCCGATGAAAGCGAGTACTCGAAATTTACTCAAATTTTCCTCGGAACAAACGGGACGTGCCTCGCTTTGGAAAATCTTCTGACAGCATTAAAATCACAGAAGGGCTTTCTTGAAAATCAATATTGCTTTTCTACATGTAGAATCACGTTTTCTTAGTTAAAATGGAACAGTTACTTACAGTAGAATTACTTGGCCATAATTCGCAGTAGTTTTTATTGTATACAGAAAATATACCTTATAATTAATAATAAAATAATTGGTTTATTTATTACAGATTCAAAGTATATAGAAATACATAAAAAAAACATATACGTTTAAAGACGAACGCATTCTTGATTATAAACCCCTCAGTGTTAAACAATCAAAGTTTCTGATAATTTTAAACACTTGAAGGATTACACAACCAAATGAACGCAGCCATACGTGTCAGTAGATCGCGAAACGTCTTAATCAGACAGAAGCGCCGGAAGAACAAATTCGCTCGTCACGTGACGCGATGATTAATCCGAGTATATCG
Organism: Tetragonula carbonaria; assembly: GCA_032399595.1. Classification (NCBI taxonomy): domain Eukaryota; kingdom Metazoa; phylum Arthropoda; class Insecta; order Hymenoptera; family Apidae; genus Tetragonula; species Tetragonula carbonaria. Next base: position 5,869,497 of record JAUCRC010000003.1, read on the forward strand.
AAAGAAGATCTATTTAAACGTGGAGATCTTTCGAAACTGGAGGTCTCCCTCCAGAAGAGGCTGAATATCTGGAATCGGATTAAGTTAACGCTGAGTGACAATCTCGGGTAATAACTGCGGCGGAAATTGAGTAACTATGCAAATTTCTCCTTTCCTATCCTTCTCTCCCTCTGTCTGTCTGTCTGTCTGTCGGTCTGTCTCTTTCCTTTCTCATGGAAAAGCTTTCGCAGATCCTGTAGGTCAGTTAAATCGTAATAACCGCGAAACCAACAGGTCGAGCGGAAATGCGGTAAGTAACGCTGCAATTAAACTTCTATTTAATCAACACGGCAACGCCAAAAGGCTGTAAGCTAGGTTTACTTTATTTTATTTATGTATTACGTACAATGTAATAACGCTTTTATTATTCTGACGACTGTCGGGATTATTATTATATATATGGTATTATATGTATGGTAAGTATTATGTAGAATTGCAAGTTACACATTGTGTATATCAGTGTAGAGCTGCTAGACAAAAACATCATTTCCTTCGGGCAAGTTCAATTTTTCAGGAAAGCCAATTAAAATCAAAGAGAATGTCAAGAGTGTGTACGTATTCTTTTCAAACGAAAAGATATAGCGTTCAATCGCGAAGACAGAGCGCAAGTATCTCCGTTACTGGCAAAAAATATCACAACTACAAATTGAATTACGCACGTCGCAATTAAACGTATTTTCTAACGTTCTTCTAACGTTCGTTTTGTTTTCGTGTCCATAAATTTTTATATCCGAATTAAAAACAGTAGAAAATTTAATGTACTACTGCAATAAATATGCAATAGTGTACAAATATTTCTTCTAGTTATCATATGTATTTACGAACACTGCGTTAACACTAGAACTACCACACCAGTCAAAATGACTGGTTTTACAATTTTATTTTAAAGTTTCTATTTCATGTTACAATTTTTTTCCTCACAATGATGCAATGACTTTTACAGCGATAACTAAAGAAGTAATATAATGAATTTTATTTTATTTTTATTTATTAGAAATCAAAATAATTTTGGTAGAAATAACCTCGTCTTAACTGTCGGTAGTTCTAGTGTTAAACTGATTCTCTTTCTTTAACCCATTGACTGCCAGGCAAATTTAAAGCGTCTTGCCCTGGGAGCGAAAATTTTATTTTAAAGAAAACATGAAATTCTCCAAAATATAATAATACTAAGTTACAGATTTAGTATTGAAATGGCATTTACAGTAATTTTTATTGAAAAATAAATATATAATTAATATATATATATATATATATAAAATATTTAATATGTTATGACCGAATAGTCTAAGTTATTATTTTTATAATAAAAAGTGATATTAAATATGTTTTATACATGTTATTATACTATGTTACTATATTATGTTAAATATATACTATGTTAAAATTTTATTATATTTTAAATATATACTATGTTAAATTTTTATTCATCCTTTCTAATAACTCCTAACTCAACTGGCAATAAAAATATTCCCTGAACAATTGTAATCAATCTAAACTTGTAGCGCAAACTACGAGATATCCCGTACAGTTTTGGTACATACGCTTACGACGAGATATCTCGTAGTTGGCAGTCAATGGGTTAAAGCCTTCTACCCTTCCTCTGAATAAACCAAGCTCCTAACTCAACGCCTCCAACATCCAAATCCATCCAGAAACGAAATTAGAACCAGGAGCTATTGTTACCCTCGCCGAGGGATGATCTCGTCAAACCCTTCGACGTCGCAAAGCGTCCAATCGTCGCAGAGACGAGAATTCAGTCGCGATGCACGACGCTGTTGGCGACTAGCCGCGGCGGCTTTGACGTCGAGTGCGTATTATACGAGCTTTTTTCGGTGGCTAGTACGCGCGAGGCTGGCAATTTAAAAGCGCACGCCGGGCAGAGCTTTCGAGATTTTAACGCGACTGACGACCCCTCGCGGGTTGATTCTGATTAATCCCCGGATCGATGCCACTTTGCGACTACGCTCGTAATCGCTTTCAGAGGCTGGTTCCTCGATTGTCCGCCATTTTAGTACGCGCGTCCTCTTCTTTGCCCATTTCGCGCTACGTTTCAAGTAGGTTGTTACATATTATAATGAGGAAAGGTCGAAATTTACAGTTAAACGTTCTACATCTGTATGTAGATGTTGCGCTTTATTTACTCTTTGCGTGATGCAGATTTCGCGTTACAAATCTCTTCCACTCTTTTGCAATGATCACATTCACCCTTTTGCAAATTGAATTCATTACCTGCGAGTGGCTCAAAAGTGAAATAATACACTTTACTATATCTACTGTTTCTACTACATAGTTTCCATTATTATTATTTTCTATATTTTCTTTGTTATTTCTACTACATTTTCTATTATTTCGCCATATTTTCCAACGGTCAATTCCATTGAGGAAATTCTTTTCAAAAATTAAACTCTGTGCAAGGAATATTGAGGTTGAGGTCTTTCATGCCATGAACATTTAGTGAATGTTATTAATTATTCTGTTGCAACTCCTACAGATTGTCATAATTATTATTATTATTATTATTATTATTATTATTATTATTATTATTATTATTATTATTATTATTATAATATATATATATATATAACTACCTAACGGCAGATGAATCTATGTTCATACACTTTTAATGTTAAATAAATAATTATGTTATTTCTCGTTTAAATACCATTATATAGAATTTTTGTTTCGGAATAGTAACTTTACGTCGAATTGCCATTTGTTACAATGGCTTAAGAAAACAAATTTGTAAAAAAAAAAAACCTGATTTGCAAAGGGGTGAATTTGATCTATGAAAGAAAGTGAATTTGATTTGCAAAAAGATGAATATGATCTGCGTAGAAAGATAATTTGGAGTGCAAAATCTGTACATGTTATATTACACTTTAATTTTTGATATCGTAGACACTACAAGATGAAATAAACCAGATTCATTTTAAAAAGTAAGCTTCCTTTCGACCACCTTTTTAGATTCAAGATCATTCAAGATCATTTTCTGGAAACTTTTTAATTTCAATGCTGGAATTTATGACCGAAGTTTAATCCCTCCGAAACGACAACATTAACCTCGATGAATTTAATTCGTTCCCAAACGCTCTTAAACTGAAGTTTAGTACCCAGCAGAACACGATTTAAATACAAAGACTTTAATGTAAAATCAGAAGCGTAAAATCAAAATTTCAAAATCAATTTACATATTAATTACCATGCACTGCATTCGCGTTACAAGCGATTAACTTTCCACTATTCTTACCGAGCTCTTGTATCAAAGATCAACAAAGTAATAAAAGAAATATATTTCTACTGTTTGTATCCTTATTACGACACACGGTACGTAATGGCTGTTTCACACGAGTGGATTCAAATATTTCTCAACTCCATCCATTTATTTTCAAATAAAATAACAGACCAAAGAGAATTACTTAAAAAACAAAAAAAAAAGTAAGATGCTACACTTTATCAATAATGTAAAAATGTAACTTTATCAATAATGTAATAATGTAAAAATGTTTTTCTACGACTTTTTAGCTGTGTAAAACTCAAGTGTAAATCGATAACGTTTATTTAAAAAAGCGAGACACCAGTGACGTTTTTCAACGCTCGATATTGGCCAGGCCGCATGTAACGCAATAGCGGAGCAAAGCCCGGCTTAACCGTTATTAAATACTGTACGGATTACTATATTTTACCAGTCCTGACCATGCACACACTCGATGCATAGCAAACGTAATTTCTGTCCGCGGTAAAAATGCCGGCTAATCACTCGAACTAGTCAAAAGAACAAGAAACTGGCTTGTCGCTTGTCGCTTTCGCGTTCAGTAAATTCTTTCGACCATAGGCGACGGTATTTCGAAATGTTGTTAGATGTATGTAATTGCACGTTGCCTTTCGTTTTGATGAAAACGAAAACGCCCCGTGAAATTACACCTCGCCGAAAGAATATTAACCTTCAGTTAACGAGTCGCTGAGAGTAAGAGAGAAACGAAAATTCCACACGCAATGATGGCTCGCGAAAGAAATGTCACAGAGATCACTTGAGAAAAAGAAGAACGAGTAGAATCAACTTTGCAACGTGTTGTTCCAAGATCTCTGTATATTTTAATAACAAACAGATAAATCGTCGAATAAAACTCTCAAACAGAACCGCAACTTTTCGTATCATTTGATCCCTTTCCTCTCGAAAAATACAAAAAAAAAAAAAAATCCACTACCTATCGCTGTACAAAATTCTTGAAATTTCCAACTATTTCACACCTTTACGAGCCGCTGTGCATACACTTCGGATATTAAATTCAGCTTGTTCCATCGATCCACACCGATCGTCCCTCGCCCACTTCTTTCTCCATCCAACTCTGTTATTTATTTCCTCTACGACCGCTCGATACGTCTGCAACGAGAATACTCGCGCGCCCACCGTTCGAAAACTAAATAGACGAAGCGAAACAGAAATCGAGCGAAGACGTGGAACAGAGAAGGAAAAAACAAGCTGCCGATATTTCAACGAAATCGCGAAAACAGATACGATATTAGGCCAAACTTTCTGCGCGGAAAAACGCGCGGTACGGAACAGGCGGAACACAGGCCCACAGAGTTTTAATAGTCACCGGGGCCGGCGGTTCGTCTGGGTATTTCCGGAGTTTCTCATTGTTCCGAGTATACACGGAGGAACCGAGTACCACCAGATGGCTGGCAGTGCAACCAACCAGTAATCCGTCCGATGTTTCTGCCACGCGAAAACTGGAAATTCGATGTGTATTCCCCCGTCGGCAGCTCTTTTCGGCTGCACGCTGCAGCAAATCTTCCCCTCCTCCGCCTCCAGGATATTTTTGTTCCGGGTCGGGAAACACGAAGCGGCTAGACGCTGCTCTTTTCGACAAATTTCGCCAAATTTCGCCGATACGACGGCCCGGAATTTTAACGCAAAGGCATTTATCAGGGAAAGTTTTTTTCGGGAGGGGAGGTGAGTTTCGAAAGTTTCCTCCGTTATTACCGAGGTCGAGCATAAGTTTTGTTATCACTGTGCACACATTTTGTGCAAAACGAAATAATTTTCAAGCGTGCCGAGAGAGAGAGAGAGAAAAGAAATTATCAAACGTCTCTCGTTCGTACTTGCATTTCTTACCAATTTTATTCAATTAAATTTCTCCTTACGGAAGAATCGAGAATAAATGTCTGCTGCAATAAATATAGTTCGTCGATAACAAAAGAACTAGAATACGAGATTGCAGGGCAATTTTTAAAATAGATAACTGTTTTTATTTCTCTGCGCGTAGCATGAAATTTAAAAACACCCGATCACTTTGCGGCCACCTGGATAAATCTCAAAACAGCTTGTTTCGACTTTTATTTCGCGTAGCAATACAGAATTAAATCCGATGTAAGAATTTGTACAATCGTACGTAACCTTCGAATTAAACGAGAGTTTCTTCTCTTTACCCTCTTTCAGTCATTTCTGAATCTCTCTTTAACCTCTTAGGCACGATGCGTTACTATAGTGGCTTACGCGGATGTCATCTTTCTGAACGACGTGCTCACTCACTCGCCGTTTGAATCAAATGATCGTTTTCATATGTTTCGTTCCACACTTGCCTTCACAACGTTTTATAACAGTGTCAACAATGTACAGACAGAATATACAGTCTCTGTTTTTGATACGCCAGTGTCAGGTATGAATTGTTGCTTTTCAATTAAATAAATAAAAGCGTTACGAAATTGTATCATATGTTCAAAGAACGATGTAAGACGAAAATCGCGCTATGAGTGTCAAGATTGTGACTTAGGTCTATGTGTCGTACCCTGCTTGAAAATATATCATATATCAATTGTATTATTAATTATTAAAGTAAATTGTTAAAGTAAAAGTACGTGTATCATATCTTTAAGAAAAATTATAATTTAATCATCAAAAACTTCATTTTTCCAATGTACTCGTGTAGAGAACAGCATTGTCCGTCAAACATTGCAGTGCTGTATCGTTTACTTGTAATTCGCGTTGAACTCTGCCGTACAGAGAAACAACCTCGCGCAAAATTTTCAGCCGTGCCTAAGAAGTTCATATCGCACGACATTTTCTACTGAAACAACATGAAAATAACAGTAGCACAAACGAGGATAAATTTCAAAGTAGCCTCTTCATCCTCTTCTCTTCTTCCGTCTCGCACGATCCACGATAACAACATCGCGGCGACAAATGTCACCAGAAGAGAAACTAGGTGAACTTTCACGGGTGCAAGGCTCGCTAAGATTCGATCGAGTCGAGTTCCCGCGCATCTCCCGCGAACGCGAAGGTCGAAAAAAATCGGAAGCCGTTGCGGGCATCCGCCTAATTGCGTTAGACTGCCGTAACCACCGGTGTCGTTTCTAAGTAGCTGCAGGCGTTTTAAGGTTTTCTCTCGGTAACGTCGTCTTCGTCGTCTTCGTCATCTCTGGACGTTTCAAATCCACGATACTTTCTCCCCTCATGCTGCTCTCTTCTACTCGCCAAACGTTCGCTACCCTTTCCTGCTTTCAATTTTTTCTGTTCTTCGACGCACGTAACGTCGGATTAGCATCGAACCTTCATTTCCCTCGTTCTTTTTTTCGAATCTTTTTACGTCGATTAAAAGAAAATTCCACGAAACGCGAACCTCGAGCATTGAAACTTCGTATAGAAATGCTTCTGCAATTGGATTGCTTTCTGGAATAAACGACACGAATTTCAGTATAAGAAGATGATTATTGTCGAGTATAAACGAGTATATATATATATATACATTTTTGTTTAAATACTTTTGTGATCTCTATTCAAGATATACACTTTTATCATACACGCTGATCGCCAGGATACATAATATTTTTCGTTACGAATGATTATAGTTTGAAACGTGATAGAATGTTTCGTTTCTCCGAATCAGTTAACGTCCATTCAATTTCAGATATACGAAATTGATCAACTTCTATTCACTACCTCTTACTAATAAACAAGAGTAGTATACGGAGAAAGCTCTATTATTTTTTTCTCCAACGATTGAATTGTTCTCGCGCTATTGGAAACTTTTCAGTCCACGAAATTTATCTGATTTCATTCCATCAGTCTCTCTTTGATTTTTGATTTTAATTCCTCGGCCATCGCGTTAACTATCTTTCACATTGGTTATACAAACTTCACTGATATATATAATGACCACAATTATACCTCCGTAGGAGTGTCAATGAAATTTCAAAGCAATTATATTCGCAGAAAGTTTCGCGAATAGAATACTCGTGATACTTTCACGATCCTACGTGACGGGTACAAACAATGAAAGTGTTCAACAGATTAATCACACTTGCTCCAATTCGTACGCGGCGACGTACATTTCCTGATCTATAGACGAGACAAAGAGTTATACACGTTGCCAGCGATTGCCACGCTCAATTGACTCCGTCGCGTCGATATCAAACACTTAAGATAAATACGACCGAGTGCCTCAGCCCGTCGTCAGACATCGCCCCGGTTTCCTCGATGTAATCAACCGCGTCGATTTCCGCGTGATTCACGAGACGTCCGCTCGATCGACGTTTCCAACGACCGCGTCGTCTCTCACCACACATCGATACCGGCTCAAGTCGGAATTTTGCATACGTTCCACCCTTCCAGAGAGCCACCTTTCTCACCGTGGAGAACTTTAACCTCTTGATCGCCAAAGTTTTTTAAAGACCGCTCATTTCGCACGCGAATTTTGTTTCTTGCCTTTTTCTCGAAGCAGCTTTCGAATATATCCAAAATCAAGGAAGAATATATATATATATTTTTAGATTTTTTTAGTGTTAGAAAATGATTCTAAATGTCACTGTTAAGACTCGAAATTAATTTCGCTTTTATTTAGTAAGGTACAGGGATGGCGCGCACGGCGATCAAGTGGTTAACGAATATTTTGATAAATATACGAACAATTTCTGGTAAAAAGTGCTCTGTCTCTCTGTCATAAATTAATATCGCTGCGAAGCAAACAGGACTTTTGTCCCGGTTAACCTGTTAATAAACGACTCGTTTGCCAATGAGAAATTTCAAACACGACCACAGAGTTTAAAAAAAGTCGACAGAGAGAGAGAGAGAGAGAGATCGATTTTAATTTTTTAGTTGCGGTCCTTTTGCGCGCGAAACGTGATATAATTTACTTGTAACCGCTTGAAAAGGAACTTTGCACGAAAGTCAAACTTCGAGATATTTCGTAATTAACGAAAGAGTTGACTCACTCTCTCTGATATAAAATAACATCCGAGATGTTTCGATATCTCGATCTGAAATCGGCTAGAGAGAAAGTGAGTTGCGTCGCGGCAAATAAATAAACGCACGATCTACACGAAAACACAGAGTTCAATGTCCAAAAGTTGAAATGTAACATCGCGTAAAAATACGCGAAATCGAAGAAACTATATTAGATCTGGTCGATTCAAGCAAATTTGCAAATTTTTCATACCGTAATACATTGAAGGAGTATACTCAAATAATGTCGTTTTTTTTTTTCAAATTCAATAAACATAGTGACAATAATTTAACTCGATCTGTCCACCTGCTTAATAGCGAAATAAATAATACAGACTGAGAAAGTGGAGAACTCATGCACGTCAAGGAAATTTCAACACGCGGAGAGATCGATACAATGGAGGGGATAGTAATCAGAAAAGTAGGGGCAAGGGCCGCCAATTAGCCACTTCTGATTTAACTCATTATAACATAACCTATATCATAGTTAAATATATTAGACATTTAGTTTGATTATTGTTAAATTTTGAAAAATGGAAAAGCAAAGTATGGATAAATACAATATTAGACGAAATTTGATGCTTCATGAGTTTCGGAAGTATAACAATGGCACTAATGGCCATTAATGCTGTTTATCCTGGTGCCTTGGATACTAGGTTTAAAAAATTCAAGGAACGGTGACTTTGATCTTTTCGACGGTATAAAATCTGGAAGACCTGTTTCTCTTTACTTCGAAATCACTCTTGTTTTGCAAAAAGACTTTTTATAGAGATATTTTTGTCAGATAAATGAGCGAAGGTTGTCAACAACGATGGAGATTATATTAAATTAGAGATTATATTAGAAAACTGTATTAACTCTGAAATAAAATAAAATTTTGTACAGTATCAAAAAACGATATAACTTGAATGAATAACCCTAATATGTTAATAATTGAAACGTCTCTCGCATTTTTTTCAGGACGTCAAACAAATGCAAGAGCTTCTTGCAAAGGCGCGTAAATAGTCAGGACACATCGTTCGAACACGTCCAACCTGTCGATAGACAAAAACGTGTCGCTCGATAACTCGAAAACGAGCTCGGCTGCTCGACTGGTATTTCCGAATACGCGATTTTCAGCCAGCAATGTTATTTATGACGACGGATTTTCGATCTATGATATACGTAAAATGTTGGCTGCTGGCTGGTTTTCGACTGGATCTCCGCTACACGTGACCGAACTGAATGATTTAGGGAGCGATGCAATTAGACTTTCAATTTATGCACGAAACGTGAACGTGAACATGAACGTGAACTTTTCTCTTTTAATCGAATTTTTCTAATATCTACTGAAATGACGATCGTCTCGGACAAATTCTAAATGGTGAAAAATTAACATGGTCTTGCGCGACGCCTTTCTTGAGGTTCTCCGTAAATCTTTAAATTTTATACAATACGTGATTTATTCATTACAACGAGGACAATGTGGATAATTTAAATTGATATGAACTTTATAAAAAAAAAAATTAATTGATCATTGATGTAAATATGATCTTCACTATGCGTTCATTTCTGGCAAAAATGCATTTTTATTAAATAAATACCAATCTTCCGAAGGTTGGAAGAAAAGTTGTACATCGACAAAAAATTAGCGGAACTTCTTTAACTCTACGACCTTTACGACCAACGATATCTACATTTAGAGGCACTAAAAAACTTATTTCAACGTCAGAATTCCCTACGGTACCGACGAGAGACTTTACAGCCCGTTAGCAGGCGCCTAATGGCGCCCAAAGTATCGAAATGTCCCTGGTCGAAATGTAGGTCGACAAAATGAGAAGTTTTTCGTCAGCACGCGAAACTACATTCCCTGGAGGAAAAAAAATTCGTTAAAATTCCTTTGATTAAGCTTGCCGACCGAGAGACTCGGGCTTCAATCAGAATTTTCAACGGCTTGTGGTGGATCAACGATCGGGCAGGAAGTACCGATACAATCCACTCGTGACTCGTATCTTTTGCCCGTCGTGTGCACTTCCTCGAATTCCCTATAACTCCATGGAAATTCGCGATTCATGACAAAAATATTATTACGAACTTCTCTGATAATAACCAGATTATGGATTTTTGTGTATTTTTGGAAAATTCGCAGATGCGAGAAATATTTGAATACGTATGACGTTCAGTAGATAAGTTAGCTTTCTTCAACACTAGAACATTACCGGCGATTAATGCACAAAATTTATATCAGTAAAAAGATAAGAAAATGTTATTCATTCCACGAGAAATCATTTAAATCTTTAAAAGGGCACTGGTTTCGCGTCCATATAAAATATCAAAACGAAAATTATAAGTTGGTTATCTTTGGTAGAGTTCCCGTGTTGATTGTTCTTCAATGAAAGTAATTTAATTTTCTTCGATTTAATTAACTTTCACCGTCTTCATAAAAACTATAAAGCTGCGCAGATATTCGCAGCAGTATTCTATCAGCAGTCTGATATTTACTAGCAATCGTCACAATCAACAAGCAGAAAGCGAAAATCAAATTGCATTTATACGGGTGTTCGCTGTTCACCGTTTGCAACAGCGATCAAACGCGCGTCTCATTGTCGAGAATTAATTACACGTGGTGACAAAAGTCAAAATTACTTTATGGCACGCCGAGATCCCGCGCGTTTATAGAAGTTCACCGCCCACGGCCGGTTCACAAGAGTGTGTGTATCTTAGAATACAAGTTGAACGAGCGAGAAAGCAGTTTTCGAGGCACGCTGCGATTTTCGCGAGGTAAACGCACCGCGGATCTTCAAACATTAACCAGCTAAATTGTAAAGCAACGAAACGGCGTTCAGACAAATACAAATAGCACGGTGAGTTTAATTCTCAGCGCAAGGAGATACGCAACGGCTAATTGTAATAAATTCATAGAGCATTTCCCACCGTACTCACGTTAACTCTTATGTATACGCGAGCGAAACACGTACATCACGAAGTGAATGTAAATTTAGAACTTTAACAAATGTGTGTCAAATTTATATTGTCGTTTAAAGGGAGTCCGTCGTTTAATGCGAACTTCCCGGAGATAAATTGAATTTATAAAATCTGTCAATTGGCTCGAGCGACGAAGTTTTTTTTTTTTTTTTTTTTTTTAAGTGGAAAAATAGAAATAAATATTCTAAATATGTAATATATAAAATGGCATTCTGTAATGATTTATAATTAAATTAAGCTTCATCGTTCCCTAAAAAAAAATATATATCTTTACGTCAAGAGATGAATTTAACAAAAATATATATTACGTTAAATTTAGAAAGGAGATAAATTTAAGAAATATATATATATATATATATATATATATATATATATATATAAAGAAATACAAAATAATCCGAATACACTGAATCGCGCGTATACATACATACATACATACATACATACATACATACATACATACATACATATATATATATATATATATTCGCGGATTCTCGATTCGGGAGAACACATTTTCGTCAAATTGACACCCGACAAATCGGTAGAAATCAATTTCGCGGAAAATCACCGATTCAGCAGCGGTCTCGCGTTGATCGACATAACAGAAAGAAATAAGAAGTCGCCTCCACGGAAAACGGCTCTTGGCGACGCGGCCTTCCGTAATATCTTCCTTTCATCTTATATGCATAATCGATCGTATTTCCCCCCACGCGAATATGAAAAGTTACCTGATGAAATCGCGATGGAATTTATATCTGGAAGTTATATTTGAAATTTATATTCCCAGCTATCCGACACCGTCTATACTTCCTCAACTTTCGTCAATTTCTTAAAATACTGTGTTGTTGCAGTGCTATTACGCTACAGTTGCTATCAATGTTAAGAAAAGGAAATGATTAAATGCAATTTAAATAGCATCAAGGCACGCATTTGTTATCACCAAAAAAAAAAAAAAACAAACATCCTATATAAGCTTCACCTTCTGAAAGTTAATTCCAAAATTCTGAAATCACGAAAGCAAAACACCACGCAATGGGAATAACAAGTAGGGATTCATAATATACAAGGTACAACGAACATTGTTTTGGAACTAATCTGCGAGCATAACGTAATAGTCGGCAACCAACGAGGATTACAAATCTCTTACTTAGTTAAATGGATACTTCATATGTAATACACGTATTACAAGTGACATAAAGAGGTACCAGAGAAACGAGTTAATTCTGATATCTTTGAGTTAAATATCGTAGATAATAACGTGATGGCAACGTAAGTGGCGATCATTTAACACGATATCGCTTCTTCCTCCCTGCATTAGCTTCGTCAACTCGAATCAAACCATCACTCACAGACGAGCTTTCAATTCAAAGTTGTTCTAAGAATAACAGACAACAAGGTGTTATCATTGAACCGTCAATGAGTCGGATTCGAATTTTACAAGACGAGAAGAAGTCGGCCTGATCGTAACGGTCGTAACTGATACACGATTGATTTCAGAGGAAGGTCAGGGGAACAGGCGCACAACAGCCAGGTATAATTAATAACTTCAGCTCCGATCGAAGTGGAAACGAGAAAAAAGCGACGAAACAGAAGGGGAGAACTGACAGCCAGGAGGTATTAATGATGAGTGGTATTGGTGAAAAAGAGCAAGGAAACAGCCGTCGACTGGAACGAGAATCGCTGCGGTTTAAATGTCTCTCGGAGCGAGCGTTGGATTACGACGATCGTTCTTACAACTTCGACAGCCTACTATCGCGTTACCAACTTCTGAGAACGTAGACAGCACGACAAGGCGATCTTTTTCTCCTTTTTCTCTTTTTTCTTTTTTTTTCTCCCGACCTTCTCTCCTTGAAAGAGCGAGCCTGCAATTTCCTTCGCGACACGATAATGAGCAAATCGTACCTGTCGTATAAAAACCAACTCCAAAGAGCCAGCAGAACAATAAAAAAGAAAAAATAAACAAAGACACGCATAGGTGTGTGCGTACACTCCAGTTTATTCGTTCGAAGGTGCATTTAATAAATATCCACGTCTAACCACGTAGATTGTATCAATTTGAAGAAAAAAAGGAAAAAAAAGATGAAATTAGAACAAGAATAAATAATATCGATCTACTGAAATATTGTGTTTGTACGCAAAGGGGAACGCACCTAACTCTCTCAGTAGTATACAACCGTATAAACACAGACCAGACGCGGCAGAAGCAGACATAGGTATGTGATCATCGTTTGTTCAAGATGTTAACTGTTGGTGCTTCTCTGCTTTGCTCTCTACTCTCGTTAAACATTAGTATCTTTCCCTACTTGTTTTTAGTAGTTTATAGCCGTGCCTGTGCAGCCAAGCATGGTAGAAACGGACGCGCACAGCTGTGCGAGCTGTTTACTTCGAAAGTGGTATAAGTCACTTTGTTCTCAAATCGAGATATTTATAGGTATAGTTTTTGCGTCTTAACGTGCCTAGAAAAGTTGCCAACTTTCGAGAAGATTTACTTGGCTTCATTATCTCGGATAAACTTGCGTTTCTCTCAGTATAAAATAATTTCACGCGGACGTTAACAGATCGCCATTTTCTTTTTCTTTTTTATATTATTGCAGAGTGACTTGCGCCATTTTCGAAGTAAACGGCTCTGTAAATGGCTAATTCGTTCGTTGCTGTTCTCCTGCCCTTCACTTTCAAGAAGAGAATTACATTTCCAACAAAAAAAAAATAAAAAAAAAACTTGTCGCTAAGAGATCCGAGAAACCCTTCGTATTAAAACCAGACCAACAAAATCCATTCTTCCGACTACTCAACGAAGAACAAACAACGCTCGTTAGATCAACCTCTGCGAATCTCATTTCTACTGGAATTTACGCAGTCAGGTGGAGAGGCGCAAGTTTCAGCGAATCAGACGCGACGGCATTGAAAAAAGAAAAAAAAAAAAGAAAAAAAACGCGCGCGCCCGCGAGACGCCACTTTGACGCGGAGGATCGTTGCGCGATTTTTTTCATTCGTCTCTCTCTCTCTTTCTCTCTCTCCGTCTTCTTTCTGTCTCTGTGCACACGCGGGTTGCCATGCACCAGTGGCGAACAATCGAGCGCGGTCCGACGCAAGCAAGCACAGCTCTCAGTGTGTTTTTCCCGTTCTCCCCCGGTTTCTCGCTCCACCTTTTGCCCGTTGCTCGGCGAGAATAACGCGACCACGTGACGTCGCGAGCGCAGAGCCAGGTGATGGTGCTCGAAAGCACAGCGAAGCTTTGCGCGGAATGTGGGTCAACCGAGGCGCGGTGCGTGCGCCTCTCCGCCCCCGAGAATCAGGAAAACCCACCCCTTTCCCTCTCGACGAAACTGCTTTGGTATATTTTTCCGACGAGTTTTCCATCTCTCGCTCTCTCTCTCTTTCTCTCTTCTCTCGCAGAAACGGAGAACGCGCGATTTCAATGCGGGTTTAACTAGGAACACTTGTCGCAGAGAACGATTTTCCACGCGCGTTTTTCTCAGCTTGCCTGGGAACTCGGCCCCTCTTCGACTCGATCCTTGTTTCACGGGACCGTGAGCGCGGAAGAGAGTTGCAAACGATTTCAAAGATTTAATTCCTTAAGGCAACTTGGGCGTGATTGAAATCGCGAGGCGAGTTTTCGTTTCTCTCCCGGCAGAGTCGCGCTAAGTATCGGACAGAGAGAGCCTCCCGGTGGTGTCCAACGGAGAGTCTTGGAATTGTTTTATAATTTTTTTGTGATAGTGAGACACGTACGATCGACTGATAGTACGGTGACACGTATAAATAGATAATATATATGTGAATATATTCTTTGGCACACGGCACTGCATCAACGCCAAACTGAATTATCCAGAAGATTTATCTCACGCAGATTACACGCAGATTTATCCTGTTGAGGAGCAAACAGCTCCACCTTAAGATATGAAGTTAAGATATGAAGGATATGAAGTTCAAGAATTAATTAAGCGCAGGCGATCCAAGTACTTTCCCTTCCACGAATCCACTTTCACCCTTCCAAGAATCCGCGGTAACGAAAATCTCTAAACACGATCTCTCTGGATACATTCCAAGCTTCGCGTTCACTCGCGCGATTTATTAACGAAACTGGCAAACACTTGAGAGCACGCTCGTGCAAATACGCGGAGCGTGTAATGGTCGGATAATTCGAAACGCAGAGCGCGCACACAGCCGTCGATGAACAGCCCGGCCTGGTAAATCAGGAAAATTGACGATGTGTAGAATAACGAGCGGAGGCGAAATTCGACATTCGCAGCTAGGCTGTTTTAATTTCACGATATGGAGGCTCGACGCGGCAAAAAAAAAAAAGAAAAAAGAAAAAAAAAAGAAGAAGAAGATAAACACGTCAAGCAGCATCGCACGATACGCGAATCGGCTGATAGAGCAAATCCCCTGATAGCACGGCGAATGATGCGTCTGTCCTGGTACGTGGCTGTGCAACTTGTTCTGCGTCACGAGTCTCAAGGAGAGACAGAGTTTCGCGGAATAATAAAGAGAGAGGCGGGTACAATGCGGGGATTGGAGAGGAACTCGCAAAACAGAGACTCGCGAGTCCTCGACAAAGAGGGGCCGTGGTCGTGGGAATGACTAACGAATCGCGGTTACGTGCACAATTTTAATACCATTAATATCCCCACGATAGCTGGTCGAGCCGCTAACGAGATCGACGTCGGCTGGAAAACGCGGCCGACGCGTTAATTTTCTTGAAATAACGTCGGATCCGCGGCGCGTAAATGAAAGAGAAATTGAGAAACGAGCCGGGGCCGGAGATGGAAATGAGAAAAATATGGTGAGAGATGAACGTAATAAAAGTAAGAAAGAAGGAGAGAAAGAGAGAGAGAGAGAACAATCGATGTAGGGGGAGAAAAAAATGAGGAATCTTCCAGAAACTCGAGGTCAGACGCTCGTTAATTGCAGTTAATTAGCTCGTTGACGTGAATTGTGCATAATGAAGAAGAGACGCTATTGCGCAAGCTGGCAGAAACGAATTGAGGTCATCGGTGCATGTTCTCGATGCATATTCACGGGAGAAGAGAGGCACTGCAAGTTTGATATTTTGGTATTAATGGCGGAGTCAACGAGGCGGGTAATTCTGTTACACGCGTGTACACACACGGAGTAAGGATAAACGATACTTGCATGGTACACGCGACTGTGATGAAAATGCAACGAGTGGTAAAACGAGGTAGCCGGCTATTTATACCTCCGCGTAATAACGATTAATTCTCACCTGCGATTTCTTGATTGTTGGTACTGCAAATTGAGAAATTCTGCTTTACCCACTGCTACTAAGTCGCACGAATCAGTTACCTATTGTGAGTAACGGTAGAGTTACCTACGTTGGGCAATATCGATCATAATGCAGAATAATGCAGGGAATTTCCTTACCGATTTACCGACATCGCACAATTGATTTCCAATGAACGCTCGATTTCCACGTGAATGTGTACATAATCTTCGAAGAGTATATCTCGATATAATTCTGTTTCAACGATAATTCTTCTCCAATATCTTCTCACAAAGGATAAAAAGATAATCTCTCGACAAGTAAAGTACGTCTTCTAAAGCATCACTTCCTTTTTCCCACGCAATCTTTACTCGCTCCGACTCAATAGACCAGAGAGATCTCTTCCCTTTTATCTCGATTTACTTCAGCAATTTCCACCGAGCTTTTAATCTTCGCCTGGACGCAAACGCCGCGATAAAGGCAGTACGAAAGGGCATAATGTACGACGTAAAGAGACGAACGCGAGTCGTGTAACGACGTGGGCGAACCGTCTCGCCCCCGCAGTTCAAACAACACAGTTCCAAGATGAAGGAGAGAAAGAACAAAAAGAAAAAGAAAAAGAAGAAGCTCTTTCTTCGTACATCTTCTCTTCATCCTTCGATTCACTTTGCGCGACACAAGGCATAGAAACGAGACGGATACACATTCATTCGCTGGCTCGCGTGTAGATCGAGTTTAGTCTGTCTATCGCGTGTTGGAACGAAACAAGAAGTTGGAATAAATTGGGAAGGTTCCCTTGGGAGAGAGACGAACACGCCTCGTCATCAAGCACGTGCTGGTCCGTTTCGCAAACCGGTTCTCGATTCACCACTCGACCCAACGTCGGTGGTTTCTATCCTCCGCGCCGGGTTCACGATCGATCCTTGACGAATTATCGTCGCCGGGCCGACTGCCTTCGCACAGAAAAACGATATTACGAGCGAAACATCGAGTATACATCCAGTCCGCGGTAACTCTTCTTTTTCTTTTTTTTTTTTTCATCAAGAATTATATAACGAGCGGCACACGATAGCCACGTTTCTGTGCCGAGCGAAATACATACGCCGAGCTGTTACGCTGATCAAAGCGTCCTTTTCATTCGCAGAGGATCCGTGAAACGATCCCATACGAGTGTTAACACGACGTTGCAGGATGCTTTTTTCAATTAGAACGCGCAAAGCGAGAGATTACAGTGCAGTTGGAGCGCGTTTGCGCGATTCGATACGTCCGAGAGGAGCGTAAGTTGCGCGAAAAATAAGTCTTACTCTTTACGAACAAATCTCGCGACAACTCGCGATTCGATCGTAGGCCAACGACGTCGAAATGGGTCGAGTTTCAAGCGCGAGTTTATAATTATCGGTTGCACTGAAAGGGCTCATTGTTACGGTCCAATTAAGGTCGGACGTTAGTCTTCGCCTGTTTTCGGCTAATTCATCAGCGACGGGAATATATTACGTTCGCCATATTAACGCGTGTATAACGAATCATTTACCCGTACACTCAAGAACGAATTCTCCTTTCTCCAAACTTTTCTTTGCTACTCTGACGCAATCTTGTGAAACACACACTCTGCGTTATAGGGAGCAGCCAGATAATCGACAATCAACGAACACAGAGAAACCACCCTTGGTTAATCCATTATTCTTTCATCTACTTCGCGATGATCTTTTCAATAATATCGTTCCTCTGCTCAAAATCTATATTCAACGCATTAGCATGCACGCTAGATCAGACGTACGAGTAAAAAAATTACAAATCGCGCGCTTTCGCACGATATGTGTTTAACAATAAACACATTGATACAACGACTGGACATTGCAGCACCGAGATTTTTTAACACTAGAACTATACTACACCTGTCAAAATGACTGGTTTTACAATTTTATTTTAAAATTTCCATTTCACGTTACAATTTTTTTCCCCGTAATGACAGTGATAACTAAAGAAATAATATAATGAATTTTATTTTATTCTTATTTATTAGAAATCAAAATAATTTTGGTTGAAATAACTTCGTCTTAACTGTCGGTAGTTCTAGTGTCAAACACATCGTACTTGCCTATTTACGGTTTAAGAGTAAATCTATTACGAATTAATTAATTAATCTTACATATGCTGACGTATGCAATGAACATAAATTTTAGTACTGCTCTTTACCATATTACATTCTCAACTCCAACTCGAAAGAACAAACTTCGACGCTGAAAATTGCTGAAAGTTCGTATCACAGTCGAACACGGTTGGCAATAGTGCGCCAATAGTAGGTGGAGAACAATTGAATACACGGAGGCTTTCGCGTAAACGGCCGTGAAAGCCTCGTTAAAAAGAAGTTTCCTATTTTTCGCGTAAGAGAGGAGTCACACAACGAGGTGAATACGAGAGTGACTCTCGATTCTCTTTACAACGAAAAATCAAACGAACGCCCTCGTTTCGCTCGCTGTATTCAAGTGATAGAAAGATCTTTAAAAAAAAGGGGGGGGGGATTGATCTATATATCGAAGGATTAAATTCACATTCGCGCGATTTCTAATGGATTTTTGATACCGAGACGTTCAACGGTGTGTTCTCAGCCGATTTTCCAGTAACCTGAAACGCTTGCAGTTTTACTTACGTTGTATTACACAAAGTACTATCGATCCGACAACACATCCACACGCACGTGTGCACCTATGCAACGCATCGTGTGTATGTGCGAGGACACGCACACGAGGCAGAGTCCACGATCTATCCAATTAGAGCAATTTAAGCAATTAGAGAGAGAGAGAGAGAGAGAGAGAGAGAGAGAAAGAAGCAAAACAGGTTGAACCCTCGTGATTTTCCCACAATTTCCGACCACGAAACGCGTAGGTTTTCGAGAACCAAATTCGAGAACGAGCTGCTTGCTCTGCACCGTGTAACACTCTCTCATCCGGTTTTGTGAAAAATCCGGCCGTTGAAAACGCGAAAATATCCGGCAGTCCGAGAGAGAGAGTACGAATTACCCAGTGGCCGGTAGTAATTTCAGCAACTTCGCGGAATTGACATTTGAATTCTTTCTCCGCGAGCTGTTCGCGAGCCCAACGAACCAACACGCTCTGCCTCGCATTAACCGTATCGTTGGTTAGTTTGTCCCGTTATAAAGAGAGAGAGAGAGAGAGAGAGAGAGAGAGGAGACCTTTCGTTTTATTTCTGTTTCATTTCTTTCTTTTTTTTTTTTCTTTTTTTTGGTGGTTCGACGAACGTGAGATTGAAAGAGATCCGCGAATTGTTCTCAAATTTAAGATTCAATTTCTCATCCTCGATCATTCATCTCTCGAATGGTAGAAATATTCATGCGTAATCTCGGCGGATCTCAGAAAACGAGAAGAATCACTTACTAATTTCTGAGATCGCGAAGAGCGTACATCTCTGCGGGGTAAGGAAATTTCAATAATGTCATCGACAAAAATAATGTAGACGTACCAGCCAATAGAATCTAGAAAAAAAGCGACGTAGACAGCAGCAAAGAGCCGCTGCTTCCGTCGGCTTCGGAATTCATCGAAATCGTGTCCTACAGTGAAGAGGCACCGGGGGAGGCTAATGAAATTTCCGAGGAGCGCGAACGATTCGCGAAAACGATTCGGGAGGTCGTCGAAGGCCGAGCGCAGCGTGAATTCCCGAGGAATTTCAACGAGACGAGGCGTTGAGTCGGAGGAAAAAGCGACTCGAGGGAAATTGCTCGATCGCGAATTGTGAATCCGCGAGGCGAGGCGAGGTGAAACCGCGCCACTTGGGTTCGCGGGCAAATTCCGCGTAAATCGTTAGCGCACGGACAGAAGAAGAAGCCACGATGGAGAAAAAGCGTGGAACGCGGCGAAACTCGTTCTCGAGCACAGCACGCAGAGCCCAGAGAAAGAAACGGTTCGCTCTCCACGCGTCCTCCAGGTTGTCAGAAATGTTACCCACGACGTGATAGCACGCGCTATACAGTTCCAGACCCGATTTCTCTTTGAAAAGGCAAGAGCAGATTCTGTGAATATTTCGCGAGACGCGGCCGAGACGATTAAACGTGCGACGCGCGCGCATATAGTAGTAGAAATCGATGGAACCTACGTAGAATTGGAAGATCAAGGTTAACCACGCATTGAAGGCAGCTTTGCGACTGTTGGAAGCAGTGAGTCTTGGCGAACAGGAAGAGAGGCCGGTACAACGTCCTGGCAGGCTGCCGAGTGGCTTTCGCAACGTCGAGTGATTTATTCGAGTGCATTTTCGGCTAGCGAGTTAATGACTAAAGATAATGACTGGAGATCGGTGAAAATGAACTGTTCAAATACCGAGGATTATTGAATTATCTTCGCGTGTTGAGGCAAATTTTCATTCGCAAAATGTAGACCTCTTCGTCTTATTTAAGATTGTTCCCTTTTTAGGAAAAATAAATCCAAATATATATATATATATATATATATATATATATATATATAAATCATCAATACACAAATCATCAAATTTATTGTCATTTGATAATAAATATCGTTATCGTTAAAAATGCGGATCTGTGCAAAATGTCCGATATATCTATTCGTTTCTTAGAATTGAATTACCTAAAAAGTTACAGTTTCGAAGGAAACTGCTCAAACTAAAATTATCCCCGTAAATCACGCGGAACAGTTTCGAAATTCCTAAGAGCGATTCGAGATCAAAAGAAGTCGCGAGGACAGAATATAATGGTACGGTTATTACATCGAACGGTGAGTCACATCGTTCGTCGCTCATTGCGAATGCATCGAGGATTCGCAACGATGAATAATAACTATTACAGTGGTGCACATTACATGCGAGCGGCATTCGAAATCAGAATTTTTTTCGCGGCGCTAAACGGGACTGGAGTTACTTATGAGATACCTAGGTAAACAAAAATTATTCTGGTATATCTCTGGTGAGATAGTTGAAACCACGTATCTACTCGTTATTATTCAGATGTTGTTTTATTTTAAAAATCGCAATATAATTTTTATTTTCGTGAATTTCGTGAGTAACAAAACAACGAAGTGATCACTTTATATATACTAACGAGTCTATATTTTCCAGTAAAATAGGGCTCGTCCACGATATCCCCAGTTGTGGAGAATACTCTTTCCAGATGTTGCTGGTATGAATGATTATTTTTTTAGCAAATCTTACTAATATATTGGATACATTTGGATATATCTTTGCTCCGTCATTCTGGTAAATATGTCCGTCA
Source organism: Tetragonula carbonaria (assembly GCA_032399595.1). NCBI lineage: Eukaryota > Metazoa > Arthropoda > Insecta > Hymenoptera > Apidae > Tetragonula > Tetragonula carbonaria. The sequence continues at coordinate 5,891,187 of JAUCRC010000003.1, forward strand.
CAAAAACAGAAATTGCTCGAACCATCCGGATAAAATTATATCGAGCATCCGGGTATTCGACGAGTCGAGTAGTAATATAACTCTAGCCTCAATTATGTATCTCGTAAGATACCCGTAATTTTGTTCTACCCCGGGTGTATCTCATGGTATATCTACCCGGATCTCCGAGTCTCTCTCTCTCTCTCTCTCTCTCACACACACACACACACACACACGGCTAAAGATGCTAGCGCTGGTCGAGACACATCGAGTCTCGAGACGATCGAGAGTTCCTCGTCATTTAGCACCACTGTACATTGTTCTCGGCGAGTCTCGAGTAAGTCGAGTGTACAAATACGGTGAGACTTCTGGAACGAGTTATCGAGACGCTCGTTATCGAGGTGTAAATAATAGACAAACGGAAGAATTAATCGGCATTTTACGTACTTTTCTAAAAACGAGTTGAATAATCCTGTCGCAAGGACGTACGTCAGCAGGCTAGAAAAACAATAGCAGAAAATCAAGGGAGATTTTACAAATCGAGAACGAGGACCTCGTTTTCGAGAATAATTGAAACACGAAAATTGCTATGATATATGGACTCGGAGCTTCACTCAGAGATGAAAAGATTTGGAAAAAATCATACGAAGTGGAAACGTTGCGAACGGCAAAATATTGGAAATCTTTGCTTCCTGTGCTCATCTACGTCTCGTGTTCGACCGTTCTACATATAGAAATTACTTCAATCCCCGACAGAGTAGGAGGTTATTCTGCATGGGAAAATATCAGAAAATCCGATTTCAAAATCTAACAAATACACGCGCACGTGTCTGACTAGTTCTTGATTCAAACACCTCGTCTCGAATCCACTTTCCCAAGAATAATAAAGTATCCGAGGGAATTTTCACACAATCTCCCTCTCTCCCTCTCTCTCTCTCTCTCTCTCTCTCTCTCTCTCTCTCTCAGTTCGTACGACAATTTTTGGAGACACGCATTCCACCACGACCAAACGAAACGCCGCTTTATTTCCTTCATTTCGTGAAATCACGAGAAATTCGCCGACATTCGAGAGAATCTTACGTATTATCCAACGAGTACGACGGAGAAAAGGTATTGATCCGGCGGGAGTTGGGTCGCCTCGCCCAATTTCTGATCTATAAATCAGATTACTACACGTCGTGGCACGCACCACGTAATTTGGCAACCGCTCGGCGAACTATTCGCTATTAACCGAGGCCGAAATTAACCGCGAACTCGCTCGGCTCTCTCTTCGGGGACTCTCGCGAACTCGAGGAGGAGACTCTCGAAAAGCTGAATTTTATTCGACATCGCGTCCTTATCCACGTCGTGCAAACATTTTTCATCCGCGAGTTTCAATCCAGATTTCTGGAGAGTAGGAAGAAGAAAAAAATATACTCGTCTAGTCGCGAGACTCTCGAGTAGTTTGTTAGTAACGTTAGTCGAATGAAATTCTTCGTCTTCTGTTTTCTTAAGCATTCTACAAGCAGAACTTCAGAATTTAGAAGCAGAGCTTCTCGTTTGCACGAGGCGAGCAACGTTTGTCGAGACGGAATTTTAATTAGCGTTCGAACGGAACGAATACCGATCGATCGAATCCATTTATATAACTATGAAAACTACGGTGGATATTGTTGATCTGCTGGAAGAGTGACGTAACTAGGAAAAGTAAACTTTCCAGGAAATTGTACTCGAACGATGAACGATTAACGAAACGAAATTTCTGCTATATCGTCTCGAGTATCAGGGGATACTTTCAGATCGCGTACACTGCTCGTTTATAAAATTGTTCGAAACAGTTCCTCTCGTCGTATAGTTTCGATTTCTTCTATCCAAGAGAACGGTGCACTTGCGGACGTCTAAAAAATTAATGACCAGTTTCCAAGAACGGTTTATCTACCAACGGAAAACAATCCATATAAACGGAATTCGACTCCGATCCGTTAAAATATCTTCGAGCAATTTTAGATGCTGCAAAATCTCGATTCTGTGACAACTAGTCGTTCGAGAATAATTTTGTCGATGGTTGCAAAGAGAATTCGCTGAATTCTGGCGCATTCCGGAATTTTATATACACCGGCTGGTTCGAGTTAAGTCGACCGAACTAGTCGCGCGCGACCAATCACCGATCGGTATTTCCCAGCGAGAGAGAGAGAGAGCACTTCTAAATCCCAACAGTCGTCGTTAACGCTATCGACTATCGATAGCTAGAATGCATGTCACGCCGAGAGTCGTAATTAAATAGTCGTTAAGCTCATCGAATTATTCGTTCGAACGACCGAGTAAATTACTACCTTTGAAGTCGCGCGAGAACCGTGACACTCAAAGAGCACCCTCGGCACTCGAGGCCTCGTGGATCGTCCACGTCGTGAAACACGACACGATCCTGGCTGATTGATAACGCCATACAATGGAAGAAGTCTCTGTGTCGATCGCGAGAAACCACCGTGCCATTAACAGCGAGTACGAAATGTCATAGAGGCCACGACATACAGTGGAACCTCTGTCCGACTATGCGCGATTCTATCGTCGATTCGAACGTCGCTGAGAGAGAGGAAAAAAAAAAGGAAAAAAAGAAGATTCGCCAGTTGAATTGAGAAGAATTCTCCACAGAGACCCGATCGGCGGTCTCCATTTACCGGTGGTGTTTTTTCTATCGATAATGCTCGATTCTCGCGGAGGTATTTATCAAATATAGCGTTGAATAAACCGTGACAGCGGCGGTGATCGACGGCTGAAAGAGGTCGAGGCTTTCGAGAATTTCATTAGATCGACAGCCCGACCGGAAGGACTCGTGGGACGCGTGCCGTTATTGACAATTCGGCCTCTAGTGTCGCGCCGAGAGCAATGCGATCGATTTCTCGAGATCGGCGAGATTCAATTGTACGATTCTCGGGGATGGAAATTTGCACGAGAGAACACGCACCAGAAGCGACCGTCAATTATTATATACCGCGCTATAAATGAAAGAGCAGGCTATAAATCGACGATCATTTGCTAAATGTTAAATTCGGGCAAACACTTTGCTGAGAGTTGACACTTCCTCGGCGGGATGCTTGAAATGACAGTGTAAAGGCCCCCCATAGATGTTGAATCACTGATGCAAGCACCACTGAGAAGCAAGGAATCACTGATGCAAGAATAGACTTCTAGCATTAGTTGGACAATGAAAGTCCGTGATAATAAACCTAACATTACTATCACTAATACTGGAGCTGGAAGACGATCCGACATTTTAAAACACTTGTTTCAACTGAAGAATCGGTAGAGTGGAGGCAAGCTGATTCTGAAACATCATCTGATGTTTCATGAAACCTAGGAGTTGATGCATGCATCGCAGCATGTTTCAACGTCTATGGGGGCCTTAAGAAACGTGTACTACTCGTTTGAACTGTCATTCATAGAAGTTCGATAATTGCACGATTCTGTTACTTTAATACTGTAAATCGAATTTATCGATATGATTTTACGCTTTCGTTTCTTACAAATGGTGAAAACATAAACATAGATAAAATCTGTTTAATTTCGATTATCATTTAGATCAGAATGTTTACACGTAGATTATTTTGATACGGTTGTTCTAGTTTGAACAGATATTTTCATCTCTTTACTTCTACTAATATTTTTGTTAACCATATGTGACGCCCGCCGTAAAACTGTTGAAATTCAGAATTATCGATATAAAAATATCCACATAATTATTGGTACTTCTTGGAGTAAAACTGCTTATTAATGAAACAATTCAAGACAGTGATTTGGTCAGCTTCGAAAGAACAATGTATCGTATGTGTCGTAAGCGAGTTAAGTCCCTATTTTTTTAATACTGCGAAAATTGGACTTTGGTGCAATACTTTATAATAAATTAAGAACAGAATTTATTGTAAGGAAATGAAATAATGTTATAAATCAACGATAAGGTAGTTTATTTTATTTTATTTTCTTGCAAAAATTGACTTTTATTTTTTATTGGCATAAAACAACATGTAGAATTACCTATTAAATTGGCAAATGAACCAATAAAAATATAATTAGTATTTGCACTATTGTTTCTACAATAAACTCATTCTCTCAATTTTGGACTCGACAATTGTCAATCGAGGAGCTCACATGCATGTACATCAACGAAATACTTCGAAACAATAATGAGAAAAGTATTCTTCAAATCCCGTATCTGAACTTACAACTCTGCATGATGTATACATTGATAACGAAACACTTTGTCAAAGTTTGTTAAATTAATAACGAACGTTGTGAGCATCCACTCACGCGAACCTCTTAAAACAGTTTCTTCAAATATTTCCAGCGATCTAGTAACTCGTATTACTATCCAAACATTACTCGCACGCGCGATAAACTTGATTAGAATTCCATCGCGATGAAGTGTCAACCAAGTGGTGTTCAATCTCGACGATGTTCCATACATCGAATCGCGCCCAAACGAATTGAAAGTAAGAGATTATTAAAGAAAATATACCGATACGTAATAGACTCTCGATAGGATATTTACTGATATTTGATTTATCCTTTTCTTCGTAAAAAAAAAAAAAAGAAAACATGCTAGTTTTAACGAATACAATGATTTAAAGTTGGTGATACGTACAAGTTTTTTTTTTCAAACAATTTCATTACACAACCAAACAATTTAAATTTTATATCTCTTGTGACAGTTATGATATATATCTCTTTTTAATTCTTGGAACACGTTGACGTGTATTTTTCGCAGTGAACTTTGTCCCTGTGCGCTCATCTATGAATATTCTAATTTGCACTGTCATCTATGAATATTCTAATTTGATTACTCCGTGGCGCAAAAATAAACTGAATAATATGACAGAAAAAGAAAGCGTCAAAGCGTTTTTTTTTTTTTTCTGACAGACTTATTGCTTAGACAGCGTCGTTTCCGTGTAATTTTTAACACAGTGTGAAATTTTAAATAATTAGGAATGCTACAGCTGACGAAAGCCAGCTTCTGGCTTCCAACAAAGCTCTCTGTAACGTGTTGTACGATCATATTATCGTATTTACTTCACTTCTGCCGAAATTCTTTTAAATACCGAAGGTTGATCTCTCATTTCTCAGATTAAAATAAAATAATTTTGTTTTACTGTACACGCTGTTAACAGTTACATTCTGATATTGGACTTACTGTTAGACCTAAATTATCTAGTCGAACAATACTTTTTCGTCATCAAATTCCATTTACATAATGAATCACTTTCTTAACTCTTTGCCTTAAGTCAATTGTCCCTTCTGAGAGAACATCGTGCAATACTTCAATCTAACCAACAGTTCCTCTTTTTATAATTCGCTGATAATTATAACGAACGTATACATATTTGGTATAATGTCTGAACAGACGTCTAGAATGAAAGATACAATAACGATGTACGAACAAGAAAATTTCAGAAGAAATTTCTGAACATTCGAGTCAACTTATTGGAATGATTCGCATAATTCGGAATTCACAGATCCACATAAACCAGACTTCTTACTGCTTCTTACGAAAATTTAAAAAAAACGATGGAGGATTTTTTTTTTTCAGAAAATGAAACTATATACCATTAACTTTTGTACATTGTACTTTTGGTACACTATACTTGTTCCCGCAATGCACGCTAATGACGATATATCACATGTTGGAAAGATAGACATCAACAAAATTTCGTGTTGAACACCATTCGAACGATTATTTCTAACACTGTGAGTTAAAATTCGAGTATCTAGTCCAAGGTATAACGTGTTAAAAAAAGAACAACGAGAATGCCGTACAATACAACGTTCGTCCATTTTCAGCAAATATCCTGACCTAGCCAGCCAATGTGTGCAACGGCGATCGCATATACCGCATATATCGTAATTTTCGAGCGATCGAGAGGTTCGTCGGGTTTCTCCGTCGAATCGATCATTTCGGTACCGCGCCTTGTTAATTTCAACAAAAGATTCGCACACGTAACGCAAGATTGTGTAACGAGATAGGTGTTCAAGGACAGCGAAACGAATTCATCGATCACTTGGTGCGTCATTAGGGCACGCGCGAGTTTCCGGCTCGCGAGATCGACAGGGGGGCAGAGATCGATCCGTCAATACAAGGGCGTGGCCCAAAACGCTGGATACGTTCATTAACGTCGTTAGCCACGAATTCGGCTCGCGTTATTATCGCGTTATTTCGCGGCCCTTACGCGCGTTGTAAAAGAACCGATCAATGAATCGGGTGCGAAGCAACCCGAGGCTTGTCACGTTTGACGAAAGAAAAAATTTTTAGTAAAAAAAAATTTGACGAACCTTCGATTCGTTCTTCTCGCAACGAACGAGACAGATACGGATAACCTTCGCGATGTCGTGGAAAAGCGTCGTCGGATCGTTCGAAAGCGTACTCACCTGTAACAGAAGAAAAAAGACTGGTTACTAATCGGTTCTAACAAGCGAGAAGGATTTGAAAATAATGGATTTCTTTTATAATGTAAAACTCAAGATTCCAGTTCATCCGTTTGAATGTACAGTTTTCACAAACAAATATTAGAGAAGAAAATTTGTTAACACTTACATGGAGAAACATATAGAAAATACGAAAAAATAACAATATATTTTTAAATATATTGTTTAAACAAAAGATTTTCTTGCAAAATGGTATACACCATTAAATTCTTCGTTTAAAAAAAAAACATTAATTTCATCGATTTATACAAAAACGGTATCTTAGATGATTTCCGAGATATTTGACAAAATATGTTTCGCATCCTCAAGAGTAATTTTCACTTCTCCGTCATCGACGATTGCCGATAAAAAAAAAAAAAAAATACGGGTCAAATATTTTTTTAAAAAACTACATTTATGCCAAATTTCATCAAAATCATATACAGGCTGAAAAAGTTAGATTGAAGAACCCAGACGAACAATGAGATGCTTAATTCTTTTACTCAGAAACAAGTAACACGTTGAGTTGTGAATTCAACGTGTTACTTGTCCTTATTTCGGAGTAAAAGAATTAAGAATAAATTATCAAGCGTTTAGTGGTACAATTAGCGATATTAAGACGAATATTTTAAACGACTGTATCTTTAAGATAATATTGTATTAGACAATAAGAATTCAGACCAATTTTATAGAAAACGAATACATGCATATAAATTACACACAGCGTGAAAGGGGATTATTAAAATGCAATTATTAATCCACTTGACCCTCGTATGGCAACCAACATGTTAAATGATTCTCAGTGATCAGTAGTGACATATAGACAAAAAAAAAAAGTATTTTATAAAAGGCAGGTATTAAAAACGCGACTGTGAAAATCAAGAATCAAACACCACCATCAATTCAGGATCATAAATCGTGCTTAATAAAGGAAACGTCAATCATCGTTCGATATCGAGCAAACGGAATCTGAATAACTCGATCACCCAAGGATTTGGAAAATCACCGTTCGACCGTTTTTAACACACAATGGCGACTCCACGCGGTCCTGGGAAATATTTTTAATCGACTGGCGTTCTGTTCCGGCTCATTGGCGCTTTTATTATCAGATTTCATATGAGAAATACAATCTTCCAGTGATTTCGAGAGGAAGACAGGTATCTGGGTCAGCCGGCAATTTTGCTTCATCGCGTTCGCGCTTCAAACGGGATAGAGAGAGAGAGAGAGAGAGAGAGAGAGAGAGAGAGAGGACCAACTCGCACGAAATATCGTGCATCACGTCTCGCTCGACTTAGCCGCGAAGACGTTCTATAATCAATTATGCATCGAACGCGCATCGGCGCGAGGCACGACATCGATATCTCGAGTCTCGACAAAGGTGACAAGGATTATTCGTTGTCACGAATGATGTCGATGGGGGAAAAACGTTGTATGTATCGAGCTACGGTTTCTTCACTGCGGACATTATTAGCCGTTGTGAAAAGTGCCATCGAAGGTCGAGCGCACTTTCGTGTTCTTCCTCCCGCCTGTATTGCCCCGCCCACGGCAATGATATTGTCGTGTGCAAAATTAATTCAATTAGCTAACTGTGTAATGGACTTGTTCACTGCTCGGCAACTTTCGAATGTAGGTGGCACCGACAATATAATGCGGCCGCGAATATCGAATCAACGCGGTTCAGCCTATTTCTCGAAGGACAAAAACGCTCGAGTCCATTTTCATTCCCCCCCCCCCCCGCGATAAATCAATTTCTACGCAATGTGACAACAAGCGAAGGATTAATAGGCAGGCTCGCTACTTGTTAATCTACAATTAATTATATAGAATAATTAATTGTATAAATAAATAATTGTCATAATTAAATGTATTTTGATTCACGATGAAGAGCGTAATTGATAACCAAGAACGATGGAAAATCGTCGATAATTTGGATTGTTATAACTTTGTGAAAGAGAATTATATGTAACAAACCACTTGGTCTCATTTTGAAGCGCAAGGCCATTTTCTCCAAAAATGATTTTATATCGTTTAAGAGGTGGAATACTTTTTTTCCCTCGAGAATTGTCAAAATTCAAACGTCTCTAAAAACGTATTGAAAAAGAAACTTTTTTCTTCGTCATCCGGAAAACTGAAATCTCCTCTTAAAACCTACTGTACGATTTCTCTTTCGCCATTTTATTGAACATTGAGCATTTTGCGTTCAATATTAGCAAAGACATCAATTTTCAAGACGATGATGGATATGGTCGTGAAAAGAAAATTGTTCAATGTTCTCTTGCAATTTTGAGAGCGAGGAAAGAAGCATCCTCACTTTCCCACTCGTTACACGATGTAAAAAATCATCTTTGAAAAGAACGAATTCAGCGCTATAAAAGTAAAGGTTCTGTTATATGACGACGAAGTTATGTGAAGTTTTCTCTTACAAACTTGTAACAATTTAAATTATCGACCATATTTTTTCATCGTTATTGGATCTTCACCTTTGGCCTACACACTTGTAATGTACCGTGACAAAAAGAATTCATTCGGAAAAAAGAAATCACGCTTCAACAAATTACGGCGCGAGTCTTGACGCTGCAATTTACAACCGTGCTATATCACTTCCGCTTAATATATTCCGTACAGATGAAATTCATCTCGCGATAGCTAGGTAAGTGCAACACACACATACACACGCATACAAAAAAAAAAAAGAAAAGAAAATCGTTGAACGATCGAGCGATCGATCGTAAACGTCAGCTTGACGACCATAATCGACAGTTCGACCTAATTGGTTAATTATCGTACGAGTGACTGGATTAGCGAACGATCGGGCCACGATCAATCGGCCGGGATAAACGACAAAGGACACGGAAATTTCCCCACTAAAGATATATTCTACGTGAAACGCAGTGTGATAACTCGGTAGATTGTGCCCTGCGCTTCCAAGGCTCGAGTTAAGGTCGCATCTTTAATTAAACCAACGGTCGGGCGCAGCTTAAAAATAATTAATGCGATTCTATCTTCAACAGTTTTTTTCTCTTTTCTCTCTCTCTCTCTCTCTTTCTTTTTTTCTCTCTTCCACCTCCTCGAGTCTTCCAATTCATCGTGTGGTGCGAAGTGAGTCGAAGCTGTTTGCACGCCGTGGAGCGAGCAAAGGCGTGGCATCGTGATAACGCGATCCGTAAGAAAACTGATAATCGCTCGCCGATTCGAACGAAAGTCCTCGGGAAACTGTGCAACGACAATTTATCGGCTCAGCGAGCCGTGCGCCTCGACGACTGAATTAATGGACACAATGAGAATAAGCAAACGAGGCGCTGCTGCTATTCGTATTTCACTCGAGACCAACTCTCCAGAACGAAGTTCCGAGGCCTCCGCTCTGGCAAGTAGTAAAATCCTGGCTTAACCAGACTTCGCCAGACGTATTGGCCTGTATTTGTGATCCGAAGCGAAGTTCGTGACGAAAATTCACGGCTGGTGCGGCCGACGTTAATTGCGGCCGAGGATTTGATCGGTCGTCGCGTTCGTATCTCGCTCTGCTTCTGATCCCTTCGCTGATTAAACGTTTGTTGATTTAGATATGAAAATTGAAAGAAAAAGGGAAAAAAAAGAGAGATTCGAATCAAAAAATTCGGGACGACAAGAGCAAACACCGGTGAAATACACTAGGCAAGATAACACGGACTGATATCGCGAGTAATTGCTCGCAGGTACAACGATAAATGCGAAGAGGAACTAACTTCTACGATCAATTTTTCTAATTGGAGTTTATCCGAACCTTCGTGTACCTCCTTTCGCTGATGATGTTTTTTAAATGTAATTTAAACAGCTATTAGAAGATCACAATAATGAAGAAAGGATAATTTACTTAACATGTCGTACCATTTTACTGGCTATTAACAAATATCTGTGAAATAATGACAATACTCGAAACACTCGATTATATTCAATTACAAAGGAAAGAAATTGTAATAAATACATATACAAATACTACGTCGTGTGTATCAGAAATGGTAAAATTCTATGGTTTTTCAGCTTTTCGACGGCTTGAGATTGACTGATTTATTATTAAGAAAAATAACTTAATTCGTATTGGAAATATACAAAAGTAACGAGAAAGTTAAAGCATAAACTTCACTCGTCGTGCAAATTTGGTCACTAACGCAGCACTCATTCTATTAAACAATTCTCAGTCATCGTTCGAAAACTTCGATGACCTGATTAATGGCATTTAATGGTCGAGAATGTTATTCCTGAGAAGAATAAACTCAGCGAGAGGACTAACAATAAGACATATTGTTAGAGCTGGCGTCTTAAAACTGGAGAATCGAATTACCCGAAAGTTATGTTCGTGTAAACCTCGACAACGTACAACATTACCGTGGGGCCATGTGTGCATTCCCTCTGGGAAAGTTCCCGAATTTATTTAAACAAAACACGTTCCGCGCGCAGTTAAACACGAGACATGTCGAATATTTTCTCCCCAAAACTTTCGAAGCCGATAAAAATAGGCGAAGTTTCTTCAATTTTCCATCTGTTCGGGACTTGTTAGAAATTGTTTGATCTACGATCGATCCAGACCACCACCGAAGTATCCTCCGACAGTTTCACAGTGACAGAAGGGACATTACCTTGATAATCATTTGATAATCATTACGGTCTGTTATTCAAATTTGAGTTATCAATAAATCAGCGTGAACAATCGCACATCGAGTAAAAATTGCAAAGAACGAATAACGTGATCTGAAATCTAAACTATTAGAATGCTGGATGGGGACATTTCTCGCTCGCGTTTCGCCAGAAATTGCAAGCCAAAACGATCGTTGTTACGATCTCTTGGCCGGACAAATCGCGAACACCAACTACGATTCTACTCTTGGCCTTTAAATCGACATGATCAAGACGACTCAACAACTACCCACGAAACAAGCATTCGAAATTGAATCGGCAAGAGCGGCGGATCCTTATCACGAACAACGAGAAACAAAATACCCAGAGATATTCTGCGCAAACTTGACTTCTCGGTAAAAAAAAAAGAGAGAGAAAAGAAAAGAAAAACGCGATTATCACGGCATGGCCGCATCCGAATTACGAAAAACAATATCTCTCCGCGTTTTAGTTGGAGCTTTGTGCTGCCGTGCCTCGGCTAACTTCGTTTCGCGTACAGCTCCAGGCTAATAACGAGCCTTTGTTAATCATTATCGTGTTTTCCCTTGTTGCTCGACCAACGATCGAACCCGGGGCCTTGACAACTCGGCGACGAGGCACGGTAACAACGTTTTCGTTATTACGATTACGCATCGGCCGGTTTAACGTTGCTATCCTGGCTAACGTTGCTATGGACGCCGGATAATTTCGTTCATTTGCATCCGGAATGGACAAATCCGCCCACCAGCTTCGGATTCCCATTTGCGATCCAACAATTGAAAATCGTGGACACATACACGGAGGTGTATATCCATTATTCTTCGCGAGTATCGTACAGAGAGTTTGGCCATTAGTCGATTGAAATTTTTAGCTTGGTTGACTGATTAATGGCCAATTAATGGCGATTCATAAAGTTAATCGACGAAAAATCGACGGTCGATCCGATCGAATTTGATTGTAATTTCATTCAACTGCCGGCGATTAATGCATAAATGTATTTCAATTTCAGAGACACTGAAATACAAAAAATACGATGGAGAGCACACGGGCTTTCATTTATATATTTAAATCTTTAAAAACACACTGTTTTATGTCTATAGAATGTTTAGCAAAAGTTATAAATTTTGGTAGTTCTAGTGTTAAATTGAAGGCACAGTTTGAAATTTGAACGAAGAGGCAATTAAAAATGTTTAATAAAACGTACTTCTGATTTTACATCGTCGACCTATGTGTCTGAAATCCTAATTAACTCTGAACTTCAAAATTTATTGAATAAACAAGCATCATCACTCTATATATTATTACAGGATATCTCAAACACTAATCGCGAATTCAAACACAACGCTAATTTCAATAAAATTGAAAGGAACTTGGTCGTCAAAAATTAAAGCATATAAGAAATTTAATCCTAAATCGCAATTGACGATTTAAGAGGGTATTTAATCTTTCATCGCAACTAATTAAAATAGGAATTTAATCGTTATTAACCAGAGTTGGAATGTGGTCGTTAATTGCGACTGAAGATTATTGGAAAAATTTCATCGTTAATAGCGGATTAATTTTTTGCCCAACTCTGGCATCCTACGAGTTTCATTATGGAAAATTAAAAAGCGCAAAGAGTACCGTGATCGTTATAATAATTGACTCTAATTACGCTCTATATCTGTCTTTTTAACTTTGTTTAAAATTAACCGAATCCGCGTAAATATCGATAGTACTGCAAATTAATAGCTAGGAGCGATAGCCACCGATTTAAAGAGTTAATAGCCAATGATTTTAGACAGTACCGTTTGAAACAGCGTTAGCAGTATTGTGTCGATTTGTCTGACTCGTAGTTTAATAGTTTAATAAAAGGATCAAAGTGTCTTAACTAACAAAATAATTTAACATTCTTCAATTACAAACATATACATATATATATAATGTATTATTAATTTAATTAATTATAATATAGAATATGTGTATACATATTTACTACTAGAGCCAGAAAATTATATATGTAAAATTACGCGCGCGCGCGTGTGTGTACACACACACATAGCTGTACCGCGAAGAGTAAAATAGTTGCAGATTCGCTTAGGTAATTTTACATATATAATTTTCTGATTCCAGTAGTACATCCAGTAGTACAGCCTCGAATACTTTACCAAAACGCCGGATGATAATTATTTCGGAGAGCAGAAATGCAACTGCGGAGGAACACGTAACGAAAGATAAGATCGGACAAACGTTTGGAATTTCGATAGAGAAATTACGCTCGCGTGTACGACAACGAGAGTCTGTTTAATCGGAATTCCTTCGGGAATTCTCCCTCCTTCTCGAAAGGCGTGCTTCTAACGCGTCACAGTTGAACGCCTGATTTACAATCGGAAGGAAAAAAGTGAGGAGAGGAGGGGAAATGTAGCCGCGTTTCTCGCGTTTCCACCTTTCTCGCGTTATGTAAGGGGGGAAAGAAAACGGTGGCACGGTCAAAACGGTTATCTGTAATCAAGCACTGGCGCGGCGCGTGGACGTGCATTCGATTGGCATTCAACGATTTCAAGATATCGCTGCGAACATATTCCAACAATTGCATTGCCGGCGAATTTCCACGGAAACGTCGAAAATCGCGGCGTCGGTTGAATACATCGCGCGAATTCTCGCCGCGTGTCACAACGTTCGGATCGGGCAGCACGAGCAACGCGCGAAAAAAATAGAAATCATTACGTCGAGAGCGTGTCGCTGATTGAGAGAAAAAAGAAAAAGAAAAAAGAAAAGAAAAAAACCAGCGCGACGGCGAAATCAAAAGCGTGTTTTTTGTAACGCGCAAAATATGATCGTAACCGAACCACGCTGCTCTCGAAAGTTGCAGCAGCACGCTCGGCTCTCTTGTTGGTTTCACATCTCGCGATACGTATCGAGGCGAGCGTTAACGTTTAATAATTAGCAAAAAGCTGGGTTAGCAGCGTTGCTCGGACAAGTCTCGCATTATTCGGAGAACACCACGTTGCACGACGTCGTTTCCAGCAGAGGAGAGGAGACAGCAGCGTACGCAAAAATTACAAAAATTACAAGAATTACTGGCTGTCGTCCTGCTTAACACTAAACGTACCAAGCGGGGTCAAATGACCCATTTTCAAAATTTACTTTAAAATCGTACATTCATTGTTATTTCTTTCGCTAATCTGACTTTCTGTAAATTCTTATATTATCTGATTATTCGATTTCTCGCTTTCTGTTTTTCTCTTAGCTTATTTCTTACTGAGAAAAATTCTTTGCATACCTTATGTACCGCGAGGGTTCATTCGACCCCTTACGAAATTTACGTATTTTTCTGACAATTTATAAATCAAAACCAATAGAAAAAGTTACGATACTAAGACAAGACATAAATGCGTCAAAACCAAAAACAATGGGAAACGAACACCCGAAACAATTAGTTATTATAATAAGACTAAATTTGGCGTTGATGTGGTTGACCAAATGGCGCGAAAACACAGCGTCAAATCCAAGTGCAATAGACGGCCTGTGCACGTATTCTTCAATATCCTGGATTTAGCTGGAATCAATGCATGGATACTCTATCGGGGAACAACTGGAATAAAGATATCAAGAACAGCGTTTCCTGTTACAATTAGTAGATGAACTAGTCACAGAGTATCACGAATTTCTTGAAGAAGGAAAGAAAAACCTACAATAAGGAACATCAAGCAATATTTCCCAATCACGAAAAAAATGTCAAATAAGATTATACACGGTTAATAAAACCACTCAAAACTTGCATAATTTGCAAAAAATTTGTCTGCAGGCAAATGTATGAAGGAGAAACCAGTCATATGTAAAAAGTGCAATTAATTGATTATTTTTTTTATTTAAATAAAAATATATGTTTGATTATTTGATTAGAAATCAGAAGTTACGTTGCGAATTATTTCCTTTAATAAATTCCGAATTTCCTTCTAAAAATCAACGTTTATTCATAAGGGGTCAAATGATCCCTTATGGTAAGATTGGTATATGTAAAATGCCGGTACGTTTAGTGTTAAATAAGGCCACGAGTTCCTTGGTAGACCACGATTGGAACAGCGACGTTACGATGGAAGCTATTAAAAACTATCAGATTGTCCTGGTACGACAAGTGACTTAACTGTACCATGAGAATCCAAAGAGACCGTCCAATCTCTAGGTTGACGACGTCGTGAACTGTTCTGTGTCGGGAAAAAAAAAAAGAAAAAAGAAAAAAACAAACGGTGTACGTACGTCGAAAGTAGAGCTAATTATGAATCTTGACAGGCGCGGATAGCAACATCGCGGACAAATGTCAGAACGATAACTATAACAGACGGAGAACGGAGTCGACGATGAATACTAACGACAGTGCTCTAACGATGAGCACGACGAGATACGTGTTGATTTTTCACGTACACGGCGTATATATTTGAGAGATTAAATTTTTGTTGGATTTAGAACGTGTTAGATTTTTCTTTTTTTAATTTCATTTGAAACTAAATTTGTGTGGCAACAATTCTTCACTGTTCTATTCTTCTCTACTGCACATCATTTTTTTGTTCTTACAATTTCGGAATTTAATTTATTTTCGGATAAAACAAATTCTTTCGAGCTACTCAATGTCGATATTTTTTCAGTAGAATTTTCTCCGTCGATTCTACGTATACTGAAAGAGAGAGATGAATCGATTTTTCACATCATCTTCTTGCAGGAAATATGCTGCGAATTATTATCAGGAGAATTAAACGGTAATCGCGTAATGAAAGTAAAAATTCACAAAACATGAAATCATTCAATTTGGCTTCTAATTTATTTTTCCTTGGCAGATTAATTATGATCGCCCATGTATAAAATATCAAAGCACATATTTTAATACTCCAAAATCACTCGTTTTCGATTTCGCATTTTTTTTTTTTTTTTTTTTTTTTTTAAGGGATTTAGAGGTAAACTTTTACGTAAGATTCTGCAAAACAGAATAAAACGCGTAGGAGGCTGATCGAAGAGCGGATTCGAGAGATCAAGAAACGCGAAACGCGAAGTGTATACGTCGCGTTAAAAGCGCGACTGCTGCTTTTACGGACCTTGAATAACGCGCACCTTTGTTTTCCGAGTCCTCGGCAACGCGAGGGCAAGGTTTTCATTTTCGAGCGCTCGTTCCGCGACTCTCTGCTCTTTGTTTCGCTGGGTACTTCACCGAAACAAGCTGGCAAAAATCAAAAACTCCGTGTAAACGCAAATTGCTCGCCGAGTCGATTTTGCTGCATCGACCGACACGCACGATTGTCAGCTCTGCCACTCGATACTTTCGAAAAACCGCACAATACCGTGGAGATATATACCGTGTGATAAATCGACAATTGATAACTTTATTTATGACTTTTGTACAAAGAGGATTTCAAATTCCCAGGATTTCTAACAATGATTTCTAACAAAATAATGAACGAAAAGTTACTTTCCTCTTGAATTATATCTTCTCATTCTGTTGTTTTTTCCTTTCTTTCTTTTATTAGCGAGTTTTGTATTGCACTCGTTAAAAGCGAAACAGAGCTATTCAGAACGTATCTTGCATCTAGTATTGACCAGAGCGCGTTCATCAGGGTAATGAAGTAGCCTTGGTTTGACTGCGTTACCTTCATTAAGCGAAAGAGGAATCGATCGAAAAAAGAAAGTTTCTCTTGTTCGTGACAGTGTTGCGCTAAGAAGCTGAACCGCGAGTGTACGTTCCCGGATGAATGGGCCCACTTAACGAGCGCTTCTGACAGAGGAATATCCTCAGCGCGAACAATCACATTTGACACATATTTGCGATCAACGCGCGTTGCGTTTGCAATCGCGCACTGGTTATGTCCTGATGAAAGTTACAAAAACGTTACACGCCTATGAATAGCGCAACAAATGATCGCACGTGCACGAGGAATTCCCTGCCCTGCGGTTTATTTTCACCGCGATCGAAATAAAACCGAGCCGAGTCCGAACTGGAAACAAGCAAGAGAACTGCACGCGCATTGTGAACGCGACTCGAACGACGCTTGTTCCACCGAAGCGACATTCTTGCAATCCTTGAAACGTGTTCGTTCCAGCCGTTTCCGTTCGGACACGGAAACACGTGACGTCCGAACAAATGCAGCTTGATTACGTTTTAAATATTTCGCGCATGACTCGATTGTGAAAAACGCAACAAACGAAACCAGATGAGCCAACCGACCGAGTGAATACTTGAAATATCGAGTGTTTCGCCAAAGGAACTAAGGAGGGCTACGTGTCTAATCAAACTTATCTACTATAATGTCGTGCAATTTGTCCACGAGTGCGTGTTCGTACCGCACGAAAGAAACGAGAGAGAAAGTAACACAACCAGTTCGGAATCGAACCGGAATCCTCCACCCCCATAGATATCCAACCTTTTAGTTTTTCTGGGCCTCAAAAATTTGTCGAGGGCTGCACATACTTTTTTATCAATTCACAACCTATTTATGAATATTAAAACAATTTTTATAATGAACGCGTTCATTAGAGAAATATATTTATTTATTTAACGAGAATACTGAGCTTATCTTTTCAGGTACCAATTCATCAATATCCGGTTTGATAAAGGTAAATTGTGCTTCGTATGTTCGCAAATACAAGCACTCGCCCGAATAGCGCATGTTCGCGAACCGCTGAGTATTTCTCTTTAGGCATGTGTATGTTTATAAAAGTCTAACAAAGCCACTTGGATAAATTTTTCCTCGAGTATGTGTATCTGATTGCAACTCAATACATTCCGTCTGCACATTCAACTGAGAAATGGGGAGTAGGCAAATATGCCAACCGTCTGAAATATTTCTTCGGCTCTTGGAAATTATATCGTAATTAGTCGCTCTAACGGCAAATGAAAAAAAGAAAAGAGGTATAATTATTCGCGGTTAAAATTACTCGAACAACAGAACTCTCATTCAATTATTCCAATTTTGGTTATACAACGCGGGCCGCGTGAATAGGGTTGGACACGCCTTTTGGTTCTCTTGCAAAATGCGTGAACCTCAGACAGTGACCTAGAAGCAAGGGTGGGCAATTGTTTTGGCTCGGAGGCCACTTTGTGGAAGCGGAAGTTAGCGGAGGGCCGCACCTTTTAAAATGATTGCATTCATCAGTCAACTTTGCATCTCAGAAAATGTATAAATTGTACCATGAAGATCAATAAATATAAATTAAATAAAATAGCGGCAGTTTCATTCGATTTGTTTATTGTGCTAATTTCATTTTTCTGTCTCGGCGGGCCGCTATTTGTCCACCCCTGACCCAGAGCATGCAAAGTGGCGAGACTCACATAGCCATACGTTGCCGCGGGGCGCGGTGTGCAGGAGATTGAGGTGCAGGTTGAAGTCGAGACCAGCCAGGTCCTGTCTCAGGTGGGTGCTGTCCATGATCAGGGCTCTTTCAGGCAGCAGGAAGAGATGATCGCTCCCTTCCGCGGGCCCCAGGGTTCGCGGCACGCCGAGCCCGAGAGGCCCAGAGCGGGCTGTCAACATCCTATCGCCACGATCGTCGAGAATCGCGTTGTCGCGCGATGGCGCATCCTCCGACCCGATCCCCGACACGCTGACCGTCGCCGGTTCACTCGCGCTCGTAATCGATCAATCGACCACCACCCCTCTCTCGCTCTCTCACTTTTCCTCTTTCGTCAATCTACAATCGAACTCGCGAACAGTGCTGCCGACAGGTGTGAAAGAACGGTGGTTGATTATCAGAGTATCGAGAGTCGTGTCGAAAACACGCAGGACAGTCACTGGAAATTGGAAAACTGCAAATGCGACAGCAGCCTAATAGCAAACAGGTCCAACAGGTTCCAAACGCAGATCCGTATTACGCGAAAAGAGTCGTTTTTTTCTTCTTCTTTTTTTTTTTCAGCAAACTAGGAGAGCGAGCCGAGTTCACCGGTACAGAGTCCGGTAAATATTTACACGTAGAAACGAGGTGGAATTCGTCGCAGACGAGGAATCGTCGAAGCGAGAAAGCCACGCGGCGCGGCGCGCGCTTATTCCAGCAGCGTTCCTCTCTCCCTGCCGGCGTTCCTCTTCTCTTTCATCGCGTCCGACGCGGGGCTGCTTCACGGTCCAATTAATCCGCCTCTAATTACCGGCCAGCACTTTTGTTGATCGTTAACTACGATCGTCTCGTCTGAGCACCGCGATTCTCCTCGACAGTTCAGACTCGAGATGATTCTCCTTCTCTCTCGGCTCTCCTCTCGATAGTCGCCTCTCTTTCTTTCGCTCGCTCCTCGTCTTCCTCGAGATACACACGACGCTCGTTGTCCAGCGTTGTATCTCGCGATGACGCGCGCGGACCAGCGACGATATCTCTCTCGCGAGTCGGGTCGGGTCAGTCAACCCTAATGCGGAGGAGCGAGGAGGCGGCGAGCGGGACGAGTCGTCCACGCGGGCTGTTACGAATTGACCGCGCCGCTCAGGACGAGTGGCTTCTCTCTCGTTGAATTCGTTTAAAAGGCGGAGTGCTTCGTTAAAGAAAGCGACCAGCGAGAGAGGTTGGGAGGAACCGTGTCACGACCAGTCTCGCGCTCTGCTCCCCCTTTTCAAAGCGGAATTTCAAACGCGTATCGCACGGCCTGGCGTACGTGCATGAACGCGTATACCATTCCTCTCTTCTCGATCTCGTATTCTCCGTGTGTATCGAAACACACAGCGCAGAGGTGTTTGCTAACGAAGACGTCCGCAAACGGAGCACCTTTGTTTGCGTACGCGACAAACCTCTGTGACCGACCGCAAAACGACGGAAATCATCGAACGCAACGAAACACAACACAACACAACTTGTCGCAAGGATACTTTGGTTTATTTGGCGAGCACGTGTGTCTCGCAGACACACTGACGGTGGAACAAAAAAAAAACGCACGAACTATCGCAGCGCGGAATTGTCCCGGCTGGAAAATCGTAAGTGAACTACTTTCCCGTGAAGAACGAGAAATCGAGTTCGATCGACGATCGATGATGGATCGTCACGTTCGAACACGGGGGACAAACACGCAGGCGGGACGACGTGGCTGGCCGTCGTCAAAGTGGACGGAACAGCTGAGCTCTACTGACAGTCAGGAAGCGACTCGTGAGAGGACGCGCGAGTATCGAGCGTAACGCGATCCTTCGCGCGTGGCGGTCAGCGTTCGACTGAACTTGACGCTGCGATGCGGCGCGCTCGTGAAGCCCGCCGAGGGGTGCCGGAAATTGCCGAGAACACCGAGGACGCACCGGTTTGCGCCCGGCAGACACACGGGATTTTTCGTTTCCGACGAGATTAAAAGAGAGGCGTAGAAACGAGAGGCGACCAAAGAAAGATGGCCATCCACGACGGCTCTGCGTAATTTTCACCGATGCTCTTCGCGCCTATACGTAATTCCCTGCGTCCTCTATTCGCAACGCGGAACAGACAGAGAGAAATCGAGAGAGAGAGAGAGAGAGAGAAAATCCGATGCTGAGTGAACGCGATGGAACGCGAAAATGAGAAACGAAGAATTGAGATACGCGTCCGCGATGGAATGGAAAAAGAGAAAAAAAGAGAATGAAAATGAAACAAAAAACGAGAGAGAGATCGTTCGGCAAATGGATTTGAAAAAGGGAAAAGGATCGATCGAGATGCTCCAACAATTGACGACCGGGGGGGGGGGGGAAAGAGAGAGGTTTGATTCTCAGCACAAATGTCCACTGCCTTGTTTGCTTCAATAGGACAATTGCTCGTTGTTATGAAACGAAAGCTTTACTCTCGTCGTATTTCGTCGTGTATATCTGGCCGCTCGCTCGATAAGCTAGAAACACGACGCATTGTTTCGAAGACGTTGTTACCTCGTTTATTCTTGAAAATTCAGACGACAGATGACTTTGGAATTTCGAGTCTTTCCGACTGTGTGTAACGCGACTGTCCAATTTAACAGCACACGCTCGAAGTGTTTTAACGGAATTGTAAGAAAAAAAAAAAAAAAATTATGACGTTTATTCGACGCGCGGATAAATGGCAATTACTTCTGTGTCTAGAATTACAGTTAAACGGTAATTACAACCGTTTATACCGTTTATCGCGATACAACGAACGCGGCCGCGGAAGCGGAGGAAGTGATCTCGCGGTCATTAATGTGCGTTTTAATACGCGCGCGTACGTACATACATACATACATACATACACAGGCACAATCGGGTAAATGCATACATATTTATACCGCGCACAGTCTGAAAATACTGGAAGCTCACTGGCTCGCTAAATAAAAAAAGAGAAAAGGAAAGAGCGCGTTTATAGCAGAATTCGTTTCTAGTGCCAGCTATAATCGTCTACAGCCAGAAAAAGAATCCGTGAATGAATATCTCGAGTGGAACAACAAGTTTTTAACACATTGCACGCGTTGTACGCGTCAGACGTATCGAAATTTTACTAGTTCTGGTGACAGAGCGTAACTATCATGATCGCTACATTAACCCAATCGCATCAAATGACGAGCTGCAGTCGCATGAAGATGCTATGGCATTTAACAATCGTGCTAGTTGCTATGCATATTGCTGAGTTCAAACTTTTAGTATTGTGCATGCAAAATTTTGGACATTTATCTTTACTCGTTGATTTTGTATGATTTTTTCCAAAAATCATGCTCTCATCCCCATCAATCTGATTTCACAGCAATCGGTAGGGTATTTAAATACGATCTCACTGGGTTAAGATCCGTATACGAATCAATCTGTGAAATGAAAATAAAAATTACAAGGTATTTGTTCCACTTTGTTAGCAATTTGCACGAAGCTCGCTTTTATAACCCGGGGGGAGGGGCGAGAGAGGG
Source organism: Tetragonula carbonaria (assembly GCA_032399595.1). Lineage (NCBI taxonomy): Eukaryota > Metazoa > Arthropoda > Insecta > Hymenoptera > Apidae > Tetragonula > Tetragonula carbonaria. The sequence continues at coordinate 5,913,028 of JAUCRC010000003.1, forward strand.
CGTTTCGCAAATCTGCAGGAAACCTGGATCGCAGGTGACATGACCGATGGATGGTTACAATTCTAGGAAGAAATTCTCTTCACAATGAACCGCCATAAACATTCAAAAGAAAGAGAAAATTGAAACCGAGACGGAATTTTAATGGGTGAAATAATGCTACGTCAATTTCGAAAATGGCGGGACAATTGACAAATGGAAACAACTTGACAAAGGTCGGAGATCTTACCTGATCAAGATAAAGTACCAAAAGCGGATGATCTTGCCTATAATTCTAAGGAAATCTTAGGAATAGTTCTTTTTTTCGTCGAGCGTTAGGAAGACATAAACATTCAAAAGAAAGAGAAAATTGAAACGGAGACGGAATTTTAATGAGTGAAATAATGCTACGTCAATTTCTAAAATGGCGGGACAGTTGACAAACGGAACAACGTGACAAAGGTCGGAGATCTTACCTGATCAAGGTAAGGTACCAAAAGCGGATTATCTTACCTATAATTCTAAGGAAATCTTAGGAATAGTTCTTTTCTTCGTCGAGCGTTAGGAAGACATGGGTACTTGACACATTAACGTACAATGACTCGGGCAGGTGCTTAAGCATTGATTATGCACTGACCCCTGAAGTATACAGTTGACATGTCAAATTTCTTAAGGTTCCTAAGGAACCAAATATCATAAAGTTCTTACTGATTATACTCTCGTATAAATCATCGTGCAAAATCCAAGACCGGAATACGAATGTTCGACAGCTGCCAGGTATGTGAAACTCGGGACTCGCTCCGAAAAGTTAGTTCCGGGAAAACCGGGTACGGAGATAGCGAGCGGCGAATTAATCGAACAAAACCGCAAGTAAGTCAACATATTTCACGTATTTCGAAATTCACTCAGGCGTGTCTCTTTAATGCTGTTACCTGAGAATAGTTAACTCGACGCATCGATCAAAATTACGCTGCAAGTATCGAGCTCGAGAGATGAAATCTCGTTACCTGCAAAATGAAGAAAGTAGAAAAAAAAGGGATTTCGTTGCTCAACCACGCCGAATTGTCAGCCAAAGTGAAACTGAAATGACTCCGAGATCAAATTCGGGCAATGGATATACCGAGCGAACGAAGCGCGCGTGTCAGCGTCTGATCTCTGGAGAGATTCTCAACGATATAGAAAAAGAAAGCAAGAAAGGCAAGAGCTTCGACCGAGAGAGAGAAGTTAAACCGCCGGAGTGCTTCGCGACCGAGCTCCAAGTTCCATCGATCGTATACTGTTACCCGCGCGGCGGAGGAGCTTCTTTTTGCGGCTTGATCTTCCGCGTGCGTGCTTCGTGTACGAAGTCGCCAGAAATGGCGATCGATGCCCCTTTTATGGCGACTAATACGCCAGGTCCGGCAGCCTGGCTCGTCTGATAGAAGAAGCTCGTCTCTCGTACACGGCGCGATCGAACCAGTCGCACGAGCTGTCGACAGCCCGACGATTGACAGAGATCTTCTTCTTCTTCTTGCTTACGGTATCTTGTCACGCTGCACGGTATAAGACGAGTCACCGCTTCGAACGGTGACAGATCGGAACAGATCGCTCCTGAAAGAGCTTTCCGGAGAGCTTTGAATCGGAGTTCGTTTGATACGGATGATCGATCGTGAATGGAATATTAGACTGGTCATCTCACACACGCGTGAGAATCTATTAACGTTGCTGTCCTTCAAACGTCATTCGATGATCTTTCTACGAACCTAACGATGATCGAGGAGTCTTTGAATAGCCTTCGGGTGTTCACAATGCCTAGCGTCTTGATGACGCTACATTTTCGAACGGAGCAACGCAACGCAGCCGTGAAATCCTTCGTGATTTTCGCAACGATCTCCGATAACCTTAGATAATCTTCGAAAGAGAAACGTTTGGAAAAACGTCTGGTAAAACGAAATAATAATACATAATTCCAAAGTGATTGGAGTTGAAAACAGCGTGTGAAGTGTTCTTGGAATTTACGTGTATTTATGTACGTCGATTTCTTCTAACAGATAAATTCATAGAAAAAGATATTACGTTGGCCAAAAAAAAAAATTAACTGCGTTTAAACTGCAAATTCAGTCTGTAATCTGATAGCTGATTGTTCAAGCTTGTTTTAGAGAAAGAAAATCCACCGTCTCGTTAACAATTGTTCGTTTGTAGCATCGACTTCAAAAGAAAAAATCGAAAATCAAAAAGGAACATTTTGCTGTACCGTCATCGTTTGCTATACCGCGGAAGAAAACGCTGTACAAATTGTCCAACGTGTACAACGAAGAAGCCTTAACAAAACTACAGAATCAATGTAGAAATTTATTAAATTTCATTGCTGATGAGGATTATCAAATCGTTCTTGGAATCTATTCTTTCGTCGAACAACTTCATTTTCATCGCGCGAAGTCACGAAGTTGCCTGATGAAAATGGCAAAAGGTAATCCAACAAAACGATCGATATATTTTTGTTTCACGCCAAAAAATTCGTCTTTCATTTGCACAAACAAAGAAAAAGACGCAATTAACAAAGTGAACCTCGCAGGAAACGAAATCGATCGGTTCTTTGGCGAGGAACTGAGCGGCTCGCGCAATAACTCGAACAATCCGAATAATATTCGCCGACAAACGAAAGCTGCGCACTGCATGGAAAAGTGGTTCGGTTGCATGGACGAAGCGCGTTCGGTTGGATCATCGCTAAATCGGCACGCCACGCGAGTCCCCGTTATTCCGCAGTCCGCGTGTATGATATTGTTCGAGCATTGCGATGCTCGATACGCGCGCGATCGGCCAGAAAAGGGACGCGGAGGACGTGACGGCAATCGGCGAGACCTCGAGCCAAAAGTAGATTCGTGTACCGTTTGGATTAGTTACCATCATTTTTACGAGCGTCCATCTGGCGCGAAGATCTACACCGGGCTCTCTTCTCAACACTGGCCATGCATCGTCGTCTCGATCGTTCGTTAAAAAAGGGAAAAAAAATCGTCGTTAAAAAAAAAAATTCTCTTCCGCATCAGAAGGAGGATTTATACGATTTATATTGCGTCACGTAGACACGACTTTCTCTTCTAGCGACGGTCGTTTAGCATCCAAACCGATTATTTACAGCTACGAGCGTTTTAACGCGAACGTTTGTTTTCTACGGCCGTGGATGTGTCATAATCGCGTTTCCAACTACGTCCGCTTTCCACCGCGGATTTCGCGATCCTCTGCACGCGCGCACACTCTCGCTCGGAGGTATTTATAAACCAAACAGGAGACGTCAGAAGGATTTCACAAATGATTCGAATCGAAAATTCTATCGATCGACAGTTTTAAATTAACATGTTGATTTGGCAGCGTTGTCGCCCATATCTGAGTCAAGTTTCCATTGGGCGATGATCGTATTTTTTAAATTTCAAAGCAAGAAATATTCAGTAGATAGTAGGAAAAGTATTTAATAGATAATACTTAGGAGAAAAATTAATTTTTAATAGCGAATCATTTTCAAACTAAGCAAATTAAACTCGACATCAAATGATGATATAACAATAACGTAGTGAATTTTTGAGTTATTTTGTAGTAGTCATAACCCACGTTATTTACATAAAAATACATAATATTGTAATATAGTTGTCTGCGACTGATATTGAAAAAAAGCATTATTATAACTCGTTTCGAATTCTTTAAATTTCAAAAAAAAAAAAATGTGTAAGAACTTCTAATTTTGACAAGCTAACACTGAAAGTACATACACAAACTAAACTCGTAAACCGAACAAAAAGAATGAAACACAAAAGCATAAGAAAAAAGAATAGAAAAAACAATAGGATTCGTGGCCCCGCAAAAAAACTTATTCTTTGGTTTGCGATCGACGTGAAACTGTCACTGTATCAAATGACTTTTTCATTCGATATTCCGAGTCTGTATTTTGCATGGATATGTGATTCTGAGTGATCCAATTATCGGAGGGAAACTCCATTTGCCTGAACCCGACGAAGGTTCAACAAACATTTCACACGACACGGGCACACAACAGAAATCCACGTTAACCAAAATTCTCGTTGAGACGAGAAATTTGAGTGAGATCGGCGAGGAAGCATAATGACGATGCATAATTACGAAACGCGAGAGCGGACGTAGCAATACCTTGGAAACGTCGCAACCTCGGATCCTCCTCCCCGCGACTCTGTGGCAATCAACGTTCGTTCGAGTCAGAACGAAGCGGCTGTTGATAATCGAGCTTGCCTAGCAATTATCTCGCGTCTAGTTGCTCACGTTGTTCCGCGAACGCGCGCGTCAGCAGTCGGTGCATTTTCCAAGCAGGCGAACGAGGCAGCCTCTCTCCGTTCGCAATTAAGGTTGACGCGAAAAAATAATATAAAAACCAGTTTAAATCTGCGTGCGTGGTGTCTCGTGTTGCCGAACAGATGGCACGCGGTGAAAGCGAGCTGTTTTTCGCAGTGATACGCAATTTGCAATGCGATTCGTCCACGAGACGGAATCCTTGCGAGGCATCGTGCTTCTTTCTCTAGTGCGCGTTGTGATAAATGAGTCAATTTCGCGGCGTAACACACGCGGCGTGGAGAAAGATACGGTCTGGACGGTTTCAACGGGCTCTCGAGAGATGTGTTACAGCGATCAACACCACGTAGCACACACACGCACACACACACGCACGGGCGAGTTGAAATTTCTAACTAGCGCCTCGAGCGTCGAGAATTTGACAAAATGATCGTAATCCAATAGTGGATCGACTCTTGGAAGTTATAAAGTGTTTAAATTATTTGATTCAATCGTTTGCAGGTCCGCGCAGTTTCCATCAATTTGTTACAGCTAGTCACGCTGATTTCAAACTAATCGACGATCCGCTTGGTACCGACACTATTACTTTGCAAAACACTTATAGGCTTGTTTGTGAGTAGATAATTATATTAAATAATTATTTAATTTAACTGCTTTGAAGTTTACGTTCAGTACAATCAGCTATATAATAATCACTGTCACCGCTTTCAAATTCATTATCAGTAACGCTGTATAACGTTGTCTTCCTCTAGTCCAATTAGTGATTTCAAAATTTTTAAATTTTGGATTTTTCTATGAAAAGTGAAGCTCACTGTACAAAAAGGAATTCCATCCGTATGCCAAGATGATTTTGAAATCACTATCTTATAAGGAACACGCGCGACATATGTAGGACCATATATATATATATAAAGTTAAAAGTTAAAGTTAAACGAATGCATGCATGATGGATCAGCTGAATTTTTCCCTGCAGTAAATGCTGTAAAAATGCTGTGGATCGTTAAAGGTAACATCGACGTGACGCATGTGCGACGTACCAGCGACGGAAAGTTGCATTTCCACCTCTCCTCCAAGGGAGGAGGGAACACTGTGCTAAGGAAGAGACATAAAAAAAGAAGGATTCGACGAGTCAGTCATCCCTGCACGCGAATCACTAGCGAATCAAACGTTTCGAAACTGTTCTTTCGTCACTTCCTTGCAAGCCAATCACGTTACAAACAATTTTCGTTGCCAATCGATTCGTAAGCGACAGAAGTTACGGTTTCGAACGAATATTTCAAGGAATTAAAGATATTCCCGATGCAAGTATATATACGCAAGTATAGATCTTTGCACGCATAACAAAGCGTGTACGTCTTCAATACACGTGTTTTTTTTATTGTTCGTTAGTGACGATGCAATTTCGAAAGCAGCCGATCGTTTGGGATCCCAATAGACTCGAGGAACTCCAGCGAATATTTATGGAAACGCTCGCAGGCAATCCACTTTTATCTTTATAACAAAAAGAAGATCTGACCACGAAGCGAAGATAACGAAGTCGCGAGAAACAAGTTCACTGATAGACGTGTGATATACACGTCTATTGATACAGATGTCATCTATTAATAATATAATCTTCTAACCCTGCAATCTGTTAATGCGTCGACTCGACATAATACAAACATATTCCTGTTTTTCAATACGCGATTTTCAAACGTCGCGTTTCAAGTGTCGCGGTAATGAAATTGTAGAGATAACAAAACTTTATAACACAGCACAATCATCGATATAAGTTATCAATATTTTCTTGCGACGATAATAAACAAAAATTATAACTTTAAACGTAAAGTATAACTTTAAACAAACTTTAGTGTTTGCCCTGAGACGTTTGAACAGACGTGTTTATCACGGGGCGTAGATTACCGCGCGGTGAGTCATCGAGTAGAAATTCAAAAACGAACGCGACGGAAAAATCCAATGGCCACGCTCGGTCGATCCACTTTTATCGATAACGCGAGCCCCAGCGTTTATCTTGAAACGATCGTAAGAACCGACCGAATTGGCACGGCTCGATGCTCTACTAACGCTCGCCGTAGCGTCCACCGAACTAATCGGGATTACAGGGAGTTAACTCAAACGTTTCCGCGTGTTATCCGATTCCGTTACGATCGATTCGTTTCAGCGGGCTCCACCCCCCCCCATCCCTCTGTTTCTCGCACGCAACAACCCCTTGATCGGATCCGACAAGAGCGACGAGACGAGGTAGAAAATAGAGAAATTTTCTTCGGGTGATGTGAAACGTAAAAAAGGACGAATAATATTCAGACTCGATTTATATAAATACCTAACCTCAAAAAAAAGAAAAAGAGTAGAGCCTAAGTTTGATTGTTATACTTTGTGATTTTTAATTCCCTACAAAATGTATAAATACCAATTTTCGTAAATACGAATTTTCCAAGCGTTCTGTTCTATTTTGAGAATAATGTGGTTAATTATTTCAAGGCGATATTACGAGAATACAGTTAATAATTACGAGAAAACGCACTTGCTGTAAGATCGAGTTAAATTGTAACAAATAAATATAAATTTTGTTGTTGTTTCATTGAAAAATTTTTAATTTCATTTCCTTGTTAATTGCAAATATATATAATTCTTTTTACCTAAATTTTACAATAAATAGCAAAAGCGAATTGTTTTTTCCTACGCGATCAAACAAAAAAAAAAATTCCATCTTTTCATGACGAGTACTCGACAGAAACGCTTAAGAGATTAACAAATCTAAATTCGTAACAAATTCGTTCGCGAATCGTTCGTCTAGCCCGAAACGAACGTAACGTTTATCAGACGAAACGCATCATCCGCGGGAATTCGGTTGCAGATTCCTGGAGAGCGTAAAAGAAACGCAAACGATTTCCTTCCGAGGATCGTGGCTTCGACAGGTAATAACTTCATTTCACAGTGATAAATATCTCGAGCAAAGAAAGTCTAAGGTAGGTCGTAACTCTCTCCCTTTTTGCCCCCCTAGCATTTTCATTTTCAGTGATATTTTTTTCTTCTTTCCTCCACCAAGCGGTTTCTTGCCTCTCCGTTAAATTAAATGATCGACCGCGAATGGTCGGCAAAAGTGGAGCAGCCAGTGGGCCAAGGAAAAACGATCTTTCGGGTCTCTAGAACTCGTTTGCAAGATCCTGGCGAGGTGATAAGAAGGGAAGGGGAGAAGGTTACCAGATACAAGCGACAACGTGGAATCGAAGCGTCCGAGGGTGAAAAATCCTCGGTGGGGGCAGAGGTTAGACTCGCGAAGACGGGCCATGCGAAATCCACTCCAATTTCCATTCACGATCAAACACGACCTTTCCCCTTTCGCGTTTTACACGTCACGTTGCAACGCGAAAGGTCTCCTCCGGACACGCGCGCATCTTCGATTCGACCTAACGAGTGAAACTTCGAGGAATTTAAACGAGTCCGCGGCCAGATTCTCAGACAAGAGCTCGCAGGAAACTGTGATAATGTCGAAACTTGAGGAATTCTATCTGGACCTCTGCTTTTGTCAAATCTAACTCAACATTGCGGGTAACGTGAGTCGAATTGCTCCGCGAATATTACGTTACGTAACATGCTGAACTTACCACCACCGGTCGAATTGACACTCTTCATTCAAACTTCTACAATTTCCTACGTGCAACGTTATCACATTTATATTCACGACTTTTCTTAAAATATGCGTACAATGAATTTTTTAACAATTTTTTTTTCAAGAAATATACGTAAGCTGTCAATTTGACCGAGAAATTTATGACATTTACTCTTCTAAAACTATATACTTTGAATAGAAGCGATATACGGTTGATAACACATAATTTCATAGCTCCAGAAGACGACATCACAGTATGTACAAAAGTTTTAAAGTGTTTCCCTTGTATTTCAAGCGCACAAGTGCAAACTTGAAGAAAGAAAAAGTAAATCCGCGATACTTTTGACGTAAATTTGTTAGCCACTTCTTATTTGATTCAGTACCAAATTGACTATTATCTAAGTTCAAGTGTGAAAAATATATTACTTTTGACCGACCACGATAGAATTAAGTATACATGAAGAGCGTCGGTAGATTTAGTAATAAAGAATAAATAAAATACTAATTTACGATGCTGATGTGCTTCTAGATTGCAAATTTCTAGAGTAACAGAAGTATCATTCAGACGACAAAATGACTGCCAGATGACGGATTCACTCACTACACCCAAGGGAAATTTTTGAAACTAACCCTTGTACTTGCCCTCGATTAGTCTCAATTCTTTATAGCCACACCAACAATGCCTACTAATTTATGATGCTGATGTGCTTGTAGATTGCAAATTTCTACAGAGTAACAGAAGTATCATTCAGACGACAAAATGATTATCTGATAATAGATTCACTCGCTACATCCAGAGAAATTTTTGAAACTAACCCTTGTACTTGCCCTCGATATCTCTCATCCACGCAACTGTCTTCAGAGTCTTTTGAAAGAAACGACCGGTTGGTCGTTCGAGTCAAACGAGCATCGGAGAATCATCAGTCAGTCAAAACGGAATCAGTCCGTGCGCCATACTGTTCAAACAGAATCAGCTGTCGGAGATCAAAAGGCAATCAAGGCTTCTCATATACATCAGACAGAATCAGCTATCGCAACTTCGAGATCAGACGCGATCAAGGCTTCTCGCATGCATCAATAATAAACCAGTCAACTAAAATCAGACTCTTGTTTCCCACGTCAGTGGGTGGTCTCTGCGCTTATGTTAGGCAAGCCCACGAAAAGTTGAACAACAAATGTTCGAACACTTTCACGAGCCATTACATACATACATGTATATCAACGCACTATCATCAATCATCGTATCGTTAATGTTCGAAATTCTCTGTAAACTTCGGTCAGCGACGACATCGGATAATCGATATTTTCCACGTGTCGTTTAATCTCCTCTTCCGAGAGCTAATCTCGCCGGATTTATCAACGGTTGCAGTTTCGTTTACAGTTTCTCGTTTCAATAAAAAACCGGGCTTCAATAAAAAAAAAAAGAGAGAGAGAAACACCGTCCACTCGTTTCCTTCTTAGAAACGCAAAGAGGGTGTGCACGCCAGACACATACACACACACGAAGGAGAACACGAACAATCGTCCCCGTGTGTCTTTAATCTCGGGCGAATTAATCCGCGGGTATCGCATCTCGCCTGGTCAGCAGCAGCTGGCCGCTGGTACGTATCTCGTTGCTTTCGTCGAGAGTCGAATCGTCGCGATCGAGGCGAGCGTCGAGAAGATCATCGCCGCGGGGAATAAATGACGGCGATAGGAAAATTATTCTACGCGTGGTAGCCGATGGAGAATTGGCTCGATAAATAATCGGCGAACGAATCTACCACACGGTCTTTAACCTAAATCGAAAGCATCGATCAGCTTTCCTGCTCGTGTTGCGGGGGGAGGGTGGATCGATTGCGAACTAAAAAAAAGGGAGAAGGAGGGAGCAAATTATACATTTTATTGTCCACTCGAAGCTCGTTCGGCGGCGATCGTTAAGAAAGTTAAACGACAAACGAGACGACAAAGTGGCAACGCGGGTCGAGTGTACTTTTAATATAATTCACCTTCGTCCCAAGATCGTTTCACCAAGGCACGATTACGTTTAAGCACGTTATCATCGAGAGAGAAAGAGAGAGAGAGAGAGATCCTTTTTCCCTCTTACTTTCTTTTTTCAGTTATTGACCAAGACGTGAAAGAGCTTCCCTCTCTCTTTCAGCGAAAATGAAAGGATCGAACGAAGGTAGGAAGCTCGTTAGTTCCATCTTCTTGATTAAATTGCCCTGACTCCTGCGCGCTCCACCCTTTGGCCTCTGTTCTCCCTTTATCGCCGGAAAATCTATCTCTCTGCTCGTTTCTCCCTTCCCTACCACGGGTCGCAGCAGAACGATACGCTTTCCTCGGAATGAAGATCACCACACAACAATAATGCTGTATCGAGCGTTTTCTCGTTCCTTCAAAGGAGAAGAACGATCATTTGAACGGAACGTCTATTTCGTCAATTCGCTTGGCGCAGAAACCGATTCATAGCCGGATGCACCGCCGGTCGATTGAAACAATTCGCAACAAGCAGCCAACGTTCCGGGCGCAGGATGTAGGCGTGACCGAGGCAGGCTACCTCTTTTAGGCTTTCACCCAACTACCAAAGCCTTAGATAACAGTCGCTGCGCGTAATTACACCGTGGTACAAGGAACATCGTTTCGTTACGAGTCCGCCAGCCGGCAGTTTTCTTGCGCCTGCGAAACACCGCTTCCCCATTAGCCACCGATCTCGTGGAACACGTAACACGTAAACAGCGAAATCCTCGATCGCTCGTCTTTCCCCCTTTCCGTTAGAAAATCACCGTTCGATCGAACGGATTTTAATTCCGGCCGATATCGCGAGAATCTTAGCTAATTGCAAGGTGATCGAGCAGGCGATCCCCGTTGAGTTCGTTGATTAATTAACAACACCGTGTCTCCGGATGAGTTCGTTAACAGGCGTTACCCAGCGGCGAAGAGACACGGCGAATTCTCGGCGAGTTGGAGAGCGAAGAGCGCGATAAAAAGGTACGTGTACGGCGCGAGGCTGACCCAGATGATACGTCCGATCGATCGGACGGTATCCTTTGGCTCGCGTTTAACCGTTTTAGCGCCACGCAGCAGCGGCGATCGCGCTGTTCAGATTTCGCGTTTGCTCATTGCACGGGCTGGAAAGAAAAGTTTGTCCGTGGTTATCACAGATAAATTCTACACCTTCGATTTGATGGAAATACATATGAAGAATACATTTGCCGAAAAATTGATCTTGATCTTAAATTTCAAGATCAAAATTTTTTTCTTTCTTTTTTTTTTTTGCATTGTATCTGTTATATTTATAGATTTTTAAGGAAATATGTGCACCGTTAGGATAAGTCTAACTACTCGGAAAGTCTAACATATTTTACTTTCTAACTAGTAGAATGAAAAGCAATGAGAAGCGTGTCACGTCAGAAGACTTAATATACTAATGTCTAGTAAAGTACGATAGATGAATGCGGCTCTCGGCTGGAGACGACGACAAATGCGTCGATTACAAGAGGAAAACCAAACACTGGTCGTCACTCACAGATAATAAGGCCGTGCATTTGCACGAAATGAAAAATACTCAACGCTTGTCAAGATATCCAGCGTGTCCGCGAGTTGATCGCCCACGTTCGTCGACGGCACACAAAGTTAGAAAAGTTAGTGCAAATATAATTGACGGATCGTTCTCAACACTGGAAAAAGCAGCGATGAGCAGTGAAAGTTGGTTCGGAGCGCAGAAAATCAAGATGCACGCGCTTCGTTCCGGAGTCCCTCGAAAAGGAGACGACGAGAGTGCAATGAGCTCGATCTCGAGACCGAGACGAGACGAGACGAGGCGAGACGTCTCGAGCGTACGAAACGGAGAGTCTCGCCTCGCATTTGCGTTTGCGTTTGCGTTTGCAACGCGTGACGAGGCGAGATGACGACGACGACACGCGACTCTCGGCCGCTTTCCTCGGCTTTCGTGCGTCGCAGCTCGGTCTCGATTGCCTCCGCCGCGATTTAATTAACACCACGTGTCTCCGCGGGGGCTTCTTTTCGTTTGGCTGCACCATCACGCTACGCGTCGTTTCACTTCTCGAGAAACTTGCGCTCACTTTAGAAACGTCCGATTGTTGCCAGTCGAACGACGTATCTACTCTTGTCTCGCAAAGAACGTCAATGAAAATTTTTCAATCACCAGTATAGCCGACTTTTTAAATGGCCAAAAGCTAGTCACGATAGGAACGAACATCTTTATCGTGTGTGTTAAATATTTTGAGAAATTATGAGAATTTTTGGAAAAGTACCTAGAAGGTATTCCTTTCAAATTGTAACCTTCCATCGAAATATCCAGATATCCAGGCTAACGAAATATACAAATATTGATTAATTTGTACAACTCGTGACGTTCAATTGCAAACCTCTGCTCCAACGTTAAACTTGACACCGTTGCACGAGAAAAAAACGATCGTATGGAGCAGATGGAAACGAACGTCTTCATTATATATGTATGACAAGCATCATTAAATATTTTAAGAAATTATAGGAATTCATTTTGACCAACATACCCAGAAGTTTGCCCCTTTCGAATTGTAACCTTGCTTCGAAACATCTAGATATCCAAGCTAACGTAAAATACAAGTATCGATTAATTTCTACAAGTTGTAACGTTAAATCTGTTACCCGTTGCACGAGAAAATTTACTAATAATTTGTAGCTCGTTGTTTTTTCAACGAACTCTTAACGTCTCGATTAACACCTTGCATTCTTTCAGCTCTCACGAGGGTCACGCATCGATTATACAAATCGTTTGCAATTTATTGGAAATCTCCGGTAGCCAGGGCAGGTCGGAAATGTATCGTTTCTCTAAGCACGCGGGGGAAATTGGATGCTGGTAAACGGATTAAGGTTGACAAGCGGCCACGTACGCAGCCACTCGAGCTGCATTCCAGTACAGGCCTTACACGCGGGGGGCTTCTTCCCATCAACCACTTCACATTGCGGGTCAAAGCACATTGTGCGTCATTGTGTCGGACGGAACGACCGAACGCGTGTTTCGCGTGTACCTGTTTAGTGCAGGGAACTCTTGCACAAGTGGCCAATTACGAACCACGAACCACGTCAAACAACACACATGACAAAAGTCTGCACGAATTACTTGAAGTAGAATCCCTCAACTTCTAGTCAGACGTATCTACCTGTATGTATGCGTGTACATACTTATTACGCAAATCGTACGACTCGTATCGTGTTCCCAATTTTATTGTCGAAGGAAGAAACCGTGTGTCGTGGGACAATGCGACTGTACAAGAACAGTCATAAAAAGAGAGAGAGAGAGAGAAGCTCTCGGTGTAAAGCAGCATCAAAGATTCAATAGGACGGGGCGTACACGTTAGACGAGGGTGGAAAAATCGAAACACATACAGCGATGTGTAGGACATACATAGCTGACACAAGGATTACCATAAATTTTCCAGACGCGCGCGCACGCCACTGTCAATTTCCCGTTTGGCGCGCGCCGACGCGCGTCCGATTCTATTAAAAGTAACACGTGAAATCGTCGTCCGCGCTCCTGACATTCGTCTCGCTCCCGCGCGGAGCAGAGGCGTTTCCATCTCCGTTTCCTCGCCGCCGCTATCCGTGACACCGTTTCCCCATTCAATCGTCGTGAATCCAGCCTACCGACCGATTCGACGATTCTCCAATTCAAATCTATCGGGCAGCTTTTCCAAGAGAACGAAGTAACCGACACGCTCGGTAAACCGCTAATACAGGGGGTGACTCGATATCGAAGCGTTTTTATGCGACTCGATATCGTTGGATGACCAACGAAGTTTACGCCAACTTTGAGTCACAATGACGATCGAAGATAGCCAGAGTTCTCGCGAGCGTTCAGCCGAGCCAAAACATATTAGTCATAGAGAGAGGCCGGTCCGATATCGGAACGGGCAAGTCGCTGATAAGAATCCGAGTCCAAAGTAGCAAACTTTATCAATAACAAAGTGCGCGAGAACCTTCAAAGGTAGCGGCAGAGCCTGACACTATTCTGCTTTCGGATGATTTACGATTTACGAGCTACTCGGGCCGCGTGTGGCCAGTGAAAGTACGGACGAGATTATGCAAATGACTCTGTCGAAGTCTCGAGACGAGAGGCGTGAGATATTTTAGTGATGGTCGGAGTTGAATCCGAACGAACCCCGGTTCAAAGATCAGAATATCCTGGCGGTTCCCTCGGAGAAGCTCGATTTCTCGATTCTTCCCGCGCATTTGTTAATTGACACTCACGAAAATGAAAACGAATCCGTGGCAGCTTTCGCCAGGTCATCGGGTCGTCGAACGCGATAACCAACTTCGACCAATATCATACTTTCAAATGAATCCGCCGCTGACGAGGATCTTGCGTGACGTTCGAGGACAGATCGATATTATGGCCAACAATACGTAGACACGATACAAATCGCGACCTGCTAAGCAAGCACCGAAAGAGGAGGAGGAGAAGGAGGAGGAGGAGGACTGACAAATAAATTGACTCGACCTGGCTGGAGACCGTGCGAACTCCGATTTCACGTCTGACATGAGCCGAGTACGAGACACATAGTACACGCAGGTCGGTTTATCGACTTCCTGCTGCACCTGTGTGTTTTCCCTCTGCTCTCCGTGCACCTGACGTCCCGGTATGTTAAACAACCCCGCGCGTCCTCTCTCTACCTAGGCCGGGCTCTCTCGCGGGCTGTCTCGGAGGCAGCCTAATCGGAAGCAATTAGGAGCATCGATCTAAATTACATCCTCGATCCACGTCGAACAGCAGTCAAAGAAGAGGAAGCAACGACCCACTTTTGTCTGCTTGCTTCCAGGGTGATAATAATCCGCGCGTACATCCGTTGCTTTGGCGCTTCGTCTGTTTAGTATACACCGGATAGGGATATTTGATTGCGAGAGCCGATTTTTGCATATCAAGCCTGCTGCGAGCAGCAAACTGGGTCGTGATCTGGGACGATCGTGCCTCGTAATCTCTGCTGGCCCCTTGATTCACTAGCCTGAAGAACAGGAATTAAAAGAGTTTGGAAAGGCAATGAATTATCTTTAATCCCGTGAAATCTATGTTACGAAAATCTCTCGTAGCCTAAGTCTAATCTATTCTGAAGGTTCTTACACATTCTCCTTAGATGGAAATTCTAGAACCGGAAATTTTCGTTCACGTCAAAGGAAGATCTCTCGAGTGACTGAATAACGTAGCAGAACGGAATCGTCTCGAATTTATTGAAATTTACCAGATTTAACCGTGCAACGAGACCAGATTGTCTATTCTCGAGATGTACTTTCAATTCTTTTCAATATCTTTTTTTTTTTTTTTTTTTTTTTGATTAGATTATTTTTAATTTTCGATAATCGCTATATTAATTCCAATAATTTTCTATTTAAAAAATATTAAAATTTTTAATTAGAATTTTGTCAACACCAATCGCAGAATGAACAATCAAGGACTGTTTTTAATTGAAAATTCTACAACGAGATGAAACTACGTGTTCTTCTCAACGAAAAGAACAATTTTTCCAAGGTTTTTAATGCGGCCGACTCTTCGAGGAACGAGTATTATCCTGGAGAATTTCCACGTTGATACATTCGAATCCCCGTGCGTCGTGAAAATATTTCCAAACGAATTTACAAACAAACCGGCGCAAGGTTCTCGGGCAATAAGCGAAGGATTTTGCAATATGCATCAGACGATAAGTTGCAAAACAGTGGACCCGTAGAGATCCAGCATCGTGAATAATGGATCGCGTCTGATACGAGACCGATGCCTTACCGGCGGCACGATTTTGCTGCTACCTTTCCCCGTCGGTCGACGATAAATAACCATCAAGCGATCATGCAGGTCGCTGGCTGAAGCTGCGAGATTCAATTAGAAAGAGAGAAAGAGAGATCTCGTCCGGCCGATTTCGCGTCCATTCCGGCAAATTGCGATTTCGTTTTCGGACTGGTCCGTTTTCATTCTACGCTCTATCGAGCAGGCTGCCATCGAACACGCGATACCACGGCATAATTCTCACACTTCGTTAACCGGTGAGATAGAATTTGCAGTCCGCCGTCCCTTTGCCAGCTCGTTCGAGATATTAGTCATTAACAGGCTCGAATTACGCATACTTTCTCGCTTATACCGTCGTGACGAGATTCGCGCGCCAAGAACACCGGCACACGGGTGTGTGTATGTGTTATCGTTATCACTTTGCAATCAATAACTCGCGACAGGTTCTCTCTCTTGGAAAATTATTTTTCTTTCCGGGGCACTCGGGGATTCGATAACCAGCGACTGCGAAATGAGAGGTAACGCTACATACAGAATACGTATCGTTGGCGAAGCGATTGGGAAAATGTCCCCGAAGGGTGATTATTTTCCGATTTTAAATGAGAAGCGAGATTAAACAAGACCTCGTCGTTTCAATTTGATGCAAGATTAAATACGATTTCATCTTTCAAAAAAAAGCGCGAACTCGAAGGATTAATCCCGTTTTTCCTTGTAAGGAGAGCTTCATACTTCTATTTGAACTAAAAGCTAGAATTATAAAGTTTTTTGTAATTTTCTATAATGAACGTATATATGATGATGATTTTTTTTATAATTGCTTATAATTATAATTGATGTAAATATGGTGTATGATAATATAACACTATAACAGGTATAATAAAATAGACGTAAGACGTAAAGAAGAAATTCTTAAGGTAGTCGCGAGTCAGTTGGCATTATTATTCGAATAATTCGGGATAATTCGTATAAACTACACTTCTTATCGCCTCTAACGAAAGTTTATAAAATGACGAAGGAAATTTTTCAGGTGGTTAAAATTATGTATCATTAACTTCTACATACTATACTCGGTAATTGCTTTCAAATGAATTCACATACTAAAGAAATATAATCAACGAAAATTTCATGTTAAATAGGATGATCGTACTACCAATGGTATATCATTTTATTTCAAATGATACCTCACTCACTATTTCGTAAATAAATTGCTGATAGATGATAGAAAGAATGTGTTTCCGGGGGCAAAGAGTGCAAAGATTGATTGATGAGCTAGAGAGTAGTAAATAAATCACTGGGGAATCAACACTCGCGTGAAAGTCGACCAGAAAGAATAATAAGAAAGGAATTTTGAAAATACCCTCTTGCAGAATCTTGCTTCGTAATCGACCCAGAAAATCCGTACTGCGAAGAAGTATGGCTGGCAATGCAACTTCTCCAAATTACTCTTCTCTCTCCCTCTTCGAAAGCCGTATCTTCCGATTTCCGCGTGAGGGGAGGAGAACGAGAATACCGGAAGACGAAAGAGGAAAAAAACCGTGGAAGGTACCGTGGAACAGTCGCGATGAAGAATGCCGGAAATCGCGAGCGTGCTCGAGCGGTCGACGATCCTTTGCGCTAATGAAGAGAAGCGAGAAGTCGAGCAGAAGTCGGCGTGGCCAAAGAGACGTGTTCACGCGGCGCCACACGTCTTGGCGGCACACGGTCTTTCCTTATGCGAAAGGAAATGGGCGAGGGGTTGCCAGGGTGACGGTAGCCGGCGCCCGACCAAGACAGGGGTCGATACGACCACGTCTACGTCACCGATCCGTTCCCTCTCGTCCATCGAGAAGAACCTGCATCTTCGTGTTGAGTGGGCACGTTTGTTTACTCGCGGAAAGAACGCTCTCGTGAAAAGAGGACGATCCGCGAACCTGGCTTCCGGTCTTGCCGAAACACACACACACACACACATATTCTCTCTCTCTCTCTCTATTTGGATGCAGCGACAAACGTGCAACTCTTGTAACGGCGGTATGTTTGCGAAACGTCTGCGGAATGGCAGAACACAAACTCAGAGCGAGCCTCGATCTTCTTGATCTCATCTTGGATTCCCTTGCGCTCGTTCGGTGGAAACGAAAACTTAAAAGATCTTTCAAACAGAGAAGCTAAGAGGGAGACCAGGATAAGTGTATTTAGAACGGAGGAAAGACGGAAAGGAATGCCAGAATTCTAGGTTAAGACCGTGTTTTGGATGCTAAAACTCTGTCCGAAAAACCGTGCACCGTGACCCTATATCGAGAGAAAGGCCTTGAAACCCACGTACACGAGCTTCGAGAGGGATATAATGCATAAAAAAAAAAGACAAGCCCACACTTCGACGCTCCGTTCAACCTTCGTCGTCTTGGCGGGTTTCGAGAGGGGAAACAGATTTCCTAGCCTGACCTGGGCCCCCACGCTTGCTTAATACGTCCGATTCAAGAGCAAATTCTCCGGCCGGGACGAGACTGGAATAAAGATGAAGAGATAATGCGATTATGCGGCGACGTCGCAATGCTACGTCGTCTTCGTCGAGATGGCTCTTGATGCAAGCCACTCCCAACTTATCGAGTCGTACGTTCGAGATCCCGAAATTCAGCGCGTCGGAACAACGTTAGAATCGGCGCGTTCACGAACGGTAAAGCGTATTTGTTGCGCAAACGAGCCGCGATCCCGGTAATTCTTGCAATTGGATGGAAAAAGATCGCGGCAAATCGCGGCGGAAGTACCGATCATGCACGTGCTTTACGAGCGTAGCACGTCCCAGTAACCCGCGAAATACGACGCGAACCAGAGGCATTGTTACGACTACGAGGAAGCATAAAGATAATATCCAACATTATTGACACTGTCGATCCGTATCTTTCTCTCGAGAGCCCTCCGTCTCTCCATTGTCGCTGCAACATTGTACCGGTTTCTCCTCCAGCTGCACGCGAGTTGCAGATACCCGAGGAGAGGAATAAAAAAAACAACTGCTAATTTTATATAGACGTAGAATAAATAAAACGGAGACTTTCTCTTCGAAACGAAGTAGAACGTTACCGATCTCCGTTCGGATAGAAAGACGAGCAACCTCTTGAATTTAAGGTCAGATAAAACAGAGACGAAACTGCTGATACCGATCGTCCACTTGCGGGGACGACGTTCACGCAGCCAATTGAAGAAAAAAAAAAACCGATCGAAGAAACGCAAGGTCGAGAACAATACTCGCTCGTGGCGAACCTGCCCGTGATGAACGTTCGTTTGTTCATCGCGTACGATAACTGTTCCGAGGTCAGCATCTAGTTGTCGTACGTAGAAGATTACGACGTCTGGCCATCGTGTGTCATTTCTTTCGAGAGAGTTTGTGCAGCAACGAACAATTAAAATAGGGGGAATAGTCATACGTTAATCCATGGATTCAACTAAATATCACCAAGTATACCAAGTATATTGATCCTTTCTCGGAAGAAATACTCGTTCAATTTATTTATTAGGTTGAGTAAAATGTAAATGTTAAGAAGAAGTATTTGAAACAATCTTCACTCAATATCTCATTACATATACTTTTCTAAGAGGTTATGTTCTCCCATCTTAGACTGCTGTTTGTTACATTATACTCAATGATTTTTATTTGGCGATACGAAGCGAAACAAGCGGCGTTTAATTACAAGAAAAGAAAAAATAAGACAACACAAATAAGGAAAAAAAAACGATATGTACTACATATAGAAAAGATGCGTGCGTGTCAAAATTGGTTTGCGAAATCTCAAGCTGATGATACGACGTGTGAAGATCTGAAACGCTAAGATAGACCGTTAGTAGTTGATGACGACCAGAAAGATGGCGAAGAAATTATCGAACAAAACGGTGCATACATTGTTCGATAAAATTCTTTTTTAACACAAAAATTCCGTCTTTCAATTTGACCTAAAAATTACTTTTTACTTTGTAAGTTTATTTACTTGCAATATATGCTATTCCTTTTCTTTCCTATATAAATTTACATGTACTTTTATATACAAATCATACAAAGGAATAAACTTCCCGTAGCACTGCCAGAAAAGGAACGAACACAAAGAGGAACGATTCTTCGATTCCAGATCAGTCTGCTGGCAATACTCAATGAACTATTTACTTTCAATTAATTTGAAATACACTCATAATATATATATATATATATATATATATATATATATATATACACACATCAATCTGTTATTGAATTAATTACATCTCAAGAGAAGAAAATTATAAATCATACGTCAGACATTTGCTCAAAACATTCTCTCGTGTCAAGAAAAACACCGTGAAGACACGATCCACAGGTACGCTATAAATCTCTGGATTTTGTTAGTCCACGATAGACGCGATCAAGGAAATTCGGTAGATCTCGTAAACCGGAATGGCAACCTTGCAGGGCAATTGAATTAGCTCGGTTTGGGAATTTGGTGAATCATCCTTACGAGGAAAGGAAAATCCCAAGAGGGAAGCAAAGTATTGAATAAGTTACGCTACAACGAAATGAAGAGTGAACGGTTTTAGGGCCACGGTTGATCGATCGTACATGTATAATACATCGAAGAGAATGTTACGTTAACTCGTTAGTCCGTCTCTTAATTAGAAATTTCTGTAATTAAGCCGAAAGTTCGTAGCGGCGCGACGAACGAATTCTACTTGGTCCTTTGGCTCTTGTAAATGTAAATTCGAGGTAATTCGTTAACGCCTAAGCAAATTAATCGCTACCGGAGAAGTAGCTTGAAGCTACTTTCGCGAAATAAAAATATCGTAGAGATACTGCTCGAAACTTTGGATTACTACTCGAATTTTAATCATCTTCTCAACCGTCATCGATCGTCACCATCCGACAATATTGGCAATTTCGCGCAACGAAACGGCAGACTAACACTAGGTTTACCAAGGGGTCATTTTGGCCCATTTGAGAAAACTTTTCGTTAATTTTCTTCAAGAAAATTCTTGCCGTATTTTATGAGAATATTTTAATTAATTTTTACTTACATTTATAAGACATATAATCGCAAATCTAATCTTTCCTGTCTTCTGGTTTCGGAGAACTGTACATAATATACCTGCTTTTACCGAAGGGGTCATTTGGACCATTCGAATTAATTTTATCATATCTGCCAGCACATTTTCGTTTGTTCGCTTACTTTCATTCCATAATTTTATTGCATTTGGCAACACGCTTTTTCGTTTTTTCCACTTTTTATTTAGGATGATGTGCTCTGCAAAATCGGTTTTTTGGACGAGAGGGAAAATGGTTTACTGCCATTACATTCTGCGCAGAAATCATTTTCGCGATTTGCCTCGTTTTTTCAAGTTTATTGTATAAATCAAGTAATTGTACACTTACAATATACAAAAGCAAAGGAACTAAAAAAGTTCTTCTCAATTCCAAGCACAATTCCATTAATATTGAAAAAAATAAAAAAAAATTATCCGAATCAATAGGATATTATAATAACACCAAGTACGGTGTTGACATGACACACCAAATTGCTCGAAAATATACTAAAATTGTCATCTCAAAGATGGCCTCTGCAAAATCTTTTTCAATATCCTCGATTTGGCTGGGATCAATTCGTGGATATTATATAAAGAAACCACTGGTGAAGATGTATCTAGGAAAGATTATTTGTTCCAGTTAGCAGAAGAACTTGCTGCTAATTTCACAGGTTCATCTGAATCGGAAAATTTGAACGAGCTGTTGGTGGATTCAGTCGACAGTTTCGGAACAAGAAAAAAAAATGCCAAATAGGCCTTTGCAATGAAAATAAAACTCAAGTTACCTGTGGCAGTTGCAAAAGATACGTTTGTGAAGTATGTACGAAAGAAAAAAATTGCAATTTTAAAAAATGCTTTACGTTAAAATATCAAGAATAAAAAAAAATAATAAAAACTAATTACTATAACTGATGTAATTTTGATGAGATTCGTTTTCTCTACTTTAACTCCATAATGGATAGGTCAATTTATATTTTCTCTAATTAAATACCGATCATTTCGACCCCTTTGGTAGAAATAGATATATGTCAACTCATGGTAAACCTAGTGTTAACACTAGAACTACGACAGTTAAGGCGAAGTTATTTCTACCAAAAGTATCTTGATTTCTAATAAATAAAAATAAACTAAAATTCATTATATTATTTCTTTAGTTATACACTGTAAAAGTCATTGCATCAATCAGCGGGGAAAAAATTGTAGCATGAAATAGAAATTTTAAAATAAAATTGTAAAACCAGTTATTTTGACTGGTGTAGTGGTTCTAGTGTTAAAGGAGGAAATTACGTCTCTTCCGAGAACCCTGAAAGTCGTCCCTATTGAACCGCTGAACCGTCGTCCCAGTTTCGAAAATCGCCACGTACGCGATAAACCCGGACCCGAAACTTTCTTTCATACGTGAGATGCAATCGGAAGAGCACAACACCGTGTTGTCTCGTACAGAAAGACACACATTAACGATGGATTGCGCGGCTGGAGCGCGTGCCAAGTTGTACATCCTCCTAAATCTCCGCGAGCGCCCTCCTGCCATTGCTGCACCGCCCCAGTTACGACGCTCGCTGAAAGTGTAACTAATTAGACGCTTTCGAAAGTTGCCACACACGATGTAACAATGTTTTATCGGATCGAGCGCGCATGAGATACCGGGCGCCTATCATCGTTGCCTGCACACGTTCAACGAGAACCCGGAGTGGAGAACGTGGAGTGGACCGTGGAAAATAGTTTTCATCGATTCGAAGTAGATCGTCGAGGCACGTTGGAAAAGAAAACAATACGAGAAGCGGGGAAAACTCTGGTGGCAAACCGCGGTGTTCGACGCCGAGTAACAACGAAACACGAACGAAACGTGCGTTCGAGAAATAAAATATCGCGTTACACGAGAAACACGGAGAGAGAAAAGAAAATCTCGAAAATACGGAATATCATAACGCGAGCGAGTTTACACGCGTCGAAGTCGTTCGAGGCGCACGAGAATATACGAAACGCCAACGATCAATTACGCGTGTTACGTGACCGAGACCGAAACTACGCGGGCAAACTGCCTTCTCCTTCGTCGGCTCTCCGGCTCTCCGTTTGCGCGTTGATTTTGCAGAGCAAACAACAGGTGTTCGACGTGCATGAAATCAATTTCCAAATAACTTCTCCCAATTCGTTTTGTACACCGTTGCACATGAACGAGCAAACATGCGACGAGAACGAACACAAACCGTGATGCAACGACGCAACGTGACGAAGTTGCGAAGGGAATTCTCGGTCAAAAGTTGGCAGGTCTGGACAGCCTCAAAGTGAAAACGTTTCGGTCGATCGAAAAATAGAAGCGGGGAAACGGTGGACCCGTACTCTCGAACGCGCTTTCGAGGCGCATGTGCAATTAAGAAATCGGAATAGGGGCGAGAATTATCGATTCGTCTATTACCGATGTTGCGTCTGAATTGAAGCTCATCAGCGTCTCTTAATAGATCGAATTCCGAATAAAGAACGGAAGTACAACGTAAGAGAACGTCTAGAAGAGAGAGAGAGAGAAGTGCAGACGTCGAGAGAACGGAATCACGCATATCTTTTGTACGTTCTCCTGCCTATATTCGATTCGTTTGCCACTGCAGACCAGAAGAGATGACCTGATTTCGCGTGACACTCGTCACACGTGGAAGGTTCATTATGAAGGGTTTACCTTGAGAGCGTCGTTATTACCGTCGTTTCGGATCGGCGGACACGTCTAACAACGTATGGTTCGGATTGATAGTCAAAACCAAGAGGGGTGGAGAAAAACACACACACACACAGACGAGAAAGAAAAAAAAACTTGAAAGAAACTCGTGACACGCGAGACTATCCAGAACTACAACGACGGAGGAAAAGGGAACGCTTGACACTATTCCTATCACGACCGTTTTTAAAATTTCGATTAGAATTTCCTATATACAACGTAATTAAATCGATTTTAAACTTCACGACTTTTCCTCAAATACGTGTAATACATTTTTCAATATTCACTTCTTTCTTTATTGTTTATTTGTTGAGGAAAAATTTGTAGTCTGTCTTACGTACCACGACCGGTCATTTGACCGGTAAAACGATTTATATCTTTTTGTAATAGTATCCTCTCAAGGACTCGATTCCAAAGCTATAAAGTCGTTACAAACGAAAGGCAATGCAGTTGTGGCATGATTTTAACCGAATGAGCACCGAATCGGCCTCGCGGTGCTTATTTGCCTGATTGGTATCCAGAACCTCGGATTTTCTTACACCGTCTTATCTACTATGACTGTAAAATAAATAAAACGAATAAAATGTACATTATATACTTCTGAACAAAAGAAACTATATTTTTATACTGTCAAATTGGCTTTTATCTTCGTTCTATATTAAAAAATACAAGTTACGCTAAAGACCGGTCATTTGACCGGTCGCGGTAGGAATACGTATATACGTGAAGCGTCGGTAGGAATAGTGTTAAATATTTCAGAGATAGGTGGAGGCCTAGAGTGAAGAGACTGCCTCGGCGCGGCGGGCCATTAATCAAAAGCGCGCCTCTGTGCTTCTACTTCTAGAGGAATCTTCGTACGCCTTCGACCGCGCCCTCCGTCCCGACACAAGTGCATCTTCGCGTAACAAGTGAAGCATAGGAGGAGCTTCAGGAATAAGGAGGAACGAGCGATAAGAACGAGCGGGCATCTTCTAGCCACCGCGCACAGTTTCACTGCGATCGATACCGCTGAAACGGAGCGATCGTTAAGTGGGTCAATTTGTTTCATCCGTGCTGGCCTCCATCGATCGATTACGATCTCGAGCTGTGTGATTTACGGGCTCTGAATCCACCAGCCGTGCAACACCCCGCCGGGAGAAACTTTCCACGCGGTGCGCGCGTATACCGATCTTTTGTCACGCTTGTCGCGAAGCGAGAGGTACGCGACTCGGCTTTGAGCAAGTCCCCCCAAGTGTAAGAAAATTATAACAGCACGCCTTACAGATAGACATCTTGTTTGCATTGTGATTTTCAGACGATTTCTGTTTCTTTGTTATTACGCTCGATCAGAACAAGTCTGATTAATACTATCAGAAATTAATAACTAACGATCATTGGTGAGAAGAGCTAATAACGGTCAGTGCTTGACGTGTAGAAGACTGTCGTAAGTGTTTTTTGAAAGTATCCATGACTAACAACAATTAAAAATCTATTGATATTAGGTATCGATCAATATAATACATATTGCAAAGAAACTCGATTAATAGAGTCACATACGTCATACTTGGTTTTATTACATTTAGTAATTAACAATTCGAATTCTTGCAAAAGAAATGGATAAACACGTTCGTGCTTCAGTTGTCGGAGAAGAGTAACGATAGAACAAGTAAATATGGTACACGGTGTACCATTACAGTGTTTGGAAATGCTACTAGATAATAGTAGCGAGGTAATTAATAGCGAAGCGGCGTGTACATTGCGATGATAAAATTCTGCCAACGATGTTTGTTCGAAACTGCAAACAATCCGTGTGTGTCTGTACAAGAGCCACTACCGAAAAGTATCCTGTATAATACCTTGAAACGGATTACTTTACGAGAAACGACACGCCAAAGTATCGAATTCATCATTCTCGATTACCCCTACGTCCGATGGAATTAAAATTTTTTAAACGTAAAAAAAATCGAGAAATTTCTTGCAAGACAAGAGAGAGAGAGAGAGAGGGAGAGAGCTTTCAACCTAACGCGATTTCTCCATTAATCGCGTCAATTAACGTTAATTAAACGAAAATCGCATTGAACAGAACTGATCCAACAACAACTGAGAGAAAGAGATTTCAAACGAAATGATGGCAAATTGTGCTATAGGCTCTTTGCTCGAGATCGTCGCCAGGGTCTTTCCCTCGGGCGTCGAGTTAAGCTCGCTGCCGCTTTAACGAGCAGAAATCACCACGGCCGGATTAACGACGAGGAAATAAGGGATCCGAACTAAGGAGAAAATAGGCAAAATCCGTTCCAACCAGACCCGCTCGGGTGGCAATCGGATTCGTTTAAGCCGGCGCACAAGTACAAGAGAGTGAAGACTAAAGATTAAACTCGGAATTAAACCCGGCGAGAGCGATTTCAAAAAAAATCATTCACTTTCTCGGAAAGTCTGAACAGCCGATCGATCACAAAGAAGTTAGTGCCGCCTCGTACTGGCGATCGACGTGAGTTCGCGGTTCTGCGATCCTTCGAGTTAACCTCTTGATCGCCGTGCGCATCAGTACGCGCCAATCCCTATACCCTAAATTAATTTCGATTTCTCAACAGTGACATATAGAATCATTTTCTATCGCTAAAAAGATCGAAGAATGTATATATTCTTCCTTGATTTTGGATTTATTCGAAAGAAAAGGCAAGAAACAAAATTCGCGTGCGAAAACTGTAAAATTCCACTCTGCCCGACTATTTACTTCGAAGCATACCACACCATAAATAAATATTAGTTTCATTGTGTATAATATATATTTGTATTTTTTAGACTATAAATTTATAACATTTCAAATTTAACAAACATGCATATAACTTTTTAAAAATTTTTTTAATATTTAGTATTTGAACTATCGTGTGTCAACTCTAGTGAAAAATCAAGTGTTTTGTTTTTTTTTTTATGCAAAGTATATTCTAATTGATTGTAGCTGACCGATTATGCAAGTAAAAAATATTTAAATTATTTATTTATTAGTAAAGGTACATTTTCCTTAAAATTGAAAATGCGCGGCAAGCTGATGCGCGGTCCTTAAAAAAAAAATGCGGCGATCAAGAGGTTAAATCTGCGGGGATAAATCCGCGGGGGAGGAAATGGAAGGAGAGCGAAGGTAAACGTTCTGCAACGGCGATACGAGGATCGTAAAGAATAATTTATATCGATATTCGCGGAACTGTAAACGCGGGAGCAGACCGATGTGCAACAGAGCCAGGAGGTCTGAGCAACGACTGGCAATTAACAAACATAATTAAGGTTAATTGACCGCTTCCACGGTTGTGTGAATCAATCGTGCCTTCGTAGCGCAGTGATAATTAACAGTAAACGAAAGCTTAGCTCCTGATTCTCTTCAACATTCTCTGCGGGCCTTGTGTTGCCACGATTTGTTATTAACGTCAGGAAAGAATAAAATAAGAACGGAGCAACATTTTTTTTTATATAATCTGGCCAAGGGAGAGAAAGTCGCTTTTTCCAGCGCGCGTAAGATTCATGCAACGTCGAAAATGTGTTTCGCGTTTTCTAAAAAAAAGAAAAAAAAAGGGAAAAAAGCGCGACTCTACACGTTGTGAATCGTCCGCGAAATCGGCCAGAAGAAAGCATCGGCGGTGGTCCATCTCCAACGTGGAGATTCACGGATCGTCGTCTCGCTGAAATAATACGTACACGACCTTAATTGCCAGGACTATGACTAATTAACAGACCTGCTTTCTTCCTCTACTACGTTCACGAACGGTTGCGATTTATACCGAGAGATCAATTCGGATACTCGCTCGTTCGCAATCAATTATCGGATATTATAAAGTTCAAATGGCCGAACAGTTGTCCCGAATAGACGCAACACGCTGGCTGGTCTATAATTAACGAACATTAAACCACGGCGTATTACAAATTCCAACCGTGTCATGAGGAATAACATTAAAAGGAAAAGTTCTCGTAACACGAATTTCGTTACTGGCACCAATTAATACGGAGAAAATCCGGGTTGGATGCCGCTTTCCACGTGTTTTCATACATCGTTGGAACACAAGGGGGGAGGGGGGGGGGAGTAGCAGAATTGACGATTATTGTCCGTGATATTTCGTACTAAAAGAAAACGTTTTGTATCCTCGGCGTTAACGTAGTAGAATTTAACAATCATTTCTCGTTCAGATTTCAAACTGAAATAAATAAATGAAACGTTGCGAATTTCAGGTTTCCCAGGTATTCTCGAACGCCGATGAAAATGTACGTTGTACACAACAAGCCTTGGCTTTAAATCGTGACGAATAATTCAAATACGTTCTTGGCCAGCGATATATATATATATATATATATATATATATATATATTCGTAGCGAAACAAATAATTAAATAAATATTCGCGTGAATATCGCATTGACGAGAACCTTGGAGAAGAAAAAGGTAAAAAGAACCTAACTACCGTCATATTTCAAAAATGAAATAAGTAAATTATATCTGGCATCGCTGGCAACGATTAATCATCGCGCTCATTTCCGATCGCCGATCCCGCGGACAAAATCCGCGCGTGAATCGTACGTACGCGAGATCAGGAGCCGAGAAATCGCACAGATTATTCATCGAGTTACAAAAGAGACACAGGCCGTTATTTCACGGTTACGGATCATTTTCGTAATGTAACTTTCTGCGCGGCTGCCGCTACGACTACAGCCGAGACGAGGAAGAAGAAGAACACGGCGAAGAGAAGCCGATCGCGCGCCGTGTTTAGCAACCAATTTTCTTCCACGCGGTGGATATATTTCATGCCGGCAGGTATTTATTGCGTTACGCTTATTAGGACGAAACGCATAAATGTCAAACGCGACTCGTCCGACACCGGCGCGATTATTTTCTCCTCGTCGTCGACGCGCCTCTAAATATCAGAATCCTGGTGAAAGCGCGACCACCGTCCCTTTCACTTTTTCCACCGGCCGTGATAATAACACGCGTAGATGCACGCCGTGTTCGATTAAGTTGTTTGCCTAACGTCTCCAATGGAGAGACGTGCGTTCAGAGAATTCGCAACTCGGTGATTTACCTGGTAACTTCTGGATATGGATATCCCATTACAGTGAAAGTACGCCGGTTGATCGTTTAACCGTCGATCAATCGGCTATACGTGGAAAATCGTCGAATCTGACTTAACAATCGACTCACCTGTAACAGAAGAAGAAAACAAGAGAAACGATGAGAAACTAAGGTCTAAGTGGACGAAGGTAGGATTTTTAGAATTTTTTTTTTTTTTTGACTAAACTCCCGATAGAAATCGGCAAAGCAAGAAAGGGCAAGAGAGTATTCTACGCGCCGTTTCTTTTCAATGTTTGCCGATCGTAACGGAGCCAGCGAAACGTAACGAAAAAAAAAGGAAGAGAATGTCCGGCGATGTTTGTTCGTGATGCATCGACGAATCGATGAACTGCATCCTCCTCCAACGGAGAAATTTAATTGAATCATTTGTGGAGACACTTGTCAATCGTAAACCGGTTGGAAAATGCCGCTATGTATCGTGGTCCGATGATCGCAGGGCTGCAATTAACCGTTCCGGGGGAAAGAAGCACGCAACTCCAACATGCGTTTTTACGCTCCCTCTTTTACGCTTCTGGGTAAATATACATCGCAACGTCGCAGGCAGTTCACCTGCGTGTCGCAACGATACTCTCGCAGGAATAATAAAATTCTTTGCAGTGCTCGATGTCACAATTTAACCTTTCCAATTTGTTACACGGTTTCGTAATTAAATGGCGAAATTGATTGTTCGGCACGCGAACATCCTGTTATTTTATGCGGTTTTGCACCCTGGGAACAGGAATATTAATCTCGATAAAAACACCACGTTTGGTTCTGACCTGTCCTTTGTAAATTGAAGCGACGTGTTGATACATGGTACGTTTAATTATCGAAATTGACGAAGTCGGCCAATATAAAAATGTTCTGCGAACGGACGTGCGATTCAAAGTCTTATAAATCGAATGCTTATCCTTTGAAACAATCACTTCCGACCGATCTCGTTGCTTGAAATTAAAAAATTTCAAACAACTAAAGGATTTACGATGTTGCATCTCGATTCCAAAAAGAATTGTGAATTCTCTTTTAAATTAAAATTTCAAGAGATCCGCGGATGTGGATTCCGCGTTCAATTCATATTCAAAACAAAATAGAACGAAATATATTGCCTCCTCGAAATATTCGTACACGATACCGTACGTACGATACAGACGAGGTATATGAAAAGGCATTGCATGATCATGTATTTTCACGATCATGATAATAAAGCCGAAATAACCTTACCATTATAATATTGCGTTTAACATTGTAACATATTCATGAAAGTGTAACTTTGCGACAAAAAATGTAAAAACTATAAAATTACTGATTAGCATAATAGGAAAACTGTTTTTAGAAATACTAAAAAAAATTATCAATTGTTCCGGATCACTGACGACCAAACACGTTAAATTAACCTTGAGCGGTCGGAAGGCTCATTATCAATTAAACTTCCGTCGTATTTTAGAAGTTTGAAAAAAAATTATCTATTGTTCCGGATCACCGACGACCGAAACATTAGATTAACCTTGAGCGGTAGGGAGGCTCTTTATCAATTAAACTTTCGATGTGTACACAAAAATTAAATTTTAGAAGTTTGCAAAAAAGTTATCGACTGTTCCCGATCACTGACGACGGAAATATAAATTAACCTCGAGTGGTTACGGAGACTCATTACCAATTGAACATCCGTCGTGTGCACATCGACACAGCGGAGCACCAGGGACATCGTGGGGATGCGTGCGTCTTAATTTTAAGTTGCGTGCGTCTTAGCTTTAAGTTGCGTGCGTCTTAGCTTTAAGTCGCGTGCGTTTAGTTTTAGTTAATCTCTGTAAATTCGTTGTGAACGCATTCTGCGCAAAGACACGTTTATTGAACTTGGAACGAAATTAGAAATCCCTCATCTTCTCCCTTCTTTCGTTCGTTGTTACTATTGTTACTTTGTTCATTGTACTGGGGTCAAGTCTCCAAGTTTGGTAGCCAGCGAA
The DNA here is from genome assembly GCA_032399595.1 of Tetragonula carbonaria. Lineage (NCBI taxonomy): Eukaryota > Metazoa > Arthropoda > Insecta > Hymenoptera > Apidae > Tetragonula > Tetragonula carbonaria. The sequence continues at coordinate 5,943,426 of JAUCRC010000003.1, forward strand.
CCGAATCGGGGCTTGCAGCCTCGTCCGAAAGGGCGAGGTGAGATTCTTGTAGTCTAGCGTCCTTGGTAATCCGATTCAGCGGTTCCACGGAACCCCACTGTTTCGTTGGGGATAGCGTTAGACTGCTTGCGTCTAAATGTCCAACCTCGATTCGACACGCTGACTGCGAAACTCGGAAACTCGACTCCAGTGCAACGAACAAAGTAGCAATAGCAGCAACGAACGAAAGAAGAGAGGAGATGAGGGATTCCTAATTCCGTCCCAAGTTCAATAAACGTGTCTTTGCGCAGAATGCGGTGGTGTGGCTGCGAATTATTGTATGATTGTATGCACTGTATGATCGTATGCATTTTATGTTTTGTATGATTGTATGTATGGATGGGATGTATTGTATGATGTATTGTAAGCCCCGGGGCGGGTCTCGTGCGTAGTCACCTCCTCGTGGTGAGACCTGGTAATTAATATCGTTTTACAAACTTTAACGTTTGTAAAACGATATCAAGCTAAGAACTACGCAACCTACAGTTCAGTTTAGAGCTAAACTGAACTGTAGGGACAATTAGTTGATAAGTAAAATATTAGACTCCCCAGCGGGGCACCATGGGACGACGAGGAATCTCGCAGGGACATCGTGGGATGCGTGCGTTTAGCTTTAGTTAATCACAAAATAGTTAATATCTGTAAATTCAATGTAAGCATATTCTATAGAATGATACCGTTATTGCTATAATATACGCGAAACAATTTTTTTGTAAATATGTAAAATATTTTAAATATTATAACTTAATTATAATTATTTTCAATTTCAACTTTGATTTGTATTTTAATATTGTGATAATATTTAATATTGTGCTTTGGTTTACTTTTCATCGGTTTTTTTCTTAAAACTCTTTATTAGGAGTTATTGGTGAGATCGTTGATTTCTAAAATTATAGATTTTTTTTATGATAACAACATTACAATGCATTTGTAAATATTGTCGAAGATCGTAGACTTTAGATTTTGATGGATATTTCAAAAATATATGATTTGATAAAATAACAGACCTTTTTTCCTTTTTGATTAAATATCAGGTCCGTTCTATATAATATAAATATATTTCCCTAAGTATATTTCAATAAATAAAACATACCGTTATAAGTAATAATTTTGTCGCTTCCAACGAAAAACCAATCGATAAATTCGTAAAACACGAATACGGCTCTTTCTGGCACACATATAAGTATACACAATAGAATAATTTTAGACACTAATCTGGTGTTTTAGAATCTGAAGATACGATTAAACATTTTGCTCGTATCATTTTACTTGGTATCGTCACAGACGAGTTTTACATTTCGACGCTCCATTGAAAGTTGTTTGACAACACTGTAATGGGTCTAAAAAATCATATTTCTGGCGCATTCACTTAGTTCCCCAACTCATCGCTGTTTAAACGTAAAGTGCGCGTTAAAAACTAGTGATTTTTTTTTTACTATGTCAGTATTTCAAGTCACGAGCCACGAAATCCCGTAAGATGCTTGGTCTATTCATATACCTCGTCTGTGACGGTACAAAGTAGCTTGTCTGATCAGAAAGATCCCGTTTCCCTGTCGAAATGAATGATCCCGCTATCGCGCGATTGCCGGCCGTCGCCAATGAAACGATTACCGACATCATTGCCCTGCCATACCGACAGCGAAACGCAACTCCCGCAACGAAGTTCGAGGTCCTCCACTTCGGCGGCGCAGCTCGATCGTTGAACGCCACGCCGCGGATATTGCGGCGGAAGGAACGCGAACTTACGAACACATTTGAACACCGTGGCGCGCAGTCACGCCCAAAAGACTGCTTTTAGAGCGGCCGTTGTTAGATGGAATCGAGAAAGACGACCTAACCGTACGTAAAATTAGAACTCGCACATGCTACGCGTTCCCTTCGCGTTTATCCTATTTCTCCACGGATCCGAGCAGCCTTTCAAGACCCTCTCGATTCATCGTGCTTTTGTTTACCTACCAACTAACTATAGAGGGACGAAGGCATTTAACAGGGCCGTTCGTCAAGTACGCTCGACGCGAGGATCAAAGCTTCGATATAATAGATTAAAAACTCTTTCTCGGGAACAAAACGAACATGCGCGCTGCTGATTCAGCTGCGTGCATGTATTTGGCGCATTCGTCGAGCTCTAATTTCTTAAGGCGCAAAGTTCTTAAAAAAAAAAACCGTGGAGATTTCGACGTTTTATGAAGGAAGCTTGCTTGGAATTTTTTGAATTCCAGACGAGAAAAGACGCTAAGGAATGAAGAGAATGGAATTCCTAACGCAGCTCGACGCTCCATTTACCGTTCTATGATTAAATCTGTTAACGTCTGGTATTACGTCCGCAGAGTGACCTGGTTGTGGATTTGCTGGCTGATGTTTGTTTCTCCAGTAGCGAACCAAGGCAAAGAAACGCGAATGTTCGACGCCGTATCTCTGACAACGAAACTCTGAGGGAGTGATTAAACAAGAAGTAACAACTCAACGTGATTAAACGTAGTAGAGTTGATTCGTAACTAAGATCAGGTAAATGAAACTCGCAAATCTTTCAGTTTCTTTTCCTTAAACCTTAATGTCCGAAAGTTCCGACCTAACAAGGGAAAAGGAAACTCCGTTTACAATAAAGGAACGCTTTCACCGAGGGAAGAAGACACCTTTCTCGATCTGATAAGCACGCAAAGCACCCAAGTTGCAACGACGGTCGTCGCTATTACTTAACTTCGAGTAGTTGTCTAGTCTAGTCTAGCGAGAGGACGAGGAGGCGAATTCTAATGGCTGCAATAGTTAGGGGACCAATTACTCGCAGCAGCGGCTGCACAATAGATGCAGAACCCGCGAACACAGCCGAGAGAAAGATAGAAGGGACGAAATACGAGTGCAACAGTGGTAATTAACGGTTGTAAAGGCAGACTCTCGATAAACAGAGGCACGAGCAACACGACGTGAAACTATCCTCGGGACCAGCCACGAGCTGACCTTTTTCTCGCTTCACTTTCGAAAATATTCAGCCAGCATGGAAAAACGTTCGTGCGTTGTCGCGATCGCTGTTTACACGCGAAGATTTACGCGCGCGATTAAAACTCTCACCCCTTTCGGTAATAATATTCACGATGGACATCAAGCACGATTGCTATTTTAATTAGACACACGTTAAGCGGCGGGCAATTAAAACAACGTTTCACGAACTACGTAAGAAAACTACGTGAAAAAAGACGAACGAAAGGTAAAAATACAGCGGGGATGTGAGCGTCGTTTAATCCGATATGTACACCGTGTTCACGATATATCTCCTCTCTTTCTCCGATTATTGCCAGTAACGTGACTGCATGTGTGACTGCAACGACCCCGGCGTTTCTGGGGTCAGCTAATTAACCATAATCTTCCCGTCGCCATTTTGCAAGATTATAGAAAACGGACAGCACGCTGAGTGCATTCGGTTGTTTCCTATCGGAAATTCTCGCGTCTGCATAATTTAACGACCGGCCCGTCTTGCGTCTACCGGTTTGCAACCATCGTCAAGATGGAAATTTTACAAGCGTTGTTATCTTCACAAGTGTGCCCAACTGTAAAATCTTTCCTCGTTAGAAGACCTCCCTTCGAAGATTCCTTTCCCTATAGAGATATTAAAAAAAAAAAAAAAAAAAAAAAAAAGAAAAGAAAGAGATAGAAATGGAAAAATTTCAACAGGATGGAAGTATATATATCAATGGAGTGATAAATATATCGTAGAAAACGTAACAACAGGAACAAGTTAGGCTTGTCTTGCATCACTCGGCGGTTCGACGAACAGTTTGCGACAGATCGCGCGAAAGGAAGGAAGCGATCGAAAAGGGTGGCAACCTTACTCATTAGCGGTCTAATTACAAACCGGTCGGGACTTCTCCGTTAACCGCGTTGAACAAGTCGTTTCATCTGGTCTGGCCTGCTGCGTAGCAAACTTGACGACTTATCATGGGAACGCGCCACACGCGGCGAGATAGCCGTGCAGCTTTCGCCTCTCTTCCCTTCGTGTTTCATCCAACCGTATCATTACCCTGGCTTTCGAAACGAAATACAATTCGATACTCGCGGACGCGTTCAGCGTGTACTTTGTGAAATTGTTCCGACTGAGTGAAACACGTGCTGGCTATCGTTTGATCGCCGGCTACTACCACTAAATTTCCGAACGTCCAAGCAAACGTACGAGCAATGAGGATCGTTCTTCTTGCACGTGCTCCGAACGCTCGTGAATACTGCTACGGAAAATCGGGAATAGACGAGAGAAGATTAACGAGTGCAAATAAGATACGTTTACCGCGCACTTCAAGACTCGGGGCTATCGTCGTTTGGAAAATCTATTTGATTAGAGACCGATACCAGCGGCAAGATATCGAGAGCCAGCACACCTACGAAACAAGTACCGATCCGTGAACCGATCCGGCAATAATTACGGTCTTTAGTGATTCGTTTACGGCGAAATTACGGGACTGTTGCAGTTCGTAAGATGGAAAGGCCGTGTTCGTCGAGTTTTCGACGACGATAACGCGTCGATTAGCGATCATCAACGATCGACGACCGCAGTAAACGGTCAGAGAGGAGAGCACGGCTCGTTCTCGATCGATCACGAGCGAACACGAACCGTGTTCCGATCGACGCTTCCAAGGACCGCTTCGTCGTTCCCTGTCTACCGATGACCTCGATCTTTCCCGCCTTGTCACGATGTAATTGTTATTACGTGTCCGTGAACGGACCCCCGACACCGACCAGACATCGCGGCGCTCGTGAACTCGTCCGATCGATCGATTTGTCCAGCATCGTTTCGTGCTGGATAACGTCTTGCGAGCTTGCACGCCGCTCGCGTCGTTCCATTTTCTCCGCCAATCACACGTCACTCTAACATTACCATTTTTCCACTCGCCGTTGTGTGCTTTGCGCTTCGACGCAAGTTAACGAAACACGTAGAAGAAACGTGGCAGAAGGTTCTTCTTGTATAGCGAGAAAAACCAGGGAGGATGCGCGACGCGTGAATAATCTACTGTTTCTCTGCACTGTTTTGTCAGTCGAGACAAAAAAAAAAGAGAAAGAGAGAGAAACGTGATAGAAAAAATTTAAAAACAATACGTGGAGTCATCAGAAAGATGAAATGGAAAATTCAAGTTGGAAAATTGAATCGATTTCAATACCGTCACGAAGTACAAAAAGATTGTACAAGTTGGGAAATGGCGAGGGAATAGTTGGCCTGCGAGACAAGAAAGTGTCTTGTATACGGCTCTCCCCTTGTCATGGTATCGTAGAATGTAGAAATCTATCGATCGTGTACGCAACGAGACGCGTACATTGAATAGAACAGTGCACTGTAGGCGGACACGCGGGGATATCTGCATAGAAACCTTGTAAAGCCCGTTTCTCAAAGAGCCGTGGTTGGAACACGTGGGCAACGATATCTGCTGCGTGATAAAGATTTCACCGCAGATCAGACTTAACGCACCGGGGGAGACGGTAGCCGAGTCGAGTCACGATTCGTGAACGAAATCTCCGAGGAGCGAGTCGAGTAAGTCGACTTCTTTCCGATCGAACGAGCGAATCGTTGGAATATGGATATCGTTGTTTGACGAGTCGAGTGTCTAAACATTTGACTTGAAAATTAGAGATCTCTCCAAGTTGAATCGTGGAATTTCACACGATTTCAACGCGATCAATTCAATAAATTAACGATACATGCTTTCCTATTTTTTTCTGTGTTTCTCGCTATGAGCGAAAATAGAATTGTTATCAGCAATTGTAACGTCTCACGATAATAAGTAAATTACGCAAGAAAGAAATTTCCATTTACGTTGCAAAACACGTTGGTCGGCGAGTGGCGCCATCGTCGGTCGGTTAAAAATAAACGTGCTGCCGCGTGAAAAAGCGGCAGTACCTTCAGACGACGGACATGACGTCACTGGCGTACCAAATACTTTCGCAGCCCCGTAACGGAAGTGGTTATTTTTACCACAGGGCTCTTTTCTTCCCCCGTACGCGAAGAACCGCACCCACGAAGATTCACCACAGCGCGAATCAATGAAAGACTTCGTTCCTACCCGCCGCGACTTTTACTCTCTCACCATCGTAATAACAATCTTCGCGCTTCCACGTCCTTCATCATCGGGGGTTGTGCAATTTCTCTCTTTTCCTGCCGGAGCATTTGCCTATTCAGAGTGGAAACAAAGGCGGACACCAACAATCGAGGCAGTGAATTCGGACCACACCGATTAATATTCAAAATAAACATCCTAATATTCATTCAATAATTAATGTAAATAATATTATAATTATAAATAAAATAATCAAATTTATTACATATAAAAAATTTATACATTTTAAATATATATAATTATTGGAATTGATAAAGTAATTCCAGTATCAAAAATTAAAGATAATAGTCTAATTAGAAAAAAAAGAAAATGGAAAACTTAGAAATTGGATTAAATCCACATTCAAATGGAATTTTTTTTCTCTAAATTTGAAATTTCTCTTATTTATTGAAATTAATTTATTTAAATTAAAAATTAGAATTGAAATAATCAGTGTAACAAAAAAATATATATATTATAATGTATGATAAAATTAATTAAATTAATTAGATTACTATATAATAAAAAAAAATAAAGAAATAATCAAATTATATCAACAAAATGTCAATATCAAATTGATAACTGATAATGAAAAATGTAATTTATATATTCGAATACACGAAACAATTAACATTAATGTTCCAATACACGAATACCATGAAATCCTGTTGATAAAAAAAAAATTCGGTGTGGAGCCAGTGCCGCATAATGGCACGTTTCACTGCCAGTTTCGACTGGGTGCCAACATTCTCCAATCTCCCTGCGGCTTCGATACCTTCGTACGTAAATCTTTGGGATATTTTATTGGAATATGCAATCAGTTGTCGCAGCAGATTACCCGTGGCATATGGCAAAATGGTTCCGCAGAACCGGAGCAAGAAACTCGAGAACGCTTTTAACGCGAGCGTCTCGAGACTGGTCGCGAGTCCAAGGTACGTCTTCATCCAATTACGCCTGATGCAACCAGCCACGTCCAATGTAATTGACCACTGGCGGATGCTCGCGAGAAGTGTGTCGATTTAACGTCCCAATGACACGCGTCACATTATTGTGAACGTAGAACGAGCGTGAGTCACCTCGAATTTGCAACCGCGACCAAATCGATACACCTGGACACGATAGGAGTTTCGTTTTAACATTATCGCCAAAGTGCAAGATACAAAGTTCAAGCATATCTCATGAATTATCCATCGTGGCGCGTATCAGCCATGTATCCATTAACGCTTGACGAATGAACACCGAGGATGAGGAAGGAAAAAGTCCGCTTCGAACGAAAAAAAAAAAAACGCGATCGTGCTGAAATTACGCGCGATCGCGAGAAGATGCACGGAACGGAACAACGTATCACACTGTTCTCCTCTGCGCAAGTCAGTCGTTCGGACGCTGATACACAGAGCTGACTGTGCAGCTGTTGTTTTTTCTTTCTTGACGCGCATCAGAAAGAAGCGCAGACAGCCGCCAAATATCCTTCTATATATTCTGCGAATTTAAATCCGGTGGCGCTGCTTCGCGAAATCATTCCGCCCTGTCGCTGGATTAATTTCCCCTAGAGTCGATCGAGCTGTTTCCAAGAAACGAGTCCCCTCCTATTACGAAATAACGCGCAATCTGCGAAATATGCATTACAAAACAAAAAGAAGAAAAAGAAGAAAACCTCCCACGAGGATACTTTGAATATCAATAGTTAGAAATGGACAAAAAAGGTAAGCAAGAAAAAAGGGAAGTTCAGCATGAAATTTGAATTTTACATCGTCGTTCGACTTGTCTGTTACAGGAAACCAAGATCGTACGAGATCAGGAAAAAGAAATTATTCAGGGGATATTCAAAACTACGTAGAAGAATATTTACATTTACGTATAGACTCTCGGAGTAGAAAAAAACTGACGAATAACAAAACTCGAATTCGTGTTACATATATATGCTACACACTATTGCCATTAGTGTGTACAGTCAGGACAACGCGTGGATTTTGAATAACAGCAGCAGAATTGAAAGAATCCGAGAGGCTGAAGCTGACAGCGAGATGTACGCGATGTTCGTTGCATCACAAGTGGGGATTAAATCGAATAAGCAATTAGGACGAACGATGCGATCAACTAAACGTTTTCTGGCGTTGCCTGTACGGCTTCGTCTGCCGCAAGATCGAACGCAACCCTATTAAGTTTTTAGCTGTCGAACAAGTTGTCTCTTTCTCTCTCTCTCTCTCTCTCTCTCTCTCTCTTTCTCTCTCTTTTGCGAATGTTTCTCCAATGTGCAACCGATGTGTAATTATTCCAACCAATCGATAAACGCTGACAAAGTGTTATCTCCGTGTAATGTTATCGGATAGCTCGCGAGGTATCCTACGACATGGTCTAAAAGTAAATAGCTCATCGACCAGAACAGTTCGCACAGACGTTCCTAGAACTTATCCTAGATTCACGACTTTGACCGAGCGGGGTAATAATAGCAGCGCAAGTGTAATAGGAACAGTGTACAAGCCGATAGACGTTTGTGTAAAGCTTCTCTCCAACGAGTACCAAGAATAAAGGAAACGAAACGAAACGAACGAGAAAGCAACGTGCGAAGATCCTTCTTCGAAAAAAAAATCAGACAGCCAAGTGTCATCACGATAATAACCGTGCGAATCACTCCGGTGTGCTGAAGATTCCGCAACGATTGGAATCTTGCTAAAAGTAGCTTGACAGAACAAAGGAAAACAGCGTGAAGAAAATCGAAAAGGAAAGCGCTCGGTGAAAGCGGGCTGTGTCGTTATTGTCACGGCTGATTCGCCGAGCGTAGAGAATTCTTATCGGAAAAATTAGCGACGTGCAAAAGTGAAGCGTTACCTCGAACGATGGTTGTGACGGGCCAATCGGAGGCATCGAGCCTCTTGCAACACCACATATCGATTATCAACGAACCAAAAGAAAATTCGGGAAAGAAATCCCTTTTTGGAAAACCAGACGACGGATTTGTACGAATTTCGTTGTTTTTTTTTTCCCCCTTGGAGAGTGAAGCGAGACCGTGTAGACGATGTCGCGGCTCGTGCGTGGAAACGCACACAGTCCGGCTGACGGTCGGAAGGGGGAGCGCAGTGAACTTGGCGTCGCGACGGAGCACGGCGCCGGCAAATGGCGTCTGTGGTCGATAGACACGTCGGTGGGTGGTTGGTTTTCTCCAACGTTTGCACGGTTCGCATGGGAAACCAGAAGATGGTGTTGCGATTGTGAGGGGTTGGTTTGCGTTGTGCTCGCGGCTGCCATGCGGCCCGCCACGAGGGACCTTGAGGTTTCACCTCGTCCGTTCTCTAGACTCCTCGGTTTATATAGCTCTAACGTCATACCGCTAGCTGTCGCCATTTTTGTCGTGACGTCAATAAGATCTTGATGGCGTAGCACCGAGGGCAGATCGATCCTCCACCTTAATATAGAGAACCTTCCGTCGAATTCTTCGGCCGATCGTATATCGATTATCGCGTTATTGCCCGATTGAAGAAGAATCGGTAATCACAATCTATCGATCACGTACACGCGTGCGCCGTAAAACGTTTCTCTACTCAGGGAGATCCAACGGGAGAGAAATTATAGACACGAGCCCAAGTGGAATTCCCAAGGTGCGGACAATCGAGCGTGCAAAGTCGATATTAACCTCGGTCAGGGTCTCGGTGTTTTAGGAGTGATCTGTACGTATACCGCGAGCAGTTTCTGGCCTCTAAGTACACCCATGAGACCTCGGGGGGACGCGGTTGCTACCGCGTCGATCGATCGATTTATGGCTTCGACCTCGCGGCTTCGGGACGCGAATCTTTCTCAGCGAATCGGAGACTCGACTCGACTCGACTCGACTCGACACGAGTCGAGAGAGACTCGATTTATGTGAATTTCGCCTTGATCCTCGTCCCACGGCCACCGTGGCAAAGATAACGCAAACTGTTCGCCTGACCTTAAAAACCGCTATATCGAGGTTTCCCCTTCTTCGTTCACGGTGCTGCCTCGACTTCTCTCGCTCTCGACGTGCCATCGAAATCTAATCGTTTCGCCTCTCTGGCGCGGAAGCGACTAGGTGGGTCTGTAATTTAAAGTGACGTGAAGCAACGCGCCGTTTCCCCCGACCAAGAAGACAGCAGCAGGTTTAAGAATGCAGCTCGGAAAGGAGCACAACACTTGCTCTGAGGTCGCAAGCGTGTATATCCCCTTGTCCCGCGTTTGTTTGCTATCGGATTTGCTTCGTTTCACAGAAGAAACGTCGACGACGGTGGCGAGCGAATAAAGTGGCATAAATATCGGAAGAAGGTGGAAGGAAGATGAAAGAAAGGATGGAATAAAAACTAGAGACGAGCAGAGAGCCTAGATACCCCATAAGGGCAGCTGCGCAACACCATAAAAGCTATGCAGGCAGACCGACTACCCTGGACAGACGCGAGACAAGGTGAACGCACCATCGTCCTTTCCGAGTCCTTTTATACAACCGATCCGCACGCTCTGTCCTACCCGTGTACCATCACTTTACTTTCCATTCCCTCGGTTATCGATTACACAGGTTACGAAAGCGGTTCGCGTCATTTTTACATTATTCGTACCCCTGTAATCGGGTTTCGTGTCGCCTCTGTAAAACGTGCCGCGCAAAGTAGAAAAAAGAAAAAGAACACGGTCAACAACATGCGTGTAGATTTATAAAAGTGCATTTTTCGGAAACTTGAAAAATTCCCTTCACTGTAAATTGCATCGTCAGCAAAGCGAGCAGAGTAAAGTCTGGTATTCGATTTCGTAACTATTCTCGAATGGACTAGCAAGTGTCGTTGATGCAAATTCCGTATTCGACGACAAGGAGGGAACACATCGATTTGGCGATACGATCTTGCTTGTCTTCCCGAGCAATGCTTCCGCCTGCTCGCGAAGGTAGCGCAGGTTCGTATCGTTCGATTGATAACATCGAAGTGCTTCGCCAACGCGCGGAACACAAGGTTGCGACACGTCCCGAACAATACGAGCCCCTTTCGACACGTCAAACCGGTGTGCGGAATTGCATATACTTTGTACGTTTTATCTCGAACCTGCTCGAAACACAGTTGTCGTCCCGTGTAACGCTGTCACTATCGAAAGAGACATCAATCGGATTTTTGCAATAGGAAACAATTCTTCGGTTAACGTATCGACCGTGTCCGTGAGATCCTTTAGCCGAGAACTCAGTCAGGCGAAATTAATCGTGAAATTAAAAGATATCTTCTCAACCGGGATATGCGCCAGATTATTCGGAGAGCCGCAAAGATCTTTAGTTTCAATTTTCCAAATGTGTTTTTTCTTCATTCAATTAAACTTGTTGCCGTGAGACGCGAGAGGCAAAAAATCAAGTACTTCAAATTTAATAAAGATAAAGATTAGTAATTTGAAGTCCGGTCAAAGTACGTAAATAAAAATCTACAAGATCACTCGACACGCTACGACTACGTCATATGAACGTAGACTCAAACCTAGAAGAAAAGACTGCAAATGCATAATAAGACTACCGCGTAATTACGTCCGCGTCAACAAAAGGCTACTGCTGCAGGAGAGGCTGTGAAAGAAGTTAGAAGTGCGCGAGCGAGAAGTCGAACACAAGGCTGTTTTCCAGTTGGAACGAGCGCACGCATCGTGCCACGGCTGAATTAAACGAGTAAATTACGGGTTTACCGGGTGGACCGGCAGAGACCTGGTCCGGTGAAAATAAATAAACCAGAAGACGTCCACCGTCCACGGTGAATTCCACGGTTTCCAGTAGAGCGGACGTGGCCCGGGGTTCGCTTAATTTATTGCACCTGCTGGGCCCGGGCGTAATTATCCCCATGCGAAAAAATTCTCGAACGCGTGTCCCTTTCTTCGACTTCGTGCTGCGTCGATATCTTCGAGGAGGGGAAAAAAAAGCAACGCTGTTTGCGTTTGTTTGCTCGTCGTTGCTTTTTTCTCCCCGGTTAGAGTGCCACAGGCCATTCACCGACGAGGGAACATCGCGTTGGTACAATTTTAAAAAAAGGGCACGTGAACAACACCGGTGTGTGCTCTACTGTTACGTTCGTCTCAAAATTTTCGTTCTCTTTTTATCTTTGTATCATATTTGACGAAACTTTGCATTATATCTGACGTTACATTTGTAACGAAATGTCAGTACGATCGACGATGAGATGTGTTGAGATGATTAGAGAAGAAGAAACGAATCTACAAGTGAAAAGTGTGTGTACGTGATTGGACACGAGCAGGCTTCTCTCTTTAGGAGAGTTCGACTTAAGAATATTCTAGGAATACCCGAAGAAAAGAGTGAAAAAACCGATGGTGGGCTAAATCGAGTTAAGAGCTCTGGCGTCAATTACGAAGCTCGTGGTTCTATCTACACAACGCTAGTTGTTCTGATCCTTAAAAGCTGTCGCATATCTATACTGTCATAAATAAAATTCCATTGGATTGGTACAATCCAAGATCGTTCACGGCATTCGCATTCTTACGCACGAGCGCTATAATAGAACCCGAAACCGCGACAAAATCGGGAAAAATCGGGAGACCGTGGTAATTGGATTCGAGCAGCGTTAACCGACAAAATTCCAAGAGTTCACCGTACTAAATATACGCTGGACGCGTTCGTCGTTTCGCAACGGTAGAATCCGGGGGCATTCCTCGTGTGAACGTGAACTACGACAAAGTCGTGTTGCGTCGGCTTACTTCGCAGGCACTCTGTTTCAGAGACTCAGACTCTCGCGCGAAAACACGCGGAACTCGCGGGTAAAGAGTATGCGTGTTTACAGATGGCATACGGCCGTAATATATTGGAGAACGCGCGTGCTAGTCGCGTCGAGGAACGCGGCACCGATCTGCTCTTGTTCCGTTCCGATCGTCCATCTTAAAAATAATTCCCTCGGCTCCACTCGCCGGGAAAAAAGAGAATACAGTGCGACGAAACGGCGCGACTCTCTCTACATAAAGAGAGAGAGAGAGAGAAAAGAGTGACGAACAATAAGAGCGTTGGAAGGAAAACGCACTTCGTCGTACAACTCGTCCGACGAGGCAATTATCGTTCGTAAATTGTCATTACTGTTACACGCTGACTACCGGTTCGATCGTTTTTCCGGTTTCACTACTCCGATGTCGCGATAAACTCTCGGTCTCGCTCGGTCGCTTCGCTCGTTGATTTATCTCAAGCTACTGCCGCTGCGACATTTTTGTCCTTTTATCTCGCGCCGATAACGATCTACGGCTTAATCTTCCCTCGATTACAATCCAATTTATTAGTTGTTGTTGCGACGATGCGACGATACGACAAGTTTCGAAAGTTTATTTCGAGGTACAGTATAGCAAGAAAATGTTCTATTTTAGATTTTTGTACAGGGTGGGCCAAAAGTTCCTGCCCCCTTATTTTTTTTTCTTTTTCTTTTAAATAAAACATCAATATATAAGGAGAAAACTAATTCTATTAATTTTAAATTAAACTCGAGTTCAAACATGATTCTTCTCCATTGTGTTTTTAAAAATTGTATTTCTTTCAAATGTTGGAAAATATATATGATGAAAAAAATTACGAATTTATTTCGTAGGAAGTGATTTCTTGGTCCACGCTGTAGTTAAGTATTAAGGAGCACGCATGAGTAATGTCGTTTTTTTTTCAAATTTAATAAACATTGCCATCTATCTTAAATAAAAATTTTGTATTAAAAAGTATTAAAACCAGTTAAAAACGACATTACTTGTGGCATACATTACCTCTAATAAATGCTGGAAAAACTTGAAATACATAAAAATTTGAAATACTAGAAAAATAACCACCGCGTCATTCGATTTTGCTTATATTACAAAGTTACAGAAAATCAAGTAGCGATTGCTTCCAGATCGACACAAGATCAATGAACACCAATTGAAGATTGCTATTACATCGATATAGCCGATTCTAGGCTTTTGACGAATTGTGAACGACGCTGCTTTCAATGAGTCACACAGTTTTCGACGATTCTCGTATTATTCGATATTTACGTATCGTTCTATCGTCGAAGGAATGAGGGCAATCGATATTAATCGTCTTCCATAAAAACTCTAATTGATCGTGGCGAGGCTTGTCCAGTCGTTGGATAATCCAGGATACAGGGTCCGCTCCTAAAACGGCTCCCTCATTATATTATTAGCGTAAGCGTAGCCAATTACTTCGAATTGTCGGCTGGAAGAAACGGCTGTGTGTTTCTTGCGAGTTGCGCCTCCTCCTCTCGTTGCAGACACAACGCGTGACTCGCTCGCTGAAATTGCGGTTCTCTCGATTGCGAGAGAGCAGTCCGAAGACGACTCGGTGAAAAGCAAAGCTGTCGCCGCGGTGCTCTCCCGGCGTCGTGTTGGCTATTTTCGCGTCTGGGCTTTCCAGAACCTGACCCACCGCCGGGCCACATTCCTTTCAACAACGAACGTCGTCTCGCGCCGCGCGCGAAAAAAAAAAAGAAATTAATCGCGAAACGCTCTTCGACGCCCACGTACTACGCCACGTCGTCGAAATATCGTAAACTCCGCCAGCTGATAAATAGATAGAGATTCTGAAATCCTAGATTCGTCGTGGAAAGTGTGTTGGGCCCAAAAATAGAGGTCGAAAGAGAGAATATCGAAGATATACCGTCAGGCGACAGTCTTTCTTTGATGAAATCTTTGAAAAGAAATTTAAATTCTCTCGAGTGGTAGTCAATGCGACTTAACCGAGCGTGTAAATAGCCGACATGCGACTAATGTAGCAATTCAATCGTACTCTTTCCCAGGAATTCCGCTCGTTGCCTGCCACGTTTGTCACGAATTTTACGCGAACGAGTCTCTCTCTCTCTCTCTCCGCGTGGTATTTCGAAGTTTCGCTGTAACAGGGACAAGTTCAAGGCGAGCGAACGGAAACGGAACTCTGCCTTGGTGGAATCCACATCCGGCCCCGGAAATGGATTACACGCAATTCTCAGAATAGATAGCTCCGTATTCTTTGCCGTTATCGAAACGCAAATGGGATCTCGATAACCGGTGTTCAGAGATATCTGAATCACTGATTACTGATTTAAAAAAATCGGTAAGACGATACGTGTGAAATTGAACGCGAGCTAGCCATTGAGCATCGGGCGAAAGAGGAACACGTGCCGGTTGTACGTGCGTAATCTGTTACGATCGGTTCTATCGTCTTTAACCGTTGGAATCGGGTTGGTTCGTGCACGATCGCAACGTCTGCCCGTGCAGACGATCGTCCAAGTGTTTAGCCATGACACGACTTGTATATTATGAAACCGGAGCTATATTTAATCGTCAAGCTAAAACGTACGTTGTAATTGCCAAGCGTTCGAATGTGTCAGCAAATTCACTCGTTTCATTAGCCGATTGATACTCCATTAGCGTGTATTACGCTCTTTCGATCGTAGCACGAACAAAAACTGACGAGACCGAGTGTCAGTCGTGCCAGGTAGAAAAACACCGAAGATCAGCTGCGTGCGGCGCCGGTCAGCCTGGATAAAAATCGGTTTCGATTCGTACACGCGCAACTCGATTCATTCCCGCAGTAACGGTAAACAGGCCCGAAGTGAAAGTACAAAGACAAACACGCCACGTTTAAATTGTTCGTAATCTCGAGAATAGCTTTAAACGCTCGACAGTGATCTACTGGCTGGCGCGTGCAACCGGTTTCCGTCACTCGATGAGAAAACATTGTTCACGGCAGCAGCAAGAGAGAAAGAGGGAAAAAAAATCGTACTCGATTCTCGATTCGGCATAAATTTCTATGAATGGACCCGGACATTCAGGTACGCCGGCTCGACACAACGAGGCGCACCCTCTCGCGTTTTCGTGAAATACGAATGAGACACGAAAACAGACAGAAAGAGAGAGAGAGAGACAGAGACAGAGAAATCGTTCAACTATTTTCAGGATAAATTAAACACGTGACCCCCGTCGACGCGAAAAGATTCGACGCTTTCAACGATCGGCTGATATATATCGTTACACACAGTTTAATGCCGCGTTTCATAATCCCTTAATGCTACTCGATAGTAGGCGATAACCATTTATTATTCGTGGAAATGCAATTCGAAAAGGTCGTGGTACCGAGGTGGTCGCTTGTTGTTGAGTCGCGAATTCCCCTGCCCGACATCGATACCAATAACTCACCCTCGACGCTCAAGAATGTCAAACGACAACGATTATCGGATTTCTCGGTCTTGAAATACCTACCGCGTATTTTTAACGGCGCGCGGCCGGTTCCATGCAGGGCGAAAACCGGGAGGGGAACTCTTTCGTTTCGGGTGGAATGAACGCTGGAACCGACGCGAAGTCACGAAGACGAAGAGAAAGAGAGAGATCAGCTGGACGCTCTAACAGTTGATGACTGTTGGATGAGAAAACGGAATTGAATTAAACGATAGACATCCTTGAAATGAAAGAACGTCGATCGTTGACGAGCGGT
Organism: Tetragonula carbonaria; assembly: GCA_032399595.1. Classification (NCBI taxonomy): domain Eukaryota; kingdom Metazoa; phylum Arthropoda; class Insecta; order Hymenoptera; family Apidae; genus Tetragonula; species Tetragonula carbonaria. The sequence continues at coordinate 5,959,944 of JAUCRC010000003.1, forward strand.
GATCACGCAACCCATCGCGGAGGCTGCGGCTTCGTCCAAGAAAGTCACGATTTCTCGCTGTATAGCCGGCTGATTATTTCGAGCTTCCGCACGTAAAACAATTCGCCACGGTTATCTTTTCTGACCGAGTGTGAGATTTATCTCGCGTAAAGTAAGGCTTTACCGCGATCGATTTTCGATCGAGTTGTGCCGACGCACGAGAATTTTTCTTTTCGCGCAACGCAACTCAAACGTGCTGGCTTCTCTCTCTCTCTCTCTCTCTCTCTCTCGTTACGCATGCTACGCGTGCGTACGATTTTACCACTGACAAAAGAATCATCATTCACTCGAAATTTCTCGCGGAATCGAGAAATCGGCTTGTCGAGCGAAGAACAGAGAACAGTGCAGAGGAAGTGCAAGACGTGAGGCAAAGTAACGATAAGAGGAAGATTAATGACTCACAATTCCGTGGTAATAGGATGAGCAACAAGAAACTCGTCCCGTTAAACACGGTTAAACGTTTAATACGTAATTCCGCGATCTCGCGTGGAAACGCTTTGAACCGTTTAATCGCATTCAGCCTCCTGCCTCGCTGGTGAAACGCGATTGTTTCCAAGTTCGTCGAAGCAGCGTGAAGCATCATCGTCTCCTCGAATGTACGCATAGTTCGTATGTATAGAAGCGGATTGAAACAGATGAAACTTCGTTTCGAGGTGCTTTATAGAAATGTCTCTCTTCATAGAAATGTATCCCGAGTGACTGCTGGAAACTCGAGAGTATATTTATTATGTCGATGTCTCTCTCGAGGCTTTGCGAAGAGAGGACACGGCACAGGCAGCGGCGATGGCGATCGACACGTCAAGTGATACACGAGGGACTCCGATCGAGTGGCTGGAGAATCGTAACAAAGAGATTTATCGGTCGATCGAGCGTGATGAATAAAAAGCAAACAGAGATGAAACAGGTTGAACGGTCGTACCCGGACATCGCTTCCGATCGTTACGACCGAGTCGTAAATCAGGATGAAGGAACTCGGCGAGTAGAACGAGAACGGATCTAACGTCTGTTCCGATGTGAAAGCAAACATTTCTTCGATGAAGTATCAATTTCGAAATTGACACGCCGCTCTTTTGATAAGCATCGTTTTAAAGAAAGTAGAATGCACGGTTGATTGTGCGCGCAGCTCGAACGAGGCAGTTATGTTGCCAGATATATACGCAGGTTTTTTTTCTCGGAATTTGGGTCAGTCGCGAGGAGTTTTCGAATCGTTTTACTCGACTCTCTTTGTTACAATAGTCGCTGTCTATCATCGACAACCATCATCGCTGCGTCGTATCAGTGTAGGTTGTTCACTGCTGCCAGAAAATTGTAGTTGTGATTCCAAGGACCTACCAGTATCATCGTTGAAAGCGAATTCTGCGGGAAGGCTAAAAGTTCCAAGGAGCTTCGAAAAAAAAAAAAAAAGAAAAAAAAAGGAGAAGAAGAAGCGACGAATGGTATACAGAGAGAAACAACACCGCGGTGAAAACGCGGTTCGTCCATCCGGTCCGACGACCTAGACCGAGTGCCGAGGCGACGACGGGTTACGAGAGGCCTTCACCTCGACCTTGAAGAGCACCGACCGTCCTAGCAAAGGTGAACCGGACGAACAAACGGAGAGCCTTTACCTGCCTCGTACCTGTTCGACTCGCTCGACGCAAGCGTAATGCACGATTTCCGCGCTTATGTAAGTTGGAAACATTTTATCACGTACGTGTCATTATTCTGTCTTTTCCTACGTTCGGTAATCGCTGTTTTTCTTTCCTTTATTTTTTTTTTTTTCTTTTTTAACTTAAGTATCGACATTTACACAATGCCAATACGTCTTTAACATCCATTCTTGCACACTTTGTTAGCAATTTAACCGTAATCTTCCTATCGAGTCAACTTATCGAGACTTCCTACAATTATCCATGACGCATTTATCCAAAAGTACGTACTTTTAAGCGCGACCTAATAACATCTTTTTTCCTTTCGCGCTGAAGAGAAAAAAAGAATAAAAGAAAGAAAGAAAGAAAGAATGGCTATCGAGATGAAATTTCTTTCAACACCTGGTCTCCAGACGCCCTCAGCATCCTCAAACACCGGCTGCCGAGTCACACTCGCCCAGCCGCATTCCACTTTCAGGGTCACCGGCAACTTTTGCGCGTTTCAATCACTCGATTACGCGGCCCTGCGATTTCGTTATCTTCGAGCGTTTGACTTTTAGAGGAAACCGTGTCACGGTTCCATTCTACGAGAGCTTCTTTCACCAATTCGAGTGCAAAGAAATCAGTGTAACCGTACCGATCTCCGACGGCTACGTATCGATAAGTTATCGAGCTTACCGCTTATGCTTTAAACAGAAAGAAACTCGGCTGATATTTTCGGCCGAGCGTAAACAAAGATAAGCGTGATTTAAAAAAATATAATCGATTACTTTAAACTGCTGGCTTACGGTAATGGACCGACACACGTCGTTCTCTTGTACGAAATTTTTTGTTTCAGTTTTTTTTATCACGCGAAACCAGCGTCACACTGTGAACATTCGAACTTTATTAATATCATAATATCCGTACATATGCAACAGCCAAACGGTAAAAATAAAACTTGTGCTTGCGTTCGGTACAATGTACATTGTTTTGCATATTTCAAAGTTTCAAGAAATGCAGAAAAAAATGGTGTAAAAAAACGGCTGAAACTCCAAAGATGACTCGATCTTTAGTGACAAGACGCCGGATTTTTTCGCAAAATCGGACAAGAGAAGAATCGAGTTACCGAAGCATCGATACGATACGATGCGATGCAGCCGTGTCTAACTCACGGAAGACTACCCATAAACTGGACAAACGAGTTGAAAGGGAATTGAATCTGGACAAGTAATTAACGCCACACTCGTTCGCGGACTTCTCTTTCGTCGTCGTTGTTCGCACGACTTTTCTACAATCCGGCTCAAAGGTCTCGCGACACTTTTCATTTTTAATATTCGGTGCTTAATTTGATATATGCACACGTTGATGTTGAATTGCCATTGTAATTGTAATTAATTCCAACTGCTAATTAGATTCTAATTCTAATTACTAGTCACTGTTCGTTAATCTCTGTTTATTAATTTTTAATATTCAACAACCTGTTTTAAAACACATTTGAGCATGCGTGTAGCAGAAACTCGTCAAAAAGAAGCTGCGTTTTTTCGTATACAAAAGAAAGGCGAATTTCTTATGAGAAACATTGTTTTTCCATCTTTCAAGTTCTTATCCCTTTCAACAAAAAAAAAAAAATTGCATCCTTTTACTCAGCAATTTTACATTGAAATTTAGCAAGTTTACATTGTCGTAATTTTCAGGTCTCTTTGTCAGACACGTCAGATAATTTTTTTATGAGCTTGCGCAGCGTATTTCTTTTTTCCCTTCCTTTTCGACGACAATACAACAAAATATAACGAAAATGTTCCTTTTCGATTTCCCATTTTGAAATCGACGCCAAACGAACAACGAGATCGTGTATTTTCTTCCTCTGAAACAGAGCTGAATGCACAATGAACTCCGCGGTTCAAAATCAAGTTAACTGCATTCGCGCGTATATCCGTCTATTAAAAAAAGAAAAAAAAAACGCAATTACTTTTTGACCAAAGCCAATATAATCAAGAAACTGTCTTTCTTCTAATATCGCACGCAAGCGTCCAGATGATTAACGACTCCGCGATATGCATCGACGATGAACGATTTGCAGCGGCACGCTAGAATCGAGCATGGCGAATGGGTACATGAACAGGAAAGTATAAGTGAGCTAATTTCGTCACAAAATTGTGCGACCAAACGCAAGAAACGTTGCTCGATCGTCGTTGGAAATCTGTTCATCGTCGGAAAAATATGAGATACGAGTCGCCAGTTCCACGCACGCACGGTGTCCTTGAGCACCGTTCCAGAACTTACTTCTCTCGGCTTCTCTTGTGAGAGGGATACGTGGAAAATTGAAGTTCTCGCAATCTGACTACCATTGAAAGTATTCCAATAACTAGAAACTTGTAGACGTATGTGCCACGTGTGAAATTCCATTAGCACTGTTGTAACGCTGTAAATTGTAAGCTCGAAGAAAATTTGAAACGAGCCTGAAGATTGGTTCGTACGTACTTTATAGAAAGAACATCAGCGAGACCAGTACTTTTACGACGGTTTCTTTTTTTCGAGACAAATTTTTCATTCACTTTGTACGTATGCTAGCCTCGATTGTACACAATCAGAACAGTCTCTCGTATCAATAAATACACACGGTACGCACGTACAAATTACTCAATTTTCACGAGCTACCAACACTAGAACTGGCCATCTGAATATGTTTGTTAAATATCTTACAGGTATGAAACAATGTATTTTTTGGAGACTCGAATGAGTCTTCGTGAAATACACAAATAAAAACTCGTGCACCCTACACATCGCATTGTAAAGATTTTCTCTTTCTTTTACTTCAACGTCTCTGATGAAAATTTTATACTTCGGTCGTTGATAGTTCTAAACTGTTAAAAACCGTACAAGATTGATAAAACAGACGAAATATTATATATATATATATATATATATATATCGATCATAGAATGGAATATTAGACAGAAATAAAAACTCGTCGACAGGATTTAATTGCAGAAATAAAGTACTGTGAAACGTGAGATTAACAGTTGCTCATCGATATCGAGGTACATAGGTTAAAGTGTCATAGCGAAGGTAAAAATAGTTTTACAACCAGCTGACTGAAACGACGTTAAACAAACCTTTGCACTTACAATCTGCATTGGCCTCTACACGTCACTGCGTTGGCCGAGTGAACACACGCTCCTCGTTTCAGCCATTCTACGGAGCTGAGGATTTATGTAATCGGGGAATAGAACGTGGGTCGTTTTCTCGCGTCTTCGTCAGCAGCATGTACACCACGTGGATATCCGCTTGATGGATTCGTTCTGACCGAAGAAACGCGAAAAGAAATCGTGTCTGACACGCGCGGACGTTCCCAGTGAGAAACAGCGACGCTGTTCGTCAACCAAAACCACATTCTTCGACGAACCGACGAAGCGATTCTTTGTGGTTTCGTTTCTACGTGGCTGAGAGAAAGAGAGACTGCTGCGCCACCGTGACGAAACGTTCGGTCGAAGCATTCGTAAACCGGGATTTAGGCACGCCGTGGCCTGTGTGTCCCAGATGCTATTTAATCGCGTTTTACATACGTTTCTGAATAAGTAATTTCATGGGGACAGGATAGAAATGTAAAGAAAGGTGAACGACCTAGGCAAACCAGACCGGTCTCTCGAAAACCGTTCTCACCGGGTTTCCTCGTTTGACAGCAATTCCGATTCGCAATGACGATTGCACAATGGTCGAGAGACCGAGGAGAAAGCCTCGAGGCGGGTTGAGTTCGTGTGCACGTGGGTGGTTTCGGAGTTTCGGAACGCCGATTAGAGAATTAGACGTTTCATTGTGCCAAGCAGCACAGCCGTTTAGCCCGTTTAGCTGTTCGATTATCGACGAGGCAATCGCGTGTTCGTTCGAACACGTTTCAACCGTTTCTGACACAGTATCGATCTTTCCGCCATTGAGAGTCAACGAAATTTTTTTTCTTTTTCAAGCCTTCAGTAAACTATCGCCGATGCCCTTATCTCCGGTATCTGACGTGTGTGACAGGCTATCGAGCGTAAAGAGAAAAGCGGCGAGAAAAATGCTGAGAACACAGAAACGCCAAAGAAAAAATAATGAAGATATAGCTGTTTCTAGTAATGATCGCTAGACACGAAATCGTAATTCGAAACGAATCGAGACGTACGGCGGTTAACCTGTCCGGTCGTTTCGGCTTATCGAAGATTAATTAGAGTTATAACTGACGGCAACCATATCGGAAATCGCGATCTGGATTACAAGCCGAGCACGTCACTCGATCGGCCTATCTCCTACCTATCGGGACGCTTTAATTAATCATTCAACGTGGCTACAATTATTACAACGTGTCATTAAATGAAAATAAACCGACGAGAACACCGGCGTACAAAGAAGAAGATGCTAATTAAACCACACAGACAGACCCGCGGTTCTCAATCCCAAAGTTATTCGATGGGAGCCACGAAAATCGCATAAAACCGCACGAGAATGGAAGACCACAGAAGGTAGGATTTCTTTCATGAAACACGACATATTAAAAATAACAATTATTGCAATATTTTTATCTATTATCTAAATTACGTCACCTTTGAATTCATTTTAACACATATTATGCGGGTGGGGTTTAGATTAGGTTTAGGTTAGGATCGGGCATATCCGCGTAGAAAACTAGATAAACGATTTACTGTGACATGTCTTCTTACAAGAGGGAAGCCACTATCTGAATCTTCCGCGTCAGAAAAATCACATGTTGAGGCATTATCATCTACAGAATAATCACCAGAATAGTCTCCCGCGCTCGACAATTGGCCGTAGTAAGACTGTGATTCCCGTTACCCGCAAACAATGTGTTAATCGGAGGAGCATGTCACCGATATACATCGAAAAGATGTCGAATAATTTTTTTTTTTTTTTACTGTATTCTTTCGTTGGAACAGGAAGAAAGGGGTCATGGTTGGAGAAAAGAGTTGAGAAACTCTGGCATAGACGAACAGTCAACGTGCATCCTATTCCAAAAGTTGCCACGATCCCCCTGAGAATGTAAGCAAGCCTATGTGTCGAGAAAAAGCACGAAAGCCATTCTCTCTGTACAAGCGAGCTTGCCAAGCAATTAAAAAGAATTTAACGAGCGCCCCTTATCGTCGAACGGAGTGCGGTTCAGAAAATTAGTCGGACACGCTCAAGGAAGCTCATCGTTTCCGCGGGAAGTTTAATACCTCTCTACCACGAAATTGAAGAATTCCATCGGCGGATTCGCCGCCTCCCTTCTTACCTTTCTTTTTCTCGCCCTGGTGCATACGTACGAACAACACGGACGGTCACGGTGGATTCCAACTCGTTCGACAAGGAAATAATGGAAATAATTAAAGTTCCTCTATTCGCGGATATTAACGAGTGGCCGAAACGGCTTGCTGCCTCTCTTAATACCGCGCCGTTTCTCGCAACTCGCTCGCGTTTCGCGGACACATTTCAACAAGGTCGTTCTACATACAATCATTACGTAGTCTTGCGGTTTTGCGGGGTACGCCAGTTGCACAGCCAGTTGCATCACGAATCTTTGAAAATATCATTTAAGTCTTGACACATTGTTGACCTGTCACGAGGTTAACTCGTGTTCGCACTTGCATTAGCTATTTCAATTTTTGACGCTCGCAATAATATAGGATAATATAGGATATTGCAAAAAATTACTTTTATTGATATTTGCGTTTTTATCACAATTTTAGTGCGTGCAAAAATTTTAATCATAACGGATCTTGACGATGAGGAATTTCTCAATGAATTATAGACGCTTTATCTAATTTTCCGAGTGATTTTGAAATATTTGTTCTAGTAATGTGTAAATTGATAGTTTATCAAGAGACAGTTACGAATCGGATATTAGACCTCCAAAACGGCAAATTTGCAAAACCTTTTTGTATACCATTACACGTAGATGGATTGCTATACAGTTTATTACACTAAAAAGAAATTACTAAAATATTATATATATATATATATATATATATATATATATATATATATATATATATAAGAGACATATAAAGTTTTATTTAAATTCATCCTATATAAATGAAGTTAATTAAAGTTTATTTAAATTGTTTCACTTACTCGATTATATACCGAAATAATAGCCAGTGACGTGAGATAGCTTCTGCGTGAAATTACCGGTCAACAATGTGTATTACGCGCGAAAATTCCAAGTCGTTTCGACTCTTTCGACAAGTTTCTGATTTACGGAGTGAATTACGCTCGTTTAGTCGAGTAAATTGACGAGGATACCATCTCGACAGAAGAAAGTGGCACTGTGTTTGTCCATTTTCATTCCTTCTGATCTAACTCGAACCATTGCAGTGGTTGGTTCTTCGGCCAATGAAGAGGTCAATTCTATATTGAGCGTGTTCTCCGGTATCGAGGATCGATATCAAGAGTGCGATTAGCCGATGGAACGTGGAAGCTGCTCAAATATAATAACCGCGAGAAATTATTGGCCAAGATAGCAAGCTATCTGCACGGTACCGTTTCCCCTCGCGGCACAAATTCTACGATCACCGATACGAACGCACGCGGTCCACCACCTCGTGAATCGTGAGAAACTTTCGCAGGAATTAAGCCCTCTCCTTCAACCTGTGCCACCTGTGGCAGACACTGTCACGTGTCCGGCTATCCCATCTGCGTACACGCCTATCTATCCTTTAACCTCGAGAAAGCACAGCAAGCGAGATTGCTTGCAAATCGCAAGTTCGTTAACCCTCTTCGCGCCGGTATCAATCTTCGATCTAGCTATCTCGGCCGAGTCCCGGAATTAATCCTCGTGAAATGTCCTCGTGGCATGGGAACGAGGTATCGTACCGATCTCGCGCAGCCGTATCGTTTCACCGTTCAAATCGCCGTTTGAACGAAGGCTGTGCCATGAAACGACGCGACATTAACGACGCGGCGTTAATCGTCCTGCTAATTGCGCGCCGCATTAGCGATCAAAGAGACGCGGCAAAAAGAAGCAAACAATTTGCCTTTCATCGGTAATGTGACGGATGTGAACAGTCGCGTGAAACAGCCAGGTAAAATATAGGTTTAATTCCGGCGATCGGGAACGATCCTCTATACGAGTATTATTACGAGTACAGAGAGTATTAAATAAGATTTTCTTGTCGCCGAGTCGCCTAGTAGCAAGATTGGTTCCCCCTCGGTAATTACATTACAATTTTCTTCACGCAGCGTGAGCTCTCGTTTAAACAAACAGAGAAGACTGAACGCCAGAATGAAGCTTTAATTAGCGAGTCTCGCCAGCTGGATCTCAGGGAGAGAATAGAACGAAGGCAACACAACCGATACGGATTACCATAACTCACGACTCGACGATACAACAAACAAAAAGAAAGAAGGAGGTTCGTGTAAATATATATATTAAACTCACCACGCGTAGAGCTACCAATTTATACCAAAATCGTTATGGGAAGATCGGAGTCTGTTCGCTTACCTGAAACGGACAAAATATATTTGAATTAATAATGGTCACAAATAATATCAAACTGTCGATCGTAACATCAAATTGACAATCGTATCACGAAACATCGTATTCATAGTTGATCAAGAGCGACCACATCTCGTGGATGCTAGAAACGCTACGGCATTATAAACGCATGAAATCAAGCTCAATAACGCTAATTGATAATACCATGCGGAACTTTCTATTATATGTTACCGACGGGGCTAACCAGTAATCCTAACGCGATCGTGACCGCGATTTCTAATGCCGAGTTCACACTTGGGCAGAATTAGAATTACTCGCGAACAGTTGGCAAGAAAAACTGCATCGTATCCGCATTGCATGTTGCATCTCGCGAGTAGCTCGCTGGCAGTTGCAGGTTTGTCTGCTCGCGACTCTCAAACCGTCCACGTGTGCTTACAGTTTGCGAACAGATTCCTCTGTACCGCTTACCGAGCGAACACTGTTCGCCGTTGCAAAAGTTCTGAACCTGATCGTCAAAGTTCTCTAAAGTGTCCATACTGCTGTCGACGAACAGCTCGCGAGCAGCACCGACACTTTAGCGAAATGTTCGCCAACAGTAGCGTGAACGCGGCATAACGCTTCACAGAAACGACACGACCCGCCTAATGTGATATACATAGGCACTCGACGATTTACTCAACCAACGTTCATGCATTTCTATGAATCCTTGGGTCGAATAGGATCTCCGTGATCCTCGCTGGTACCGTATCGTTCCGTGCACGACGATCAAACCCCGTTGTAATAAATAAAAAAAAAAAAAAGAAACAAAAAAAACGTGCGCAACGTGCCAATTCGGTTTAGTTTCACGCTACGCTCACGCGGTATACGCGGCTTGCAGAGAAATGTATGCAAGCTCGAGGAGTCGATTTATTCGGTTTCCGGGTCTCGATATGCATACCCAGGCTCGCACATTTTCTTTAATAGCGATATCGCACACACGCGTTTCTCTGCGAAGACGCAATCAAGCGCAGTTATGGTCGGGACGATTGGAGTTGATACGCGAGTGATTGGTCCGTTCGTTCTCTTGGTCACGCAATGTGCCATTACTGCTTCTGGCCATCGAATTAGCATCGGTAAAGATTTTCTGGACCTTTTTTTCTAATAGTTTTTAAAGATATTCTGAGATGTAGGCAAGTTCGGTATTTTATCACGACGATTATATATCAATATGTATATTTTAATAGACAGATAAAAGTAGCTTGTTTTTCATATTACTATGTCATTAATTACAGTGAAGAGTATAGCTACGAATGACAATGAAAAATTGCCGATAATTTAAACTAATATAACTTAGTAAAAAATATAACGATCAACTTGGTCTCATCTTAAAGCACGAAGCTTGTCGTGAATTTGTTCTTTTCGGAAATGATTTTACATCACGTAGCGGTTGAGAAAGTGAGGGCACAATTTTTCTCCAAAGTTGTAAAAATTCAAACGCATGTAAAAATATTTATAGAAAAATTCAATGTTTCTCCCGCATTTCTCATCCCGTACTCCTTTGCGTTTCGCGTGCACTGTTTGCCTCTGTTTCTGTTGTTTCATTTCTTCGTTACTTTGCAATCTCGAATCTTCTCCGCGTCTTCAAATCCGAGAAGCCATCGGCAGCTCAGCTTTGTCTGACCACGAGCGAAACTATCTACCGCAGCCTAACGTACTCTGTGACAGCACAAAAAAAAAAAAAAGAAGAAGAAAAAAGAAAAAAGAGGAAAGAAGATGGATCTGTTGATGTAGATTTATATTTCTCGAATGCTCGTCGTACGTATGTCGTTCGCAAGCATTTCGTGCTCGTTGCATCGAGTATGATTAAACGAGGAATGATGCAATGCAAAAATGCACGGACGAACGCGAGCGGGCGCACACGCGGCGAATTGGTCGGCTTCTAACGAGAGAGGCGCAGCAATTTGTTGCGCGTTCCACGCAAATAGCTGCGCGAATAGGTCAGCCTATTCGTGGTAACGCGAACGGCCACGCAATATGCCCCGCGAGATATCGGCCTTTGTAAAATCGATTTATTATTATTTGAAAACGCGTCGAACGCCGACGATTGATCAACGCCTGTCTCATTCACTTCATCCAGCATTGCAAGGTATTTAAAAGTTCGGAGAGAATGTACAGGTTGTTGCTCAATTGCAGTTAAAGCGCGCCACGTTGGAGAACCCCAACTGTCTGTTTCGTAGAGAAACAGTTTCGACTTTTCGGAATTTCGATTACGTGTGTCGATTACTACCTTTCGAATTTCCTCGTCTCTCGAGCGCGCTTCAGCTTAGCTCTCGCTATTATCGAACGTAAATTCACACCCGTCTCGGAATTAACGTGCAAACAGCAACGTAATCGTTTGGCAGGCTTTTGCTAAATATTCTAGCGTGATAATCGTGATATGTGAAGTACAGTAGTGTAATTCGAATCTAAATTATTAGATAAATGGAATTTTATGGAATTGCGGAAGTATTCTTGTGAACGCGATTAATAAACCACGAGGAACGGAAAATTCTCTACTGCTTCCGATATTTTGTACATTTTCTTAAATCTTTTATAAATACACAAAAATCCTACAAATAGGATACTGCTAGAGAATATACAGTTGTACAATATACCGAGCAATGCGTCAGCTTTGCCGGTATTTCAATCGCAAACACTTATTCAATCTCGTACGCGTGAATCACGATACGCGTTTATAATATTCAATTAGGCGGCATAAAGTCAGTGATTATACCACGGAACGCGTGCCCGCAATGTTACCGAAATAACCGAATAATAATCTCGTCTTCTGACGAACGTCTTCTCCAGCCACGATGAAAATCGCGTGCGCGATCGTTTCCGCGTTTCGGCCAGTTATGCAAATGCAATTAGAGCAACGGACAGGTGAGAATCGGGCGCAGAAATGCATCGATTCGAATCGTGCGACTTTTTCAAGTTAGCGATCGGCTATCTGACAATACACTCGCATTTTCATTCACAACTCAAATCGTTGACGTGTTCCAGAATCTCGAAGATGATGATCCTTCGAGTAATCAAAAAATGCGAGAACATCTCTTTTTAGATGAAACATAGACAGACAAAGATTGTTTCGTTCCGATAGGAATTTATCGTTCATTCTTTCAATCTAACTTCGAATTACAATTTTCATACGTCCAAACATAACTCGAATGAAGTTCATTGACATTCACATCATACTTTATTTCAGTGATCGATAGCGCAGAAAGCGACAGTGATGCAACCGTCTCGGTCGCCATTACGATTTGAAAAACAAAAACTGTGGCTCACGCCGACCTTTCACCCGGTCGCTGATTAAATCATTAATGTTTCAGCCATGCTCGAACCAAATTTACAGAATGATCGTTCATAGGGATTTTCGCTTATCGGGACACGAATGTGCGAGAGGATCGTGGGGAATTGAAAAAAAAAAAAAAAAAAAAGGAAAAAGGAAAAAAGGCTAATGTAAGAGCTGGAGGAACGGGACATTCGCGGAGGCTTTCCGAAGCGTGTTTCGACGGCGTAATCTATGATCTCGCGGAATCTAGACTGGCACGAAGAGAACTCGCTGTACAAAAGGAAAAGGCAGCTGCACTTTTCTGGTCTGGCCTGAAAAGCGCGAGAAACAATGCCTCGTGAATCGCGACGCGACAATGCACGCGCAGAATGGCCCGTAACCGTGTGTGTGTGTGTGTGTGTGTGTGTGTGTGTGTGTGTGTGTGTGTGTGTGTTTTGTGCGCTTGCCGGCAAATATGCTTCGAATTTTAGCTATAATATAAAGATGAATACCCGTCTTAACTTAATTAACACGTTGAATGCCTTGGAGGCCCACCAACGAATCGAAGATTAGTAAAAACGCATAATACGTGTGAATGTTAATGCTTTTAAATTTTTCGATATTAGCATCGTTGCTAATAATGGTGTGAAAAAATTAATGCAGTACAAAATATGTAAAAATAATTTTATTTATAATGTGCATGCGTAAATATTATTCGCGGACATTGTGATATATTGAAGCACTGCAAACAAAGAAAAGTAAGTAAATCAACACAGTCTTCACAATGTGACGACTTTCTTGGTAAAATGTTTTTGTTTTCGTTTTACCTAATTGTTTTAAATTTTTTTCATTTCATGGCATGATTTTCTCTACAGGCTTGTAGACGAAGTAATGCGACCCACAATTTCACTGAATCGTAAAAGTAAAATATCGTAAAAAAATATGAAAATCGAAGAAACACATTTCAAGCGCCGTGAAGGTCACCGGTGACCCCGAGTAAAATAAAAATATGTTTATAAGCTTCAACTTATCCGTTGCGAATAATATTTCAATATAATACCTATCGTATAATAAGAAATTCATCGTGGTGTTCTCTATTAATTGTCGAAATGCAAAGTTAGTATAAAATTCGTTGACACTGTATTCGATTCGAAAAGATTCGAGAGACGTGTCTCATCATATTTTCTACGCGTGATGTTCACTTGCTAGAAATCTTTAATAATTAAGTAAAATTCAAGCAAAATTAAGCTTTTAACTATGTGAACAATCACAGAAGGAGCTAATTTTCCGTGTATCGTAAAATCGTATCATTTTTCTTTTAACGATGCTTCACATCGCTGGAAAATTTTCGAGATACAGGTACCAGGAAATGCGACAATCACACGAGCAAATATTTGATTTCATCGGTCAAACATGGCAGTGCGTGCGATACCACGAGCTCGGGAGGTCTTTTGACACCTTCGTACGGTGACTACAGTGCAAACATAAATTTGGAGCCAACTTTTCTGTACGTAAAAAATCTTCACTTTCCTCTCGTCGAGGAGAAAAAGGAATAGAAAGCGCCAGAGTCAAAGGCTGCTGGAACAATGTTAAACAAATGCCAACAATACGATATGTTTTCAAACGTGTCCCGACGACGAGCAAACAAGGAAAGAAGCAAAAAAATGTTCAAGTTCTTGAGTTATTGCACAAGTGTGCAGTACGGTTTCTGTTATTGACCTAGGTTTATGAACACGGCTCGCGCCACTCTCATCTCACGTGCGTCATCTTTGATTAATCGCCAGGGTAGATGGATTAAGAGTTGCTGGGGGTATAGGGCAACGAGCCAGAAACCACTGAGTCAGTTATCCCGCAAGGCCTTGCGTTCAAGCGCTAAACACAAGATACACAATTTGGCGGCCGAGTTGCAGCGATTCGTTGGTAAATCTGAGCAGTGACTCAAGTTGCCATGTTTGTAACGACTTGTGACAATGTTGAACCGATCTCGGCTATATTCTCACTGAAAAATTTGAGAGAAACTAAATGACTAACTGCGTTTGCCAGTGCTGACGCATACGTTGCGTTATTCCAACGCTGCTTACGTTAAGATCTCGCGTTTCCGTGCAATTCGGGGACAAACAAGTTACAATTAACCCCCCTGCACTCCGAACAATTTTTAATATAACCTATCAGCAACTCCGAGTCATTTTTACTATCGGCTACCAGCTACTCCAGACTAACTAACATCATAGGCTTCCAAGAAAAATTAAAGAATATTTAAATTCAATATGTAAAATATTTAAATTAAAAAAAAAAACAATGTTTCTTTTTGATGTCGCTACTGCGGCGACAACGGAGTGCAAAGGGTTAAAATATGAACAGATAACGATCAAAAACAGCATGTATGTAATTTTATTTTTCACTTCGTTTCGTTTCGCTGGCTTGAAACGAGAGATATTTCTGAAACGGACGATTCGCCACGTTTAATAACGTAAACGAATTTCCATGCTTTCTACCGTAATTATATATACCATGTAAATCTCGTGTCACAATGGCGAAGCACGTGTCTGCAAGTTGCGAAAGCCGCGGAGAAATGTCGCGACAAAGGATCTCGTCTTAACACTAAACGTACCAAGCGAGGTCAAATGACCCCCTTTTCGAAATTTACCTTAAAATCGTACATTCATGGTTATTTCTTTCGCTAATATGACTTCCTGTAAATTCTATATATTATCTGATTATTCAATTTCTCGCTTTCTGTTTTTCTCTTAGCTTATTTTTTACCGAGAAAAATTCTTTGCATACCTTATGTACCGCGAGGGGTCATTTGACCCCTTACGAAATTTACGTATTTTTCTAAATTTATAGATCGAAACCAACGAAAAAAGTTACGACACTAAGTTCGAGACATAAATGCGTCAAAACCAAAAACAATAGAAAGCGAACAACCGAAACAATTAGTTATTACAATAAGACTATATTTGGCGTCGATGTAGTTGCACCAAATGGCGCGAAAATACAACGTCAAATTCAAATGCAATAGACGACCTGTGCATATATTCTTGTATTCTTCAATATCCTGGATTTAGCATGGATACTCTATCGGGAAACAACTGGAATAAAGATATCAAGAACAGCGTTTCCTGTTGCAATTAGCAGATGAACTAGTCGCAGAGTATCACGAATTTCTTGAAGAAGGAAAGAAAAACCTACAACAAGGAACATCAAGCAATATTTCCCAATCACGAAAAAAATGTCAAATAAGATTATACACGGTTAATAAAACCACTCAAAACTTGCATAATTTGCAAAAAAATTTGTCTGCGGAAAATGTATGAAGAAGAAACCAGTCATATGTAAAAAGTGCAATTAATTGATTATTTTTTTTATTTAAATAAAAATATATGTTTGATTGTTTGATTAGAAATCAGAAGTTACGTTGCGAATTATTTCCTTTAATAAATTCAGAATTTCCTTCTAAAATCAATCAACGTTTATTCATAAGGGGTCAAATGATCCCTTATGGTAAGATTGGTATATGTAAAATGCCGGTACGTTTATTGTTAAAGAGCACGATAACGTCGAAGAGACAGTTAATAGTGAAGAGTACGGACATCTGTGGCGTTTGTTTGTGAAACCAGTTCTCAATGCAACAGAGAAAAAGGATTTCGTCGTGAAATCGATTGGTTGGGAAACGATGCGTGACTCGCGCCTCGTACACAGCGCGAAACAGACCTGTGGAATTGTTATCACTGCGGCGAATTAAAGCTCGTTTCGTGTGATACCGTTGACCCGTTCTGTGCAATTTAACGGAATAATCTCGTAGGACCGGTTGAACGTTGCGGGATTGCAAATTCGCCGCGACGAATTTCAAGGTGGCTGTTTCGCGACTCAGTTTGCGTAAACACTTCCGTTATATTCCCGATAACAACGGTCGTTCGAGCGACTTACTCTCTATTCTCCTCCTTCTCGACCGTTTCAATTTCGGTGAAAAACGGTGAACAGTTTTGCATACGGCGAAGAATTCCTCGGAAAACATCGATCGAGTCCTAGCGTTTTATTTTCTCGCACAAAGTTCGCGTTACAGTCAGCAATTTCTCCTCAAGCGGAGAAGGTACGCGCGCGCGCGCGCGTGTGTGTGTGTGTGTGTGTGTGTGTGTTTCGCAAACGACGCGACTGAGAACACTTGTAAAAACTAGCGAACGATCGATAGGCGCGATTACCAAGTTGCTCTGTGATAAAACGTTCCTGGAACGCGGAGGGTAACGTTTGTTTGCTACCTGCGATGCATTAATCATATTCACGCAGCGTTTTAGCAACGTTGCAGAAAATAATTACGTCAGAGACCGCGCAAGTGTTCAAACAACTCACGCCGTTGTCTCCGTTTATTTCGAACGATGGTACAACATACACATAACCAACTGGGTCTCGTCGAAGAATAGTCGAGTCGAAAAGAAACGGTGATCCGTTTGCGCACGAAGCGAACGGGAACGTTGTGTATCACGTACCTAAATCAGACTGCCCGTAGTCAGTGAGCATCGCGACCACCATTCTGAGCACTCACGATCCAGCCTGTTGATAAATACTGTTTTCACACCGAACATTATTCGAGATTTTTAGTAAGTAAGTAAAATTGAATTGAACGAATTGAAAACATTCGTCTCGTCGCGAGGAAAGAGGAGACCGAGAATCTGGAAGCTCGGATGGAACACAATTGATCGACCGAGAAAGGTAATCGGGACAAATTGAACATTTAAAGGCGACTTGAACATGTGATGAATCATCTGCTTAGAATATCGCGTAGGCGTACATTGTCATAGAAACTCTACGTCCAATAATCTCCCTTTTCCATAATCGATTCGTACGAACGCCGACAGTATACGGAATTCGTATTATCGCGATAACCTCAGATCTTTGCAAACGATCGTCCGATAAGAACGAGAGGATTGCACAGGGGTCTCGGAGAGATCAAGAAACCCGGACGACGACGACGACGACAACTCCTCTTTACTCCGTGACGAGAGCACCCGATACGCCGAAAAAGCGTATTGAACACGTGCCGTACCAGCAAACTTTCTCGATTACTTTCTCGATTGTCTCGCGTGCCTCGGGAACGCGGGTGCGGAAATCCCGTCGACTCGCGTCCTTGACTTTCGCGCGGAAGACGCGTAACTGGCTGGTCCCGTTCGTCCAGGATCGCGATGAACGAGATTCGTTCTACGACTGCGTGAAGCCGAGTGCGGCCTCCGCGATGAATCAACCCCCTTCCCTTGTGTCGAGTCGATGCACCACGTTCCCTTCGTTCCCTCCACCGTCGCTTTACCACCTCCACGCACCCCCTGTGACCGTTTCGCCGACCTCCACCTCGCCCCGTCACCTTCGCGATTCTCTCTCTCTCTCTCTATCTCTCTCCGCCCTTGTAAACGTGGATCTACCAACAACGTGGCCGCCGTCCCGATGCCAGGCGTCCGACTAACCGACACGACCCTGCACAAAGGGCCGTGAAATACATAGCCTGCTTCCTGTGTATTTTTAACCTGATAAATCGGGAAAGACGAGTGTCAGTTCGTCTTCGCTTCAATCTCTTCAATTTCTAGCCCCTGGACGTAACGATTCGAAGATCACGATGTAAGTCGCGTTGGTCTTTGTTCGGAAATAAATTTGCGTTTATCAGAATTGAGATCTAAGCTGAAGCTGACTTTTTTTCCAATTATAAAATCTTTCTAATCATCGAACAACCCGTTTAACAGATCCGGAAGTTCTTGCAGAAGCTCTCAACAGAGTGTCTGTCTCAAGATGGATGATGTACGATCGAGTAGTAAGTCTATTAGTGAAAAAAATAAATCGAGGAGATGGGATGACATTTTTTTCACTGAGAAGCCCTCGTTTTCGAGGAAATCGAGTTTGTAAATTTATTAGTATCATACTTGAATAATCAACAAGAGGTTATTCTACGCGCGAAAGTAAGTAAAGAACGTAGAATACAATTTTTTTTTTTTTTTTTGTCAAATACTTCGTTTCAAAGTCTATTTACTTGAAAATAACACCTTAAATGAACAAATTTTATTCGACATATTTTTCACTTACTTTCGCACGTGTCGATTATTCCAGTACGAAATTAACCAAATTCATGCATATTTAATAAATCCTCAAACTCGATTTTTCTCGAAAACAAAGGCTCTAATGAAAGAAATTTTATTCTTTCTTTTCGACTCGATTTTCTTCACGTGCAATCAGTTCATATACTCGATTGTACTATCTTGAGACATCCTGTATATGGAAGATGGAGGTAACTGAATTTTTGCCAAGATCAATGAACCGTTCAACAATTTTTTCGCCCTCGTCTGCTACATTCGAGGCTTCCAAGTATCGAGAAGACGGCATTCGAGCGTGAAGATTTTTCCGATTCTTAAGTAGATGATTTTTTTCTTCTAGATGCGAGGCTGGGATGACATAAACTAATGAAACTCAGATTTAACGTAAACTGATTAAGAATGTTTAGTTAGCGTAGGTTGATAAGCTTGAATAGTTGAGATAGCTTGTAAGTTGCATTCCTTTCTCATCCCTCTGTATTTACTATTTAAACGAGAGACGTATCGCAGCATTTATACCATTTATATGTAACCATTTATATGTATGTTAACCATTTATATGTAATTGTACGAATATAATCATAGATAAACCGTCGTAAGCTAGCAACCAATACTAACGGATAAGCTGTTGCAATGATAACGCAAAATGCAACGTGGTGATATCGATAATTTTTTTACGAAAACTCCACATCTGTGAATTATATGTGAGGGAGAATATCATATCCCCGGCAACATATTTAAAAAAAATCATGCTATATTGGTGTATCAGAAACTAACTGGGATGAATGAAATAGCTACATATTGATTTTCAACGAGTGAAACTTATGTGTTCTTAATCTTTCGGATCGGCCACTAAAATCGCCGAAAATGTAAGAATCTAATTTCAACAATCTAATCAACACGAATGAAAAACTTTCGACTACTAATATATAAAATATACGTATAATTATAATAATACTGCAAAGTTCTTAGATTCGTTCGTACGAAGCGTTACCTACGGTTTAGAAAAAAAAAAAAAAAAAAAAAAATTGATCGCGAGATAATTCAGGATGGAACGTTCTGGGCGGAATTTCTGTTCAACCGGGTGCTATGGGAAGAGAGAAAGACGCAGACAAAAGGTACGAAGGTTGCGTACCGTCTGCGGATGCTCTTCTTTTTTCGAGTCCGAGCTATGGGACGTCGTGTGACGACACTGAACAGGCACCGTGCCAACGACTGAGTCAAGCAATGCGTCAAGAACGCGCGCAGGAAGCGAACGTAAAAGTTGAAGAATCGTCGTCCTGTCTCACTACGACACCCGACATCTGGACGAATTTACGGCTGCTAGGAAATTTGTATCGCGATACAAATCTACTGTCTGTACGGAAAAATACCGTATGTTGCATGCTTTCAATTTCGAGGCTTAATTTGTCACTTAAAACTCGCAACACCAGTTTTTATTAGGATTGAATATAGTTAACCTCTTGATCGCCGTGCACGCACCGGTGCGCGCTATTCGAAATCGTGCGCGCATCAGTACGTGCCAATATCTATACCCTAAATAAAAGCGAAATTAATTTCGATTTCTTAACAGTGACATCATCAGAATCATATTCTATCACTGAAAATATCGAAAAATATAAATATTCTTCCTTGATTTTGGATTTATTCGAAAAAAAAGGCAAGAAACAAAATTCGCGTGCGAAAACTGTAAAATTCCACTCTGCCCAACTATTTACTTCGAAGCCACACCATAAATAAATATTAGTTTCATTGTGTATATAATATATATGTGTATTTTTTAGACTATAAATTTACAACATTTCAAATTTAACAAACATGCATATAACTTTTTTAATGTTTTTAATATTTAGCATTTGATCTATTGTGTGGCAACCCTAGTGAAAACCCTAGTGAAAATCAAGTGTTTTCTTTTTGTGCAAATTATATCCTAATTGATTGTGTAAGTGACCAATTATGTAAGTAAAAAATATTTAAATTGTGAGTAAAAGTACGTTTTTCTTAAAATTGAAAATACGCGGCAAGCTGATGCGCGGTCCTCAAAAAAATGAGGCGACCAAGAAGTTAAATTGCATCATTTCTCGAAACCTACAGAAATTTGTTCTCATGCATTTTTTGATCATATAGACTCTACAGTTAATGTACATTTTATCTCTATAAAATTAAATGTACTCTGCAATGAACGTACATTTTTTAAAATTGTGACATATGGTTTTGTACATCGATTTCAAATGAAAAAAAAAAAAAAAAATTTGTGAATAGAAGTTATGCACGCTCGAAATTAACGCGAATAGCTTTGACCATCTCCACCGCAGAGAGACTATAATTATCGCGTGCCTCAGGTTCGCAAGCTAACGCATTCAATTCACCACTCTTATTCACTTTTCCCTAAATATAACTTACGTAACTCGACAAGCTTCAGTGACGCGCGGATATCTAAACTTTCCAAAAACATAACGGCCGCGCAGAATTCTGCCAAAAACACGAATTTCTCCGGCACGTGTTATTTAAACGATGTATAAATTAAGACTTTCAGAAATATTCACGAACCCCCTCGGATCTGTAACCGTGAGAGCCTATTCCCTGCCATTCGAATTCAATTCAAGTTTTCGATATCACGATAATAAACTCGTCACGTTTGATGAACATTTGAAATCGAGACTAGCTAATCGATATGCGATACTGACAAAGCAGAGATTAACCAGAGTTCCATTCAAGAACGTTGCCAATTTTCTGACATTATACTTTTCAAACGATAACACATATTCCCCGATTCGTGGAAGTGAGAATGTACGAATAAGATTAGGATGCACGATGTATTTGATGGTAATTTGACTGGCTGCACGTGGCAAGGATACGTGTTGAACGTGCAAGGTCTCTGAGAGCAGCACGTTTGATTGAGAAACGAAGCGAGTACAGAATGAATCATTGATAGAGAACCAAAGTCCTAGAGAATCGAGTTTTTATTAGCCGCCAATTTTACTTTTTAACGAACATGAAAACGTATATTTTCAGAATTCCCGCGAAAGCGACAAAATTGCAGCGGCAAAACAGTGAGCAACAGATGATAAATTAAACAACTCCTTGATCTTTGTCTTCTCGTTATATTTATATCGCCTATTTCAGCGTTAAAGGCTGGCCGCAATCCCACGATTTTACAATTTCCTTCCAAGAGGTAACTAACCGAGGTAACGTGATGGACGCCGCGATGACACAGAAATCGTCAAGACTAATTGCAAGTTTCGAGTTTAACAAGCGCGACGCGTGAAAAACGCGGAGAAGCGTACAGGTTTCTCGAGAGACAGCGGCGAACTTCTCTCCCGGCAATTTCTCGCGAGATCTGGCCATCGAGAGATCGCGCATCCACCGCTACCATACCGCATGATCCACGTGCGTTACCGTGGAAGCAAAGTTCCGGTTAGTCACGTACACCGGTGTGACGCATGCGCCAATTTAAGCCGTAATAAATCGTGCGAACGATCAGGTTGCTCGCTCCTCTGTGCACCGCATGTTAGCGGGTTTTTTTTCCCCCCCGATTTTCCGTCGAAACACACACGATCGATAATCATCTTATTCTGGCCAGATACCGCTGAGACCGAATCGTGCGCGTGAATTTTCACGACAGTCGCGCGATTCTCATATTGGCGAAATTTTTGGTATCATAGACGAGATAGACGAGATACTCGCTAACTGCAAATGATCGTCACAGTGGAAATGGCTGCATTAGTTCAATGAAATATTTCGAATCGGAAATATCAACCGGTGAAAATTTCAAATCCTGACTTACTCGATTAATTAATTTGGAAAACTTTCAAGCGAAAAGGGAATGGGAGTTGAAGCAAATTGACGAAGATTCGGAGAAGATCGCTTTGTTTCGAAAAATAAGATGGCGACGTATTGGTCCCTGTCCATAAATATCGAAAAGATTTCGCGGCGATTATTTAGTATCGAAACGAGGTGTGTCGTGGCGCAGACATTTGTCACGACGAGGCTAAAAATACCAGCCCATTGAGCGAAAGAAACAAGTTACAACGACAAATACAAAAAAAAAAAAAAAAAAACAAGTAAAAAACACTACAATGTTCTAATGCATTCGTGAGCAAAGGTTGCGGCGCTGAAACGCTGGAACCATGCAGAAATGCAGATTATAACGATGCGTAACAAAAAAAAAAAAAAGACCAACTCGTTATTACCCCTGCATCAACTGCCAGATACTAGTTATACAGCCTTAATTACCAACGCGATTATCTCGAGTTTCGCTTTTTCCTCGCCGCGTTGAAAAATGTTCGGAGAACCGTCCTGGCAAGGCAGGAAATGCTGATCGAAAAACAGTGTTCGGTGAACGATTACGTAACGGTGTTAAAATAATTAGTGCGTATTACATAGCGCGCGGCGTTACGCTGGTAATTAGTGGTCACCTAGTACGGAGCAGCCAGAACGAAACGCTGATTTAGATCGGCGGAATAATACGCGTCATGCATATGTACCTCCGTGTGTGTGCCTAGAAGCTGCACACCGTGCAGCATTGTTCGTCGGAAACAACTTTACGTCTATCTCCCGAAGCCCTCGAGAGATCGAACGCGACAAGTAAGTTACGGAACGGAAAGTCGTATGAAACCGCGTTCATACGGGACGATGGAAGAGAGGTAGGATGATATTGATTCTGGTTAGAGGGACGAAGAACGCGCATGAAACTGCGCCACGTCTCTCCCCGGAGACTAGGTATACTTATCAATAGAACGGGACGATTTTATTAAATCAGTCAGAGGCTAGAGCCTTCCCTTCCTTTGCCGATTCAGTGTCGCACAAATGCCGACCAATTTAAAACGTTCTGCATCGTTTCCTGTTTATAACATCCCTCCCCCTCCCGCATCGCGTGGCCGTGGCAAAGCGATAAAAGCGTTACACGACACAAGGACACGACGACGCGTCTGCCCCTCTCTCTCTTCGTTCCTTCGTTTGTCCTGGATATTACGACATCTAGGTTCGCTACCTCCACGCGAACCATGCGTGGTGAATGTCACGAAAATTAACCATGAATTTCAACGAATGAAAGATCAATCTCTAGAGTTTCAAAGAGTTACAAAGAGCGTAACGGAACGGAACGGAACCGAAGTTATCGTTGAATGGATCTAAAAAAAAAAAAAAAGAGAAACGTCTATTTACATACACGTGTGTGCGACAAAGACGGAATATCAGTGATTTTGCTGAACACAGCGCATACGTTTGCGCGTACCAATCGCACTTGGACCGGTAAAGTGGAACGAGAGGCGAGGAGGATGATCATTTGCAGCACGCACGCTGTACCGACCCTCGAAAGTCGATAATTTGCTCGTTTAAGGATGCGTACCGTGTATACGGATCGAAGAAGACGGAACAGACGGAACGGGATTGGAACAGGGAGAGGAAAATTGTTTCATCGGTTATTTGCACATCGTGGCTCGACGTTGAAAATGCTGCTTCTGACCACGCCAAAACAATGATGTACCGTTATCGAACGCGGTTCTACGCCACCACGAATAAATAAATGCAACCTACTTGAGTATCCTCCGTCATCTGTTGCATCCTGTGACCAGCTCGCAGCTTATTTATATACAAGAAGAAACCGTCGAAACAACGGAATACAGGAAAACCGAATGCACTCGACTCGAATGCGTTCAAACTACTAAATAAATATACACGCGTTATGGAAGCAAATATTAATAGAAAATTACTAGCACGTAGCGTGCGCGTACGGACAATACGGCAAATAGAGCAGATCAGCGAAGAATATCTATCGAGGCTTCGTTTATTGACGCCTCATCACCGCATGGACAGTCACGTTTCCATTGAAGCATGTGCTCGTCGCACACGCTCTCCTGACTGATTCGTGCAACCGCTAACCAGTGAGTGAGGTCCAATGGTAATTTTGGACTTATGATTTAATTGCACGTAATTCTACATTCGTTACGATTAATTAGGAGGGACAAATTTCATCAGTCGGATCACCGTGATTAAACTTAGACATTGCATGCCCGTTGATTAATTATTCCCTCGACCGGACTACTATTAAAAATCGCGAACGAATTGAAGAGAAAGATGGCATTTTAATATTACGCAA
The DNA here is from genome assembly GCA_032399595.1 of Tetragonula carbonaria. Classification (NCBI taxonomy): domain Eukaryota; kingdom Metazoa; phylum Arthropoda; class Insecta; order Hymenoptera; family Apidae; genus Tetragonula; species Tetragonula carbonaria. The sequence continues at coordinate 5,984,518 of JAUCRC010000003.1, forward strand.
TCGAGAATGTACCTACAGCGGCCCGTATTTACAAGAGGCTCGTTTCTTTCAAAACCTTAACACATATCCGTCCGGCATTATTTGCACCGCCATTGACCAAATGCCGCCATTTTTTGACACTAGAAACGATATCTGCTTTTGTAGAAACGATATGCTCTATATCAAAACAACCTAACTTTTAAAAACTCATATATTTTCTAGTGAAATTTTGGGAAATGAAATAACATGAATTTGTATTTATGTGTACACCTTTATTTTTGATTTTTTTCTTTCTGAAGTTAAGAATAAAAATTAAATCCACGAAAAAGTTGAAATGAATTACTGAAAACATAGTCATTAGTTTATTAGACAAAGTAAATTATTTTCGAAACTTTAATTTTATCAATAATTAATAGTAATTAACACCCAAGTGCTTAAACTTTTGAATAAACTTCTTCTATACGCAGTACCGACTAATACGTATTTTTGAATTAATTTTTTTTTTTTTTTGCGTTTGCACCCTTATGCGACGCAACTGAAGCTGAAATCAGTTTTTTTCGTAGAATTATCTCTGTTTGGTAAAAATTACGTTTTAATTTATTCGGATTTAATAAAACAACAATCAGTTATTTACCGCAATATACAAATGACGAATTTTCGTCATTTGGCTGCTGGTGATTGCCTGTGAAATGACGAATTTTCGTCACGCGGACGGCATATGTGTTAACATTTAACGCTGCTTCTTCGCGAGAAAAGGAGAAAAAGAAATACTGGTCCAATCGCGGCCTTTTTCCGCAACCTTCAATTAGAAAAACTGAGATATTTCTGCGACGGTGAAGTATCAAACGGATAAAAGTCGAATATCGCAATATTTTCCTGCAAGCCGGAAAAAGATAATTTACGCGATGGTTATTAACTAGGCTGTTAGTAAAATTGAGAACACCAGCGAGTCATAAACCCGGCGACCTTATTTTCAAATTATTCGCTCGCGGTTCGTAGACCTTCCTACCTACGCAATACACGAACGTAAATGGTACCACCACGTGTACGTGAATATTCTTCACGATGATACGTCATCGGAAATAACTTGGAAAATCTGCGGAATAGCCGATACTTGGTTTCCGATAACCGATAACATATGTGCGCTCATGGCATTAAATGACCAACTTCCGGTAAAATTCAGCGAAAAATAGGAATCTAACGTCAGCTGGTCGACACGATCCAACAATGCAAAAGCAGCTCGACAACGATACAAAACGAGCAAAAAAATAAGAGGAAAGAGATTTAAGTCTAATCCTTTATTGAAAGTCTAAAATTAACTGTCGTTGCATGTTCGTCACGATGAATGTTTCGACTTGAATGTTACATCACGTTTGATCTTACTAAAAAAATTTTTTAATGCAAAAGCAAAAACAGGCATTACGTTAAAATCAAATACGTATGTACAGAACGCTAGGAAAGCTCGTTGAAACGGTACACAGGTGGAATATGGACTGAGCGAGAATATCGATCCGTTAGTCTACGAAAGATCGTTATCATCACGATGTTTCTGGAATATCAGCGAAGCGAACAACGACAAAGGAGTAGCCGAATGGATTAAGCGGATATTAAACGAGAAAAAAAAAAAGAAAAATGTAACGAGGAAACGAAGAACAGAGGAGTCACGCGATGGCTGGGAGCGCCACGTCTCACGATTCACGCGAAAATGAATTGTTCGATATCGTTGCTCTTCGCCAAGATGTCTGCACGCCAGGACTGATCCATATTAAAGGCGCAACCGTGGAGAGACGTCCACGGAGAGAGAAAATTCTAATAAAGACGCATGGGAACTGGTTCGACGCGCAACCAGCCGCATAATACCACGACCCATGTACCAGTTAATCGTGTTATGTACAAAAGACGAGCAGAAATCTCGACTGATCATTCCGTGATGTTAATCGCACCGGTTGATCGTTCTGTTCGGTGCTGCTGCCCGCACGCTTGAGAATATCGTTCTCACGGAAATGGGAAACAATTACCCATTGAACGATCGGAGAAACAACAGTCGGTACTCATTGAAAGCCACTCGATTGCCGATAAACGATAATTACGTATCGAGCAAGTGACTGAGTTTGCTGATCTACACACATGCCCCGTACGTTTACGAATGACAATATTAAACACGCACCAGCCTGATAAATACACACGCTAGGTTATAGAAACAAAGATAACGTGGTTCTTGTTTTACATAGTTGAAACCGCGCACCACGTGTTACCGTACATGCTGTAATTTTCCCCGCACATTCAAAACAAACATTACAGCTCTATGAATGTGCGCTTAACTTAAAATGTCTTTTATCGAAATTGGGAACGAGGAGGGGATTTACGAATTAATAAACAATTAGTATCCAACAACGTGTTCGAGAAACATACGTGCCGTGGATCACGACATGTCGAAAATCAGATTCCACAAAACATAACGGCAGCGAGCGTAACGTCAGATGGCAATCGACTAGTCGGGACATTCATGCCAAAGAAAAATTGATCGTGACATCATGCGTTTATCATCAGCCGATTGCGTGCTGAACGTGTTGTATCTTCGGAAACGCTGGTAAATTCGCTACCTGTGGTCGACGTACCGTGATTGGAAACCTAACCCATAGGCAACACGCGCACACTACGCGCATTGGTAGATGTTATAGACGAATCAGCCGGCAATAAATTCGCGGTAAGAGATAACGGTAATCTCGAGTGAGATTACTTCAGCGACGGTGCGAATTGCAAGGCCGTCGGCGTTATGACCTTAATGAGTAACGAGCATAGCGCTTAGGCGGACATATGAGAACGAGCACGGTATTCTGTCTGCTCGCATGTACTACACACTGTACGAAGGGTGTCGTGCAAACGAATGTGCTCGTATGTAGCCTGTCAAATCGTGGCATGTTTGGCGCTGGACGAAATTGACGTCGCGTTGACAGATACGTCCCCATTAACGTAAGCTAGGTTAACTATTCGCGGATAACGCTAGGATCGCGAGAGACACGGGAAACAGGCCCGATTCGTTAGTATATTCACGTCGATTTTCGCGATCATTCCTCCTGAACACCGTGCGTGCAGATGGCGTGATTTTTATCACAACTACGGATCATACCGTCCGTCCGAGATCATCGACACGCTCGCCGTGAATCGGGCTTCTACTCTGAACGGTGATCATGAAAAATAAATCCAACAACTGTGATAAATACCTCGCTTTTCGACGAGCTCCGAAATCTCCTCCTTGTTGTCGGCCATCTTAGCACCAGTCACTGTTCACAATGCACGCTGGGTAAAAACAAACGAGCACCACCGCGACCTCACAATTGGTGGTTCAGCGCCACCTGTACGCCAAATTGGATGTTAACCAGCCGATGACGTCGATCAGGAACGTATCACATCTGAAACGGGCAGAGATCTCGACACTAATCGTATAAAATGCTCGTTCGAGTAAGAAAATGAAATACAGTAGAATAATGAGATAAATAATACAATAAAATAAAATGCGTAAAATAAAGTAAATAAAATTTGGTACAACGCGTTCGATCGGACGTACGTGGAACTATCTACGAAAGAATGCACCTACATTTCGATTGACATACTTTCATTAAGCCGTTACTGGTATAGGTATCGCTAGCATTTCTAACTTATTTCTGCTACATCGGTTCGTGGCGGCAGTCTTCGTCCGGTTTTCCACAAGTTCAGACGTGATTTTTTCAAAATTGCCATGAGCCACAACGACGTTGTAATAATATCGGCAGTCAGGACACCCATAGGTATAAATTTATTCATTGCGATTTTGAATGATACAACAATTGAAAATTCAATACTACACTACTAACCCAGTTTAAATGTCATAATGTAAACAATGAAATTTTAAATTAACAATCATTTTTTCTATACGTAAAAGTGCTAATTATAAAAGTGCTTTTCATGAAAATTAAAAAAGTGTTAAAGATATATTTTGTTATCTTAATTTTGTTCTAACAAATTATTTGATTCCATTCTGATAAATTATTTAATTCTATTCTAACAATCTATAAATCTATATGTACATTTATACCCAAGTATAACACCTATATTTTGTTATTATGATTTAAAATAAAAATGTTACATTCAAGTCATTATACGTATTGTTATTATATTAATGATTCCTATATTTCTTTTATAATAATTATTATTTTTGTATTGCTTCTATTTCTATATTTTATTTCTATAGTAATACATATTTTTGTTTTATTTTTCTATCACAATAATATATATTTTTTCATTTTATAAAATATTTTATTACTTTTAGGATCTTTTCATGGTTCCTTATCATCATTGAAAGGATCAGATTTAGGAAGTGTAGTCATTAAGGAGAGTCTTGCAAGAGCTCATATTAAACCTATGGATATTTCTGAAGTAATTATTGGACAGGTAATCTAAAATTATTTATACTTATTTTTAATTACTAATTCGAATTATTGAATATGTAAATATCATTTTCAAATGTTAATTTAAAGTTATATTTATGTTTAATATTAATTAATTCGAATTATTGAATATGTAAGTATCATTTCAAATGTTAATTTGCTGAATGCAAAAGAAACATGTATATAATATGCAGATATATAAATCTGTATATAATATGTGCATATAATTTAATAGAAATCTAATGAAAGTAATGACTTTAAAATATATTTGAGACTTTCTTTTACAGGTATTAACAGCAGGTCAAGGACAAAATCCAGCAAGACAAGCAGCAATGAAAGCTGGTATTCCTATATCTGTACCTGCTTATACACTTAATATGCTATGTGGCTCAGGTCTAAAGTAAGTGTAATTTTTTTTCAAAGATCTGAAGCTCTTTTTAATCATATGAATATCATGTCATGTATATCATCAGTTCATATGACAGTAATAGTATAATAGTCATAGAAATGTTTTAATGAGATCTTTTAATATTTAAATTTTTCTACGTGTTATAATTTTGAATACAATTTACAAGAAACATATATTTTTAGAGCAGTCTTGAATGGTTATGTATCTATAAAAGCTGGAGAGAGCCAAATAGTTATAGCTTGTGGACAAGAAAGTATGAGCCAGTCACCTCATATATTACAAATTAGAGATGGTGTAAAACTAGGAGATTGTAATTTAATGGATCATATATTGTTTGATGGCTTGACAGATGCATTCCATGGAATTCATATGGGAATAACAGGTATAAGAGTTGTAATTGATACATCTCTTTCATATCAAAATTCTTTTATTATGATTATATAATTTAAGCCTTATAATTATATATATTATATATATTATATACATGTATATGTAGCTGAAAATGTTGCTAAAAACTTTAAAGTAAGTAGAGAAGAACAAGATGAATATGCAGCAAAATCTCAACAAAAAGTGGAGGCTGCAGTTACTGCAGGCCATTTTACCAAAGAAACCATCCCTGTGACTGTGCCTACTAGGAAAGAATCTATTATTGTAAATAAAGATGAATTTCCTAAGTCTGGAATAACTGTTGAAAGCCTTCAAAAATTAAAACCTGCCTTTTTGAAAGTATGATTAATTACACGTTCTTTTTTTTTCATAAATTGAAGTACTTAATCATAAAACAATGATTCATTGTTAGGCTGAAGGTACAGTTACAGCTGGTAATTCTTCTGGCATCAATGACGGTGCAGCAGCAGTAGTTCTCATGTCAGCAGAGATTGCTATACAAAAAGGACTTTCTCCACTGGCTAAAATTGTTGCAGTAGCTCAAGTTGGAGTAGACCCAAAAATTATGGGCATAAGTCCTATTCCAGCAATTGAGCTAGTGGTTAGTAGATGAATGTTTAATAATGATTTGCAAATTCGTGTAATAATAAAAGAAATTAATATTTTAGTTGCAAAAAGCAAAATGGACAAAAGAAGAAGTAGATTTATATGAATTGAATGAAGCTTTTGCAGCGCAAGCAATAGCTTGTGTAAGAACTCTTGGTTTAGATCTTCATAAAGTTAACATAAATGGTGGAGCTATTGCTTTAGGCCATCCTATTGGTGCCTCTGGTATAACAAAATCAAAATAATTGAAAATACATACATATATGTATTTATAGTACAGACATATATATATATTCTAAGTATATTCTGTTATAGGTACTAGAATATTAGTAACTTTATTACATTCATTAGAAAGAATTGATGGAAACAAAGGTGTTGCAGCTTTATGTATTGGCGGAGGAATGGGAATAGCAATTGCTGTTCAAAGAAAATAACAAACATTTCATCCAGTTAAGTATTACTCATTCTACAAATATAAAATTTTATTTATACTTATGTGTTATTATTTTATAACAAAATATGTATAGGTATATGGGTATAAATTTTTCTTTTTTATAATTGTGAAGAGATAATCCTTTTACTATAGACCTGTTAAATCATTAAATATTTATTATATGATTATAATAAATATTAGTTAATGTTACTACAAAAATATATGAAGCTATAATGGTATGTTGAAAATAGCAAGATGTTAATAGATATAACTAAATAAATTTATTTTATTTATATTTGTTTATATGTCGATTACTGATAATTGTACTTAAAATTTGTACAAAATGATCACTTTTTTTATACTATCTTGTAGATGCAATGCATGTTTGTATAAAAGTTATTTTTGTACATGAAAAATTAAATTGTAAATAAAAATATTGTAAAATGATGAATCTGTTATTTATTATTTTTTAATCAGTTTTATTTTCATCCAATCTTTCGTCTCTTTTTTTTCTATTTTCTAAAATTTTCTCCACTGATGCTAGTCCCTCTTGTTGTTTTTTCTCAGCACGTTTTGTTTTAAATGTACGTTTAGTATGTGTCAAATTTCTCTTGTGCCCTACCAAACGTTGCAATTGTTCCTTGATAGCTGGTATAATACGTATCTTAAATTAAGAATATATTACAAACATATTATAACGCATTATGTGATATGAGACTATAAAATTCGTGTTTAATAATTGACAAAAAAGCATATCTATCACATGTAATAAACTTGTAAATTTAAAATGCAGATATACTAAGTGGTACTGCAGGATAATATCCATTATATTTTTCTTCGTTGAAGCACAAATAAGATTTTTCTAATGGCTGTTGAGCTATTAAATCTATTTCAGGTATGCAAAGTTTTGAATATTTTTTAATAACATGTCCCCATAATGAGTTCATATTAACTTTAGAATCTTTTAAACAAAAATATGAGCCCCAAAGTGTTGAATTTAATATTTTCTCATCTGGATGTGATAATTTTTGGTGAACCATTCCTTCAGACATTTGTTCCTCGATTACAGCCACTGTATCACATTGTACGTATGAATTTGGTACATAAATATCTTGCAAAAGATTATCACCTACGTACAAATAACGAGGATTTTGTTTCCCAGATATATTTTCAAGAAATTCAGTAAGTTCTTTCCAATTACCTTGGCTGTACATGCCACCTCGTTTTAAATCTTTGCTTTCTATGATATTGCCTTCTTCTTTATTTACAATATTAAAAAATGGACGTTTTTCAGTAAAGAAGGCAGGTTTTTTTGCATAACAAATAATAATATCAAATAGAGATTGCCAATCTTCTCCAAGAGCATAAGTAGCAGTGAAATCAGCAAAATCTACATTTGATCCAGTAATAAGGAAAGTAATACAATGTTTTCTCAATTCTTGAAGCCAAGTGATAGTTCTTGCAGTACATTTATACATATATTTATCAGGATTCTCTCTGAGACTAGGAAAAAAGTAGCCTTTATCTATCTTAAAATGGTCTCTGTTAAACATTTCAATCAATCCATCTAGCATATCAGGCCAAATATTATATTCATCAAGAGGACCTCCTCTTTCTTTATCAAACGCATCTATTAACCTTGCAAAAATAAGAGATGAGGAGATATCAAAATAATCTAATAAACTTCTCATTTTCATTGATAAAGGACCATTCCATGTAGATAACATGTCATTACAAAAAGCGTCTGTAGCCTCCCATCTCTGTTCAGGATATATCTCTTTAATCTTTTCAATACTTAATAAATTAGTTCCATGACATGCTCTTTGAATTATACCATTAGCATTTATTTTAAGTATATTTCCTCTTTTAAAATCTAAGAATAATCCCTTCTGAATAAAGTCTATGTCTTTATCTTCTAATGGTTTTAATAAATATTTAGAGTCATAGCCTCTTTCTGTTACTAAATAATTAGCTACAGTTTCATATATCAAATGTACCATGTTTGTCACGTTATAATGCAAAAGCGTATTGTCTAAATCAAATCCAATACAGTCGTAATCAAGGAACTTAAATACACTCATATTAACTTGTGTTGATGGAGTAATTGATGCTGTTGTATTAAAATATTTCAAATTTGTAGGAATTCGAAAATGTGTGAAAAATTTTAATTTATCACTAGTGTTGTATCTCAAAATACTCTGTACTTGTAAACAAGATATTACTGATTTGTAAAATGGATACCAAGTTCTTATCATTTCAATTTAATTGCATATCTTATTAGTTCGATTGTGTATTTTATAATTAAAATCACTCAAGCACATAACACATAGTACATACGTGTACATTTGTACGTTAGTAAACAATATGTACAGAAGAATTATCCTAAATATTAAGCACTTGAAATTATAATTATCCGATATGCAACCTATGAATTCAAAAATACCTAGGCAATACAACAATAATATACAGAAATGCAACAAAAAATATTAAATTTTTTTCTAACGTATTATTCCACAAAATATTTTATATAAAACTTTCATATAATGGGAAATTCCAATAAAAGAACATACTTTCAATATCATATAACTAATATTATAAAATACCTAACACATAAAATACATTCAACAAGTACAATAAAACAAAGTTCATATATATTCATTTACAATATTACTATAAAAAATTAAAAATTATACGTAGTATGTAACTATATTTTAAAATTACTTACTTTTGGTGGAATATGAACGAAACGAATATTTCTTGCTTGCACAAAGAACATGGTATAACTGTATGAATGCCCTCTAGGATCTGTAAAGACGCAATCTCTCATTACAATATTCATGTAACTGCAAAAAAAAAAGCGAAATATTTATATATATAATATTAGGTCAGTAATGATAAGATATGTGGGAAAATTACTTACGCATCTGCGTGCTCTATAGTTCCATAAACTGAAGCTTCATTTCGAAGATCTATTGTCGTGCGTTCATTTTCGACAGCTTTTAATAAAATGGCTAAACTATTGTAATAGAAATATCGTTCTTCTTTCGAATCAAAAGTCATAATGCCATACAAATACAAACATAATATTGGAAAATATTTATTAAGCACACGTGTTGCAAATAATATTCATACAAGTGTAGCCAACTGTATAAATGTAACTAAAAAGAAACTATACTTTTTGAACAGTTAATGAAAGAATGGCTAAATATTTTGAAGTAATAAGTGCCAATAAATCATTTAATTGCAATGATTCTTTATTATTATAAATGATTACATATTATAGTATATAAGTGCATAAATAATATACGTACATATATATATATATATATATATATATATAATATATGTTATTATGATACATATTATTATAATTAAGTGCTGTAAGTAATATAAATTAATTATTCATCTCAAAGACACACTTTCCTTGCCATAGTTCCATCGTGTATTCTTCTATATCCATTAGAACACTGATCAGGTAATAAGACTGAATTTATTTCATGTGCAACACCAGCTTTATTCAAAATGTCGCTCTTTACAAGAGTAGCATCGTTTACCTAAAAATGATATCTCGCAAGACGTTCATTTCCTAATGTTTATTAATCATTAAAAAATTACTTACTAAAATTCTATCATTTTTCCTCATAATATTTATCGGGTTCCCTTTAGTTCTAACGGTGTACTGCAAGTCTGGCATAAAACTTTCAGCAAGTAACATGTTATCCACGATATGATTTTGTAGTGTCTGAAAGTAAACAACGAAAAACATTTATGATTGAATCAACTTGTTCATGGAGATAATATTACTTTTGTTAAATAGTTCCTATCTTCCAATAATTTTTGAAGTTTGGCATTTCCTAGCTGCCTGAATGCTTCATCCGAGGGAACGAAGTACGTACACGAAGAATTTGCGCGCTTAAATTGATCATATATTTGTGGTTGAATACTTTTAATTCTTTCCATAGCGTCCAACCAAATGCTGTAATAATTTTTCACTAATATTTTTCATTACTTTCGAATTCTTGTGTTCTGGAAACAAGTTACCTGAAATTGCCTTCCCTTCTTAAAATATAATCTAAAGATTCTTCTGCAGGGTGTAAAATGTGACTTATAACATGTAAGACGCCATTGCTGCATTCTCTGTCAGCTTTAATAATTAATGCGTTTTCAATTCCAAAATTACCGCGGTAAACTTGGAAGCGTAATGGAATTCCTATTTCAAGAGTTCTGGCAATCTGTAATGAATTATAATTTTGAAAAATTACCGATGAGTACATTCGACTATAATACTCAATTTTGTACTTAACTTACTTGATTGCTACTAATTTCATCAGTAAAATATGTTCCCGTAACTATATGATTAAGAACAAAGTTCCGAGCAGTCTTTCGATTTCTTTGCAGTTCTACAAGTTTTTGATTTGATAAGGCTACAAAAGAGCATCTTACGTTAAGAAAGAAAAATATGTTCGTTTAAGTTTATCAGTAGTGAAATTCGAATACATACAATACATTGCTGTCTCAGAAGGTGCAAACATTGTGAAGTGTTTCATATGTCTCAAAGTTTCTTCCAATTCAGCTGCTTTAATTATTTCTAGAAATGTAAATAGCCCTTCCTCTTTAGCTATATCGAAAATCGTTTTAGCTGGAATATATGTAATTCATATTAAGAGATTCTTAGTACTTTTTAGAACTATTTTTCGCGTTTAAAAATTATTTACCTCGATCCGGAAGTAACACACGATCAAGAACATAAAGCAATCCATTTTTCCCATGATACATCTCATTTTTTATGTTTGTGTTGTCCACAACCGGCCCGTATGGGCCGCAATTTAATTTTAACTCTTGTCGTTGCATCGTGCTTGCGTGATATTCCGAAATTATATTTGGCATGCATACGGGATGCGTTACGATATGATGGGCAATTAATGCTAAACAAAATAATATATAACACAGAAGGAAAAAAACATGTATAAATGCATTGGAAATAATTCCATTACCATTTAATGCAACTGGATTCTCCAACATATCGGTCAATTGCGCTTTAGGAATATGATGGAAGGCTTGATCCGTTGGTGCAAATATAGTACACGGTATTTCACTCAATCTAATTCTATTCCCTAATTCGCTGTTTTCTAAGACTTTTGTAAATATTCCGAATCTACCATCTCTAGAAGCAAGCTCGATTATGTCTGAATTTTGTGCTAAAGCCAGATCTAGAACACCGTCGATTACATGCACAACTCCATTAGTGGCAATTTGATCCTTGCGAATAATTCGATGACAATTCACCGTTTCCATCTACGAAGAAGATAGCATTTATTGAACAATTGGTTTGCATACCTAAGCTTCAACGTATAGCGGTAGCGTACTTACTCCGTTAGAAAATTTATTGATTCTCAAAACGTTCCCTTGCAAACGTGATGGAATTAAAAGATTCGCCTGCCATTGGTTTGATAATACGCGCCTGTCTACTATATGATTCGCAATTAAATTTACATATCTGTTACCATTATACAGCCATTCTTGACGAATACCTTTTACTTTTAAATAGTTCTGAAAAGTAAAGTGATCAAAATGTATTAAATGATCAAATGTATCAAATGACACGTTATATATTTAGATTAAACATATGTACGTCAAAAGCTTCGTCGGATGGTACGAATAATGTTAAGGGTGGACCACTCTTCAATTCTTCCGCAAACGTCGAACTCTCGATTAATTTTGCAAATTTTATTGAACCCATCCGTCGCGTTGTTTCTATGAGATTTATCAATGGTTTCACTGAAAGAAATATAACGAAGTATGATTGAGCTTGAAAACAAATATCTACTCGACAAAATTGCATCTAATACCTCCTGTGCACCCGGGATACCCAGCGACTTTGTAATATCCTGCGCAACAGTCGTATTTCACGAATCTGCAAAGCAAACGAAAGCTGCACTGAATATGCATCATATTGAAAGCAAAAAGTAAAATTATGCTTACGTTGGTTTGCCACAAATTTTTCGAGGACTCCACTGTTTGCTCTCAGTGTAATAAGCATAATTTATATCATCGTTCACTTCTACAGCGCAGACGTTAGGTCTGTAGAAAGGAGAAACATAAAATTTGTGTTATAAACGTTCAGCTAATTTATATTTAAAAATACAGATACAGGTCTTACCCTTGTCTTTGCGTATTTTCGTTTTTCCACCAAAAATTTCTCTGATACGCGTAAACTATATTAAACACCGTTAATAATATAAATATTCTCATCATCTTATTAAACATGTTTCCACCGTGATTGAAATAGATAGCGTGATAGAATGAAGAGATTTACAACAAGAACTTCTTTTCTCTCGAAAAGTATATTTAAGAATGGATCTGTTGCGAATGATCCTCGTTTTAAGGGCTATGGGTCCACCCACTTCATCTTGAAAATATGTCTGTTAAAATGCATATTGATATTATCTAGTTGAATTGGTATTAAGAAATCTAGCACATCGTGTTACACTTTTGAATTTTCGCAAATCATTCCTACCGGGTGGATGCGTTTCGCATGCGTTTGCATGCGAAACATATTGCACATCAATATGTAACTTTTGAATGAGAAGTACAAATTCATCTTGGAATATCTTTAACATTCACATTTATCAATTTTTCATAACTCTTCTAACTTTTTAACAACGAAATTCATTCTTAAGAGATGCATTTTTTTTGCATTTAGAGTCTTCTTTTATACAGTAGGTGTAATAAAATGTTAAGCAGTCCGTCGAGATGACGGATAACTTACTCATGTATTGCACATCTACATCGTGAACTCGATATTACTGTACATATAGTCACTTATAGCCGTCATTGCTAGAGAAATTAGGTTACCCCCAACGGATATACAAAGGGGCCCTACAAATTGGCCCATATCCTACATGCTTTCAAAATAATCCGTCATGAATGTTCCAATTCGAATCTGTGTTTCCGGCGTTCGTAATCACTGTAAAATACATCAGATTAATTTCGAATTTTGTATCGTATGATTCGATACGAATATATATGGTACAAATAGAATCCCGTGATTAATATTGCGATAATGCATCTCTCGTAATTCCATGAATTAATCAAGGCAACACAGATTCAAATTCCCCGTTAAAACAACATAAAGCAAATTGATACACGGCGTCCAGTTTCGTAGATCGTAATCGTAATTCACTTTTCAGTCTAAACATTGCAACGCAATTTACGATGTTATGTTTAATTCGATAGAATTAATGAGTTTCGCAAGTGGTACCGTGCACGCAGTGCATAGCGTTCACGCCTACAATCACGCTTTTCTCTCGCATCTACTTTCCTACTTAGAACGTATTTACCACCGTCGTTAAGACGCAACGACGTCTTTAAAAGATTGCCCGTAAATTTATTTCGTATGCGTCTCACCTATAAGGAAAAGAAAAACGTAAAAAAGATCGCGGGAGCCAGCAAACGTCAGAGCATTTCATAAGACGCGATGTGACGTTACATCACATTTTAGTCGGTTCGCAGGGGGTTGTGTATCAACATGATGAATTGTTGGGGGATGAATTGTTCAAATTCTTCATTTAGAGCAATTTAGCCGATGCCGTAGATTCAATAGAGACGGGTCTATTTCTGCGAAACAGACGCGCGTGGTACACATTCTCTTCTCCCTTCTGCTCATTCAGTGCCGTGCGACCCGTTGTGATGAGTGCCCTCTTCCTGTAGCCAGTTATCTTTGTTACTCTCCGATCTGTCTCCCTTTACTCTTACGATGTATTCACCCTCTGACCCCTCACCAGCTGTAATCAGCTTCCTGGATGGAGCATATTATCTACATGATGGCAGATCGTAACGACGCGATACCTAGTCGGCCAAGTCGGCCGGGTATTCGATCATGCGGTAGTCACTCGGCAGTGCATTGCGCGCAAAAGACCTGCCAAGATCCACGGTTACGGATGTCATTTAGCTGGTTGTACGATTTCGTCTTATTGGTGCAGTGATCCCGAAAACGGTGCATCTATTGCGGATTCAGGTGCGGGGATTTCTCCAGGGAAATCTACTCTTCTACGTTCTCTCGCTGTGTCGATTTTCCTTGATGCCTCTTAATATTCGCTTTTTTAGCTTTTTGATCGATTGATGAACGATGTACAAGGGGAACGCGAAGTTCTTTTTCAATTGAAGGGAATTCATACAGTGACGATCTCTCTTATTTGCAAATGCAGATGCCACAGCGGTGAAAGCCGCGGAATGAACGAATACGAGCTCTCCGTGATCTTCCTCGCGTGCAGAGGAAGACTGCTCAAGAATTCTTAAAGTGAGACGTATTATCGAAATCGATCACGATGTCTCTTGGGAAACGTATATCTGGAGCCGTCGCGGTTCTCAGGGGCGCTTCGGAAATTAAAGAAGCGCAAACGTAAGATTTGTGAACTTCTCAGGACTCCTTTGCGGTTTGATTCTTTTTACCTAGAGCAATTTCTAGGTCATGCTCCGACGAGATCGAGAAAATAACGACCGTGGAGGAAGAAAGTGCCTGCCCTGTCAAGAAGACACCGCTCGACAGATTACAATTAGTTAGTTGTACCCATATTACAGTTTCCCTTCTTTCGACACTTTTTTTCTTTCTTTTTTTTCTTTTTTTTTCTTTATATTTCACTCACATCGTATTTGGACATGAACATAGGTGGTGGACTGGTTAGGAGAGAATACACTTTTGGTCTTTACAATCGCGGGAGTACTCGTAGGTCTTATTCTTGGATTCCTTGGTCGATTAGCCAATCCTTCGCCGCAATCCATCACTCTCGTCAGCTTCCCTGGGGAGCTTCTTATGCGAGTGTTGAAGATGTTCATTCTGCCACTCATTGTTTCGTCGCTTATCTCCGGTGATTATGCAACATCCAATAAATCATCACAGTCGGCTGGTCTCTTTCTTCAAGTTCTCCCCCTTTTCTAGGAATGGCGCAATTAGATCCTAAGGGTTCGGGAAGAATGGGATACAGGGCGTTGATATATTACACCGTAACGACCATACTTGCAGCCGTAGTTGGCATCATAATGGTGCTTATGATCCATCCCGGTGATCCTAGGATTAAGACCACTATAACCGCGCCCAAGACGGATATCACAAAAATATCCACGCTAGATGCGATCCTTGACATAATTAGGTACGTGATATACGTAACGAGCCGCGTCAATCGTCATCGACGAATACCATTTTTAGAAACATGCTGCCGGAAAATTTGGTGCAGGCGTGCTTCCAGCAGGCGCAAACCACTTACGTGACGAAGGAAGTGGTGACCATAGGAACGAATGACATTAATCAAGTCCAAGAGCCGACATTAGTATACAAGGATGGGATGAACGTAATGGGCATGATAGTGTTCTGTATTACGTTCGGTCTGCTTGCTGGACAGATTGGTTCCCGAGGGAAATTGATGGTCGATTTCTTCGTGGTTCTGAACGAAATAATCATGAAGCTCGTCGGTATTATCGTGATGTGGTGAGCGATCGAAACACAAGTTAATATCGAGCCTGATAGCGATTCCTTTGCTGCTTATCTGATACATGACGTGTAATTTGACATGAACAAAAGAAAGGACAGAGGATTCGAGTCTTAATCTCACGCAGGTATTCTCCATTCGGAATCATGTGCCTGATAGCTGGCAAAATAATGTCGATCAACAATTTGGCAGCAACTGCTCAGATGTTGGGCTTGTACATGGTGACGGTTGTATTGGGCTTGTTGATTCACGCCATAATCACTCTGCCAACGATATTTTGGTTTTTAACTCGACAGAATCCTGGTGTGTTTTTCAAGGGTATGATGCAAGCTTGGATTACAGCCTTGGGAACAGCATCGAGGTATCAATTGATATCTTCTTTTCTGTAAATTTTGTGATAATATTGTACAATATTGTATGTTTTAATGGCGCCAGCGCTGCGACGTTACCTATAACTTTCCGATGCCTCGAAGAAAACAATAAAATCGATCCACGTGTAACGCGATTCGTAGTAGCAGTCGGTGCTACGGTGAACATGGACGGAACAGCTCTTTATGAGGCGGTTGCTGCGATTTTCATCGCCCAAATGAATGGAATCTCATTAGGAATGGGTGAAGTTATAACAGTCAGGTCTGTATGATCGATGTTACAGAAGTATGCTCAAGACTATTATTTATTCATAATATTCCTTGATCTACATAGTCTTACAGCCACCTTGGCAAGTATAGGAGCAGCAAGTATTCCCAGTTCAGCTTTGATTACAATGTTAATAGTACTCACAGCTTTAGGTCTACCGACAAATGACGTTTCTCTACTGTTTGCAGTTGACTGGATGTTGTAAGTGCATTGCTTAGACATTGTAAAGCCTGTTTAGAAAACCAGATTGAATGATATATCTTAATTTTTCGAAAGGGATCGAATCAGGACTTCGATCAACGTTTTGGGCGATGGATATGGGGCTGGAATAGTTTATCATTTGAGTAAAAATGAACTTGATAAAATGGATCAGGAAAGGAAATTAGAGGGCCTCGAAATGGGGACACCTCTCGAAGACATTTCGGAAAGTTGTAAACGCGAGAGCGTGCCTGTTCCCGAGGAAAGTTCCGAAACAAAAATTTGATTTCAAAGAATGCTTATGTTTTTTCTTCAACTGTTTGTACGGTAATGTAGAAGAAAACTATGCTCACTTATAACAAATAATTATTACAATAACAACAAATTCCAAACAATTATTACAACAATAACAAATTAATTTATTACAACGATATTGAGCGGAATTGGTAGAAATGAAACTTTATCTTTCCACTGCCAACAAAGTTTTGGAATTTCGATCGAATTTTTGGTAGAATGTTTTAGAATATTGTTAAATATGACACCTACTGAAATGGAATGTAATAAGAATGTGAGCATGTTAAGTACAAAGCGATATCATTGTGAACTACTTTCTTGGGGTATGCTGCAACATTTTAAGTATTGCTAAGGATCAATTGAAAATTATATTGTACAGATAATTAAACATAAGTTTTATGTTCAAAATGAAATGTTTAATACGAGATCATGTATGTGTTATAGTTTATTCATTTTAATAGTCGAATAAAGGATTTTATTTTAATGATACTTTGGATGTTTAAAAGAATTGTGTTCGATATAATAAATCGTTATCATATTAGATAATAATTCATCCTTAAGATTTTATAATATTTTGTTTATACTGTTTGTATACCATGTTATTTATTACATGTATATATAAAAACCGAAGAATAAATATATATAAACTGCATTTATAATTATTATACTTGATAGGAATAATATAATAGTACAATAATGAACGAAGTCAAACAGGTGGAACAGATGGAATAAATGTATTTTTGACAGTGTTCTATGTACATACATATACAATAAATCACATAGTGCTTTATCAACAATATTATTACTCTGTCCAGTAACTGGCAATTGTTTGTGACATATTTAATTAGTTAACGACATATTTAGTTAAAAAATATAAACCCTTAAATCTAAACATCTTTTCAATCAGTATACATGTACCATACCATATAAAAATCTGATATATATTAAAGAAAATATATAATATACAAATAGAGTTATATAAATATATAACATATTCTTACGTTTAAATAAAAATATTCAGTTGTTTAAAAGGATACGTCCAAAACAGCACATATGTCTGTTTTACAATTATAAATTTTGCTAAGGAAAATACCTGTTAATAAATATTTAATACTTGAACCATTTCTTTTTTTTTGTTGGAACATATATAAAGGATACAAAAAGGCCTCCAAAAAATCCACTAGTTAAAAGATTTCGTCTGCTTATGAAATATTTTTTCCATTGACCTCCAGCCTTTAA
This sequence comes from Tetragonula carbonaria, assembly GCA_032399595.1. Lineage (NCBI taxonomy): Eukaryota > Metazoa > Arthropoda > Insecta > Hymenoptera > Apidae > Tetragonula > Tetragonula carbonaria. The sequence continues at coordinate 6,002,611 of JAUCRC010000003.1, forward strand.
TAATAACATTGCCTACAAAAAATATTTGTTTAGTGTTTATTAAATAATTTTGAAGAATTATTCTTACCCATAAACCAAATACAGCAAAAATGTAGAAACCAAAACCATATAATCCAGTTAATCCTAATAAACCAGCTGTGCTTCCTGATAATGCTGCCATTGATATCCTACAATATTCTACTACAGCAGCATTATTTACAACAGCTGATTCACTATATGCAATAATTTCTGAAAGGAAGAAAAATAAATTTAATATCAGAGGATGGATTTTCTCAATATAAAAGTAATATTGAGTTTCTGAATAATTTAAAGAATGAGAAAGCAAAATTATTTTATTTAATGAAATACAAATAAATTTAAATTTTGTTAATAAGCAATTTTATAAAAATTATATCTGGGAAAATTATGAAATAATAAAACTTATTCCATATAAATCATGACATTTATATACTTATATATAATATTAACAAATAAAAATATAACCTATGAGAAACTATCTAACAGAATAAATTTAATGTTGAAAAACCGATAGATTAATTGATTTATTATTTACCTCCTTTTTCCTGTTTCGTTTTAATTTTTCCCAACATTGTTATACTTTTGTTGATATTAGCAAAGGATTTTATAATATAACCTAATGCATTCGTTAATAACTATGTGTACATGAAAGTTTTGTTGGCTGCTATGACAAAATACGTTTAGAGTGCCATCTATCTGGCATTGCTTCATGTGAGGTAAGTCGAATGTCGGATATCTTTTTCACGTTCTATTAAAAATTCATCGTAACGAAAGATAGAAGTTCAATACGTTATTAATAGTATTTCCTGAGTTTTCAGTTGAATACCTAGATTTTATAACCTAATTTTGCAATATTTTTTTATGTGCATTAGATTTGTAATACAATTTACGATCGATCCAATTGTAACTTTTGATTGCATAAGCTTACGTCGTTAAACGTTTGCATATAACTGCATTTGATTTTTTCGCATGTCGACTACTGATCCTTGTAAAAAGTTTGCGTGTAAATTACAACAGTGTTTGAAAGGTTTGTATCATTAATGTTATTTCATTTGAAATTATGATAACTATTTTTAACCTCAATGATTGCATTTAAGGTACATAACACATATTGATTAGTTATTCAACTTCAGATAACGTTTATCAACCGTCACGTTGTGAGGAAGTTCTAGAGGAAATTAGGCAGTGTTGCATCAAACATTCTGCTATTTCAATAGTCTGTGATGGTATAGATACTTCCAAACCATATGAACATAATACAGTAGATTACGTATGTATAAATTACATATAATTATTTTGTTACTAAAAATGTTTTCTAATTTATCATGATTTGATTCTGTTTCAGAGGAAAGCACAGAAATAAAATATTCATCATGAGTAATAGAGTTAAGCACACTAAATTTGTCATTCAACGGTTGGAAGATACCAAAAGAAAAAGAAACATAGCAATATATATTATAGCAGGTTCAACTATTCTTTTATCAACTATTTACCAGTGGTCACAGTCTCCACCAATTCCAAAATCCAAGCGTGTATAAATATGATCTGATACAAGTAATGTATTGATAAATAGTAAAATATACACACACATATATATAGCAATATACATTCATATGTATAAGAAATAATATAATGTAGTTAAAGATGGAAGCAGTAAAAAAAGCCAAAGAGCGATTTAGAAAGTATCCAATTATCATTGCACAGTGCCATGAATCTGGAGCTAAATATGCTGCATGTGTATTAGCAAAGTCTGATTTGCGAAAAGGTGATTGTGAAAGTGAGTTTAAGGAATTCAAGGCATGTCTAATGAAAGTTGCTGCAAAGAACAATACAAAGCTATAAAGAAATCTAATTTCTTTTTCATCTAAAATTATGTCTTTAAGAAGTACATATAAATACTTAAAAATGGGTGAATTATCATTTAAAGCACATTGCGCATTAGCCTTTATTCTCAGAGTAACTTTAGTTTTTTACTCAAATTTTCATGATGAGATTTTTCATGTTCCTTACACTGATGTAGATTATAACGTATTTACCGATGCTGCAAGACACATGGTAGAAGGATCATCTCCATTTGAACGAGATACATATCGCTATACACCACTATTGGCTTTACTTTTAACACCAAATATTTTCATAAATGAAAATTTCGGGAAAATCTTATTTTCCTTTATTGATATTGCGGTGACTGTTTTGATAAAAAAAATTTTAACTTTACAAAATTGTAATGAAAAATTACAACGTATTTGTGCCTTTACGTGGCTTTATAATCCTTTTACGATTGTAATTTCAACCAGAGGGAATGCAGACACTATATCAGTTTTTTTAGTTATGCTAACTTTATATTTATATTTGCAAGATAAATTCATTCTAGCAGGTTTGTTTCACGCTTTATCAGTCCATTTTAGATTATATCCTATAGTGTTTAGTATATCCATGTATTTTTCTCTTCGTGATAAGAGTTATTTCATACCGACTAAAAACCAGTTAAAATTGGTATTTAGTTGTGTATCGTTAATATTTTTTCTGACAGCTATAAATTATTATTTTTATGGTTATCAGTATCTTTATGAAAGTCTCATTTATCATGTCATACGCAAAGATACGAAACATAATTTCTCTGTTTACTTTTACATGCTGTATTTATCTGCTAATCAGTCGCCTAACATAATTGAAAAAATTTGCACGTTCTCACCACAATTGATACTGTTGTTATTATTGTCATATAAATGTTCAAGCAAGTCTCTATTACCATTTGCAATGTTCACGCAAGCAATGGTAATGGTGACTTATAATCCAGTACTAACATCGCAATATTTTTTTTGGTATTTGTCTCTTTTACCATTGAGTCTTCCGCGGTTTGGGTTAAGTTTACGTAGATCACTATATTTATGTTTGGTTTGGATCCTCAGCCAAAGCCTCTGGTTATTGGCTGCCTATTTATTGGAATTCCAAGGGTTAAATACTTTTACGTATATATGGATTGCTAGTTTATTTTTCTTTGTTGTTAATGTTAAAATTTTGAACGATATTATCGCATACTATAAGTACTAATTAGAAATTGAAAAAAAATATATATTATCGAAGTTAAATATAAAGGTAAAGAAATATGTTATTCATGCAACGTCAAGCGAAGTTCTGTGAAAAAATAAAAAAGAATAAAATTGAAAATAAGGTGTTCAAACCCTGTCTGAAATTATCGTGAGTTGAGTGCCAGAAGTGGTAGAAATATTAGATACGTGGTTAATGATTTGTAATTTTATTTTTGCAGGAATACAAAATACTTATTTACAGATGGTTTCGTAAAGTAATAGTGGTAGATTCTTAAAAGGAATGTAGATATAGTAATAATAATACAATAATAGTAAATCTTAATGTAGTAATCTAGATCAATTGTGAGCAAGAGCATCCTTTGGATCATCTTTAGAAATATTTTTTTTTGTCTTCGTTTATTTCTAAGCTGCTAATGTGATGATATTAATATTTATGGGGATATTTCTCATCAAATTATATGAGAATGCTTCTCACAATTTCTAACGACATGATTTCAAACGATACTAAATTCCATTTACAAAGTATAAAAAAATATCATCGATCAAATCACGATTTAGACTGAAAGTAACAGCAGTTCTCTCCAATAGATAGATCCGAACGCGATGCACCTATCGATCGCGTTGAGAAAATCGGAACGTAAAATGAAATCACCCGAAGTGTGACACGAAATGGCCCAATCGGTATATGAGAATAAAAGGAGTAACTCAAATACAGTTCGTACAGCTATAGGTCACCACGAGAGGTGATGCAACATATAAAAATAGCATTATATTCTTTCATTGCTTTCGTTTACAGTTTATTGAACTGTGTGCTATGTGAAATAATCTATTTTATCTCCCTCGACGTTGAACAGACAGTTGATTTTTGCCCGAAGTCGGTCCCACCGGCTAGGACAGAAGTCACCGATAACACACGGAAGTTAACGGAAGAAGTGACGATTCCGAACCTTGCAGCGATTTCCGCGAACAAATACCGCGAGTATAATCTCTAAGTAGTCAGGCTAAACCGTGTACACGGCTGCAAGATCCAGAAGCCTAGGTACTTCGGTTTCTAAGTTTTATGCTATATCGAGAAATCAGCATGTCACCACGGTAGACAGAAGAAGAAGTTACGTCTCTGAGAGAAGAAGGAAAACGAAGAGAACACCCCGGCTCTGTGTGACGCGGAAATACTCCTTATTACACTCACAATCGGAGAATTGGCGAGCGTTGCTCACCAATTGTTTCTCAACACGAGGGGAGCAAAAGAATCACGGCGCTCGCGAGAGGATATGCGTGCTCAAGTGCATTTACAAGATCGCAAAGCGACAGTATGTCTCGATAGTATAGCGGTTTTAAGACGTGCATAGAGAAACGTGGAATCACTCGATATTGCTCGTACTCGGCGGTCGACATACGCACATTTTTATACAATGAAACGATGCAACTTTCCAGCGTGTTCACTTGTTTCTTCTTTCCTTTTCCACGCGTGTCAAAAGGCTTTCGTTTCTTCGGTTGTACCTTTTCACCCCCTTTTCATCCTCTTTCTCTCTCTCTCTTTCTCTCTCTCTTTCTTTTTCTTTTATTCCTTTTCTCTCCTTGCTTTCGGGTTAGTCTTTTGTTAAAAAATTAAAGCAAACGCGGCACAACGTAAAAAGCGGCGTCGTTTCAGACATTGACTTCGTCACGTGGTTGTGGTGTATGGAGATACGAGGAAGGGCATGATGCAAAGGCAGGCGTTGCAGCGACAGGAGGATTGCGAATACAGACAAGAAACGAGAAACGAGATTGGCTTGCATGAAATGAAGGGTGAAAACGTGAGAGACTACGGGGGCTGTTATATGGCAAAGATTTAATAAAATATGATGACAGCAGTGATACACATTACACTCTACGAGAAGTATAAAATAAACGGCACTGGCTGCTTAATAATTAGCATGTAATCAATGAACTATAAATAATAATAATAATAATAAAAATCGTTGTTGTTATAATGTCTGATGGATGACAAGTCGCGTAAACAAAAATGTACATCTTACAAATAAGAAAGATTGCGCCGATCGATCACGATAATAGACGATGGATACTTATCTAAAAAAAACATATTCCAATATATATATAAGTATATATACTTATGCTAATAATAATAATAATAATAATAATAATAATAATAATAATAATAATAATAATAATAATAATTAAAGAAGAAGGAGACAAAAATTAAAGCATTCGGTGTAACACATGGATAAATGCATCGTCAAATTTCTACGACATAAACTCAATTAATATACACAACATTAAAATAAACATCTCTTTGGTCTTATCGTTTCTTTTCTTTTTTCTTTTTTTCTTTTTCCTCACGTTGCAAGAAAGAAAGAAAAGGAACGTATCCCGTATCGTAAAATTTAGTCCTTCGGGCAAGAAAAAAGAAACGCGAAGAATGAAAAAATGAAAGTAAAAAAAAAGACAGAAAAACCCACGAAATTCGATCAAAGGATGAGTGTACTTATGGTGGCAAGAGGAAAATGGGTGGACTGAGCGGAAAGCACGAAAGTTCCAATATCAGTTTTATCGGATACACGTACATCAGTGATAAGGGCACGCGTTAATATCTATCGACTGCCGCGACGCGAAAAATATCGAAAATTCCTAAGCTTCTTCTTATTTTCTTTTCTTTTTTCCTTTTTGTTCCTTTGTACTTGTACATCCTTATGGTTATATCGCGCGCGCGCGTATGCGTGTATGTGTTTCACGAAGTGATCGAAGGGGAATGAGAAGATGCGACAGGCGTTAGCTAAATTCGGAATAAATGTTTTTTTTTTTTTTTCATTGGCACACTGTCAATATCGAAGAGTAAGACTCGATAGCTTTTTTTCGCGTTACGTTCCTCGATTCTTAAGGAAAAAAATCTCTAAGTCTCTCGTTTCCTTTCACTCTAAAATGCTCTTTCTCTCTCTCTCTCTCTCTCTCTCTCTCCCTGTTTTCACTAAAATTTCTTTTTCACTAACGGAAGATCTTGTGCGAATAACGAATGGTCTTTTCTCCTGGGCTTTTCTTCGCTCTCGGGCCCAAACTTTGCGCTACAGGTACATGCGAGGAATTTTGAATCGAATTGCGATCGAAAATTCTGTGTGACTTTCGAAGCATATATCTTTCGCGCGCAAAAATTTATCTATTTCGTTTTCTCTCTACATATGTAAAAGTGTGTATCGTTTCTGATAAATTGACCTGGTTCGCATTAGAACGTGGAGAGGAATGCGACTAGCCGTCAAAGTGACGATAACAATTCGTTCGTGCATCGAGGATCCGCGTATATGTGGCTTATCCTATAAGAACGCTTGATCGCGAAATACAGAGCTACGAAATTTACGACGGACGAATCTAGCATTTCCGTATCGCGTTCGCGGCGATTCAATTCACGGTCGAGCAGCGCGAGAGTAAGATCGATGATCGATCGTCAACAAAACCCCTATTCCAGAAACGGCGACTCTCTTCCTTTTTCCCCTTTGCTTCTCGTAAGGAGATCTCAAAAAAGTGTCTAGCTAAATTGTTTGTTACGTTAGGCTATTATGATACAAAGTAATGTACACTAAAAAGGATGATTTGTTGTTCGTAGTCAAAATCTTTAGTGAAATTTGAAATATTTACACGTATATTCACTCGTTTATTCACCCTTCTTTCGTTTCCGAATTATCCTACAGTCTTCGGTTTTGTGCACTTCTGTTCGTTTCGTCAAAGGATCATCGATATTGATCGATTCGCTGACAAAATATCAACGTACCGAGTATCGGCTGCATACGCGATATGTTCTCTGTATAGACACGTAGCTTCGTTTTTCCCCCTCTGCTTTTTTTTTCTTTTTTTTTTCTTTTAGTTAAATACCAGTTCACTTTCAATCGAAACAGTCGGCTAGTTTGTTGCAAGAAATCGATCGAGTTAAAAAAAAAAAAAGAGGTTGCGGTTGAACGGCTATGTCGGGCTGCTGAACGCGCGTAAACGGATCGATAATAACTCGTTATCAAACACGATGGGAGGAGCTGGGGGGAGGGAGGGGAGGATGGATAGTCAGCATGGGATAGTATTTTCGGTGAACTTCATTCGTGGCACGGGTTCGGCTGGCGAAGTTTGCCAATTCGATGCGCGATAGTGTCAGGGATGTAACGGACTCGCAACAAAAGTTCTTGCGTTTAATCGCGTTACGAGAGTTTCCTTCGAGTTGTGCAGTGTATTTCTTTTAGATCGAGTTACCCTCCGTTCGGTTAATTTACTTTTCGTCCCGATGTGGCATTCGCGCCACGCGATCCCTCGCGTTACACATTGTGTAACATTCGCACACGTCGTTACCGTTTCCCCGTTGTCGTTGCTTTTTCCGTCGTTGTTTCGCCGATCGTTCCGCGCAATTAGCACGGGCATTAAGCGCGGTCCTTCGCCTCGGAATGTATTTTCCTACGAGATGTTGGAAACTTTCGCCGAGCTTCGTTAGCCAGTTGGTTAACGTTACAAGAACACCGTTGCATCTCCGTGACGTAATTGAAATTCCATTGTGCGCGCTTAATTGTACACGTAACGTGAAGTTCCTTCGAATCGAAGGAACGAGGAGGCCTCGTAGACGACGCGAGCGGATGCGCGACGCTGAGAAAAAAACAAAGAAGCAACGGACGACAGAAAAACAGTGGTAATAACGCGTTTTGTCGCAACATGATCTTTCCAGTAGATATCGCGAACGCTCTTTATTATTACCACGAGCTAATCTGTCGTGTCTTTCTTTTTTTTCCCCTCCCTCCCCCCTTCTCTCATTTTATACGAGAGATTGTTCGAGAGCGAGTCACGCGACTCGTGCGCCGACCTCTTCCGTACGCGAATTTACCATGCATCGCGATCGTTTGATACAATTTGAACGAGCAGTTGTTTACAGTCTTCTCTTGTTTTTTGTTCGTTCGTTTAGATGTAAGGATGAAACAGTCTATCGTATTTGTAAAAATGATTCAAATATTCGAGGGTCTATTCAATTCGATACGCGTGGACCGAAACGCCGACTCGAAACAGATTGCTTTATCAGTTGCCGTTGCGGTTTTATATCGGGGGACAAATGTCCTGATAAAAATGCGTTTTCGTGACATTGTTCCCAAGCGCTGTCGTACCGAAGACGTACCAAAAGTCGAATAAATTCCTGGCGCGTTCGTATCAAAAATTATTGGTCGAGATTACTACACACAGCGTACATTGAAAAGTTTCTTTCTGTAAAAAACGTAACGGGCTCTTTTCGGAGTGGTAATTCATCGATGCTCTCTTTCCCTTCGTTCTCGTACAAACAACACGAGGATTATCGTACCAGTAAACCAATAAAAAAAAAAAAGAGAGAAACGTCGTTTCGTCAAAAATGTTTCAAACTATTGAGTTTTTGATCGAACGAATGGTCGGTATGAATCAGAAGTGCTCGTGTCTCTTCAAAACGACCATCCATCCTTTCCTTTTCCTTTCCTTTCTTTTCTCTCTTTCTTTCTACCGCCTTTACGATACTCGTGCGACAACGATCGCAGTTGATCGGATCCTCCTCGCTATACAAACGATACGCCGATAATTTTTTAAAGATTCGCAACGATTCGCTTGAATTTCTTTTTTTTTTTCTTTTTTCGCTGGCAGTATTACACGCCGCGTAACGCGTTCTGAGAAAAAAGCTTTAACATCGAGAAAAATATGGGGGTATATATCGTATTTCCTATATGTCGCTCAGTCGAATTCGAAATAGCCTTTTTTTTTTCTTTTCTTTTCTTTTCCTTTATACTCGGTAATCGATGCGACGTGTTTAACGTAGCTTTCGTAGATAGCACGCGAAAAAGTGTTCATTTCCTAAAAAGTCACTTTCCATTTCACAAATGCATGGATGGACGACCCGATCGTTTTTTAAGTACGCGTCCCCCCCCCCCCCCCGGTATATCGGGATCTCTTTGCGCGGTGATTCACACTCCTCCCCGTTTGGGGAGCGATAGCTTTTTGTTGTAATTTTTTTTCCCCCGAGTACGTTTTCGCGAGTTTTCACCTCTACATTCGAAAGCGTCAAAGCGTTATTTATACGATGAATAGTATGGCACGTCTCATTGAATGAAAACGTTTTCCCTTGTTTTCGTTTCATTTGCTCCTCGATTAAATCACCGCGGCTCGTTAAATTTAAATCAACTCCGTCGCGTTGAATAGTGAAAACGGTCGGGTCATCGGATAAAGTTTGCGAAATAGTTAGTAATAGGCCATAATTCCTAATCGTAAAGTATGAAATGTATCAACAAATTTGAAAAACTTCCCTCGCTCATTCCATTAGGCAATATTTTCCTCTCTCTCTCTCTCTCTCTCTCCGTTCCTTTCTCTTTTTATCCTCTTTGACTTTCTTTCGTTTTCGCGCGTTTTTTTAAAGAACGCATAACTGTTCGTCAAAGGACTCGTGAATTGCCTAAACGACATCGCGCTTTCTAATACACACGTAATAAAGTACGTCTGTGACGTACATGAGCCGAGCGCCAAGTTTCCTCGTCGATTTTCCCAGCCGATACACGTTTCCAAGTGTTATCGAGTTCGCGCGCGCGCCGCGAGAATAAACCTTTCAATGAAAACAACGACGTCGGAAATTGCACGAAACGAAATGATTGCACTATAGAAAAATAAACTATTCGAAGTTACATCGACCATGCCCTCTCTTGCCCGCCCACTTCCTCTAGACCGGAACAAGCGAACAGAAGGTTCGCGGAAAGAGAGATATCGCGCGCGATATCTCGAGATCGTACGTACGGCCACGTAAACGAAGGAGGCAACTCCGCGTCGGCTCTCGTTCCTTTCCTTGACTAAAGGCGAAGAAATCGATATAATTTAATTAATAATTGACAGATAACCAATTAATACGTATAGGATGGCCCTACGGCAAGAAGGCGCAACCTCCTAAGGTTCAAACGACATAAACTTTTCTAATTTTAACATCGCCCTGGACCATCCAGTACATTGATTGTAATTATTTCCCGCAGTATTTCGTTAACCTATATTTTTATAATAGAAATCATGTATCTGTATGTATAGATATCTCTCTCTCTCTTTCTCTCTCTCCCTAAGTTTCCTTTTTTTCTCTTTTCGACATCGGCCTCGTACTATCTGTAAATGTACGCGAATTCGTTTCACGGATCGAACGAACGTTTTTCACCGTGACGTGTGTACCTGTACCGTTTTTCTTTTTTTTTTTCATGTCTTTTGTTTCTCTCTTCTTCCCCGTTAAATCTGTACAGTTCGAAATTCCATCAAGCATTTATACATTTACACGTGACGATCGTGCGATCGTGCGCGCAAGTTCGCGTGCCGCGAAATACCAACTCGGATCCTGTTGGCACGCGCGCATGCGCGCAGGATTTCGCGTTTTTTGCGCGATTTTTAACGTGAAAATCTCAAAATTATCTCTCTTTCTCTCGCTTCATTTTTCTTTTTCTTTTGCTTCCATGCTCGTTCACACTCACTCGCGTACGCTTTCATTCTTTTAAATAGTTAACAGTAACATCAGGATGAACATTGTACAGAATGATTGATGTACAATAAGCTGGACTTCCGGTGGACAGTTCCATGACCCTCCCCTTCCCGGAAATGGGAGACTCCGTCGACGAGGGTTGGCCGATGCCGCGTCAAGAAGAACGCGGCGGTCGAATGACGAGAGGAAAGATACTTACCAGTACGATAATACTACACTGTATAATCTCGTTTCGACTTGACCGCGTTCTCCTCGACGAAACGATTCGATCGTGAACAGAGGAACTGATCGTTTCTTAACGACGGACTGCGACACGATCGCGGTCGATCGTGGAATGTGAGAACAAGATCTCGATAGGAAGGAAGTGTGTTACTATTTTACGAATATTGATTTCTTTTTCTTTTTTTTTTTTTCACTTTTTTTCCGATGCACGACGACAGGGCCGAGAACTGTTTCGAGGGGAACTGTCCGTCGCGAAGCTGTCCGCGCAGTATCAGATATGCACATAGTATTTCATATTTTCATTCTTTCCTTCTTTTTTTTCACAGTTACAAAACTAACTAAATCTTACGAGATACGGTGAGCAATAATTCCAGTTATGTACAGAAATTATGTTACAGACGTCTCAATATAAAGATATCTTCTCGACGATACAAATGTATATTCGTTCTTCTAGCTCTGAATGCGCGACGATCATCGTCATCGTACATTCGAATCCGTCACCGACACGTTTGCCCGAGTTCTACGCGTCCTTTTTTTTTTCTTTTTTTTTTTTAATTCTGTTGAAAGATCACCGAGTATGGGGACAGTCCACAATATGCAGCCTTTTTCTGTCGAAATCGTTTTAATAATTGATAGGCTACCCTGTTTCGTTATCATAATCGATTACTCTCGCTTTACATCATCGTGACGTCAGTCAGCGATGCGTCTGTTTCTCTCGCCTTTCCGTTGTGATTTTTCTTTTAGCTTGAGGACCCTTTAACTTTTAACTCGAGGCTGTAAATCATCGCCGAGGAAGACTTGACAACTTCTCGTGCGATGAACTACAGACAAACGAAACACTTTCAAAAAAAACGAAGATAACTTAATAACGAGCGTAATTGAACGAAAAATTCTCGATCTGTTTCTCTTCTTCTTCTTCTTCGTCTTCTTCTTCTTCTTCTTCTTCTTCTTCTTCTTCTTCTTCTTCTTCTTCTTCTTCTTCTTCTGCTTCTTTTAGGTCACGCTTTATTTTCTTCCCTCGATAGGAGACGCGCGACCAATTATATTTAACGTTACTTCCTCCGCTCGATCGTCTATCAGTTAATGTCGTTATAATATTATTTATTTACACGAAGCTGTTCCCATCCGTAAGAACGAGCTTATTTCGATAGAGTTTTACTTTTTTCGTAGCGCCACCAAACTATAGGCCCTATGTTCGTATTGACAACAGGTGATATATCTATATATGTATATATCTAATCATTTTAGCTATCTATTTTACAAAGGTCGGCCCGTGGATCGCTTTCGAAACACGCGTCCTTCTCGCACGATTGAAAATCCTCAGGCCGGTAGGAGACACGAGATCGCGATCGATCTTGTCAGACAAGCAGCACGATCCGCCCCGGAGTATAGTTTTCTTTCGTTTAGCGTGCTCAACTTGCGAATACTGCGCGAGACCTAATACATATTTCTTTTCCTACAAATGAAAAAAGGCAGCGCGACACAGCGTGACGTCGAAGTAGCAGCCGAGACGTTTTTGCCCCGCCCGTGTTGATTCGCCGACGGGATCTAACGATCTCACGTCGTGTTCGACACGTCACTCTGACGTTGGACATCCGTCTACGTATCACATGTTCAAAAAACGCGTATTCGTACGAAGCACGTTTAATTCGATGTTCGTTATTCTTCTGTCCACTTCGTGGCGCTTTTTCTCGTTTAGGAGACTGCTACTACGATCACAACGGTTCGCGATGAGATTCGAGTCTCTCATTTCTTCTCCTTTTTTTTTTTCTTTCGTTACGTTTCGAATGAACATTAAATGCTTATCGAGATCTACAAGTATGCGAATAAAAGATTGTCGATACCGAGTGGTCTGTTTTCGTTCCGAAGAGCTCCTTCGACTTACGAACCTAACCACCGTCCTTCGTTTCTCGCGTTAATCCTCGAATTACCACCACTTTCGATGATCGTCGTTTTCTCTCTCTTCTCTTTTTTCTTTCTCTTTTTCTATTTTATTTTTTATTTTTTTTATCTTTTTGTTTGTTTGTTTCTGGTGGATTTCCATCGATATCACGTCGAACGTATTGCTGTGCCCTTCCTTTCAGTCCGATCTCTTCGATGTACAAAGTTGAATAGAGAATAAAAATACACCATGTTCCCGAGTCGACGAAGGAATCTTTTTCTTACTTCTCGGTTCAGTCTTCTTAAATGGAATAGCACGCGTAGTCAAGGCTGATCGATCCTACGTGACAGGTTCTCGACCGGTCGTTACCACTGTTGTTCGCCATCGATTCGATCCTTATCTCCGCTCCTTTCCACGAGATCGACCAGCAGACCTTACAACTCTCCATTTCCGGTTCGATCTTTCCATATCGGTCCATAATAGCCTGCAGGCGCGACGAGCATTGTTTTTTTCAGCCAAACTCCCTGTTTTCTCCAACAATCTCGAGCGTCGTCTTCTGCCAGTAGCTCGTAGCATATTCATTGAATAATCGTAGTGTCAATTCCTTCGTAAGCAGGAACGTATCGTAGACCCTGTCGGCCTGCCACGCTCATCCTCTCGTGGATCCTCCTGGGCATCGTCTCCAGCAAGTAAATGCCTCTCGCGTACGTCTTCCTCTTCGCCGACAGTTTCTTCGTAACGTCCACGCCGGGATACTCGGTAAGCTCTTGCGGTTCCTCGCTTGTCTCAACTTCCACTTGCAGCCGTTCGACCGTGTCCCGAGAGATGTCACGAACGATCCGCTCCACCCCGCTGTTGCCGCGTGGGATCGTGAAACTTTGAACGGCCGGCCCGCTCGAATGGTACTCGTCGATCGTCGAAGACGCGGGGAACGGCTGGACGACGAGCCGATGACGCTGCTCCACGAGTTGCCGATGGTCGCGGCTGGCCCTTCGCAGTTGCCGCAACACCATCTCGATGTACCTCAACGCTTCGCCGTTCTCGGCCATTCGTTGCGCACGTCCCTTCACCCGGAACTTCTTCGTTGCCTCGTCCCTCTTCCTCGACCTTCCGTCACCAAGCAATCGTTCGACTTCCGGCGCTCGCGCGACCCCGGAAGCCCCTCGAACGACATCACGATCCTCCAGTTCGACGCGACCCTGGCAAGGATGGTATTCCCTGTTCCCTTGTAAACTCTCGGCGAGAAACTGTTCACGCGACCTGAGCGTGCTCGAGCGGCGAGTCCATTCGATGGCTCGACGATTCTCGAAGGCGGCACCAGTTAGACCCGAACGTCGATGGTTCTAGTTCGGATAGACCCCCTGGCCTCATACGTGCGTCGCTAACGTCCCTACCGCCGAGGTGCGCTTCACCGTCGCCACACCGCCGTTTGGCCCGCCTGTGATGTAGTGCGCCGAGAGTGGTGCCTGCAAGATCGTCAAAACATTACGGGAAATTAGCGTGGCTCCGTTCGACTCGCTCGATCGACTTTTTCACCTAATGGAACACACTACTAGAGGAAACGTGAACACACGTAACATGTTCGAACGACAAAGTTACGACGGCGTCGTAACGTTAAAAGAATCACAAATTACTGATCGTTCGGTACATTCGGGCAATCGACGCGGTCAGAATCGATCGGATTGCTCAACTATCTCGCGCGCAAGATCCCGATCTAAGATCTGGAAACTAGTTCAGGTGAGCGTTGGAATGTACCTGAGATGTCGTAACTCCGTCTACGGAATTCGACACACATTCACTGGCATTGTACTAACCTGCGGTCCAGCACCGTTCAAGGTATTCAAGCTATTCATTCTCATTGCTTGCGTGTAGGGCGGTGGTGCTGGCGTTACTCCCGGCACAGCCGTGTGTGGCGCGTGTCTCAGTTGCTCCGCCGCTGACATTCTATTGTTCGGCAGAGGGAAAGAACCATTCAGAAACAATATTTCTCGTCGCGTGATGGATATTACGGTGAAAAATGCCGTGATTACAGCCGGCCGGCGATACGCTCACGGGATTCGTGCGGAGGTGTATTGTTGTCGAAGGGGGAGCGAACCGACCCGGCGGATTTGTTCGATTAATATTAAACGGGACCAGACCCCCCCTCCCCCCCCTTTTGCCCCCTGCCCTCACGTTCGAATCGACCCGTTATAAATATTCAAGACAGACGATTCATAATTTACGCGAAATATAATTAATCCGTGGAAACGATTGCACACGCGGCGCGGCAAATCCGTTGATCAATACGTCGTAAATATTACAATGTCAACGCGTACGCGTACGTTCACGGAGCGGATGTTCTCCGAAAAACGGTGCCACCTTTTATTATCCTCCTCTGAACTCCATATTTTGCGACGGATGTCTCTTTCGTTCGGAATCGATTCGCGGCAATATCACGTTCGCCGGCTATAATTCGATCGTCTTCGGCGCAATTCGTGCGCGCCACCGCTGTAAGGATTGCAGCGGCAAAACACAATTACAGTTGGTCAAAGCTTCCTTTATTATCCAAAGCGTCGAACTAGATTGCGGGGCTGGATGACACAGGGCGGAGAGGAGCAGGGGGGGGGCGCGATGAGTTTCATTGATAGCGGTGGGACGACGCGGCAGAGAAGCGAAATCCTTCTGAGAAGTTTACCTGAGGTAGGGGTTGCCGTACGTTGCTGAGAAACGTGGGTCGATCGCGGGGGTGGTTTGCGGAGTCGAGGTGCCCAAATTCGCAGAACTCAGACCGATCTTCTTTGAAGCTAGTATACCGCCAGACGGTATCCTGCTTAAGGATTCCCGTGACGCACCTACCCCCTGCGTCGTGGGCGGCATATAGTCGCGGGTGTAGTCTACGTACGGCACGTAACCATTGTTGTTACTGCCGTCCTGCAACAGACGAAACGAAAGGGGAAACGTTAGCGCACACGTAATATCTTAATAAGAATGCTGCTCTCTTCGTTGGAGTTCGGGGCAGGGTAGGTATCGCGGAGAGCGTGGCCAACGATCGAAAACTTTCCGTGTTCTTCGCCACGGACTTGAGAGGCGAGACGAGAGACGAAACGCGTCATATAAAATTAATTCTCCCGACGCTGGCGACGCCGAGGTGGCCGCATCGACCCGCAAGACGTTCGTCGACCCGGTCGACGTCGGCACCAACAACGCTCTCTCGGCTTTCGACGACTCATAATTCATTCAGCGTGTACGAAAATCAGGGATCTTCGCTGCCCAGGGATCGGATGCCGTCGGTCGAATTCCAAACGTTCTTCCACGCGGCGAAGATATCGAGGATTCTTTAAAAAAAAAAAAAACTGCAAATTAAATCTACGCGATCTGCTTCGTAGAGTCCATGCCCTGGAGAGAGATTCTACGCTTTAATATGCACTCCTGGCTGCTCGTTGCTTCCTCGCGCAATAAACTAGATTAAGCTCGAGCTCCGTGGCTCTTGGCATCCTACCGCTCGAGTGCGAAACGAGTTGCGCGAGATTGCGAACAGAGAAGTTTTGTCGGTCGTGCATACGCGATTCGTAGGTTCGAATCGCGAGACGAGGAGGAATAGTGCAGGTTTACAGACCTAGTGCCTAGTACTTACGTTGTTCTTCGGCGGGAACGAAGGTTCCGTGTAATCGGCGCTGTAACGATAACCCAGGGGATTGGGTACCGGGCCAGCCAGCGCCAAAGCGTTCACACCTCTCGTGCTTCCTTCGCCCTCGCTGTCAAGCGCTGTCACGCTCTCCGCGTTGCTGACACTCGATCCCGCCCGTATATCCGCTTTGACGTCCGACAGGTTGCTACTCCTGTCGCTTTCTCGATATCTGTCCGCGTTTGAATCCGTTTCCTCTGTCGGCGAAAGAAATTCAAAGAGATCAGCCACACCACACCACACCACACCGAGCAACAACAACGCGAGACTCCAGGGCCGAAAGCCGCGTTCACTTTCCCGTCCTCTTTCCCGCCCCTTCTGTCTCTGTCGCGGATTGCAATCGCTGAAGAATAATCAAATAGGTGGCGGAGTCGATCGTCGACCACGATCGGGAAAATGCTTGAACAATCGGTGCCAAGTACTGCGATACCAATACGATACAAATACTTCTCTCTGTCTGCCACCATGGATGGATAACTTCGTTGCGAAACTACAAAGCGTGTAATCGATCGGAGAAAAGAATCGGCTGGATCGGCGATAAACAAACGGTTTAGAAAGGCGGCGAAGGACCGACTGGATGTCACGCGTCGACTCTACCCAAGCCGTTCCGAACACCGGCGCGGAACATATTCGACTCGTTTGCATTCAATGAGCTATCCCTCATCCGGCTAAGCGGTTATGTTTCCATCGTTTTTCCGCGTCGTTAACGACAGATCAATGAACGATAACGCTTCGTGTGTCTCGCCCTTTCACATCACCGGAAAGAATTCGCGCCCTGATGGAAATGACGAAATCGCGAGTCACGAAGAAAAGTAAAAAAAAAAAAAGGAAAAAACAATGGGGGGGGGGAGAAACGGCGTGACTAACAGCCGGTTATAATTCATTGGAACATGGTATTTCACTCACGCATATCAGTCTCCTGGGTCTGGGCGGTCCTCGGCCGTGGTTGTTTGATGCGGTCGCGGCACTGTAGAATGAGTATAATGATCACGCCGATCAGGATCACGCAGACGACCAATCCACCGATGATGAGGATCAGTTGCCAATCGACTGGAATCAACGCTAAGCGTCACGGATGGTTAAAATCTCGGCTGTTTGGCTCAACGAGTGAAACGACGAATCTCGTTCTCGTTCTCTTTCCTTACTCCTTGCTTTTCGTGTTTCTTTGCTTTTTTTTATCTTTCTTTTCTTTTCGAATTTTCTTCTGAAAATTGCGCGCGCGCGTGTATGTGTGCGTACGAAATCGGCGAACGCGAGTGCGCGCGACTGCTTAACGACGCGGATGAAATTCGCGCGGAACGCGTGCCGGTTAATTGAATCCCGTGGAATTTACGACGCGGCGCGTGCATCGGCAAAAATTTACAGAATCAGCCGGGGCTGAATTAGTCGGGCGGGCGCCGGCCGAGCGGTCGGACTCGGACCGAATCCGCGAAAGATCGGCTTGAATTATGGCGAAAAAATTGGCCGGGTTTTTTTTATCGAAAGTTACGGCGGGCGGGGATCCGCGGCAGAAATTGAGACTCTGTGCGCCATTCGTTTTCGTTATTTTCGTTTCCATCGGAAACGCGTGTTCAAATAAAAAATTTCGACTCGTATTTTACTATTGCCCGGATCCCGGCAGGCCGGGACGAATCGCCGGTTCGTCTTCGTGTCACTGCCACGATCGAACGCATCACACACCGACGTGTGTTTCACAAAAAAGAAAAGAAAAATAAAAAAATAAAGAAAAAAAACAAGAAAAAAGATGCAAAATCACCGAATGTACACGCACGGCTCGCGGTTTCACGCTGATACTCCGTCACACGCGGGTGTTTTCATTTCGTCGTTCGGGGCGCGCGCTTCGTCATTCGACGGATTTCGAAATGCGATCCGCTTCGAATTCTCGAAGTCCCGATCGCGAACACGTTTGAAACGCGTCACGGCAGATACGCATAATTTCGTCATCGAACGAGATCTGACTTTTCTTTTTTTTTTTTTTTTTTTTTTTTTGCCTCCCGACAACGTGGCGTATGTATTTCTCGTCTCTCGTTCCTGGAACGCTTCGAGCGTTTCATCCGGGCCGAAAACGTAGCAATTTTTCGAGGACGCGTCGCGCGCACGCGAGTAAAAAGCATGAAATCGCGGGAGGAAAGAATGCAGAGAGCGAGTAAGAGAAAGAGAGACAGAGAGAGAGAGAGAGAAAGAGAGAAAGAAAGAAAGAGAGAGAGAGAAGGGAAAGTAAAAAAAGAAGATAAAGAGAGAAAGAGAGTGAAAGAGAAAGAGAGGTCGGTTATAATGGATATGAACTTACTGTGTGCCGTCAGCTTGATTATGACGGAATCCGTGCCGAAGCTATTCGTGATCGTGCAGTTGTAATCCCCGAAGTACGTGGATATGGGATCGAGCAGCGTGACAGTGCTGACGACTCTCTCGGCGGTGTATTCCTCCTGCACGTAGAACGGCGTATTGTTCGACGAGAAATTGAGCTCGCGACCAGCGAAGCTCCATACCACCGAGTCCGCTTTTGGCACAGATATCGCGGTACACTTCACCTGCGAAATCGAGGAGGAATAGTCGAATAAAAATGGCCTCCGGTTGCCCGTCCTTCGCCTCTCACCCTCACCCTTCCCCTCTCCACGGCTTTCTCGCCGCGAAACCAGCGATATTCGCGTTATGTTCCCTCTCGCGTGTCCCGCTTTTTAAAAACCGCCGCGCCGCGCGTCGTACATTGACGGGCGGAAATGAAGAATGTGCTCAAAACAAAAAAAAGAAAAAAGAAAAAAAAGAAGAAAAAAAAAGAAAAAGGTCGACGAAAAATAGAGGAGGAGGAAATACCGTTAGCCGATGGTTGTATTCACCCGGTGGTGGTTGTTCATCAGCCCTTGGTCTAAATTCCCTGGGAAAATAGCCCCGTCGCTTTGCGTCGCTGTTCTAAGCCGTTTGTTACGTAGATTCCGAGGCCGTTCGATTTTCGTAGACACGGTGTCTAGCGACTAGCGGTTACGGTTCTCGCATATTTTCCATAAATGCCTCGTTTCGGCCCCTGGCGCGCGAGTTACGGCTGATATAAATCGGGGCCACGAGCGTTCGTCGGCTTTACGAGACGTCGAAAGCCAAACGAAAAATAACTGTTCCCGATCGACAGAAGCTTCGATGCATTTGCTTTATTTTCTTTTTTTTTTTTTCTTTTTTATCATGTACGACGTAACGTATCCGTTGACCGGGTAAGTATTCGCCGCGCGTGAATCATTCGCGTCGAATATCCAGATTTACCGATACAACGAACGACTCGCCGTTTAAATAACCTTTACTGATACGTCGTTACCCCCGAGTCAGAGCGATGAAATTTCAGAGCGAGATACGCAATGATAGTTGAGATCAGAAGAGGGCAGAAATTATTCTCCCATCGGTGTAGAGAAATTTGTAGTTTTTACGCAATCTCACGTTATATCGAAATGCAAACTGTTCAATGAGAAATTTATTCGAGAAAAGATCAGAAGCAGAGACTGCATGGGCGAAGACTTACGCCGACGACTCTGCGCATGTACGTAAGAATAGAGCGAGCGAAACGACGAATGCGAACGAGTGAATGTAAAAAAAAAAAAAAAAAAGAAGAAAAAAAAAGGAGAACGTGAATGGAAAAATTACCTTGACGACGCCCTCGTCGGGTACGTATTGCACCCTCTGCGACACGATGCTTGGCGGCGCCCGGATGTAGACATTCGCGTAGCCCGTCAGCTCCGGAAAACCGGGTACGTGTGCCTTGCAAAAGTACCGTCCGGCTGTCTCGTGGTTCACCACTACGCTGATATTCGGCGTGCTGGCGACCTGTCGCTCCGAGTCCTCGTGGTACCAACGGATCTCCGGTGTTGGGTTTCCGTCGACGTCGCACTGCAAGATCTCCGTCGCGCCATACTGCGTCTCCACGGAGACTGGCTGGTGCCGGAACTGCGGCCCGTCTATGAAATTTCATTTTCGCCTCGTTTCTTGAATTCTTCTAGATTGACACGTTCACGCAGCGAAGAAGAGGAAGAAGAAGGAGACAAAAAAAAGAAGAATCTCTCTCTTTCATTCGCGGTTACTAACCTGGTGGTAGTCCTGGTGGTACGATCACAGCGGATATCGCGTGACGCTTGGAAATTAAAAATCGACCGAGTCACGAGTGAAGGATCGAGAGCATTAATAATTTGTCAGACGTGAAGGAAGTAGCATTGAAATTTGACGGACTGCAACGAAAGATTAGAAAATCGCAGAGAAGAGGAAAGTCTGCGATCTATAACTCGTGACTTGTCCCTTTTTCTTTCTTCCTTTCTTTCTTTTTTTTTTGAAAGGTGTGATGTTCACACGGTATTGCCACACTCGTGAGGGCAAGAAAATCCATAAATCGAGAGCACCGCCCGTGAAGAATACCATATTCTCCGAAAAAATATGCCAGTAAATTCTCTCACTAAGAAGTCCAATTTATCCTCAGCTTTGGCTTTTGACAAGCGTTATCCGGAATTTTGCTGATGCCCGCCGACCGGATCCCGGCTAAATAACACGACGAAACGACGTCGAAGTACCCTTCCAGATGAACGAATGGGATAAAGAGTGGCCGAGTCAGCGAATACTAAACGCGCGATCTCTTCCGTGGAAAAGCAACGTACGTCGAAACGTAATTCTTATGGTACGAATCCCCCCCCCCTCACACACACATTGTCGCCGTTTGAGAGAGACGATTGTTCTCGTTCCTCCCCTTCACCCCGTTCGCATACTCACACGTGATATCCAGGGTCTCGGTGTCCTCGCTTTTTCCAACGTCGTTGTGAACCTCGCATTTCACGATCGCGTCGTGAAGATCGCGAGTCGCGTTGTGGATGATCATCTCCGTGGTGTAGTCGCCGATCACCTTCTTCTCGTTGATGAACCACCTAACGAGTAAGAAGGATAGACATAGCTTGATGAGCGTGTAATTGCTGCATAATTTGCTGCAGTGGCAGCTTTTTATCGGTAGATCCGGTAAAAAGCTGTCAGTGCCGGTCGATCGATTCGACGAGAAAAAAAAAAAAAAGAAAAGTCCCGAGGATAATTATACATTTTTGAAAATTCCTCGGATCTTCTTTCGCTTCTTCTTCTTCTTCTACCTTCGATTCACCGTTTCGATTCACCGCTCTGCGATTTCCCTCTTTCTCCCGACCGATCGTCTTTCGCGGAGTCTCGCGATACTCGAGCTATGCTCGAGCATTTCCCCCTTTCATTTTTCAGACTCGATCGATACGATACGAGTTTTCAATTCGGACCACAAACGACGAAGAAGAAGATAATCTCGCGTTCGAATTAGCGGCGCGAGTCCCTTAGGAACGATTATTCTGCTCGAAAGATCGTGGTTTACTCCATAGTAGTTCGATCAATCGCGACTCGAGATTTATTTATCGCGTCCGCGTGGTACAATCGGCGAAAAGAGGAACGATCGGCTCGGATAGCAATAAACGGATCGGGGCTACGGACGGCCGGATCCCCTTTCAACCGAATCGCGTGCAGACATACGTTATCAAAGAACCGGGAGAAACTGAATGAAACGATCGCGAGACTTTCGTGGCTCGTGTATCTTGCGAACAGAGATCGCAGTTTCCTCGCTGCTTTCCCACTAGGTCACGTTCCTAGCCTCATCCGAGTTCCAGTCGTTAATAGCGCTCGAGCGTCTCGCCGCGTGACTCTTTACCCGAGGTTTTTATTATTTTCGCGAAATTACACGTCGTAGAAAGTTCCGTCGTAAACGTCCCGAACAGCTGTTCCGTGGTTCTGACCGGCTTTTACGGTTTCGATTTCACGCGAGCGAATCCTTAGTGAATCGGCGTCTCGCCGAGAGTTACGTGTATACCGTAAATTAAACCATCCAAAGTCTGCTGGTGGTGCTTTTCGTTTCGTTGCTCGACTAACTATACGAGCCGATACACAGCGAAAGCAAGCCGCGTTCACACCGGTGCTGATTCGCTTTCTCACCTTTCGTTTTCCGTCGCGCGATTCCCGTTTTGTCTTTGAAGATTTATCGCTCGGAGAAACGGTCTGTGACTGACGCGGAAATTCATGCACAAGCCTCTCTGTACACGAGCGGTCGTACAGAGGGATCGCAAAGCCATCGAAACGGGCAACAAGACAACGCGTAACGGAACGCATGACCGGCCGACATTGTCCTAAACTTTGCATTGTCCCCAGTTTGGGACGAACATCAATTATTTGCTTGCCACGTGTCACGGCCGATTGCTTGCTAATTCTTTCTTTGTTTGCACGCGTGTCGATAAAGCCACGTTTCTCTCTCCTGTTCGCGTTTTCTTTTTTCTTTTTTTTCTTTTCTTTTCTTTTTTTTTTTCTGACCACCGTTGGAAACACGCGAATTAAGCCCGCTATGGCCAATCTAGAATTTTAAAATTTTCTTTCCGTGAAAAATGCAGAACTTACGTAGAAAATTACTTCGTGCACTAGCAATAAGTAAAATGAAAGCACTGCACTCTGCGCGTTTTATATTTTATTCGAGCACTTCGAAGATTTTCTATAAATAACGTGGTAACCCGCGGCCGAATTGAAATCGATCAGAAATAGTTCGTAATCAAATTTAGCGAATTGAGGTATCTCCCTGACTTGGGTAATCACGTTTTAGCCTACACATTTTTAACTTCGTTCTTTATTCCCGTTACTTATTAAACGACGGTTAATATTTGACGTCCTCTCGTGGAGCACGGCGGATCAAAATGCACGGAAAGACGAAAAAGTTGCTCCCCGAATCGGAAGGAAAGTGGATGGAACAAACGTCGCGGTTTTTGCAAAGGAGGCCAATCTTGATTTTCGATCGATCTCTGTCGCTTGTCGGCTTGTCGATTAATTACATGGGAAAGCTCGCTGATGCCGATCGGTGTTCTCGTCCATGGAAAAATTTCCACGCGCTGTTT
Source organism: Tetragonula carbonaria (assembly GCA_032399595.1). Classification (NCBI taxonomy): domain Eukaryota; kingdom Metazoa; phylum Arthropoda; class Insecta; order Hymenoptera; family Apidae; genus Tetragonula; species Tetragonula carbonaria. Next base: position 6,025,832 of record JAUCRC010000003.1, read on the forward strand.
GACGTTCTCTCGAATGATCGTTGAAGCTGATGTACTCGGGGGTCGTCAGCGAATGACGAATACAATAGCCCCTATGATGCTATTACAGCCCTGTTTCGTGTTCCATTTGTCGCTATTTGAGTTTATATTCTATTCGAAAACTATGACACGGAACTACCGAACAATTTCGAACTACACCGTTTCGCCGTTTTCCATCGAAACTCGCCGAGTTCCGAGGTTCGCGATAGAGTGTTTGCTCTATCTCTATCGAGGTAGGAAACGCAGCGGATAATTAAAGTGCAAGTGTCCAAACGGATGGAAAATCTATCTTGGCTTTCGACTCCTCCAAAGTTTTTTAACGTATCGTCGGCCGCTGCCATGTATGTACGCGTAACTTTTTTTTTTCGCCATGAAAACGTGACTTTGCGTCACAAAAACGATTTTCAAGCCTCGAATTCGATGTTCATATTCCAGTGCGTACTTTTGGAAATTACACTGTAAGATGTTACTTATGCACTTGGTTCGTGCAACTGTTATTTTTTGGAAAATTAACAATCTTATCTACGGATGATGCCATTTGACGTCAAATTGAATACTGTTGTTTATTACGGATGACGCTATTAGCAGTTTTACGGTTAAGATTTTAGCACACGCAGAAGTGATACAACATTTATTGTTACAACTTAAAAATTTTTAAAATATGGCATCAAAAAAAGTGGAATATAAACTCCGGTGCAACATTTACGAAGGATGTAAAAATTAATAGTGACGACGTTGACGGGGACCAATACTTTAGGAGAAAATAATTATTTATACAAAATTACGCACATATATTTTCTTCCCATCTTGCAATTAGCGATAGGAAATCAACGTTATGACCTCGTCCGATAAGGCGTTAACTAAGATTTACGGCGGACCCGTAGTTATAAATTTTTGAAGTTGCCTATACGTGAAGAACGAGAAAGATGTTAATATGTAAAAATCTCTAATTCGACAAGCTAACTTTTATCATATCAATAAATATACCAATATAATTCTACTAACGATTGCGCAAGTATCGTCGATGGCGAGCAGTAAGACACAGTGGAAGGCGAGATGAGAAAAACATATGGCTGTCAAAGTCTTTAATACGCGAAACATGGCTGTTTACGTGGATAAACATAGACACTTGGAGTATAGCGATCTATCAAGGAAGGAACGTTTCTGTAGCATTACGCGCTCGTCGACGGACACGCAACGGTGAAACCACCGACATCGACACCTGGCCGCATGCAGCAACAACGCTCCAAATTCGACGAGCGCTCTCGTACAGGGTATCGATCATCAGGGGGTTATCGTTTGCGCCTCTTGCGCAAACGGTGAACGGAGGAACACAGAGAGAATACTGCAGGAATATAGAGGCAGCCAAGCGGTCGCGTTACTCGCGCGTTTTCCACTCACCTGTACTCGACGTTCGGTGGATTTGCCTCGGCGCGACATTTGAAGCGGAGCTCGCTGCCCTCGACGATGCGGCCGTTCTTGCCCAGGCCCGACCGGATTCTCAGAGACACTTTCGGCGCGTAGCGTACCTGAAACACGAGATACGAAGCGCTAGAATTGGTGGAACATCGCGCGTCGAACGAGTGACTCGCTTGATGGCGAAGTGAGGGAAGAGGGAGAGAGATGCTCGAAACGTCACGCGAGCCGATGCTCAAATTTTCATGACCATCGTCGTCGCGCGATCGATCGACTCGGGCTCGTTCGCGTGTCGCTCTCTCTCTCTCTCTCTCTCTCTCTCTCTCTCTCTCTCTCGAATGCCACAGGCCGCGGCATTCCATTTTATTCTCCCTCGTCGGATGTAATTTCTCGACAATTAATATCGCGCGGTGACAAGTCGCTAAGTAAATGATGCGCGCGGCAACGGGCAACGACCGGCAACGTTTGCAGTTTGGTAGCTTCGTGTGCTCACGCACAACTCCGCGACAAACACGGACGGAAGAATTACGACCCCGTCATTGTGAATCATTAATGTCCCCGCGGAAAGTTAGCGATACGCGGGCTCTTCCCTTTTCGTCCTCGCACGCCGGTCGTACTGAAGAAACTGAAACCGTACAGCTGCCATTGTCAGCGGGGAAAGAAAGCGCAGAAACACGGACCGAGTCCGAGAGTCCGCTAGCTTCTTCGCGAAAACTGATCAGTTTTCGCGAGACGCTAATCGTTAATCTCGTCTCGTGCGCTGCGCGTCTCGTGTTGTGATCTTTGGCTCTCATCGTTCGTGAAATGCGCGAAAATTACCCTCGAAAGCTGAGTGATGGCCCAGCTCTCCGTCGCGTTTTCACTTACCTCGACGCGCAGTTTCGCATTCTGCGGCGTGCGGTCGGCCGCGTTCTGACTTTGGCACGTAAACGTCGTGTTGTCGTGGTCCTTCCGCGGCATCACCCTCAGGATGGACTTCACCGTGTACAACGGGCCGTCGTCGAACAGTTCTTTCGTCGTCTTGATGCCCCTGTGCAGCACGTTTCCCAGCCCGTCGATCCACGTGATCTGCAATTGAACGACGATTAATTCGACTCGGCACGATATTACTGGGCGAGCAGCCCGTTTTCGTTCAACGAATTCCAGTCGAGTGGCGCGCGGGAGACGCAACTGGGATTGAATAATGGGTCATCTATTAATCTGCTATTAAGATCGGTAATCTGAACCGATTAATTGTTTAAGAGGACAGCTGTGCTGTTACGTGTACAGTAGAAGCGAGAAGCTGAAACCTGCTTGCAGCTCTTAACCTGTGTGTTCCATGGTTTTTTATTTTCCTTTTCGAGAATTTCATCTTGCGAAGCGCATTTTCCGGGGAATCCGATACAACGCAACGCATATACTCGTATATACACGAAGGACTTGACGAGCTTCATTCATAACTGAAACGCTACCCAATTATTCACACGTTAATGCGTTTTACAGTTTTACTGTAATTATCTCGCGTACGTACGTTTCCTATTTAATTTCAACCTGATGAAAAATCGAAGAACTTTGTTGACGATAACGAAGCAGATTGGCGCGCAGGTGGCGCGTTCGATCGAACGAGAGGATCATTTTGCATAACAAAAAAAAGAAAAAAAAAAACGAGATTTGGTTACGTCTCAAATGTGTTCCCTTCATTTGCGTTTATTGCATCGGTGGATGTAGAACGGACGTAATAAAACGGAATACTCGCGTGTGAAAAATGACGTTGCGACAAAAGAAATTTAATTTCACTACATACGAAAATTAATTTAACTACATACGTCTAATTAGACGGGGAACACTCGTGGCAATTTGTAACGAGATTTATCAATTGTGCACAAATGTACATTCCTATCGTACGAGTATTCGCAATTAACTTCCTTGAAACCAAATTGGAAAAACGAATTCTACCTGCCCCTTTGCGAGAATTCACAGCCCAAAATTGTGGCGTTCCGCGGCTTAATGCGGCACACATATTTACATATACACATACGTTACTCGATCAGCTTCCCGGCTCTGTATCAATCGCAACAGCGCGCCTTCGAAAAATGATAGTTCGTTGTTTTAAACTGCCACAAACTGCCACCTCATTCCTCTTCCCTAACGAATGCCAGTTACCACCTACTTTACCGCTCTCTCGATCATTAATTTAAAGCAGTTGGCTCGTTCCAGCGCGGAACAGCGATCCGTCGGATTTTCCAAGTGGAGCTTATCGACCGAGCGGAGGAAGAATGCGTCAGAAGTCGGGGGAGGGGAAAGAGAGAGAGAGAGAGAGATTGAACACAGTCGAGCGGGGGAGAGGGGCCGGAAAGGCAAAGCGGGCCGCCCGCATATCGGAAGTTATTTCATTATAACGGAGTCCGTCATATATTTTATTCAATAATTCGGCTACGGTCGATCCTCGTGATCGGGTTCCTAACGGGCCAGCAAGTAGCTCGGATCCAGCCGGCTTCCAAGTAGCTTCCGGGCGACCACGAGCTTCATCCGCGGCTCTTCTCGCTTTCCAAACTTTCGAATTTTGCTCGGAATTAATTCAGCCTGCAGGCGACTTGATTGAAAACCTCTCCTCGTCTCTTGCCGACCTGCCGGGCCATATCTATGTATGCACACCACCGTGTCACCACCCTCCTCCCACCTTTCTTCCGTTTCCTCTTTCTTTTTTCTCTTCCCCGCAGTTGACTGGTTTCTTCTCCTCTTTTTTTTCCTTTTTTTTCTTTTTTTTTTTCCGGAGGTGGGACTGCTCACTCCTCGAACGATCTCGCGAAACGATCTCGAGAAAGCGTTCAACTTCGCAGCGACGATCCAGCCGCGCGATGGAGATCGATCTAATCGGTTTTAATTAGAAATCTCGTGCCGTCTCGGGGCAACCTGCCTCGACACTGATACCGAAACGTTTCCGATCAGAAACGCTACTCCGCAGTTTCGCGTAATCGACGCTAATCTGGGATTTCGTGGCTGGATTTCTACGTTCTAGCTAGTGTTCTCGGCATTATATCTATATTGAGTAGGAGGTTGTACGTGCTGAACAGGTAAGCGTCGAAATTTCTGTCGTTGATCGAAGATCGACGCGACGATATTTCTATTCTCGGGGGATATGATCGAGAAAGAGATTTACTGCCATCTGTTATATGAATATTTTTTTACGCTTTAAAGATGCACGAAGACTCGCGGTTTAGTTAGAGGCGAGTATTTTTTATTCGAAAATTATCGAACGACGAGAAAGAGAGAGAAAAATAAAGATGAACGTTTCTCATATAGAAAATATAAATTGCTCCTCCACCGAAAGACTCGAAGTAATCCCCTGTTTCGTTCAAGAGATTCAATTGCCCCCGTGACCTTTATTGCGATAGATCATCCGGGAATTAGTAATTTCTATTCGCCAGCACGCAGGAACTCGCCGTCGTGAAACAGGGTAATGCACATTTTTCCTTTAAAGTACAACGTGCTCGGCGATAAGCAGAATTACAGAAGAAAAAGAAAGAAAGAAAGAAGAAAAAAAGAACTAAGAGCAATATCCTCGAAAGGTTGAAAAGGCTCGTGATCCAACGATGCAACGTTATTTTCACCGGTCTTTAAATAAAGCAGCGAATGTAATACGATTACGCGACCCATTTGCACGGAACCGAAGCTGTTGCACGATTTCTTCGTCGGCGAGAACTTTCATCATCACCGTCGGGGCGGGTAATTTGCAGCGAACAAGGGGTGCGCGATTAAAACGGTACGAAATCGCGAAGGAGGCCGTCCCGAGGCGCGGCGTCGATCGCGAGCGGTTTTCAGAGGAAATTCCGGGAAAATCGCGGTGCATGCAATCCAACACGAGGCTGAAGCTCGATCGCGAGCGGTTGTTCGACTATCCAGATAATGAAAGTGTGTTCACCGGAGTTCGCCGGACCGCCGAAAAAAAGGAGAAAAAGAGAAAAAAAGGAGAAAAAAGAATCTCGCTATTGCCTGCTCGACGAACGTCGACGTACACACTTTTCCACGGCTCCTCTATTATTCGTCTGGGTAATCCGATCGTATTCGTCGGCTAACCGTGTACATGTACGCGCGAGTACGTATCCGGCGCATGTTGGCGTGTGTGCGCGCCTCCGCTACGTGCGAGAGCGGGCTCCGGCTCTGCCGTAGCTGCACCGACGCCAATCGATCGTATCGTCTATAATTAGGCATGCTGCATCAATGCTCCGGCACTCTCGTATCACTGCGAGTTACGATTCGCTTTGCTCCAACATTATTTACGATACTTGCTGCGATATAGCTGCGCCCAGCCAGCCCCGTTAAGGCGCGTTATAATTTTAATAAACGCGACGCAATTACGTCGAAAGGCTCGCGGCCCGGGAAAAAGAGAGAGAGAGAGAGAGAGAGAGAGAGTGAGTGAGTGAGTGAGTGAGTGTGAGAGAGAGAGAGAGAGAGAGAACCAAGAGGAAGAACTCAGTCTATGGAAGGAAACGAGAGGAAAAAGAAATAATGATGCAAGATCTTCAGGATTGGATGGACGGTCTTTGAAATTTCTTTCCTCGCTCGATGAATATTCGATGAGCAGGCTCCACCTCTTGGCAACGAACTTTTCTTGCATCCTCACCTCGGAAAATATACGTACTCTCTTCGCGCCCTTACGTACCTACGACTTCCTTGAGAACGGTCGCCGACTTAATTCCAGCTACGTCGGCGATTGTGGCACTGGCCATCGCCGCCGATGAATCTTTTTCTCCACGGCGGCGAACAATAACCGTGTAAAATTGCGTGGCGTGGAAAAAAATTAAGGTTTTACCCCCCACAACCTCCCTTACCACTGTTTCTCGACAGGGTAAATTGCCAGGGTAAAAGCGTGTAATCAACGCAGCTTCTCCGTCTATTTTTTCCTTTCTCTTTTTCCTTTTCTCTGTTCGACGAGACTCGTTCAGCGCCACATTTTCGCGAGAAAGACGATCGCGAGCTCGCAGGTAAATTGATCTCGCTCTCGTTTAATTAGACGTTTGCACAAGGATTCTCGCGTTGCACAAGCACTCGCCATTGTACGTACGACGACGTACGTGATTCCGATTTGCCGCGAGTATTTTATCCGTGGCTGCGAGTATTTTATGCGAGCGGCCAAAGCCGCTCAACGTTCGCGGCTAAGTACGTATTATGATTATAAGCGCCGATCGATCATCAGTCCCGCGTTCGAATAAATGCACCGTGAAACCAGCCCGCGCGTTCCGTTCGCCTATTCTTCCGTACAGCGATTTTTTTTCTCTTTTTTTTTTTTTTTGACGACCTAAATGTCGACGCGAACGCGTCCCTCTCTCTTCCTTTTCGCGCAAAAATCGTGACTCTGTGACCTTGTCTCGGACTCTTTATTTCCAGATCGGCCTCCCCTAACGCTCGCTTACATTTTTATAATTCCGCGTGAGCGGTTAATCCCGCCTAATGTTCCCGCGCAGGTTCGTTAAAGGTTCGCCTTGCACACTTTTACAGAAATAATTAAGAGAAAAGGGGACGCGGCCGAGGAAAATCTCGGAGGAGGAGGATCGGTCGATGTTTCTTCCGCTTCCCATGGAAAAGTCTTTAAATTCTTTAAAAAGAATTCCGGTTTCGGAGTCTGTGAAAGGAGAAGTTCAAGGCAGGAACATTTAACAGAGATGTCGTAGAATTTAAAAAAAAAGAAAATTTTTTCGTCGATAACGGAACATTAACGATCTTTTCCAAATATTGTACTTTAATAATCTTCATTAAGTACTTCGATAAATAGAGCCCGGCGAGTCAAATGTTATAAAGCGAGCGATAGAACAGGTTTAGAATACGGAAATTAAAACTCTAAGTAAATTGTTTGAAATACTAGAAAGAATAAGGGGACTGGGGGGGGGGGAGATAGGAGGGAGAAAAAGAAGGAGAATAACAGCAGACGGTAGGAAATGAATTTATCGAGAAATTATTTGATAAGATTCTCCGAAAGAGTCGTAGTACTGTGAACCGTTGCCGAGCGAATAATGGAAAGTTCACTTCAAACGGGTCGATACCTTTTCAACGAATTGGCAGTAATTCCGGAAAATGAAAATTCTTCCTATACGTTTCGCGCAACGTTTCAACGTGTCTTTGTATCCGTTTTATAAACGACAACCAAGGAGAACTTCACGTCGCGCGTGATCTCAATCGCAGTTGGACAGCTTTCGACAATTTATATCTTTCGTACTCCCGTAATCCCGAAATTCACGTGGACGATCAGTTTATCAACTTTGCGAAACATCTCTCTCTCTCTCTCTCTCTCTCATCCCGACGATTCATCATAGACAGAAGTTGCAAGCTCGCGACAAGCGAGCACGTCGTATTCATTGGTCGCTAACCCCGCGTTTGTTAAAGCCGTCGAATTAGCAGCGTCACGTGTATCCCAGCGGAGGCAGCAAGTCGTCCATCTTTATCGGCGGAGCCTTCATCGTCGTTGATTGGGGAAATCAAAGCGGGGACTACAAAGTGGCGAGACATCGTAGCTCCGAGAACTCTTTTCTTCCTCGATTTCTTCTTTATTCGTCTTCTTTATTCCTCGTTCTAGCATCAAGCGTAACTAAATAGACTGTGCGTGGAAAAGGCAACGCTCGCACGCATCGGGTTACTTTCGACGGTGACCTCCTCCAGTCATCCGCGACGGTTGTTTACTCGCAGAGTATACCCCGCGGGAAATTATTGGCTGGCCCGTTCGACAGCCGGGCCGTAGTTTCTGTGTAATTTCCGATACACGGAATAATTCGTCGGCTGCGTGCACCGACGTTTGACGAATAATTCGAAAGTCGCCGTTCTATTGATTAATCGAATAGGCGAGAAACCCGCGTCGGAAAACTGAAAATATCCCATCCCTACCATGTTTGAATGCTACGGGCAGGCAAAATCGAATCGGACGGAGGGAGAGACGACGACGATCCTCTTCATCCTCTCTGCGACCCCGGCGGCTTCAGAGTCAGAGACGGCTTTGCGTTTAATTGCAACCCCCGCCGAGTAATTCGATCGAATAAATTGGCTTCGCGTCGCTTCCTAACGAGCAGCTTCTACTTCAACAGTTGCCGGGATTAGAACTTTCGGCTGGCGTGCTTGTTTTTCGGCGACCCGACAGATCGACCCGACTGTCGGAACGAGAGCGAGCCGAATTTTATGGAAACGCGTGTGTTCGCGCGGCTTGTGCCCTTCAAATTTCCCATTTCTCTCTACGCGAATCGAGCAACGCGGCGAACTTCTCAAACGGAAACGCTCTCTCTCTCTCTCTCTCTCTCTCTTTGCCACGATGGGAATTTTGCACGACCGTTGTTTTGGAAAGGCCGAAGGGTGTCGGAGAACGCGTGGATCTGAATTCGGGTCCGAATTTGTTTTCGTAACTATGAAAAAAATTTTGTGCAACGTAAAATCGACAGACGTCACGCTGTAAATACAGATTAACAATGAATTCAGCAGTTTCAACGATTTTATTACGACGAGTACGTTTTGTAACTTTGACAACGGCTTACAACGGTTTGCATTTGTTGTGGAATGAAACAAGCCACTGGAACACACTAAACCATTGTGGCTCGTTGTGACTCGAAAGTCACAAAGTTACATCACACGAAAATAGTGTGACGAAATGATTGTTGAAATGGAAACAAATAATATTACATACGATTTTTCTTGTTTAACAAACACCGATAGAAGAGAAAAATAATTGAACAATTGAAGAAGATGGTTCCTTTAGCTTCTGTCTGCAGACAACTTGCAAAAGCATTTTTTTTTTTTGATATTTCAGCTATCAGTGTTGATAACGAAGAATGTTATTGGTTTACGAAAAAGACATATATAACAAAAAAATTAAATTATTTAATAAAGTATCGATGTATTAGTGTGTGACTTGAATGTTACACGGAACTCACAGAGGGTTGCAAATGAACGTCGGGATACTCTGTTTCCTGCCAATGCAAATATCACTATCGCGTACTCGTGGCTATACTATTCGTATGGTCGAGTTTGACTTTAAATTCACAAACGAGATTTTAACTAGTCTCGTCTAATTGCGATGTGATAAATTTCACTTGTTTATTCAAGAAATTGCTTCATTTAACGACAGAGATTCTACGTCGATGATTATTTGATGAAAACTTTCCAAATTCTATCGCCGCCCGCGAGTCTGTTTTGTAGAAACTGGCTAGTTCGTCACAGCCAATCACATTTAACTAGCAATGCCAACCGTTTCAGACGTTTCTAAAACGTCGAACTTCGATAATATCGAGAAACAGGCTCGAGAGCGTCGTGACACACGTGGATGTTTCAGAGTCGTTGATCGAAAATTGTCAAAAAGAAAGAAAAAAAAAAAGAAAAAAATAGAAAACGAGGAAAAGAAATACGGACTAAATCATGACTCGGCGCTCAAGAATGTTTGACAATTTTCATTCTTAACAATCGAGATCGATCTCAAACGATGCCTCATTATGCTCGACGCGAAATTCAATGAAGAGCGCGCACGCAATATATTCGCGAAACTTTCCTACGATAAACCGTGGTCGTGTAACACATCTGTGTTATTTGAACTGTAAACGACAGTCGCCTCCAGTTTTTTTTTTCTTTTTTTTTTTCCGAAACACGTTGCGCCCAGCGAACCGCGAGTACTTTCATTTCGTCTGTTCTCACGCTTTCAAAAATATGGTTTTTTATGCTTCAACGAAAATTCGCAAACGACGTAATCAAGTCTTCTCATTAAGCAACGGCAGACCAGTCGAGAGTGAGAGAGAGAGAGAGAGAGAGAGAGAAAGAAGCAAACGAGCGAACGAAAGAAATTCGTTAGGTTTCATTAGATACGAATCGAGCCGCGAGCGACATGCCGTAGTATAGTGAAGAAGCCGGCTGGCCGGCAAAAACCACTGTTTGCCGTCCTAATGAAATTAATTATCCAGCCTGGCGTCATCGAGCGACGTACGCGCGTTACACCGTTATAATTGCCTGGTGCGGGGCTCGTGCAACACTGTTTGCAGCGGCGGGAAGTAGACCGGGCCGTGTGGGTGTGCGCTTGACATTAGCAGGCGACGAATGGAAACGCGGTTTCTCCCATAAATTCAGAGAGTCTTCCGCCGCATGCCGGTAAAAGCCACGGCAAGAACTTCTTTCCCGGCGGCGCGCACCGCACACACGAATTGCCCGTATAGTCGCGCGCTTCGCGTGGAAACGTGTCGCGTCACGAGTGCACGCTCAACTTACGCGACACGTTTGCCGAACGTCAGCCGACGTTGCCGGCACCGCTACCGTTGCTCCAGATTTTTCGGGATTATTGTAAAAATGCATTACCCACTGCACCGCAGGCTACCGCTCGGATTAAGAGAGAAAAAAAATTTTCACGCTCTCTCCTGGCAGTCCGTCTGTCAGCCTATTTTTTTTTCGTCCCTCTGCTTTCCCCTTCTTTCCTAGTAATTGCTTGTGGTTTCTTGTTTTATTATTATTATTAAACATCGAATGTGAATTTGAAAGTCGTACATGCATGTACGACTTCATCCAGTAATATCTGGCTGGGATAACTTTCCGAATGCACTCGGTTTTTGATTCCTTGGATCCGCGATGTAACGCGCAGTAACTTCGAATTCTTGGTATTTTGCATTATTCATACGCTTGGCATTAACTTGGATGCAACAATTTCGAGGGAGAGAGAGAGAGAGAGAGAGAGAGCGCGCGTGTGTATAATTTGATAATCCACAATAGCTGTTACAGCGTGTGCACAAAAGCACAGCGTGTGTCGTTCTAAATATTCCACGTATATTCCTACCATTGTTGTTTCGTTTCCACGAAATCCATTAAACATCCTCGAGCATCTAACGTGCCCCGATAATTTCCATCACGGGCGCGTGAAAACAGGCCTCGTTCGAAATAACGGCGGACAAATATCGCCGTTCGTTTGGTCGGGGCGCGATTGGCTCGTGTCCAGGGGTCGAACGAGTCGTGCTCGTTCAACGCCCGACGAGCCAGGGGCTAATTTTTATCGGAGCCTTTCTTCCGTTTTCTCGGGACTAAGACTCTCCTTCTCCTAATGAAACTCCTCGTCGGTCGTTCGTCCCTTATGAATGTATGCAGAAGCTGCCGCTTGGTGTTTTTCTTCCCTTAAATTCCTGCTATTTGCATGGGCTGGCGGCAGGAGGGGCGAGGAGACGGCGGAACGCCCGGCGGAAAACGTTCTCCTTTGATCCCGGGTGCGCCCCGTCCCACCCGGCCGGTAATAGAATTAAGAGCGCGACAGCGATATTAAAATTTTGTTTCGAGAGAGAAACTTGCCAGCAATGCTTCTCGCGGCACAACTTTCCGCAACAATATGAAAGAAATTCGCGGAACTAAGAAGTTACGAGGAAATGAAAGAGAGAAGAAGCGACTCCGCCTTTTCAGCGGCGGCGTTTGAACGAAGAGGGATCGCGCCGAGGGTTGCTCGGTGCCGCGTTCGAGAGCCGGCGACGGAAAAATCGCGCGGAAGCCTCGCGATAATTGAAACTGCACGGGAGAATCGCGGGGCGAGTCGATGCGACTAACTGAAATACGAGGAAAAGAGAGAGAAATAGAGAAGCTGTTTAATATTAATTTTCAAATTACGCTACAAAGATGAGGGCCGGTTCTCTCTCTCTCTCTCTCTCTCTCTCTCGAATCAGAGGGTTCCGGTTTATTTATTCCTTCGCTGAAAATTCATAAATTATACGCAAATTACGCAGCGATCGAATATGCATTCTAATCACGTACTCTTCGGTTCTAACGGAGGTTAATTAACAGGCACTCGACTCGATGTTTAGCTCCATCTGGAACCATCTGGAACCATCGCGTATCTCGCGATTTCGAGAGTGTATTTTCATCGCGACGTCTCTCAACGACTACTTCTCAACGAGTAGTTAGATAGTAGTCAAAAAAAAAAAAAAAAAAAAAGAGGAAAAAAAAGTGAACGGAAAAAGGACAAAAAGGTCGAGACCGGCCGACGAAATTTGTAAAACTTCTAACCTTTAGCATCGAACCCGTCCGTCCCTCTGAAACTGCTCGGGGTAATGAAACGTTTATCGAAGAATCCGCGTCCGGCCTGAAAAACACGAGGATGCTCGTTACGTTGAAACGTAAATCACGGCAGGAATCCCTGGTAAACGAGTTACTCGATCCGGGAAAGCGCTGTCCCAAAGAGGGAAGCTGAAAAAGCTTGAAATTGGAAGCGAAACTTTGTGTCGCGGTAAAGTGTCTTCAACTGGATGACGTTCGATGTCCAATCGCGAAGCGCGCGCCACTCTGTGCCACCGGCGACGTTTAAGTTCAAAAAGTTATTCGAATACGTGCTATCGATCACCGCGTACGATCCGCCGCTGTAATTGCTACAATTGCATTTCTTTTTGCGGGCATTACGCTCCCGTACGATCGAGTGAACAGCCGCGATGGCTGGTTACATCGACGTCATTATACCAAATCGACGATTTACCAAGATTTCTACATACCCGCGGAACGACCGGTTCGAATAAATAATTTCGAGCCAGTCGTTCCAGGCTCATTGCGAACCGGTTATTTTTAATTAACCTCGACGATTTCCACGAAGGAATCTGGAACCTGCTGCCTTGCACGGTTTCTTTTCTTACCTCCTTTTTCTTACCTCCTCGCGATATATACTCGCGCCATTACGAGACGTTATAACGTTATCGCGGCCAAGTTAAAATAATTCACGAGACTGTTCGAGCGGCAGCACGCAAATCATTCGAGGATATCAGCGGTATCTGGCTGGCTGGTAATCGATACAAGCGCTGTTAGTCGTACAAGCGTTATTTGTAATCGCGATTGTTCGATCGCCGTTGAACAAATGCTTGTTCACCCTGCTCACCGATTCACCTTGGTTCACGTTTTCATACATTTTTCCGCAATTTTCGATCGTACGAGAGCACGCGCATTCGCACGCGGGCGCACGTCATTCGGTTGTGGCAACCGCAACAATTATCCTCGGTTCACCAAGTTCCGGCGCTATCAACGACCTGTCAGCCGCGTTAGAGTTGCAATTCTGTTAACCGGCAGGAAGGTTTTTTTTTAGACAATTTGTCGCAGCAGAAATGTTCTTCTTGAAAAGGAAAATGCGAACGACTACGTTTGCGTGTGTAGACTGCACCGATAATCATTCGGATTATCTTAAAGCTCAATTGACGTTCGTGTAACACCGCGAACGTTCGTTTCAATCGAACAACAGTAGTCGGAATTTTGCTTCGTATGTCGCCGATCTTTATCTCGCCGTCGTGATTTTTTCCGTTTCCGGCGTTCCCTTCGCGTTGTTGCTATAGGAGAAAGATGGGATTGAGAGTATGCCGATATATATATATATATATATATTTTTTTTCTTTTGTGTTTTGTGCATAACATAAACCAGAGAATAACTATCTTCCCACCTGTATATCGTATGTGGCGGTCAATGATATTTTTTTCACCTTGCGGCGTCAAGCCGGGATTTGCAGGGAGGAGAGGGACGACGAATAAAATCGCTGGACACGGTTTACAGGAAGTCAGGTGTTCGTGCTGCAATGGATCATTCGCTGTACGATCCAGCCTCCATTTTATAACGTGTTTTTTTTTCCTCCCCGTTCCGCCCCCCCCCCAATCCCGACCGGGCTAAATAACTTCCGATCGCGTCGATAACACGCCGCTGCGGGGAGGAACGAATCGTCCGAACGATTCGGGAATCAATCCCCCGTCGAATTGATCCGCGACTTTTTAAGTATCCGTTTACGAGATCCACCCCGTTGCCTTTAGACCGAACAAACAATGAAAAACCAAGGAAATTATTCCGAGACGGTTTACCGTTGCACGCTCTGGAAACACGAACAGACAACGTTTATTATGCGTATACCTACTCGCGTAACGGATCCGCGGGACCGCAGGTTCAATCGCTTTCTCGATTTACACGTTACCCGTACATAACCTGCTGTAACCGATCGGTATCCTGCTGCCGGTTCCCTCCTCTTGTTGGCGCAAGCCTTCGAGAAATTTCGTGGCAACGTATCGTTCGCAACGCTAATTCCGAAGACGCGTAACACCAACAAGGGAAGGAGGATCGATTTGTGTTTGGAAACTCCGGGTTACGATCGGTGAGCTCGCGTTCATCGATAATGTATATGAAACGGAGCGGCGAGACGCCGATCGGATGGCCAGGGCAAACACGTCGCCAACACACACCGGTAGGTGATAATTGAATCTCGTTGACGGATCGGTTTGCAACGCGGGCGTCCGCGAGCGTTCCCGATCCAAAAAAGAAATTTCCTGCTCCGTTCTCCTCGCTCCTCCTCGCCGCAACCGCGGGGATAAATCGCGGCGGATTTTCAGATGGACCGGAGGCCGGCAGTCAGTTTTTGCCGGTACGTTTCGAGCACGAGTCGTTTCGAACATCCTCGCGGATCCTCGTATAACGACATTAATCAAGGGATTCGCGTAATTTTAATTAAAAACCGCGTCGGCACCGCGCGAACGACCGTGAAACAAATTTAATTAATTTTTCAGTGATTCTCGCGCTCGGCGTCTCGATTCCCCGCGCCAGCCAGCCAGCCAGCCAGCAGCGACAATCCCCGTGACTCGTTATTTATCTAGGCCGAAAGGAGCGACGCGCTCGGATCGGCGATCGAAAGCGGATTTCTGTATTAAACGTGAGTATACGCGACCGAACGAACGGTGAATTAGCGGTGAGGCCGGCCCACCGCGAAATTGTTCGCGGTGTCGCGAATCGGTCGGCGCATTATCGCTGCATCATCGATATTTCTCCCTTCCACCGTTCGCCTGATCTTTATTACGACAGGGCTTCAATAAGCCGCGCCGCGATCAAACCGAGGCTTTCGACGAGTTTTCGTTATAACTGCCCCCTCCACATCCCGTATTTCCATCGCCGGTATTTACATCGTGCGTGTTTTCGCGTG
Source organism: Tetragonula carbonaria (assembly GCA_032399595.1). NCBI lineage: Eukaryota > Metazoa > Arthropoda > Insecta > Hymenoptera > Apidae > Tetragonula > Tetragonula carbonaria. Next base: position 6,041,164 of record JAUCRC010000003.1, read on the forward strand.
CCGGCGCGATGCGACAATAAGCGTTTTGGGAAGGGTAAAAGAATTTTCGTACGCGGACGCGCGATATCTCGTACAAATTAATACTCTAACCGGAATATTTGATTGATTGATTGGGCTGGTATATCGGAGGTATATTTTTCAAATATATCGTGTATTATATCTGGGCTCCGGGTTGATTGAAACATCTGTGTACTGAATAAATTCGAAAGTGTGCGAGCCGAAGCGGTCGACGCGACGTTTCAATTTGACGTTTGAATTTTTCCCTCGTTCCAGGGTGTTTTGCCTTTTATCGGTGCCGGTGCGTTATCCGCGCCACTTGATGAATCTGCGTTCCCGCGGAAACCCCGTTGTATGTGTGTGTGTGTGTTTTTTTTTCTTTCTTTTTTTTTTCTTTCTTTTTTTTTTCATCGATAACGCACGTTTCAGAGGGAAGAAATGACGTTTCTTCCTCTGGATTTCTTTCCATGTATCCTTTTATCAGCCTAATAAGCACTACTGACGCGTTAGCTGTTGAAGACGTATCCAAAAAAGGAAAAAAAAAAGATAGATTGAAATGATAGAGAGCAATCAGACTGATATACACCTCCGGCGTGAAACGTTCGATTTTTAATCAGCAAACCGATTTCTAACGTGCAAAGTGTTTCCCCGAGGCTCGGCCGCTGCTGCCCGCCCGATAATTCGATAATTCGATCGAAGCAGCCTTCAGTGGCGCAGCAGCGTACGTGCACCGCTAGCTCGCCGAGGGATTAATGATACCATTATTCGAGCGTCATCGCGTCTACGTGGAATCGAAAGGGTGTTTCTAGCGCGGCGCCGCGCCGTTTCGCCGCACACGCGCACGTACGCGCTCAAAAACACCGGCGTCAAAGTAAATAGACAAAGACGAGCGGATCGAAGCCTGGTGGCCGCTTTTTCTCTCCCTTTCCCTCCTCTTCACTGCCGTCACCCTCCTCCCCTCCCCCCCGCGCGCTTTTTAGCTCGCGTTTTTCCCCCGTCTAGCACGCGATGCACGCCGCCTCTCTGCGCGCCACCCTCAAAGATCTCTTTCGCGTTTCCCCCTTTTTTCCTCCCTCCCTCTCTTTTCTTTTCTTTTCTTTTCTTTCCTCTTTCTTTTTTTTTCTCCCCCCCCCCTCTCTGTGTTTTTCGCGTGATCCAGCGCGACGCGGTAGTTTGAGCCTCGAAGCGGACCACGAAGTCGGTCAAGCCGCCATATCGTCGAACCGCTTCTGGGTTGCCGCGTTTAAAAAGCGTTTTGGGCGCGCGCGGGAACCCGCGTTCGTCGTCGCGAGACGTGCGTCAACACATATCCGTCAAAGAGGGTAGTAGAACCGCGCTCTCCCCGTCGCTGGTTGTTTCTATAAACACGAACGCCCTCGCCCTAGGGTGGTTTCGACAAGATTTTTCGACTTGAGGCGCGGAACACGGAGCCCTTTGTGACACGCTTCGTGGAAAGGACAGAGCCTTTGCCCTGGTAATTATGTGTCTGGCGTAATGCGGTTTAACGCGTTATTGCGGCTTCTAGGTATGCGCGTTTTCGTTCGCCTGGCGGCTTTCCTTTTTTTCACCCAACTCCGCTTCTAAATTAGTATCCATTCATTTTGCGAAACGGGACCACTACCACAATCGCGGGTTCTTCTGCGCTCCTTCAGGCCGAGATCTCTGCGAATTTCTCGCGTGAATTTTTCACGTTAGAAGAAGCCCTGCTTTTGTTGCTATTCTCTGAACTTTTGTTGCACGGTACTAGAAATATTTAGCGGTTGATTTTCATTAGCTTGTCCTTGCGATCTTGCGCTTTCACTTGCTAAAAATTCGACGAAGTGAGTGACAGAGTCAGTGAAACCAGAACTATGAACCGAGGAAATGACTCATAAAAAATGATCAATACGCGCACGCTCGTATTTAGAACGATCGGAATATCGGAATATCTTTTCAACTCGTGTCGAACGTTCCGTCGCTTTTGTCATCTCGATTGGCGCAACGGAATCGTTATAACATCGGCGGTTCCCGGCGATTCTTTTTCGAACGCCTTCTATATATCGTTCGGCTTCTTACGAGATGTTCGACGAGATAGAAACGAATTCGAACTCGCTCCAGTTTCTCCCCTTTTATCTCTTAGCCAGCAAACAGCTCGCCCACGCCTCGCACCGAGAGTATTCGTAAATCCTCGTGCAATCTTCCACTTCTTGGACCATCCAGTCCAATCGATATTCAAAGTAAAGTAAAAGAGAAACGAGAAAGAGAAAGAGAGAGAGTCTTACCTCCGCAGGCGGTTTGCCAGCCACGCTGACGCACTCGATCACCAATTCCCGGTCCTCGGTCGTGATAAGGAAGTCGCCCTGAAGGATCTTCGGTTTCTGAGGCGGAACCAGCACGCTCAGCTTGGCGAATCTCGAGCGTAATGCCGGCTGGCCGTCGTTCGTCGGCGAGGCCTGGCACTGGTACGTGCCGTCGTCTTCCAGCTCCACCGGGTAAATATGTAACGAGAAATCGCCTGGAACACACAAAAGAAGCAACGATGCTCTTCAGTTCTCCCGCGAATCGTGTCGCCTTTTTTTTCTCGTAATACCTTCGAGAGGACAGAAATGCAAAGATGCGTCGTTATATGTACATTAATGTCGAGTGTTTAACATTCTTGCGCGCTGAGTCATGGTCCAGTCTGTATTTCATTTGGACATTCTTTTCACTCTTTCTCTTCAACCCCTTGTTGAAGAGAAAACTACTGTTGGCGCCCGGCAAATGTTATTAACAATAATTGCAAACAAAGAATATCGGATCAGACGTAAGTGAATTCTAATTTAACTTAGTCATGTATTTATCTAAACGTGATTACTTTACAGTTATTTCATTTAATATCCTTAAAATGTGAAGGCGTGGTGATAAATCAGTCACAAAAAGGCACAAACGTCTAGCGTGTAGATAACATAACGGAAGAAGGGAGACACATTACGAATGCAAGAAATGTGATGTAGGATGTTACTTTCTTACCAGATGTATTATGAAATAAATTTTTACTGTTAAATTTTTAATACGAATAAATAAATAACATTGGTTTAATGTAGTGCAATTCAGTGTTTTGATTATTTCAATAGAAGAGACTTTCTGAGAAGTGCACGCTGACGAAAAATTTCGCCGTTTAGGTCGCGATTCAAACCAAGGAGTTAATTGTAAACTAAATCAAGACTCAGAAGCACACGCGTAGACCAATATGGTCGCTAGCCTGTCGATCTGTTACGCTTACAATTAGTGTCCTCCAGAAAGCGGTTGGTATCGATCGTTCTATCGATGTTTTAATTTCACCGGTTTTTACATGTCTTACGGCAGGGATAGTATCATGCTTTGAATGTGATCGGCTAGGTTGAATTAGGCTGTTCTAAGAAAACAAGTTTCGCGAGCGGCCAAGCATTAGGATCTCTAAAATTTTCATCAAGCAATCATCGACGTGAAAATTTTCACCGAGTGAAAACATTGAAACAGAATTTTCATTGCTAAGCAAAGTAGTCTCGTTAAACAAGTGAATTCCATCACGTCACGAGACTAGTCCACTGCTACAAATTAAATCATCCCATGATGTCAAATTCGAGCGATACAGCCACGAGTACGCGATATTGGGATTACCAGAGTGTTGAAAATATAAATTCGTCACTTCTTTTTATCGAATCTTTTGGGACTTGAATACACGTGCTGCGTTACGTATTTTCTCACGTAATGTCTCATTCTTGTTTCTCCTTGGCACGAGTTTTGCGAACGTATTGGAAACGCGGACGCTTCGGTTAAATCAGACAGCACAACGTCAAGCTTTCGGTTTTGCTTTCGCTACGCGCTTTTTTTTTTTCGTTCACGCCGTTCGTGTTCGCTCGCGCTTTCCTCGCGCGTTTCAAACCGCCACTCGAAACTCAATTACCCGCAATAAATAATCATCCGAAGTCCTCGTTCGCACGTCACGTACGTGTCTATCTTCAGTACGCGTCTGGCTTTCATTTATTTCGAGTAAAGGGAAAAATCTAAATTAAATTCCAATTGTGAAATCTAACTTCGATCGAGCTGTCCAACACGTTCGAGAGGGGGGGGGTGAGGAGGAGGAGGAGGAGGAGGAGGAAGAGGAGGGGAAGGCCGATGAATTTTTAGGCGAGCCAGGTGCGGAGGGTACGCGCGGAATTCCAAAAGTTCGCAAGTGGACCGCGTGCAAATTGAACCAGCCAAGAGATTTTCACTTTATACGCGGCCGGTATCGCAATGTCGGCTAGTAGGAGCGAGGAACGAACAGACGGACGGACGGACGAACGGACGAACGACGAGGAGGCCGGAGAGAGAGGACACGGGAGGGGTTGGGAACGGGGGTGCGCTCGGATAGAAAACCATTTACTCCCGTTGATTGAAACTAACGGTTTACGAGCGTCTGTCTGCTCGATCGTATCGTGTCGGCTCGTACGTAGGAAATTCCTCCGACTGACGGTTTTATTTTGAAATCTCCGCATATACGTGTAAGCTGTCAGAAACAACGCGGCGACGGCGGCGGCAGCGCGCGAATCGACGCGAATTAGAACTGACCCGTTGCCGACCGCGTCAGCAAAAAGCTCCGATTTTTCTCCCTTCTCGCGAACATCTTCCGCCTCTTTCCATCCTCCTCTCCTCCGTATCTTCTTCCATATTCGATAGTCCAAGGTCGTCGATCGTTCGAATCACCTGGATGCACCACGAGGAAGCGTCGCAACTTTCCCCGCAAGAAAAGTATCTCGATCTCTCTCAGCCGGCCGATTATCGCCGCCAGCAACAACCAATGGCGCGTCGAGTAAATTCGTCTGGCGCGTGATTTATTTGCACCCTTCCTCCTCGTCTCTTCCCTCTCTCTCTCTCTCTCTCTCTCTCTCTCTCTCCGTCCATCCATCCATCTATCTATCTATCTACCTAGACATCTATCATTCTGTCTCCCGTTCTCTTACCCCCGTCTCATCTATCCTATCCGCCCAATTCTCTACCGCGTTTCTTTCATTCCATTCATGATTCAACTTTCACGAGTCGCGCGAGATGAACGGCATGCCGCTTTTTGGGTGGACAAGAGGACCGGTCCGCTGATAAATGAAAAAATAGAAACGTTTCACTTGCAACGTTCGTCCTTGCTACCGGAAACTCTCACTTTCGTTTCTCCGCTTTCGTGCAGGTTCCTGGTATTTTTGAGGGATTTTTTTCATCATCTTTTTTACCGTTTCACCGATCGATTCTTCATTGTTCGTTGAGTCAGACAAATCGGCGAAAGCAAGATGAAAGCAAAGAAACGAATAAAAAAGGCGAGAGTGAAGGAGAAAGGACGAAATTGCATGAAAAGTGGGAATTATCGCGACTGCGACATTATCCCGCAGGGATAAAATTCCTCTTACGTTAATTGTGAACGAGCAAAAACTTGTAGTCAAGGAACGTTTGAAATTTGATTCTATTTAAACTGAAACGGCGAGACGCGAATTATTCTGATATTCGTCGAATGACAAACAAACTGTGTGTTACTGAGCAGAAGAATGCAGAGAGATACTCGTCGCAAGGCGCAAGTATCCGCGGAACAGATCGTTTCAAGCGAATTACATTTTTTTTCCAGTCGCTCTTTAATCGAGTCGAAAAGCCACTCTTTCGACCCAATTTTCTTTAAATTATTGTAGATACAAATAATGCAAACAACTGTAATCTACGTGGTTGAAAATGAAGAACATAAAGAAAGTTCATTAATTTGGGAATTAACAGAAAACTGAAAAAGTTTGAATACGGCGATGACAAAAGATATTAAGCCTCTCGCGCTATCACAACTTGCTACTCGTTATAATAATAATTTCTACGATCTGCAAACCTTGGAAACCTACGCGCACACAATGGTATACGCAATATCATAAAACACGGGCGACTAGGCAAACAATTCCAAGTCTGGTTTTTTTTTTCACTGCGACAACCGCATCGGACACGCAGCAGGCGACAATTGCCTCGCTGTTAGGCCGCTTAGAAACAAGTACCTAAGCAATTTCCAAGGTTTCCTCACTCCGCATTACGTTGAAAAAACGCCGCCGCGCGTGAAAGAAGTTTAAAGCACGAAGGTCCGATTGGTTTAAATCAAACGATAGCGTGAATCATTCAACAGTTGCATTTCAACGTATTCTCTCAATAGTAAGCCGGCGTGCATCGCGTTCGCCTGACCACCTACGCCACGTTAATCCGGCAAACGGCATACTATTTATGCTAACTACGTGGACACTGCTGTTTCAACGCAGCGGGCGAACACAGCCAGCGAAAAGTAGATCAACGAACGTGGCGCGCTTTCTTCTACGAGATGCAAATATTCATAAGGGTTTCGCGGGGCTTACTGGCCAAGGAGGCCAATAAACATCGCGTCTCGTTTTCCTCCCTTTTACGGTGTCCCGCGGGTGAAAGCGGCGCGAGATGTGTATTAGCGTGCCTTGGGGAACGAGAAAGGATTTTCAGCCGCGGAGTCCGACGTTCGTTCCGCGGTAATATCACGGGAAATTGGATGCGAAACGTTTCGCGGTGGCGATAAAGGCGCGCGTTATCGTGCGCCAAACTAGACGCCGCGCCGAGCCGCGCCGCGCCGCGAGAGACGAACAAATAGAATTTTCATTCCCGCTCGTTATTGCATTCTGCTCGTTTGTTTGTTCGTTCTTTATGGCGGTGTAGTTTTGATCTACGATCGAGGAACGGCGTCGATGGGACCAGTGAACATATCGAACCAGTGCTTGGCACTATGTGCCAATTTTCGACTTCAGGCTTCAGGCGGATATACATCTGAAACGTTCCACGCCCGACACGTAACGCCGAAACTTCTCGTTGAAATTTAATTGAGTCACGTTTGCGAGAGTTTATCCTGCTCGTCTTCTAATTCTCTCGAAATTCTCTCTCTCTCTCTCTCTCTCGCCAATTCGGAATCAGACGCGAACGAGAATGTCGGCGAGACAAATCGGAACAGAGGCAGCTGAATTTTTCTTATACGATAAAAACTGAACGACGAGAAACAATATGAAATACTCGATAATCGAGTGTTATCGATCGATAAGTTGCGGCAAGCGACAGAGGCGTTCTCTTCTCGAGAATTCTCCGTGACTGTATCTTTTCGCACTGTTAAGATCGAGAGTACTTGTGACAGAGAATTTTATTATTTGAATAATTTTAACTATGAATGTTGAGGATGTCAAAAAATAAAATAAGAACAAAAATTTTACACGAGCATCTTGACAATACTCTTCGTATTGCCATTATCAAACCAGATATTGATAAACTAGTATCTAAAAACACAAGCTTAATGTTCTCATTAAAAATTTTCATATCTTTTTTCATTAATATAAATGTATTTTCCTAATCAATGTATCGTTTCACTATAAAAAAAGTTGTTTTAACCTTTTGATTGCCGTGCGCGCACCGTTGCCAATTCCTATGCCCTAAATAAAAGCGAAATTAATTTCGATTTCTTAACAGTGACATCGAGAATCATTTTCTAACACTAAAAGAATCGAGAAATATATATATTCTTCCTTGATTTTGGATATATTCGAAAGATGTCGTCAGGGTTGATAAAAAAAAAAACGCGGCGATCAAGAGGTTCCTATATCCTCATATAGTTCCTAATATACGTTATATTGAACTAATAAAAGTATATGTAAACTATATGTGCGATCCTCGACAAACTTTTGTTGGCCAATGAGGCCAGCTGAGAAGCTCTTAGAGAAAGGTTAGACACCCATGATCTGTAACAGAGGTGGCTAACTGGCGGCCCGTGGGCCCTTGCCCCTACTTTCCCGATCGCTAGCGCTATCCCCTCCACTGCATCGATCTGTTCACTACAATGAAATTTCCTCGCCGCGCATGAGCTCCGCTCTCTCAGTCTGTTGATTTCCCTACTAACAATAAGCAATTGAAAAGATCGATATTGTGGAGGGGATCAGGAAAGTAGGGACAAGGACTCGCGGTTAGCCAATTCTGACTACGTGGCAAATCAGGAATTTGACGACTTAGAAAACTACAAACAAGGCGCCCCATAAATTTAGATCAGCCTCAAGTACGATGAGATCTTCCATAGGGATCACTATGTTATAACAAGCGTATACTCGAAAGATTGTGTATGCAACGGGATCGTTTTCAGAAGACAATCCTTCTCAGAAATGCTGCTCCACTCTCATGGGCGGCGATGGGAAATTTTGAAAACCTTCCCCCATATTTCTTGATTAGTCTTAACATTGGTTCCTCGCTCTACAACTCCTCCTCTGGAATGGGTAATCCAAGGCTCGATAAAAGGGAGGACTTTGAGTTAGTTAGTCAGTCAAGTTGTCACAATTAAACAGTATCAAGACAATAATCAAGGAGTTAGTTAGTAATGGCAATTTTCTTTTTTTTGTACAATTATGACAAATCAGAATAGTTGAACAGTTAGTCAAAGAAATTATACAAGAAATTACAGTAGAAGTCAAATGGTTAACAATGAATCGCTAAGAGTAGCAAGGTCCATCATAGTTATTGATTTCTCACATCATTCGGGTCATTCGTTTCCCACATTCGTTCGAACCCCAAGGGATATATATATATATATATATATATATATAAAAGTGCACGATCAACACCAGTCGTGACTGTTCTTAACATGTATTATACAACGGGACACAAAAAATAACTGGCAGTCTCGTTGGCTCGCGAACGGATTCCGTCGTCATCTAGAGGACAATAATTAGCGCTCCTCCGGAGCTCATTCAGCCAACTTTCGGCAACTCCTGCGGAAGCAGGTCGGCGCGAGTTGCGTTTCCCTGCCCGTGCCGTTTCGGTAATTACTCGTGCGCGCACGTCGTTGCTCGCGTTCCTCGAAAACGACGACGACGACGACGACGACGACGACGGCGGCCAATGACTCGGAGAATCAGCTCGAAACTTAACTTTGGCGAACGTAACTTTCGCGTAAACAAAAGCTGACGGTCATCAGAACGATTGCAAGTCTCGCTGCAACTCGCATCAAGAGTATCGAGAATTTCCCGAGCGTCCGTCGCTCTTCTTATTCGCCGAGCGAATCGGATCGAAGAAGAACTGGAAAGAGCAGAGAGAGAGAGAGAGAGGTATCGTTGCATGGATTTCATTGTCGTGGTTTTCTACCGCGTGTGTAGAAACATTTCCGATACGCTGGAACGGTCTTAAACGAGACGAGAATCGAGAATTTATAAAATCGATATTTCGTAACGTCGCTCGAATGACTTTGAACCGTACATTTTTAACGCTCGGACGAGCTCGTAAGCTATTTAGTTTGCAAGTGCTCTTTAAAACGTCGTATAATCGCTGTATTTGCGGCACGAACGCCGTTAGATTTAATATTTTTACATTACATACATTAGATCTAATAAATTTCCATCAGTCTTCATTCGTCGTGTCGCGAATATTCTCGCAAGTATTTGGCGATTTCCCATCGCGTGTTGAATTTTTCACTGCTGCTATATCGCGCTGCATTTACAGATATTTACGAACTATCGAATTAAGAAATATTGTGAAAAATATCCAGTCACAAGATTCTCTCGTTAATATTAACGTTCATCTTCCGCTCAAGTGTCTAAAATTTAACCTCGCCGAAGTAACCAACATTCTAAACTAATCATACTTTTATAATCCATTAAAGTCTCTCCACTTGCGTGATATCACTTGTACCAACATTATTACGTATTTTTATAAACTGCTCGTTGAATCTATTAATATATGTCCAATCTTTCTATATCATGGTACGCCTCATATCATGGTCGGTCGAAATTAAATAAATTAGCCAAGATTCGCCCGATCGTGTGCATCGTATTGTTAGAAACACGAGTCTCACCGGATACAGGGGCAAGTTGCGACCAAGTCGCCATAGTTGGTCCGTGTGGGAGGTCTTGCAAGTTGGCGAACAGCTTTCAGCAGAAGTTTGACGCATTCGCGAGAAACGGGATATTCACGGTGGGCCCGGCGCGGACTCGTGGAACGGGACGGGACGGGACGGGACGGGACCAACGTTCAATTCAGAGGTCAGAAATCCTTGCTTTTCGAGATACAATTCCAGAAATTTCCGACCACGTGTTCGGACAAAGGGCGGACAAAGGGAGGAAGGAAGGGAGACATGCTCGAGGATCGAGGGGGGAAACGGACGAGCGGACAGCGGTAGAGACGGCAAATCCTTTGCCGAGAGGAGAAGGTACACTGGAAGAGCTTTAACGACTAACTGGATGCGGCGAAACAATGCATCACGAACAATTAGTTGGCGCGGGAGCAGTCGGTGATATTACAAACGGCCATAATTAATTTTAATTATACGGAACAGGTAACGAGCACTCCACTACAGACAACTATGATTAATTGCGTAGTCAGGCTGGAAGGCATAGATCGTTGCTACCTGGATCCGCTTGCGAACCGCCGGGCCGAGTGTTGCGCGTTTAGGTTAACCCACGCGTCTTAATAGTTCACTCGTCTTGCTGTCACCGGTATTTTCCAAGCTTATGCCCGCCGTTTTATAGGCGACGTCCATTATCAGATAGGAGCCGGGTATTACGGTTAAAGGTGAAACGCCGGATGGTTAATCGACTGTCACGCTCGCGAGCGATTTTTAAATAGCAATTTCGTATTTCGCAATTTCGATTTTTAATAAGCTCTTTCGTAGCTCTTTCGACGCACATTTTTACGAGGAAACCGTAAAAAATCAACGCCCGGCAGAAGCGGCGAGAGTTTGCTCGTTCCTTCGGGGAAGGAAATTCTAGTCGGTTGGAATTGTTCGAAAAACCAACGGCGAACGGAGACCATCTCTCTTCAATTTCAACTTCGAGGAACTCGGTTCCACAGTTCGAAATCGTTTAATAACGCTTTGAAAGAGGTTTCGAAAGACGATCGGACACCGTTCTTCGATCTCCCTCGGCTCGTCTTTCCATGTACGTTTCCTCGCCAAAGGTTCCACGAGGAACTGGCTCGCGCCAGTCCAGAGAACGAACCCTGCGAAAATTTCTAGAACGAAAGCTAGGCCGAGAAAGCAGAAATCGTCCAATAATCGGGACGCGAGAAATTTGTATAAACTGCGAGAATAGCATAGCTCGCATTTTCTCCGGAACGGAGAACGATGCGCGCGCGTGTATTATAGATTATGTACATGAACACGTATACACGTGTAGAGTACGAGTGCAGCGCATCATCGTTTTATACACGTAACTAAAACGAATAATCCAGATTTGCCGTGGCGGTATGTCAATCAGCGCGGCTATTACCGTCATTATTATTTCGGTTAATTGGATCGCAATTTTCCGTTACATTCGCCTATACCGGGAATTATATGGCATTATCGTTTTGAATCTCGCCACGCGGGGCGAGACCGCATCGCTGTCGCCACCGCGGCCACCGCGTGCCCATTTCCTAGCCTTTTTTCTTCCTTCCTTTCTCTCTCTCTCTCTCTCTCTCTCTCTCGCTTTCTTTTTTTTCTTTTCTTTCCTCTGCTGCTTCTTTTTTCGGACTATTCTTTCTTCTTTTTCTCTATCGTCTCGTATAATTGCACCGTCAACGGAATCGCGAGCGTTCCATTAAAAAAGAAATGGAACAAATGGGACCATTGAAAAGAGGGCAAAAAAAGAAAAGAAGAGGAAGAAGGAAAAAAAAAAGAAGAAGCAAGAGTAAGAAGAGGTAAAAGAGAGGAAGAAAAAACGAGAAACGCTTTCGTTCTCCCGATGACGAGACGTTAGAGCCACGGATTAAAGAGCCTGTTGTTAAAGGGAAACTGTAACGTCGCATGTTTGCTTAACGGCGCGTTAAGTAGCTCCGTTTCTTCGCGGCGCCTTTCGCGATCGACAATTAGCCGTTATGAAATGCTAATATTCTCGCGATAACGCTGTATCGCGATATCGCGTTACCGGTAGGCGAGCACAGCCGCCGGTCGATCGAATCGACGGTATCCATTAAACGACGTCGACGTGTTCGTTATTGAAAGTATCGGGTCGCCCTGTTTCGAGTAGCGGGAGCGCTTGTTTTTACAGATGAAATCGTTGGAGGTCTCATGGTGAATCGTCGCTACGCGGCGATGGTGTCGCATCGATTCAATCGTCGATCCTGGCCGAATCACCGATATCACGGCACACGCGTGTGTGTGTAATCACGAATCTCTTGGCGCAAACCCACTAATCCTTTAATCAGGAGCGTAGTTCTGGCTGGGCTGGCATAATCGTCGACCGTTTGGTGCCGCAACTGGGCAAACAACGTCTGTACCAACGGAGAAGCCAGGACTACGCGTAGCATTTATTGCTACGGTAAATCAAACGGATCTCGATAATGCACAGTTGACCTTACCTATAAGGGGCAGGTTTGCGTCGTAAATTGCGAAACGGCCGTGGTAATTTCTTAGCTCCGACCTACGGGTACCAATCGATACCTTGACTTTCCCTTTAACACTATTCCTACCACTATTCCTTCAAATGACCGTTTTTAAAATTTCGATTAGACTTTCCTATATACAACGTAGTTAAATCGACTTTAAACTTCACTCGACTTTTCCTCAAATATATACGTATAATACATTTCTCAATATTCACTTCTTTCTTTATTGTTTATTTGTTGAGAAAAATTTGTAGTCTGTCTTACGTATCACGACTGGTCATTTGACCGGTAAAACGATTTATATCTTTTTGTAATAGTATTCTCTCAAGGACTCGATTCCAAAGCTATAAAGTCGTTACAAACGAAAGGCAATGCATTTGTGGCATGATTTTAGCCGAAAAGTGCCTTCCAGGGACTGATTTACTGATTAGGCACTTCCAAGTGTTTACAATTCTCGCTCGCTTATCGGGCTTGCGGTGCTTATTTGCCTGATTGGTATTCAGATCCTCGGATTTTCTTACACCGTTTTATCTACTATGACTGTAAAATAAATAAAAAATGCGGTGAAAACGAATGTACATTATATACTTCTGAATAAAAGAAACTATATTTTTATACTGTCAAATTGGTTTTTATCTTTATTCTATGTTAAAAAATATATAAGTTGTGCTAAAGACCGGTCATTTGACCGGTCGCGGTAGGAATAGATATACGTGAAGTGTCGGTAGGAATAGTGTTAACGAATTCCTTTCGGAAAACGTCACGTAATATGTAAGTGGAGAAAAGAAACTCGGTTACCCGGTTCGCGCGTGATCGCACTCGCGAGCAAATGGAAACGCCAGTGGAAACGCGAGATCCAGTGGGTGGTGATCGGTAATTGGGCGTCGGTTAACGATCGCGCCGCGATCCAATCGACAGAGATTAAAAAGCGAGCGTATCTTTGACTGTTCCGTCGACAATGCTGTTTCGACGACCATCGAGAAATTTTCAAGCCGGAATACGATAATTACGATACGCGCGCGTTCGAAGCCGTTATCGCGGCGAAAGAGAACAAAGCCCTCCTACGGAGGATAAATCAGCGAGCCGTTGATAATGCATCGCGACAATGGGCGTACAGGCTGTTTCGTTAACGAATTTCGAATATCTCCATCCGTCGTGGATATATATTTTTATGGTTCTCGTGTTGCGAGCACGTGGAATGGAAAACACGTTTCAAACTTCTCTCTCTTTCTCTCTCTCTCTCTCTCCCAAGCAAAAGGCGCGAGAGTTACTCGTGAACTTTAAATGGAATTTAAAATTAATGAATTATTAATCTGAATAAGTTTCACTCGGATTATACGCGTCAAAAGTTTCGGAAGGTATAACCCTTATAATCTTCATTCTAAGTGGAAAGTGCTTGCCACAGGATGATGTGCGACTCTTCGTATACACGGTTTCTTTACGCTCTCCGGCGCATTAACCAACCCTCCCTTGTGCTTGCGAAGCCGGGTCAATTTTGATCCCTATTTCGTCGACCGTTCGTTGTGAGCCGCTAGCTATACCTCGTGACATTAGCATCGATTCGTCTCGCTTGCTCCCGCGTTGACCCTCCTCGTCGCGCAACGAGCAACGATAAGAAAATGGCACGTTTGATCGGCTGTGCACGCAACCGAGCAAACAACTGAGAAACACAGTATTTCGCAGCTCGTATCTATCGAACCGCCAACCTCGTGTATCCTTGTTAGTATGTCCCTACAGCGTTTTCTGTTTTTTACGCAAATATTTGCTTTCCGCGCTGTTCTAACTTTCTGCAGTTTTCTTGCAGTCCTGTTGCTCCACCGGCGTGTAAACGCTTCATCTCCGCGCTCGAACTCGCGCGAGTTATAAAAGCACACGTTTGGTGCACGCGCGGTGAAGAATTTCGAGAAGGCTCCTCCTCTCCAAATCTTCCATTATATCTCTATTCTCTTTCCATCTTTCTTTGCTGTTACCTTTCGTTTGATCTTCGCGTCGCGCATCTTCCGTTCCGTTTCCGCCTCTGCCGCTCGAGTACAAAATTCATGATTAACTGTGGCGATGATATCGCGTATTTTCGTGATATCAATGTGTGTGTGTGTGTGTGTGTGTGTGTGTTTTACAAATTTATCTCATATTTTTTTCGAATAAAGCGTACATCTGCGCGTCATAAATATGCGTTGTTTTCTTTTCCATTCAAACATTGATTAACAACAGTTTCCGATCAGTGGGAAAATAGATATTGAATATCGTAATTCACCGTATCAAAAGGTGGAAATTGAATGGAAAAAAAAAAAGAATAAAAGTTTTATTTCCAAACGCGAAGTATCAATTTTTTTAAACGCGGGAAAGTGACGATCCGTGGCTGGCACGCTGGTCCCTCAGCTTTCGTCGAGCTTTTTTTCGTCCGGCGCGACGAAGGCGACGAGAAGTACAAACAATGGGGCGTTTCGTTACACGTTTCATGAAATCGTTTCTCATAGGACGACACGCTGCTGTCGAAACAATTTCAAGAGTTATATTACGCGGATTAATACATCTTGAATGAGGCGCATACATTTCCCGGCAACTCCATTCGAAGTTTTTCATTTTACATACAGTGCAAAATTCCCCGTTGTACCGTGGACGCGAAATATTCATGCCGACGTCGGCGCTCCTGCGCATTACCAGCGTTACTCGAAACGGTTTTTTAAATAATGCATGCATTAGAATCAGCCGGGGATGTACTCTTTCTTAGCTCGAGGCAAATATGCGCCTGACAATGAACGATCCGTCTTTGCTTTTTCCCCCGCTGCGTCTGACTCGCGTTAGATGGTAACCGTCGATCGCGTATCTTCTCCGCGTGTAACTTTCGATGCATGCGTTATTTCCTCATATTCTGATCGATGCGAGCACGCCGCGTGCAAAAAGTGCAAAAATCGCCTCGATTATTCTGCCTCCCGTGTTATCCGCCGCAACTTGCTTTTCACGTTTGTAAGAAGCGTTCCGCGCGATGTGCTCGAATTTCTCAACGTTCGAGAACGCAGCGCTACTACGGTTCGAGTTCTCTCAATTTCAAATTCAAAGCGGGGAAAGACAGAAGGACAGAACGATCGTTTCTCGTTTCCGATCTCGCGTTACCGAGTGGAGCTCTCTTTCTCTCTCTCTCTCTCTCTCTCTCTCTCTCTCTCTCTCTCTCTCTCTAGTTATTTATCGATAGACGGACAATGAGCGTATTTCCCTCTTTGTTTTTAATCCAGCGTTCGAAATTTTAATGGAGCACATGAAAATGTATACCTCGCGCGTCGCGCCGCTCTTTTTACCACGTATGTATGTATGCATTACATTCATCGAAATGAAATTTTAGATCGTGCCCGATTAAATGAACCACCGATTGAATCCATTTGTCTAAATATGAATTTTCATTACACCGAACGATACATTTGATCGGACTCCTATCGGACTCACGAAAAAGCTCTAATTGAATTGCGCTGTTTATCCACTGATGGATTCAAACAGATATTCTGCCCCTCGAATATTTGGAAACATTCAGTCCTGTGAAGAGGCTCGCGAGAGGAAAAAAAAGAGTCTAACCTTTTCGCCGTGATAACACGCCAAAAATGTACATATTGATCGAATCATTTTTTTGAGTCCCTAAATCCGTATTTCTAATGGAAAACCTTTTTGAATTTCCTGGTAACATTTTGACAAGAGCCTAGATTGCTTTCTTTGAAACGATACACTAATTCTCAAAGCTTTTAATCTTTCAAATCTAACCTTAAATTTTTAAGAGATCAACAGTTGTACCTATAGTGATCTTTTCCGAATTGCGATGGATTAAGAAAGATTTTTTGTTACAATAATTTCTCATCGTATAAATATTCCAGTGTCGAATATTTTTTGGATTTCTTAATAACGTTTTGACAAGGACCTAGAATGCTTTTAAATTTTTAAGAGATCAACAGTTGTACCTACAGTTGGTCTTTTCCGGATTACGATGGATCAAGAAAGATTTTTTATTACAATAGTTCCTTATCGTACAAATATTCCACTGTCGAGTAAAGAAAATAAAAAAAAAACTCGGCTAAAGTGTATTTTTAATATGTGATTACTAGAATACGTCAACGTTCGTAATGAAACGGTTGAGAAAAGGAGCCGCGTGAAAAAGTTTATCCGCGTGTATCGACGAAACAGAAACAGCAAGTAACAATGGACGGGCAATAATTCGCCAGTGAAGTTAGTACATAATAGCTTAGGCCTGCGAGCTAGTAATAGTTAGGCGAGCGAACGAGCGCCGGACGAGCCAGTCGTGACATTAATCGCATCTGTAAATTTCAGGAAAGCGCGGCCGGCATAGCTGGAACGCAGTTGGAACGCAGCGAGGTGTACGAGCGAGTGCCAGGAGAGCGCCTAGTAGCTGCTCGACGACGCGATAACGCTGGATGCTGGTTGTCGATCTTTCCACCAGCGGTGGAGCATCGAACCCCGAAAATCGGGAATTGGAAACGACGCAGCCGGGAGCCAGCGATTAGGAGCTTTCCTCGGCTTTGCCCCGTTTCTTCCGGCGAACTTCTCGCCGGTGAACGTTAGATAAAGACGTCCGTTCCTCTTTGTACGTTAAACGTTTCCCGTGGAACGTCTCGATCCACGGAGATGGTTTTTTAATCCCCGCCCCAATGCCGAAGGGATAACTTAGCCGGGGATAATGAAAATTCAGGCAGCGTTGCAACCGATTTCGAGGCGTCCGTCGGCGCTCGGCTTTGTGCGACGCGTCACGCGGAATCACGAGGTGAAGTGACGAGAAGAATTTCCCGTGGAAACGTTGCCGTGCGGACGGAAAGTTTCGCTAGCGGAACTTCGCTATAGCGGTTTAATCGGTTCTTGGAAAGAACTACAAGTCGACGCAAAACGGATTAATTCCAGGGTTCATCAGGCTTTGTAATTTCAACGACGCGCTAATTCCTCTTTTTTCCATTTGGTTCGTAAACTAACGTCGGCCTCCTTCCCCTCCATTCACTTTTCCCTTTCACGATCGAGTGAACAACGATTTGCTGCTCGTACTCGAACGCGACAGCGTAGCGAATTCTTCGCTCGTCGAACAATTCGTAGAACGTTCGAACGGGCGAATGTGACACGTGTTGGCTGCCGGCAATTACACCAGCCGCTTGTAGCAGATACATATCGGGTGTCCAAATATTGTTGCCACCAGCAAACACGTGCTGTATTCGAGAGAGCGTGCGATATTAATCAGATATCGCAGGGACGCTGCTGGAATATCGTCGGGCGCCACGGTGTATATCTAATAACGGATGCCTTCTGAAGATCGGGCTTCGTCGCTGTTGGACACTGTCCGTGGATTTATGGCGGACGTGATAACGGATAATTAGACGCGGTCGTGGGTCGTTGCGATACCGATCTGTCACGCTTATCGCCGCCGATTTCGATCGCCAAAAATTTACGCCGAGGCTCGGCCTCGGTGCATATGAAAAAAAAAAGAAAAAGAAAAAAAAACGCGTCATCGTCACCGCGAGGCAAAAAATGGCTCTCGAGCCATTTCCATACACATTGCTAGACGTTAGATCCCCGACGATCTGGACGCGGTCAGGACGCGCGCGAAATCGGAATCGCGTATCGTGGCTGTGAAGACAGAGAGAGAGAAAGGTGATAACCGTCCGACAACCGCTTTTATCGCGGCAAATCTGCGACCACGGTGCCGCGCGGAACCTATTATTCGCGGGACCGATTGTTACCGGTCGCGGTTCCTTGTTTTTCGGCGAAGCTCCGTTTCTCGTCGCGCCCGGCATTTTCCCTTCTTCCACTCCCCTCCCTCTCACTGCGACTAGATCTCGCGATTAATCGGACGTCCCTCTCGCCGCTTCACCGTCGCACGTTGAAAAATCTCGAAAACGAGACACACTTATCCGTCGCTCGCTCGCTCCTTTCTCCTCTCGCGCTCGCGTTTTATTGCCCGTTCTATTCATAAAATTGCGTTGAAGCGCTTAAATGGAGCTTTTGTCTTGTCCGCCGCCGCCGCTCTCCGGCTCTCCCGCTCGCTACCGTGGCGTCGAGTGGCGAAAATTTTTTTTCGAGACCGACTGCCGCGAATTTAAAACCGAGTTAACTACGAAATAGCGATGTAAAACGTTCCACGCGTCGGATTTTCCAAGGGTAAACAACGGTCCACGTTACGAGGATTCCTGGACGTGCCATCGGTCGTGTTGTTAACGAATACGTCGGATTAAGGTGAAGAGAGCGAGAGAGCAAGGGAGAGAGAGAGAGAGAGAGACAGGGAGAAAAAATATACTCCGTGGTGTATGTTCAGCGAAAGTTTGACAGCCCTCCAGGGAGCCACGAAAATTCAGGCTTTACGTCACTTAATTTCGAAACGAAATTTCATTCGATTTAATTTTATTACTAATTTCTTTCACAGAGAACGTAAAGTACAACATATGAAATTAAATATCAAACAAATTTCGTTCCACGTGTAGTAGATACTGCTGTAGCTGTTCCTGACTCCGCGATAATATATAGTTGAGGATTTTCTACGAACGAATTACGTTCACCTGCACTTTCATACGCGATGTTTAAATCTCGTATTCCGTCAGAACGGCCTGGCCCTCGAACATGTCCGGTCTCGTTTAATTGGCCCCCAGTATCCCACGCTTTTTGACGGAGCGAACGGAAAATTAGCAACAAGTATGGCTTATTTGCCGACAGATTTAATATTCGGGGATATCAGAGGCAGAAGTCGAACAATTGGTTGGCTGGCACGTTGCGTTTCATTCCTGCTCATTTTCGGCGTAATTTCACCGACACAAACCGCCGTCCATTTATTCCGCTTATATTAATGGTACGTCATTTTCTATTCAATTAAACATCGCCGAATAAAGCTTCATTAAACCTTCAGCGAGCGATAAAAAAAAATCCGATCAACCATGCGCCTCTTAACACATTCGATCAACCGGTCGCTGGTTTATTATTCACATTCTTTAGCTTTTCAACCGAGACCAATTGAAAAATCGTTTGAACGAACGCGAGTGACAAGAGAGAGAGAGAGAGAGAGAGAGAGAGAAATTGATTCGTTATTCATTACGAGGGGAAGATTTCACGGTGACCGTAAAGGGAGATCGAGATCGCCAGACGAGTGAACTTTTCGTTCCACGGTTATAACAGTTCGCGCTTCGTCGATGACACCTTTTTTGCGACTTGCTTATATCTTTTCATATCGTTCTTCTGCGCTCGCCATGTACATATGTAGCTGCGACCAGAGCAGTGGAGAAAGACGAAAGAGAGGAGAGGAGACGAGACGGCGATTTAAAAGGGCAAGGCACCGGGTAGTGCGCAGATGTGTGGTACCTGTTCAGAGAGCCGGTGGCGAGCCGCGGGAGAGAGAGACGCCCGGTGAAAACCGGTAAGACCGATTAATCGAGTCGGTTGCGGCAGCAGAAGCGGGCGGAGCCGGTCGTGCAGGTTGCCCCACAACCTGCCGAGCTTGCTGACGATGTTGTTGCTGCCGTTTTCTGCTGCCGTTCGCGCGGCTCTGCCACCGTCTAAGCCGACCGGGACGCGGATAATTGATACTGAAATCGACCGGTCGGGCCGGGCCGATCGAAAAATCTTCGGATTACCTCGGGTAAGAGTTATCGAGCCGCGACCATTAGTATACCCGCGCCACACGGAGAATTTATGCGCCGCGTTCGGAGGTCGTTCCCGATCGTCTCCAACGCGAATTTCGCCGTCAACGCCAGGCAAACGCGAAGATACCGGTGTTAATTAAACGTATTTATTGGGCCTCGGATCGATAACGAGCCGGTTGAACGAATCCGCGCGCGAGATCGTCAACTCGAGGGCATCGCGTTTCGCTGGATATTAACGAGCGATAACTCGCTCATTCGTGGAAAACTATCGTTTCGACAGTTCTTATTTTATAATACTCGGGCTTATAATACTCGATGATCTCTTCTGGATTTCGCTCGAATGAATAGCCTTACGCTCGCGTGGAAACAGCTTGCAATAGAGGTGACGATCATCTTCGCGGCCGCCTTTTTCGATCGCCTGTTTCTCGTCAATGTCCGCGGGAATCGACGAATCCGGTCGTGCAGGTTTCGCATCCTGTTACGGGGCCGTCTTGATGGAATTCGCTTCTTACGCGAGGCTGGATCGTCTCCTTCGCTCGGGCTCGTACGATCACGAAATCGCGTCGTGCCAGAGAGACGTACGAGCGAGCTACGAGCGGACGACGAAGAAGGAAGAAAGATTGTGTTGGTGACAATCACTGCAACAACCGGATTGCAATCCAGATGGTTTTCTCGGTAGGATCCGACGATAATGTCTCATTTGCCGAGCGAGCTGTCCACGGACGTTTCCTGCGGGATGTACGTACACATCTCGGCCGGAGGATTCTCTCCTCGATCGAGCCTGTCCCCTCCTAATCCCCGCTTAGAGACACACGGAGGGACATCCGGGCCGGGCAACCTCCGGCTGTGGCTCGACGCGGCTGCCAAGCGATTAACGCGCGTCTCATCCTCGTAACACGGCCATTTCCAACACCCCGCGATCACCGGGGCTATCGATCTTCTCCGGGGCTGGACGCATTACTCGAGCGGTGCAGCGCGTGTGCGCGCGCGACAAATGTTTCGGAACTAATTTCAAAGTTATCCGCGCGGGTTGCGCGTCACGCGGCCCCGCCGCTTCTTCGAGGGACACTTTTGCAGGGAACAGGGAAGCAAGTGGCGTCGCGTTCGCCGCGCGCGAATCCGTCGATTAAAAGCGGAGACACGTAGGCGACACCGGCTGCGGCCAAACGAACGAGAGACGAAATCTGCCGGCCACCTCAGTCATCTCTCGCAGCCACGTCGCGTCTCGTCTATTCATCGATACGCCTCGCGACACTGTCGGCAACTCTCGCTCGCTCGACTTGCGCCCTCAAGTTACTTCCCCGTCCCTTTAGTTCGGTGCCGAACGGCCTCTGAGCGGCGAACTGCAGCTGTTTACTAATCTACACGGGCTGCGCACAAATTGAGAGCAACTCGAGCGTTAACGGAGCTTCGAACTCCATTGTTGGGCGAAACAGAACTCGTGTCGCGGCCACGAGTTCCGAGAGACTGATAGCGGGATCCCGGGCGGGACCGGAACTGCCACCCTCTGGCATCCGCCACCTTCTGGAATCGATGTTTGCGTCTTTAAGCGCCGTCTGACTGCGATTACTTGGCCGGAACTCGCGACCGGACCGAGCCGGGCCGGGCCAAGTCGACCGAAAGAGTCACGGACAGCCGCTGCTCCGCAACGACTTCCAGATATCGACTTCTCCTCTCTGCCTCGCAACCTCTGTGTCTGTCGCTTGTATCGACAGTCTCGCGAGTTTTGCCGATACTCCGCAGCTGGAAGATTTGTTTACCGCAGGTAAATCGCCAGAGACCCAGGGAAAATATTTGCCCCGGCGTTTGCAGTCTGATGGCAAGCTACGAGCTGGATGGAACACCAAAGGCATTTTGGTCACAGACGCTCGATAGAGAAAGACTTTGAACGGACTTCTCTTGTCTAGACAACGGAATTCTCTTTACGCGGGCACGAATTCGTCTTTCTTCTCCACGGAGAAGAAAGCCAAGTCTCGCGGTTAACTCGACGGGACAAACAGCGCGCGCGTCGCAATTTGCGGTCGATTCGGAAATTCGCGACACACACACACACACACACACACACACACACACACAATGAAACGATCGACGATTCTCTCCTCGCTGCAACGAAACGCTTCTAAATTAATTAATCCCGGCGGAATTAAGGGGACTTGAACGGTGGAAAAGTCCGGTCAGGATAGACTTTGTGGCCGCGGTGCCGGAGTTAAAGAGCAGCAGCCGGAACCAATACGAACGGTGCTGTGTTCGTTGCGCAAATGTTATGGTCACCGTTGAAGTTGCGATAATTTTATGGAAACGTAACACACAGTTCCTCGCCTTGTTACCGACGAAAGTGCAGCGAAGTACAGGATGTTCGTCTTTATCGTCTAAAGTGCTTTCGCTTACTACCATTTTCTTTCTCCTCGTGAGATCAAAAAGATGTTCGTTGACTCGTGGCTGTTTAACCCTTTGACTACGGGCAGACTTTGACACATATCGGTGTACGGTAGTTCTCAATCGCGAGACTACATCGAGAACTGCGAAATTTTTCAGTCGGCGTGCATTTCACAGAAAGTATAAATAATCGAAACACTGAAGTTGAATTATTTATTCATTCAGTTTTATTTCACAGTAACTGTAAGCTTCGTTTCATAATATATATCTAATAGCAAAGTATGGTACGATTTAAAACTTGAATTAATACATGATTCTACATCGCGTTTATTCCATTCGTAATGCGTTTCCGTTATGTTTTTTACACGCTACACATATGCTACACTTTTTTTAACATTAATTTGTTACCACACCTTTTCATTTCCATCAAATGAAATCTCACGAATGAACGTAACTGAATCAAGTAATCACGTTTAAGTAATACATGATTAATACATGGAAGTTGTAATTATTGAATTAGAATTCACTAACGTTTGATCCTAACATTTTTTCGTTGCTGTTATTGTCAATAACATTTGGCGAACGTCTATAGGCATCTTTGGTTTAGCCAAGGGGTTAGAAAAGCGTCTGCTCGATTTATTTAACTATAGAAGTAAACAAAGGTAGATGAAGTAAAAAATCTGCCTATTTATGCGCGTGGCTTCGGTTCAATTGGAAAGAAAGTAATTAAGAGAGAAAGCATTGCGAGCGCATTGTAAATTGAGCATCGCGAGCAAACACTATGGCACTGTTCGACGCGAGATTTGAACAGCGCGATCACGCTGCATGGCACTGAAACAGTTAACAGGTGTTCAACAACGAGATTTTATGTTTATATAATATTAATCGGCGCAGTGGACCATACGCGTGTCTGAATTATTTCAATGTTACTTTCAATACACTAGAGAGCTATTGTTCTTTTTCATCGACGATGGCGGGTCTACCTCTCACGTAAAATAAATAAATATATAAAACTCTCTGTTGACTGATTGAGACTACGTTGTTGAGAATCGTTGGTTAATTGAAAGCAACTGGGCTGGCTAATTGAAAAGGTGTGCGACCGATGGAATCCCCAAGACGAGTTGAACGGCCCACGATTCCCAGAGGGTGGGAGGGCTTCTCGAGCCTACTTACATCCCTACGCAGGGCTAATGAAGAACCTCGCGGCGAGCAAGGGCGAGTAAACAAGGCTTCCCACAAGGCGAAAATCGAAGAAACGGAAAGCTAGAAGCGGCCCGGTGAGAGTAATCACTGTCTCCCTCGGTTGAAACTGTGAGAAAATCGTGTGAAAATGTAACGGCGCTGCCTCGATGTCGGGGAGTCGAACGGCACACGCTCGAAACGAAAATGGTTCTTCGTCGGTTCAGCGGCGTGCAACCGGGGGTTGCTACGCACGCAACTTCCGCGAACCAGAGGCTCGCGTACCGTCTCGAAACTCGAAAAGTAAAGGGAATAGCTCGGGTAATAGAGTTAGCCTGGTACACCGTGTATATACGAGGCGGCCGTTGGCTTAAATTGCCTCTCGCCTGCCACGAATCTTATCGTTCCGAGGCCGGCGTGATTGTTACGAGAGCACACGCGGCCGCGGCTGCAGTATTATGGCGTGCCGCGCGGATACGTCGCCCCGCGTCGTGTTCGCGTTTCGCCCCGTAACACCTGCACACGTACTCACAGGGTCACAGGGCACCGGCGGGTTGGTGTGAATCGTACGCGAGCGCAACCTATATAACCTATATCCCGGAGGGGGGTGGGAGAAAGAGTGAGAGAGTGAGAGAGCGAATGTATACGGTGTGTATCGTAAAATCGGTTGTTGCTAATCCTCGTCGGGCGAAACAGGGACAGCAACAGTGCAAATAGAAGGCAAAGGAGAGCGTATGGTGGTCCAGTGGCGAGGGGGAAAGAGGGGCAAAGCTCTGGCCGATACGCGTGTACCGTACGGCCAGCGATGTTTTATCGTAGCGGAACGTGGAAATTTTTTACTGGATAAACCTCGAAACGCTGCAGCTTTTTGCGGTATTAGACACGGACGAGAGGAGGGAAAAAGCGTCGCGCGTGAATTCGAGTGTCGGACCGAGACGAAAACGAAAACGAACACGAAGAGGAGAAAGAGAAACGAGAAACGTGAAACGCGAAACAGACGGGCGACGCGTGCGCGCTGTTGTTTTCGTGCGCTCGCGACATAGCGGCCGGGCGTCTATTATGATATTAGGATATCGGCGAACGATGGCCACGCGATGACATACATTCGCGGGCACACGTCGGTCACGGAGAAATTGCTAAATCTGCCGGCCGGCACGAGCGACGCCGCGCAAAATAGCCTGCGGCTGCGAATCGATTAGATTGGCTGTTCCGCGTTCCGCCAAAGGAATTCTTTGCGGTCGCGCCGTGGTGGTTAATTGGCAGGTAATCGAATAAACGGCCGGTACGTCCATCCCTGCTGGCTGAGCATAACCGGCCAATTCCCAATTGGCTTGGAACAGCCCCTGAAAAAGGATCCCTCGGGGCCCTTTCAATTTCACCGATTCATCGATCTCGCGTCAGCCAAAGAAAACTTTCGTCAGTGAATCGCCGCGTCGTTAATTCCATCCCTCCCAGGGATTGACCACCCTCGAATATCCGATCCGCCTCTCCGCACCGGGCCGCGCCACCACGCTGCTACCAACGCAACGCTTCAACGCCGAACCTAGCGTTCGACGTTACATTGGCGATGCGCGCATTTTTCGAAACTCGTTAAAAAGGCAATTTAAGTTGCCGTCTGTGGCCTCGTTGACCGCGTTATCGACTCTCTCCGTGGACTTGCAGGCTTCGAACTTCCTCCTCGCGAGTACATCGTTATTTCAAATAATGCCCGGAAGGCGAACCCCGTTTGAATCTTTCCCCCCGAGTGCCTGCTTCGAATCATCGTAATCCACGATCCTCCGCTCTCCCCTTATCTTTCTCACGGAAAAGACTTTTTTCTACGCTCTTTAGCACTCGATTCGTTGACGTGTATATCAAAGTACGATCAAGTTGAAGCGTAACGCGTGTTTCATTACGCGCGAAACGTGTCTGACAGTTCACCGTATTTCGCACGACGATACGTACACACGGCTCGTGCACATGCTCCGCGTAAAATATTTCGCATCGTGCCGCCACCCTACTTCAGCTCTTTCGTTCCACCCTTTTCTCGCTACTCACTCGGTCGGTTATTTTTTCTTTTCTCAGCTGTTCCTTTTCTTTTCTTTTCTTTTCTTTTTTTTTTACGATTCCATCACGTTGCGAGAAAAAAGGTAGAAAGAAAAAGAAAAAAAATCAATAGGCCGCAGGAAATTGAATTTGGCCAGTGCAAACTGACCCGTCGCTGTATCGCAGCTGCGTGCCGCCGCTGACCAATGGCGCCAGGGAAAAAAAAAAAAAACGGAAAACGAACGCGAAGGAAATGGCGCTGTCGGTGGAACGCCACCATCGAGATTCATTCGATTTCTAGCTCACCCCTGAAAATGCGTTGGTACGTCTGTTACCGGTCATTCGATATCTGCTCTCGTCACTGCGATCCCCTTGCATCGCGAATCCGTGTAAAGAAGAGATCGTGCCCGTTTTTCTTTTAATCCTTCGGTTTCAATCGTTCCGTTCATACGCGTTTCTTTAGAATACGCGCGTTCGATTATATCGACTACTCTCGCGTTTCCCCCGCGGAATCTGCGGTTAATACCAGCGGGCAGTTCGTTAGGGGAGTCGTTAGCCCGGAGCCGAAGCTTTATCCCCGGAACGAGTTTAGACTCGTGGGAGAGGCAGAGGGAATGGGTCGGGGGAGTTTATCGCAGCGCCGTGAAATTTCGTATTAGGCGAGGCCAAACGGCAGTCTACGATCCTGCGGAAACTTTAAATACGGCAGGCTCGCGCAAGTAAGTTTGGCTTAGACTCCGAAAAGGATCCTCCTACGGGAAAATAAAGGACAGGGACCCGATGGAAACGATGGAACGACGACCGAACGAGGCTGCCGCCTCGGCCGTTTTCTTGTCCCGCTTGTTTGCAAATACGGAGTTTCAATTTGTTCGCGCACATAAGCATTTTCCAATATTGCTGTTCCTTCCTCGTCTGCCACGTGCAACAAAGGGGAAAGCAATTTCGCGAATGCCTGCGGAGATGCCGCCTCTCCTTAAGGACACCGTGTAATTTAAACGCAACGAACACATTGGAAAGTAGAACGCTGCCGCTCCCTTGCTTTTTACTTACGGCAAGAAACAGCGGAGAGAGGGATGGATTCTCTTCACGGTCGACCAAGGTGTGCCAAGGGATTCGAAGCACAGGGACAACCTTTCGATACAAAGTATATTTCGCGAATGGTTTTGTTTCGTTATTATTTATCCGGCGGCAGTGGTGATAAGTAGTGTACACGCTGGAAGAATCGAACGGATGGAAGGTCCTCCTCTTCTTGCTGAGATTGTCTGACCGCGCTTGTTCCGTTTCACTTGCTTCTATACGCGACGTATTGCGGAGATTTGAGAATTTCGCGTGATTCACGCGTATTTTACCGGGAATACGACTGGCAGAATGCTCACCCAGTATGGGCGAGTGTTGTTATGCAAATTTATATATCTTTACGAACATAACCGAAGAAGCGAGATCTACGCTCGGAGATTTGTTCCACAACGAGCGACGTTCTCTTCGAATTTGTAAGTATCTTTTCGCATTACCTGCGCTCTTTTGTACTTTGTAAAATCCCCCGCGAAACGTATAAAAATCTTTAGATCTGCGAAAAACTTTCAACGTCAACACAGCGTCTGTTTTCACGTGATTATACACGCGTAGTTTATTCTCCATTGCCATGCAGATCGATTTCACTCACGTTCGCGCTTCGCGAAGATTCCACCAACGCGCGTTGCACTTGTTCTCACAGACGAGCATTAGACTAGCTATTCAGACAGGGAAGAAGAGGTATGTAATCCACGGACGACGAGCGTGGATTTTTTTTCATTTCTTTCGCGTCTTTCTCGACCGAGTGATATCACAAATTTCACTTACCCTCTTCGTCGCTGCCGATCATGGCGTAACGCTCGTATCCAGTGAGGTTCCTGACGGCGCCAAGACCGAAGTCGTCCTTTGTCCATTGAATCGGGCCCTTCTGATCGAGGACCCGGCAAGGAAGCGTCACTCGGCTGCCAATCACCGCGGTTTGATCCATCGGCTCGATCGCGAATCGCTGATAAACTACTTCCGTGGTCGTGATCGGCTTCACCGTCGAGGCCAGCGGCGACACGTTCGTCATGTTCGTCGCCGCTGACGACGTTGCCCTCGTTCCCAGTGTCAGTAGCAACGACAGCCAGATTATAGACGGCGTTGATCTTGCCACGCCTGTTGTCCTCGTTCTGAAAGCAGACGATCGAATTCGCTTTTTACTCGCCGTTGCTCTGCGCAAACAAGTTATCGACTTGAATAAACGATAAACGTTCGTCGTAATTAACGAAACTGGCTCCTAATTCAGTCAGTGTTTCCTCTGCCAAAGCAACTAGTTGCTAAGTCAACTAAGCGAACCTTGTGTCTCTTTTCCGAGTAAAAGCTAATTTTACCGCTTTTGTGTATGGGCGCATGTGCGTGTGCGTGTGCGTGTGCGTGTGTGTGTTCTTTGCAGAAGCATTGAGAACAGAAATGCTGACGCGTTATTAGCGGTGAAAAGATACTGTTCAGAGAAAAATATCAGCTCAATCGTTGCTTGGAAAAATATTACGTTGTAAAATGTTCTTCTTTTGCGATAGAAAGAAATTAGAAGCCGCGTGGCGCTATTTTTTCCCGCAGTGCGCAGTAAGTTAACCCTCGTCATCGAAGGATCACCGCAGGTGTCTCGCGTAAGCTTGGAACTACATTTACCG
The DNA here is from genome assembly GCA_032399595.1 of Tetragonula carbonaria. Lineage (NCBI taxonomy): Eukaryota > Metazoa > Arthropoda > Insecta > Hymenoptera > Apidae > Tetragonula > Tetragonula carbonaria. The sequence continues at coordinate 6,069,374 of JAUCRC010000003.1, forward strand.
CGTTACACTTTACGGTTGATTGCGCGAGAACGAGATGTCGTGAATTATGACTTGGACCATCGCGTCGTCGTCGTCGTCGTCGTCGTTGGCCAACAGAGGCACGGCGGGAGGCGGCGAGAGGGGGAGGGGGGAAGAAGAGAGGCGAGACAGTCGATAGTCTCCGAATTATGGATCGGCGAACGAAATAAAAGGTCGCGCTAATAGCAAGGCGGGGGTAACGCATTTACGGCGTAGCGATGATATTCCTTGGCTTGGTCGTCGTTAAAAAGTAAAGGCGTCTGGTTCGTTATTTAATTTCCTCCCCTTTCCCTGACCTTTTCTTTCCGGCCTCTTTCTCTACGCTTCCGCGAGCCGCCTGGTTTCTCGGTCGAAGCTGGTTTAACGACCTTGCAGACGGTCGTACGCCCGTTTACCTTCGAGCCGTTCTTATTTATCTTTATAGTCCCATCGGATTCGGAAACGAGAGCAGAGACCAAGGAGTCGTCGTCGTCGTCGTCGTAAATGAGACGATAAAACTATAGCCGGCATAACAATTTATTATTGCGTTGCTAGAGCATGTATAGCTGCCAGCGCACGTGATGCCATCATTATGACAGAGTGACGAAGGGACCATTCTCTCCCTTCGACCTTGCTTCTTCGCTCCCTCTCTCGGTCCTTTTACGACGGTAATATCGTTTTGTCGTTGCAACGAGAAGAAAAGAGAAAAAAAAAGAAAAAAGAAAAGAAGAAAAGAAGAAAGGAAAAAAAATAGACCCGCTGCTGGCAATTACTACGGCAGCCGCTTCACAACGACAAAAGGGACGACGATAGGACGAGAGAGAACTTGTCGAGCAGAAGGAAGCGGCGAGAGACCAAAAGCGAGAAGACGGGGTTACAGGCTAAACAATTGAGAAACGCTTTAATAGAACTCGATCAAGCGGCTCTCTTCCACTTTCGTCGTTGTTGCTGCGACGATTACATTCGTGACTCGGCGGGGAGCAGCAGAGATCGATATTGAAATTCTTGGTCGCGACGGCCCCCGCGTCGCGTTCGCCGACGTGCTCTCCATCGTAGTCGCAACGACCAAAGAGGTCGTTGATCGACGACGAAGGTCGTCGATTTTCTCCTTCACTCGACTCGAGTATACCTGCACGTATGTTCACGGACGCGTTCGCAACGACACTCCAACGACGTGCAACTGTATTGTACAATTTCTCGTTTCTCGCCTCCAATCCGCGCGGCAATCTCTCCTCCTCGGATGGTTCCTCCTCGTTCCGCGTTCAACGCGCCAGTCGCCTCGCGTTAATCGTTTCATCGACCTCTCAATTAACTTTCATTCGTCTGGCTTACGCTTGAATCGGGCCGCGTCGCGTCTCCATCGTCGTTCGACTTCTTCTGGCCTCTTTCCGACGAAGAGAAAACGAGCGAATTGCACCTTTGAATTTCAGACACGATCGACTACGATATTCGAAACGGCAAGGTTTCCGTAGTATCTCCGTCCGTCTTATCCCGTCTTGTCCGGACACACATACACACGTACACACAACTTCCTCCTCCGGTCGCTTCCGTTCCGTCAGTCGTCCCGTCCCGTGAATCGTGGAACTCGCACCCTTTGAGAAACCGGCCCCGGTTCGTTACACGTCGCGCTCGTGTTTCTCGTGGAACGACGCGAAGTTGGACGACCGCGACGTTAGCGAGGAGGAGGCGGACGTTTCTTGTCGCGGCATGTTCCGTTTTCTCGGCCATAGACAGAGAGAGAGAGAGAGAGAGAGAGAGAGAGAGAGGATGTCGTAAGACGGTCGTACGACATGGCGCGGCCCAACTGCTTACGAGCTCAATAGGATAATAACCTCTGGTTGGTGGTCTGGCTGCCGGGCCGAACCGTTGCCAATGGAATACAAGCCTAATGGACGTAATAATAATTGCGCTTGTGCCTCTCCGGTCTGGCTGGTTGCTGTTTGTCGTTGTAACTTGCCTCGTCCGTTCCCGGCGCAGCACCACGGGGCTCTGAAATGTGTCCGGGTAACGCGAAGCGGAGCCCTATGTGGGCCACGTTTCCTGTCGTCGTTGACAAATGCCTGGATCGGCTGCGGCTTTGCGGCTCGAATCGATAAGCGCCACTTTAACGCGTTCGTCGAGGTTTGCCTCGTTTTATCCAACTTGTTCCCCCGTGAACGCCGTGGGAAATGAAAATATCACGCGAAACAGAATGTCGCCAACCTCGAGTTCCCTCGATCTCGTTCCCAGCCTAGTCGCTGGAAAGAACTTTTCGAAAGAGAAGGAAGGAGAGAATGGAAAAAAGGATAAGAGAGAGAGAGAGAGGAACACACCGATCGCGCCTGATAACAGAAGTCTACGTTTCACTTGACGAGGAGTAAAGGAAAAAAAGAGTCGCAGTCTAAGTAGGATTGTGACAAATTGCGCGACGTATTTTTCCCCGACGTTCACCTATTTTTTCACAGCGAAAATAAGCGCCGGTTTTAGTTGGTCGCGAAATCAGCCCGTGGGCAAGCTACCAGAGCAGTCCATTAACGGAATATCAGAGGGACATTCGATTTTTTTGAATTGAAATTGATGAAAATTGAATTTTCGCTGACAGCCGGGTCCAGCTAGTTGTCTGATATTCAATTTGAAAAGACCGCGTTTTGCCATTTTCGGGCATTGCTCGTCTTTTCAACGTTATCATCCCGCACACCGGCGAAACGTTATCCAGCGTGTAACATTTTCCATCTCACTCGTCCGCGAGTTAACGTGGCCGAATATGCGAGGAAATTCGCATTTCAACTTTTTCTTTCCCCCCACCCCGCAGCAGCCGGTACCAAGCCGTTCTAATCAGTGCCGTCAAGTTACGTTTCCGTCAAAACGCAGCCTCGATCGACGGATTGCCTGTCAACTCAGCTATAATCACGGCTAATACTTTTAATTAATTTCAATTTGAAACTGAACATCAACCAGTCGGAGATTATAAATCTGGGATTACCAGGCTGTGTATATATCTCCGCTGTGCTGCGATAAATAATCATCCGGCTGGGGGTGAAATTTTTTTTTCGGATATTTATCGCCGGTATTTTTTCCAGCCCGTTCCAATGTCGCTCCATCGATGTCCCAATCTGCGAAACGATGGCTCGCAAATCAACGATTTTTAACCGTTGCATCGTCATCCAGCCGGCCGGCGATCCAGAATTTTGATACGTCCACGTTCGTTGTCGAACGATCTCGGCATAATTGCACCGGGCATTCGGCGAACACCGCCATATATCGTATATCGTATATCGTATATCGTCGTTAACGAAGTACCCTGCAACGAGATCGTATCGGAAGCGAAACGCGGGAAGAAACGAGGGAAAAACACGCGCGAACACACGTATTACAGCGATTTGAAGGGCAGAGAGAACAAACGAAAGAGCGCGACACTTGTTACTCTTTTACGCGACGATTGTCAGAAACGTAATTAAAAGTTTCGAAGCGACAGGTAACGAGGATAATGCGACGCATCGCGACGGCGGCGTGGGGAAGGGGGGAAAGGGGAAAGTCAAGTGACGATTTCAATTTTATCGCGACACGATCCGTCGACGATCGCAGTACGTTGTCGAGATGAAACGAGTAGCGCTCGCTCCCGTTATCGACGGGATTCATTCGCGCCGCTTCCTACCCAGCTTTCGTTTTATATTTCGTACACACACACACACACAAACACACAAACACACACACACACACAGAGATGTATGTATGTATGTATATATCGTTTGGATAGCGTTGAAATTTCCCGCGATTTCAGGGCACGTGTTCAACCGACCTTTTGCTTTTCCCGTAGTTTCCGGCGCGCACCGTTCGATTATTACACACGCCAACACGTAAACCCGGCCGTATCCCCGCCAGCCACCGTGTATTCGTAGATCATGCGCCGCTGATAAAACGGCGCGGCTCGGTCGGTGGCCTCGCGATAATTAATTGGCCGCTGCTCATCCGAACAATTACACCTGAATGCCGCGGCAATTATCAGCGCGCCGCAGGGACGACGCTCGACGTCGAACAAACGCACTCGTTTGTCGCGTGGCTGCTTCCCACCCCGTCGTCGTCATCGAAATTTTCACGATTCCTGTATCTCTGCAGCCTCCCCCCTTCCCCTCCCCCCATGACCGTTTCACCTCCCCGCGTTCGCGAGAGACTACTCCTCTCTCCCTGCAAAAAAAAGAGTCCATCAAGCGGTTGGTAATCGAGTCACGGGGAGGACGGGAGCACTCTCGCTACGGAAATCATGTAATCGCCGGCGTGTCTCGCGATAATGGCGACGCGTTTTTCCGCTTGGAAAAATCCACGTCGACGTACAACATATATAACCAGGCCGGTGCGGCGCGACACGGCGACTGCGTTTGACAGCTTCGAAAATCGAAGTCGCCCGTACAAGCCGTCGATCGTGTCACTGGAAAACACGGCCGTGGCGACCGTCCTCCAAGTCGTCGAACAGAGAAGACGCCACCGCCGCGTCTCGATCAATTTGTCATCGCGTGACCCAGAATCAAAGACACCAGCAGCCCTACCACCGGGCCGTCGTCTCTGGGAGAAAGAAAAAAAAGAAAACGTCCGATCGCTGTGTACACGCGCCTGGCAATCGGGCCGCTGTACCGATACTCGCGAGAAATCCGGCGTAGTACGTATGTTGCACGTATGTCGAGAACGAGATACCCGCCGCGCGGTCGATTCTCGACGCTCGAGGGCTCTACCGCGCTCTCGTCTCGCAGCTCCAAAACGAAACGATCGATTCTAATTTTAGATTTTCGTTTAGTTTTCTTGCCTTCTGGTCGATAATCCGATTCGAGCTGGTTTTCAAGTGAAATCTGACAGTTGCCGAATGTGCCGAACAATTGGAGTTGCTCGACGTAACCCCGGGCGTCTGTCCCATTTTTAAGCAGCGTATATTAGCCAACGACTTCGATCGTCGTCCGATCGGCAAAGTTAAAGTACGTTTGGCCAGCGTTAACGCCGAAACGGTTGATCATCTGGGAACTTTGCTATTGGTATCAGCGGTCCAGAGTTCATCCGAAACTATCGGTCCCCGGCTGGGGTGATCGAAGCAGTCGCTAGCCGGGTAAACTACGTGTACGATATCCAATAATTTTTCAATGAATCCGGGTCAATATATTTTTAACCGAAACACGCCAGCGGAAGCGGTACAAACGCTTTATGGATTATCGGATTTCAAATTCTGAACGAGTGGCTCGAATAATTGGAAATTATGGCAATTGGAGGATACTTGATAATTTCCTTGTTTCGTTCGAAACGAAGACATATCGCGCTCTTTCGTTCATCTTATTTATATTATCATATAATTAATATTCTTCGTCATTCGTTGCATTTTGTGGTATAATTATCATTTGGAAAGAAATATTATTAAAAATAAATATTGAAAACAAGTAATTAATAAAGAAAACATTATCAAGAAGAAATGTACAAATTATTTAAAAAATACATTAAAAAAAAACAAGTATCTAATCGGTTTTTCCACGTACACGTTGGAAGATCAACCGTCGAGCCTCCTTAATTTTCATTAAACGCTAATCATCGCCCTCTTCGACAGGCACCGTTGGTCGTCGACAATGGTGTATTCTCGGCCGTCACTCCCTTCTATTTTGCTTCGGCCTTTGCACGCCAGGCGCCGATAACTACGAAACCGCAATATCTCTGCCGTGTACGCCTTTCAATTTGAATAATCCGATGAATAAATTTGCCCGACCATACAGCCGGTTGCAATCGCATCGCGCGTCTCGTTTGCTAGCCTCTCGCCTTTCCACGGTGTATAGCCGCGCTCTCCCGTCGCCGCGGGAAAGTGGTTGCCGTATCAATTCCCGAGGATTGTCTAATTTTTGATTGGCCCACGAACGAACGGGGCAGGATTGACCATCATGGAACGCCGGAGGATCGTATCCACGGCGTGAGATTATCGCTTCTGGCGCGGAGAAGCATCTGAAAATTTCATTCTCTCTCCGTTCTCTCCGACCGATTGCACGGCATTAACGAAGCCATTAGTACTTTCTTAACTCGGCGCGGCTGTTCGGGGCGATCTACTCCGCTGTGGAACGTTTCTCACCGACGGCCAGCTGACGCGCTGAAAAACCCACGGCCTCGAGAACCTCGGCTGAAATATATCATTTTTATCGAGGCAAAAGGGAGGGGTGGGGGAGTGGTGGTTCCTCCTTTCATATAATATGCGATAATTTATAATCGGTCCGACGGATCCGGATTAAATATCTATCAGCCGATGTGTGTTCTTTAATGCTTTTTTTTTTTTGAGAAAAAGAAAAAGAAAATGAGGAGGACGAAAGTACTTTGTCCGCGAAAAGAATCACGAATCCACTGCTGAGTCTACGATCTCTGTTAATGTTCTTAGAAAAGATCGAAAGGATCGGGAAAGCCGTTGCCGCGGCATTGTCGCGCGACTGTTTTTTCAATCCGGCTCCCAAGGCGCACGTGTCGCCGGGAAATTGATTTATTATCGCGTAACCGTTTTCCCGGAGCGTGTTTGCCCGTATCAGTATGCATGGCGCAACGAAAACTGTCAGGCCTGCCTGTACGCAGCCTGGCCGGGCTAGATGCGCGGCTGGCTGTTGCAGCGGCAACGCATTGTGTGCTCACACAACAATCAACATTGGTTGTGTGTGCTCCGTCGTTGCATACGGACCTCACAATGCCAAATTGACGCGCGTCCGTGTGCAACAGCGTGAGGTGGCGCGCCGCGTGTACGCGCGTGCACGTACCTACAGACGCACACACATTGGCGGGCTACACGCGGGTGCAGAGATAGAGACGCGCGTGAAAACTCGAGGCGCAATCTCCAAACGGCTGACAAAGTCACAGTGCTCGGAACGAGGACGAAGCGCGTCGGAGAGCGGTTGCGGTTTCCGGTTGTTTCTGGTCAAGCTACCCCGCCTCCCCCCACCCCCTGATACGGTAAAAAGACGCGAGCGTTGCGGAGTTCGGGCCAGGCGAATCCTTCAGGGGATTTACCGTCCGGGTATCCGTTCGATCCCGATTTTAATTAACATCGCGCGTCGACTATTTTCCACCGCGCGTCTACGGCGGTCTCGTTGCAACCGCGTCGGAAGTAGCGCCGATACCTTAACGCTGGCGGCTGTTTCACAGCCTGCAAGCAGGGCCGCCCGGTTTCATTGTTTATTTAAGCGGGTCACTGTTGTACAAACAAGGATGAGATCCAACACCAGCCGCAGCTGCGTGCCACTATTTTTACGGAATCCATAAACATCGGAAAGGCTCACCCTTCGATGACTCTGTTTCCGTTGCATGATGATACCGTAACGTACGCATGTACACAAGCGTGTGTCGGCACATGAGAAAATTTCACCGAGCAGAAAGACGTGAATCGTGCTCTGGTAATTCGCTGTACGCTTGATACGCGTGTTATAATAAATATATAAATAAATCTCATTCAGGCGTGCGTTTAACTCTGAACGTACCGGCATTCTACATATGCCTATCTTACCATAAGGGGTCATTTGACACCTTATGAATAAACGTTGATTTTTAGAAAGAAATTCTTAATTTATTAAAGGAAATAATTCGCAACATAACTTCTGATTGCTAATAAAATAATCAAACTTATATTTTTATTTAAATAAAAAAAAAAATCAATTAATTACACTTTTTACGTATGACTGGTTTTTCCTTCATACATTTTCCGCAGACAAATTTTTTGCAAATTATGCAAGTTTGAGTCGTTTTATTAACCGTGCACAATCTTATTTGACATTTCCTTCGGGATTGGGAAATATTGCTTGGACTGCTTGATGTTCCTTGTTGTAGGTTTTCCTTTCCTTGTTCAAGAAATTCGTGATACTCTGTGACTAGTTCATCTGCTAATTGTAACAGGAAACACTGTTCTTGATATCTTTATTCCAGTTGTTCCCCGATAGAGTATCCATGCATTGATTCCAGCTAAATCCAGGATATTGAAGAATACGTGCACAGGCCGTCACTTGGATTTAATGCTGTATCTTCGGGTCATTTGGTGCAACCACATCGACGCCAAATTTAGTCTTATTATAATAACTAATTGTTTCGGTTGTTCGCTTTCTATTGTTTTTGGTTTTGACGCATTTATGTCTCGAACTTAGTATCGTAACTTTTTTCGTTTGTTTTGATTTATAAATTGTCAGAAAAATACGTAAATTTCATAAGGGGCAAAAAAATACATAAATTTCAAATGACCCGTCGCGGTACATAAGGTATGCAAAGAATTTTTCTCGGTAAAAGATAAGCTAAGAGAAAAACAGAAAGCGAGAAATCGAATAATCAGATAATATAAGAATTTACAGAATGTCAGATTAGCGAAAGAAATAACAATGAATGTACGATTTTAAAGTAAATTTTGAAAAGGGGGTCACTTGACCCCGCCTGGTACGTTTAGTGTTCAAAATCGACAAACGTTCCATCACAGATAATCTGTCTGACTATATAATCCATTAGCTAATCGTGTCACGAATTAAAGCCACGGGAAGGAAGAAAGTCGGAATCGCAGCTATATTTAACCTTTTCAGCTATAGGATACCATTTGAGGTCATTAACTTCCGTCAGCGTTCGTAACTCGTGTGTGCAGCGAGCTCGAAGATTCCACGTGGCGTCTTATTCGCGTGTTCGGAATTCCTTTCTCCCCCCCCCCCCGAGATGTATTTTTCCGTTTACGAGAGGAATAGAAACAGAGCATGGCCTGGTCTAAGGGATTGCGTTTACGAAAGATGTCGCGCGACGATTCTACAATACTAACGTCGTACCCAGCGGACGATCCGTCTATGCACCAAATCTCGCTCGAATTCCCTTTTTAACGATAGCTTTTAATATAGCACGGCCGATACAGTCTATAACTCGATACACCACGGTTCATTGGAACATACGAGGCTGGGTGTGTCGCGTGTACGGCCCCGCTTTGTCGGCGATCGACAGCTTTAAGTTGCCCTTTCAACAATTACCCTGTGACCCTTGGAAACGTACAGGTGCGCGATAAAGAAGCTGCCGTCCGGTTCGTGTAAATGTCACGCACGCCATTCACGACGTTGTGTTGCACGACCACTCTGTTGGGGAAAAAGCGTCAAGCTAACGGAGAAAACTACTCGGGACACGCGCGCAGAAAAACAAGATACTCGAGTTACTGACGTCCGCGTGTAAAAGCGCGGACCTGACTGTATTCGTGTCGTGTCGTTTCTGTTGAAAATAAAAATCCAGAGCCTCCGGATGAAAACGTAAATCGAACGATAAACTAAAGGATATTGCGTCCGCAATAAAGGAGATTTAATCGTCGAATCCGAGTTACTGACGTTCGCGTCAGTAAGAAACTGCCAGTAAAAAAAAAAAAACAGTTTTTCGATTTGACTCCTCTTTTGACACGTTCGGTGTGACGTTTCTCTTGAAAATAAAAATCCAGAACCAACGGATGAAAACGTCAACCGAGGAAACGAGGTGAATATTTAATCGTCGAATCCAAGTGATCTACGTCCAAAATTTATCAGCCAGTCCAAATAGGAAAAGTTCAATCGTTCCAAAAGAAATTTATCAAATATTACGTACGACAATGACAATCAGACACATTACTTTATAGAAACTTTATGGCTACTGTATCGACCTCATCGCAAGTTCAGTCTCGCGACTGAATCGCGAAGTAAGAAGAATGTAAATGCAAAAAAAAAAACAGAGAGAGAGAGAGAGAGAGAGAAAATGTTGATCCTTATTTTATCCGGTGGTCTCGCAAGTCTCGAGTCTCGCGATTCGGAAGAAGACACCTGACAAGATGTTTCGCGGGACACGGGACAATGTCTAGATTCCGTGCTCATTCCTCTACATTCCACGTGTACGTCGAGAGACGAAGCTTAAGCGCGTTACGTGTGTCCCTTTTATGCACCAGAAAACATCCTCCAACCGCTAACCGTTCCACTGTCCGTGTCCTTTTCTTGGCCGCCGCCATTCGAACGCGGTACAGGAAACCGGAGAAAGCCGCGCTCACAACCAGGACACATATAATATCGAAGTTATGCACCGTGACAGTACGCTGGCTGCTTCACAATGAGGGAATCCTTGCTTGTCCAGGCTCAAGCTGCGCCCGGTGATTTAAGATCGTGAACTCGCGAAGCGGATATCGATCGTTTGTAACCTCCATTTCTCTGTCCACCTTCTCTCTCTCTCTCTCTCTCTGTCTCTCTTGCTTTCTGTCACACTTCTGGCTTTCTGTTCGCTCAGACTCTGTTTCTCCCGCGAAAATAAATAAATAAATAAACGAAGGGACACGGGCGAGTATAGGTACGTGAGAAATAAAAGAAGGAAAAAATTATGAAACGGGTATCGGTACGAAGATTTCCCGATCGTGCTTCATAAGCTGAAACGGGTGGCACGGCGGAATGGCCGACTAATGGAGGTTATTCAAGCCGTCGCTAGACTTCTCCTTTTCCGAGTTTAATATTCGAAATTATAGGAGGCGGCGGCAATTTTGCGAATATTCAACGGAGAGGAAAGGAGAAGGCTGTCGGTGACCCAGATATCTGCAAGCTTCGATTTCTGGAAGCTTCTGGTCGTTAGGCGAACGAAAACGCAAGCCGCCCTTGGCTAAGCTACAACCTATTAATCCAATTGATTAATTCTCTCTTTGCCGCTCTCGTTGCTAATTAATTAGTGTGATTAATTCCAGACGCGGCGAGTAGAATAGGTTTACAAGTATGTTGCCAGAGCTCGCGAACGGCCCGAAATGATGTTTCGAACACTGTCATAAACGGGGGAACGGGGGGCTGACGCGTGGAATCACGCGGGCATACAGCTGCGAGCTGTAATCGACGTTGTAACTGTAATTGAACTCGTTCTCTCGGCGAGCGATGTTGCAGCGGCGGCTGCTTAAACGCGCGATTAACACTCCTTTCGCGTTTGACGGGACGCTTTAGAGGATAAAATTAACATTGATAGGGGCGGCAAAATATTTCTAGCGCGGCTTTGAAGGCTTTTTTTTCTTTCTTTTTTTTCTTTTTTTTTTTTTTTTAAACGTCAGGGTCTCGACGCGTACGTCAGAGACTTTTCACCGAACGAAGCGTGTCAGAAGAGGGGGGGGGGGGTTCCTCTACATACGCCGAGCCTCAAACGTTCACGTTCGTGGAAACAGCGAGAGAACCAGGGACGCGTTTCTTCGCGTTGTGTCAGAGTACTCGTTGATGATACTGGAGAACGGAATTAAATCGTAGAACGAGGCGGGCAACTGGCTCCGCGAATCAGATTTCATTAGACAGGAGTTGATACAACGAGACCGCGAGACCTGGTCGCAAAGAGGCGGTAAACGCCGCTACAGTACCCCCTGCGGTCTATCTCCGTGCTCGCGTTCGCCTCTCTCTCTACGTGTGCTGCCAGCAGTACATATACGCGCCGGTACATATGTACGAGACGGCGGTGCACATCCCTGGAGCGTATACATCTGCAATGCAGAAACGAGACGACCATGTAAATTCAATATTTGCGCCGTGATGGAATGATCATTCCGCGGGAGGGAACGATCCGTCGGACACTTAAGAGAGAGAGACGAGAGGCCTCTCCGCGAGTGGCGCGTGGGTATATCGGATGAAGATGACGACGGTGCCGGACGAGGACGGCGAGCGGTTTGCAATTTCAACGAGCGGTACGATCGTTTTCTACCGCTGGTAACAGCGCGACAATGGCTCGAGACTTGGCGAGCTTTCTAGCAATGGCGCGCGTCCCTGCCTCTTCCGTCGCGGGATAATCGCGGATTTCATCGAATATTCGATGAAACACTCTGCCGACACATTCTCCGGTACATTCGTCCTCTTCGGGCTGTCCCCCTCCCCCCTTGAATTTTTATAGCGTCACGATCGGCGAATACGCGAAATACCCTTCGGTCCGTAACCTGTACGTACGTGCGCGTACGTACGTATCGTGGTTGCCGATCGATCGGTTAATTCATATTTAAATGGCAGCATCGTTTGGCGCGAAACGAGGCGAAATCGAGAAACACAGAGAGAAGGAAAGAGGAAGAGAAAACGGGGATAAGAAAAAAAGAGAGGGTAGAACACCTGGGGGTGCTTGGATCGAGCACTTGTCACCGTGGGAGCTTTCGCGTTAATCACCTGGAGGCTGTCTCATTACGAGACTCAAAATATCCGTAAGAGAGGCGAGGCGAGGTGAGGTGAGGCGATCGTATCGGAGCGTATCGTACGCGAGCAGCGCAACGTGTAGATAGGGCGACAGAGAGGGGCGCATGGCCGCCTCGTGTACTCGCTAGTCCGTGTACGTGTACGTGTACGTGTACGTGTTCGTGTGCGCCCCTGTGACGGAGGGTTTGTCAGCCGGCAACCCCTTCTAGGGGTTGACCTTTCGCCGCGTGGATCGATATCGTGAAACGATATTTCCTCATTACGGTCGCGCGCTGCCACCTCGGCTCGCGGCCGCGCGCGTGTATAAATTTCCTCGCCCGAAAAAAAAAAAGCCAAAGCGGGACGCGCCTCGCGGTCGTTTGGACGCAGCTGCGTGCCCCACAGCGCTCTGCGTACGTGCTCGTACGCGAATTCGGGAAAAAGTCGAGAAAAATGGGGGATTGTCTATTACCGGTGCGCGCCGCGTCGTCGTCTGCCGCCGCGAATGATTCATGCGAGAGACCACCGCACGCGTATGTACTGATACATACGTATGCAAATATATGTATGTGTTCCACGAGAGGCAGTCGAAAAAGTAAGATTCATTCGCTTGTAACTTTTTGTGTATTGAAGATATTTCGACGAAACTTGGTAGAAACGATGTTTCTGCACGTTGCAATTGCACACGCCTGTTATTTGTCAATCGTAAAACATGGCGCGTGCACATGGAAAAAGATCAAATTGGAGATCCGTGCTGTCATTCGTTTTTCATGGTTTTCGAAAAAAAACTGTTCACGTACTGAAATTTATCACTGTACAGAATAAGATACGCCCATCAAGCTATTGGCGAATGGTGCATTTCATTCGAGAACGGGTGTACGAATCGGCACGATTCACAAAGGATCTGTTGCAAAAATTTCAGTGGGAAGTGTGGCGACACTCTCCATATTTATCTTGCGACTCTCACATTTATGGACTGATGAAAGCAGAGCTTGCAAAGCGATAGAAGTCGAACGTGAATGACTCATGAACGTATGACAAGAACGAGGCGATAGAAAAACTAGTAGATATAATATAGGGAAATCTCGCAGCGAAAAAAATCAGACTTGGAACTGTTTGTCTCTTCTTAAGAAAGATAAAATACGAGCATGTATGTGTGTACGTGAGTGTGTGAAATGTGAAGACAGAAAGAGAATAAGAGAGAGAGAGAGTATCGAATCGTGAGAGCGTGAAAATCTTGAGAAAATTATAGAACTCTTTTTCGGACTTATTTCTTAATTCCTAAATTAACAAAATTTATATTTATTATAAACGTGGGCTTAATTTCGTTAATTATTTTAAATGATGAACGTCTCGATGGACACGGGGATTACGTAGGAAAGTAGCTGATACATTGTGTCATGAAGTAAACAAACAATTAATTCAAAAAGACAAGCAATTCGCTATGTTTAACGAGGAGAACTGAAATTTACTTTGAGACTGCCCGTATATACACTGTGTCCTACGTACACACGAAGAAAAAGTAAAACGCACTCCCAAGGATACGTAGGATACGTTTGCGAGAAAACGAAAGAGACGCGTGTTGGTTGCCGCTTTTGTATAGTTACCAGGAGAAGGTAGCTGTCTCGAGGTAATTACACCGTCTTCCCTTTGGTTTTAATAAACGCGCAACTGAATAGAAACAGAGTTACGTCTCGTCGCGAGGAATTCTTTCAGCGGGATGAAAATTTAACGTGGCGTCCTGCGAAACGAGATAGGAAAGCGGCGCGCGCTCCTCCTTATCCGCCCATCCTCCAACCGGAAGTATGAAATACTTGGACGCGCGCGCGAGTGAATAAAGTTATTGCGTGTCCAGTGTTATTTCACTCGCTGTTTAAACGGCTGTGTGCCGGTCTGCTTACGCCAGGTATGCCTACGCCACCCATTTCTACTACCTTACACTCCATTATCATACTATAGCGCTTCGTTATTCCATTACGACGTCCACGAGCTCGCTAGCGCGCTTCCATTTACGTTACGCAAGTTATTTTATCTTCGGGAACGACCGCCGCAATGAATCGGTTATCCCGTAAAGCTCTTCGTTGGCCCATCCACGCGCTAGCGATCCTCGCCGTTGTCGTCGCCGTTTATAACCGATGTTTCTCACCGTTCGCCGCTTCGCTAGAGAGCCGAGAGGCGTATCGGCTCTCTAGCCAAGCCGATTAACCGGCGAATCCGCCGCCGCCGACTCCGATATCCTTTCCCGACTGACGTTTCGATTGTCGATTCGACTCGCCGTTGTGGCCACGGAAATACCAGCTAATTCGATTAATCCTCTATTAATTACACTGTCTAGGATCCGAGCTAATCTCCGCACGGTCGTCCGCGTCACGAAGTCCAACACGGAGCGACGGCTATGGAACAATTTTACGGTTAGGGGGGAGAGGGGAGAGGAGAGAGGACGCGTTACGCGCGATGTATATCGTTGCGATCGTTCTCACCCCTCGTCAACGTAATCTTCTTACGTCAGATCGCAATGACGAAACGTTGAAACAAACTGGTGGCGCGAGGGCGTAGCCCCGTTCGTACGAAACGGGGAAATTCTTTATTGCCGGTGACTGGAGCGTTGCACGTGGCTCGAGGGTGCTCGCGCTGCGGTTCGATCCGAGCGATATTCCACGAGACGCGACGACATACTTAATGGGGGCCGATTTCGCAAACTCGCTCGGAGGCGATTACGGAGAGCGCCTCCCCCCTTGTGATCGATTCCCCCGGGATGAGAATCTTCGACGGAGAGGGTGATATCGATCGGCTCGGTATTTAATCAGGAACAGGTGCCTCGAAATTAACGCGTCGTTTCCTCGATTCTGCCTCGTTTCCTCGGCGAACAGCGAGCAAACCGACTTCCCGGCGACGCGGTACGTTCGCCGCGAGCGTTCCATCGACCGATTCCACCGAGTTCAGCGGTTTTCGAGATATCGAGCCTTGACGAGGCTCGATAACGAATCGAGCAGTCTGTACGAACTGGGTGAAGGACGAAGGCGAGGAGGGATCGGGAGGGCAAGCAACGGAGAACGATTTCGTCGCTGTTCAAACAAATGGCCGATCAAATAACGACGTCGTTACATCGCGCCAGTGAAATAATCCATCCGCGAGCCGACGTCGATAATCCGATTCGCGCGAAGGTGCTCGCGATTTGTCGGGAAGCCGTAGAGCGATAAAGCGCAGTTTACGTCGTAATGTCGAGTCGAGCGATCGCTAATCCGAGTAACGACATTCGACGCGGCAATTAAAAAGGATTTCTCGTTGAAACTTGTTAAGGATTTGCCTTGGCGGGTAATTAATCGGAATGGCTGGTTTCCGCCACGACGGCCGTAAACCAGCGACGGCAGCTGCTTCTCCCTTTGAATCGATTACCAGGCGGATACTATACACGAGCGCGATAATAAAATTGAACGAACGACTCGCGAACGAACGGCGTTTTTACCTCGCGATTAGAGATAATTGGAACGAGGACGGAGAGAGGACGGAGCTTTGACAGCGTTGGGCAATTTCTGCGACGACGGAGTAACAGATTAACGCGTTGTCCGGAACGGGACAACGACAACAAGAAAAAAAAGAAAAAGGAAAAGAAAGAAGCGGATGCAACGAAGCAAAAGAATTAGCTAATGACAGGGCGGGGGTGGGAGAAACGCGGCGTAAATAGACTTCCATTATCGAAGATGGCTAGGCACTTCTATTATACGTATATACGCGGCATTTATTTATTTGCGCGAACAATAACGAGCGGTACGAGCACTCAAGTACGCTCGTACCATGCCGTGAAAAACTCTGTTTTCGTTACGTTTTCACCGCGTTTGCCACCGACGACAGTCTTAGACATCTATGGGAGCGTCTGTATCGTAAAAAGCGTTTCGCACGGTTGAATGACGAAGAGATGAAAGAGAGAGAGAGAGAGAGAGAGAGTGAGGCTGGCGAAAGGATGGATAGTAAACGAGCAGAGTTAAGCAGAGTGGGAAAAGAGAGGGAGAGAGAACGTTTCGTTACGTTACACGATTGCCCTTCCAGCTCGTCACGGGCCCGGATTTAACTTTCAAATAGCCCCAGTCATCGCGAGTTTAATTTCACGATTATTTTATTCTCGGTGAAAAAGAGTTAAGTAGGTCGAGGGTGCTCTTAATCAGCGCACCTTTTAAAGAAGGTAATACCGCGCACAATTTTGCTTAGCAGCCGCTGCTATTAATTTCTTGTTCCTTCCGGCAACTTGCGTCGCGCTCGTTCGCAAGCGAGAGAGCCCAAAGTGAGGACGAGGCGAGGCAAGGGAAAAGAAGCCAGACGATAAAGGAGGACGAGAAGAAAAGAAGAAAAGCGTCGGATCCCAGATGCGCGTTTCGCAGATTTAAACGAAATCTCGAGCATCGTGC
The DNA here is from genome assembly GCA_032399595.1 of Tetragonula carbonaria. Classification (NCBI taxonomy): domain Eukaryota; kingdom Metazoa; phylum Arthropoda; class Insecta; order Hymenoptera; family Apidae; genus Tetragonula; species Tetragonula carbonaria. Next base: position 6,085,884 of record JAUCRC010000003.1, read on the forward strand.
CGCCGCCGGCACTCATGAGACACCGAGCTCGCGTATCCGACAACGCTTTAATTCGATACGGATTTTAGCCTTCGTTATTTCGCCAACTTTCGTTAGCATTGCTAATTAGACTGCGCTCTCGCGCGTTGCGAGCCGCTTCGCAAATCCGGCCAACTTCTCGGCGAAATTTCTCGTTTCATGCTCAGGATGGTAATAAGAATGGTCATTATTATACTGTTTACAATCTAAGGGAGGGTGGATCGGCGGGGCGACACGTTCGCCTATCTCCGTCCCTCGCCCGTTTAAGATCTCTAACCAACCGGGAATTTTGCCTGGGAAATTTCTTGAGGACTCGACTTCTCCGGCCGTTATCCTCCCGAATGCCGAAAATTGTTCTCAGAAAATTCGAGGAGCGCCGGCCAAGCGACGCGACAATTCCCGCGATTTCGATGCAGCTCCGCTCCAATTTTCGCGTGCTTTCCATTGTGCTACCCTTTGTTTCCGTAGCTGAAGTACGATGCAAGGGAAGATCCGAGGCGAAGAGTGGGCCATAGAAAAGAGAGGAAAGAGCCAGGAAGAGAAGACGGGCCATGAATAATACTTGTTCTCGGAGTACGATCACGATGGAATCGCAAACGCGCTGTCCGTGGTGGAAACGCGAGTAAAAATTCAACGAGACGCGCGACGCTGTCTCTCACGGCGTAATCGGTCAGGCAACGGGCATTAAAAAAAACGTAATTCGCCGACTTTCGCAAGGTTACGGCGCGCGACAGTCTGTATAGTTTTTTCTTTGCGTTCGTTTCATCTCTCTCTTTTTTTTTCTTTTCTTTTTATTCACTTGTTCCGTGAACTTTCGACAATTTCGAGAACGATCTCGGTCTTGACGAAGCGAACGATTTTCGCAGACGAAATGAGAATGGATCGAGGCGATCTCGATTCGAAAAAGAAGAAAAGTGCACGATAAGCCGTGCTACACGTATTGTTGCACGGTATTGCATCACCGTGATATCAATATCACGTTTCTAGGTCACGAGACTGAAGTACGACGTCGTTGAATATTTAATTGATCCTCGTGGTCGTCTGCCTCTCTCGTGTTCGGCGATAACTCGGTTTTCTCAATGGCCGACTAACAAACGCGCGATACACCCACACCAGGGAGCATGCTAAAACCTCGGCCCCGGCTACGATGAATATTTACAAATATTTAACGTATCACGTAGCTTCCAGGAGACGCCGCTTATGAATAAATCATGAGCGAGACATCGAGAATCGAAAGGTTACTCAGAAAACGACCACGACCGAAGCCGCTCGAACAGGTCGAGGAAACAGGCGAACGAAGCGCAAAAGAACGAAACGACCGCGATGAAATGTATTCCGCGTGTCTTTATGCCGCGCGATCTCCTCGAGATCCGCAAAATCGCGCGCGTTCACGCGCGCTATCGGGGCATTTCGTTCGCGACGAGGAAGAGAAAATCGCTCAATTGATCCCTGGAAATAATGGTCTCATTGACTTGGACGAACGAACGAACGAGCAGAGAGGATGACGAGCAGCAGACGGAAGAAACCGAGCGTGAAACGTTTCCAATTTCAGATAAAAGAGTCGTAACACTGACGCTTTAATGAGATCTTGTTAGGCAACTGCGTTTAAACAAATTGTCCAACACGTGTTACGTCAACTCTGTCTTTTCTTCGCGTTGCTTTTAATTAGATCGGCTGAAATTGGACGAAGGAACCACGACGACGATGCACGTGTTCTAGAACGTGCCACGATGATCGTGCGTCTTCAAGAATAGCGCGATTCGCCGTCTAGAGCAGGCGTGCCCTCACACTTTATTCATACGGCCCGCGCTGTATAACCAAAATTGAAATAATTGAGCAAGAATTTTATTATTTGAATAATTTTAACCGTGAATGCTTATGATGTCCCTTCTGGGGACTTATATTTATAAGCACACGAAAAATAAAATTTTAAACGAGCATCTTGGAAATACTCTTCGTATTGCCACTACCTGTATCAAATCAGACATTGATGTACTGGCTATCTAAAAAACAAGCTCAGCGTTTTCATTAGAAATCTTCATATTTTTTTAATTAATGTAAATATATTTTTCCGATCAATGTATCGTCCTACTGTTAAGGTTGTTTCAATATCCTCATAAATAATATAGGTTACGTTGAATTGATAAAAAAATATGTAAACTATGGCGCGGCCTTTAATAAATTTTTGCTGGCCAATGATGATCGAGAAGATCTAAAAGATTGGACATCCATAGTCTAGAGCGTACGAGTACGAGTCTGTCTGACAGCGCGCCGATCATTTCTACTGTCGCGTCGCGTCGGCTCGAAACGTCGTTGTTTCTACTTGCAGCTAACTCGGCTTGCTACAACATCGCTCGTAAATATCTGAACAATTCCGACTCGTAGCAATATTTTAACGTAATTAAATGAATAAATTAACGACGAGTTAACGATAAGCAAGATCTATTAATATTTCATGGTATCGGAGGATTCAAAATTTGAACGATTATTAAAAAACGATACAATTTCTTCCACATTAATAAATTGTATCCAAACGAAATGTCTGTATTTGATCTTTTAACAGTCAGAAATGTAGTCGTATTTTTACGGTTTCAGTGAAATATGAATTGATACTTCGTACATTATCACCACTCGTACGTATCACTTCATTCCCAATTTCAAATTCTTTTAAATCTGTCTTTTATTATAATTTAAGAAACGTGAAAATAAAATCACGTTCTAAAAATTAACTGATACCGTTTCATGGTATTCTTCAGCGAATGCTGAAATAATTAAATCGTTATAACTTATCCATAACTCTCGTCGATCAAGATGCATCTCGCGACAAATTAATAAATGTCCGACGACGCTTTTAGACGACAGTGTACGCAGTTTCCGGCGGCAGGCTTGCCATCATTTTAAGATAGTAAACGTGATTCGCGGCTAACCAAAGCCGACGACCATTCTCAATGGCTTTTTCGCACTGACGCGAGATGATTTACTAACAGTCCACATGTAGACAGGTAGTCTGAAGTGACGTAAAAAATAATATTAGCCCGAAGTAATTTTCATACAAAATGGAAAAAGCTCGCCGATCCCGAGGCCGTGGCGTCGTAAGCTATTCCGCTATTCGCGGATTCTGTCAGAAGGCACGTTGGCGCGGAGTTTGCGTGTCCCACGCTGCGACGTGAAAAGAACACAGAGAAACGTTTTTATTCGGCACGACCGCTCTCCGAAGATTAATGGGTTTCTGTTCCGCCGTGGCATTCGTCTATGATTTCACGCGCTCGCCAACGAAAATTGTTTAATGATTGATAATCTATCCTCGATACCTCGAATTAACGCTCCCGGCGGAGCGTTGCCCGCCGACTTTTCGCCCCGCTATTGGATCGCAAAAGCAAAAAGGGAAAGGAAAACAGCGAGCCAGCGAAAGGGAAGTGCAGTAAGTGGGAAATGAGAGACAGAAAAAAAGAGGAGGGGAGGGGGGAGGAGAAAGAAGGGGCGAAGAGAAGGAGAAGAAAAACGGAAAGTGGCGAGGCGAAATGAGATTTGCCGTGTCGTTCATAAATCACACTGAGCGGGACTTTACTGCTTTATAACCGTCCGCTGGAACAGGGCAAATGTTATCGATGAAAGTTTCGACTTTGCAGGCCTCCTGTTGAAATTAATCGAACCGACTTAGCCGAGTTAGCTACGCACGTAATCACCATCTTAATTCCTTAAAAAAGAGTGTTTCTAAGATCATTTCTAGAAAAAAAGGCAAATGCATAGGTTAAAAATTATGTGGGGGTACGTGGGGGGGGGTTATGTAGGGGGTATAAATGATGATCAGATAACTGACTAATAGATAACGATCTTAACGGTATTTAAGATCGGCATATTTAACCGTTTCAGTACCATGCGATCGCGCTGTTCAAATTTCGCCGTGTAGAACAGCGTCACAGCGTTTGATCGCGATGATCAATATACAATGCGCTCGGTTTCGATTATAGCGTCATATCGTCGTCGAAGCTTCCTCTTCGAATTACTTTCCTTTCAATTAAACCAAAATCACGTGCCACGAATAGGCAGTTTTTACCTTATCTACTTTGATTGGTATTTCCGCGCCGTATGGCACTATCTAACACGGTTTTTTTAAATAGCCGGTGGCACTGAAACGACTGAGATTGACTATTTCACGGAAGATCCGCGTGTCTGCTAATTCTTTTCAACGTCGTCGTAGACCTTGTTTGTCGCGATCTTACGAGGCTGGCCCTTTTCGTCGCAAAAAAAAAAAAAAAAAGAGCCACCGCTAGTTTTGTCCCAGCGACTGGCTATCCAATAGTGCATGCGGTTCAATATTTATCCGTAAATAGAAGGAACGCGGGGCAAAGAACATGCGGCCGAGAAGGAACAAGTTACTCGTCCGCAAAGCTGGACGTGGACACGATCGTCGCAAGAAATTTGCAACCTCTTTGTTTCCGTTAGCCCCGACAGGCAACTGAGAGAGGGCAACTTGATACACGGGCCAACGAGGGACAGGCAAAAGTCACATTTCCTCTCTGCCATGTATATTGTGTCTCTTCTTTTTCTTCCCTATTTTATCCCTCTTTCTCTCTCCTCTCTCTGTCTCTCTCTTTCTGGACTTCGAAAAGTTCCGGCCGTGGAATTTGTAAATATTTCAGAGCGAGCTCTGGGCGCTGTCCTTCGAGACATGGCCAAGATACGAGACCAGATAGATAGGGAGGGAAGAGTCGCGTGCGAAATAGGAAACAATAAGAGAGAGCTATTCGACCGGGACGAGTGGTGGTCGTGCTTCTCGCAGTCATCGCACGTACTTCATGAGACTTTGAAGCGAAATAATTGTTTCCGTTGCAGGCGTGCCGGCATTTTCTAATTTTCGGATAGCTATCGACTGGTCGAAATCAGTCCGCACGATGTTCCGTACGGTTCGTTCGCGAACAGACGAACGGGGAGGAGAGGGCCGCGGTCGAAAGAGATTCCAAAGCGGAAAATGGTCGCGCCGAAGAGAGAGAGGGGTGGTTGCGACTACGTACAAACAGTCTTTCTGTATCGTGCACCCATAGAAACCGATGGGACGTGAGCTCATCGCGGCTTTCCGGAATAAACCCGGTATATGGATTCTTTTGAGAAATCCGTCGCGTCCGCCTTTTCAGACTTTGTCTTCTACCGCGATCCTCAGCCCCCAGTCTGTCTAAGGAACATGTTTCCTTCCGCCGGAGATACGTCTCTAATGCATTTTTATTTTCGTTGCCGATCTTCGTGTATATTTGCGTGTATATATGTGTGTGTGTGTGTGTGTGTGTGTGTGTATTTCGACGTTTCGTTGTTGCGAAAAACGCCGGATGCATAGCGATTCCGCTCCGACGATTCTCGACTCTAGCTACACTTGACCGCACGTATTTTACCGTATCAGTTTCGTATCTTCTCCTCAGCTAGATTGTACGTATAAGCTACAACGTCCAATTCGGATACCTTCCGATATTCTAACTCGGCGTATCCGAATTTAGATGTAGCAGCGCTTCGATAACTGGTCATGCATGGTCCTTATCAGATCAGCCATCGAGAAAGCTATGCACCGTATCGAGGGAAATGTATTTTCTATTATTCTTTGACGACGGGACGTTACAAGTTTCTCCAAAAGTGAAGTTGCCTGTTTGGTTATTCGCATTTCCAGCGAGAAAGATTTGGAAAAATAATGAATTTCTTTTTGCAACGTAAAGATCAAGATTTCAATTTATCCGTAATTCGTGCTTGGACACGCAGTTTTCGTGAACAAAATATTCCAGAAAATGTATTAATGTTCACTTGGAAAAGCCATCAAAGATGATAAAAAAATACGATTTTCTTTAATGTATCGTTTAAACAAATGTTTCTCTCGCAAAATGGTATTAAATTCGTCTTTAAGAAACACTGATGTCATCGATTTACACAAAAAACGTATCTTCAGTAATTCCCGAAATATCGGGATAATTTTCACCATCACGAAATATCAAATATTTTTTCGAAAATTACATTTATGCCGAATTTCATCAAATCCGGTGACTCTGACACTTCAGCATATTCCCTCGGTCTAAAGAGGAAGAAATTGCGACGAGAGTAGAGAGGAAAGCGAAAGAAGGAAGGGTGGACGCGATTCTTCTGCGGGTATTCCGGCAACTATAGGAAGCCGTATTATTCCCCCCCTCCCCCTTCTCCCCGTTCGACAACGTAAATGTTCCGTGCAAAAGTCCCGCTTCGTGAAACTAATTGCAAGAGAACGAGAGCGGCGGGGACAGCGACGAAGCAATCCGATTCATCTACTCTGAGAGAAAGAGAGAGAGAGACAGAGAGAGAAAGTCTAGCGGAGGAAAGGAAGGCGAATTCCTCAGCGTTTTGTCCACGAGTAATGCCTTCGACAGCCGGACACACGATCGTTCACCGGGATCGCTGCCCCGCGGAATTACACCGTCCGAAAATTTCGATTGCTCTTCTTCTTCCGGGGAATTACAAGCGGGGATCGTTCGGAGCTTATCGAGACGAAAAATTTCGACGATCCATTAAACCCGTCGCGCCTGGCGGCGGCCAAATAATTTATCTCTGTTCGCGCGGAAGCGAGGACAGAATGGCGGCCCGGCAAGTATCTGGACCACCACGCTCGTTGTCCACGGTTTCGAGGATTCGATTGTAACTCGAATTAATATCGCTGTATCCGCGAAGAACAAATCGCGAGAGAGAGAGAGATATTCGAAAATTCGCTGCTGAAGGGAGGCTAGCTTGTCCCCGAAAGTTTACGACAAGCGAGAACAACAACGAGAACCTGATCCTTTCCTCCGGCCGCAATGTGTCTCTGGTCGTCTACGGACTACGACTCCGGAGTTTTCTGCATCGCTGCACGAGTCGCGATTTCGTTCGACGATCGTTCACCGGGTTTCCTACGTCGCTGGTGACCCGTGCCAGCCACTCCTCCCGTGCATTTCTTGCATCGATCCCTCAGGGATGTCTGTTTTCGGCTCGAGCGAGCGAGCCTCTCCTCCCGGCCAGGCTCATACGCGGCGCCGTCGACGTCTCTTTCTACCTCGCGTCGCTACCTTCTCTGTCGCTCTCTCTCTCCTCCAACGTCTGCCAGTTATCGGAGTATAAAAATTTTATATCTCCGTGCATCTTCGAGACTTCGTCCTTTCGTTTCTTCGAACGCTTCTCCAAACGCCGGCAGTTCGATGAATTTACAACGATGCGTTTTCGTGGAGGTGGTCTGAATAATTTCTTTTAAAGGTGAAAATTGATTTTACGCGCGTTAAATACAAATCGAAGCTGGATTAAATAATGATAAAATTGGAGGCACGAAATTTCGGTGAATTTTATTAAATACTGTCTGCGATATTCGATAATTTATATTGAGGTAAGTTATTTGATAAAAAAAAAAAAAAATAGGTAATAATGATGACTCTCGATGAAATAACTGGAAATAACTCTGTTTCTCCTCGACTCTCGATAATTTATACGCTAGCTGTAAACTTTATTTATTTATATCTTAAACTTCTCGAAGATACGTAAATATTCGCAGTGTAATACGCGTGATGATGAAATTTCGTACAAGACACGTGATGTACTCATAGATGGCTTCTGCAAGTATTCGTATACTTTTGTGAACAACCTATGTATATTTTATATATATATATATATATATATACACACATACACACACACACACACACACACACATGTATGTACGTGTACATATATTAAGCATCCATCAGCAACATGCGATCGCAGATAGATGTAGCACCATAGGTAGTTTCCTATCCGCGATGGCACGTCGAGAATCTTCCGAACTTTGAGATTGTGCAGAATGCGTTCACGCACGTGCTTATGCATATATGCAAATCGCGGCTAAGGCCTGCGGCTTAATTAAGAGACAGCGCAACGCGCGCTACCTGCGAATCAGTTATCAATCGTGGCTGATCTTCGACGTGAACCAGTTTCTGTGAAGTCACAGGTAGATACGTAGAACTGTATCAGACCGACGACAAGATCTGTCGGGTTTGTCTAATTAGTTGCCTCGTAATCTTCGGGAATTGCGCTTCATTTCGAAAATGCATCGCTCCATTGAGCGAAAGTCAAAAGCTCAGAAGAAAACGTAGAAGAAGAGATCCTCTTATATTCCGACAAAAATTATTGTTCTATTTTTTTTTTGGTGCGTGTGTGTGGAAATGAAGAAATATTGTCCACTTTGTCTGATTACCTTTCGCCATCTTTCAAATCTTTTATTCTTCTCGAGAAGAATAGTAAATAGAAGTTCCAAGAACGAATATTTCGATATCCTCATTGGCAAACCTTTAGCTTTAAGGCTCCTTCACCACGCGCAGATAATTTCTCACGAGCTCAGCATTTTCTCTTTTCCTTTTCGATTTTCGAATTTTCGAAAACGACGCCAGACGAACAATTCTTAACGAAATCGTGCGTTTCTCTTCTCTAAAACAAGCTTGAACAGTTAGCTGTTAGATTATGCAATGAATTTGCGGCCTGAAACGAAGTTAGTTACACCTCGAGTTACGTACTGTTCGTCTACCGAAAAGAAAAAAGAAAGGAAATTACTCTCAATACTAACTTAATGTATTTTTTATTTAAACAGACGCAGTTTAATTCTAGTCTAAGAATAATTGTTATACAATGCGTAAAATTCGAGACCAGAAAACGCGAGTCAAGTTTACACTTTATTTGTCAATGGCAACGACGCACACTTTCAAACTCCCAACATTTATTTCCGCATACAGAAAGCTAGAATCCTAGAATTCCAGCTAGGAAAAAATTGTATGAAAACTGTATTTGAAGAAGTTATACGAGTGTCGCATTATATGGGGTCGTTTGCTCGAATTGAAGTGTTACACGTCCCAATACGGGGACAAATCTCGATTGGTGTAATATCGGCGATATACGTTCGACGCAAGCAAAAACATATATATATATAAAAGAAATATAAAGTTTCTGACACAATTGTAAGAAACGAACTACTATCAAGAAAATGCCTTGAATCCATCGGTTCACCCCTGCGTATCTGGACGAAGAATGGCACGGAAGGTCTTCAATTGCCAGTACATCGTCGCGTTAACGAGAGGGGAAGGTCTATTTTGTCGAACGAAATGGAAACACCATGTTCAGGTACACCCTTCATGCACGTTCACAATATGGTGGTTTCACCCTCGTGCAGCCCCGGTGATGCTTGGTATCGTGGGTGTGCGTGCTATATGGAACAAAAGGGTCTGTTGGTAAGAAAGGCACAGATTTGTCCTCTCTCTCTCTGGTTGGCTACCGTCGAATCAAGGCAGCAATGTTTGTGTGCCGCTAATTAAATATATATCACTATAAGCCGACTGCACGGTTTTATCCCGGTGATATTTTTCCCGGCCTAACGATAATACCCTCCGCATTCCCATTTGTTACCGCCGAAGGGAACAATTAACTCGCTGTCCGGCGCCGATTAATTTATCACTCCTCGCTTTGGCATTTAAATGCGGCCATTTTTCGTCCTTTCCACTGCGAGCAATTACCCCTTTTGACAGTTCACTAGTCTCCCCCGCCCCCTCCCACCCCCATTTCCCGAGCTGGAACGGGCGTTCGGGTTCGCGCGTCATCGCGCGCCGACTTTGAAGCGTTGTGTATACTGTTTATGGAAAACACGGCCGCTTTGTCAAAGAATAAAATATTTCGTTTAAATAGCAGGGGAAAAAGGGAGAGAGAAAAAAATGAAACGCGACTCGATGACCGCGGATTATTTAAAAAAAAAAAAATACATATATATATACACACACACACACACACACACACACACACACACACACACACACACACACACACACACACATCTTCGTGATTAAAAGCGTCCACCGGGGGAGGAATATTTAGGTGAAGAGGAGGGGCTGATTTCTATGGTAACGTTCTCGTGTCGGCACTCGGTCGAGCACTCGGTCGAGAAACGAGAAACAACACGAGCGAATTGTTGCGTAAATCTGTACAGAAAGCGGAGACGAGTGAACGGATTCCGCGCGGTTTCGTTGACGATGCGTCATCCGCCGCGGTATTTTCTCTTCTCTCACCGTTTCCTTTCCCTTCTGTCCGCCGGTGATCGGCACGAGCAGAAAAATATTGACGTACACTGGACGCAATCTTGCAGCGGGAGTTGGCGGATCGCCGTAGCTGGAAAGATAGCGCGGGATTTCGAGTACACCGCCGAGCGCGCGGCAAGCTTTATTGATCTTTCAAAGTCTGGAGAGTAACGGCTAATCCGACCGAGGCCAATGTCCCCCGCCAATTAAAAGATAAAATCCGGGCAACACAGCGCCAAGAACGAGAGAGAGAGAAAGAAAGAGAGGATACAGTCGGTCGATTAATTGGCAGCTGTCGATTTCGACTGTCGATTTTCCAAGCCGGGCGGCGATTTATTTTAATTTTCCCCTCGGAAAACGATAGTGACTCTCGCCGGGGTCTAGAGAGAAACAACCACTCGATCGTCTCGTATCTTTCGCTCTTTCTCCGATCTTCTCTTTATCGCTGCTCTCTTCCCCCATCCCCTTCTCTTCTCTCCTGGTCGCTTCTCGCACCCTCTCGTGTCCTGCTTTCTCTCTTCGTCCCACCGAGCATCACCACACGCCCCACCCACTCCCGTTCTTTTTCATCGTACGTTCATTCGTATTCAAATTTATTCGAACACATAATACACACGCGTGCGGTATGCTTGACAGGAATGCATTCGCGTGCGCAACGAGTAAAAAGAGCTGGCAGTTCGTAGAGCGTGACATTCGCTCTTCTTCTCTTTTCACTCCGCCTGTTTTTTTACTTCTTTTTCTTTCTCTTTTTTTCTCACTCCCCCCTCCGCTCCCGAGCCCCTCGCCTCATCGGTGCATTATTCGACGCATTGCGGCTGCCTGTCTGTATATTCCTTTTTCTGCATTTTTCTTTTTTTTCTTTTCTTTTTTTTTTTCTTTCCAAGATAAAACGCGGCCATCGTCGTTCCTCGATTTTTGATTTCTTTCTGACTGTCGCCAGTTCCCACGGGGTCAATTCACCACGAGGTGTTTAGCGGGGGGTTGAAGCCTCGGCCAAAACCACCGAACTATCAGGCGAGAAACCGGACGATTCGAACCGTGGAATACGCTCGATTTGACGCGCGTTTAGCGACGCATTTCGCCACTGAAATCTCCGTTACCGAGACAAATCGCCGAGAGAGAGAGAGAGAGAGAGAGAGAGAGAGAAGCTGACTGAATCGGAACCAGTCATCACACAGGGGCTGCGCGTCCGTGCAAACTGCGACGATTACCACCGATAGACTCGTATCTCTGTCAACAAAATGATCCACACCGCTCGATTCAAACGTAAGCAGTCCCTTTCGGCTTCGGTACTTGCTTGATTGCTTGGGCGAAATACACGGAACTATAGTTCGTTGAGCGTTCGGCACACCGGGAACGATAAAATCAAGAAATCCGGCCGAATTTATCGCCGGCCTCTCCTCCCGGTATATCGAACCAGATGCCAGATTGTAAATTCGGAACGAAGTTTGTAGAACAGTTGGTCATACATCGGCCCGAATAATTTCGTAGAACATTGAATTCAGATCGCGAAAGTAAATCTGACGTGGAAACTTCGAATTTACGGTGTTACTCCGATTGCTCGGCGGAATTAATCGGTTAAAACTTTGGCTATCTCTTTTTAGTAATATCGGGAAGTGGGCAAATTTGTATGAAAATTATTAACTACGTACGTCGATAAGGAAAGTCAGTCATTTACGTATATTTATATATATATATATATATATATATATATATATATATATATATCTTTTTAGTAAAATCGAAAAGTGAACAAATCTGCACGTTGATGAGTAGATCAGTGTCTGCAAATCTCATTTTCATAGTTCCATTCATCGTGATTAGACTATTAGATCTAAAATTGATCGATCGTCGTTACTTTTCTGTACTTTTCAATTTACATTAATTAAACGTGCAAGGAACAAGAAATAGTCTGTACAATACAATTAATCACTAGAGCGTAATCTAAAAATACACTATTACAAATATATGAAAAATTTTTTTACAGTAGTTTTAATGCTCGATCAACGAGACATCTGAACGATTCACATTCACTGACGTAGCACCGAGAACGTGAAACGTGAAATGTGAAACGTCCGGTTTTAATTCGACGAGCCAATATTGCTGTAAATATGCCTAAATGGATCGTTAAGAACACTGTAGCACTGATCGATAGATCGCCGAACAACCGCAGAGCCCGGCAAACTACCCCGTTCAGACACAATCCGCCGGTAATCCCTCGTACGGCGAGACACGTGTCGGGACCTCTCCTTTTTCGCAATCTATCGCGAGTAAACTAACCAGCTTGGAAAGCAGCAGCGGCTGTCTTCCGGCTAGATGAGAGTCCCGCAGGGGTTGGCATTGGCTAAAGGGTGGAAAAGAGAATTCCGGATTGTCGTGTGCTCGCATCGAACGCCGTCTCGAACACCGTTCAAACCGTACGAGGCCGATACGAGTGCTCGTGTGAATGCGAGCAAACAATGCACACCCTTCGAGAATCGTGACACTCCGCTGTAGCCTTGGTCAAGTAGTCTAGCCGTCATCGTGAAAAAAGAAAAGAAAAGAAAAGGAAGAAAGGAGAATGATTAAACTACATCAGAAATTCGAGAAATCAATCTCCGCGTTAACCTCTTGATCGCCGTGCGCGCAGCAGTACGCGCCAATCTGTATACCCTACATAAAAGCGAAATTAATTTCGATTTCTTAACAGTAACATATAGAATCATTTTCTATCACTAGAAAAATCGAAAAAGATATATATATTCTTCCTTGACTTTGGATTTATTCGAGAAAAAAGGCAAGAAACAAAAATTTGCGTGCGAAAACTGTAAAATTCCACTCTGCCCAACTATTTATTTCAAAGTATACCACACCATAAATAAATATTAGTTTCATTGTGTATATAATATATATGTGTATTTTTTAGACTATAAATTTATAACATTTCAAATTTAACAAACATGCATATAACTTTTTTAATATTTAGTATTTGATCTATTGTGTGGCAACCCTAGTGAAAATCAAGTGTTTTTTTTTTGTGCAAATTATATCCTAATTAATTGTGACTGATCAATTATGTAAGTAAAAAATATTTAAATTATTTATTTATTAGTAAAAGTTTTCATTTTTCTTGAAATTGAAAATACACGGCAAGCTGACGCGCGGTCTTTAAAAAAATGCGGCGATCAAGAGGTTAAGAACCGCGTGGACATACCCGAGCGATTATTATGCCGTGACACGGCTGAAGGTATCGCCCACCGATATCCAGGATTTCATTATCGGGCGTTATTCTCGTCATCATCGAAATTAGCACGAATCGGATCGTTACTCGGAATACTTATTCTCGTCCTGGCAGACGTTGCCCGACCCAGCTTCCATTCTTCTCGGGTTCGACGTTCTCGAATATCGACGCAACATCGAACGCGTGAAAGACTCGAAGAAGAGAGAGAAAAAGGGAGAGAAAGAGAGAGAATGACTACTAGTTCACAAACTACGAGAGGCTATTCAACTCCATGAGCTGTTATCTCGCGTCTCGCCATCCGCTCGAGCAGCGATTCCCGAATATATTTGTAAAAGTAGAGGTAAATGTCGGAGAGATCGAGGGAACGGATCAGGTTTCGATGGAATTCACTGTCCCCTTGGCTAGACGCAGGTACACAGAGAGAGGTATCTAGTGACGCTCGACTGACCACTGGCCTACCATTATCACACACTGATAAGTACGAACTGAAAGTCCGTACGGTCGAATCTCTCGCGTCGGAGCGAGAAAACGAGTGCACGCGAACCGGCTCTTTCTTTCTCCTCTGTCTGGCCTCTCGTCTGGCCTCTCTTTTCGCGCCATTTCCCTCTCGACGATGAATCTTTCAACGGACGCGCATACTTTCGGATCGACCCTTCATCCACGTCGCACTCACCACCACCACCGCCGCCACCACCACGAGCTGCCGCCGACGCTATCGTCGCCCGCCTCGTCGTTGGCCTTCGGTTTCGCTCGGCCGTCGTGAAAACTGCCACTCGGTGGGGATGGTTAACGACCTCGGCGCGCGAGAAATTGTTTCGCTGCCAATACGCCCTGCCAGTTGGCTAATGCTGCAACGTCATTCACCTATGAATATACGTACGCGTCGACGGGAGAGAGATAATTTGGACGACGACGACGACGACGAAATCGTCCGTGAGCGACTGGCAATTTAACTCGTCGAGTTAAGGTCGAAACGTCGTTGAAACGGTTGATAAATACGTTTTAACGCTCTAACAGGCGCCCTCCAGGTTCCGTAATCCCATCGAGACGCCCGTCTCCGATTCCCGGCAATATTTCCCAGCCAAGAGAGACCAAGCCGCGCCGCGCCAAGCCAAGTTATTAATTTTTTCGCGGCGTAGAAGAGAGACCGGGACGAAGTCGAAGTTCACTTGTTCATCGACGGCTATTCGCATTCAAACGGTTTACGCGTTGAATATACTTCCACTCCTCCCCTGTCTCTCTCGCCGCTCCGGTTCTCGCTTCTAGATCCAGTTAATTCATTCGAGTTTCCCGACGGCGCGGAACATAAAGCGGCGTATCGTCGATTTTCCTCCGCGATCGACAATACGTCTATTACCGGCTCTCCGGCTGTAACGCAATATGAATTGGATTCTCGAGCGGGGCAATTCTTTTCCGATATATAAGCGCGGAGCCGGGGATGCGATTTGTAAGCCTCGGACGTGCGGAAAAGCCATTTCTGACCGCGTACAAACTACTTTATAAGCCCGAGCAGCTCCGGCAAATCGATGTGTAATATATACAGAGTGATATCTTTCTTTTTACTCGGAGTTTGGCGAAGTTTCGCGTTCGAAGCTTCGTTAAAATTCGATACGACCTATCATCGCGATAAAGATGTAACAATGTGACGAAGTGACGATCATCGTTGGTTTATGGTCGTTGCACGTAACAAAACGACGACAGATCGATTTCGATTTCGTTGCGATTTAACACACAACGCGCCGGCAAGTATTTCTCCTTCCGAATTCGGAAAACGGAAAATTCGCCGGAGAAAAATCCAGCGACGTGGAAAATTGGCGATGATACTGGCGCGCGACGCGCGCGTTGTTCCCTTTGTACTTTCGTATTTTTACCGTAACCTTTTAACGAAGCTTTGAATCGCCCGTGTTCGCATGACATTTTTCGCTTCGCTATACCCTGCAAAATACGCGCATCGAGCTATTGAAAATTTAGCCGTTGAACTCTACAGCGATCTATATTCGAGAGACTGTTACGTTTCTCTTGAAAAGGAAAAAAGAAAAAAGAAAAAAAAGAAGAAAGAAAGGAAGAAATTCCTCGAAACAGATCGTAGGAGTCAACAACACAATGCAGAGATTTGGCGATAGGATCAACGCTAGACATTGATCCAAACTCGATCGAATACACACAGATAACGTTTGCTAATGCTGGCTGCTGGCTGCTAATTCTTAACTCGTTTCAAGCGGTTTTCGCAATTAACGCGTAACTACGTTACATAGGGCTGAACGGACAAGCTGGCCATCTTTTGACGCCTCTCCACCGGCGAAAACTCGTTTGCCGACCGCACGACACGCCGTTAATTGGACCTCGAAAACGCCTGCAGCCGCCCGCCGTGTCAGCGACGAGGGCCATGGTGCCGCGCGCACATTCTGCGGCCGTCTTTTGCATAAACAATGATCACAGCCTGGGGAAATCTTCGTCGTCGTTAATAAACGAACAAGCTATAAACTTGCAGCCAAGATGGATCTGCCATTCCGCATTTTCGACATTCAGTTGAAAAACTGAAAAATTCGTTGTTCTCCGAACAACGCGATCTCGTACACACACGCACACGCACACACACGTGGCGCGTACGTCCATTGCTCGATGATCGTTGTTATTAAAAGCTTTGAGTTTCTAACGGGGTTCAAAGGATCGTGGAATCCGGACAATGGAAATTGTAATCGGCCAGATCCATCTCGGCGTTTAATAACTACCCTTGTACAAGAACGGGGGATGCTCGCTGTTTCCCGGATTACTACTGTTCTGCAGCTTTACGATTTTGTAGGGAACGTTCGTCAGTAGAATCGGTCGATACTCGGTTGCTGGCATGCAACGCCGTACAGGCACAAGTATGACAGAAGTGACATTACGAAACGAACGACGTGATTTTGCGAGAGTTGCCTCTGACGAGACAGATACGATTAAATGGAATGCGAATTCTATTTTATTACTACCTGTGCAATTTTGTATTTTCATGAGCAGATCACACTGCCGAAGATTATGATGTTCTATTTAAATACATAATATAATATGATAATATAATTGTGTTCAAAGACGTTATATTTAATAAATACATTACGTAATATGTATTTAAATTGTGTTTAAATGCGTAATTTATATTATGTACATATTTATGTATATTTATATTACACGTATTACATTTATATATTTAATATATATATATATATATATTTACGGTATTGTCGAGACACTTCGAGAATAGACGGTTGTTAATAACAAGTTGCCAATTTTTCATTTTCCTTTATCCATATCTATAACGTATGAACGTCGGTGACAGTATTAAACATTACAAAACATTTTTAACAATGGCAGAAGCGATTCTCTATTGACAAAATGATGCAGGTTTCTCCGAGGAGGAACTCCTCGAGTTCTTAATTCCCCTATACGCCCTCTAGGCACGTGAACTATAACACTCGATCTCCCTATCCCTGCTATCAGCGATATTAATTTTTCACTTTCCTTTCTCCGTCCACTCTGCGTAAGTATCGACGCGTAAGTAGAGTCGTAGATCACCAACCGGCAATTTAAGCGACTTTTATAAACTCAACGCGACTAACCAACTTCCCGCCGCTGGAAACTTTCATCGCTATCGCGAGGAAAAATCGCCGCGAGTGACTCGTTGCGAGTCGTGTCCTCGAATAGCAACGCCTCTTTCACCGTGTCAATACCGTAAACTCCGTTTACGACGTTGTCGAAGCGTCGGAGATGGTCGGAGGGAAATTAACACGCGTCCGGGCATGCACTTCGCACGTTAAAACGCGCGTCTCGAGTGAAAAAGATCCCGGAAGCTAGCTCGTTCGTTCCGTTCTCTCCAGGAGAGAAGAGTGGCTTCCGGTAATACGGCGATCGTATTCGCGTGGCCGAGGCTAGATACCCGAGATACCGCGAGAGAAAACATACTATAGAAAACGGATAGCTCTTTCTCTTCGTCGTTCGTGGCTGTCGTAAAGACACGCGCGAAAATCCTTCGCGGCTAGATGAAGACCGCAAAAGATATCCGATGACCAGCGTGATTTCTGCGCGTTCGCGGTTTCATCATTTTTATTATTATTATTATTATTCTTTTTGTTTTAATATTCAATCGTCTTTTCGACGCAGCGCGACAATCGTTTCTCTCCGAGTCGTTGACTAAGCTCTGAGATAACACCCTAAGTCCCTCTTTGAGACAATATTCTGCGGCAATACGATTCCATAGTTCTCGCAGTTCCACGTGTAGCTCGATATTTTCTCATCTAACACGGTTTAATCCCGTTAACGGGAAACGGATGAGACGATCGATACGCTCTGCCGCGCTGTTTTTAGAAACTCTAAATGCGACGCGTCCCGAGATGCGCGATCTTGGAATTGAATTCCGCGTTCTCTTGGAATTCACGATGGTTTGACTTCTTAATGTTGAACTGAGAAAGATGGACGAGGTTATTTGGAAACGTGCGATCGATCGTCTCGCGAGACACTGTATCACACTCAGGTGAAATTACGAATTTTTCCACTTTTCTTAAAAGTGGCCAAGCGCAGTCTTTCATTTGCGACACTACTTTTGCACGAGCCAAATGAAAATAATTAAAGTTTATTGAAATTATCCCCCCAAACAGCAACGCATACTTACCGCTTCATCCTCGGCTAAGCACTGCAAAATTAAATAGACATTCCCCCGAGTGGTACGTTCGTCAGTTAAACCCGCAAACCGAGCGGTAAAAACCGACGAAAATTAAACAGGTTAATTTTCACGGCGACGAAGACACGATTTGACTCGCGAGAGCAAAGCAGCTCTGGCGCTCGTGTGTCGTACACTCTCGCGAGACGAACGTGCAGGGATTACGCGCGTACGCTCGGAAAAACGTACGCGTGACGCGACGAGCATTTAATTATATACTGATCGAACTCGCGAACCGCGCTTGAATTTCGATTCGCTGAAGCTACGTTTGAATTTTGATCTTATCTGTTTCTATCTTTCTCTCTTTTTTTCTCTCTTTATCCTTTTTTTCCCCAGAGCCCTTGCCACCGATTAGAATTGCACAGGGGGCAGCCGCGCCGGTGAACCAGACGTTTCCAAGCCCGCGAGCCGGCTCTTTGAGCGACGATTTATGGTCGGCAGCAAGCCCCGGAGTCGCGCTTCACTTTTGCAGTAGGAAATAACGTTTCTGAGAAATCACCGACGGTCTCGAGGGCATCAACGATGAAACTGCGAAGCGGAAACTTGTTTGCTCTCTCGGCCGCTTCAGAGGAATCGGAGTGGTTTCTGGCTGGAAAAATTGCAAATTCATGCAAGAGACAGAGAGAGAGAGAGAAGAGAGCTGCGCGAGGGTACGCGCGCTAGTGTTGGACGAAAGGAGGAGGATTTGTTGCGGTTTCGATTCCATTAGCGATGCTTGTCCGCCGGTTGTTTCTCAGAAACGAAGGGAAGACGAGAGAGGGAAAGATACTTTTTCATCGCTTTCAGGCGGCGGTGTTTTCCAGATTATTACGTGAGAGTTAATTCGCTGTTGAGATTACGGTGCGCTCGAGTTGCAAACAGTTGGCTTAAGTAACTCGCAGCCTCCGTTTCCGAAACGTAACAAAGCGGACGCAATTGCGGTGCAAGCTTATGCTTCCGTTACAAAGCAGAGGATAGAAAACGCGCAATTAACTGTCCCCGCTGACTCTTGCAAGTGTACTCGCTTTGGTTAAGGGAAGAGCCAACTGCGTGAAACTGGAACATCTAACGTCCGCCACCGCGTTTCTCTCCTCTGGTTACAAGTTTGATTGGACAGCCTGCATGGTGCACGGTGCAAGATCTACAGAGATTCGGGGCCCGGGCTTAATTCACCGATCCGCAACCTCGGCACAATGGCTCGAAAACCGTGAAGTGTCGTACAAAAGTATAAATATTAGCCAAAATTTGTCGAAACTTCGACAAACAGAAGCAGACTACTAGGAGAAAGGCTTTTCGCGTACTATTATCAAAATTATCGATAATCTTATAGGTAGCTGATTACCTTTGGACTGAGTTTTTCTCCATAGATCATAGATTTATAGGCTGTTTGCTTACGAGGTTGTGAAACCGAGTGGATTTACTTCCCCGATAGAATGTCAGCAATTGCAGATGCTCTGTCTAGAACTGTCAAAGTGATAAAAATGACCGAGCTATAATTTTCGTTAGAAATTTTCTGAACGTGACACAGTGTATTTTTACAGATTCAAATGATTTTTCGTGAAAATGTGTACAAATAAGAGCTACTTTGTTTTTTTACTTGAATGTCTTCGATGAAAAGTTTGTTTTAATCCTAGTGTTGAAGATGACTCGATGATTAATTTTTCCCAATTGGGTTCCCCAAATTATTATGTATATATATATTTCTACACTTGAATAATATTTCTTTTGCCCTAAATAAATCTACTAAATAAATAAAATTAATCGTTGCCATTGCACACACTAAAACAAATTATAGTGTTTGTATTTGTATGTAGATGTAACAAAACGAATATCTAACGACGACGACGACGACGACGTACATTTCGTTTCCCCGTTGCGAGACGAAACTGGGTTAATTGCGCTGATAAAAATGTCCCGGCGAAATCTTATATTAAAGTCGTTTGGAGAATTGTTCGCGGGAATGCGTTGAGAAAGGTTCAAGGTCGGAATAACATTCGCCCAAGCATGCCGAGTATATTTAATAATCCAGCCAGCGAAGATTTACGACGCTCGTGCTGCTCTGGCTGGTCTGGCTGACAAGAGGCGACAAGACTACGCGTTCGTCGTGGAATGTTCCGTCGTTTGGATAAGCCGACCTGGTTCCTTCGTCGTGTAACATCGGCCGAGTCGCGTTTAATTACTCAAATCCAGCCGGTGTTTGGCCACCGGCTGAATTAGATCGTGACTTAAATGTTGAACACACTCGTCTATCTTTCCGCACGATCTTACACGTACCTACATTCTCCTGATTTTCATTCTCTTTCTCCGGGCAGGGACAGAGACAGAGGGATGAAAGAACGGGCGGAACAAAACGGGAGTGGAGAGCCGAGGCTGAGGTGGACGCGGAGGACGCGTCACGTTCTCGTCGTGACGTAATTCTCTCATTTCGGGTGCCTCGGCCTGGCGACGTACGTTAAAACGTGCCAGCTACCCCTAATGGGTAAAATATGCTTCGAGGTTATCGGGCTTGGCACTGGCGCGAACGTCGTGAAAAACCAACCCCTCGCAGCCCCCGATTCGTCGCGCGTTTCTGATTGGATTCGTGGACCACGGTTATTAGCATTCTCGCTGGAGACGTCCTCGTGTTCTCGTGTCGTCCTCCCAAGCGAGGCGGGTCGAGACGGGCACCCAAAGTGAATTCCGCCCGCGGACGACGCTCCTCGTCCGTCGTTATCGAGACAGAGTCGATATCAGAAGAAACATTTAGCGTAACCGACCCTCTCGAGACACAACGTAGCCGGAATAAAGAAACGACAGGTTTACGCAGCAAGGATCGTGCCCGGCACTCGTAACAGGCGGAGGTGGTGAGTCGCAAGAGGAGGAGAAGGAGGAGGAGGTGAGAGTGTGTCGGCGTGTCACGTCTTCGCCAGGACACGTCGCAATTTTCCTCTTCGAAAAAGGACGCCGCTGATGGGAGACGGCGGGACGGAGATGGGGGAGGACCGTGGCGATTGTTAGAACGTCACGTCCCGTGGAAAGACCCTCTAACGGTCAGAGGGTATCCTTTGAGTCGAAAACGCGCGCCCGTGTCCTTTTCTCTACGCCACCCGACCAATGTTTTCTTCTTCTTCTTCTTTTCTAACGATCCGTCTTTCCAGAGAAAATATCTTTACGAAGCGAGAGAATGGAAACGTGCGGAGACCAAGATTTCCCCGATTTCCTCTTCGTCGCGGACTCAAGTTGAGTAATCGACGATCGATCGGTACTCTCGATCTCTCTCATCGAGCGACGGGACGAGATATAATACGACGAGAAGCCTGTAAGTCAACGACGACGCCCGGTTCAGGCTGCCATCGGACGCGATTAGGGGAATCTGGTTATAGAGAGAACGTTGGAGAATTATCATTTCTTCGGCTATCGAGCGCTGGCAGGCCAAACTGTCCGCCTTTCGCGGGAACTCTTGATAATCCAAAGTCCGACTAAAACAAGCCCGAACTACTCGCCGGGTTGGGTGAATCCGATTTCTGGAGAGGGCAAAGCCAATTTTCGACGACGCTCGTGAATACACTCACCAGTTTGACTCTTTCCACCGTCCCTTCTCGCTCGCTTTTCCTTAACCTCAGGCATCCGTAACGGAACGAGGACAAAAGTGGTGAAAGCAAAGGGTTGGAATTCGTCCGAGAACGCGCGTGCAATGTCGCGAAAGCAATGAAACAAATTGGAGACTGGGTAGACGAGTGACAGACGAGTGCGAGAGGAGAACGGAGAACGAGGTAAATGATAACGCGGCAGAATCCTCACGCCGGGGCACCGTTGGTTTCCCTATCGAGGAACGACACCCCGTCAGCCAGCCAAGGGGTTGATTACGGCGATTGTTACAACGTCACGTTTCACGCGGCGAGGCTGCGCAGCCGTCAGGATGTGTCAGACAGGGTAAAAACACGCGTGTTTGCACAGGGATGCTTTCACACGCGTCAGCGACGGAACGACCTCGAGGCGACTTGACACCCACGGTAAGAGGGCACTCGAGCCACTACACAGTTCGCGAAACCGCGCGAGATCGATAGAAATCTCCTTTCTTCTGCCGTTCCTCCCTCGCCCCCCTTCCCACTACCTCTCCCCGTTTCCTATATCCCGGCACAGATTACGAAGACGCGCCGTGTGTTATTTCTATCATTTCATCTGGGAAGAATTGATTGCCCGTAATGACAAATGGCTTCGATCGTTTGTCATGTTTTAATGCGACACATCGCGATAGGAGATTTGTAAGAATGACAGGGAACAGACGGGGGATTTGAATCTCTGTATTCAACAACATAGGACAACTGCCACGCGAGAGAGCACCGGCAGCATTATTAATTTCGCGAGCTTCGAATATCGACTTCTTTCGTGAAATTTAAATCACGTTCAAATCACGCTCGCCATTATCGACGACAACGCGTGTCACGTTGATTTCGAGCAATACATCGTTGACGGGGCTTGTTATATTCAGCGTCGATTGACTCGAACGAAATATCTCGCTGTTGGAAAGATGTGGGACAGGAAGTTCGAATCGATTTGACGTTTTTGAAGGATTTTCGACTAAAATCGAGAGATTACCGATGGAAAACAATTCGGGAATAAATTTTCACAGCACGAGCGAATATTTGTTAAATATTGGCGCAAATGGCCAGGAAATTACAAACGAATGAAAAAAGAGCGACTAATTTTTTTTGTTTTTCTTTTAAATAGTGAGATTCGTTTCGAACGTTTCTGAACATCGGTGAGAATTTAGAAGTTCGAGCCCTGTCCACTATAGATCGTTTGCGACGAGTCGCGAACGCGAGACGGAGATTACGGTTCTTCTTAATTTGTAATCAGGCGACGCCGTTTGCGCGATCATCTCCGCAAGCTTTGCCAGGGCTTAAACGCTGCTCTTACGCTTCTCTCACCGCGCAGCCGGTGCCTTTGATACCGATCCACCCGCGCGAATTTCCAAGCTTCACGAATTCGCGCGACTCGAGATTTCCTAGGCGCGTTCCTAAGGAACCGCTGCGGCAAATTGTTTAAATCCGCCCGTTTAACGACGTTCCCGTTAAATGGTCTTTGCTCGCGACGCGGTGGTTCGCTTACGCCCAGTTTCAGTCTCAGAAGATATACCGATCTGCTTCAACAAATTGGAGAACGGCGAAAAAAATAATAATTTAAAAGCGCGTCTGCGTTCTCACTTTGTGAGTTCACCCTGTAAGTGCAATTTACGATTGTTTGCACTGCCAAAAAGTTCGGGATTTGTGCGCGTTCCGCGAGACCGCGGAGTTTGAAAGAAAATCAGCCCGGTGTTTCGCCATCTTGGAAAATTCTTTCGTCAGTGATTTATCACGGCCGGTAAACTGAATCCGCAGGTGAAATTAGGAGGTAATTTAACGCGAGGGAGAAGTAAGTACCAGAAAAGCAATTTCAAAGTTTCGGTCGATAGCATACACCACCTGCTCGCGATAAATAAGGTTGTCTAATTAAGTGAGTTGATTTTTTTTTTAAACACCTTCGCGCCAGTAATCGCGCGAAAAACAATTCTTTTGCGTCCGATCATTTTGCTATCGTAGAAGCGAGACTTGGTACCTGTTGGCTTCTGGTTTTTTCAAAGTGCTCGTCCGAGGTAAGACGATAAAAGAGCACGATCCAACCCGGCTGATTCAATTTCATTATTCGACTCGTCACGGGCGACGAATTTTACTCTCTCTCTCTTTCTCATTTTATTTTTTTTTTTTTTTGTTTGAAAAAACTACGCGACACGGAGTATTTTCCCGCCTGCGCTGCAAGCTAAAAAAATGTCATCGGGACGTGGTTAATCTTCATGAAACGAGCAGCGGGATGGTGCATGATTTAACGACGAGTTCAAAGTGGACCGGCTAAACATCGGATCTTGTTGTTTTTTCCAAAAACAGCGCGCGCTACTGCGCTGATTTAATCACGTCGCTCCATCCACGGAATAATAACCAGCACGCTCGGGGATTCTGGTTGACGTACTTTTCTCTTCTCTTCCGTCAAGTCATTTTTTTTCTGATAATTACCCACCATTTTTCCACTATATGTCGCGAATGTAACGCTTCAGCGCGTGTCCCTCCCGCGTCTCTGATTAGTCGTTTCGACGACCACGGAGCCAGCTGTTCGTCACCGATGGTAAATTATTCGTCAGCCGCGGTCGATTCGACGCAACGCGCGTTGTCGCTGCGACGAACGATACGCGCAACATCGACCGATATCGACGATTGCGAGAAATTCGCCGCGATAAATTATCTCGAAGCTACGTCTCGTTCCTCGGGCGAGAAACGATGCGACGACAATAACTGCCTGCGACGAAGAGACAGCAGAGCGATTGGGAGGAAAAAGAAGGCGAAGAGAAGCAGAAGGCACAGGCGGTAGGAATAGAAAGAAGGTGACAAAGAGAGGAGAGGAGAGGAGAGGAGAGGAGAGGAGAGGAGAGGAGAGAAGAGATGCGGCGCGTCGTAAGGTCAGGCAAAAGAGACGCGCGCGTCAGCGTCGAGTGAGTAATATCCCGCGGATCGGGCTATAAATCAAACGCACTCGCCGGCTGCACTCAATTTTATCCGCCACACTAAGCTGATCCATTTTCTTAACACCTGGCCCGTCCGATGGATATTTATTGCGCGCCGCTCCGCCAGCATATGACGTCGTCGTCGTCGTCGTCGTCTTGCCTCCGCGCCGCGTCGGCTCGCCCTCAATTTCCAACCGAGTCGCAGGAAGGAATTCCGCGCGACCAGCCAAGCCGGGCGAAAACACGTACGCGAGTATTACACGCGGCGTGTCTCGGGAGGGAACTGAGTGGTAATTCTAACGGTATGTTGGCAGATTGTTCCGAATTGGATACGTCATACACAGCGGCTTGGTGCGAGTCTCGGTTCGTTCATTTTCGAGATAATTGTTGATTTTACTTGAAACACAGCTCGAGCGAGATACCAATCGCGAGGGCAAGGATGCGACACTGCTTGTGACACTTGCATTAGTCATAATCTTCGCGATCAAACACACTTACCGGCGAAATAACTCGATGTTCTACCGCTGCGGAACGATCTCGGGACGATCAAATTGTCAGTGCGTGGCAACAAATGCAAGCTGTTGCAAACTTTCTGTCAAGATAAATTCGAAAAATATCAGACACGGTTAACTATCGCAGGATATCGACACCCTCGGAAACGGAGTGAATTTGTAATATTTCTCGAGATAAACAAATGGTAGTTCAGGCAACGATTGGCAAATTCTGCATTTCCTATGTAGAGGAACGACGATCCTGCAAAGTCGCCTTTGCACACCCAGGTTGCCTTCGTGTCTTCTTTTAGCCTGTGTGTTTGCCCGGCCGCAATAGCGATATACATTTCTCACGGCAAAAGCGAGCCGATGAAGGAAAGACAGAAAGGGGAAAGGGGGGATAGATGTAAGAGGGGTGTACAGTTCGACGAAGCGCGGTTTAAGTATATTTTATCGAAGAGAAAAGCAGCCGGGCTGAGGAGAAACGCGGCTCGATCCTCCTGAACCGTGAAGATCCGCTCGCGACGGGTGTCTTTGCTGGTAAACGATTTATTTCCTCCACTTGGACCTCTGTATACGTACACCTATAAATACAGAGAGGGAGAGAAAGAGAGAGAGTGTGTGTGTGTGTGTGTGTACGTGTGTATCTTTTTCCCCTCCTCCGTGTTTTCCTTTTTCCCTTTGCGTGGTCTCTCTAGCGCCCATTTTCCCCTGTCTCTTTTCACGGATTTAGAGGCATCTCGATATCGGTGATAAGTGTGCTTTTTTCGTCTGGCGCCTTTGCCGATTTAATTGGAAAGGTGTCGACCGATATCGACACGTTGAGCCAGCCGCACGATCGTTCCGAATCGAATCGGCGTTCCTGCGGATCGCGTCTACGGGCCGTACTCTGTTCGTTCTCAACTGTTTGCTCATCTAACTCTCCGTTTGTTCGTATAATCCGTATAAATCGGTGTTTACAGTGATGGAACCGAGCGATACGCGTCTAAATAATGAGCTGCACGGCGTGACATGTTCCCGGTTTTCACGCGAATTTCAGTGCTCGCGTCAAAGTATTATTTCGAATTCGTTGAACACGCGGGATTTTAACGTCGCCTTTCGAAACACCGAAGATAGAAAACGAACGTAACAACGCGTTTAACGTCGCGTTCTATTCAGGTTTCTATCGTCATCGAATTCTCTGATAATCGAGATCTCGGTTCTGTGTTTGTTAAAAGTGCTTTTAAAATTTACTTTCGAGGTACTGTTGGCGCTTATAGGCGCTCGCTTTATGTTGCCCGAATCAAAGTAAAGACGCCTACGTTTATACTTAATAAAAGAAATTTTGCAAAAATACAGCTCAAGTAGAACACATGCATGTAAATCGAAAGGTAAAAGTTTTGAGCCACTTTGTTTGACTTTCTCCCTGCATACGTAACAATTCGGGAAAATGCAAGACGCGAATGTGTAGTGTATAGAAAACATGACAGAAGAAGGGAGAACGTGGTGTATTGAGGTTTCGAATTGCACCACACTTTACCAGATTATTAGATGGAATAGAGATTAAATTTTTAGTACATGCAATAATAATTCAATACGAATGAATAAGTAATATTCGACATAGTGCTTTGATTCAATGTTTTGATTATTTCAATATAGAGAGATGCACGCTGATGAAAAGTTTCGTGCAAAAGTTCTTAGTGCAATTCGCGATTGAACTTCTGAACCGCATGATAGAACACGTGCGGTACGTATCAAAGCCTGATCTACAAAATACAAATCTAAGCCTTTTTGTATATAAAAATGAATATGAAACATTATGCAGTTGTAGCGTCCTGAAC
Source organism: Tetragonula carbonaria (assembly GCA_032399595.1). Classification (NCBI taxonomy): domain Eukaryota; kingdom Metazoa; phylum Arthropoda; class Insecta; order Hymenoptera; family Apidae; genus Tetragonula; species Tetragonula carbonaria. The sequence goes on from JAUCRC010000003.1 coordinate 6,112,683, forward strand.
GAAACTCTAGATCATGGGTGTCCTTTTAGATCTTCTCACCTGATCTCATTGGTCAATAAAAATTTGTTGAATACCGCACATAGTTTACATTTCTTTTTTTTATCAGTTCAATGTAACCTATATTATTTACGAGGATATTGAAACAACTTTAACAGTGGGGCGATACATTGATGAGAAAAATATATTTACATTAAAATTAAAGAATATGAAAATTTTTAATGAGAACACTGAGCTTATTTTTTAGATATCCAGTTCATCAACATCTGGTTTGATACAGATAGTGGCAGTACGAAGAGTAATTTCAAGATGCTCTAAAATTTTTGTTCTTATTTTATTTTTCGTGTGCTTCGTATGAGAAAAAAAAAAGATCTGTTCGCAAATGCATGTACTCGCCAAATAATAAAATTCTCATTCAATTATTCCAATTTTGATTATACAACGCGGGTCGCCTGCTCCAGATCTTTCTAGACGATTTCACGACGTTGCTATGTCGATTTCGCCTTGTCCTTCTAGAAGAACAACGTTGGCTGTTCGTTAACGAGTTCGTTGAATGCCATCCGCGAAACTATCCGCCCTGTCAGTAAAAAACGCAGCGATCTGTTCGCAAACAGCGGCGTGAATGCGGCGTAACGTATCGAACATCGTGTCATCCGAAACTAGGTGACACCAATTTGCCCCTGTCGCGCAAGGGGGAACGGCACAAGGAGAAACGAGCAAGTTCGATCACGGAACTTGGTAGAAGATTGAAAGAAAACCTATCGGTGCGCTTCTTGCCAGTTCATTTGTCAGGCTGTTTCCTTTATTTTGCAGCCAGCTGCGATTTTTGCGTCTCGATCACTCTGTGTACGTGGTCAGACTATAATTAACGACGAAGGTACTGAATGATCTCTCCGATTGGGGACCATTGGCAGCCAGTCTTCGGAATTTAACTCGTAAAAATTCGCGGCATGGTCGCCGTGGAAGGCGAAAGGAGCGCGTGGTATTCTAAACAGGACAGGCTGTAGGGATGACCTCGGCTCTCCTTTCTCTCTCGGTTGGATGTCACGCCGCGCGATCTCATTTACGCCACAAAAGAAGGAAATTACAGTGGTCGTTCGCGCGCGACGCTCGTCGACGAAACGAGAAAACGAAGGACGCGAGCCAGAGGAAGAGAAACACGTCGTCGCATCGGTGATTCCGAGCGGTGTGCTGCAGCCGCAGCGTGCACCCTCCGCGCCGCGTTTCCTCGAAATACCCGAGCGAATTCCACAGCCGGCAGCCGGCGAGTTTTGCACGGGAGAAGCAGCCACGAGAGAAAGGAAGAAAGGAGTAGTTAAATTTGGACTCGCGATGCCCCCGGGGTTATACCTCACCCGATCCGCGTTTTAATAATTAACGAACTTGAAAGTTCGTAACGCGTAAGAAAATAAACCTGGCCGCTGCCAGCTTCGAGAATCTCGCTTCGGTTCCTCGCCGCGCGACTAAACTAACCGGCGGACACTTCGGTCTAAATATTTCCACAAACCGCTGCGCGCCTCGGGAATCTTCTAGCATCGGCGAGACGGGGCAAGAGGTTTCCGTTTACGACAACGTCGGACCACCCTCGCGCGTATACGCGCGAACGAGCTTCGATGCAGTGAGCAACGCGTTCCTCGAGGAACTCGTCGGGTGTAACGGGATAAAAATCACACATAACATCACATGTAATATATAGTTTGGAGATTCGAGACTTTGGATATTCGAGAGAGATCCCAGACAAAGCGTCACATCGCGCAATTTCCAGCCATAGTTTTCATTACCCCTGTAAAACGAATTAGAGAAACACAGTGGCGGGTTAATGAAGAAAGGGGGGCGGGGAGGTGTGACGGTTACGGAGCAGCGTCTAGCGAAATTCTGTTAATTTCACAGCGGCGGTTCGCGCAACCACGGAAATGCTTCGGTCGTCGCGAGCTTATCCCGTGGATTCCGACGAGGTGGATGTACGTACTTACGTACGAACGAACGTTACGTGCCCGCCAACCCCCCGACCTTCTTCTCCTTCTACGATCTCCTCCTTCTAAACAGGCGTACAGGATACGCCTCCAACCGGAGTATACACGGGAGTAACGCAATCCAGCCGCTGCCAGACGCAAAAGTTCGACGAGCTCATCACGGTCGGAATATCAACACACTTTCGTCAGAGTCGAGGCTCGACCCGCGGATCGGTCGCACAGTTTTGCACTCTTCGTTCCAGCACTTTTCTCGTTTCGCGTCTCTCTGGTATTAAACCATGGATGAAGGATGAAACAGAGGGTGAGAGAGAGAGAGAGAGGTACTTGCGCGCGAGGCCGCCTTTTGCCGGTAAATATTTTCCGCGCGAGTCCCGAAACGTTTGCCAGCCAAGCCGGAGAAAAGTGCTCGAGTGCACCCCCCGCACGTGCTCTCTCATGTGTTCTATGTGAACCTCCTGCTCTCTTCCCTCTCCTGCTCACCCTCTATTAATCCTCTGCTCTCTTCCCTTCCCAGCCAGTCGCTTCGTTTCTCCGCGTCGCGTTTTCCTACCCTCTTTCCCATCGTCTCTCTTTTAATCTTTAGCCGGTCGTCTCCTCCTTTCCACCAGCTCTTCTTCTTTTTCTTCTTCTTCTTCTTCTCTTGACCGAACTGCTCCCCGAGTTTTCTCAAAAAATCTTCAACTCCTTTGTCCCGGTCTCTTTATTTTCTTTTTTCTTTTTCTCGTCTACTTTTCTTTTTTCGATCCGTCCGTGCGTCGCAGTTGTCTTCAAGATTCAACCGGTCGCGTCGTGTGCATTTCTCTTCTTTCGCAGAATCTCCGCGTCTCATCTCGTCTACTTGCACCGGCACACCGGCGCTGTTTCGCTTCTCTCGCGAGCTCTTTCGCCGTAGAAAATCTGCCCGGTGCTCTCTCTCGCCGGGGTCGGGGCCTTCCCTCTTTTTGCCAACTGTGCACCCTCGTGCGCGCGAGAGGTGTACACAGCTTTTAACCCGGATTCAGGACTCGCGTTACAAGACGCCGTGTCGCGTGTGACGCGTACACACTCGGCACCCGCCGCCGCGCGTACACTCTGATAAACTTCAAAAGCCTCGCGACGCGTCGCCTCGGATTCGAATTGGAGGATCCCGGTACGTAACTACCAGCTGTCGTCGTTCCATCATCGACGAGAAGATCCGAAGGTGTCTTTTCTTTCTTTTTTCTGCGTCCCTCCTTCCTCTTCCTTCGCGTATGCGCTCGCGAAAAATAGCTGACGAGAGCAGTAGAACGGCGGTAGAAAAGTCGCGCGACAATAGCGGGGAAACTCGGTTGGATTTTGAATTTTTCACCAGTTACTGACTTTATAATATTTGAAAAAGCCACGGAGCACCGGACCGAAAGAGGAAACAGCGAGGGAGGGCACGGTCCACTTCCCTTTGTAACCCCGGTTCCTCGACTCCTCGCAAAGCAGGAAGAGAAAGTATTGTTCCCACCGCGCCGCGACGAGCTTCCCTCTCTCCGGCCACTGTCAGCCTTCCTGATACTTTTTCTTACGGAATATATAGTCGCGAGTAATCCGAACGCTGGTACTCGATAAATTATGCAAATCGCGGCAATCTTTGCCGTGCTCCCTTCCATCCTATTTTCTCTCTATCTCTCTCTCTTTCCTTTTCCACGCGTAATTCCAACCCCTTTCAGTCCACGAATTTTCACAAGGTTAGTCCGTGTAAAGTAGACGGCCGGCCTGCCTGGCAACTGGCCGCTCCGCCTCCAGCTATTAATTATGCGCTTCTAAATTATCGACGATCCCCTCACCTCGCCGCCGTGAAAGTCTTCTTCAGACTCCAAATACAACGGAGGTCTCCCAGCGGGGAGATTCGCCCGGCGATTTTCATCGGGGGCGAGTCTGCAGTTTCCTCTCTCGGTTGAAAGACGTCGCATTGTCGGTAGATGGACGCGAAAACTGTGGAAAAATGGTCGACAATGGAGGACGCGGAAAAATGGATGGGGAAAATATTAGGTTGATCGAAAGGCTCTGCCGTTTGTGTTCCTTGAAAAGGGAAGATACCATTGTGGATTTGGATTTGCTCTGGATATAATATTTAATATCAATCGCGATCCTACCCGTTGAAATATTTTCCCAGCTCTCGGAGAAATATTAGTTTTCTCTCGTTCTTTCCGCAAAAAGTACCGACGGATCCTCTTTGAAAATCGAAAGCTGATTCGTCAATGACTCGACTGATCTTCCCTTAACACCGGAATACTCAATCGCCGATTAAAACGTAAAATTTCTCTTTTCCGAGGCGTCGAAGGAAAATAAAAAATACTTGCACATGCTTCTATTTATACATTTCACGAAAAATCATTTGAAAGTTGAAAAATTCATTCTTCAACGAAAATTATATAAATTGATCATTTCGATCATTTTGGTAGTTCTAGCCGGACTAAAACGGACTATTCTTCTCATTTCGATGCAACGAATGAATTTTCTCCAAGAACGTTCCAGCATCTCCTTCGATACATTACTTCAAATTGCGCAACAAAATATTCCGCGACTAATCGATCCAGGGTACTAGGCTGCGTCGCTGTCTGAAAGTTGAGGAAATTCAAGTTGGGGAAACGAGAAATCATTTTCAATTACGCTCCCGTTGCGATATCGGTACTTGGCCACCTTTTGGCACGTCGAACCTATAATTCGTCACCCGAAGACACTCGCTCAAACCCCCAACTTTCAACTTCAACTTAAAACCGATCATCTTTCTTCAGATTCTTCCGCAACTTCTCCTTCTTCCGAACTCTCAAAAGTTAGCGAGAGGCGAGATCACGGCAATCGTCGAGGAGGAGCGGCTGACATCGCGAGCGTTTATGGTCAACGAGGTGTCGTTAGAGGCTAGTTAAAACGAGGTCGCGTATTTTCATTTGTTAAGGAACACTCACGACTGCTGTTGACAGTGTATCTTCAAGTTCGGAGGATCGTTCTTTTCACTGTTGTGGAAAAAAATGGATAACTCTGGTCTATATATTGCAATAAGCCTGATTGCTTCTACTAGATTCAGAAAGCTTGGTCTGAATGACTAAGCCATTGAACTGAGTTCGACAGATACACTTATTGTTAGCCGAATATTGGCTGTCTGACGATTAGATCTCGATTTGATTAAATGTTACAGTCAACGTGTTCTTATCTGACTACGTTCTGATGTGATGTCCTCTTTTATACCAAGGTCGTGTGTTACCCCTCCCAAAGGACTCTGAAGAGTTGCGAAACATATGGGAGGAAGGTTTCCAAAATGTTTCATTGCCACCCACGAGAATAACTCTCTAGAATAAGTTCTAGAGGGAAATGGTCCCATTGCTTGCTCAATACTTCGGGTACGTACGTGTTTATGGCATGATAACCCCATGGCGTGGAAGACCTCGTCGCACTTGAGACTGACTAAATTTATAGTGTTTGACTCTCCTAGTTTGCTGTGAGTTCCACAGTACAAATGTTTTAGAAATTCCTAATATCACACGCTCCGAGTTTGAAGCAGATCCATGTCACAAGTGTTACGTACCGTTGACCTTAATACCATCAGCTAATCGACGAGTCATCAACCGCAGCCGGGCATCGTTTTATCCCTGCTTCACTGCCAAGAGAAAATGAGTACAGCGGGTGGAATTTTATTCCTCCGGAGAGAGGTGTAGGCGAAAACTGGCAGCCAAGGCGGAAACGCGTCGCGCGACCCGCGAATCCAATAAGCTGCGGAAACTTGGTCGAAATGAACCGCGGCGAACTTGCTGAACAATGCACAATGCGTCGAAAGTTGCAGGCGTCGTGGGTCGACCGTATAAAAATAGGATAGAGCCCGAGGAGAAATCTGCCCTTTCAACCGGGAAATCGAAGAATCCGCCATTTCGCGCTGCCTCTCTTTTTCTGCTTCTCCTTTTTTTTTCCCATCCCTTGGCTGCGTCGCCCTTTCCTTTCCCATCTGTTTCCTAACCGAGAGAGATCCACGATCCCTTTCAGTCAGTTATCGATCAGATCGATCGAACGAAAACGTAGAAAATAACGCGGATACTCTGTCTCGATGTTAATTGGTCGAATATGATAGTTTGCCTAGTCCGAACACTAAAGTCTGGCCTCGAACTTGTCCGAGTGACGCGAGAGAAGGAGAACGATCGATCCTTGGCACGGCGAAGGGCGAACGATTGCTAATTTCACGATTATTGAAATACTCACGGATGTTGAGATATCTCGCTACGGCCAGGAACGACAGTCGCCTCGAATCGACTCGTAAAACGTTTGAGAGACGGCGTGAATTTCGAGACGGTGAGGTTTTTACGATCGATCCTTTTCGTTCCAGTAAAGTCGAATCGCTCGGAACTCGTGTTCCAGCGAAATGCGAATTCGAGGGGAGAGGGGGGGGGGCGAAATCGTGTGAGTTTCGCGATCTTTCCGTTACTGCGAACGAAAATTTTCGCCGGAAAAGGGTCTCGGGGAGTACGGGTGACAGATTGCGACAGGTCCGAGAATACAAGATGAATCTTTCCCCGATTCAAATTGTTTCGAAACGAAAAGAAATTTTCTCGCGTATGGTTGTTCCTTGGAGCTTAAAAAAACGGAGGGGGGAAGAAAGAAAAAGAAATGAAAAGAATCGAAGAATTCTTGGGAAATAAGTGTATCTCAGAGTAGAGAATTTCGTACGATCTTCAGACCTGTATACGTTAAGCGAGTTAACAGAACTCCGCGGTTGAAGGGAATGAAAGAAAAACTTCGTGTTTCGCCTTAATAAATCGATTACGCCCTTCAGTTGAAAATTGATGAAACGAAGTATCGACAGATGAGCTAATAATATAAAAAAACAATATAACGTAAAAATATATGACAGAAACAATCACACTTGGAATAACACGGAGAAACATTCATCGCAAATTCCAAAATCATCGAAATCGTGACTACACAATTTATGCAGTTTATCTCTATGCAGACTCTGTCAAATTATTCACTTTCGGTTTTAACTCGAGGCATTCACATTCAAAGTTCATTCGCCTGATCATGTTCGTCAAAGATCATGAAAATCGCCATTGTCGAGTACAAGCATCGAGACGCGGTGACTTTCGACAGGAGCAACGCGATTCGTAAATATTCTAGTCTCTTATTATTCGAGAAAAACAGATGGCCAGGATGAAGCCGCGCGGGAAACAGTGTAAAATAGAACCTTCCGTCTTCGTCGACTTATTTAACACTATTCCTACCGACGCTTGACGTATACCTATTCCTACCGCGACCGGTCAAATGACCTGTCTTTAGCACAACTTGTATTTTTTAATATAGAATGAAGATAAAAGCCAATTTGACAGTATAAAAATATAGTTTCTTTTATTCAGAAGTATATAATATACATTTTATTCGTTTTCACCGCATTTTTTATTTATTTTACAGTCATAGTAGATAAGACGGTGTAAGAAAATCCGAGGTTCTGGACCGCTTCGGATACCAATCAGGCAAATAAGTGCCGTAAATCAGTCCCTGGAAGGCACTTTTCGGCTAAAATCATGCTACAACTGCATTGCCTTTCGTTTGTAACGACTTTATAGTTTCGGAATTGAGTCCTTGAGAGAATACTATTATAAAAAGATATAAATCGTTTTACCGGTCAAATGACCGGTCGTGGTAGGTAAGACAGACTACAAATTTTTCTCAACAAATAAACAATAAAAAAAGAAGTGAATATTGAAAAATATATTATACTATATATTTGAGGAAAAGTCGTGAAGTTTAAAGTCGATTTAATTACGTTGTATATAGGAAATTCTAATCGAAATTTTAAAAACGGTCATTTGACCGGTCGTGGTAGGAATAGTGTTAAATATTTGTCGATACTTCTCTCACGTTAGCCTCTCGCGCGAAACATCCACGCATCGTCAACCTTTGTTTACGCTGGCTGAGGAGCATTGCCGTTGCTTGGAAAATCTTGCGAACGATACAATGAAAATGACTTCTTACTGACTGGAAGGAACACGCGCGCATAAATCGAGAAATATTGAGTGATTTTTCAGCCCAGATTTTCCGAAAGTATCGAGCGTAAGTTTGAGAAATTTACGAGGGGGCGAGGTTAGGAAAAGCTTGGCCATTTCCGAACGAATCTCCAACAGGAACAACGAAGTTCTGCTGATCTAGAATATAAGGGTCAAGACAGTCAAGGTGTCTAGTTCTTGGTGACCTCGCATACTTAACCCAGATATGCCTATCATACTGCTCTAGGAGAACGATTGCAAGATTGACTAGGTGAAAATGATATAACATTGTCAATGAAAAGCTTTCAGAAACGATTTCACGTTGAAGAATGCAAGTTTAAATTTTCAAGGTATCGCTGATTTCTGAATTTCCGCAGAATTTGAGCAGAATTTCTTTTAAATATGACAGTCGCACGAGCTGCGGGAAAGCTCAGTCGAGGTAAGAATTTTCCAAAGCTATTTAATTTTATTTAATTTCATTCCGATTACGTCTAACTTTAGATTTTTCATAAAATTCTCCCAAGCATCCGGCCTGAACGGAATTTCCTTCGGGTAAAACATTCCAATTTGAGAATTTTCAGAAGTACGGTAAACGAACTCGGAAGTGCAAACAAAAGGACTTCAACAATTCTCGAACTCGAACTAAACGGACTTTCGGAATTTACCCTTTGCGCTGTGTGGACCATTGAACTTTCGAACTCCAAGAATTACTTAATTTCTGTTGTTTATTTGAAATCTACGTCTCGAAATAAATCAATCAATTATCTTTTTATTTAATTTTCGAATTGAGCACGAACTTATTATTAACTTGGCTTATTATTATTAACTCTATCATTATCATCTGCTTTGAGAATTGAATTTCACAGAATTCATGGATTGCAAAAGGATCCTTTTATTTCATTATAACGTGACGTTAAGATCGGACGATCGGAATATTATCGAAATGAAAATGATTTTCTGTCATTTACTAACGTTCAATATTAATCATTCAATATTAATCCTTTTTTACTAACGTTCATCAATATTCGATATTAATCCTTTTAGTATCGGTTTTCGTTTCATTTGAATATTTTGGACATTCGTCAAACATTTGAATGTTTCGGCTTTTCTTACTCAGGCTTCATTTTCACAAGATGTCTCTAATAAAAAGCAATACGTCTGTTTTATTGAGATTTTTGCACGTTTCTATATATATATATATATATATATATATATAATGTTATCGAAATCATAGTACAACCGTATGTGATTTCTACGTGTGAAAATAAGTAAAAAAATGCAAAATAAAATTTTTCTGTAAGATGCTCCATTTTGAGCTTAAAAAATTCATCGAGTACATGTGTGAGGAGGGTTGTCTTTAACATAACCTATACAGAGTTTATTTTCTAGAAAAATTTTATTCTATATTTTTTTGTTGATTTTTGCAAGCAATAATTATTCCTTCTTGTCAAAAATTAATCGAATTCAAGTGCACTTGAAACATTTTTGAAAAATTTGGCCTTTCTTTTTCGACTCATTTTCGCACGCAGAATCGATTGCGCAATTTCCTATAAACCAAAAAAAAAAAAAAAAAGAAAGAAAGAAAGAAAGAAAGAAATTGCAAGGTACCAAAAGAGTCAAAAAACAGTTTTGCATTTATTTGTTGCACACCATCACGAGTTTGACAAACCGCAGTGAAAACCTAACGACGTCTTTGTCGAACGTTCGTGACAAGGATCGAGGAAAGCTCGTCGCCGAGGGTTCAAAGTTGGCGAACGAGCTGCAACACGACGGATGACCATCGGCTGAATCGTAATGGAACACGTCGTGCCGATCGTGGTTGTACGTGACACGCGTTCGACCTTTCGAACCCTGAAACGGCGGTTCAAACGGTTCCATAAACGCTTCGCTAACAAGACGGGCTTGCGAGGGCCACGTCGCTCGTTCGTCGTGCGTCGAAAACGCGCGCGTGCCGTGTGCCATTGATCTCGCTGCGACTTTGTGCGTTTGCCCGGGTTGCATATTTGAAAAGCATCGGAGCGAGCCGCACCGTGATCGATCACCGGGGCACTGGCCAACTTCTCGTCGGACAGCCGTGATTTAGTTCGCGACACGATCGCTCCATCATCTTTCCCCCGAATGAATCGGCGAAAGAAAACGACGATAGAAATTTCCACTGGAAATATATATATATATATATATATATCCGAGCCCCCACGGTGCAAGATCGATGATCTGAATAATTTCGAGGGGTTTGATCCGGTTGCCCGCAAATTGCCGACGAGACTTTTTTGAATTTGTGCTCCACCAACGCGGTGCTTCCGAAAACGCGGTATCGCGATGATTAATTAGTCGGTATGATAACTCGGCTCGGGTTCAAAGGGGAGCGCAGTTTCCACATGTCAGACACGTATTTAAGCAATTTTCCCCGGGTCACTTATCCTTAATTACATACGTCTAAATAAACCTAGTCTCTCTCTCTCTCTCTCTTTTTCGCACACACACACACACACACACACATACACACTTTGTACGAACGATGTACAGAGTCATTCAAAAGTATCCGGCCACTTGCTGATGCCTGACAACGTGCATTCTAATTGCACGAATTACGGAGAAACTGGAGCACCGTGATTTCACCCTCTGATAGCATGAAACATCATCCTATCGTGAGATTGAATTGATTTCGTAAAGTCAGCGAGCAACGTTGGAACTGGCGATCGTAATTGTCAAACTTGGTCTGCGAAACCACTTTTGCTCCGTCTGATTTTTCGATTCTTCAATTTTTGAATCAATTAAATCAGACTGAACATATTTTTGTGGAAGGAAAGATCTCGTTATTAATGCAGCGATAACTGAATTCTGTGTCCCATCGTTGAATCTTTTTATAGGTAGCGTAAATTGGTCTCCAAGTTTGTCTCTAAATTTGTCTCTCTGTAAAGTACTTCAAGCTATTAATTTTTGATCTGAGAATCGTTTTATCGCGAGTTTCAATGGCGTCGCGAGGCATTTATTCTCTAGTCTGGCGAGAAAAAAGAGACTAAATCCCTCGAAAACTCGTCAAACAGCTGAAAGTACTGGTAATCTAGAACGGTCAAACAATTAATCTCGATACGTGTGGATCCTATTTCCGCAAACGCGAGTACCATCCACCATCCATCGAGTAAGAGCGAAAAAAAAAACGTTTTAATCTCGTCAAACAGAGAGAGAGAGAGAGAGAGAGAGAGAGACTGGTTGGGATAGTTCGAACGAGAGAAAACATACTGCAAGAATTTCTCGCGCTGCAACAGATCCTCCGCCCGCGTTGTAGCAGTGGTTTCTCTACGACTTGACTCGTTATCTCTCTTTGAGATCCATTGGCCGGGTTGAAGCGCGATGAAAAAATTATTAATCGTTATCGAGCCCTCGGCCTGCTGGAGCTGCGGGAGGGGAGGGGACCGCTGCCACTCGCGCGAGCGAGAGATCGGGACGAACAGACAGCGAGAGAGCCGGCTCGTAAAGCGGCTGGAAATATAACGAGCAAGAAAACAACACTGGCCGCTACCGCCGCTTTTACCCCCTTTACCTTTGCCGGCAAAATGCTAGTCGCTTTTGTTTCCACCGCTTTGTTCCGGCAAGTGAAACAGCCGTGCTTGTGCAACGAAAAAAAAAAAAAAAAAGCACGGGGGAGAAAGGAGGAAAAAGGAAGAAAGAGAGAGAGGGAGGGAGGGAAAAAAAACAATCAGCGACCGCGCGGTTGGCAGTGGCGTGTCCGACGATTCTGTCGCGGCGCGAAATAAATCGTCCGATAGCCCCCCGCAGCCCGCGTTCCGCGAGCCACGCTCGTTCGAATCCACGCGCGTGGATCTGATCCACTCGATTTCGGGAACCCCGTTGATTCCGCGCGATGGATTAATGTTGATTCTCATGCCGAATGGAAGGAATTTTATCTGGATGGATTCGCCTCCGGTCGACGAACGGCCAAGCGCGAAATGGAACAGATTTCGATTTTTTTTTTTTTTTTTTTTTTTTTTGCGAAATTATTGTCTCGTGATCGTTCCAGATCCGCGTTAACCCTAAACGTCAAGCACGTTACTCTTGTTTCTTTCCTCTCTCGAAGTTATCGTTACTTTTCGGTATTTTCGTTGCTCGAAACTCGTAACCGAGAATAATTTATTGGAACCGTACGTTCCACGAGGATCATCAAAGTATTTAAGCTAAAAATCAGTTACATTGGAAAGCTGCGATATCTCCGTTTAACACAACTATTCATGTATTGGCTCGTTGCTGAATGTGACTTGCACATGAATTGTTTTCACATTTTCATCAATAGAGTCACGATGGACCCCGTTAAGGTTTTAATGAAATTTCAAAATACGAATGCACAATTCGCAAATAACTATATAGAAATGTAATAGTCTTTTCCTAGTCATTTTTACGGTTAATAAGCAATAAATATGCACTGATTATCTGCTTTTCGCGTGTGCGGAGTTTCGCATCACCCTTTGGAAAACGCGTGGCTCGCGTAACTTGAACTCAGCGTCGAGGTCACGCGGTCGCCGAAGGAAACGCTGCGGGCTATTTGATCATGGGTATTCGCTTCATTGCATGCGTCATACTCCCCTCTCGCTAGCGAATCAAATTAGCGACGGTGTTACCAGCCGCGCCGTGTAATTCGCCAGCGTGAGCGAATGACTCGAAAGAGAAAAAGGTGATCGCAGGATCGAGAAAATCGTCGGAATAAAAAAAAAAAAGAAAAAAAAATAAACGAAAAAAACTGCGAAACGGTTGCAGAACGAGAGGGTTCAGACCTTTTGACGCTGCTACCAAGAATAAAAGGGCGAGGAGGAGCGAGAAGGAGAGGCGAGATGAAAGAACGCGTGGGCGGTGTAGAAAGAGAGAGTGAAAGAGACGGAAGGGTGATCGAAGCAGAATTCGAGTGAGAGTAAGCAAAAGTGAGGGTGAACGTGCGCGAGACAGCCAGAGAAAAATATGCGCGGTGCTATCGAGTGGCAGAAAGCCACTAAAAGTGGATAGTTGTCCGTACAGCCAAACACCGTAAATATCACCCGATTTCCCAAGTCCCGTGTAACAAACTTTCCCTCTGCAGAGTTTAAATTTCGTTACCGTGAGAGTTTTTGTAAAATATAAATAAGAAATTTAACACTACAAAGACTGTAATATATACATTATTCCTGGTACTTTCATCCTGTTACTTTCCACCTTTGACCCACAGTCACCGATCGTTTCCTCGTACACAGCGAAAATCGGATTTCCAACCTCTGGTAAAAAAAAAAGGAAAAAAAATTAATTTTAAAAACTATTCAAGATGCGCAAATTTCGTCGCGTAAATTCCACAAAGGAATCTGGCCAAGGCGAAATACACCGTGACCGTCTACATGTAGCTCGTTAAAGCTAGCGGTTAGACGCACGAAATTTCTGCAGCGACCTGGAGGATCGGACGAATTTAATCAGCAGAATTTTACCGTTGCTAGTTGTTCGCGTGCGGTGGAAACTGGCGGAATCGAGTCGAGTGGCGCGAGCTGCACAGCGAAAATTTTGTTACCGACTTGGACGTACCACGAGCACGCGGATTCTTTCGCTCCCCGGAGAGCGAGAAGCGTGTGCGGCGGTCGACACTTCCCTTTGTTGGCGAGGGAAGAATTTTTCGAAAGGCAGGGAGCAACGCGTGTACGTGAAATATAGGACGAGCTTACGGGCGAGTTCCTCGCGGCGTAGAAAAATCGAGCACCTGACGCCGGATATAATTCACGGCCCGCAAATATAAATTTCCGATAGATTTGGTAGGGTGGACTGAGGAGAAGCAGGGAAAGAAGTCGGACAGAGAGAGAAAGTGGAAGAAGAAGGAGAGAGAGAGAGAGAGAGAGATAGGGCAAGGGAAAGACACGCGGACAGAGGTAACGCGGTCACGTGGCGATGATTGATACGCTCGATTTCACGGCACGACGTCTTCCGTCTTCTAAATACGTCGAACGAATCGTGCGAAGTGCCACGGAAAACGCGTCGATCGTGCGAATAATCGATCGCGTAATTGCGGCTGGACAAACGACTCACGCGTGAATATACCGCGAAACCCCGATCTCGTCAGTGGTGACTCCGAGCGAGTGTTTCGCGTTTAAACGCGCGCATGATTCCCCAACGCGCTCGCCGCGATCGCATCAAACGTTTGGCGTTTCGTGGCGGTCGGTTCGCTGCGGCGCGCGCGTTTAGCGCGGTTAACGACCCCCTGCGACGTCTCGTAACGACGGGAGAGAGAGAAAGAGAGAGAGAATGACGTCGCGCAGCCGTTTAACCCGGCAGGCGCGCGACGGCTCGCCGTTTCTCGCGTTCGTCGCGACTCACCACGGCTGTTCCACGTCGCGGCAATTATCCCGAGAGTCTCCGAAACGAGCGCGGAATACGATCTTCTCGCGGGTCGTGATATCAGTAATTACCCTACGCTGTGCTCCCGGCGCCGGATGAGGCTATCGCGTCGCGAGATATCGTCGGATGGACGTCGTTACGGGAAAACAAAGGAACGGGTCTACCGACGGGGTCAGCCGGAGAAACGTGTGGCTTTTGCATGCCGTGCAAACGAACATTTAGAGGCTCAAAGAGCGAGACGCACGGATAGCGACAATGTCGTTTTTTTTTTTCGAAATTGCAGCGTCGATCGATCGTCGTAGGGAGAGAAACAGGGACAAGAAACTCAGGGGAAAGTCAGGTCGCGGAGATCGCAAAGGAATAAAAGATGCAAGCGAACGCATCCGCGCCGGAGCGTGATCGTCGTGATCGAGAAAGAACGAAAAGAAAGAAACGGGGAATAGAGCGAGAAGTTCTAGGAGGAGCACAGAGGGAGGGGTTGTACAGAGAGAGAGAGAGAGTGAGAGAGAGAGAGAGGAACGCGGGCGCAGTGTGTGCAAGTTACCCGGAAGACGAGGCAGATCGGGCCTCTTTCGGGCGAGAATTGAGACGTAGTCGAGGGAAAGGTGTCTCGTTGTTTAAAGAGCGCAGTCGGTAGAGGGATCCCCCCGAGGGATTCCGAAGGATGGGGCCGGGCGAGAGGAGAGACGGAGGTAGCGGAGGGTAGATTTCGGGGGTAGATACCGGGCAAAGGCTGTAGGCCGTTTACTATAGCGCCTCGTACGTACGAGGGAAAGAGAAACGGCCAGGAAAACGAGCGACGTCGAGGGAAAGAGAAAGAGAAACGGAAAGGTAAATATACACAGTGTGACGGAGACGGTGAGATCGGGCGGGAAAGAGAAGATTGCACGACCGGAAGAAGAGGAAGAGAGAAAGAGATCGGCGAGGAGGAAGAGGATAGCTGACAGGGAGAGGGAGAGAGAGAGTGAGAGAGAGAGAGAGAGACGTAGCGGTATAGCTTCAACTTTGGCTGTGCCGCAGTGGTATCGAGCGGCAACCCCACCTTTCGCTCCTACCATACCCCTTTTGCCCCTTCTGTGCTCGACCCACCCTGCCTACATCATCCACCCACACTACGAACCTCCTCTAGGGAGTGTTATAGCGCTCTACCCCGCGCCGCTATGTTCACTCGAACGAGTCCAACCTGTCTCTGTCTCGTTTCCACCCTCGCTCCTACGTTTCTCCGACCGATTTCTCTTTCTAATTCGCGTTCTGACTCGCACGTCTCCTTCAACCTCGACTTCTCTCGTTTACCCTAGCGCAGCCTCTCCATCATCGTGCGCTGATCTTCCTCTGGCCTGCTCTTGCTCCTCTCTCTCTTTCTCTCTCTCTCCGTCCATCTGTCTCTCCGTTTCTCCGTTTTCTTCCGTCTCCGTCCCTCGTAGAAACCAGTAACGCGCACCACGTGGTAGCAGTACTAGCGCTAACGCCACTCCATTTAGCCAGCTGTACGACGCCAGGAATGTCGAGATCATGTACACGACCGTTCTCTCCGCGTCGAAGCTTTGAGTACCGTTCGCGAAAACGCATCGGCTAGTCCCTTTGAACCCATCGGCCGAACCCTCCGTCTGTACCCCTTTGATATATAGTAAGACGATTATGCGGCAGCATCGCAAATATACGGTGTCCGGAGCGTGTACGTTAGCCCGGAGGATAACGACGACGAGAGCATACCGGATTAAGTGTGTCGACAAGATTCCGATCGTGTAAGCGGCAAGACGCCCGCAGAACGCTCCGTTTGCTCCTCTCGTGTCAGCCACCGATTCCTTCTTACTACTGTGAAAACTGGATTCCTTAAATCTTCGTCGTACATACCGCGCTCGAATAACCCCGTTTCTTCTCCGTTTCAATGCAACACGCGGAACCCTACACACACACACACACACACACACGCACATATATCCCTTTATATCGTTAACTTAACAAAAATATATTTTAATATTGCAGAGAAAGTACGAGCTCAAATGAAACGAGCAAAGCTATCCGTCGCCGTGCATACGTCGTCATAGAGCAAACAGCAGAATAAAATACAATAACCGACGAACGATAAACGTAGTTTACAAAGTACACGAGGTATCTGCGCCGCGTCGAAATTGATTTAACCTCCGCTGTCGTGGTATTAAATCTTGACAACCAGAAACTCGCGTTCCTCCTTACTTTTCTCCGCTGAATATTAACGAGCCTCTCTTGCTCGAATTTTCTGGTCCGAACAGTCGCAAGGCGAGTAACAACGTATCGTTTACGTTCGGCGCCCCGAATGTTACGTTCGTTTGGAATGGCGCCAAACAATTATCGTTACGCCGCGAGATCGAGTCGTTCCGTTTAATCATGAACCGCGACGAAGTTCCATCCTCGCGAGGAACCGCCTTCGGCCAATTTTTATATTCCATTTTACCTTTCCCCGTTTCCCGAGAAACCAACACCGCCATTCGTGCTTCGAGTTCCGCGTACTCGTGCTCGTGGACATGCGTGGACATGCACGTCCACGTACGATCTCCAGACACACTCACCGCGCGGGCATTAATCGCGGCCGTTAGCTCGTCGTCTAGCACTATCCACTGGGAAAAATCGTGTTTATTCACGGCGACGCGCGACACCATCTGCGACTACCGCTTGATACAATTCGCAAACCCTCGACGCCGTTCTCGTCGCCGTTATCGGTTTTCCCACCGCCGGTCGTGTTTACACGATCATCGGCCAGCCATGAAATAAATCGCGATTCCGCGAAACTGAGCACAATGGCGTGGCATTTCGTCGTCGCCAGGCGCGGAAAAGGTCGCGATGTCGGAAACGAAAAGTCCCTTCTGGTTTCCCTGTTCTTTTCTTCGTTCTTTCGCGTGTGAACGGCAACGCGTTAACCTCGAAGAACGAAACGGGACTACAATTGTAGCGCGCGGAGAGAAAACTCAATTTCATTTCGCAGCTCGTTTCCACGTATTCACGACATCGCCGCGTTTTTTCGCATTCGTACTACTCGCTAGAGTCGATGTGATTTCCCCCTTCCCTCTCCTCCCTTTTCCCTTTTCCTTCCTCTTGGCCATGCCAGTCCGCGGCGAAGGCGTAATTATAGAAAACTGGTTCACCGGGGGGGAAAAAAGCGAAGAGAAAAGAGAAGAGAAAAGAAATGAATTTCGCTGCTGGCCACGATGATATACACGTGAATCCACGCATTGTACCGGCGTTCCTTTTGAATATATCGATCGGCTGGTCTGCAGCCAAGGAGGCAAGGAGAAGACGCCGGGGACGAGTAGTTCCGCGCAGGAAATTATTCTTTGGAACGGCCAGGGATAAATAAAGAGGGAGAGAGAAAAGAAAAAGAAAGAAAGAAAGGAGAGAGAGGAGAAAATGATAGGTGAGGAGGGGGCAGGGAAAAGCTGTCGGAGTGGGGGGAGGAATAACGACGGCTCAAGTAAAATGCTCTTATCGTCGGTATAATATGTATCTCTCTCCGCGTCCGTCTCTTTCTTTCTTCTGTCCCAGACCCCTCGCTGCCCACCCTCGGCGACCCCTTTTTCAACTGTCTGCGCGCCACCGTTTTCGGGCGACAACGGGACGGGAGGGGGGGAGGGAGGTATCGTAATTATTCTCAGTCGATTTAATTCTGCGTGGCAATACTGGAAATATTTTTCACGCTGGCTGCATCTCGCGGAAAAATGAGCGCGCCTCGGCAAGGAGAAAGGAAGGAAAAAGGAAAGAGAAAATTCCACTGCCGACGAGAAACCGTCCGTACCCCTACCTTTTGGGAGGAGGTAATCGGATCGTCGCGACGAATATACACGTGGACGAGGGGGAGGAGAAAAAAAAAGAGAAGGAACAAATCGTCCCTTATTGTCTTTCGTTGTCCTTTAATAACGCGCGTTTAACGCGCAGAGGAATGGGAGCAAGGAGAGCGTAGCTCTGATGAAGTTTCATGGTGTCTCATAAATATGGTGATACGAATTTGCCCGAGCATTTCGACGTGTCGATGAATTTTAAACGGGCCGTTAATTAGTCTCGCGAATGTACACGGTGGCACGCGGCCAGCTCCGCGTGACTAATGACGTTAGCGGAAAACATTTCGCGAATGAAAGTTGCGTGATTCCAAGGATGGGGTGGATGTGATTTGACATAATCGGAGCGTAATTTCCACGTTGATTTTTAACATCAATCGAGACGTTATTCAAAACGGTGATTGCGAATAATAATAATCGAAGGGCGAGTGGCGAGTTAGATTGATTTGTTTGAACGAAAGGATATACGATTACGTAAGAAAAAAACAGGAGAAAAAAGAAAGAAATAATTTTTTGACATTCCCATCGACGTCTTTTACGCGTTCGCGCGCGAACAATCCAATTACGTGAAATCACGTCTGGCACGGAAGCTTTTAACCTTCCGTCTGAAACATTTTTCATTAGAAAAATGTGATTGAGATGGTACCCCGATGCGAGATTGCACCCTCGGCGTTTCGAAACGTAAAAGCAAAACGGCGACTCTCCCGCCAGGTGTATTTCGCGAAAACGTACGAACTGTTCGCGAAGCGTGCACCGGCATTTTCTGTAAGTACGCGTACCTGAAACTGTCAGATTCAAACGATTCTCGTGACAGGGTTGTTTCTTTCACTCGGCTCGCTCGTTGTTCGCTTTCAACGAGAGATGCTGCGCTATCGGCGCTCCAAGAGGGAAATACCGAGCGAAGAAATAACTCGAGAGAGAGAGAAGCAAGGAGGTAGAAAAAACGAGCGAGACGGACGAATTTGTTATTAGAAAGAGCAAACTGCGACTAAGTCGGACGGTTGCGGTGGCTCTTGGAGTGCTCCGGGAGCTTTAATTTAACGCTTTTTCCTCCACTGATTTTAGCAGTCGCACCTCGAGTTTCCTTAAAAGATTTTCCGCCAGCGGGAAACTCGGTTTTACGCCGAGCTCTATATGCGCGCGAGCCGCTATATTACAGTGGCGTTCAAATTAGAAACAAGAAAAAGAGAGAGAGAGAGAGAGAGAGAGAAAGGAAAAAAGAGAAAAACACCGGATGAAGAAATCGCTGGGCCGACGGGAGAGAAGAGAGACAGAAGAGGAGAAGAAGGGAAAGAGAAACAATAGATGGAGAGAGGGGGAAAATGACGAACGAAAACAACGAGAGTCGAGGTAATCCCCTTTGCTCGGCTCTTTTCTAACCGGAAGTCAAGCGGCCGCGTTAAAATTGCTAATACAAGTAAAACAGAATACCTTCACGGTTACCTGAAGCTATTTCGCTTCGGACACTCCTGCTCCGTTCTTCCGGGGCGACACGCGTTCCCTTTTCACCGCCGGCGGGCTAAAGAGCGAAACGAAGTTCACCAAGAATGGCGAAAGCGCAAGAGTTTAAACAACGCTTTAAAGATCTCGCTCCGAGTCGGCGAAAATTTTAATAGCACAAACGTGGCTACGTATACGTACGCCAATCGCCTAAAACCGAGAGACAACGCATCCGCATCCGCGAAATTAGACGGTGCTTGCGATCGTTTCACGAAGGAAAACGCAGGGAAAACGCACATCCGAGATTAGCAACGAAAATCGTACGTAGAATTGTGCACCAACGGGAGAGCGCATGGTCTTCACGATGGCAATTTATAGAGAAGGTTTCGACGAGCAGCTGCAACAGTTCGCAATTGCGTCGATAACGCGGCGAAATCGAATCAGGCAACGCCGAGATAAAAAAAAAAAAAAAAGAAGAAAGAAAGAAAGAAAGAAAGGAAGAAAAAGAAATAAGACGAGACAAGAAACGAAAACGTGGAAAGGAATCGTCGGCCAGACAGAAATTCCTCGAGCTTCGAGCTGGCTCAACGCCGTTTCACAATTTACAACTCCCTCGCGCACCCGCCGTCGCTCTTGCTTCTTAAAACGACAACGATAAATCCCGAGCCCCGCGACCCCGCTAAATAACGAAACACGCGAGCCACGCGATTTTCCAGTAAATCCGTACTTTAATTCAAAGCCTCGGCCAGATTCGCCGGTCAGACGCACGCACGTCAGCCACATTTGTTCCGATACAGCGGAGAGAAAAGCACGTTCGCTCGGCGCGCGACCGCGGCCGTATGGAAAAATTGCTCGACGACACATCTCGTCGAACAAAAAATATCCCGCGCACATCGTAAGAAGTGACTTTAAACTAAAAATGACGGCCCTAACGGATTTCGAACCAAAACCTTCCTATCGTCCTTTCTACGTACATCTACGCTCGAAGAAGTGACATTGTTTAAATTAAATATGACTCGGGTCTCGACGAGTTTTTGAACTAATCTACGTATATGCGTCAACGTTTGAAAACACGAAAAGACGTTCGGTTTCGGGTAATTCCAGTGAGGTTTCTAGAATGCTCGGATAAACGAACAGTCGAGAGACTATCAAAATTGCCAACTGTCGAGAGCAAGTGTGTCGGAGGATTAACAAAGCGATCAGTTTCACGTATCACGAGGTTCCAGACGAGAAGAAGCGGACGAGGGTTTAATTTATCGTTCGGCTGGACGAATTTGACGGACGATGCGAGGCGAACAAAAGCAAGACGCTGGTCGATTTGCCGCGTGTCTTTACGCGAGCTCTCTCAGCTGGCGTAAAAGCCGGGAAAAATCAATGGCCGGCGGACCTGGTAGACGAGGGAAAACTTCTCTAGCACGAGACAATGGGGCAACGTCGGTTCGTGGCAGGGACGTTCATTCATTTGTCGCTTGGAAAGAGTTTCGCTAACGGATATCATCCTCCCTTCTTTCCTTGGTCCCCGGATCGGGTCGCACCGCCGCCTAACCCAGTTCCAGTCGATTCCGTTCGACTCCCTTCGATTCCGCTAGAATCGGTTTTTTTTCTTTTTTTCCGTTTTTTTTTTTTTTTTTTTTTGTTTTTTTTCATCATGCTGGTCGTCGAACGAACACGGCCAGCGGTGGTGCCCTCGGCGGAGCCGAGAGACGCTCGGAGAAACGCGAACCTCCCAAACCCCGCCGGACAAATGTCCCGGAGAAGTTCCGGGACTTTCATTAATCTTTCACGCGACCGCTCGTTGCGGCGATATTGACTTTCTGGCCATTTTCGTGCAGCCACCTTGCGGCTCGTATTCGAAATTCCGGATGAAAAGCGACGGTAAACGCAGCTGAACAATCTTTGTTAATTGCTTTTCAACCGGTCAAACTGAATCCGAGACTCTCTGCCACCGCGGGCTACCATTATGCCGCCGCTTCGAAAGAATCGCCTGGCGTTTTCGTCGTCGATTATTTATCAGAGGCTGATTACCAGCTGGCTGACTCGCACCGGACTGCGACTTGCACTCGCTCGTACGATCGATTATCGGAACGCCCTGCTATTTGGTTATTCTCTCCATAGGCGAGAGATGGGATCGTTAACACCTGCATCCAGAAATGGCCCCCGACTTCGACCGGTGTGCTAGAAAGATGAAAATAACGCTGGCCCACGCTTGGCCACGAAACTTCTCTGGCTCGAGTATTATATTTGTTCGGGAGTAAATTCCCAGTTTATCCTCTCTTCCCGGCACGGTGTATGATTTTACGCGTGACTCGAGCGCGTTGAATGATTTTGCAAACAGTATCGCACGAAAGGATACATAATACGAGAAGAAAAGTAAACTTTCGTCCGTATATTAAAAAAAAAAGAGTCTTTTAAATTGTAAAAGATTGTCGATAAAATTGTAAATTTCAATAGAAAGTTATTGAGAATTGATCATTTCAACCATTTTGGTATTTGGTAGCGTTAACATCGTGACCATTGTTCATTCTTTTCTTTTTTATTTTTTTTTTTTTTTTTGAGTATTTCGCAAACAGAACTGCACAATCAGAGAATTTTCCTGTTTCTCTCTCTCTCTCTCTCTCTTTCTCTCTTTCTCTGTCACAAACGTAGTCTCGGATGCACGGCAACTGTTTACAAAATTTACGATCGATCGCTCGTAAAAGAAACAGTTACGGGCAAATCCGTGAAACACGAACATCGTTAATAAGCTTGACAGGGCTGTTTCATTTACTACTCTAACAACAACTCGTGTAACACCCTCCGACTAACGATATTACTGCATATTCCGCGTTGTGAACCTTGCTATTTATAATCAGCGAACGACGGATTCGTCGAACGTGTTCGTCGCATGCAACCGCCGTGTTTCTCTACGCGCGCGTTTTCTCTAGCGTGATGTGCAGTAAATTCGTTATCGACGCGATAACGCGGCCTATCGCGGCGGTCCGCGGCATCGAAAAGCCAGAGCCTGCACGAAATCATGCTAACTAGGTTGTCGCCAACTTCCACGCGACACACTCATTCCTGATTCACCCTCCGGCGGCTTTTTTCCACCCCTCGGACCGTTTACCTACGACTCGGTCTCGTCGTTCGGTCCTGGAAATCTTATCGACTTACCTGTCCCGGTAACACGGAAGCAGCTTCAAGCCGATGTTCGTTAGCCTCGGTTCTCCAATTTCCTCGCCAGCATCGCCGTTCCTGACCTTTTTCCCCCGCCGGTTCCCGTCACTGCCGCTCTCTGCGTCCCTGCGGAGAATCAGTTTACATCTAATAATTCGCCAGTAATTCCCGCCTATTATACGAGGGTGTAAGTCAATTCCGCGTTAAAAGGGACCGTCGGCCCTTCAGTCGCGTTTCAAATCTAAGCCAGAGTCACCCCTAAGAGAGGGAGAGAAATAGGGGAGGGGGGACGCCTTGCGGAAATAAAGACGAACCCGGCGAGGACGAACGCGGCGAAACGAACGCGGGAAAGAAGAAACTAAGAAGATAAAGGAAGGTGGAAGGGCAAAGAGAAAGAGAGAGTGAGAGTGAGAGTGAGAGTGAGAGAGAAGCGGTGATAGCATTTTGCAAGCGCAGCGAGTTGCCAGAAGAAAAGTGCACGATTATTAGCTTTCTCCTTGCTACACCAGCCAGCCAGGGCTAGCCCATCCTCCCTTCCCGTAAACGGATTATAGGGGGCTTTGCTCCGGGCCCTTTTCCTCCTTCGAAGAACAGCTACTTCGAGATCTAGTCGCGCCGTTAGAAAGAAGAACCTCGTCGCCGATCGTGGTGCAGGAGGGGCGCGAGACGCAGCAGCAGCCAATTCGGGCCAATTTAATCCTGATTCAAAATCTGCCGGTACGGTAAATGAAACGGCAACACAAGCAGCGTCGGGGCAAGCGGCGTTTCCGCTGCCGCGACGCGACAAGAAATCGAGGCTCCAGCATCTGTGCTTGCTCTTTACCTGCGCGAACGTGCATCTTAAAACGGAAGCTCAAGGAGATCACTACGTTTTTGTAAACTTTTGTCTTTCCTTTTCTTTCTTTTTTTTTCTTTTTTTGTTCGATCAATTTACGTGATCAAATTTCGTCTGTTTCTTTTTTTCCATGTTTCCTTTCGTCTATTTTTCCTGCGACGTCGTAGCTGCTCTTGAAAGGGAATTCCAAAGATTCGTTTAACGTTACTGGCAGATTGAAAGGGAGCAGAAAATGCCGCTTGCTCCTTAGTGGGTTGAACGTCCCCGTGTGTCGGCGGAAGACAACAAATTTTCGAAGCAACTCCCGAGTTCCAAGACAAGATAAATTACATTTAGAACCGTAACCGCATTACCGCGGACACTTGTTGAAACAAAAGAAGATAGCAACAAAGGAAAATACTAAAGATTACCAGCGCTTGCAAGTGTCCGCCAAGAAAATGTAATACTATTTTTAGAAGTGTGTTGGTACGTGTCATACGAGCCGCGCAGCGCCGAGTTAAATTAAGCGAGCAGGAGGAGGGGTAATCTTTCGGGGCGCGATAAACTTTTCCACACTTTTGTGAAAGAGACAAAAAGAAGATTTCTATTTTTTACCTTCTCGACGATTTTTCGCTACGTTTCCTCGAGTCGTTCGCTTTTTATCCCGTTTGAAAAAATACGCGTATTGATATTGATATTTGGAAGAGGAGCCTCATGATTTCCTAAATGACCGGTGATTCGCGGAACTTTTAACGAGTTCGCAAAACATTCGAACTCTTTCTCGATAACAAACCGCGTGTTACGGAAATGGAGCGGGCGCAGTTTCTTGTGCTCGTTTACGGGAGACAAGACCAATATTTAATGAAAACCGTAGCGAATGCAGGAACAGCGTAGCGCGGACTTTATTACGCTACGGTCGCCGGCGAATGCAAATCAATAAGCAA
Source organism: Tetragonula carbonaria (assembly GCA_032399595.1). NCBI lineage: Eukaryota > Metazoa > Arthropoda > Insecta > Hymenoptera > Apidae > Tetragonula > Tetragonula carbonaria. Next base: position 6,137,130 of record JAUCRC010000003.1, read on the forward strand.
AAGAACGGAGGGAGAGGCGAATAAATGAAAGCACCGCGAATACCGTGCACTGACGAATGAGCTGCAATACAATCAACGCTTTAAAGTCTATAAAGAATCGGTAATAAATGTAACGCGCTGCGATCCGATGGCCGTAAAGCACACACACACACACACACACACACACACACACACACACACACAGCGAGAGAACGCAACTTCCCGTTTCAGGATTTCAACTGCTAAGAGGAGATTGATGAAAGCAGAAAAAACGTGGACAGACACGCCGGCCGGGATTGCAGATCTTTATCGATACGAGCGTAACGCGAAGCTACGCGACGCGTAATTTCACCGTACACGCCGTCGACGAGAAATAAATGCCGGGACGCGAATCGTCGTGAAACATCTGGCAAAGAGAAAAACGGGAAGTAACTCCGATTTATAATCAGAGTTTTCCGTTGCTTCTCGCGAGAAAGTTGAAACCACGTTTACGGTGAGGTGGGGAGAGAGGCGAATCGATCCGGCGAATTTCGGTAGAAGACTAAAGAGAGACCACCGGCGGGGAACCGGTCGGCGAGGGAAATTCTTCAATTATCGCGCGCGTACGCGGCAGCCGTTGGCCCCTCGAACGTAATTTCGTTGAAGGACCCTAGAAAATCTCGAATCTCGGCTGGTTTTTTTCGCGGTGCAAGCGCCACTCAACTCCGAAGTAACGGAAACCTTACGCGTGCGTGTGCCCGGCTGCGGTTAAACACGCACGCGAGATTACACGATCCTCGCGCGTCTGTCTGCTGTAGGATCAACAACCGCGCGAACACCGGGCGCGGCCGGTATTTTTGGCCAGACGCGCGTTGTTGGCAGCGGGCAGAAATCGCCCAGGCACCATTGGCGTAGAACGCCGTGAAATATCGATTCTCGAGGGTCTGTTCGCCGCAAAATACGACGCCGTTCTCTGCTCTGCTTCTTCTTCCTGCACCCTTGGCCGGGGCACGTTGCCGCGCGAGCTTCCGCGATGAAACAACTCGTGGCAGATTGTGGTTGCCTCGGCGAGTTACCACCTACTATGTACTTGTAACGTCTAACGCTCTATTCTGTTCCAAATTTTTTTAATTACTCGACGAGCAAGAATTCTCCTCGCAGCAAGAATACGCGCGCGAGAGATTCAGAGACTGGCCCCATCATCACTTTTTCCTTCCTTTTTATTCTCTTTTTTCTTCTCCAAGAGAGAAAAGAGCTGCAGGGGACACGAAGCACAACCCCTTTCAAGTCTCTCCACCAAGCTTTTTATCACGAATATAAAAACCGCCCCGTTAAAACGTTGTTCGACGTGAAAAATAACCACGTCCACGACGATGAACAGAATCGCAGTGGCCATGCGAGCCGCGAAGCGGCGCCAAATTAAAAACGTTTTTCGGAAGACACTGGCCAAGCCAGTGTTCTCCTCTTCGTTTCGTTCTCCGTTACCATCGACCTTTCTTCCTGTCTTCGTCATTCATCAGGCCGCGTGGTATAAAAGCAATTTGTTTTCCCGGTGTATTTTCCTGCCGCCGCAAACGCGACACATTTCGACCCCTCGACCTCTCTCGCCGGCTTTGAGACACGCGCGATGGACGCCGACGCCGCGGCATTCGAATTAAAAGCGACCCCGGCAAATCTTCCCTCTCTCTCTCTCTCTCTCTCTCTTTCACTTTCACAGGCGATGTCGACAGCACGCTTTAAACACAAGCGAGACGCGCGACACGGGACAAGGCGCCTCAATCTAAATAGAGATCCCATGTGTCTCTGTGAAGCGTGAGAACAGGCCGTTTGCCGGGGGAATGAGCGCGGACAAAAACCGTCCGCAGGATTATTTCCTTTCAATTAAAACGTTCCCGGGGTAATTGTTCGACGCTTACCGACGCTGCCACTCTCTCTTCCAGTCCTCTCTATTACGGTGGCCAGCGTGAAACGTGAAAACAGCGAACGGGCGAATTTTCGCCAAAGCGACGCCAGGGTAAACGCCTCACATGCGCGACGATAACTCCTTTAATCGGCTCCTTCGTTCGATTTGTTTTTACGAAACTCCCGCCGACCGATAAATTTTATCAGGCCGGATTACGCTCCCCACCGACACGCACCCCCCCCCCATCGACTGTAAAACGGCGAGCGCGGCCCTACTTTATCCACCTCCCTCTACGATATTTTCTCTCTCTTTCTCTCTTCTCTTCATTTTTTCTTTTCCCTTTTTTCTTCTTCTTCTTCTTCTTCTTCTTTTTACGAGAAACAGTGAAAAGGTCTTTAGCTTCTACGGCCCCAAGAAACCTCTCTCCTCTCTTGCTTTTCCCTCCTCTCCGCTTATCCGCCCGCTTCCCCCCCCCCCCTATCGAGCAAACGGAGAAAATCTTCGATGAAGTGAGCGTGCAGAGAGGGAGAAGGTTATCGCCTCGAAAAGAGTTATTCGACGGAATTGATACCCAGAGCCGCGGCGGCCCCGAAAGAAATGGAAGCGTCGGACCTCATTACTAAGTAAGAATCCATTACGGCGTTACTGCCACGGCAATAACGATGGCCGACAGCCGCCACGCTGAATTATTCGTCTAACGTCGGGGCTACGAACGGACACCGAAAGTCTATCTCAACTTTTGTCCTCATTATCCATTGGATTAACCTGTCAAGTGCGCCCGATTACTCCGTTAGACGAGTTAGTAGGCGTCGTTCGGTCATGCCCGACGAATATCGCACCGCGCCGCGCCGTAACGCGACATCGAGATTTTCTCGTCATCCGCCGGGCTTTAGATTTCTCCCTCTGCCTCTGGCCTACATTTCGACTCGGCGAGTATTTTTCTCGAATACCGAGAATACTTGTACGCGCGCGAGAGACAGAGAGAGACGAGGGAGTGAGAGAGAAAGAGAAAATATTACGAAACTCTGCAGCGAAGCAGGATCGGTCGAATTTCCCTGATTTTCCACGGCATCGTCGAGACGCTTTTGCCAGAAGCTGCGAGCAAAAGCGCAACGCGACCGAAAACCGCCTCTTGTCCTCAGCCACTCTCCTCATTAAATCAGCTCGAGAGGTCGAACCACTCGAGCCGCGGCGAGCGTCGTCGAGCATCGTCGAGGGCACGAATTCCCTCTCCCCCTCGCTCGCCAGGTCTTTTGCGAAAAGCAAAATGCCTGCCGATGATATCGGAACACCATGTACAACGCCATGTTCGCGCTACGATTAACGTTCCGTACCATACGTCGTTGCATTAACATCCGCCGCTCGTTGAAAAGCACTCGTCGAGTATGTAGAACAAACATTTTTTTTTCTCGTCGCCGAGTTTCGAGCATGTTTTTTTTTCGAGAGAGGGAATGTATTTCGAAAATTCGCCTAAAGGCCAGCGAGCGGTAAGCAGTTTGACTCGGCGGACATCGTGTTTCATACGGCGGAATTAAAAGTGAAATATCGTTCGCTCGCGACAATTCAGTCCAATTCCCTTCAATTTGAACTCTCAAAGAGTAACAGACTGGACGGAGTAATCCAACCCTTGAGTAGTATTATTAGATGCAGAGTGCTCGATTTTATTTCGCTTTTCACGTTCTTCTCCCCTTGTAATAGAGATTAGCGATGAAACGCGATTCCGAACACAGAAAATTCCTAAACCGGAGTAATAACTTTAACCCTTTATTGAGTTTTAATATCGAGCTTAACACACGCGGCACGAATTACACGTGCTTCGATTCGAAGGAAAAAGCAGACTGCAGCAGCCGTCGGAACGTGAATTTGAAATTTTCGACTTTAATTCTTTAAACTGAAGGTTAACAAATTATATGCACAATTTTTACGCTTTACATCTGACATGGCACAACGTTCGGTTCGGTTAAAAAGTAATTTCGTATTCTGCTGATGGACGGCTTTAGCGATAGCATAACTCTGATAAGATCAATCAGATCTGGCAATACTTGCGTGCGTTTGAAAGACGAGATATCGTGGATTAAATTAAAAAGAAAAAGTTGTGATATTTGTTTATTCAGTCGAAAGTTATTGCGAATTGAAAAAGAAGATCGGTACGTTTTGAAATTTTATTACGAAAAAGGGTAGAATGCGGCTCAAGCTGATAAAATTTGTGACGTTTGCGGACATGATGCAATATGCGTGGCACAAAGCTGGCTCGATCTGGAAATATTGTCAAAGATGCACCTTGCTCTGGTCGACCAATCACTTGAACCATTTGGAGAAGACTGGATACAAAAGCAAAGCTCGCTGTTTGGTTACCACGTGATTTAACACTGAAAAATTTAATGAATCGAACTTCTCTGGTAAAAATGGAGAGAACTCGACTGAAAAGTTTTGATGCATCCATCGTACAGCCTTGACCTTGCACCATCAGACTACCATTTGTTTCGGCCTCTACAGAACTCTCTTAATGGCAAGGTAAAGTTCACTTCAAAAAAACATCTGTGAAAATCACGTGTCGTAGTTTTTCGCCCAGAAATCGCACTAAAGTTCTGCAGTGACGATATTACAGTTTCACCTCAAAATATGGCAAGAGATGGTCGAAGAAAACGGCACACATTTAGTTTAACAAACTTCGTTTAAAATAGAGCTCGTTTCAATTTTGCACTAAAATACAGAATTAGTTCCTCCTCGAATACCAATACAATAACTAATGCTTACTGAAGATTGAGAAGGGAATTGTGAGGCAACGAGTTAAATCGTTGCAGCTCTCAAGTCCCATATCAGATTCAAGAGCGTTTTCCTCCAGAACGGAAGATCATCGACGCGTTTTTTTTTTCTTTTTTTCACGAAAACCCACCGCTCGTCCGCTTTGTGCACGCGCGTGGTATTGTTATCGCGATTCGCGCTGTTGAAAACGGTCTGTACGCGACATTCAACGAGCAGATGCGTGGTGGCACAATGGAAACGCAAGCGAGCTGCAACACGGGCCGAATTAGATATTCACCGACAATGTTATCAAACGACATACCTAAGCGGCGCGAGGCGGTGTGTATAAATCGAACGGCGTGTATTATTAAGGGACAGGCGGCGTATCGATCGCGACGACGACGACTGTAACGTACGACCGGCACCGTTCCGCTTCGCTCCAGAGATCTGGGTGAGTGTTAAAGCGAAAACGCGAAGTCGCGAATTCATAGAACGCGCCAAGGAGGAACGACTCGCTCCTCGCTGGAAGTCGAGCGAATCGAGCGAAACGAGTCGCGGCTGAACGCGTGATAAAACGCTGAAATTGAAACTCGGTCGAGTGCCGTTCGGTCGGCCAGAAAGCTCGCGAAGATTCAACAAAGATAGTTACTCTAATTGAAAATGAAATTGCTTTTCTTTGCGAAAGGGGAAATAATGTACAAGTACACTCATCGTTGGCGATTATTATCTAGGACGGGAGTATCTAAACTTGGTAAATTGCGTCGAAGGTCTGTCGGTGAGGCAAAGAAAAAGGTGTGTGTGTGTGTGTGTGTGTGTGTGTATTCGATGTGAAGAAGGTCGTCGTTGTTGGATGAAAGCTGTTTTTAAAAAAACCAGTCCGACAACTTCGCCAAGGACTTGCAAGGTCGAGCAGCGTGTAACAAACAGACCTTGGGACAGATGCTGCGTCAACAAGCCGAAGGTTGAAAATTTTAGCACCTGTCGCTTTCGAAGCCGCCTTCCATGAACGGATCAACGCAGGCAAAAGCATCGAGTACTGTTCCGCTTGTGGCGGGTGAGAGCGTTCCACAGCTAGACAGATAGATAGATAGATAAAGAGAGAGAGAGAGAGAGAGAGAGAAAGAGGGAGAGGAATCGGTTGGAGATGACAATAAAAGAGGCGGATCAGAATCGATCGAGGCTGATGCATTGTTCCCCAGAACTCTCTCCTCTCTTTTTCTTTTTCGATGGCAATAACTTAAATCTATACGATCCGCCAATGTACACAGTTTGGAGAGTACACACTTCTGCCCCCCCCCCTCCTGTCCCGATACTTTAATGCGATTCGAGCTTCTCGAGTCGCGGTTTTTCAAAATATATACAAAGAAATAGGTATCAACGTTGATGATCGAAACGTCGAGAGAAACAGCGAAACAAAACGACATTCGGGGAGAAAGAGAAAAGGAGAGCTCGGTGGCAGAGCTGTATATCCACGGGAACGCAGAGATAAAGAAGGGGGAGATTTCTCACGAGTTTTTTTTTCGGTAAACCGACAGCGACGCACGAAAGTAGCCAATTATGGAAGCGCACAATGATAGGGAATTTTCGCGGCAGGGAGATCCGACGAAAGGAAGTTGGTTTCGAAGGCATCGGTCTCTGAACGACATCGGAAGTATCGATTTTCAAATGCCGGTTTTTCCGTTCGTACACGCGCTCCTTTTCCTCCTCCGATCGTATCCCATCGAGGAAACGATCTTGCTTTTATTTCACTCTTGGGACGTGGATATTTCGTTACGCCGGACTGAGTCGATGGTTCCTCGTTCTCTCTCTCTCTCTCTTTCTCACTTCCAACCCCTCACTTTCTCCACAACCTCGTTCCCTCATCCCTTTCTCTGTATAGAGTCTGCCCCGCGTTACACAGCCTCGACCATCAGCACAGCACGGTCTCTCTCTCTCTCTCTCTCTTCATATTCCAGCTTTTCATAAACGTGACGTAGAACGCGATGAATTATCGTCATTACCGCCGCCATTCATGACAACCGCCTGTCTTCGATCCTGTTCTCGATATTCGACACTCTCGTATACGTGCCGCAACAGCCCGGGCTAGTTCCGATGAATTACCGTCAGATCGACGTAGTAATTGTAACCGCGTTAGCCGGCCCGTTAACTCGATTTCACACGTGGCGCCGCGAGTATCGTTTCCGCGTTCTCGCCACTTCCATCTCGTTCTTCTCCCCTTCTTTTTTTTATCCCCTTCCCCTCTTTGGCCCGGACGCGAACCTATTCGATCCTTCGTTTTACGATTCCGTCGTCCGGCGAACTTGTTCGTTCGTTCGCTCCGATGGAACCAAAGAAGCGTGAACGACTCGAGACCGTGGTCAAGCGGAAAGAAGCAGAACTGCACGTTATTTTCGGCTTCTACCTTTTTCGCTCGTCCGTCCCCGTTTCATCCACGGTCCACTCTCCTCCCCGCTTTCAGCGATGTTTAACTTGCCTCGGCGGATAAAGTTCCTTCGACGAATCGACACGGTGAAACAAACGAGTTCTCCGCAGGTTTGTCGGATTAACATTTAACGTTGGCGAAAACGGAGGCGGCCGTTCCGCGGAGCTATCCGTTTCCAGAAGTAACTTTGTAGTTGGCTTGCGAGAGTTATTTCGGTAGAGAGAGAGAGAGAGAGAGAGAGAGAGAGAGAGAGAGACGGCGGTGTTTGCCGGCGAGAGCAACGTTAGTGGTCCGCGTTTAATATTTCTCCGCGTTTCAACGTCATAATACACGCTTTATTAGTGAAAAGGAAGCTTCCGTGGCGCGCTGTCTGACCTAGTAACTTCTACTTCTACTTTGACTGCACGCCCGCTCTACTATTACCAATCTCTGCTTGCGAAATTGAACGTGGCAGTTGCGACGGTGTAACACGCTCTGGTTGCTCTCGCGCTCTCCTGATTTATTCAGTTGAAACTGCGTGCGATGTTAATTAAATAGAATTTTAAAAAAAGAAATTAAAAAAAAGTGATAAATTAACGCAAGTGACAAGTTATTACAAATTCCAGCCTCCATTGGTTCGTGATTTTTCATCGGTTAAGATAAATCAGGTGACATGAACTTGTGAAATCTGGCTTGATTTATTGTCATACTTGTTGATCTCGCGCCAGCGTAATTAACAACGATAATTTATAACTTATGTGACTTATAGAATTTTGCTAATGATTGGCGGCTCGATTGTGTGTAAGATGGCTCTGATAGTCGTTTAGGTTCGCGACGGAAGTTAATAAAATACACGCATACACATCGTGAACACGTATCGCGTGTCATACAAACGAGTGATCGATTAGTTCAGTCGGCTGTTGAAAATTCAATGTCGAACCGCGGACTAATTTTTCATGCGGCCGCGCCGATACAGCATGTAACTCGCTCGAATCACCGTGTAATTCCTAGTTCATCCCCTGCCGCTATAGTTATTCGACGTTATTTCGTTCGATCGCGCTGTGTGTGCACGCGCTTTATTGCCCGCTGTCATTCAGCCACTTGTCATCCTTTGTTCTGTCTAATTAAAACGAAACAAAAAAAAAAAAGAAAAAAGAAAATCTAACATTCTAATATTCGACGCAACGATCGATTTATCGTAGCAGGTCTAATCTTCTTTGCCGATTTGTTTCGTAACCGAATATCGAGCGATCGATGGGTTCTACTATTTTCATTTTTTCTATTTTATCGAAGCTGTCGTATATCAAGAGAGATTTATTCGAGAAAGAAAATTTATACATACGTTTTCGGTTTAAAAAGGAAATCTCTTAAAATATTTCTTATTTTTTTATTAAACTCCCGTGCTACTGGTTGTAGCGTGCGTTGTTTATACCGAGTGACACCCGAACTATATTTTATTACGGATTTCCCCAAAATTGAAGGGTTACTGGCTGGAAAAACTTCTCTACCAGTGAACGGCTGACTAATCCAGAATTTTCTACTTCGGCCCTCCCGATATTTCAAACACACAAGTTCCCTGAAAAATTCCTCTCTCTCTCGCTCTCTCTCTCTCGATCAGCGCAAACCATCTAAATCACTCGTCTGCGCTAAAGCTTTACAAAATTGCCACGTTTGGTCCATCAGTGCTCCGTTCTCGACAAAGAGGAATGTTTCGACCAAGCAACGTTGGATCGAAGAATGCACAGATCAGTCCGATCAATCTGATTCTTTTCCTCTTGCTCGATCGACCGTTTCGAACAAGCCGGCGCATAACTTGGAGGAACCTGTGCTTCGTCCACGCGTTGCTCCGTTCGTTCGGTGCAAGCCGCAACGATCGAGCTCGGCGTTCTCAATGAACGCTCGACACGCCATCGTGGCCTTATCTTGGCCACGATTCGTGACAGTTTTACGCTTCCGTTGCTTCTTAATCTTCATCGGGCAACGATCCTGCACGACATGCGCGACCAATCGATTCGTTAGTACCTACAAATTGGTCATGGCTGGCGGCCGTGCCGCGAACAAACACCGTTTGCCACCAAGTTATCGACGCAAACGAGCCACTTTTGCCGCCCTGATTTTGCACTGGTAATGTTGCATTAGTTAATGTGGCTAAATATATATATATATAAAATATATTATATTAATGATATTATTATATTATATATTATATATTAATTAATATTAATATAATATTATATATAATAATATATAATATAATATATATTATCAATATAATATATTATATATTATATTAATAATATATATTATATTATATATTATTATATATATAATATTATATTAATGTATAAAATTTATTTATAAATATGTTATGTATATGTGTGTGTGTGTGTAAAAGGAACCAAAATGAATATATTCACCTGTTTATCAAAAACATGTCTTATTCTATAATGACTATACTAAAAACATTAGATTTTTAGATGAAATCTGGAATGAAAGGATTAATGAAATATATATATATATATATATATATATATATATATATATATGCAGGTAACTGAATTAAAGCCAATAAAGCACTAATCTTTTGAAAATATTTGGCCGAGGAAAATAGCAGGAAATATCAGGTGTAATCGTGAGATTATAGAACGTAAAACTGTCAAATCGCTCAGGTCACTGGTACAAGATTGGAATTGGATAACGACGATAGTCGCTCGTTTCGCGTCGGAAGTTACGTTAAGTGACTTCTCACGTTGTACAATCAGAAGTCACTAGATACGTAGTATCAACTTTGTTTGATTGACATCGTGTTTTAAGCTACGTTTACTGTCACCGTCGAAACGACCGAGTTCTAAAAACGGCGAGTACGTTATTTTCGATTAAAAGAATTCAGAGTATTGATTTGTCTAAAAATTACCTAAAACGAGGGATTGCACTTTGAACTTGATCTTCGCCGGATTCAAGTGGTATTTAAAACGAAATTTCGTTGATTATATATTTTTAACTACGTCTTTCTATGCGATATCGTTTAAATTTAAAGCAATCGTCAACGTGCATTGCGGGTTTGCTAGAACAAGTATGAACATAAAAAAGTTAATGACACACAGTTTCAGTCTCTGGAAAAATAATATCCTCCGCTATTTTTTCTCCGAACTTTCGTAAGAAGCAATAAGAAGTCTAATTTATGTGAATTACTGTGTGTCAATTGATTCCGCACTATCTTCAGAAATTCCATCTTTTGAAATTCTTTCGTTCTTCTTACGTCGTCATTATACCTCTCACTCTAGATATCTGTTCAAACATATTATACTATTATTTCATCATGCAACACCAAATGTATACATTCATTATAATTATCAGCAAATTGCAAAAGAAGAGAAAGTCCGAGCTGTTGTCTCTAGATTTAAGTACGATGCCCTCTCAGAAGGTACAGTCGAGCGGAAAGGGTTAAATTCGCTCGACAGAGAAGAGGGGCATGATTTGGAGGGCAAAGAAACGCGGTGTAACTTCTTGCATTGTCGGGGCAACTTCAGCGACTTTAAACACGCCAATTACGGGGACGTGCACGATCCGGCGAAGCCCAGGTGTCCGCTCCGAGGCTGAATTACCAACGTCGGATTGCCATAATTGCACGTTCATTATCCATGCAGTAACTTAGTTTCGTTCATGCGAGCCGCGTTCGACGCGACGTAGCAGCAACTGGTCGCGACTCGGTGGCGAATTAAAAACTGCCTGGCCAGTTTGATTAACGGCACCGTGGCTCTCTCTCTCTCTCTCTCTCTCTTCGGGGATTAAGCAGAACCTTGCGCGTAATCGCGTTACAAACGGATGAAGAGCACGGCTGACGACGTTTATTTTCTACCCTGGGGGGCGATCTGCGTCGTTGCCCGATGAAAACGAATGAAAATCAAGCGAACGACTTCGTTCTGCCACTGATTCAACCAGCCTGTCCATAAATAAAAAAGGAGAAGTGTTTTCGGCGTTAACGTCGGTAACACGGATCTCCAAGTGTATTATATACAGAGACGACTGTAATTAATGAAACCGTTGCGACGAAACTAAGTGGATTTATTTAGTTAATTGTGCTTTTGTTCTAACGAAAGTCGGTGTCGCAACACTTGCGCGAGAATAAAATAGCGCGATACATTTAACGCGTTGAACGCAATAATTCGCATTAAATTATAATGACAAATATGTATTACTGTTATTACGCGAAGACGCAAGAATGAAACGATATGAAATTATTCTAATTAGAGTCACGTGAAATTTTTCAAGTTCTCCGACCTATTTTTTTTAATGAAATCGAGAGAGACGGGCAAGCGAGCTTTATTAATGAAGTTTATTAATTATCGAAGATATTGTACGTTGGTAATTGATGTTTTCTACCTTGGCATCAACATGAAAGCTTACACCCTTTCAGAACGCATTGAATATCTTCTTCTCAACGCGTGCAGTGCGTATACACGAGTAACTCGAAACTTTGGACATTTGCAACAGCTTTTCTTGATAATAATTTCTGGATAAATCATCTGGAAACGAAATTAATTATAGGCACGATTGATTGTAGGTATAAATTAATTTAGCGCAATATCTCATTTACGACGTGACGTCTTAGTCCTGATTCTTGAATCTACACAATCGGCAACAAATCAAAACGCCTCGTTACTGTGAATTCCAGACAGAAATCGAAAGCCACCGATCACACATTTCGCCTATGTATCTGTTAAAAATCGATTTACAATGATGGCCATCCTTTGGAAAGCTTTACGATCGTACCGTAACCGAATACCGATGGCCAACAACTACCGTAACCCTCGTCGAATTACAAGAATTACAACGCGAGTCCTGAAAGAGAGATCCCCTACGTGACGGCCATATTTCCATCGACGGTGAGGGATAATCCTCGTCGTATATCTCGTGAAACTCTTGACGATGCTCGATGGGAAGGATGGAAAGGAACGGACGGAGCTGTACGCGATGACGCTATACACGACGGTGGAAAAATCGGTTTTCACAAGAAGACCGTTGTAAAATAGTTTACGACGTCTATTAAAGATGGAAAAGCGTGTAGTTGGTCGCAGGGAGAGAAGGAGAGAGCGATCTCCATCGTCTCGTCTCTCAGCAGATGCTGCGCGCCAGTTTCACAAGCGAAGTGACTCGAGGTGCGAAGGACAAACGCAAAGAGGGCAGGAATCGGTGGATCGGGATCCTCCATCGACGAAGGATCGACGAACGTTGCCCGAAGATCGATTCCCTTCGTTAGGAAGACTATCCTCTCTTTGACTTCTCTCTCTCTCTCTCTCTCTCTCTCTCTCTGTCTTTCTCTGTCTGTCTATTCTCGGCTCGTTCTAGCCCGACGGCGATAGATCGAACCGTCGGTCATCAAGATTACGGGCGGCCGGTCGCAGGGGACTCGGAACCGGAAGCCAGACGTCCATCAGCGTCTTGATAAAAAGATGAGAATCCTTTGAACGACGTGATTTCCAGGATGAACTTCGATCCGAGCGGAAAAGCTGGCTTGTTTCATGGAAATAATCAACGTAATAGCGACGTAATTAGCGTAATAGGAGGCGTTTTGCAGTTTAAAGAGAACCTGCGCTGTTGATAAGGTTAAAGGGAAAAGAATTTACCTACATACATATAGATGATAATATTAATAACACGTCGAGAATTAAGTGAATTCCGAGGTGGTTAGATTGAGAATTGTCAAGATGGATCGTATCGTTGCAGCTCGATTTATCTCGACGAATAAATGGCGATTGTTGTTTTTTTTCTTTTTCTGTCTTTTTATTAGAAACAACAATGATGTTCTGGATGGTTCGAGAAGAAGACGAATTTGTCAAAGGTGGACGATATTATTGGTAAATCCGGATTCGAGTGCAGCCGCGAATGATTAATGAATCGCGTGGCACGGGCATCTTACCGCGCAAATTGCGGAAATTTATTCTCCCTGCTCGATTTCCTTCTCGCTGCGAGAGAGGGTTCACTCCTTTTGCCGGGAGGCTTTTCGCTCTATCCCCGGGCGTTGCAGAGACTGTCTTGATCGATGACGGGGACGAAATAAAACGATACCGAGTAAAATATATTACGGAGAGAGCCGCGCGGCGAGACAGCAACAACCGATATCAAACTTTATTTCCGCCGTCATTTTTCAACACGGCCCCCACCGTGTTTCTTTTATTTTCAATGAAATACTAAGATATCCACCTCGAAAAGTGTCTTCGAAGAGGGGAAAAGGAAACAGATAACGATTGCATCACTCGCCAATCGAGTTTTTTTTTCCAAACTCGATTAATCACGCCAACAGCTGTCTCGCTGAGAGAGGATTTCATTCGCCTGCTGTTCAATACACGGCCGCGTCGTGCATGATCGGTCAAGCTTGAGATTGAGTGCGAGGTCCCGTAATTTCTACGATTCGTGAGATAACGAGACGCTCGACACTCGGCGGTAAAAGTGACCGCGGAACTGAAAGCCGAGGGGTCAGAAAATCACCGCTTTCGACAAACAATCTTAACCCTTCCGAGATCGAAAGTGTAGCGTGTTTGGAGAGCAAACTTTGTTCAGCGAGATGAGAATTCCTTTTTTACGCACGCGTGCACGTATTTGATCAGATTTAATTTATATACAGTAAACTGTCTCGCATAGTGTAATAATTACTTATTAACGAAGAATGAACCGGCATATTTCCGAGACTGCATAGGCTGAATGTAACAAAACACGAAATATAAAAATTTATTTTATTTCCGTTGGTAGGTACGACCTAGAGACTCGAAATCTTCGCATTTTGCACGGGCAAGTGACACCTGTATTTCAAACTGGCGAAAGACGAAATTATCATATAGTAAAATGCGGTTATCTCGACAAATAAGCACAGCGCGGATGAACAAATTTCGAGATCAGCGGGAGATTCCTGCGAGATTCGCAAATATATATAGCGACGCGATCGAACGAAATTTGTCACGGAGCGACCAAGCTGCCGGAAAAGCATTTCGGAGCTTCCAACGTGTACATATTCCATTCGTCTCCTCGTTCCAGAAGAGACGCATGCACTCGGCGAGACGATTCGTACACGTTTGCCTAGGCTCGTTCCCGCTTTTCGGCTACAGACAGAATACATTATCCTTGCTTGATTTTCCTGCGAAACGCGCGGACAGAGAAAAATAGAGAGACAAAAGGAAAATTTAATTTTTCCCTTTCCTTTGTACGAACGAGACAAACCAGTTACAGGAGTGACTGCTGCAGGTTGAAAGCTCGCGAGCGAATCGGTCGCGGAGAAGAATTTTTCTCTTTCTTTCTTTTTTTCTTTTTTTTTTTTTGATGCACCAAACCTCTCGTCTTGCTATTAGAAGCTGAAGAGGCAAACGACAAATTTCAAGTCTAAAGACGGCTAAAGACCGAAGGTAGATGGACGAAGGTGGGAGCGGGGCTGGGCTTCTTTCAAGCAGAAACGAAGCTGGAACCGTCGGCGGGTTCTGAAATAAAAGTCGTCCACTACAGTGTTTTGAAACGTTTGACGCCGGTGATTCTGTGAATCTTGTCATCGACAACGACGAGCACGGCAACAGCGACAGGAGGGCGAGGGACAACAACCGTCTGCAAAGAGAGAAGAGCTAAAACGAAAAAAAGAAAGAAGGAAGCGAGAAAATGGAAGGAAGGGTGGGAAGGGTGGAGGAGAGAGAGAGAGAAAGTAACAAGAAAAACGAGCAAGTGGACGACGAGAAAGGGAAAAAGAGAGAGAGAGAGAGTGAGGATGCAAGCGGGAGAGGGAGGAGAGAAGAATCGGCGGTCTCTTTTCGATGCGGGTGCCTAGAGGGTCGTAGAAATAACGCAAGCTGGAGAAATTACATTCTCCTTTTGTCCCCGGCTCGGACAAAGACACGAAAAGAAGAAGAAGAAAAAAAAAGAAACAGACCGTTGGAGCGAGAAAGAATATCTCGTTGAAAAGATGGACATGGAATAAAAAGGAACGGAAAAATCGGGCTAGGACATTGCTAATTTTACCGTGAAATGATTCGATGGAAGGCGGATGATGCGGAGAGAGACAGAGAGCGAGAGAGAGAGAGAGAGAGAGAATACACGGATAAAAAAAAAGCCGAATGAACAAAATGAAGAAAAGAAAAATAGGAATCGGCGTATACCTCGCATCGAATAGATCCATCGATCGCGTTCTACCGCCGTTAATGTTTGTCGTCGAGACGAATGGTAGCTTGGATACAAACCATACTGGCTTTCGATCTTACCAATCGACCGACATTTCTTTCCCTTACCTCTTTCCTTTTTTCCCTTTTCTCTTCTTTGTCTTTTTTCTATAATACCCGCGATACGCGAACGTACAAAAACACGTAGCTGCACGCGAGACGTACGTACGTATGCATATATACACGTTTCAGCCTCTCGCCTCTCTCTCTCTCTCTCGCCGACCACTTTGCGATTTACGAAGCCCGCGCTGTTTTTGCCTCTCCCCTCCGCCAGGTGAAATTTATCGTTGTCTCTGAAGTAACAAATTTCCCGGTGGAAGCTGGAAAGACCGTGGGCTGCCTGCCCGTCCCCTCTGCTCGATTTATCGAACACCGAAACAGGCGAGCCTGACCGCCCCCGGTAGGAAAAACGAAAAGTCCGATATCTCGCCTTAATTAAAAGCCCCCGGCTCGCAAAAAGTCCCGCAAAAGCCTCGACAAAGCTTCGGCCAGACTTTGACCGTGGCCACGCCGATGCAACACGTATCTCTCTAACCCACTGATCGAAGAACAAAGAAAAAGTGTGTATGTGTGTGTGTGTGTGTCAGAGAGAGAGAGAGAGAGAGGCGCTCGATTATTTCGAAACCAGTTCGTAGATTGACCGAAATTCTTCGGAACTACTACTATAAGGTTAATGACTATTTTACGCGTCCTCTTCGTCACTAGTCATCGCCAATTCGTCTCGGCGATTCCATCTCGGCTGCAAGAGCAGTCACGCGTGTTCCACGCGCCTCTTCAATTAACCAGCGCCACGTATGCAACGGATCAGCCTGTGAAACGAGTTTACCGGGTCTCGTGCATGCGTTTAACTCGGTCGCTCGCTGATTTGCGAGGCCAACACTGGATTCAGCTCGATCAAACGCGCCCTTCCTTCCACTCTGAACACCGGTGCCGCCGCCGCCGCCGCGCTACGTCGGAAGCCACCAGGAGAACCAGGGCTACCACGCGATCTGTCTTGCAATTAGCTTGATCGCGCAGATCGGAGAGGAACGGGTGGCGTGCTGCCCCTGTTTTAATCTTTGACGCATCGCGTTGGATTTCCAGCGACCTCTCTGTCTGTCTCTCTCTCTCTCTCTCTCTGTCTCTCTCTCTCTCTCTTTCTCGATCGCTCAAAATCAACTTACTTAATTTCAGACGACGTTAATTAATTTCACGATTTTATATCCAGAACGATAACAGATGAAATCTCTCGCAGAGAGTTCTCTTTCACGTTTCGCAACGAGATAATTTGTAAAACAGCGATTCGTGAGATCGACCCGTTGCGAACTTCGTTCGTTTTAACTACCAAACTTGATCCACCTGCCCGAGGGAGATTTTATCCACACTAGTAAACTACCAACTAGTCCCGCGACTTGTAGAATTCCTCCAACAATATTAATTCCATTGTGGGCCGAGAGAGAGAGAGAGAGAAAGAGAGAGCCGCGAATTCGAAAACATCCAGTCTGGATATTTAACTCGGAGCTAACTTACGACGTGAACGTTCGCGAGTTCGAACTTCGAGAGTGCCGTGGCGAAATACCTGTTACACACCAGCGAAAATTACGCAGAAGAAGAAACAGCTTTATCAAGAGGCACTTGACGAACTTGTTTCGCTTGTGCAACTTATTATCGCTACGCTCCGATAAGACGAAGCAAGAGTCTTCGACGAGTTTCAGTCCCAGACTATGACTAATTTCTTCCCCGTTTCTTTTTTTTTTTTTTCGCAAGCTTCGTAACTCGGCTTCCGGGATCGATCAAATGTGGCTGCAGACTCCGGAGAAACGATCGACGGAGATCCGGAAGCGAGGGTATCCAGGACACGGTGGCTCGGTCGTGTAGAGATTCTTAATTGACAGTAACTTCGGGAAATTTATAGCCTCGACAACGGTGCAGCTCGCATCACTGTCAACGGCACTGTCTATTATCGTATTTACCGCGTTGCTTTACTCGCGCTATCGCCGTCATTCTATCGTTTAAACGCGTCCGCGACGGAACCGCGTGCAAAACTTGGTTCACTTCGAAGCCCGCGAAACCGCGGCTGGCGTCGAGTTTCCCCCCGTCAACTGACGGCCGAGTCCCGACAACGACGTCTATACGGCAGCCGTATGCTGATCGCGAGGCTAATCGAGCGTGGCGTATTGGCGGAGATGGGCATTAGGATCGGTGCTCGACAGACAGCCGGACTCGAGTCCCTCGTTTGTCGGCTGATTGCTCCTTGAGCACTGATATAGGAAATTTGAGGTATTGTGCGTATCGAGGCTGAAGCGTAGGGCTCGAACGACCGCTCGTTCGAGAAGGCTAAAGTGTTTTCAGACGATCCCTTCCTGTAAGTTTCGCGAAACGAGATTCTATTGAGCTTCGTATGGTGTGATTTACGATCGAGGAAAAAGGGAGAAAGAACGACACGAATTTTTCGACGATTAAATATATATATATTTTTTTATTATTATTATTTTATTATTATTTTTATTATTATTGGCGATAGAAACGTGTCTTTTCTACGTCCCTACAAGGAAAATTACCAAAATTTGAGCCAATTTGAAAAGATTAAAATGTTTCCAGACAATCCCTTTCATATGTAAGTTTCGCGAAACGAGATTCTATTGAGCTTCGTATGGTGTGATTTACGATCGAGGAAAAAGGGAGAAAGAACGACACGAATTTTTCGACGATTAAATATATATATATTTTTTTATTATTATTAGTGATAGAAACGTGTCTTTTCTGACGTTCCTTTAAGGAAAATTATCAAAATTTCAGTTTCAATTTCGAAAACAGTGTTTTCAGACGGTCTCTTCCTGAACGTAAATTTTTTCAGGAAGGAGATTTCATTGAGCTTTATAGGGTATTGATTTATCTTCCAAGAAGAAAAAGAAAAGAACGATTCGAGTTTTTCGACGACCAGATAGAAACATCAATAACTGATGTTTCTTTAAGGAAAATTAAATTCGAACGGAGTTCAAAACGATCAGAGCGTTTCCCGAGCGATACTCTCCAGCGTTTTTCGAAAATTTATGCTCGAAGAGAGAATTACAACTGGGTCATCCCTTAACTCTTTCAGCGTTCCATGGTTTTTTCCTTCGTCGGGATTTCGAGAAAAATTTCGCTTCATGAATTATTCACAATGGTGAAAAAAAAAAAGATTGGCTGACGATGTAAACAGGTTCCACGTGTTAACGAGAAAAACTGGCGATTAACTAGATGAAAAAAAATAGGACAGTTCAAGAGTGAAAATATCCGAAAATGCGGGCGAAACATTTGGAAATCCTACGCGCTACGAATGCGAGAAAATTGATTCCTAAATCCGCGGATTAACGGGCGTTTATCTTTTAAAATACCGTGCGCAATGCAAACGAAGAGTTAGCGTATTCACGCTTATTGGAAGCATTTTGCCCGGTTTCCAAGCGTGAAATACAACCACGCAGGGGAAACACGCGACAACGCCCGGCCACCGTTTTCGAGCTGGCCTGTATCGCGAGGCGCGCCGAATCGAAGGCAATTTCGCGCGGATGTCCGCGCGCGTTGGTAACAATGGGGATCACGCTTGCGGTAACTGCACTAAATTTTTATTATCGAAAGCAACGAACCGGTGTCGCGAGTTGCGTGGAAACGGGAATGAAACACACACACACACACACACACACACACACACACACACACACACACACACAAAAAAGGAAAGAAAAAAAAGTCGCGGTGATTTTCTAGTTGTAGTTAAATCTGACGCTCCGGGGAGGGGTGAGGGGTGAGGGATGAGAGGGGATAAATCCTGGCCAACGCGCGCGCGGAAGAGGCACCGCTGAATTTTCGTTCATTCCTTTTAAACGTTATCTGCGCCGCGCCCCGCCCTGTTATCGGGACGTGGAGTCGTAACAACTAGATTTCCCCGAGCAAATCGTTTCATAAACTTCGTTCCGCGCCGACCGGCACCAATCGAGCGACAGTTTTTCTTTTTTTTTCTTTTTTCCTTTTTTTTTAACTTCTCGATACGAGGCGAGTTCATTAAAATTAGTCTGACCTGCACGGCCAACGAATCGGGTAATTTTGTTATCTTATGTACACTGGATATCGCCGAAACAAATTTGTTGTTGGTTATTCCGATTACCTATCCCTCCCCCCTCTCTCCCTCATCGCCACTCTTCTCGGCTCCCTCCACTGCGATAATTACCTTTTATTCACGTGATTTTCATCGATTATTCCCGCCGTTATTGAAACTTTACGTTGTTATATGTTATCGGGCAAAAAGGGGCAAAGAAACGGGGTCCAATCGGGATAAAATACCAATATAAACAACCACCACCGGGGGAACGTATCCGCAAATAATTACTCGCAACGTAAAACCACCGGACCGAACCGAATCGAAAACGCGAACGTGCAATTTCTCCCTGTTCCCTCTGTACGAGAGGAAATTTTCTCTCGCAGCCTCTGAGGTTACTATTTTTTTTTCTCTCCTTATTTTCTTCTCCCCGATCGTATTTCTTCTAATCTTCCTTATTCCCCCCCCCTTCTTCTCCTCCCGATTCAGCCTCCCAGTCCCGCTGAAAATTGCGTTGACACAGCGGTGGAATACGACGCGAATTTCGCCCATCCCGCGTCACGAACGAACCAGGTACCCCGGGCCGATAAACACGTAATTCAACTTACTATCTTCCCGATTCGACGCGAAGGTCCGAAATTCAATGGGCTATGAGTTCTGCCAATCGCGAAAATCGATACTTGTTCCGAGAATGATCGTTCCTCCGGCCCGCCTCGGTCGAGTAGGTCCGTTGTTTATGAAATTCCGATGCTTTCTTATCCGAGTAACGGTGGCTCGTCGCGAATTATTTATTCGTATCCGCTTGCTCGTCTGAATAAATCATGCGGCAGACGCAGGCCGCAACGTTCCGGGAAGTCGTGCCTTGTTCCTACCGGGCAGGCATTAGAAATTAGGTCTCGACTACCGATCCCCTTCGCTTATCGTGATTTGATCCCTCGCTTGATAAAGAATGTCCAACGATAAGAAACATTCCAGCGTATATAAAATAATCCAACGAAATTTCTGTTACGTAACACGGAAAGAGAAGCTTGCAATTGGATGACAAATGACTGAAGACCGAGCGTATAGATCGGATGTTTAATGATATTTGGAAACTCTCTCTTTCTCTCTCGCAAAAACTTTCTTTCAAAGGAGGAGATTGAAATTTTCACACTGACCTCAGTTTCGTTAACTGTCTGCATAATTATAAGATGTTCTGCGTTTTCGATTACTTCTCGGTCTTTCAGATTTCGTGAATGAACTCTGATTGGGGTCTGGGGTCGCGTAACGACGTTAGCGCAGATGAAAAATCACTGATCAGAATTTTAACCAAGAAACGAAGTAGAAAGTTCTTCGCGTAGTTTCCTCTCTTTCTTTTTTTTTTTTTTTTTTAAATCTGGAATCTTGCCGAAGGAACTGACCGTCGAGCGAAGAACAAAGTGACTCACCCTCTAGAAAACTGTTCTCGCCGGAAAAATTAACAGAGAAATTCGCAGATCCTACGAACGCATTCGAAGCGATCGTTCTTTTCAATTCCTCCCCCCTTCCTCCCCCGTTCCTCGTTGTTATTTCAACAAATAAATTTCCGATTTACTCGGCACGAGCGACCACATCGGCGAGCTGAAAGGGAATTCTAACTCGAACCGAGAATCTAATTAACATTATCGACAAGAATTTACCCGGAATCGACGCGGAGAAACGGAGGCGGATTCGAGTGGCTGGTGCCTGACCACGTCCGTATCGATTCGCCGATTTGCGAACGGCGAAGAAGCCGCGTTAATTAAAGAAAAAGACGCGGGCAAACGGCGAAACCGCGTCGAACAGCGGCGGATGCAGAGTCGATTTCCTTGGCGCTCGCCGGATCGATCGGATCGGGAACGTCCGAACCTGAAACTGGTAGCTCTTTGCTCGGCCGAGTCTGGCCGAGTTTAACTAGCTGAAAACGAGGATACGCTTAATCGAATGGAACTTGCTGGCTTTCGGGAGGGCCGGTGAATTAGGTCTCGCTCGCTGGTGTCCACCACGCTGGTTTCGCGTAGCATCAGGTCTCTCTCTCTCTCTCTCTCTCTTTCTCTCTGTCTTTGTAATTTTAATTGGCTCTCGACCGACCGCGTAATCTCGATCGCGGAGGCTCGCCCACTATACTTGCCACGCGCCGGTGAACTTTGACGCGACACCGATCCCAATGCGATTAACAATTTCCTGCGTTCCACCGCGATTATGATATGTACGACTTGCGTGTATTACACGGAAGTTTCGTTGTTCGGAATTTCTTCCTAAGAGCGAGGCAATTATCGCTTGCTGCGTGCTCGATGCGATCATCACAGCGAAATAAATCAAACCTAATCTCAAGACGTCAAATACGAGCATACACACTTCTGTGTGTGAGCGTGAATATGCGAAAGGTGCGTATGAAGGCAGAGATTTTGAGAGTAAGATTTCCTTCAGAGAGTGACACAGTGTCATACGCTCTATCACCAGAAACAATAAAGTCCCACTACTTTCCGAACTGCGATTATATAAATATAAATTTGACTCGAAAAATAAGGAGGCAATTAGTTTTTAATCTGTGTCTTCAGAGTTAACTCCTAGTTAGCCGATACGTCGCTACACTCAAAATCCACTCTTTCGATTATAACATGTAAAGAATATAGGATTATATAATTAATTATACACTTGTGCAGTTCGACGTTTATTCAAAAGAGCTGCAGTTCGTCTGACTCGTTCGGTAGCTCGCATAGAATTGCCTTCTGTCTTTACTTCTGAATGTCATTTATAGTCTTCAGGTAACACCCTCATTCCTTTAAGGGATTTCGCAGTTCCTAGAAGCTCTGAGTCCTTTGTGTCTATTTTATGTTCTCCCTTTAATGTGAATTTTATTGTACTACCGATTTTCTTTCTAAACACGTCGATAACTTCCTATTTCCTGGTTCGTCGAAATCTCGAGAGATCAGAATATTTCTTTGTCATCGCTTGTTCAGTTATTCAGTTCAATACCTAAACTTCATATTAGAAGCCATATGGTTCAATTTTGTCCCGCCCCTCCCCACGTATATATATCGTCGCGCGTCGAGCTCACGTCGAATCGAACGAGGAACGCAGATATCTACTTTAAGTATCTATTCCAAGGGAATTAGCCGTCCCTCCTCTCGGAGAGGGGAGAGATTATTACACAGATACCGGGCAATTATATAGAAACAACTTGTTCTCGTTATCTTTTATTATATCTTGATATCAACCGGCAAATAGCGAACGGGTTCTCCAATTACTCTCGAACAGGTTCGATAAGATTTCGCGATCTCTACGATTTAGCAAGCGAATTAATTATTCCGTCGGACGTCGGAAGGCTGATTCGATTACCCGGGACATTGCCGCAACGTTTACCGCGAGAGAGGAAAAACCAGCCTCCCGCTCACCCCTCTCCCCTCAATCGGTGCCGGAGTCAGTTGCTTCTTTAACGTCGCGACGAGATTGTAATTAAAAAACGGAACCCCTCCCCAGCCGCGTGGAAGGGAGGAAGCGCGCGATTCTTTCTCGAACGAGGTCTTCCGGTTCATCCGGTCGCGGCTCCGACGAAACGATCCAATTACAGCGGGAGAAGCGCCGATAACCGCGGCCCTGCTACGACCTCCTCCTCCTCGAGATGCAAGCGGTGCCTAGCAAGCCTGCAGCCGACCGCCGCGAGTCGTGTCACAATTTCTACCTGATAATGCCGATAATGTCGGACGGAGCTTTGTACGGTAATAGGCAATCGCCAATCTTGATCGAGGTAAACTACTTCTGTAACTATTTGGCCCGGCTTCTGGAAACGATCGCCTCCCCTCCCCCTCCCCCCTCCCGCCGGGAGTCCGCCCGGGGGGTGCTTGATTACGATGATTGTTCCTATTGCAGACCGATCGTCGATCGTAATTCGATACTTTTCTCGCGAAGATTACGACTCGACAGGGATTACAGGCAGACACCCCAAGCATGGAAAATTGAAAAGGTTTCAAATGGCAGGGAAATTGGCGGAAATGAAATTTTTAAATTTTTTCACGGTAAAATACACAAACGTACTGCGAATATTGGGCAAACGATCTCGTTCCTTTTTTTTTTTTTTTTTTTTGCTTTAAAGTCTGAGCAAACGTCGATCGTTCGACGTTCACGAACTGAAATGAAAATCGCGAATTATTACAGAACTATAGACGAAATCTGCAACAGTAGGTGCTCGTGCAAAAGTGTCGAATTCTACTTCGAGACAATATCAAAATATTGATTTCGATGTGAATACTTCTTTCGGAAATCGCGAATCGATGCAAAACGATATTCATTCGAAAATGTCGAAACGGTAGTAAAAGTCGATATAACGTCGGACGATTATTTAGATTTTAAAGCAAATGTTCCTAGGAACTGGCGTGCTTCGACATGTTAAAATCTAACTAACTTCACTTTAAGCCGAAAATTCATTGGGTAATCCGATACTCTGATGTTCGATTTTGTTCTAGAAAAAGGAACACGCTCGACGACGATTTTCAAAATGGAACATTCCCGTCATATTTTGCTGTAAGTTAAAAAAAAAAGAAAAAAAAGAAGGACGCTTATAAAAAATTATCTGACGTGTACGGCGAAGATGCCTTAAAACTACGGCAGTGTCAGAATCGGTTTTTCTACATTTCACCGCCGACGGTGACATCAAATCGCTTTTGGAACTTTTTCTTCTCGAGAGACGTGAGAAATCGCAATCACAAAGCTGTCTGGCCAAAGCTAATTGAAACAAAATGGACAGTGTATCGTCTAACGAAGTTTCTGCTATTTTTGTGAAAAATTCGCTCTTCATTCGCACGCGAAGAAACACGCAGTTACTTTTTGGCCTAATAATACGTGTTCGAGTTACGTTGATGAGTTCGCCTATAAGATAGCGAGCTTGACGAGCGCGTAACGTAATGCCAAAAAGTTCGTGGCATACCGCGGAGCTTGTAAACCCGCGAAACGAATTCTCCACGAAAAATAAGGTGGTCTATTCGCGAAAATAAGGGATAGCTTGTCGATTGCGCGGCGCGCGCGTTTCGCCATTATTCCGAGCGTCGCGGAACGAACGGAGCGGAAGTGAAGCGCATCCGCGATAACTTTTCAACGACTCGGACGCGTACTCTCGGCGAGGCTCGTCGTTTCCGTGACTAGCCGCGAGATTGCGTCGTTAAAAGTTTGAAAAATGGACACTGGCCTCGGCTTGAGAGGAAACTGGGCCATCCTGGGCCAACGGTGATACGGCTGGCGCGGCGCAGGGAGAAAAAGGAGCGGAAGTGCAAGGTCCTGCCCGACTAATTATCGGATTAACTCGTAATTTCTGCAACAAGTGACAACATCCGGCGTCCGACGGAAGGAAACGAGAGAAAACAAACGGCCGCCGCGCGAGAGAAACGAAACAAAACGTGGCGCGGTACGGCGTGGCGTGGCGTGGCGTGGCGGGGGAGGGGAGAGAAAAGTATGACGACAAGCGTGGTACCACGACTCGTAAACATAAGTAAAGTAAAGTTGCGAGCAAGTTCTTGGGGCGGGCGGTGGGAATTAGCGGTGGTTGCGCGTCTCTCGCAACAGCGAGCGAGCGTACGCTTTCGAATCACGTGCCACTGCGGAAACACAGCTTGCACCATTGTTGGGACGTGAAAAGTCACGTCCGGCCCGGAAGAAATGGGAGGGAAAGCGAAGCCAGGCTTCCGCCACCTCGTTCCGCCTCGGTCACGGAGGCTTTGAAAGTAAGTTTCCCTAACCACCGGCGATCCAAGTTCAGAGAGAGAGACGTATCGCGGCTCGTTAATCAGACGAATCGTCCGGCCGTTTCATTGACACGACATTGGCGCGCCATTAGAAACGTCTTGCCGGCGGAGAATGCGACGAGAAATCACTGGTGGTTAGTCTCCGTATCGGAGGAAATCTCTTTGTCGTTCGTGGGGGGGTTCGCCGAAGTGGGCGCTTTTCGTCTTTTGCCCCATTGACAATAACGTCTCCGGCTTCCGGTCGAGAGAGCTCGTAATAAATGGGAGCCCAGTGGAAAAGAAGAAGAGGAGAAGTAAAGAAAAAAGAAGAAAGAAGCGGTATAAATTCCAAGGGGATCAACTTTTCGAATAACTTCTCGGAAAGTTACCTCCGGGTGGAAGTTGCCTCGCGTCGAGTGTTATTATTGATATCGCCATTCGATCGGACAAGTTTCCGAGATTGCGTGGAATTCGTTTCGCGACTCGAAGCGAAACCGTGACGACGATCGCCTGCTTCCTTCAACGCGTTGTCGACAAGGTAAGTGGCGCCGATCGTTGCGAGAGCGAAGAATCGCATAAAGAACAGCGAGACCTACTGCTGATTTTCCCTTTTAATTCGTTCTTGACGACCGTCGCTTCGCCGATTTCCGCTCAAGATACCCGATCTCTGCGATTGCGGCGCGTTTCACTGGCAACGAGAAGGCTTGATACTTTTCTGGCTGATAACCGCTTCGTCTCGCGAAACCAGATCGCGAATTACACGCGGTGGAATTTCGAGCGATTCGTAACAGGGACAATGCCCGGAGGGAGGCCGAGATGGTTCGAGGATCGGCGAAAGTTTCGCGATACAGTAATGAGACCGATGAGAGAGCGGCGGTAGTTTCGAGTGGCCGTTGTTCGCGAGAACGGGTGGCTCCCTATTCACGACGAATCGCAGTCAGGAGGGCGAAGAAAAGCACGCGAGTTTGATTTCAGGCGGCGGCCCCTGCGGAATTCGTCGAATCGAGGACACCGTGCGAAATCGAAAGTTTCGATCACGCGGAATTAGACAGAGATGAGCTGCGAAGCAAGGCGTCGGATGCATTTCACGAGGCGTACGTGCAAGCAACTCGTTTATCTCGTGGTTTTAATTTCCTTGTAACGAGTCGCGATAACGTTGCCGTGCCGCGTTGTAAACTTCGTTAACACGCCATCGCTTCGCCTTTCGAAAACAGCCTGATACTCGCCGCTGCCGTTCGAAACGCTTCAACCAGGGACGTTGTCTCTTTCGACGACTCAATTCCTCCGTAATGACAAAAATGCCCTCTCGCGAATTCTGATGAAGCTCGTTCGGTGCAATTACTCGCTCGAAACCTAAGCTTAAACCTAGACACGATGGCACGTACGATGCGAGAAGAAGCCTGTACCGAAAAAAAAAAAAAATGGAAAAAACTAGAAAAGAGAAGAGAAGGAGAAAAGAGACGAAGCAAGAGAGCGGCGAGGTGATGAAAAATTCGCGGGAGAGGGGAGCAGAATGGGGAGCGAGGGGGCGAGACCTGGGAGATTTTGTATTGCAGTCACACGGGCGACGCGTGAATGCACCGTGCGCGTTGTAACGAAGGCCGAACGAAGAACGTAACTCTGGTGTGGGAAGTGACGTGGTAGAAAGGTGGTTACGGGAAACGCGCCGGCTCATAATTTTCGAGGACCGTCTCGCTCGTTTCGTCTCTCTCTTTCTCTCCCTCTTATCCTCCTCTACCACTCTAAACCACTCTTCCCTCTCTCTCTCTCTCTCTCTCTCTTTTCGTATGTATATGTAGCGTTCTCGCCATATGTAGAAACTCGATTTTACAGGAATAATACAACTGTAATTATATTTACCTTTGGCCCGTTTGCTCGCGCATCCCGCATAACTGGCTCGGTCTGACTATTAATTGCCGCGACGGACAATTACGATCGTCCGGCCAGCCGGAATCAACGAGGACAGGGTGCGCGCGAGCTTGGCCTCGGTGCTGGCCCGCTCGATAATTGTTTTCAACCCATTGTTAGCAGCGGTGGCTCGTCTTGGCGCGGCGACACGCTCCGATTGATCGATCCGAGGCGCGCGTTTTACCAAGTGCCCTTTAACGCGCCGCGTTCCCAGTGTCACGTGTTGGTCAACGGTGATTGGCCTCTCTCCCTTCTCTCTCTCTCTCTCTCTCTCTCTCTCTATGCACGGCACAATGGACACAATCGACGGATCGCGTTTCTCGCGAGTATTCAAGGGAACCAATTATCAGTGTATGAGCTTGTCAGGGAACCCGTGGCTCGAATAACGAGCGAAACAAATGGAATTTGTTAACAGTGACAGAGGACGGTTTCGACGAGCTTCTGGCAGAGATCGAGGAGAGATGGAAGAGAGTGGAGAAGGGGGAGGGACGGGGTGCAGCGAGGATCCAGATTGGCGAGAAGCGATTTAGAAAAAACGACGATACGGACGAGTGTTTTTAGTCCGAGTACTCCCATACTCGCTCCCCGTACTCGATGCACGGGGTGTTTCGTGAAATGTTCAACAAATATTTGGCCGACGTATTCAGCCGTAAAACCGCTTAAGTTCTTAACTGAAATTTTCCTGTCACTGTCGGATCAATGGATCGCTTCTGCGTAAATGTCGCGCCACACGTTCGGTAACGTGCTAGAATTTTCTTCAATTGTATCAACGCAATCGGAGCTTTCATCCGCGAACGTAAACGTGAAACAGAAATATATATATATATATATATATATGTGTGTGTGAAGAGAGAGAAAGAGAGAATTATAATTGATTTATTTCGCGAACGGCACGCGAACTGAACGAATTATAATTCTCCACATACGGACGCCTGTATTGACGCAGAAAGGATTTCGTTACCCGGGTCGCAATCAATTTTCGGTAAATACGCGGCGCGGCATAGTAAATGAAAGCCGCGTATCGCAAAGTGACAATTAACAGGAGGTTATTACCAAATTCCCGTGGAAAACGTTCGCCCGCAGGAAAAATGCGGATAGAATTGTTTGCGACACGTCAGAATGGTATTCGAACAGCCGTGGCGCAATCACTCAAGGCGTCGTCCTCTTCCATCGATCGCGAACAAAAAGATCGAGACCGATCCTTGTGTACGTCGGGGAAACACATATTCCCAACGGCATATCGCGAAAGAGACAATTCATGATTACGCAATGAACGAGGAAACTGTGGCGATGATCGTTCCGTCCACGATCGGAGAAGCGTTCGATCATTCGGAGCAATCGCGCGGCGCGACGCTCTTTCTGCGAACAACCGGATTTCGCAGC
Organism: Tetragonula carbonaria; assembly: GCA_032399595.1. Classification (NCBI taxonomy): domain Eukaryota; kingdom Metazoa; phylum Arthropoda; class Insecta; order Hymenoptera; family Apidae; genus Tetragonula; species Tetragonula carbonaria. The sequence continues at coordinate 6,165,391 of JAUCRC010000003.1, forward strand.
GCGTCCCGTCGAGTGACAGAATCGAGATTGCGAGGAGAGCTTTCCACCCAAAGCACGGTGACGCAAATGGATCGCGCCTGTAACGAGTTGCTTCGCGAAATACGTATTTCCGTGTGAAACGTCGGGTCATTGAAGAGATATTATCATCGATATATCAAAAAGCGAGATCTTCTACAAATATACGCAGGTGAGTCACGAATTTTATAGACCGACGATATGTTTGGTTGACTAATAAGTAGGTGCAGTTTTCCCTATGTGATAGCCGATTGTAGGCGTTGGTAAAATGTAAATAATTTCAGTTCAGTTCACTTGACAGGGAACATTTCAAGCTCACTTTTTTCGAAAAATTACGTGCAAATTGATCGAGCGTTTCTTCTTTATTGCGTGCTCTCTTTACTTGAAAAATAGAAAAACAAAACGAGCATATATCATATTTTATAGATTTCGTTGTTTCGTTTTAAAAAGAGGAAAGAACGTTATGCGGTAATGATGCTTTGTTAGAACGCGTGTGCCAGAAATGGTTTGCCAAATTTCGTTATGCACTACGCATAAGGAAGACAAGCGGAGATCGATAGCGACAAAATAAAAGAGTCTGTCGATGCAAATCGTCGCTACATGACACGAGACGTGGCAAAAATTCTCAACGTGTCAAAAATCCAGCGTGAACAATCATTTAGAGGCACTTGGATACGTGAGTAGACTCGATCTTTGGACATCGTACCAATTTAAAGAACTTCGTCTGTTTATGTCCGATTCACTTTTGAAACGTGAGGAAAACGATCCATTCTTGAAACGTACAATAACGAGCGATGAAAAATCGTCTGCTCGTCTGCAGTAACGTGGAGCAAGCGTGACGAACCGATTCAAACCGCCCAAAGCGATTCAAAAGCAAAGCTTCGTCAAAGGAAGGTTATGTTGTCAATTTGGCGGGATTGGAGAGGCATCGTGTTTTGTTTTTTTTGAACTGTTTCCAAGGAATGAAACAACTGATTCAAGTGTACGCTGTCGACAACTAGATTAATTAACTAATGCTATTCATAAAAAAAGAAAACGTCCAGAATTAATGAGTCGTAAAGGAGTTGTCATTCATCACATTACTGAAGACTCGTCAGAAATTGTTATAGCTAAGATGGCACATGTTACCACATTCTTCTTGTTACATCAAAGCTTGTAGCATCAGACTTTCACTTGTTTCGCTCTCTTTAGAGTTATTTGACGAGAAAAGCAAAAATCTTCGACCCCGATGACGAAACTGCTAGAAAGATGGCGAAAAATAATGGAAACGATCACTACGTTATTGAATAAAATCGTCGTCTAATATGGAAAAGTTTCGTGCTATTTGCTTAGGAAAAAACCACACCGACTTATTGGCCAATAAGCGTGACAAATACATTTTTGTTTTTCTATACGACGGATGGATATATCACGTACATTTATTTCCCTTGTAGGAAATTCAACCTTCACGGTTTTCGCGGTTAGAGACGGGCATTTTCGAGACAGAGAGAAACCATGATGCACGGACAGAGAGCAGACAGATATATCGGCGAGCAAGCGAGAGATTTCGGTCATGGAGCAACGCGACGCACGTCGCCCTGTTTCGTCGACGCGTGGAGAACCGGCCGGACGCAGGAAGCACCAGGGAAGACCGGACGGGGGTTGAAAATTTCACGCAATCGGCGTTCCCGGTGGCTGCGAATTCACCACGATGGATAATGAAGGTGGATAAATCGATCGGAACTTGCCGCTCCCTTTGACCGGTGCCCGGGCCGCGTAGACGGCCGCGTTTTCACCGAGCGGATATCGTGAAAAGGACAGGACGTGGCAGAGAATGGACGCGGGCGCGCGCTCGACAGAAAGAGAGAGAGAGAGAGAGAGAGAGAGTAGTCAGGGTGCGGCATCGTTCGCGTGGAAATTCACGACAGATAGAGTCGGTCGACTAAAATAAGGCGAATGATACGTGGCGCGTCGCTGGTGCCGGAATATCCGGCGTACGGAATAGAATCGGATATGGCTGGTGGTGTCGAGCTAGCGTCAGAACGAAAGAGGAAGAGCGCCACCGCGGGCGGGTAAAGCGAACGAGCAAGACAGAGGTAGACAGAGGTGTGAAAATTTCACGCGTTCGCTCTCTCGTGCGAACCGGGTGACTGCTCTCCGCTATGAATAATAAGAACGCGTTCGAATCCGTTCGATGGTGTCGCGTCGCGTCGCGTACCGAGAAAGGCAGGCAGCACGCAAGAGCTGGCAAATTTACGCTCAATGCGGAAAAGCAATAGCCAATAGCGCTGCCGAGCAAACTTTCAACCTGCTCGATCGTTCTGCCCCGCAACTATCTTCGTTTACGAATTTTCGAAACGCGTAACTTCAGACGTTCAGGCTGACTCGTTGTTGGCATCGATCACACGTACGAGTTGGTCGGTTCGCCTGAACTTCGGACGGACTGAACGAATCGACGTTTCGCGAATGAATACTACCGTAGGGGGAACAACGACGTGGATAGATTCCGACGCGAACGTTTCACGTTCTCGGCGACACGGCCGAGCGTTATACGACGTGAGTACGTATAATGAGGATGCACTCAACTCGACACACGCGCGCCGTTTCCCCGCTTGGTTATGCTCGCTTCGTTGGCAACTCTGAACCTGTGCGTTCGATGCGGAGAGATATGCGCGTGACGACGGTGCTATGATAAAAATGCGCGCGACACAGCCTTGACAGCCAGCCGCCCCGGCGCGTTCAACGTGCCTTATTTTGCCGTGAGTTGAATTTTCGTAAAATATCGCCGAGCGGATCAGAAAGAAACGGATCGATCGTAGGAACGAACAAACGGACGGACAGACGAGAGATTACAACCGAGCACCGACAAAGAGGCGAAAGCGGAAGGATCGAGTGGCGCGGACTATCGACGTCTCGTTTAATTTCTCGATTCTCTTGAGCTTTGTCCGTGTCTTCCACGAGGTATGAACTACTTTGTTCCATCGACGTTGGCGCCGTGGCAATTTTTCCTAGTAACTCTACGGAATTACGCGAGACGAACGAGCAGCGATAAAAATGCATCTGCTGGTGGCGCTTGGCAAAGCAACGGGGCACGTCGTTGTCGTCGTCGTCGTCGTCGTTGTTGTCCTGGCACCACGACCTATAAAGTTGACTCGAAACGAGGAGGAGAGAGTCTGTTAGTCTGGCGTCGTGGCGTCTACTCGCCGATAAATTTCCAGCTGGTCAGCCGGCTCCAGCTGCGTTCTCCCACTAGCCTCCCGTTTTGCTTCCGCCGACGAAAAACTCTACAATGTTTTCCGTTTAAAATGTTTTATGACGAGGCGCGATGGATCCTCACTGCGGGCCAAACGGATATATCCACTGGGACGTAATGGAGCTCGCGTTTTTACGCTTGGTTTCGTCCTGTTTCCGTTCGAGTCCGCTCGCCGTTTCACGGCGCGGCTTTTCACTTTTGCCAACGGAACCAGCTTCCAGACGAAAGGGGCAAGGGGTAGCCCGGAGCGGGAAGGAACAGAGCCGTCTCTTCCCACGGGACCGCGAGAAGAGAAAATCAAGATTCTCCGGCGGATCGTCAACGAAGAGGACGTACGCATTACAAATACGAGAGAATATCTTATCGATATCGAACGACGAGGGTTCTCATTAGTTGCCGCATGAACGAGGCCGCACTCATCGTGGAAAAGAACTGGTCTCTCCTATCCGGGACGAGAAGAATGCGCGTGGCGTAGCTAAATATGGCTAGCCGACCGTACGTCCGCTGTTCCGCGATAATAAACGTCCCCGTTCGTTACACGACTAATTACCTGGTTTCTTCCGTCCGGCTCTTGGTTTTTCTTCGCGTCGGTGATAAGTTCGCGTGAGATCCGTCACAGAGTTCCCCGAATCGGTCCCGTGGAAATTGTCGACCGCGATAATACGAGATAGAGACGCGAGACCCCCGGTGTGCAGCTCCATCGTCCCGAATTCTCCCATTTTCGCGAGCACGTATAACGTTTGCCAACCGTACACGTGTATATATATATATATATATAAAACTAGGCAGAGAGAGAGAGAGAGAGAGAGTTCCAACGACGCGCAGACGTGCTCTCTATTTGTTCCACGTCCCGAACCAGCTTCACAATCGGACTATCGAATATCCTCCGGCTAGGTATGTCCAGTGGATCTGACGTTCGCTTAGTCTCGCCGTTCCATCCTCCGCTCTACTTCTCCTCGAGATGGATGGCGATGTACCTAACCGGCAGTTTCCATCGGTCGGCGCTACTACAACGTCCGCTCGGCGAAAAGGCGTGCGCTTCTTGCTCCACGCGCGAGTAAGACTCGAGCATTCTCTCGCAAACACACACACACACACACACACACATCCATACGTACAGAGCTCTGCTCTGCCTCTACTATCAGGGGGAACAATCGTTCTCGTGTACGAGAACAAGCCGGCGATAAGATCGGTTGCAGTCGCGCGCCTTGGAATTCAAACCACCACCGTTTGGCACGATTCTGCGGGGAACGTCGCGCGAAGAGGGTTATTTGGCGCGCAACGTTAGCTCCTCTCGGATGGCGAGAGATATATATCGAGAGGCGAGACAAGACGAGACGAGACGAGACGAACGCGAACAATTTCGCGAGCTGCCAGTTGATAAAATTGACTCAACTCGAAAGTTTCTGTTTCAAATTCAGTCCGGGCGACCGAACGACGTTCGTTTCGAAACACTTCGCTTCTCGAACCTGCCCACTCCATCGGCTGCCAGCTTCCATCTCGAGAGAACGTCAAGTTAGATAAACCATTCACCCCTTCCACATCGTCCTCCCATCCCTTACGTAAGCGTGTCCCCGAAATCTCCGGTTTAATACCGGCGAGATGAGAACCGAGAACCGTAATCGTAAGTTACATCCTGACGTCTCGGGCGTCATCCAACTCGCGACACCGCCTCGCGGGCAGATCAAACAATCTGAGATACGCGATACAGCCCGAGGTTATAGCGCAGGGAAGCCCATTCCCGTTTTCGTTCGACCAGCAATCGGTTCGACGGATAATCGGTCGAACAACGAATGCTTGGCCGCTTTAAGTGCACGCTTCCTCGCACACGATCGGCGTGCGCGCGCGGCTTCTCCTCGCCAGCGGAGAATTGCCCCGCGTATCGCGGATATCTGTGCAATTACCGGCGTGTAATTAACAACGGCGCCTACCGGCTTCCCCACTACTGCACATCGACAGCGCCGCGCAGAAATTGATGCGCGCGCTAATTTTGATTCGCATAATCCACTGTTAATTGGCCCACCCCGTCCCTATAATCAAGCATCTCCAGAGACTTCGCAGGCCAGCGAAGAGCCGCACCGATTTCGACCATTCAGTCGGCCAATCAATCGAGTCACGCAGCGCCACGCACTTAACGATCAATTTTGTCCCGTCCCGCTTTGCCACTTCAGTGTTCTATTCATTTTTTCTCTTTTTTTTTTCGATTTCGTTTGAATTTTTTTTCTCTTCTCTCTCTCTCTCTCTCTCTCTCTCTCTCTCTCTCTCGCCTATTCGTTCCTCCTCTCTTTCCGTTACACCGTTGCAATTTTTTTTGTCCCATCTCTCTCTTTCTCTCTCTTGCTCGATGTTGCGCGCCCGCAGATTCGTGTACATCACACGACGAAAAATCGAACGAAACGATCGGTTCGCCTGCCCGTTCACCGAATTGCTCGAACATGGCCACCGGCACAAGATGTGTTCTCGCTCCGCGTTGTTTCCCGCTATCTGCCATCGACGAACGTCGTAGCGGTGATTTTACGAATCAACTGCGAATCGGAATATGAATCGGTAATCGGATCGATATCCATTAGCCGACCCGCGTGAATTGCACACACGGCCGTTCGTATTTAAAACACAATTTCCCACCTCGAGACAGACGGGCGGCTATTAAACCGTTAAGTATCCGAGGATAATTCGACAAGCTCAGTGATATCGAACGATCAAGATCGTTTCCAGTCGATTTACACGGCGACAGTGAACGTTCAACCGGTGTTACCAGTACGTTTTATTCGCGGTCCGCAAGACCGGATCTGCAACTTGGATGAAACTAATCGTTCGCTGGTAGATCATCATCGGACGATCGTCATAAACGAGAGACTTCAACGACTAACCGTCTATTTTATAAGTCAGATAATTGATCGTTCCTTTTCTTTTTTAAGGTCTTGTTTCTCTACGCTTGGTTTTTATTGTTCGTTAGAAACGCAGCGTGTGCTACGCGATTATCTGCTGAACTATTTGCTCTAGAAGAATGTTTGAGTCGAGGAGGTCACAAATCTTAGTCTAGGTTCTGAAATTTAAAGAAAATTATGTATTTTTCTTGGACGATGAATTCATCGAAAACATTTCTGAAATAGGAGAGGATGCAACTATCTTTCAGTGAATGGAGTGAATCAGAATATTGACGCTCGAAGTCATCATTTCGACTACAAAAAAGCTAAGATAATAATTTCTTAGTGCGTTCGACGCAGTACGACCTTGAATAACCTTGAAATACCGACATACGATGGATCGATGAATTCGTCATGCCTGTCTGAAGAAAAATACATAGTTTCATTTTACCTCTCGAATACATAGTTTTCATTTCACTTTTACGATGAACGATACTATTCATTTTTTTCAATCAACGAAGATCACCTTGAAATCTCGGAAGCTCGTCCATCTAGACCAGAGGTCACCAAACTTTTTTCACAGTGGGCCACATAGCTGACAAAATGACGAGCGGGGGCCGCATAATCACTAAACTAAGTTTCAGCATTCCGTGTTAATCATGGGTGAGTGGCACGCAATGCAAAAAAAAAAAACAAGGACAACCAATACATTTATTTACTAAAAAAGTTATCAAAGAAAGCGACATTAGCAAAAAGATAGTTACATCAGAGCTAGTGTGCACATATGCGAATTTCATGCAAATTCAAGTACCGTCGGCGAGCCGTAGTTTGGTGACACCTGATCTAGACCATTGCGAGGAATGTCACCCCGGCAAACAAAGTAAGTTTTACTCGAAATATTATGAAACATTGATATTTTCGATAACGAGCAGAGTTTAAGAAATAATTATTAATTTTTACTCGAAACGTCACAAAACATTAATATTTTCTACAACGAATAGAGTTTAGGAGATAATCGCGTAAGTCGTTTCAAATGTAGTACGACTTTGCAGTTTTCCCTGATCGTGCCTGAAATATTTGTACAAATTCTCGCTACCTTCACCTTCCATCTTTCGAAATTGTAAATTTCAGACGTGCAGCTTGACCCGACGACGATCGATAAAGAATTTTCGAGAAACAATTATATCTTTCAGCTCGGGAAATGCTGGAACGTTACAGGTGGATGATAGTTGTAGTTTCCTCCTCGTTGCATCGACAAAACGATGCGTCCGAGGAAATCCCGTCTTCAGTTACCTTCACGAGGGGCAGAGAATGATTATTGATTCGAGAAGCAAGGGGAACCCACTTTCTGGCCAACTTGTTCTTTCTTTTACGATAGGCCGCATAGATACGTCGGGTAATAGGTTGGCTAGACTCGGGCTGCGACGACCGGCCGCAAAATCGATCGGACGACAGAGGTCCGAGAGCCTATCGGCGGCCACGTAGCCGCCACGCTCTTCCAAGTAGAACCAAGTAATTCGATTACCACACTAAAATCCCGTTTCTCGCGGGCTTGTTAATTACACGTTCAACGCGATATGCATATTGACCGCGCATGCAACGCCGCGATACTTTCTGCCGATCCCCACGCTATAAATATATGCTGCACACGTCGGATGCGGAATCTGAACGAAATGGCCGCCTGTGTTACGTTTTCCTTTCTTCCGATTGGGAAAAAAAAAGGAAAAACCATCAAGCTAAAAAGCTGATAATTAATGTGACTGCATTTATTAGATAAATGAGAGACAAGTGGCAGCGTAACACAGCCGGAGACCGCTTTAAACCGGTGATAATTATTAAGCGATGCAGAGGCGATATGTGAGCCATTCATCAACTACGAAATAAGATTTCCCCGTATTTGACGCGTTGAATATTAATTGTGTGCCCGCGATAATGCGAAATTCACAACTTCATTAAAAGTGAAGTTGATCAATTTCGCTTTTGAGAGATTCGTACGACACAGACGATATATATATAATGTGGTTAATATTTCCGTGGATCGTTGGCACTGTATTTCTAATTACAAATGTTTATATTACATTTACGAGAAGTTCAAACGTGCAGTACGTTCTGCTCAGTTCATTCAAGACGAAGTGCTCTTTACGATAGTTAGAGAGCGAAGGGATTCTCACTTTCTTTTTTAAGTGTAATTAATACGTAGATGGCGTAGTTATTACGGTGCCGTGTAGATATTTTTACACGATTGGACAAATTAAAAACGACGAGCTAGCGAAATCACTTTAGATTAGAAGATTACATTTCCACAGCATTGTACACATACGTCACCACAGACGTATAATATGAAATGCGAAAGAGAGTGCAGATTTATGTGCGTGTGATGCGAACACTGGCCTCGCCTTTCATCCTGCAAAACGTTACAAAAGCGAAAGGGACGATAAAGTAATCTCGTAAATGCAAGCGACGAGTTAACAAACAACGTGAATATTAATGTCACGAAGCTCGCAGACTGCCGTCACCGTTGTTTCCGGGAATTAGAAAATTTATAAACGTCGATGTGAAATATTACTCGACGCTTTGCCATTTGTCGCAAGCTCTCTCTCTCTCTCTCTTTCTCTCTCTCTCTCTCTCAACCCTCGAGAAGGGTTTCCATTTAGCAAACGGCTGTCTACGTTAAATTACTATTTCTACACGGAGCACGTTGCCTGGGAAAATGGCAGGACGGGGCGCGCGAGCGGCACCGCCTCGTAGAAGTTTCATAATTATCTTCTTGGAACGACTCGGAATCAATGGACCAGGCCACTTAACGAGTTAATTGAATACAAACGAATCGATATACGAGTATATACACCAGGGACTTTATGCACGCCATGCACGGTGTATAACCGCGAGAGATCGAGACGAAGAAAACATTCTCGGATAAATCGTTCGCCGATTACGCGAGGAAAAGACGTCACGAAGGAAACGGATAAAGCTGATGGGGGCCTAGCGCGAATGCACACCTCCAGCCATCCTCTCTCCGTACGTTCTGATAAATCACCGTTTGCTGATGGTCTTTGGGGAAAAGGATCTTCCGTTGCCGTTATCGCGCAGTATTATCTGCGAAATTGCTCTTTCGTCTCGAGGCGGAGAGACGAAAGAGCGCGATTATCATTCGCAAACGACCGTTCGATTACTCGCTGCTGAAGAAACGAATCCCTGCTGACGACGAATCGACGCATCCCCGCAGTGGAGGACACACTTTCGATCCTTAGTAAATGAACGCCGACGATGTTTCATTCTGATTGCTGGAATTCGAAGCAAAGCGAAATGGGTAGTTGTCCTGTTCACAAATAACGAAATTTCACCCCCGAGGAAACGAGGTTCGAGAAATCTTCGTACGCAGCCGAAGAAAACGAATTTCTGGCGGAATTTCTGGCTTTCATACGGAGACTCGCGACGGAGCGAATACGCGTGCATCCGCTGCGGTAGAAGCGAAACGCGAAATAAAACGGTAGCCGCGCGAATGACGAAATTGGGCCGGGGTCTCATTTTCGAGGGAATCGAGTTTGGAAACTTGTCAAGTATACGCGGAATTCGCCTAACTCCCAACTAGACGCGCGACAGGCGGTCATTCCACGCGTGGAAGTAAGGTTGAAAAAACGCGGAATGAAAATTTTTTTTTTTCATCTCTCGCTCTTATTTTCGAGGGAATCAAATGTGAAAAATTCCGCGTCCGCCGCGCGGATTAACTCGCGACCAAACACGCTCAAACTCCATTATTCCGGAAACGAGGCGTTAAACGACACAAAATTTCGCTCCGCGTTCTCCCCCCTCCTCCCTTCTCCTCCTTCCCGTTAGCTCGCCGTCCAGTGAAAAATTAGCCAATAAAAAAAAATTACGTTTGACTCCGTTTTTCAAACAAAATTTTTCCAAAAAAAAAAAAAAAAATGTTTTCAAACGACGAAAACGATCGGGATTCGATCAGTATCGCGGGCGAATTTATTGTGTACACGGCGTTCTGTCCGGACAAACTTTCAATCAAAATTTTCCCCGCAACACGGAGAGAAACGCCGTTTACACCAGGTATATATCACGCGTTGTATCGCGATCCGAGCGAAGTCGCGCGAAATCCGTGGAAACCCCTGTCGTAATACGCTTTTAATTAGCGAGATTAAAATTTAGTCGGAGATTCGGGGCCGAAAATTTGCAGGGGTATATACACCGGAATCAGCGAAACACGGTGGACCGCAGCAGGCAGCAGAGAGAGGGTCGTTGGTCGCCAATGGAAATGCGCGTCGGTGGCAGGTTCGTCTGGAGATTACGCCGCAAAATTCGAGCGTCACGAGCATCGATAACCCGGGCATCGTCGCGTTAATACGTTGACGTTAATAAAATACAATGTTACCGTGCCGTGCCACACCACCGGCGCTCTATAATTTGCTTCCTCTCTCGGTCTCTTTCTATCGACGATGCGCACCGGTACACCATCGGCTACCATCGAGGGACATCGTCGTGAATTATCGCGCGTGTAGCAATAATTATCGTTCCATGCAGCGATTGTAAAAGCGTATTGATCTGTCGCGACCGCTGCGTAGAACCTGTTGTAGCATCGACGGCCAATGAATTATCGAAGGGTATACATCCGTTGAAAACGAGACACGGCCAACAGGGTGATGAAAAGGGCGGTGGAGAGAAGGTGGAGGACCGTGCTATAGAACGGGAGGAGAGGACGAAGAGAGGAAGAAGAAGAAGAAGAAGAAGGAAAAAGAGAGAGAGAGAAGAAAAGAGAACGGGAGGCGTTGCTTCGCCGAGTGGCAATAACGAACCGACGATTCACGCGTCGCCTCGGATTGTTCCAACGAATCGATTTCAGGCTTTATATACGCGAGGAAAGCAGGTCGAGAAACCACGTGCTCTACAACAGCTCGACGCGGGAGAGGAAAAAAAAATGGAATAATCAGATCTCGTTTTTTTCTTTCCCCTCTTTTGTTTTTTCCTTCTTCTAACGAAAAACGTAGCTGACGGGGATGGTTGCACACACGAGGCTCGTGTCGCGTTCGTCTCTTTCGAAAATTACGGGGTGCACCGCGTCAGGTGGCAGTTGCCAGCTGATTAACGACCAACGCCGCGATATTACCAACGAAACGGCCAATTCACGGCAATTGATCGATTTGCCCGAACGCGTCCGGGCACGCGAGCCGTCACGATAAGGCGGCCCTCGGAAAACGGCGTGCTCGTTTGATATATCGTTGCCCCGCAAGGGACAACGCGACGTAAGAAAATTCCCCCTTGAAATGGAAAGTGCGAGAACGAAATGAAACGACGCGAAAGGGAAAGCACCCTGAAAGATAGCTCGTGGCGCGTTGTCATTTTTTCCTTTCTTTTTTTTTCTTTTCAAGCGACACGATCATGATCGAACGAGCTCCGTTGGTGGAATATTCACCGGAGGAAATGCCAACGATCTATCTGTTCTCAAGCAGAGAGAGAGAGAGAGAGAGAGAGAGAGAGGGAGCGGGGGTAATAAGTGTCACGGATTAGCCAAGGATTCAATGGCTCGGGAGAGCGTGGGAAGGGACCGAGCCTCTCGGAAGGAACGCTCTCGATCCTCGACTCTTGCGAACTTAAGCTCGCTCCGGGCCGGAAATGCAAACTGACGCTAAGACGCTTGGAACGCTCGGTCATTTGTCGTGGTGGCCGGAAGAGGAAGAAGGGAAGGGAAAAAAAGGTGGACGCTTAAACGATCGCCATTTATCGCGTCGCAGTGAGAATAGTTGCTTTATCTCGGCACACTTTGAACACAATCCGCGCCGGGTCCTGATGGTTTTCCTGGACGACCTTCCGGTGGTTTTGCCGCGCTGACCTTCGACAACTTTCCCGTGCCGTTATTTTCCAACCAACTTCTCGACACGCCCCGGTTCTATCGCCCTATCAACGGCCGCGATCCGGCCGTGCCACCGTGTAACGCTTTGATCAACCAGCAAACACCTGATAAAATCGGCTCGACTAATTTTCGTCTCGTCGATATGGAGTTACTCTATCGATTGGAATCCGTATGATTTATGCACGTTCTCGATACGTGAATAAATGATACGGTTCTGATCCTCACCGAAGGAAAAAAAAAAACAAAAACAAATGGACGCGAATCGTACGAATCGCGAGGATAGCGAATTACCTTCGTTTATCCTCGATCGAACGGGAGTTATATTCGAGATCCGCAACTGAAAATCCTCCTTTCAACTGGTTAGTCGGCAGCCATCGGTAGGGTAGTCATCTTATTACTTCGAGTCCGCGATCGGAGATTTACATCGACGCGAAATGCTAACGAGATACGATGGAAAAACAGAGCGTTTAGAGAGAATCCCAGCCGGTCGACTCGAACCGGATGGAAGCGGTTTACTTCCATCTCCGTTCCTCCGGGTCTCCATTTGGCGATGGATCATCCCCGGCATTCGATCCTCCCCGATGATTCACAATCTCATGATTTTCCAATCCAGTCGTCGAACATCGATCGGATCGAACGAAATTATCTTACAGTCGTAGCAAACTCAAGCGGAGAATTGCTATGGAAATAACGGGTCGCAGCGGTGCACAACAGCAGCAGCAGCAGCAGCAGCAGTAGACTATACACGTGTCTGTGTGTACGTACGATTTCCATTCGAATGTGCACAAGCGCGGCTGCACGTAGAGGGACCGTAATCGGCGGTCGGTCAATAATCTAATTCGTTGGTAATTACTAATTGCGAACAGGTCTCCGTTGGAAAGCCGCGCCGCGACTACGACGCATCAACGGCGAGTCGATTCGGTTTGCTCGTTATGCGCGTCCTTAATCGCGGAGCGTTTAAGCTGCTACGGGTTTCAATAAACGTTTTGTTTCGTGAGATCGATGCCGAGCGGCGCAGCAGCCCGCGGGATAAAGCGAGGAGAAGGGAGCACGACAGACAAAAAGGACGCTCTTGGTTCACGATTAATTCAGTGTTGCATCCTCTCCCCCTTCCCCGGTGTTGAGTGCGAAACTAGCACGGCAGAGGAAACACTCTCTCTCTCTCTCTCTATATATATATATATATATATATATATATATATATATATATCGGAGCCATTTTACATTCCGTATTTCCCAGTTCGTTATTTATGCAAACCGCTGGAATACACGATGAGAAAATGTATGTTCATGCAAATAATCCATACAAACATTTATTTATGTTTCGAGGATAGCCTTAACCTTTAACCGCCTTGTCCTCCGCTCTATTATTCGTGTCTCCGCTGTTAGCGCGCGTCGAGTCGCGCGAAACGGTGTTAAATGAAATTATTCGCGTAACGATCCGGCCTGATAAGCGAATCCCTCGTCTTTTTCCATCCTTTCCACGTGCTCCTTTCGCGCGTGTCCCTCGCTCATTTACGATTCACCGTGTTTCTCGTTTAACACGTGTAATTGATTACCGGCCGATACATCGCGAGTCAAAACATACGATATTATTGTTAATACGTTAAATTTCGATAATTAAAATAATAACGTGAGAGAGAGAGAGAGAGAAAGAGATAAACCATGAAATAACGATAGAACGCATTTCGCTCGTGTAAATACACATACGATTACACGTAGTAGTCTACGTACGTGTACGATCGTCGAGATACGTGCATACCATGGAAATTAAAAATATATTTTCTTGGAAAACGGTTCGTCGCACTCGAGTTTTTTTCATTCGCCTCATTTTCGTCTTCTTTTTTCTTCTTTTTTCTTTTTTCCTTCGCCACGAGTAAATCGTCGCAAAGTCACCGTCTACGTTGGACGCTCGCGATTCGCCAGCCTTTCTTTTCTCTTCCCCTCTCTCTTCCTCTCTCTCTCTCTCTCTCTCTGTCGACGATAAAGCGACGAGTTGTTCTCGGAGATGGAGCATCCTTGTGCCTAACTCGCAATTAGCGTCTTCTAATGACGACGAGTCACTCACAGAGAGAGGCTACACTCGCACGTATGGCTCGTGTTTCTCTCTGTGATATTCTCTCTCTCTCTCTCTCTGCTGCGGGAAAAACGGAACGGCGAGGGGCGGCCAGACGAAACGGGAGAAAAAAACAAAAAGGAAGAGAAAAGAGAGAGAGCGGGCGGGGAAGGGAGAATGAAAAAAGGACGAAACGTAACAAAACACACACGCTCGAGCCGCTTTATTTGATTTCATTTAATTATCGTTATTCCCATTGCGGCTGGAGGAAAGCCCCTCTGAAAGGCACGTAGAGGTAAAGCCGAGTAAACGTTTCATCGGCGGACTGACGACGTCGCCGTTTATGTATACGCGCGAGCTATGTATCGCTGATTTTGTTTCAAAGCGAGCGAGACGAGCGCAATTCTGTCGCGCGAATCGTTCGTTTTTATTTACATAAAAAGTCATTAAAAGGACGGAACGGAGAAAGACGAGAGAGAAAAGAGAAGAGAACGAAGAAAGAGGAGGGTGGGAAAGAAAAGGGAGGAAAGAGAGGCGGAAGAAAGCGAAACGAACAACGGACAGGGAGCGAGAGAGGAAAAGGGGAAACGTTGGTTGGGCTAAAAAACGCCCGGGGATGGGCTTTCGAGGTGGTCGCGTTAATTAAAATAATGCTTACGAGATAATTAATTTGCGGCTGGACAAAGTGATGGACGAGCACGCTGCTGTGCTGTTCGCGCGGCGCGGCCCGAGCGCCACTGCGAATGGGAATGTTACGCGAGGATATTTAGCATTCGTAAATTAATCGATTACAGTTAATTGTCATCCCGTGTTGCAACAACCGACCTAGTTGATCATTAGTACGCGATCGTTGCCTCGCGTGGAAAAGCTTTCGCTTTCCGGTCCCTTGCGCTCGATCGTCGAAAGAAATGCTACTCGCGTTCTCTTCGGGCCTGCGTGCAAACAGCCGGGTAACTCGTTTCGACTCGCTAATCACTGGAAAAATACGCTCACGTCGCAGCTGGAATTAATGAACATAAACGCGCAGACATTAATACGATATTAAAACGAAGACCGGATAAAAGCGATGATACGCGGCCGAGCTCTCGTGCCGCTTAATTAAAACCGGTAGCAGATTTAACTATTAAATTAATGAACGTTAATTTCATCCGATGGCTGCACCCCCTGTATCTCCATTACCGCGCCGTTTCTTTCCATTGACAAATCTCTTTCGCCGCGTATATTAAACCCACGAGCTCACCGCTTGCTTCGCTTGCTTCATCGCCTGTGCAATCCTCTTTTTCCCCCTTTGAAACGAATCTTCCGCGACGCCGCTCGTCTCCCTTTCAAGTTTCCTGTTCAACGTGCGCACGTTCGATCAGTTCTTTCGTACTCGGTCGCCAGGTAAGTCGGCTCGAAAACTCCTCCGTCGAATTTCGCCGGACGCGCGAGTCGAATCTCCGCGAGAATCGAACCGTTCGCCGGCAAGTTTTCCCCCTTCTGAAAAGGGAAAGAACTGGAATCGAGTTAACTCCGCCGTGATGTTCGATGACTTTTAATGACTCCGCTAGCAGCGGAGGAGTTCCGAGCCTCGTGATATCGATTTGTACAAGTTCGCGGCCAGGACGCATCGGGATATTTGCATTTTTTCGTTCGCGTTGCTGAATTTTCCTCATTTGATTTCTGCAAATTCCTCGGAGCTGAGACACTGCGCGAAGACGAGAAGCGAACTGTTGTCAGTCTCCCGATCGTCGTGTTTCTCTCTCTTTTTCTCTTTCTCTCTTTCTATCTCGTAGACGTCAGACCGACGTTTAACGAACTAACCGAGTGAATTTGAATGTTTGTTCTACGACGGCTGATGGAAAATGTATGTGGGCGGAATTTTTTATACATACAAAGAGTCAAGAGCAGGGCCGCCGACAAAGTAGAGGAGAGGCGTAGCTGACCCGGCCATAACGCGCGAACGAACACTCTTGGAGCTATCCGGTCTCGATAGATTTTTCAGACTAACGTTCACACTCTCTCTTTTTTTTTTTTACCCGCCTTTTGAGCCATCGCTCTTTTATTGCAATTTATCGTGTTGTGGGAAACTAATTTCGTCGGACAAACCGTCCCATCTTTCCCTCCCTTCTCGAAAAGACATCGACCAATCTTCCGATCGGCTGGCATTCCGCGGCCGTAATTCCATTAGCACCGACAGTGATGAACTGTGTCGTGGGCTGGATATATACACAGCCGAGCCGCGTCAGAACCAAAAATTAATTTTATTTCATTCCGCGGAGAACCACCTGTTACGCAAAGCGTGTGCGTCTGACGTGAAGCGGACTGCTTCTTACGTATCCGTGAGTAATAACTTGCCTCGCGCAACATCGATGTTCCGGATGGCCATTGAAGTCGCTTCAACTTGATTAAAACGTCGAAATTAACACGTCGATTCTCGACGTATTTGCCTCTTTTGTTGAATATCGATCGGGCGACTGCGCGAGGACGATGAAAAGAGTCGACCGGCGGGGGTTGTAGACCTTTTTGTTTCATCAGGACCGAGTGTTATTCCAAATGACATCCCCTCTCCTCTCTCTCGTTCTTCATTTCAACCTATTAACGATCGTTGCATTAACGCAATATTTTACTTGCAATTTTTCTTTTCTTTCTTTCTTTCTTTCTTTCATTTTTCCCTTCCCCTCCCCTTCCCCCAATCGATTTACGTTATTGAATTCTGCTTTTTTAACATCCTGGCTACGGAAGGGAATTACGTTTAAAAATTTACGTTCGCCGCCGTTCCCTCTCGCGAGAGACGAGGTCGAAGTACCTTGACAACACGACGTTTGCTTTACTCGCGTTCACGCGCGTGCAATTTTTACGCGCTGTCTCGCCGCTTGGCCCTCAACTCTGGTTTCGCGCGTGCTGCGCTTCGTACGCTCTTATTCGTACCAGTCGTTGAAACAAGTAATATATGTAGGCTGTGTCTGTCAAATCCCGGACGAGTTTCCAATTTTGCAGGTAAAAATAATACCAAATAGTATAAAAATAATACATATAATATTACCGAATAATACAAAAAATAATACCATTTGGTATTATTTTTACCTATTTAAAAAAAAAATATATATATATAAACAAAGTTAATGTAGGAATTAACAGATACTGAAAAGTCCCAATACGGTGATGACAAAAGATATTAATCTCTCACTGGACGATATCACAGCTCCCAATTCGTTATAATACTCTCTATATACGCTCTCACAACTCGTTACTCGCTATATAATTTTCTCGCTATTCGCGACTCTCTCGAACTGTACTCTTTCATGTTTCGCTACTCTCTCTAGCTGGTTCCTTCAAGATATGCATCTTCGAAACCTTCGAAACGATCTTAACACATTCACGAACACACATACACACACAAAATTGTACTCTAATACTTTAAGTCCCAAAGTTGAACGGCTAAAACAAACATTCCCAGGTCTAGCCTTCGCTGTGATAATTGTCTCAGACATACAGCAGGCGACGACTGCCTCGATCTTGAGCCACACAAAAAGAAGTTCTGAGCAATTTCCCAGATTTCCTCACCCCACATATACTATACATACATTTATACTATATATGTGTACTTCCTCACCCCAATTCGTGTATCTGTCATACGGTATCTGTTACTATTTTGAATTATTTCACCAGGAAACACAAATATCACGCGTATGTTAGCACGTCGAGTTACGTCTGAAAGTATCTGTCTCTGGAGAGTTCGAATATCACGAGAGAGCATTGCGACGAGGAACAAATTTCACTGACAAAAGGAAAATAACGAATCACCGGAGGAGCTGGTTGATGGATGAGCGTTTCGCGCGATCTGCGATCGCATTGGCGTAATTCTCCGTTTCGACAGGCTGTCTCGTCCGTAACTTGTTGTCTCGCCTTTTCAGTCGCACCGTTTCAACTGCTCTCGGCTGCTGATGTTCTCGACGACACTCGACTTTTCGCTCGGCAGTCACCGATTTATCGACGGGTATTCCGGCGCGCGATATCTGCAGCGCGCGCTGTGCGGGTTGTCGTCGCGGAAGAATAACAACCGGAGAAATTGGAAGAAACAAGCGTTCCTCTTCTATCGCCCGCAGCGCGAATTCCATTCCGCCAAGGTCCGCGAGTTTTTCTTTTCCCTTTCTCTTTTCCATTCTCGTTTGTTCGGCGTTTATTCGACGTTCCAACGAGCCCGGTCGGGAAATCGAGCGCAACCTGCCGTGAAATGCACGGATATTAAAAACCTCTTACAAAAATTGCGCGATAAAATCCCGTTGACGTCGCGGTCGTTGACAAACGGACGACAAGCGATACCCCGATTGTTATTAACAACGGCGAACAACGAGCCCCGAGTCTCATTTCACGGGCGCGTGTCAAGTTGATTCGTCTGAGAATGCGGTTTTCCTTCGGACGAGCGTTTCACGAGTGCACGTCGACGAGTATCTGTCGGCCCCGGTTAATCCAGTTTAAAACTCAATTCTGTGCCAAACTGTGTTGCACCGTGGAATAACCTAGATAAATTCGTTACTTTATACAGAGAACGCAGTACCGGATGAAAAGTTTCTCGACGATCGACGGCCATAGGCAAAGATCGCCGAAGAAAGAGAAAAGAAAAAAGAAAGATACGGCGCGCGGTCCGAAGGGAGAAAAAAAAAGAAAGAAATTAATCAATTGATTTATTAGATTTAAACGTGGCTCGTTTGTCAACGAAGGATCGAGCCAATTCAGACTCATTCTGGGTCATCGACAAATTCGTTGCCCCTCAAGTCCAACTGAATCGAAACGACCGTGCAAGTGAAACGTCGTAACATCGTCGTCGTCGTCCGTTCGATCGTAAAGCGGTAAAACGTCAGTGAACGGTGGCGCGGTACCGGAACATCTTTTAAACTCGACTCTCTTAACAAGCTGGGTCAACTCGAGCATGCCGAGCATCCGTTTCTACGTGAAACGACTCGAGTGTGCTCGGTTTTACAAAAAGAATCATCGGGTAGTTACGCCAATCTATCCGACACTATCCACGAACGTTGTCTACCATTCTTTCTCCTCTCTCTCTCTCTCTCTCTCTCTCTCTCTCTCTCTTTCGTTCGAATCGGCGCGCGAACCGAAACGGAGAATCAAACGAACCGACTTCGCTCAATGACTTTCGCGCTCTCCATCGCGCGCCCTGATTTATTGCATTACAATCAACGTTGACATTTACACCAGCGCGCGCGTAACACTCGTCGGTGTCACGGGTGCCAACCCGACACCGGCAACCCGAACTGAAGACTGAATTTTATTTACTTTTAGCGAATCGATCGACCACCGGTGAGAGAGACCCCGGTGGAAAGAGGCCGGGCCAAGGGGTAAGGAAGGGGAGAGGTTGCTGGGTCACCGGCAACCCCAGCAGGGCGAACCGAAGAGTTACGTGGCCCGGCTACCCGACCGGCCTTTCGCTTCTCTAACGTTATATCATCGTCTACTTCCTCCGAGGCCGTGAATTTACGCCGACAAATCGGCTCGAACATCGCCACCGATTTTCACCCTGCCGTTCCTGGCTCGTTTTCTCTCCCTCTCACCTCTGTGTGTGTGTGTGTGTGTGTGTGTCTCACCCCCATGTCTTTACTCCCGTTCGTTCGTTCGTTCGTTCGTTCGTTCGTTTCCTCTGTCTACCGCCACGTTTCACGGTTCATCGCCTCTCTGCACTCTCCGCCGAATTACTATAATATAACGTTCGCTCAAACGCTCGTCTTTGTCAATGTTTTCGACAGACCCGTCGATCTACTTCCGCGTTCTTGCTTCATCCATCCATCCATCCAGCCTTCCACCCTGCATTTTCTATCCGTTGCCGCTCCATCTTCCTTACCGCGTTCCTGGGCGCGTTCGAAATATCTGGCAAGCGGATCACGATACGGAAAGCAACGAAACACGATCGATGACACCTAACACGGTGAAAGCTAACACGTGTGTGCTGCATGTACACATTTTTCGAGACGAGTTCTCGAAGACGTTGACACTGTGAAACGTCGGAGGTAGGAGCATCGACAGAGGCACAGAGGGATAGGGCTCTTTCTTTCTCTCTCTTTCTCTGCACGCCGAAGCTCGCCAAGAATGCGCGCGTTACTCGTTTCGTTACACGCTCGAAATCGAAACAATTTACGGAATGAAATTAAAGTTAGCAGTTCGGAAGATCGCGTTCGTTTCGTAGTTTCGAGCGGCGTTTACGTCTGTCTACCGATGGGCCAATCCGGTTGAAAACTGCCCCGCAAATTCGCTGATTCGAAAATAACACGCCAAGCTCGTTTTCGCGCGCTCGATCGGATCGGCAGAACTTCTCGTTACCCCCGACGCAACACCTAACTCGACTCGACTCGACTCAACTCGACTCGACTCGATCGCCGCCGCGGTTCGCCAACTTTCACCAACTTCTGTTTGCAATGCTGTTTGCATCGGTATCACTCAAATTCGCGCATAATTCTCGCGAGTTTCCAGCGCGCGAGTTTACGCGCGTTAGATATCCCCGATAACGTTTCATCCGGCCTGACCAATGAAATGTTTCGCAACTATGCACCGTGCTCCTCTCTTTCTCTCTCTCTCTCTCACTCTCTCTCGCTTGCTCCCTTGTTCTCTCTATTTAGCAGTGAATTCTCCGCGGCGGAAATACACACGCGTCTAAAACGCAACGCGTTAAGACGAGTTAGCGCCATGTTAATAACGCGCTAATACTCGGAACACGAGTCGAATTGGAAATAACGTAGCTACGATTCATCGTCGATCCTCGTTGGAAGCACGTAGCTAATGATTCTCCTCGACGACGAGGAAAATTTCGTGCGAATCGTTCCAGCTCTCGACGCGTTCGACGCGCCGATGACGCGACTAAAGCCAAGCCAGCAAATGCCCAAAAGGAAACCACGATGACGAACCATTGGAGTTTGTGTCATTTCAAAGAATCGCCGAGTGGCGTTGCCGCGTTAGCTTCGCGACAGCGTATATTACTTTACGATCCCTTCCCGTTATTTCGTTGTACGAACGAAATGCAAGCCCCAGCAAGCGCTATCCCTAGACGCACGGTTCTTTCTTTCTTTCTTTCTTTCTTTCTTTCTTCCTTTCTTCCTTCTATTTCCAAGGTTTTACGGCGCAACGGAAGCCTCTGGCTGCACCGCTGCCAAATGGAAGGATAATTTCGCGAAAACCAGGTCAAACTTTCAACGTTCGAGCACACTGAGGACAGGGGCGGTGGGAGGAGGGTGGTGCGTTTTCCTTTTCCTTGTTTTATCGCGAGCAACTCCGTTTTCGTCGTCTGTATCGCGCCCAACGCCACAGTTATCCAGCCTCTCCTCCCCTCACCACTTCGTTTTCTCTTGAACGACTCTCTCATGGTTCTTTTTTTCTTCGAACTCGATTCGCGAGGAGAAACGCCGCGAAAGGATTTGGCTCAGCCCGAAGCCCGAGTCCGAACCGAATATCCGCCCCAGCCGTGGGAAATAAAAGGATTATTTTCGATTCGAAATTACAACTGTTCGCCGTCCCGGAGTGCTCGAGCCTCGGCATAGTAATTCAAGCGCGCTGTATCGTTCCTCCCGCGATCGTATAAGCGAGGTATATATACGCGGGTCAGAGCGCACTTTCGACGAAACGAGAGGATCGTATCCAAGTTCGAATTTTCAACAGAGACGAGTCTTTGTTGCCCGTTAAAATGTCCCGGTAATATCCCATTCCCCTTGCGTGCAACGTTCGTTCCTCTGTTCTCTGTCGTTCCACCTCCCACGTACGCGTGTACGTTTCACTATATCTGCGTACTCTTTTTTCCTCTCTCCATCTTTCTCCCTTTCCCTTTTTTCCCTTTTTCACTCGTTGCCTGTCCCTCTGTCTCCGTCCCTTTGCCTTTCTCTCTTTCTCTCTGCCGTATGTTGTTGTTGTCTTTTTCTCTTTTTCCTCTCTTCTTTTTTTTTTATTTCCGTTTGTAATACCATCGTAAATAACTAGACGCTGCGGTGAATCCGATCGGTTGGATTGAAAATGACAATATTTATGCTCTCGGCGAGATAGACGCGCGTGCGCTCGCGAACGACTGCGTCGACAGTCACGTTGATATTCGCGCGGCGCGCGAATCATTATTTTCAAATAAAAGCGAATAATAATCAACTCTTCCGGTTGCTACGCGGCTCGGGACTACGCTTTCCGCACCGTTTCCGCGGAGAATTCACGGGGAACACGACGAACGTTTTTCGAAGCGGTAACGAGCGGATAATACGTAGGTATCGATAATACGTAGGTACCGAATTTATTTACGTTCCATCCATCCATCCATCTATCCATCCGTTTCCGCTCACGTACGTGCGAGAGAAATTTGTTAATCAATCCCGCGTGCGCGGAGAATTTCTTCGGATCGGATCGGCTGCGCAGCAAATCAACAAAAAGATGATCGCCGTATAACGACCGGGCGCACACGCGAGAATACAGAAAACCGCCGGCACGGGTGCAGCTTGAAAATCTATTTCCCATTTATTTGCCTCTTCTTTTCCTTTTTTCTTTTCTTTCTCTCTCTCTCTCTCTCTTTTTATTATGGAAACGCGGGAACAATACGCGACGGCATCGAAAAAAGAAAAAGAGGGAAAAAGAAGGGGGAAGAGCGAAAGCTTAATTCGGCGGTTCGTCGATAAAAACCGGCGGTCGCGAAAATTGGGTTATCGCCTTTCGTTTCGTTTCGCTCGGTCGATTTCACGCAGAAATTCGCCGTCACGCGCGACAAGAGGGGGGTGAGGAATGCCAGTGCGTTACCGGCGAAACTTCTTTTCTCAACGGGAACGTGAAACAGAGTTTCCACCAGAAACTGTCTCGCGTACGCGAGCGTTCTCCTTGATTAAAGAGAACGAAGAAAGGAAGGGAAATAAAATCAGGAGGGTGAGAAAGAAAAAGTACAAGAGGATGTGGGGGGAGAGTGGGGAATCTCGGTGAAAAAGAGAGAATGAGGTAAACCGCGGAGGTCGTGTAACGAAGGAGTTAAAACCGTGGTTACATCTTCTCTGATGTTATCTTCGTGTCGCGTCGCCGAAAATGTATCCACGGCGAGCCAATTAAAATACACGCTCGGATTACGAGATAGCGGGTCACGAGGATTTCAAGCATTAGGCAAATGCGCGGTACGCAGAGGACGCGCATTGACGTTCGTCAGCCCCGGAGTAAAAAGAGGGTCGCGCGGCCGACAGCCGAGAACAATCCGGAGCCTTCCTTCGTTGTTGCTTTTGTTTCTTGAAAATTATTCAAGGCTAGCGCGGCTTTTTCGCGGCTTTCATCCGGGCCAGACCTAATCCTGCATCTTTAAGGCGAGATTACACCGCGTGGCAAGCCTCCTTGCGTGCAATACCGCGGTGGCCCGGAGAGAACGAACGAAATTGAAATTTGACGGTTCGGGGCCGGCTTTGACGCCGGAGCGGAACAGCGATCGAGCGGACTCCACGTATAACTACCCTCCCGCGCGCGCGCCACGTATCTTTTCCCATCTCTGTACGTACGTACGTACGTGCACGCTCTGCCGTGAAAGTGCTTTTGTAATCCGGTGACTCAGGATTTTCTACGGAGCCGAAACGACCGACGTGAGTTCGTTATTGAAGCAATAAAATGCTCCGGATACGAGCTTCCTCGTTTGATTCCTTTTCGAAAACGATTCCAAAGGAGCTTATCAGGGATTTTTGAGGTATCTACGTGCGATGCTTATTAAAGGCGTCCAAGAGCGCAGCGTGATTTGTCTCTCCTATACACACGCGTGTTTGTCAATTGAAATTTGTCGTCCCGAAAATGGTAAAATTGAAGAGATCGAGAGTTTCGCACCTCGGCAATACTCTCCGGAAGGAGAGAGAGAAAGAGAGAGAGAGAGTTTACGCTGTGCCCGCGACGAGCACGTAGAAAATTGGCGAGATCGTTTTCGACAAATCCTTCTCCCTCGTTAATTATGCGCCGGGCATTAACGCGACCATTAATCACCGAGGCGACAATCTAAAGCACGTCTTGCCACCGGCGGTATCTAAAGGGGGCTACGCGTTTTCATATCGACCGCGTAAATTTCTTCGCGGGCTAATGGCATTAAATTCCCTCGCGCGCCATTTAATTCCCGCGCGCTCTATGCAACGCACACATACACATCGCGCGGCCTATTCCACACAGAAATCGATACCATAAGAACGCGTGTCTTACATTTATCTCTCCCTGTCGCTGTCTCCGTTGTCCGTTGTGCCGGAATCACCGAAAACGCAATCTCCCTACTACGCTGTGATCCCTAGGTGCCGTCTAGGCTGTCGCTCCAACTCACGTATCGCGACAATCGCGCAATATCGATCTCGCGTGAATATTTTAACACGCGCGGCACGAACGCGCGTTACACCGACCGCCGGGAATCGTCGCCGCGAAAACTCCTCTCGCGTGTTTTACCCATTTTTCCTCCCTCGTTTCGACGAGCCGAAACGC
This sequence comes from Tetragonula carbonaria, assembly GCA_032399595.1. Classification (NCBI taxonomy): domain Eukaryota; kingdom Metazoa; phylum Arthropoda; class Insecta; order Hymenoptera; family Apidae; genus Tetragonula; species Tetragonula carbonaria. The sequence continues at coordinate 6,189,855 of JAUCRC010000003.1, forward strand.
GAACGCGACGATATATTTTCTCTCCGGTCGTCCGAGAGATTTTCTCAATCACCGTTATCACGTGTGTGTGTGTGTGTGTTAACGCGCGACAACGGTTCATCGCACCGAGTGTTTTCTACACACACGCACACACGCACGGCATCCGAAATGTCCACGGGAAACGAGCATCGGGAGAGTATCGGAAAATAATCGTGAATGGAGCTACTTGCTCGGAAAGGAATTCCCCTTTTCGAGATACTACCGCAAGATACAGCCCGACGACGCAATAAACCCTATAAACGTCTCAAGCCTGGTAAGCAACGAGAATGCCGATGAACCACTCGCGTGTCCGAATCCGCGCGATTAAGAGAGAAATCTTCATCACGTACCTGCTGTCAGTGGTGCGTCGTCTCGCAAGATCCGCGTTATCCGTGATTGTGGCACGTCGCGTCGGTGCCGCGTCGAGAACAGAGAAATCCATGGTGCTCGCCGCCGCGTGGAATCCGACCATTGTCACTGGAATCAACGTTGCCACGCACTACATCAACATTGCTCAACGTGAGACACGATCGGCGTTTGTGAACGGACACCGACTTAACCCAGATCACCAGAGATAATATAATCCCACACGACAGGCAGACGGACACGATACGGCCACCGTCCCGGAAACCACCACCGTCTTCGCTAGCCAACACCTCCCGACACCCCGGGGGGGATATATACGTATCCTATCCCGTACGGGAACTGTCACACGTGTTACCAGAGTTGAACCACGGGTTCACTGTGTACGTCTTGTACGTACGTACGTATCACACCACTGGATAGATCCGTCGCGGACACACTGTTCGCGTCGCACTTCGGTGCCACTTCAATGCCCGCGATCCTCGCGATTTTCGCGCAACACCTCGGGAGAATCGGACACCTCTTCGCTGCCGTGCCGTGCCGTGTCGTGTCGTGTCGTGTTGTGTACGTGTGTGTGTGTGCGTGCGCGCGTGTGTTTGTGTTTCTGTGTACGTGTGCGCGTGTGTGTGCGTGCGTGTGCGTGTGTGTGTGTGAGAGAGAGAGAGAGAGAGTGTATGTATATCCGTGAGTAAATCACAGCAACATCGACATCGTCCCAGGAGTAAGCGGGTGAGTGCCACTCTATCTCATCGGCGAGGAGGACGATGCACGACGCTCATACTGTCAGGAGGAAGCGATCGAGACGGTGTCGAGCGGCCCCGACGATCTTCTTCCGCCACCGCCGTGCAGCATCACGGCATCCGCGTCACGGAACGTTTACACACTCGCGCGTTTTCCGTGGATCGAGCCGTGACTCGGGAGGAGGTTACCCGCACAGAGGAGTCACACTCGCGGCGTCGGCGGCCGATTTCGGTTTTCCCACCGAGACGGACGGAGACGGCAAAAACATCCAGAGGGTGAGCCGTGAGCGCACGGAAAGCGCAGCGCACGTAGAAACGAACACGACTCGGCGAACAATGTATGTGTCCCTCTCGTGTGTTGTTCTCTCGCGCTCCCTGGTGAATCCCGACCCTGGCTGGTTCGGAGCTAGGACGTCGACGGCGAACGGGAGCGAGCTCGACATACGTGACCCGTCATCCGACTCGCGCGAGAGTTGGTACGAAACTACTCGCGAGTTCTCGGTCGAGCGTACTTGCATCCCCACCACCGGCCGTGCAGCGGCCCCCCACCACCGGCCTCGCGTAGGGCACACGCGCCCCTTACCCCCTCCTTCTAATGGGCACGCACCGAGCTACCCGGAGCGTGACACACGCTCACGCTTCTGGTGGGGGCAATGGTCGCGTGGCGGGCTGCCCTCGCAGTGGGGATAGAGAGGGCAAGGGATGCGATCCGTACGAAAAGGGAGCGACACGCGGGACGCGAGGGTCGAAGAGAGACAGATAGAGAGAGAGGGAGAGAGAGAGAGAGGGAGAGAGAGAGAGGGACACGGCGCGTTCGCGCAGACGCGCTACTCTCCTGCGGGAATGTACCTATCCTCGTGAAATGTACGGTAAGTACTTGGCTACGGGATAACGAAGACCGTGGGTGCAGAGACCTCTACTACGGTCTACGCCACTGTGTTGCCGTAGACGGCCAACTATGTACCGTCGTGCCGCATGCTATATACTACGATCCGGTTGTTGTAAAAAAAAGCTCCGACGCCTGTCAGATCATCGGGCGTTCGAACAACCCGCCGCGCGACTCTGTCTCGGACGTGTCCGAATCCGAGACGTCCCGTCCTCGAATTACCTGCCGTGCCGCACCACCGTTTAAGTTTATAAGTAAGTGTCGGACAAGACGAACCAGGGAGAGAAGAATCCCCCGGCAAAGCCTCTCTCTGCTCGGCGAACGTCGAGGAATGTCAAACAGGCTCTGTAGAAGTTTGCTCGTATAATAGCGCAGCTTTGAGCGCGATATGTCTTTAGAGCTTAGGTTTCGCTCTGCCGAAGGGTAAACGTTTGCCATCGACAAATATTTGTTAATGTTCGCGGCAGGGGATACTTGTCCGCTTGCTTCGGGGCCGAAACGCGTCTGACTGGCAGCGGGGAAGCTCGTCATTAAATTTCGAATTGCAACGGCAACAGCTACTCGCGTATCGTTTTTGGCAGCGCGCTGGCACCAGGGATGATCGGCGCGCGTGCGTCGTTCGATCCTGCGGCATGCGTCTTCCGGGATGGAATGTAGGTAAATGCGTATCCGTACGCGGGGGAATGACAAGGGATGTCGACGTCGACGATGACGAGGATCGTGCCGGTGGGAAGCTCTTCAGCGACAGCAGCGACGATGATAACGAGAGTTACACCGGCGTTACGCACTGTCTACAGGGAATATCGTCTCGTAACTCGGCGCTGTTGAATATTTTACACGTCGGTACGCGCGACAGTAAGGACAGACAACACGCGAGAACGTCTCGTCGACTCGCCGAACGTGTGTCGAACGGTCGGATCACACAGCTCTGTTGCAAATGCGTTCCTTTGTGATTCAAATTCCACTTCGGCACAATGCTTGGATGGTTAAGACGCGTTTGAAAAAAAAGAAAAGAAAAAAAAGGAAAAAGAAGAGAGAGAGAGAGAGAGAGAGAGAGTTAGTCAGTCGGTCAATCGGGAAACTTTCGCTTAAGTATTTAGTATTAGAGGGAAACCGCGATTTTAATAACGGAACTACATAAGAGACGGAGCAATTCGCCGTATCGATTCGGTTTAATTTGGCTGGAAAAGTGACCAAGCTTCAACTCGGAGGGGGAGTGAACTCGAAGACGGCAGAGGTAACCGTGAAATGACATTTCGTTTGACGTAACCGACGGTGATAACGAGGAATGGTAGTGCTAGGTTACGTGCTTCCTCCAGAGGATATTAATCCGTAATGATGCACTCAGCCCGGGTTGGATCTTCCAAGTTTGCGTACTCCGACGCAGGCACACAGAGATATCGGAGAAAGGGAGGGTTAAGGGAGGCGCGCGCCGCGTACAGCGACAGGGGAACTGAACTTGCAACTCTGCTGTTCGCGGTGGCAACCAGTTTCATTGAAATTCACCCTCATGAATACCCCGTCGATACGCTCGATCGAGATGGAACGCCATATCGATCGGCAGCCTTTCGATTAAAATGTTACCAGCCGTATCAATTGATCGAGAGACACCGGCACGATGTCTCGACGTCTGTCGTACGTCCATCTTGCTCTCGAGCATGAATCGAACGTGGAACAACGCGAGGCAACGTGATCGAGAGGGGAAACGTCGAATCTGCGACAATTTCGCGCAGGATGTTGCGAAGCTCGCAAATTTGTCGGATTTATCTTATTTAATTAAACTTCGTATTTTCCTTCTTATTCCCTTTCGCCGCATAATTTCCCTTTTGAAATCTCCAGCGGCGAAGTGATTTACTTCTTCTATTTTCGTAAAAGGCGAGCGACGCTTGCGCGCCGGACTCCTGCGGGATCGTAAAAATGTATGGGATAAGGGAAGAGAGGATGAGAGAGAGGGAAAGACAGAGGTTAAGTCTCGAGCTCTTCCAGAGTCCCACGATCTCTCTCTCCCTCTATCTCTCTTTCCCTCTTTTTGTCTCTCACTCTCACTCCATCTCTCTCTCTCTTTTTGCCCCGAACGGTGAGAACCGTCAGCTCTCGGCGACGCAGAGTCCGTCCACCCTTTTCCTAGCTGGAAGGTTACCGGGCAAATCCTCGGACACGAGATTAAGCGGGACTGCGGCTTAATTGATTTTCTAATGTGCCGTATTAATGGATTGATCCGAGGCGACGACCTCGAAGTTTGCTATTGTCGCGCGTTCGACCAACGGGGAATATCGACCCTGTGCCCACCTACACGCCGCCCCTCAGAAATCATTCAGCCACCTAGCTATCGCTTTCAGCGACACACAGAGCCGATGAACCGAGGGGAACGACGAGTAATTACCCGAAAGTAACGACCACGTCACAGGGAAGCGACGTGACGCCACGAAAACTCGGTTACTTCAACAGAGACGCAACCTCTTTTTTAATCCCGGCCTCGAGATTTCCCTGAGAAATTTTCATGTCGACCGGCATGTACTCGTCAGGTGGCGAACAACGGCTACACGATTTTCCGTCATAAATATCGAGAAGGCTTCCGGCTTCCGTCTACCGAGAAGCAACAACTCCTTGTTTCCTAATAATAGCTTTTACCGAGAGTTCTTGCTTTCTTTGGGGAATCGTGTTCTCTCCTTCCCTCCTCCTCTCCCCCGGCAAGGAAAAATATCGCAGATTCCGCTCAGCCCTAGAGCTCGGTCTTAAATATTACAGACACTCGGAGCGACGACGCGACGTTTCTCCGACTTAATGGCAGCTCCGCGACACTCCAACGTATTTCGTACAATTTAAATTTTCAGGCTGCTTATTGTTCGCCGGTGCCCCTGACTTCTACCCCCGTTCTCTTTGTGAAGCTATGTATTTCGATATCTCTTGTTCCCGGTGCTCCACCCTTTTCCCTCCCCGGTTCCTATTTATCTTCGTACCGCGGAAATCGACAAGCAGAGCGTAAAAGTGGTCCCGAGCGGCGCCATTAAGGCCGATCGTGCCAGAAACATTTCGCGGCCCTCCGGAGTGCGCTCGTCCCGCTACAATGCAACGTGTAACGTGACTCGATACATTAGGAGGTGCACTCTAGATCACGCAGAGATTTCATCGCGAGAGAGTTCGAAACGATCGTTGCCACGCCGTCCACGTGTTTAAGATCGATTCGCGATACCTCAGAGCGGCTCTCTCATTCCCTGCGATGCGATTGCGCGAAAAAAATAGCACGTCGCGCATCGTCGCCGCGGCTTCCCTCCGCTTCGGGCATCGCCTGCTAGCGTTATCTCCTATCTGAGAGAGCCATTGTGACGGACGATTAATATAATCGATATAAACGCGACGACAGAACCGTTTCGCAACCGTTTATGCATCGATGACTTGATACGTTCGGTCCAATGAGACGTGAGAAGGTCTCTTCTCGTCGCTAATCACCACCGTATCGGCGGCACGTTAACGATTTTTCTGCGCGTGTCACGGAGCCCGAAGACGATCGACAAAGAGGCGACGTTCGTTTCGCGGAGCCTTTATCTTTCATCTCTCATCATTCGCCAGAAGAGTATTCGCAGCCTCGTAAATTAATCGTTCGCCCCGTGTCACTGCGCTACGCTCGTTACACTCGTAATGTTCATCCCGGGTGTGTGTGTGTGTGTGTGTGTATGTGTGTGTGTGTGTGTATATCCGGTGATATTTCCGGCGCAACTGCCGGTGAAATATCGCGACGCGCCTATTAAAACGGCGAATTTATACCGGGGGAACGGTGTGTTACAGCCAGTCGTATAAGCCAGATTTAAAACTACTTATTTCGACGAGGAATCTTTCTTCCCCGGCCGGGGTAAATTTCGAAAGTCGGATAAATTCCAGGTCACGCCGTCAGAATCGGTTTTATTCGAGTGGCGGACGCGCCGGCAAGAACCGTCGGCATGGAGCATGGTCAGCCGACGGTGACTCTCAGGCAAGGATTTTTCCAGCCACGCGCCACCACATAAACTTCGCTGGTGTTTGCCTAAGGACGTCGCCTCTGCAAGAAACCAGTCGACGAACGAAAAAACCAGCCCCGGACATATTGCCGTGACTATGGCAGAACGCCAACTAGGAATTCCGTCCCGCGATTCTTGTCGCGCGTAAATTCAATCGATGCCTCCCCCTGCCTCTTGGATAAACACGAGGATACGTTTACGACTCAGCTACGATGGCCAAATCTATTTATCGGCAACTTTTATTCCTATCTAATCTTCGGCAACAGTCGAACCGGTTACGTTCGGCAATGTTACGGGGCATCCAACGTGTAAGCAGTAAGCTAACGTATCGTCGCGATAAGAGACAGCAGGATTTCCGAGTGTTTTCCAATAATATTGTAAATTCGAGCCTCTGATAATTCGAGATCTCCTCCGGAAAGAGCGGAGAGCGTCGTAACGTCGTTGAACGAATGGGAACCAAAGGACTCGATTACGGGCCACGTTCGATCGCAATATCACCCCCTCTTGGACTGGATATTCAATCGAGCTTGGTCTCGGCTACAGAAAGCGTGCTGCCAGTGGTCCTGCTGCTGCTGCTCCTTTCTTCGAAATAATAAAACCAGATGGCGAACGGAACTGACTCTGGTCGATACTCGTACGTAACGCGACGATCGTCTTCGCTTCGGTATCGCGGATTTTTTCGCTTTCTTCTCCCCGTTTCTCCTACTACGAACACATCTTATACGAAAGATTCGTATCCTCGCCGAAAATTCATCGTCATCCCGTGCCAAATGTATATTTCTTTTACGACACGGTTTGACTTCGTATCGCCGATAGGCGAAGTTTTCGCGTTCCCGAGACCGATCCTCTAGTCGAAACATCGAGGATGACTGCTAATAACGCTGATTGTGATTTACACAATTTGGCGAAAAATATACTTTTCCTCTTCGTATAGGACTCTCTTAATCGAGCTATTTTGTCGTCACTCGCCAGCCACATGTACGCCCATTTCCTAACTACATTTTCTCGTGTATCAGGCTCCGTTGCGTACCCCGTGGCCGACAAATTTGATCGTGCATTCCGACGTTGAATAATCCTCGTAGATTTCCTCGGCATCGTGTATTCGATGAGACGGTTATTCGAGACCCGACTTACGGTTGTCCTTAATGCGCCTATAATAACCATTCGTTTCGACCTTCGTAATTTCTTGCCCTTTCTCCCTCTCTCTCTCTCTCTCTCTCCTCTTCCGTTTTTCCCTCTTTCTCTGTTTGCCATACATCATTCGAGTACGCCGAGTACGATGAATTGTTAATCGTCGATCTTCGCAGATTTTCTCCTGTAAATATTACTCGACACGGTGGTTAAATACGTGTAATGATTCCGCTCGTGCATATCTACGTTATTTTTCGTTATCATCGTCTATTGATACAAGCATTATTAATGCGCCGCGCCCTCGCGTGAGTTATGCCGCTGGAAGTTAATTAATAGGCGAAGATGCGCTCGCAGAGAAATTAAACCGAATTTCCGCCGGCCGATGCAAAACGCGCTTCGGTACACGCCGCGATATTCCTTCGGCAACGGCGAGAGCAAACATCGAGCGGCAACGATTTCGCGTAAAAAACGATCTCTCGGCTCCGGCCGAAGGAGCGTTGTGCGAGTCGAGAGTAGTTTTCATTTTATCAAAGGGAAACCGTTATTTTGTTTCTCGCGGCGAATGAAAAAAAAAAGAAAAGAAAAAGAAAAAGAAAAAGAAAAAGAAGAAGAAAAGGAGGATTGAAAAAGAGAAAGAGAAGAGGAAGAAGGAGGAATATAAAAAGAGGATGAAAAACGTAGCTAGAAAACTTCATTCGTCGAACAAGCGCGCACTCGGCCGCGTCGCCTGAATCGTGGCATCTTTGCAATGATGAAAACAATAGCAGTTTTTTCTTTATCTTTATGCTTCGTTCTTTTTCCTCTCCTATTTCTTCCTTTTTTTTCTTTTTTTTTTTTTTGTTTCACTCCACTTCTCGGCCGATCACAAGCACGAACAATGGCCGGGCTTTTATTGAAAGTTATATTATCGACAGCGAGGGAAAACGATTCTTGGGAAACGATATATCGCCAACGATTCATCCATTTCATTTTCACCGCGATTTCGCTCTTGCGGCAATGTTACGACTCGGCGTCGTCGCGCGTTCCACAACCGCAAACCCTCGCCACTCGCCGTTCGGAGAACTGTGTCGAGTGGCATCGGATATATTTCCAGCTTTTTTCTTCTCCCTCTCTCCCCCTCTCTCTCTGTCCTTCATGGACGACGCTGCGTTTTTCCCTCCTTCGTCTCCGTCATCGTCGGCTCATTCGTCCCTTTATTTCCCTCCACGTCGCCAGGACGCGACGCGCTCTCAAAGAAATACCAATTTGTCGAATTATTGCGTTCAGAGGCTCTCGGCTCCGAGTTCTCGACTTTTACCACGCGCCCATCTCGCTCGCTCGCTCTCCTCTCTTAATCGTTCGCCACTTCACCGCGCCGCAGACGCGTCCCACGCGACGGGTTCTCCGGATAAGTCGAAATTAATATTACGACCGGGAAGTAGTTCCGATAAAGTTGAAAAGCCAATCGGTGCAGACGCGCCGCGCGCCACGTCGCAAACGATAAAACCGCTTATTGCTCTCGCCGGCAGAGTTTTCTTTTAACGACTTTATGTAGTTTCCTCGAGAGTAGCCGTTCCCACAGGCTTATAGATCCGCTGGTAATGCATTTGTCTCGGATTTTCGGCCCCTCGAGGCATCTTAAAACCTTGCGAACCAAGGTCCTCCGATCTTGTCCCGCCGATTACCTGAGAGTCTTCTTCCATCTCCGTAGTTTTCGCAGCCACGTACATATGTTCCCGTTAACCTGTTGCCTCTGCGAATTTTTTTCTCACAGTGAGAAAATTCTTGAATAATGCACGACGAGACAAAGGCAGTGCCGTTTGAAAAAAGAAAGAAATTACGTTTTGCGCGGACCGAATTGTTCTCGCGGATAGTAAGAAGTTGCTACGCGCGACCAAGACAAATCGCCATTTGTATTTGTCGCGTTGTGTCATAATCTGCGTTCACCGAGTGTTGCTGCAGCCACTTCGCAACCTTCGTCTTCGTTATATTTATCCCACTGCAGACAGAATCTCGTACACATCGTCGTACGTGGCCATTTCGGCTCCATACGTCACGGGAACGGTATCGAACAGCAAGAAACGAGAACGATGGAACAACATTTGCAACGATAACTTCTACTTACGCGAAGTACTTACGCGCTGGCAACGTTCCGATGATTTACTCCATCGCGTCGAAACCATTTTGACACAGTTTTCCGTTCGATTACTCCTGGAGAAACGAAAACGTTTCACGGAAACGTTTCCCCTTTTATTCGTGTAGAACAAAGACGACACTCGTGACGCGTATCGTTCGATCGCTGGGATCGACGTGACGCTATGGAGAGCTATTAATTATTCAATCACGTATCAGCGAACAGATTCTCTTTTCAGCGAATTTGAACATTCAGTATCGTGTTTCTTTTCTTCTTTCTCTTTTTTTCACGGAGGATTTTAAAAATTATCAGCGATATTTTTGAGGATTTCGAACGAGTTGAAAGTTTTACAATCGCTAGTTCCAGTATTAAAGATTCCTCTTCTCTTGAATTAGATAAATCAGAATAATAAATAGATTTCGCTCAATTTTCCCGCAAAAAAATTGTTTCAAAATTGGCTACTTTTTTTAAGATAGCTCTTCCGGTCAGCTCAACTGACAGCGTGTGTTTCCGTGAATATACGAACAGAGGGAAGTCCGATTTCATTTTACAACGATTCGCGCGGTGATCGATCAGGTACATCCACCTCAGGTATTTTCGAGGCAGCGTTCGTGGAACGTTAATCGACAGATTCGTCGATTGATGCGTTATTGCGAACGTGAAATAGGACAATCGGAGAGATCGGCCGATCGAGACGCGTAGCAGCGACGCGCAATTTACTTCGAGACTAAAAATGTCAGATAATGCGGTGGCATCGGCAACCCGTGTTCTCCATTGTTCCGCGACTGGAAACTCCTTTTCCTGCTCCGACCGATTACGTCCACTTCAATTAAGCGTCCGAAATCAGGCTCGCTCAGAGGATCGTGGAAACGCGCGAGTCACGCGAATGCTCCAGCTTAATGAGGGATGGAAAAAAAATGACGCGAGCATCGTTCATAATGGCCCTGTACCTTCTCGTTCCTCCTCGTATTGGAATCATTTCGATTGCCCTCAGTCGCTGATCATCGCGCAAAACTGTATCGCGTCTTCGTTAGAAGAAAAAAAAAAAGAAGTGTCGTTATAAAACAAATATCGTTTAACTGCGCGAGCAACAGAGTTTCGAGCACTGATTTCAAGGTGAATGGAAAGCGTTACTTGAGGCTAGAAACCGTGAAACAAGAGCGCGTAGCTATTCGATACATTCTGAGAATGTAGCGACACTGTAGCTCGCTCGAAATAGACGTACAAGAAAATCTTACATCGAGAAAAAAAGAGAGTGCGCGAGAACGTAGGTTGATTGAAAATCGATATCGATATCAGTGCGAGTCGGTCCTTGGGTCCTGTCTACATCGTGTCTGTTTATAAATTTGGACGATTGGACGCTAACGGCGAACGACGTAATTCTGATTGACGTGCAATGTAACAGAATAACACTTTACGTGTCCACAATCTTGAAAATGGACATAAAATTCGATCGCATTCTGCAAAATCGGAGCGTGAACACGTGGCACACGTGAGATAGAAAAGCCCAACGAAAATAGTCTGCGTAATTGATGACGTTTCCCCTTGGAAAACGGGGGAGATATTTCGCCCGATCTCGAAACGAGATCTCACCATACAAGCGACCATTTGTTTGCTCGACCAATCAAGCCGGCCCTGATGACGCGCGATTTCTTTAATCCCTGATCCTAATACATATCAACGGGCACGGGCCTCAGCCTTGTATCTTAATTGAAGGCAGCACGTGACGCCAATGAATCGCCAGGTGAAACAATTCGAACAAAGTGGCCGGCGGTAGTAGGTCGGCGAAAGAGCGAGGGCGAAGCTGGTCGCGTCGATGGTCGACCGTGACTACTTGCTAAAACGAGAGAGCCTGACCCGTGGCTGGCGCATTCCCCTTCGAACGACACTTTCAAACTCGCCGAATTTCCAAGTGATCCGAACTATTCCCGTTGAAAGCGGGGATCAGCAACGCCTTTGTCGATCTGGATAATTTCAGTTTCCATCCACTCGGGAGAGGGGGAGAGGGCGGCGGAGGAGAGGGAAAGAGAAAGAAGATCGAATAACGCGCCTAATTAAGGACGTTCACACCCCGATCCGAGAACGCCTTCTCTTTCGAATTTGTCCTTTCTGAATCATCCTTCAATCCAAACGTACACTGTGCCCACGTACAGAAAAAAAACGAGAACATCACATCGGTATAAATCGTAGGAGATCAGCGTCGTCTTCCGGTGTTTCTTGCGGCACGCGGCAAGGATGATCGCGAAATGAAAGCGACGATTGAAGAAGTTTGACGGATAAAAAAGGGAGATGGCAGAAAGAGAGAGAGAGAGAGATAGAGGGAGAAAAGGATCAGCAGAGCGCGCAAAAGGGTGAATTGGCCTTATCGCGAAGAGTTGCGATAACAGGATGGTCGGTTAAAAGCGAAGGAAAGCCTTGGGCTTGTTCTCATCGGGGTGATCGGCTGGAAGGGGTTCGAACAAACCTCGGGGAGTGGATTTGATAAATGCCGTGACATCACGATTATCCCTGCCACACTCTATTTGCAGTTCCCTTGCTCTTTTACCACCCCCACCACCCGCGATTCGTCTCGTCTCACCCCGCGTGAATCGAAACGAAATTTCTTTCGAGTTCTTGCTTGGCCGGTACCTTCTCATTGTTGTACATTGTTTCGGCGGATAGATTGTTAAACTGAGGAATAAATTCAACCAATTCAAAGGCCTGCGCTGCATGGGACATGGAGATCGTAAACAGGCACGTCGTAGATGAAAAGCAAGATGAAAAGCGTGATCGAGAGGAGTGGAGCCACGGGATCGAAAGTTTCGGCATGCCAAAGGAGGCGAAAAAAAGTTAATAATTCGCGGTGGGATATCGGTGCACGTGGCGCAACAGGGGCCAGGCGGTTGGATAACAAGTTTAACCGCGAGTTTTGAAGGGAAGGTCGGCCACTTTTTGATCGGGCATCGAGCCGCGCGGGTTTCGCGTTAATGAATTCTTTTAGTGGGACACAACGGCGTGTGTCGCCTTTCCTCTCTCGTCTCGGCCCACCCTTCTCACTCACTCTGTCTCTCCACCCCTGATGTTCGCCTATTAATAAGCGTGAACACCTGTATTGCCGGATTCTCCTTTGTGATAGCCCGACGAAACAAGAGAGAAAAAGGGTGGGAAAAAAGGAACAGCCGAAAGGATGAAAGAGGGGGAAAAAGGAGGACGCGAATGAAAAAGGAAGAAAAAAGGAAAAAGGAACGGAGGGAAGGAGAAGGGAAAAATGATTACGCCGGATCAAAGCCTCGGCTACGAAAGCTGCAATTCGATACCGTAATGCCAGAAATTCGAGGCGCGGTTATATCGAGAGAGACAGAGAGAGAGAAAGAGAGTAAAGTGAAAGAGAGGGGAGAAAGAGAGAGAGAGAGAGAGAAGCGTAGCTCTTTTGTCGAGGATCACCGTTATTCCCTGAACGAGAAGATCCAGGGAAGCGGACGAGAGTGTGGTTTCCCCTGAAATTCACTCCACCCTAGTTGTTGCGTGCATGCCGGCGGTCGCGTGACCCGCGTTCGTTATCGAAATTCCAAACAGTACTTTTTTCGGCGCGTTGTCCAGACCGAGTCGTCCGGGAAGAGGAGCTGGCACACTGCGTGCACGCGTGGGCGTAAGCGCGTCGTCATCGCCGACTTTCCGCGCGTGCACGGACAGAGGAGAACTTGACCGTTGTTAATTCCCCTGAAGGGGAAGCCGAACGAGCTCGCGTTTCCGCGAAAACTAATTTGCCTGAGATATTTCGCGTCGAATCGTTATCTGCTGGCCATTAAATTAAACGAGGGAACAAACGAGAACGGGGCGGAAGAGGAATGCGACGGAAACAGCGAGACGACGACGACGCTAAATCGGAGAACAGCGGACTTTGGATAAGCCGTGCGAGGAGTGTTAAAGCGTAACCGGCAGACTTTAAAGAGCTCTCTCTCTCTCTCTCTCTCCTGCCGTCTCCGTAACCGATTCAAATAAAGTTCGTGCCTGTTCGATGACTGGAATTTGTCTGCTGTTTGTTCCGAATGAATTTCGCAAAGCGAGTTCGGTAGAGGGCTTAATTGGCTAAAGCGGTTGTCTAACAAGCAGAAGATACGGGTTTTAGCAGCGTTCGTCAGTGTTGTTCGAGTTTAATAATAGCTTATCCGGACGATAGTGAACGTAACGACGGTCGTATACGATTCGTTTACGAGGCGAAACGCGTATGCATTAACCATGGGAAGACGGGTTGTCAGGGTTTTAATGGAATTATTCAAAAGGATAATCAAAGTTATCGAAAGTTGCCGAATAATTAGCAAGGAAAGTTCCACGGTTTGAGTCTATATCTATCGAGTATCAAGCAGTAGTTGAATTAATAGACCGTCCGATTACACGACTCGTTCCATTTTCATTGATGCTAAACGACACCCACCCACGTGCGCGCATTCCCATTCTCTTTTCGTTCTCTCTGCTTTTCGCAACATTTCTTATCAAATTTCTTATCAAACGCGACGCTCGTTTAGCTTTGTTACTTTCGTTATTAAAGCAAATCATTTCTTTTTCTCCTCCTTTCCTGCTTCTCTGATTCCGTAGGCTTGACGATCGAGAGCCACCGATAGCCGAGAAACGCACGAATTTCTGCACCGATCGCAATTATAGAGCTTCAAGTATCGTTCGTTCGACCACGAACAGGCTACTCGGCCATTCTCCTTTCTGCCTTTTCCTCTTTTTCACTCCCGTTCGCGCACGTCAACGTACACATATACACACATGTTAACATCTAACGATTCCTCGGGTCACAAGCGTAGCAAAGCGAATCGCGGAATATCGTTCGATTCGAATCTATAAACACCGATGTTAACTGCTTTATCTGTCGCGGCATCGAACGAATAAAAAAAAAAACACGTACGAATCGCTCTGGCGATAGTAAATGTCTCTCCTACCCCGTACATAACAGCGTGCGTATTACGCCGTTTTCATTGTCTCTTGGCTTTCGTGGAAACTGGGCGAAAATCTATTTATCTGTATCTCTCTTTTCCGACCATCTTCACTTTTCGGACGGCTTTGGAAAGCGAAATCGAACGGAGGGAAAGATTGCATACACGCGCGTGTACGATAATCCGGCCGGTCGGGCCAGCTTGTTATCCTTGCTTTCAGGCAAGCGAATTAACAGCGGATCCGATTATACGAGTCATTTACGGTCCGTTTCGCCATCGACGATGGCGCGGCAACGAAGCGGTTCCGCCACGACCCATTTCCGCTCGCGATTCGAAATAGAAGGCAGAGGCCCGGCCGCCTTTTCGAATATTATCATTCGAATATAGCCCGGGACGACTCCATTATCTGCCGCGGCGAAACTACTCGAAACTCGGCGCGCCATTAAACTATGGGGTCAATTTGTCCGAAACGCGTGCAGACCCGGAATTACGTACCGCTATTCCCGGCGGAAAAGAGACAGAGGCAGAGGCGAACAGCCATACGATACCATACCGTACCATACCGTACCATACGACACCATACCGTACCATATCGTACCATACAATACCATACGATACCATACCGTACCATACCGTATCATATCACAGCATATCGTACTATACCGTACCATACTGTACTATAGCGTACCATGTACCATATCGTACCATACGATACCATACCGTACCATACTGTACTATACCGTACTATACCGTACCATACCATATCGTATCATACCGTACGATACCATAACATATCATACCTTACGATACCTTAGCATATACCATACCTTACGATACCTTATCATACCGCTGCCTGCCGACTTCATGCGCGAGATTACGCTTGTTCCCTTCTCTCTACCCCCTTCTGCCCCTCGCATTAATTTGATGCGAGATCGATAAACGTGGCCAGTACATTTCGCGATTGTTTCGCGAAACAAGAAACGTCTCCACGCTCGCGATAGATTTGGAATCTCGTCGATTTACTATGCTGCAGAGGGCCCTCCTTTTTTTTTGAAAATTTGAACATTTCGTTCGTAGGCGAAGCATCGTTATTAGAAGTGAGAAAATGATCAAAGCATTGTTAAGAATTTTATATACGTAAAACAGCGTATTTCTAACGATTTAAATAATTTTTCGTGAAATTAATAAATAAATGTTGGTGCACTCCGTTGTATCATAAAGTTATTCCATTTCTTCTATTTTTAATGTCTCTAATGAGAATTTTATGCTTTAATCTTTGGTCGTTCTAGTATTAAGAAGGTACCTCGGGCGGGAAAATATGCGTAATTCGATCAATTCAATTAGGAACAATTTGATGGTAATATCGAAGCGATCAGCGTTGAAAAATGGGTTACTGAGATAGAATTCTTTTCATTTTCTCCCGGATATGTACTCTGCTCATTTGCCGTAATTATCATAATTCAAAAGATCATGATTACTTTATTTTCGAAAGTCACTTTGTCTTGTTTGCCATCATACGACTTGACATTTTTGATCTTGGTAGCTTTGAGCTTGGTGGCTTTTTCGCCGCTGAATCGAAATATATAACTTTCCTATTTACCGTCGAAACGTCATTTTCTTAAAAACTGATCAAGTACAGATTACAAGAATATATACTTGACCATGCAAGAATCGGAATAGAATTTCGAGATGTTCGTGGATCGACTGATTCAAAGAGTTATTATCATCGTAGAAACGGAAGGATAATTGGTTATTACTGAGACGTGTTTTTTAATAAAGGTACTGTAACTCGTATTTTTAGACACATCAGCCGAGTGTAACTTGATGTAAGAAATTGATGTAGGAAATGAAATTACCGTGTCGTACCGAATAACGAGCGGTAATTTCATTTCCTATGTCAAGTTGCACGGTTTCGCGGCAAATCCAAAGATATAAATTTTAATTATGCAATCCCATGTTCATCCAACGAGTTTCACTTTGCCGCGGATATCGTGAATTTTATTCGAAAGTGGTTCTCGGTTCGGAGATGCATCGTAATGCGGGGAGGAAACGACATTCGGATCGAGTCATGCTCAAAATCTGAGATATCACTCAGACGATAATGATAGACACGGATGACTCGACAATGAGGCGCGATTTCGCGGTGAACGTTAACGTCGCTGTCGAACGATAATTTTTCGACGAAGTGTACTTTAAATACGCGGAAAGCAAATTGCAAATATGTAACCTGAAAGAAACTGTTCATTCCTTTTTATTCTTTTTTTCTTTTTTTTTTTTTGTGGAGCAGTCGTCGTCAAACGATGAGAGAAACCGGCGATACTTATCGGTTACGTGACAGTGGCGGTACGAGAAAAATTTAGGAAACGCCACGTGTCCGAGGGAAGAATCGCGATGCACGCGTAAAATATGCCACGAACAGGTTTTCCCAGGTTTTCCCAGCCGAAGTTGGATGTAATTCCACGATGCCTGTCTAACTTCTGACGGTTTCGTGGACGCTGGTGATTTCACAATTTCTCCACGTTTTATTCCCGCGTTTTCTCTATCTCTCTCTCTGTCTCTGTCTCTCCCCCCTCTTTTTCTTTCTTTTTGTTGTTTTTTCAGCCGCGAGCAAGTGAAACCGCCGGCGATCAACGGGGCAGAAAGTAGAGAAATCAAAGGAAACTTCCATCCCCCTTGGATATTTTCTCTCGGAAAGTGTCGAACTCGAAAGAAAACCTATTCAGAGTCTTTCCACTCGCGCAAGAGTAGAATTAAACGCGAAAGAATGTGACTTTGGATGGAACTAGTCCAATCTGATCGAGTTTGCCGTAGCTAGATCAATTTCCCACTTTCTGGCCCTCGTGTTTGAAACCTGTCAGCTCATTGATTTTCCACATTTTTTGCTAGATTCTGTTTCCGTTTGCCTCGCTTATTCGATTGCCGTTATTCCGTATCGAGAAATTCGTTCTATATTCGCACAAATAAATAAAAAAATTTAAAGTTAAAGTGAAAATAATCTTCCGCAACGACTGGACTTTCCCGACATCTGCGAAGTCTCGATCGCGGAGCAAAGATATACGGACGCGAGGAGGATCGATTCGATCATTCTCCGCGGTAATCGCCGCTCGATCGAAGAACACCAATCGGATCGGTGATTTCTGTCTAATTAGTAGAGTGTCTGACTCTGAGCGAGTCATTTTTTTGTCGGACGACGAGGACAATGAACGGACGAAAGTCAAGCGCCGCAAGAAGCAAGGAATCGTATCAAGGCCTCGTTAAGGGAAAGAGAACGTGGCGAAGACGACGCGGTTGGTAAAACGACGATCAATCACGATTTTCCCTGGTACTCGTCAGTCGGCGCATACGTACGCGTCCCAGTTCGGGGACGAATGGGGTCGTTGAACCGTTTCTTCGGGTTCGCGTCCAAAAATACTCGAGGAATCGGGCGAGGAACGACAGAGTCGTAACGAGGAACGTAACGCAGATGACGGAGGGAAGGAACGAAGGAAGGAACGACGGCGACGGCGACTATCGTGCTGAGAGAGAGAGAGAGAGAGAGAGAGAGAAAGAGAGAGAAAGAGAAGGACGAAGAAGCGGAGGAGCGAGCACAATGCTAACCGGAGAAACTGCGGTGACAAACAGTGGACTGAAGCCAGAAAGAGGGGCGAACGCGCGACGGGGATGAGGTTGGGAGCGGAAGACCCGGAGGAGGAGAGCCAGAGAGAGAGAGAGTCGAGAAGATGAATATATATATATATATTCGTCGGGATGCGACTCTTCACGGAGCAAGAATTACTTTCCTCTCTCATGTATTCTTTCCACGCGGTTATTATGGCAGCCTAGCTATTCTTGGATAAAGAGAAAGATAGAGTAGATGTGGGCCGGATGGTTGAACATGGTGGGCGAAAATAGGAGAACGAGCGACGGGGAGTGAGGAGGAAGATGAGAGGGAAGAGAGAGAGAGGACCGGGCGGGAAGTTTCAAACAAAAAAGAACGCCGATCGAACGGAAGCTTTCACCGGGTTCGCTCCCCGACTTCTCTCTGTTCGGATCGAATCGATTTGCCTCTTCTGGGATAACGTCGATGCTCTCCGCGTCTCCGGGAATCTCCCAGCCAGCCGCTAGATAAAAGAGCGCGATACAAATTTTCCCGCTGATTTACGTCGCTTGTTACCGGCGCGCGTACTTCGATTCCACGCGTAGACGTGCACACACGTTTTCGAGAAGACAAGAAATTTCGTATCTTCCAGTGGCTTCGCGTTCTTTACACACACACACACACACACACACACACACACACACATATAGATTTTTTGTTTTCTTTGATTGATTCCATTTTTCCATTCTCCTCTTCCGCTTTTTTCAGTAAATACTAGCGATGGCGATTCGAAAACGCGAGACCAATTGAATTTTCGCGATACGTCGGTCACCGCTCTACGATATCAAGCACTTTGAACGGGTATCCAGGCGAATAGATACATCAATTACTCGTCGAAACTCGTCTATCGTTCTCTATTTTTTGTAGTTTTTTCCCCCCTCTTCGGTCGTTCCCTTTTTTTTCTCTTTTCTTTTTTTCTCTATCCCTTTTTTTTCTTTTTTTTTTTTTTTTTTTTTTTGGTTTTTCGTATATTTACAACAAGCCAGGACAGCACGTATATCCCGGAATTCTTTCATCGCCATGTAGTTTTCGAACTCGTGCAGAGACGATTTGCCGCTTGTTTCACGCGTCACGCCGGGAAAATGGAGAGACGGTTGCCGCGTCCGCTACTTTTGATTTCTTTCTATTCCAGGCTCGCCGCATTTGGAACAGTTCTTTCGTTCACTTTCCGTTTTACCTGGCCGTCCTCACTGTCGACCTCGCGAATTATTAAAATCCATCGTAGCCACGACAGGCCGCGGAGACAGGCCGCAACTTTTTCAATTCACGTTGCCTCAAACTTCTCCAAACGAAGCTAGACGCCGCGGCATAATCCGCGCCGCGTCGAGTTTCACGAAAAACTGGCGGGAAAATGAAATTTCCGCCGGGAATTTCGCGAAAAACGCGCGCTCTCGTTCTCGATTTTTTCCCGCGGAGCCGAGCGACGTAAGCCAGTTTGCGCGAGGTACAAACGAATCCCTGGTACTTGCTGCTTCGTTAATCGCCTCGGAAAATGAAAAAAGAAAGAAAGAAAGGAAGAGGACAACGGAGAGGGAACAGAGAAGAAGAAACGGCAACTATTTCATAGTTTGAACCGGTTAGCCAGTCGACGACAGCTCCTACGCCCATGCGCTAAATCCATGATTTACTCCCGGTGAGCGAGTTCAAAGGGAAGAAGGGTCTCCTCGGAGCCAAGAGAAACTTTAGTCTCCACCTTGGAGACGTCTCGAGTGCATCTCGTCCCTCTGGCCTCTGAATTTAACATCGAAACTGCACCGATACGCCTGGCTGCCTCGTTCCGCGATAAAAGTCGAACGCTCCTCCTCGTTTCGCGTGCTCGTCGCACCCCTGTCTTCGTAGCCTTTGTCAATCGACTCCTTAACGCGCCTCGTACGCATTTACGTACCGATACAAACAAAATAGCATATTACTAGGTTTTTGTGTGTGAGTATTCAGTGACGAGCTGCCTCGATCATTTGAGAACCACCTGTCAACATTCGAGTCGAAAATCTGCGACACGCATTGAAAGAAATTGTACATCCGTAAGATTAAAAGACGATTGACTTTCTCTAAATATTGTCAAACGAGGTTCGAAGCGACATCAGCAAAACTATAGGAGTAACTATAAGAATTCTAATCGATAAACGAAAATAGAACGTGCTTCATCCAGTCGAAAAACTCGCGAGGTGCTGACGCTTGTAGGAAATCGCGACGTAAGCCGGCCATTGGCGTTGTCGGATCGCGTTGTTGCGATATTAAATCGAGATAAATGAAGCGGCTGTTCCGCTAGGCTGTCTAAATCTCAGCTGCGTTTGCCACCAGTGGCAGAGAAAAGTGGCGAGAGGGGAGGAGGACGCGCCGGTGGTTGGCAACCGCGACAAACTTCTTAACCGCGCCACTGTAACTAACTTGCCTCGTAGTCTCGTCTGTCGAACTTCACCGATGAATAACTGTAAAATAATCAGCTTGAATATTCATTGCTGATTCTTGGTGCGTGGCGAGATTCCTACCGCCGCGTTATTTGTTTTCTTCTCGAATTCATCGCGATCCAGCGTGACGAACGATGATGGTGATGGACGTTTGTGACAAACACGAAAATAAAATATCTTAACCAATCTTAACGACGAGGGAAACAATATGTAATTCGGTTTGATTCCTGATTACTTTTATTAGAGAATATGCGGGTACTTGTACGTATGTTTATCTCATCATGTTCTCAGTGGGGAACTGATGTGGGGTTTAAGACCACCGGTCAAAATCATTTTCGAACTTTTGCGTACAATTTCCTACATACAACGTTATCACATCACTATTTACCTTTTCTTCAAATATATATATATATATATATTTATATTTATATTTATATATATACATATACAATGAATTTTTCAGTATTTATTTCTTCTCTTATTTTTTTAAAAAGAGAAATATATGTAGCAAGAATTTATGACATTTACTCTTCTAAAACTATACAATCAGTTCATGAGAAAAGCTATCTGTACAAAGGCGTTATTAAATCACGCAAGTGAATGGTTGATAACAAGGTTTCAATGATAACAAGAACATACGCAGGCCGCAAATTTGGATTTGCAATGCAAATCATGACACAGTGCAATTTTACAACTCCAGGGAAAAGCATCACAGTATAAAAGTATTAAATTATTAGTAGTATTATTCCCTTTGCATTTTCAAGTTACAAGTGCAGATTTAAGAGAAAGAAAAATTCAATCCGCAGTACTTTGACGTGCATTTTGTATTTAGTGTATTCGTATTCGGTGACGAATATTTATCGTAAAAATGTCAAGGCGTTCAAAAAACATGAGATTATTAGAAAAAATACATAGACGAAAAGTGTTTGGATTTTGATGAGCAGAAGCTTTCTGAAACTGAAAACAAGATGGAAAAAAGATGGTTTGACACAGAACAGAATATCTTGAACAAACGTAGACAGAAGAGAAGGTTGTATTGAATTCCGAAAGTGAGAATGATGTAGAGGCCCAACCTATCGAAATTGATACTGATATCAAATTGATTATTATCTAGGCAATTGTAAAAAAAATACTACTTCCTTTAACGGTAGAAATAGATGTATATGTGAAGCATCGGTAAGTTTAGTGTTAAAGTGTACGTGCCATAATGATTTGGCGCCTGAGTATTCGTTAACCTCTTGCGCTGGCAAATGATTCGCGGACCATAACGAGTGACCAAACCGTGTACAATAATTCGTCGCTTTCTTTTTGAATTCGTCGGTATGATATCACTGGATAGAAATTATTACTAAGAAATAAATTTATTATTTGTCTTGCCTGGGTTATATTTAATTATACATAAAACTGCAAAAATACAGCAATTTTGGGACATTGCAGCGCAAGAGGTTAACAACGGTGTATAGGAATGTCTCTCTCTATTAGTAAAAGCGAAAAGGAGGTAATTCTACGCGAAAGAATAAATCGAAAATGAAGAATAAAATTTTTTCGTTTGACGCTTTGTTTACGAGAAAATCAGCTTTGATTGTTCTCCGAGTACGCGTGCACTTAACCTCTTGCGCTGGCAACTGGTTTCGCGGACCATAACGAGTGACCAAACCGTATACAATAATTCGTCGCTTTCTTGAATTCGTCGGTATGATGGATAGAAATTATTACTAAGAAGAAATAATAAATTTATTGCTTGTTTTGCCTGGCTTACATTTAAATATATTTAAAACTGAGAAAATACTGCAATTTTTGGACAAAGATTCTCGACGCGCGTGGCACGTCATTCCAGCGCAAGAGATTAAAACGCTAACCGAAGAAGCTATCCCTCGCCATTAACCAGAGAGGTGAGTATCATCCCCGTGGGGCCCGTCTGTTGAGAAACACACCGGAAACGGTGGAACGTTTCCGTAATCCGAAAGAATACTAATGGCCGGACTAGCGCCAGCCCGTTTACGCGGTAATATCGCGCGACGAATTTTATTTACGATTCGCGAAATACGGCTGGCTCGGGAGAAACAAAACGGGGCGTCGCGCCCCGACCACGAAACCATCTAATAAATACCGGCGGACTCAAGTTGTATGAGCGATGGAAATTAATTAGGAGTTTAAATGGAAATTCAGAGCGCCGAAACGACGCCCCGATACTACCGTGCTAACTGCTTCTTTGCGAGTTGGAACAACGCGAACGTTGACGGCGGCGTTTTTTCTCTTCTTACTCTCTGCTTCGTCTCCTCGAAGAAGATTCATCGATCGAAGAAGAATCCTCGAGAAGCGTGACGCGTTGCCCACCTCTCGGGGTCATCGGCACGCTCTCCTCGTTCGCGGACCGCACCTCGTTTCCATTCGTCGCTTGAACGTCGCCTCTAACGTAACCGGCGTTCTAATTACGAATTTACCGAGGCAAGAAAGGTTAATTTGTAGAGCGAATTAAGCGGCGTCTTTTCTCGCGCCTCTTGGAAGAGACTCGGTTAAAGATCGCCGGGACCAACCGGCAGCGACGTAATTCACCGAGAGTTCTCCGTCGTACTTTACTCGAATCGGTTAATGAACGGGCACGGGCTAATTGCAAAAATCGCTGGCGAAAATTTATCTCGATCCACTCTCTCTCTCTCTCTCCCTCTCTCTCTCTCTCAACGAATTGTCGTTTGTTCCCCCGTTTGTTTTCACAGTTTTATTGAAGTGCGCCACGTTCCCTTCACACGGAGAGAATACACGTACGTACGTACGTGTGTAACGCGAAGCTCGATCGACGATGGACGAGCGAACTCGACGAAGTGTAACGATGATTTTCACGTCAGACCGATCGAGGGTGGATTGTCCAGGCACGATGGAAAGATCTGGTTGTTGAAACGGGCGCGAGCTGTTTAAACGGGCACCGATTGAATCCCGCAGTTCAAATATTTTATACAAATAATCGCCACGTGTTTGTGATTCAGCTTGCCGTGGCTGAACAAGCAACTCTTTAAATATCGCCACCAGGTGTGAAATAACAATACACGAGCCACCCATCGAACGCAAGCCGCCGCCGTTTAAAAAAGGTGAATTAAAAATGCCTGGTGACCGTCGGCAATTTTCCGAAACGGTGAAAACAGAAATTTTGGGAAAACCTGGTAATTTCGCGCTCGCAATTCCCAGTTAATCCGCAAACGTTTCAGTTAATGAAAAATAATCTGCAAACAGATTAAGCCTGCGAGCGATCATTGCGAGAACGACATCGCTGGGTATCTTCGATATCCTTGAATATCCTTGATACTCTGTCCATCGATCGAACTTTTACCCGTGAGATCGCATCACACCAACTCGCCACGAGGAAACGCCTCGATGAACTGTTTCAGCAGCTTTGATCCGATTCGGTGCTCTACGGCAGACACGTGTCCATGCATGTATTAAAGCTCGCCGGACGGCGTTTTAAGCGCTTGCGGTAAACTCGTCGCTCCCAGGTAAGTACATATATCCTCTAGAAGTAATCTAGATTCGGCCACCAGGTGGTAAGCCTGTGTCCTTCGAAAAAGCGGCACGCGCGCTCGGCAACTTCCACCGCGAGCGTCCATCATCACCTATACGTCACCATCCCTCGACCATTAATCACATTTTTCTCCGTGCCTTCCGTCGATCGATCAATTTTTCCACCGTGCCCTCCCAGTACCAAACTAATATCCGAACTTAGTATCCAAGTATCCACGAACGTTTGTCGAGGGAAGAAGGAAAGAAAAAATTAAAACCGCAAAGAGATGCGACGATCATCCGTAACTTCGCGAGCATGTTGTCGCTTAAACGTAGGTTTGTGACTCGACGACAGAAGATTGGAGATTGTTGTCTCTCCGAGGGAGAGACTTTTAGCTTCAGATCGAAGACAGAGATCGTCGTGTGAAAAATTATGGACGACGCTGTATCGCGTGATATTTTGGGATGGCAGGTAGTCCTAAAATTAATCTTTCAAACCGGATGACATTTCGATGGATCGAAGAGACTCGGGAACGAGCAAGAGTAAATGTGTCATGTAAGGCAGTGAAAATGCAGACTGTAATAATTAGATTGCACAGACACTTGCAGTCACTCTGCTTTGCTTGATTACAAACTTCGTCAGAGACATATGTTAAACAGAGTTCGCAAAAGACAAATAAAAGTACGAATACACATAGACGACCAGAAAGAATTAATTTCACGATCCAGCCGAATAGATATCAGCCGAAAAGTTTAATCTCGTCGAGAGAGTTATCCAGAGTTATTCACACAATCAAGCAAAAAAAAAAAAGAAAAGGAAGGCAATTCTTGCAACGGATTGGCGCCACGCGATAACTCGTAGATCTCATTTCGCAAGTGGCATCAGGTACTCGCGTGCGAAACGTAAATAATACGAAGGCTCGGAAACCCGGTCGGCAGATACTTGGACGAACCGCAATTTGCAAATTCAGAAACTCGTCCCGCTGCGGGATGACGAGGAGCTTACCTGAAAGTGTAATGCTCGCACGTCGACGATTGGATCTCCGCTGGATCCCCCACGAAATCCGCTACCGGCGAGACTCTCTCTCTCTCTCTTTCTCTATAGCAGAGTTCGTATGCAACGACTGCGGCTGGTTCTTCGTTCCTATAACACAGAAATGACTGTTGCGTGGAAACTCGTTACTCGAGAGAGAGGGTGGGAGGGAGGAAGGGAGGTATCGCGGTAAAAGATATCGCGGGCCATCGCGGCGAAAGTAGCTTGGCCCTTAACAGCGATAAAACGACGGGGAACGATGATAATTGGAGCGCAGTCTGGTAATCGCATTACGAAATCGGGAAGTTCGCCATCGAACGCGGCGAACTAGGAAGCGCTCCTCGCTGCCCGCTCGATTAATTGAAATTTTATAAGCATTTCAGGCTCGCGCGAGTAAGCGAGCTTCAATTAGAATCGAAAGTCCATTAAAGCGGTTGGTCATCGGTGAAACGAGCGAAAAAGGAGGAAGGGGCGAAAAAAAATACACGTAGTTGGAAACAAAACGATGGAAAACAAAAGAGAGAGAGAGAGAGAGAGAGAGAGAGTAGGGACGTTAGTGAATGAGAAAAATCATAAAAAGAATAACAACAACGATAACAGAACGAAAGAGAGAGAGAGAGAGAGAGAGAGAGAAATGGAAAGCACCGGTGTACTACGCCGTTCATTTAGGAACGAGCTTTCGATCGTGGGCAACGCGACAATGTTTCGTGACAATACGCGAAAGAGCGAAAGAGACGAATTAATTGCATTTCCGTAGCAGTCGCGGCGACTGCCATGGCAAAATCTGGCGATATTGCGCGGGACATTGATCCACTAATAAACGAAACAATGTTACCACCGTGGGACACGGGTGAAATGAGTTTTCGCGGTATAAAACGCGCGTCCTGATTGCCCGTGCAGTATGCGTATTGAAATAACTTCAAGCGTCGCGTAAATAGAGCTATTAACTTCGTTAGGATTGCCGGTGAAAAGAGCGCGACGTGCAATACATACGCACGTGTGTGTGTGTGTGTGTGTGTGTGTGTGTGTGTGTGTGTGTGTGTGTGTGTGTGTGTATACAAGCGACGACAAAAATAAAATACAAATCACTGCGAAGGGAAAGAAAAATGGACACGCGAGTCACATTAACGGAGGCACATCATTTTCTTTTTCATTTTCGTCCCTCTCAGGATGGTTTCTCTTCTTCTTCTTCTTTTTTTTCCCCACCGTGCTACCAAACAAGTATAAATATTGAACCGATGTCGTTGGCTTTCTTTCTTAATTAGCCATCGCGGTATTGATCTTCTTCGCCTTCTTGCCCCGAGGGACCGATGGGTATTTTACGACCGAGTCCGGTAACAGAGACCGTTTCAAACGCTCGCAAACAAGCTATCTATCGTGATTCGAGATTTTCAAACTACCCGCTCGATTCTCTCTCTCTCTCTCTCTTTCTGCTTTGGTAAACGTCTCAGCCACCCGACGCTGGTTCGATCGAGTTTGCGATACTAGAGTAAAGTAGAGTAAAGAGTAATATTCCTGCTGGAAGTTAACGTTCGAATACCGTAAATCACCGTGAACCCGTCGTATTTCACCATCGTTGGAATACAGTAGAGTATCACTCGTTCGATTCTATGATTCGGGTTTGTGCAAACCCGGTCGTAAAACCTGGGCAATTAAACCGACCGATCCGACGATCATTCAAGCAGTTCAGCGTGTTTGAAAGAGGTAACTGATCGTTATCGATCAGACTCTAAGCAGGCGGTTACATCGTACCGAGGAAAACGGCGAAGAAAATGGAAACAGATCGTTTCCCCGATCGGTGGTCCGTCGGGTTAAGGGTTGGACACGGCAATTCGTTCTAAATCACGATGGTAGGAACGAGGCGCGACAGCCAGCTCGGGTAAAACAAACCGAGAGAGCGAGCCGATTGAGCGTGTCGGTGGTGGACAAGGTCTAACCGGACGATTTATCGTGCATCAAAACCGATTAGCGATCTTAATCCGTTCCTCCCGGGTCCCGAATCGCGGAAACAGCGTTGAGAAAGGAATCGCAACGTTAATCAACCGGTCTGGGGGAGCATCAGTGGCTCTCAACGACTGTTCGTCTTCTCCGCACAGTAAACGAAACGGTTTGTATCTTTCATTCTGGCGAACCGGTGAACGGTTTATCAAGCCGCTCGTCGCCGGAAGCACTCGTGGAAACTTCTTTACCACGCGTTATCGACCATAAAAGCCCCTCCCCAGAAGCGGGGGCCAGGGGGCGATTGGCGGGGAACGCGCGCGATCAAACGCTGCCGACCGACCGATGGCGTGATTCATTCGCGTTAATTAGGGGATGGTTTTTGCTCGCGGGTCGCGCGACTCGCTCCACCCAGACATTTACTCTATCTATATCCGCTCGTCTAATCCAAAGCAACTGTTCGTTCCCTGCCTTCTCTCTCTCCCCCCCCCCCTCCCGCCCTCTTCCTCACGGTGTACGCTCGGACGTACAATCGAGTTTTTGCCCGTGTAAGGGGCAACCTGTTGAAAGAAGCCGCGCGAAATTCATCTTCGTGCGCGGACTGCCTTCACGCTCGCGCCTCCGGAGTAATTGCTTCGACGAATTCGGACAACAAACCATTCTCTCTCTCTCTCTCTCAGGATGCGAGTTCTCGTCGGTTCCCGTTGTAGCGCGTGGACAAACGCGGCCAACAACACGGAACATCGTCGGTGGCTCTCGTCCCGCAGCGTCGGCCACCTGAATAGTACACCGGCGAAGATCTTGGCAATGATAGAGCGGAGGTAAGCGGACGAGTTACGGCCCGCGTTTGCGATCGTAATTGTACTGTTACGTAGATACCGCTCGTTGACTCGGGCCGTGCGACGAAAACCAACCGAGTGAGATTGCTCTCGGATATACCATCTGTATACCTGTACTGGTTTTCGACGACACCTAATCGAGACGCGTTCAAACGGACACCTCGAAAATTGCTCGAAACACTCCACCGATTTACTCGAAATACAGAAACCCATTACTCCGAATTAATTGATCCGTAATACGCGTGATGTGATCTTTCTTTAAGAATTGAAGACGTTTCGTCATCTTTTGTGCAATGTTTCTTCTCTCTCTCTCTCTCTCTCTCTCCCTCTTTCTGTTTGATTTGATTTCTCTCGGCAATGGCCACGTATGTAGAATCCGTTCTGCGCGTCGTCAATTAGCAGACCGGACAAACATGGTACAAAACGGATAAAATGTATCAAGAGACGCGTTAATATGCACGAAAAGTACGAAATGTGTAAATTTCTGAAAATCCCGCAATGACAGGCGCGGTCGGTACGTTCGTAATAAATCACGAGAGGTCATAATTGCGTCGGGTTCTGAATAACCGCGTCCTCCGACCGCCTTTTGTCGAGGGCAACGCGCGTCGCATGAGAATAATCGTCGCCGAGGCGGGACAGCGACGCTATAATAGACGAAACTAAACGCCTCTTCCACGACTCTCTGCGTGGAAGCTTTAACAAGAACATTTGCTCTCTCGTCTTCTCAAACATGCACAGTCGGCCGCGACCTCCTCGTCGCCCGGACCAGCGCCGTTCGAGAGATTCCTACTTAAAAATATCGTCTGTTCGACGATTTGAACAGCGTGTCTTCGCCAATTCTCGAGACACTCGGCGTTCCACGCTTCGAAAAGACCGAAATTCCAGGTGAATAGTCGCAGAACCCGGGAACGCGATCGACGCGAGAATACTCTCGACGCTGTCTCGTAAATACCGACGCGACACGCGCTCGTTACGCGTTCCTCGCCGCCTTTTCGGAAGTTCATCGCCTAGCTGTCGGAATCCATCTTTTGTCGCCCCGGTTACGGCCTCATCCCCAGACCAGAACGAACTTCGACGCTGCGACACGACGAAAACGCGTGAAATAAAAGCTGAGGGCCTCGATAACGTCTTCCAGGGATGAACGAACGAACGAAGGAAGCTGGTGTCCTGAAGGAGGCTGGAAGCGTAGAGCACGAAACGAGGATTCCATGCAATCAAACTTTGGCCACCTTTGAGTTTTTTTTTTTTTTAGGGAAACTCGCGAGTCCTTGAGAACTGGTCGGCAGGTTAAAATCTCGCTGGCACGCGATGGAAGTTACGCGAAAGTTTGAATCGGTACAGTAAAGATACGGTAATCGGTCTAACTTTTTAAGGTTTCTCGGCTGTTACAACCGTGTCAGATTGCTCGTGATCGTTTTGATAAGACGGACGATTCAAGTGGATCCTCGGACTGTAAAGTGGAGGTTCCTGACGTTACCGACGCTCGTCGACTGTTACTTTGAATTTCTTACATCTTTACAGTCGTTGCGTATTACTGTCCCTGCGTTGCTGTAACTTGTATAAGTGAATTTTAATTGGTATTAACCTTTTGCGTCCATTGACGTATTGCAATAATCATATATTAAAAATACGTAATATACCTTAGCCATCAAGATGAGCTTTTCCGATTTCTTACTCGACAGTGAAATATTTAAGACGATTAATTAATTATTGCAACAAAGAATCTTTCTTAATATATCGCAATTCGGAAAAAATCGGCTATATAGGTATAACTGTTAATCTCTTAAGAATTTAAGGTTAGATTTGAAAAATTAGGTTAGGTTTAGTTGGGTTAGGTTAAATTAAGTGTTAAGTTTGGGTTTGAAAAATTAAAGTTTGTTTAAAATAAACATTGTAGGCCCTTATCGAAATATCATCAGGAAATTTAAACAAGATTCCATTTCGAAACGGATTTATGGGCTCAGAAAATGATTCGATCAATGTGTACACTTTTGGCGTGGGTACCCGTTCAGTGGCGGAGCGGCGAAAGGATTAAATACAATTTGCAATATTTGTCTATCGGTCGTTCAAAAGGCACATTTGTCTAAATATTATTGTCTACATATTTGTCAATATTATTTGTCTATATATTTGTCAAAATAATGATGGTATTCTTAGAATTTACAACAACGTTATCCTACGGTAAATAAATTTGTGAGATTGAACGTTAGTTCCAGCGAAACTAGGGAATTGACGGAAAAAGTGCTACCGCCTTTTCCTTTAACTTTGAACCTTTTAAAAATGAAGTTTCAATATCGAAAACGAGCAGATACAACTTAACAAAAGTGAGCTCTTGGACGGGGTGTGTTCCAGCATTCTTGGCCGAGACTATCGTCTTTTTCGCCCCCCGGTTCAAAATACTTCGAATGTAGTTTTGCCTCTGGCAACAATGCGGAATTCCAAAAATGCCTGGAACATCGGTTTGCGTTGAGAGGAACGGAATTCTTTAAGCAACAAATTGAAAAAACTATCGGGAAGCGATGTTGCGAATAACACCGAAGAACTGTGTATATAACTCGTCGCTACAGTCACTCGTCGTGAAACACTCAGCATCGAACGATCGTCAACCTCTGTAAGTGTTCGTGGGTAGGCCGGATGTGAAGATCGGAAAAAGTAGCTGTCGCAGGGGAAACGCCGAAAGGAGGGGTGGATCCAAAAATATCGTTCGTCCCTGCACGAACAGCCGATTTTCGACGAACCATTTATTCTTTTCCTGCCACAGCTTCCGGACCTCTGCTCTGCCTCCCGCGATTCTCGTCGCAAGCGTTGTCACACACTGCGCAGCCGTGTCTCTCCTTTCTCACGCGTCCAATCGTCCTAACGCCGAAAGGCTGTTAATAACTCTCGAGCATTTAATTCACGCAAGGATGAACAAACGGTTCGATAACACGAAATTCCTATCGCGCCGAGTTGCCGGGGGATTCCTCCGATCGAAGGAATTCCCCAGGCATGCCTAAACGTCTAACGAATCTTCCCTGGCACGAAGGAGGCTGTACGCTCGATCGAGAAACGTCACCCGGACACGCGGCGCCGGTAAACATCCGTTTTGACGGATGATTCCGCCTTATTGGACTTTCACGGCTCGCGTGAAATCTGGCCCATAATTCGTCTCGTAAGCTTCTCCTCATTCGCGACGATCGAACTCCTTCGCGAACGCTAGGTGACGCGAGATGAATTTAAACGATCTCGGGCGTTCTGCTTTCAAATACAGACGAAGATCTTTCATCGCGAGTCTACGAATAGAGATTCGCCTGATTCGAACTGGCTCCGAATTCGCGAAAAGTATCGCGTCGACGAACGTCGTCGCGGATTCGTTCTTTGAATATATCAAGTATTTTTGCCGAACGCGAGTGATTAACCGGAAGGTGAAGGAGAAGGAAAAGTAGCAAGGTACCGGAAAGCGTGCATCAAAGAGCCGGAGGGTCGCTTAAAATCGCGCGAAACCAACGGCCGCCACACACACAGAGGAGAGGGGAAAAAGAGTAGGACGCTGCTCGCGGTAACGAATTCCTCCGCTCCGGGATATTTTCGTCGGCGCGAAGTCCGTGTCGTTTGTCGGACGATAAACTTTGTCCCTCCTTTCTTGCTCCTGCTCTCGTCCTCCTCTCGTCTGCGCTCGCTCCTCCTCCTCATCTTCTTCTCTTTTCTTTTCTTCTTTTCCTTCTTTCTTTTCGGCCAGTACGGCGCACTTGGTATTCCGCCTTCGCGTTACTCTCGCGAGAGAGGATAGGGCGTGTTAATGCATCTGCCAGAAATTTCGGACTGCCAGGAGTCGCAAAGAGGAGCGTGGCGGTTAGGAGCGTGATTAAATTCGTCGGTATTCGGGATGATCTCTCTGAACCCTGAATTACCGGAGTGCGGATATCCGGGAATCGCGTTGACTTTGAGACGTTGGGGAGATCGTTCTTATAATTGCTTAGAAGATTAACCTCTTGGGCGAGACCTCTCTCGCGACGCTGTTACTTCTGCTTGGCAAAATTGCTGCGTGTATGAGGGAAAAAAAAGCATAGCATTGAAATTTATGCCCAGCGTAGTGCTTCGCGTAACGTAATCACGTTAAAATAAATCTACTTCGAACGAATTGAAGACATTGAGGGAAAAAATGAACAAATTAAATTGAGAATAAACGAACAGATTAAAGTTTGTTTCGTAAAGAATTTGAAGAATCATACAACAACGTGCACAGCGTTCTCTCCAACTGAGAAACAAGTTCAAAAATGATAATAATCATGAGTCGGACGATGGAAAAAAAAAATCACGTCAACGTAGTAGCACTTTTGAAATGGATTGTCCCTCCTTTGGTTATGAGATCCAATCGATCACTGGGTCAAAAAATTATCTTCGACTTTAACGAATGACACTCTGTCAATGAATTGACGTATTTCAACAGAGAGGTAAATAAACATCGTGGATTCGTCGGTTTCGCGAAAATCCTGCAATTCGGGTTAACGCAGCATTCGACCGTTTATTTATTTGTTCCGTAGAAGAGAAATTTCTCTCTCTTTCTCTCTCTCTCTCTCTTTTCGATCACTGATCTGTCGCATCCGTTTACCAATACTTCTCGCGCTGCTTTGCGCCCGAAGTGGATCCCGGTCTGCTGATAAATTTCAACGCGGCCGTCGCACCGTGCAGCCGTTCCATTTTCAAATTATTTTTACATCGTAATCCTTTTAAATCGCGACACAGTTTCAATTTTACAAAAATACAACGAACCCCGTCAAGGATTATCGATATCGCGATACAGCGCCGATGTACGTCGGTCTGTTTCGCCCTATAAAAAAAAGGCAAGGGCAGTTTCGCTGTTTTTCCCTGCCGTTGATATGTCCCGCTGCAACGCTGGAAATAGGTTAATCGATCGCGTTGCTCGCCGATTGCGTATAATGGAGCGAGGTTTTCACATAATGGCCTCGGCTCGGTCGACAGACAAATCGACGATTCACGTTACCGACATATGCGACGACGACGTAAAGACGGACGGCATTAAAGCAGCGAGCCGGTCGATCGTTGCTCGCTCTTGCACGGTGCTTCTTTCCCGCTAAAAAAAATCACGCGCCGCGAGTTTTTACAAGTTTCGTGCGTGAAGGTGAAAAAGGCGAGAGACGCGCCGCGGAATTTGTCACGTCAGCGGCAATAAAACGCTTCGTCGCATTGCGACGCGTTTCTCAAATCGTAACCGCGAAATGGCGGGCGCACGACCGACGCGCGATTCCAACGAACGTTGCCGCGAGCCGCGACCCGCGCGAGAGGAAACGCGGCAAGAAACTCGGATTCCGCATGCTCGTTTTTGACAAGCGTCGTCGCTCTTTGAAAGGCCGCGCGAGCGATTCCCACAGGAGCGAAGTCTGAAACTATTAGCTCGGTCCGCGCGGTGATCGTCCGTTTAATCTTGAGAAGATACGTTTCCCCGGGAAGAGCGTGTAAGAAGGTTACGCCTCGAGTCACTAGCGCGCCATTAAGTCGATTACTGTTCGCTCACTACTCGAGTCGTTTGTCGGTAGCCGGTACGGCTCGGGATCAAGCTGTAAAATCAACCGATCCGCCGAGCCACCTGCAGTCCAGCCGCCGATTCCGCGATTAATTCGCGCAACGCGTCGCCAGCGAATTTCCGCAGCCCGCGTTTCGGAATCGTCCGTAGAGCACGGGCAGCACGCGTGTCATTTAATTACGAGTGAAGCGATCAGGGACCGCCTGTCACCGGCAGATTTTCCCAGGGTGGCGCCCCTTTCCAGATGAACAGAGACAGAAACAGAACAGAGAGAGAGAGAGAGAGAGAAAGGGAAACGCGGAGAGAAAGCAGCGACGAAAAGAGAGACGCGAGTCAGCACACGAACCGCGCGGAGAACCGCCCACCGATATTACAGGGCCGGCCAGATACGTTATCATGACAATTGCAAACAGCCGGATCGGTTGTCCCGTTTGTTGATTACGTTAAACGGCAATCGAGATTTCAATAGGTCTGGTCGCCTCGAATCGGAAGATCCGCGCGAGTTTCCACGGATGAAAACGTCGTCGTCGACGACGACAAACTCTCGTCTCGACGAGAGTTTCGTTTATTCTATCGACTTTTTCCTCGCTTTTCTCCTCCCCCTCCCCCTCTCCCCTTGCCACCCTACTTTCTTTTTTGTCCGTCTCGATCGACGAACTCCGGTGTTTGTAATATTCATTTCGAACGATCGATATAATTCCTCGACCCTCGGTGTAATACCTTATCGTCGAACGATTTCAAGCGGCGCGATGTTGATAAAGAAAAGAAAAAAAAAAAGAAAGAAAAAGAAAAAGAGAAGAAGGAAGGAAAAAAGTTCGGTTAAATAACCGATAATACGATAAATCAAATCCTTCCGATATTTCACTTTAATACGGGATAATATTCAAGAATCCACCGACACTGTTACAATACTTAAACGTTGCCGTGAGACGTACGAACGAGTATCGCAGCTGCACGAGCCGACGAACGAGTTGGAGCGAGTTATTTCGATTCCGTCAGTCAAGGTCGGCTAATTATACGGCTCCGAGAAGAATTCTCCAATCGCGATTCAGCCGTCCTTCTATGAATTAGCGAATCGTACCAGTCGGATTACCGCTGTTAAATCGATACAGAGAGGCTGTTGGCGAATTATTTTAACGCGAAAAGTTCTTGCCGGATTTGTACCGAGTAGCGCGGGAGGAAGAAGGGGACCGAAAAAGAAGATAGCCCGGACGTGTTATATCAACCCAACGCTATCTGTTTAATTTTTTGTTCCTTCGCTTCCGTGTAATTTTTTGCTCCATTCGCAGCGCTTTGCATCGCGTATCTTTATATATATATCGCGTTTTATTTCGCTGTTATCTCACCGCCGCGATATCACGATGCAAAACACGCCTTATTGACGCAACGATTTCGTACGTTTCGAATCGCAATCGAAAATTTAAAAAAAATATTTCGCTAAAATATTTCGAGCCATTCGAAAATAGCTCGACGTTGTTACATTGGAAACAACTGTGATATGAACATCGCGGTAACATTACTGATTTTGTATGTTACAATAAACTGTATATATACTAGTTAATTAATTGTCATTATATCGTTAAAAATGTATATAATTAATTAATTACATTGACAAGATTTGACGTAAATCTGAAAATGTGTACGTACTTGGCGCACACGAAATCTATTGCAAACACACATCTCACAGAGGACGTATGTACGTATTTGATAAAACATAATCATCTTGAACACATAACTGATGTTAAATATGATCTCGCTGAATACACTAAATCTAATTAATACAATGGCACACTTTGTCAAATGCAATTACCATGTCTCGCTACGTGCTAATGAAATCATTTCAAAATGTTTTCTACGACACGCGCAATAGGTTTTCGCGGTAAACTTCCAAACCAATGTTCATTATTTCACACGAAACTCCGTAGACGTGACGACAGATGTATAATGAAATCCCACTTGTTCCTAATTATTCCAAATCGTGGTCACGAAAAATTCGACCTTTCATACAGACAGTATTGCGCCGTATACTATTGTTTTTTTTTTTTTTTCTAAAATAAGAGTTTCGATACGTAACCGAATTATGGCATGATAATCGGATGTGAGTAAAGTAATTGCTCTTTAGTGTTTTCACACTCAGGAATTCATTTGTATTCTGCAGTCCTTACAGAATATTTTGACGCTTTTTTCAACTTTCTATCTCGTACTAAATAAATATTTAATGTTTAGTAAATTAATACGTTTCGGGCAAAACCGAGTATTTGGCTATGGATCAGAACCGAATTCAGTGCGATATACATGTGATATGTACAAATGTTGAAGAAGGCGATAAATACTTTATTTGCGATTTTTGTTCTACTAATATATAGATATATGTTACACATTTATATGTTAAAATAATTCAAACTTTTTACGATAAAAGTTTCTAAACTGGTAATTAACATAACTATTTATAAGACAGACAAAATAGAATAACTTTATATTTGTTAGAATTGTTAAACATAATTGTTTGTACTATCTTTTAATAAAAACTCTATTTTAATAAAAATAAAACTACTGTATTGCATTTTATACGTTTTTTAATAGATGTTCAGTTTTACCCACCTCTATGAAACAAAACCGGGTATTCATATACCTTTAGAAAATTTTATTTTCCCGTGAGCTAAACAATTTTTTAGAACAAAAAGTTATTTGTTTATCGTACGAGGCCCAATTAAGAGATTCAGTCTTGTGCGAATATTTTCTTTTTGCCATCTCATTTTTGCTACAAAGGTATCCGATTTTACTCTACTTTCTTCTAGTCGTGGCTGCACTATTCGTACGGTCGAGTTTGACTTTATGGGTATTCAGAAACGAGACTTTAACTTTAATAGCAGTGGACTGTATTCTAGTCTTGTCCAATCGCGATGTGATAAATTTCACTTGTTTATTCAGGAGACTTTACTCAACGACGAAGATTCCACTTCGATAATTACTTGATGAAAACCTTTGAAATTCTGTTTCGATGATCACTTGATGAAAACTTTCCAGATTCTACCGTCGCCCGCGAGTCTGTTTTGTACGAGCAGACGTTCCTCGAATATAATATCAAGAATAATATCAAGAAACAAGCTCACGATCGTTGAAAATTGTCAAAAGAACGTAAAGAATATACAATTATACAAATGTATAACTACTTGTACAATTCGACGTTTATTCAAAAGCGCTGCATTTCGTCCAACTCGTTCGATAGCTCGCATAGAGTATTCAATTGACTTCTGTCATTACTTATCGAGTATAGACTTAAGCTCTTATTTTACAGTCTTATTTTTCTTTATTTATAGTCTTCGGTAACACCCTTAAAACTATAGTCTTAAGGCAGTTCCTAGAACAGAGGTGGCTAACTGGCGGCCTTTGCCCCTACTTTCCTGATCGCTAGCGCTATCCCCTCCACTGCATCGGTCTCCCCACTACATTGAAATTTCCTCGCTGTGCACGAACCACCACTCTATTGATTTCAAGCAAGTGGAAAGTTATTCTATACATGGTCTGTCTTAACAAGAACGTCCAAAAGAAACACGAACTAGACCATGACTCAGCGCTCGAGAATATTTGCAACATTCTCGCGCTAACAGACGGCTTCCGTCGAAATCTCGCCTCCCAGGAGTCGCAGGCAGGAGTCTCAATTTCACCCCAGTTAGCCTGCCCCCCCCCTACCCCGAGGGCGACGCAAATCTCGCCCGTTTCGAAAATAGGCACGCGCTCACGTTTCGGAGGAAAGCGAAACGAACGACGACGACGACGACGAGAACTCGAGGCCTCGAACGATAACAAATGCGAGAAACGCGCGTACGTACCACGTCGCGGCGTAGCTTTTTCTAGTTGCGACTCACGTAAAAGGCATCACGTAAGTCGCGGCGTATCCCTGAAGCGCATCCTCTTGCAATCGGTCGGTCGGCTTTATTTCCGTCGAACTCTTCGGTCTCCGCCGTCCGGAAATCCGTGAGACGTTCGGCCTCGCGTCGCGTTTCCTCTCCTCGAGTTGCGAGAGAGCTCCGAAAATAGCCGGGCCAGACGTCCCGACGACTTTCGAGACGATCAGCTGCTTCGCCGGAATTCCCGTTTAACCCGACGCCTCTTTTACTCCTCTTTCTCGCCCTGGACGGACAAGCCTCTTTCTCCGCGACGAGAAGGGGATTCAGAACGAAACGGGAATCGACATTCCTCTTCCTTTCGGCCGATCCTTCGCGGACTGCGCATTTATTTACGAGCGAAACGCGATGAAACGCGTCGTTCGAAAATAAGCGGACGTACACGTTCGTGCCTGATTGAGTGGAATTTCAACACCGGTTCTATTATTGGCGGGCACTGTAAATCGCGCCGTGGTTTGTTTGAAATTCCACGAAACGCTCGTACGAAGTCGGCCGATCGTGGAATTTTATAATTTGGAATATTATAATTCTATAATCGTGCCCGGACGTTATTGCGACTTTGACCGCGAGAGAGAGAGAGAAATTACCGTTCGAGATTAAAAAGCGAGGTCTCTCGTGGAATTCTATAACCATTAACTGAGGAACTGTTGTTCAGTTTTGAAAGTAAAAACAGTCTTCTCGGTCTGTGTGTCGCATGAAGCAGCAAGAGAGTTCGAAGCGATCGACCAACGATTTCGGTCTCCCTAGTTTAGTTTTCTCGCTCGTAGTTCCCCCTCAAGGTATGTGTGTGCCTCTCGAACTCGTGAAATAACCGAGGCCGAGGTGCCTTCCGTGCCGTCGAATTCTCCCCACGAAAACATTCAAAAAGCAATCGGGGGAGAAAGGGTGACTGGCGAAGAACAAGGTCAGCCGCGGGATTTCCACGTCGAAATTTCCAAAGCGACTCCCGGGCGGCGGAGTGCCGCCCCAGTTGGGGCGCGAGAAGTCGGCGTCGATCGTCGACCGGGGAAGTTGGCCAACTTGAAAGGTCTCGCGATTCCAAAACTTCGTTTCGCCACCGATAAAAGGGAGGGGGAGGGACAATGGTTTCGGGCCGGAGGCGACGAAAGCGAGGTGGGGAATTTCTAATCCCACGGAGGAATTTCGACGAGAATCAACGGGATTGGAATGGCGCCGGACGCTCCTCCAAACACCGAAATGGCAAACGTTTGTACCGCGGTGGCCGAAACCGACGACAACCAACGACAACCACCAACTCGGCTGAGCCGCGCCGAGTTATTTAATATTTTTGCGAAACGCTTTCGTTTGCACGAGGATTAAACGGACCGCGCGCCGTTTCTCAGCCCCGATATTCCCCGATTTGCCCGGAGTTTCGTTTGCGCTGCCCTGTTTGCCGTCCGACCGGGCGCGCACGGAAACTTTAACAATCGAGACGGCTGGTTTCACCGTAGCGGCGAGAAGAGGAGGATTACTGTACGTCGCGGGCCAGCCGCAGACCCCCGGAGAGACAATTATCCCGGAATTAAAAACTCCAAGATCCTTTTCCCGGGGGCTGTGGCCCCCCTTTTCCTTCCCTCGAGTCGCGGAAATCCGCGGCCAACCGGGCGAGCTCGCGTTACCGCGCCGCACACAGCGTTCGCGTTCCTGCCTTCTCGCGTTACCGCTTAATCTACGAAATAATGCCGCGTTTTCAGCGGTGTGCTCTCGTCGAGAGGTGAGTTTCCGTGAAACGAGGCGGAGAGAGAGAGAGAGAGAGAGAGAGAGAGAGGGAGTACGAATTACGCGACCCGAAGCCGTGGCACCCTTAGAAAGAAAGTAAATTCTAATTACCACGGACACGGTGGTCGTAATTAGCGTTCCACCGAACCGAGTAATATCCTATGGGCTTAAATACAGCCGGGATCTAGCCGTTAAGCGGCGGCCCGAGAACATTTACGGACCCAGTAATCCGGTGAACGGTAAACGAGCCGGGCCAACGAGTTTCTACCGCCGTGCTCCGGCGTCGTAAAAGCGCGAAACGTTTCGGCACGGAATTCCCAGCCGTTGATCGACCGGCTCGTTCGCGTCTTTTGTTCCACGGGGTTAAAACAAGATTTACAAGCCACGGCTGGTTGCGTTGCGTTAAACAAATGTTATTGCGAGAGCTGGTGGCCCGTGGCGGTTAACGACGAACGATTCAATTACTTCGAAAGAAAAACACGAACGAAAGGATACTCGTTACACGCGCTGTTAGAAAAAAATGTCGTGAAAGTTTATGCCGCGTTTTCACACTCGTCCGTAGTCCGTTGCTCGTTGCCCGATTTCACTGCTACTTGCGAGTGTTGCAACTTTATTTGGGAATCGAACATTCAAATTGGTGAAACGCCCAGTTGATCAGCTCCGTCTTTTTGTTTTTTTTTTTTTTTTATTCTCACTTAAACGAGAAAGAAACGTGTCTTATTCTTAGGTTCCCGTGTCGTTATTGAGATATTATGAAAGGAACTGCAACGAGGAACCTGGTGCGCGACAGAAAATGTTCAAGCGTGCGAGAATAAATAAATTTAGAGAAATTTCAAAATCAGGAATGCAGCGAGGAGCAAAACTGCAAAAAATTGTCGATACTTTGAAATAGTGTAACTTCGTAAAAGAAAATCTGTTTGGCCGCATTTTAGCAAAGCGCAAAGCTTCTACTTCGACTGTCTCAAGTTCGTTTCTTCCAAAGATATTTTTACATCACGTAGCGGATGAGAAGATGACACTACTTTTATTCTCAAAAATTGTAAAAATTCATCTGCAAAGGCATTGAAAGATTTTTTTTCGTAATTTAATTCACTATTGTTTCGAAAATTGAAATTTTTCTTTTAGACTTACTACGTGACTTCCTTTTGCAATTTTATTAAACGTCAAGGATAGATAAATTTTTGTTGCTCCGCCATCCACAGTTCAATAAAATGATGAAAAGAAAATCGCACATTTACGTAAGTTTTATAGAGTTGTCGTAAATGGGAAACTTCAATCTTCAAGACGATGATGAAATTTTTCAGTGTTTTTACAACTTCTTTTTTTCTTTAAAGAAAAAAGTACTTTTCCATTCGCTACATGGTGTCAAAATATCTTGGTGAAAAAACGAATTCAGGATAATGAAAATAGAAGCTTTACGTCTAAAAATGAAGTGAACAATAACTAGATTGTTATATGATCATTTTTAACAAAGTTATAATAGTTTGAAGTATTGACAATTTTTCATTGAAATTAATCGTAGTGCAAAACTGACTCCACGAAGACAATGTACACGTGCCAGAATAACGAGGTTATGAAACTTTTTTGAAATCATCCTACGAGACAGTGTAGATTTCGCCTTGTTCGTATTTCTACGCTCGACAAAATATTGTTAACGTTAAAAAAGAAAAATCTCTGAATAATGCCGTATAAAGAATCTCTGAAAAATTCTTAGACAAACTCTTGCATTCGTCATCAACGCGAAATCTCAATTTTACATCAAAGTTCGTCTATCCCGCTATCGAGCTTCTGTTCAGAACATCGGGAGCATCGTTCACTCGGAATCAATATGCGAACAGCTCGTGAATCGTTCGAGAATACGCTCGTGAACGCGGTACAATGCGCGAGATCGCTGACGAGAAAAAGTTGGAGAAAGGAGAAAATTACGCATTCTCTCTCGAGGCGAGTGAAAGACACGGCGCGGCGGAGCCGAGCTCGAAGACACGAGCCGATGCGGGTTGGAACGAGCTGCAAGGATGAGAAACCGCGCGGATCGTATTTCCACGCGCGACGAAGATTGAAAAAGCAAAGCAAAACAGCCGACTAAAGGGGAAAGAGTCGATGTTTCGCGAGCGCTATAAAACAGGCAGCGCGTATTGCATTTCGCGAGAAAACCGCGCGACACACCAGGGAATATGGGATTTCGAAATACGCGCGAAATATATGCGACGACGCAGCGAAATAACGAGCCGTAAACGCGGCCGTTATACCTCGCCGAATGGATCCAGCCCGTGTGTTTGCGCGCACACATTGCGCGTATCATCGCTTATCGCATCCGTAAGTATCGATACTCTGTGGTAAATCGTGCCCGACGGATTTCGCCCGCATGTGATCCACGCCAAATAAGTCGCGTCTCAGATTCGATTCTGTTGTTTTTTACACGAACGTTCGAAGTTAGAGTTTTCTTGAAACGAAGAGCTCAAGAAACACTTCATGACGCTACGAGTAAGTCGAGTACATGACAAAATAGCTCAAATTCTTTTTATAAATACAGTAAGTCTCGAAACTAATAATTAACGTAATTTTTTATAAAACAGACCAACAATTGTTTTTATAATCTCTTAACTAATGAAAATAACAATTTTATAACTGTATTGCAGTTTATACGTGTTTTAATACGATGCCGGGACACATATTTGCATATCTCTGGAAAATTTTATTTTCCCGTGAGCCAAACAATTTTTTCCAAAAAATTTTGTCATTACATAGCAAAGTCATTGGACCTTATCGTATAAGATCCAATCAAGAGACCTTAGATTTGTATTAATTTTTTTTTTTGTCATCCGATTTTTTTGTACGAAACTAAATACATTAAGCACCCTACTTTCTCCTATTTAAATATTCGAAGTGTTCGAAATTTTTTCTAAATGTTGGAAAATGTTACTGCGTTTCATTTAATGAATACTCGTTGGAGTCGAAACAAAAGGTTTCTAGAAACAGAAAGTTGCGAAAATACTCGGACACTTGTGTAACTTGTCTTAAACCTACTATATTTATTTACTAAATATTTCACATTTGCTTTTGTATATATTATTTTTGATAATACTTTCATAGTTTCACGCTACAGAAAATTTCTGAATTCTGAAGCTCGCAAAAACGGGCAGTGTTTCATTTAATGTATTCGTGTGAAAGTATTATCAAATGATACCGAAGCTCAACTTGGATTTAAAAAACACGAATGATAAAACCACGAAACGCTGGCTACGTTTCTTATATTTCGAACGAATTCTCACAATTTCGTTGGAATACTTTCGTGCTAATGAAATATCAGAAAGTTCTGCATGGCACGAATACTTTCGCGAACCAGCGCGTGGAACCAGAGTTTCAAAGCGAGTTTCCTTCTTTTTCAAATATTCAGATCACCTTGGAAGATAGAGACAGAGCCCCGTCCATAACGCTTCAAAGGAGATCGTATCGTTCGGTATTTCCATTTCTGAGGATGTACTCGATCCAAGCAACTGACCAAAGAAGTCCCCCGGGAAAGGCCAATTAGTATAGATAAGATTAGACTAACGCCTCCTCTCCAGAGAGAATTCGGAACGACTCACACGACTTACAATCGAGTAATCAACTCGGTCATCTCGCGCACCTTGCCGGATAACCTGACTTCCATTATTCATCACACACTACGCCCTATTTTTATAGAATAAATTCTTTGTGATAGAAAGGATGTTGTCCAGTAATTTTCTATCTTCTACTTCCCCCCCCCTTTCTCGTTTCATCGCTTTTTGACTTTGTACTAATGCTTGTTTTTGCTTCGTCTTCACGCAAATTGG
The DNA here is from genome assembly GCA_032399595.1 of Tetragonula carbonaria. Taxonomy (NCBI): domain Eukaryota; kingdom Metazoa; phylum Arthropoda; class Insecta; order Hymenoptera; family Apidae; genus Tetragonula; species Tetragonula carbonaria. The sequence goes on from JAUCRC010000003.1 coordinate 6,232,333, forward strand.
GCAATATTAGAAATTGAGATTAATTTCTTAGCTGCAATGCCCAAACGCAGAGCACGTGCATGCAGCTGCTGTAAAATTGAATTGAATCACAGGGAAATAACATTAATTTTTCTGAAAGATCAATAATTCTATTGTTTACGTCAATTAATTCATATCAATGGCAAGAAAATACTTAGAAATGATGTGAGACAATTAACCAAGTCCCTAAATATTCTAAAATTTACAAATATGTTTCATATCTATCGCAAAAAATTTAACTCAAGTAACAAATTGCAATCACTTTCCTCGTATACTCGACTTTACAAAAAAAAAAATTGCCATTATTTTTTCGTGACGAGTGTATACTCGTTATTTAAATTAGTCTCCTGTGTCACGCAGTATCTGATTTCTATGTCGAAATTCCTCAATATTCCTCGAAAGTGCCGCACTTGTCCATCATTCGCTTTCACCTTCATCGACAGCCCTTCATCGGATGAGTTACACGCGGAAGATCGTGGTCCCCCGTGATATACGGATCGACAATATTTTCATCACGGCGAACACATCGCTTGAACTACGCTTGGATCGATTCGACGCCAGTGATCGTAAATGGATCAATTAACAATGCCGACGTGCAGTTAGGGGCCACGGAAACGGAAGCAGCGGGAAATCGAATTTCGGGGTCGCGCGAGGACAATCAACGTCTGTCGGTTAGTTTTCCTGTCCCTCTCGACGAGGAATGGAACGTGGGGGGAGAGAAAAAGTACGAACGGAAAATTTTTTCGTACGTCCAAGGGACGGGACAGGGACAGCAACGAGCTGTTGCTCGTACGTTCCGAAACGAACGGTAGAGTAGCAGAGAGAATGAGAGACAAAGCGTTTCGACTCTCCCGGACGTTCCCGCGAACAGACGCGGCGATACTAATGGCGAAACAATAGCCGCAAAAACAGTCGGGCTAAATCGGGAAAGCGAGCGCCGACAATCGGGAAACTCGAGCACGCGTGAGAGCATCGATGAAAAATCGGCGGAGAGTCCGGGAACTTCGTCTCGCTCCGACGACGATCAATTCGCGGTTCCGTTTCCGCATCCTCGCCGAAAATTCATCCACCTTAGAAGATAGCGTGCTATCGATAAATTAACATAGTCTTGTCGTGTGGTTGTTGTGGCCTCGTTAATTCTTTAGCCACTGTTGGCGTCACTTTTAAAATTTGCTTCCGAGGTTTACTGTTCGATCCGCTGAAACACGAGAAACGCCTATAGGCGCTGGTTTCACATTGTTCGAATCGAACTAAGAACGCCTACATTTATATTTAATCGAACGAATTTGTACAAAATGTAGCTCAAGTAGAACATATGGCGTGTAAATCGAAAGTTAAAAGTACTGATAACGAGCCTTTTCTGTTTGGCACTTTCGAAAAAATGCAAGACGCGAATATGTAGCGTGTAGAAAACAAATGACAGAAGAAGGGAAACGCATTACGAATGCAAGAAACGTGATTTAGGATTATGCATTGATGCATGTTTCGAAATTGCATCACACTTTATCAGATAGATATAAAGTTTAAAGTTACTGTTAAATTTTTAGTATGCGCACGAGCAATTCAATACAGAGTATTGAATGAATAAACAATATTGGTTTAACGTAGTGCAATTCAGTGTATTGATTATTTCAATATACTTTCTGAGAAATGCACACTGACGAGAAACTTCGTCGTTCTCAGTGTAGATCGCGATTGAACTTCCACCGTAGCGAAAGGGTTAAACGGACAAAGCAGTGAAAGCTTCTCCGCGGTTATTCACATTTGTTCTCGCGCGAAACCAGTTCGTCTGTTTATCATTGTTCGAAAACGATCTCAATTGGAATTTTTACTCGAAACGACTCCGCATCGATTGACAAACGAATCGATTGTAAAATTGTTGGTTAGTCACTCGTTAGCTCGACCGACACGAACGTCGTACGATTCATTACTGTTGAGACACTGGTTAGAAGACGAACGTCTGCGATCGATCGTCGATTCCGCTCCAACTCAGTGGGAGAGGAATCGTCGTCGTAAAACGCGCGAAGCTATGAATAAAACGAAGCCGAGCGTGAACTCTCCGTCTGGAATACTTGACACTGACACGTATATTAAACGATCTCGCCGCGCGAAAGTGCGCAGATGGCGAAGAAAACGTGGTTTGAAGGCGCGGCCATGCCGCGAGAACGATCGTAACGAGACCAAACGAGACGATTCGCTCGTCGCAACGCGGCGCGCAATTACGCGATTCGCGTTCTGGCTCGTTGGAGGAACACCGCCAGCGGCTGCTTAATCATGGAAACGACGGAGCATTGCGTTTTCGGATCTATTAGCAACTCCGAAGGCAAAACGTCCGGAGGCGTGTCACTGATAAACTCGTCAAACCGGGCCGGGACAACGCAGCTCGCCGTCGCTACGTTAGTGTTATCTACGGAACCGACACAATTCCGCCGATCCTGCGGAATTCAATTTCTTTTCTCTTCGTCACGTTGCTACTTTTGCACGCTGCTTTTACGCCGTTCCAATAAAAATTACAAAACCAGGGTGAGCCAGGTTTCCAGGCTCTTAACCCTGCCCCGCGTCCATTAAGATATTTTCAAGCTTACGGTACTCTCCTGACTGACAAAAAAAAGTCCGTCAAGCTCGCGGTAAATACCAGACGAGTCGTATCGTTACGATTTTTTTCCTCTTTGTCTTTCGTATTTTTCACGTTGCTCGAGGAGACACACAGCCGGCCGGATCGAGAATTTTTAAATAACTCTTAACTCGTAAAAAACATCGCAGTGAAATTTGACATGAATATTTATAAAACATATTCCTTTTCAATGATATACATGCACGATATAATTCATATTTGTTTCACTTGCTGTTTCATTAATTTTACAAATTTGACAAACTGTTTGTTTCATAATCTATTCACTATATTTCTAAACTAATTTAACTAATCATATGTAGATAGAACTTTTAATTTTGAAATTATAAAAATGATCGGATGATATCGAACATACAAAGATTACGCTTATAGTTAACATAAATTTGTAATGCAAATGTGAAATAATGCAGTAAATAGAGTAGTAGAGAAATAATGTAGTAAAATTAAAGTCAACATGTTTAGTAATTTTAGTTATTCTATTAAATAATTACAACTTACGTTTTATAATTATTAACCTTCTTTTATTTGTATAGATATCAACTTCATGGCTTGTCACATCTAATCTTTTGTTAGAATCGAATGAATTGAGAATCGAGATTTTGAAGATGTCTAATTTCACGTGTTTGTTTCAACGAAAATTATTATTATCTTTCATCATTTTCGAGGTTGGCGGGCATTTAGAAATCAATATAAAATTAAAAGAAATATCAAAATGGGAATGTTGATTCTTTTACAAAATGTCGCGTGAATTCTCGATCCAGGCCACTGCGAGACACTGTGTAAGAAGGTAGATTTCAGTATCTCTACCTATCTTTTTATTCCAATCGTGCAGGATTCTCTCCTCTCTCTCTCTCTCTCTCTGATTCCATACTAAAATATTCCCAGAGCATTGTTCGCCGAAACAAAACACGAGGGCAGGAGAGATTGGGACAGAAGAGATTCGACGACCGCGCGCAGCACAGTTAATCCTCGCGGCAAATTCTGATTTTACCGCGAAGGACGGCGCGTATCCGAGACGCACCTGCTCCGACGTCCGATATTACGTTGTACGTACGTTCCTGTAAACACGTGAATTCTGTCAGTCTGGAAATTTAGACAGCCGTTCGTCCATTATCCCTCCCCCTCCTCCCTTTTTGGATCAATCCATCACGGGGAATGCCTAGGCCGCATCAACGGAGAAGATCGAACAGCAGCCAGTTCTACCCGCAGACTGCTCGTCTCTGTCTGAGCAAACTGTTAACGACACTCGCGCATCGTAAATGACACGCGAGCGTTGCCACGTCGCGCGCCGCTGACGTTTCTCACCGTGTTTTTCGCCGAATTTCCTCTCGCGCGAACACGAACACGTATAAGAGTATAATCTTCGAACCGAGACACTTGACTTTTTCCCGGATTTCTCAGCCTGCAGCTGAGAGAACGCGAATGACTTCTGGCGGTAGAAACCAGGGGGTTGCGAAACGAGGGGATGAGAGAGAGGTCGAATATTCACGGGTATTTGCCGATGCACACGACGAGACACGTCACCGCGTAGCCAATGTCGCGCGAGCGTTTTTCATTTTTCTCGAATACGCGCGCGAACACACGTGACGCGGGGGAAATACTAGTTGTTCCAGCCGACGAAACGAAGAGATTGGAAGTCGCGCGCGCCTTAGATCCGCGACAAATCCTCGAAAAGCCGCGGCGAAATTCTCTCGCCGTGCCGCCGCTCGCACAGACTGAAATATCATCGGCCCGCGATTATTAACGCGTCTAACCGTTCTTCTCGGCCTGACGGTTATTCTGAATTATTTCAAGAGTTTCTCCTACCGGTAGTGTGTTTAACCCATTGACTGCCACGCAAATTTAGAGCGTCTTGCCCCCCGGGAGCCAAAATTTTATTTTAAAGAAAACATGAAATTTTCCAAAATATGATAACACTAAGTTACAGATTTAGTATTGAAATGGCATTTACAGTAATTTTTATTGAAAAAAAGAAAAAACACTACGAGATAACTCGTAGCTGGCGCCACTGAATAAGATTCCTGTGATGCTTTTGTTTTTTCAATAAAAATTGTAATAAACAAAGACATTTTCTTTTCGTTTCGTTTGATTTTACAAGCTTGTCTCCTAATTTCATCTGGCGACAGTCAATAATACAGATATGTAATGATTCTCACTGGGAGAAACCTATAAGGCAACGGTATCTACAAAGAGTTGTAAAGTAATAAAAGAAAGTAGGTATTTTTGTCCAGTGTGCCCCGACAAGCCAGTTCTCTGCGTTGATCCTTGCTTCAAAGCTTATCAGACACAGCCACAACAATAAAAATATTTTAATTTTAGTGATACATTCATATATATTAATATGTTATGACCGAATAGTCTAAGTTATTATTTTTTATAATAAAAAGTGATATTAAATATGTTTTATACACTGTATTAAATTTTTATTCATGCTACTTTCTAATAATTCCTAACTGAACCGGCAATACAAATATTCCCTGACCAATTATAATCAATCTAAACTTGCAGCGCAAACTACGAGATATCCCGCAGTCGGCAGTTTTGGTACATACGCTTACTACGAGACATCTCGTAGTTGGCAGTCAATGGGTTAACAGAATTAGCCTTGGTATTTAATTTCGAAAATATTGAGTAGTTATGTAACGTTAGGTGTATCTTTCGCTTCTAAATTTCGTTAATCGTCGCTTCTTTCACTGCGAGAATCGTCTCGCTTTTGGACAGATTTTATATAAAAGCGACACGAAATCAACGAAAATACTTCTCTCCTGTAATCATTCCGCGCGACAAATGTTAAAAACGGTGCCACTGAAATATCGAAACACTATTAATTGATGAATCAATGAGCCAAATTATTACTGTAACTTACAATTACAATTGATTCGTTGAAACGTATCGCGATCGTTTCAGATCGATCTCGAACTTTCACGCAAGGTGAAACGACGATCGTGAAACGTACGAGCCTGGTTGTTAATGCTTTGTCACAAAACAGATAACGCCCCGCGAATCAAGAACGTGACTAAGCAAGAGTGAAAAAGGTCAAAAAAGCCATGAAAAATTGCACGATCGATGAGGCGTGAGCGAGAGGAAAAAGAAAAGAGAAAAAAGAAAAGAAAAACAAGAAAAAAAGAGAAGGAAGAACGAGAGGAAATAAAATAAAATGGAATCAATAAAACAAATAGCGAATCAGGACTCGGTAAACATGTTTTAATTTGCTGCAGTTCAAACACGCGTGTATCGTTACAACGCTTGTTTGCCTCGCGTCGAACGAATTCGAAGCCGGTCGTCCACCGCGTGAACAGTGTCATCGCGCTTGACGTTCTTCTTTTTTTTTTCTCTTTCTTTCTTGTTTTCTCTCATCATCGTTCGACCGTCGCGATCGATGTTACTTCGAAATAAATTCAAAGATAGTGGCCAACGCGGGCCAGTAACGGAACGACCGGTTGGTGGAAACTCACCCAGGGTTGCGAGACCCCTTTAAACGATTAATTTATTTCGGAGAAGCCATGCACGCGACGGTGTATATTAATTGATCGTAACAGCAGCCATGAAACGAGTCAATCATCGTCCATTCGCGCTCGGGCTCGTTCGCAGGCGGAATGGTTACTATCGCGCGTATAACGCGAACGAAACGCTCGTATCGTCGACACGAGATATCTTATCGCGCGCAACAACAGCCAATGGGACTGGACGTGGCGGCGCGTATATTAGCCACCGTTTCTATTCACCATTGAAATAAAATATGAAAGTCGCCAGAGAGGCTGGGCGTTGTCGAAACGTTGTTACGCGCGCGGCCCAACCGACTTATCTATCGGCGGTTGACTTCTGGCTTTTCGAAATGGGCGGTTAACCAATTTCCAAGATCGAACGCGACTCGGTTCACCGAATGGATACTGATTTACGGCCGCAGCTACTCCTCCTGAATATTGATTGAAACGCACCCGACTGACAGCTGCAACCGCCGAAATGGTAAAGACGTCGCCACCGAAAAGAAGAAAATCGAAATAATATGCAACGATTTCGTCGAGTGGCTATATACGCGGCTGCGTATGTACACGAAGATAGATCGCAGAGAAGTACGACGAGTACGTTCTTCTTAATCGTTTTCAATGCACGATCGCGCTGATTCAGATTTCCGTGTCGAATAATGCCGCAGCGCATTGGTCGCGATGTTCAATGCACAGGAAAATGGAAAGGGAAATTTACCCGTGGCTATCATAGATAAATTCTATACCTCCGATTTGATGGAAATATATATTACTTCGAAATTCAAGATAAAAAATTTTTTTCCATTGTATTCCACTCATCACGAAGGTAAAACTTTTCCAAGGAACCACGGGTCGCAACTTAATAGTTCTTTTGAAAAATGGCAATAAAGTTTCTTAATCATTTAACAGTGCGAACGCGTGCGTGCTATTTTACATAATTTTCGTATTAGGTTTCGCTAACATTTGATTTATTATAGTCGTACCTCAGTGTAAGTCTGATCAAATGACATTATTCGAAATATAAACATTACGTAATATAGACATTTACGCGTCCAGAATCATAAAGTCGCTGTTAGCGCGCACGCGTTAGTGTTAAATGTACCCTGTACAATACGCTCGGTTTCGATTATAACGTCATATCGTCGTTGACTTCGTCTCCTAATTATTTCAATTAAACCTAAATCATAACTTTATCTGCTTTCATTGCTTGACATTTCTCGCAGTTACATCAAGGAAGCACTACATGGCGCTACTATTCAACACGGTTTTTTAAATAGCTCGTTCCATTAATTCTCCAACTCTCTAAATCGGGAACAACTTGTCAGATTGAAAGACGCGAGTGTTTCGATAGATAAATTTGGATTTGCAGTCTGCCGTGATTTCAAATCAAGAAACGTGTGCTGCCGTGCTATTTGTCACAAACTTGCGAACAGAAGAATTAAAATCCACTCTGGATGAGTATCTGCTCCTTCGCCGCGTTGTGTTTTAAATTTCAAGTGACAACGCGAAATTGTCAGGCAGCCGAGGTACTTCCCGGCCATATTTCACGCGATTTCTCCAGATTCTTTTATCCGCCCTTTATTTTTTTTTTTTTTAATTGGTCTTCTTTGTTCTTCTGGTCGGAAGCGTAGTTTTTCGCCGGTGAGTCACGCGGCCAGCGGAAACGCATTACCGGGCTGCGGAGTAATTGCGAGGTGGACCAGATCGTGCCCGCAGATAATTCGGCCAATTTGGAATTTTTCTCTCTCTCTCAATCTCTCAACATTTTCATGCAAATACTCAACAAAGCTGCTTAATAAATTCGCGAATACACACGCGACGCGTGGCAAATTCGTCGATTCGATCAACGGTGCGAAACTGACGCAAATCACAGGATAGTTGAGTGAAAAGGGCAGTGTTTCCCCTTTCATCTTATGGCTGTGTTAATTATATGGTCAAGGTTGAATTAATAGGCATTCATTTGATGAAACTTTATGTTTATGTAACTTCAATCGCAGTGAACCATATACAAATATTGAATCCATTTCTACAGAAAATCTACTTTGCATTACCGACGTAAAACTATACTGTGATAACGATGGGAAACTCTTCCTTATCACTGACGTAGATTTCACTTGATTAACGAGACTACTTATCCCTTATCAACGACAGAGATTCTCTTAACCGCTCGTGAACCTGTTTTGTACGAACTGGGTAGTTCGTTCTAGCCAATCACATTTGCCTAGCAACAATAATTGTTCCAGACATTTCTAGAACATGGAAGGATTGATCTCCTTATCGAAAAACAAGCTTGACATACACGAGGGACGATAATATGTGTGGCCTTGATTCAGCGGGCACTTCGGAGTCCTCCATCTAGTAAATATACTATCTTAATATACTCCTTTTTTTTTTATTCGAAACTTCTCGAAAGAATGTGGGAAAAGATCGAACAAAATTAAACCCACGTGGTTTATAATAAATAGTTTATTAGTATTTAAGTAATTAAGGAAAATTTACTTTTTACGAGTGAGTCCGAATACGACAAGAAACATGAATTCTCTCAAGAGCTGCACACTATCACGACTCACTACCCAAAATTTTACCCTTAAAATCTCTGTCTTCGTACTTCACACAGTCACGCACATACACAATCGTATTCTCGTCTTAAGACGTCTGGAGCAATTAGACAAACAGTCCCAAGTTTGGTTTTTTTTTCGCTGCGACAATCGCATCAGGCGAACACGCAGCAGGCGATAGCAGGCCTCGCTCTTACGCCGTGAGAAGCAAGAAATTCTGAGCAATGAGACTTCCATACCTCACACAAGAATGCGACAAGAAACACAGGCTAAATCGTGACTCAGCGCTCGGGGAAGGTTTGACGTTCTTGCGCTAACAGGAGGAATAGTAAAAAAAAGAAAAAAAATAATTTGCGCTTCGAAGTATTTCAAGAGCTTCTATTCGCCGATTGAACGCGGCATCGTTAAATTTTCGTGAACGGTTTCATTCACAATTTGCAGCGTTAATAAATCTTGAACCACGCATGCTTCTGGAACCGCGAGATTCATCTTCGAAAAATTCAGTCTCCCCCCTCCCCTCTTTCTCTCGACACGAGTCACAGAAACGATACGAAAGAAGCTCTTCCCTCCCTCCGACAAACGCCACTGGAATATCGATTTGCCATCGATTCAATCGACGTTCTCCAACAATCTGGCCCAGGTCTATGGGGCACGTGCAGCCAGCAGCTTTGCCTAACGACATTTACCGCGTTAACCGGAATATAACGACTACGTACTAAATATACTGCCGCCTATTCGTGCGCGCCATCCCGCTTTGTGATACACAGTTCACGAAGTTTACTCGCTTTTGTACGTTTTTTTTGTATTTGTAAGCGTGGCGATTGAGCACGCATCGAGAGATTAAGGGTAGGGACGAACGTCGAAAGAAAAGACGTGGAAGAGGATCTTCGAAGGGTTAGGTCTTCGTGCCTTTCGAATCGTGACAATTTAAATCTATTTCAAACATCGTGGACAAACAGCGGACTGCGAGTTGTTTCTCCTCAAATATTTAGCTTCGATGTTATCTCGAAGGCTCGGCCTTGTAATTTCCCTTGTACGCGCGTTCGCGTGGCCATATCGCTCGCGAACGTAATTAAAGGTTTGTCGATAAGTGAAACGAGAATATAAAAAAAAAAGGGAAGAAAGAAAAACAAGGGGGAAAAAGAGAGAGAGAGAGAGAGACGTACATGCATACATATGCAGATTTGTAAAGGAAGGATCGCAAACGCGTGAGCGCGCAATTTGACCAACACGGGCGCCCCGTTCGAGGAAAATAAAGTTTACCCGGCAGAATGTAATTAACAAATATCGCGCGGTTTTAGCGTCAACGCGATCGAAGAATCGAAAGCTGCGCAACTAATAAGTATTTAAATACAATCGATCGTGAATTATCGCGCCAACGAACGTGCGCGTCCTGTTAACACGGACAACATTGATCAAAGCGTTAATCGTCCAATTAATAAAACCACGTATTACCTATCGACCACGCGCGACGATTTCGACTCGTTTCGAAACTGACCAGTCGCGCGCGCGTGTGATGGGACGCCTGTTGGGAGAACTGGTTCAACGACGAAGGGATAAGTTCAGCAACCAGGTGACTCGCTTCGTTCATCGCACGTGCACGCGCTTACGACCCCAATTAACCTAACCACCCTTTCCTCGGCTAGTCTGGAAACACGAAAAGGCAAACGGGCTGTACGTATACACACATATATCGTCCGACCTTCGAAAATGTGTCGCGTGTCACCTTCCTCCTTCGTCGACTGCAAACGTGAGGTTTCGCTATGATAATCGCGCAACACGTCACGTGCGTGACAGCACCAGCGCCTCTGACTCACCCCTCCTCGGTCTGTTGTGTCTCAGCCCTGGTCTAACCCCTCGTCTCGGAGGCGAGCCACCATCCAGCGAACGCCGAGGCGTAAGTGATTACACCCGGTTTCGGGTACGTTGTCCGCAACTCGCCTCCTTCTGTCGGCCCCATTAACGTGCACACGGGCCAAAGTAATGAGTCACAGGCGTCGTTTTCATTTCACGTACCCTCGTACTCGATATCGAATCGTTCGCGGCAAACAGAGAGACGATCGCGGATGGCGATGCATCCCCTATTCTGGCTGGCGCGTGTTAACCCTTGTGTTAAGAACAAATTGCTCGGAAACTCGCCGATGGAAATTGGCGAATTTTCGCAAACGTTCGTTTTAACGATTGTTTTGATCGTTTGCCGATACGAAGGGAAAGGTTAATAGTTTCCTTGATGTTGGGTGAAAAGTTCGGGTAGTTTCCGGTTGAAAGCGAACGCTTTACGTTTGGGTGAATCGGGCGGAACAGAATATCGGGCGCGCGAATCGACGAACGAATCGAACTGATTTCATAATACCCCTTTTGCCGGGGCTAATCAGCCGCTGCGCCCCTTGCCTTTTAAACGCTGTTTCCTCGCGCGTTTACTATTTACCATGCGATATTAATTTGTATTACAAACTGAAAGCTTTTGAAAATCCGCGGAATGTAATTTCGAAACGTGGCTAACGTATATCGACGTCGATACCGTACGGTTCGCGAGATACCAAACGTTTCCATTAATTAACAAGATTACCAACTAGACAGCGAGCCGGCCGAGGTACGGGAGGAAAAAATCGTGAAATTGGTAAAAACAAACCAGCACGATTATTATTCGACTACGCTCCGCACGATGATTTCACGTGTATAATTTTTGTTTTTTTTTCTTTGTTTTTTTTTTTTCTTTTACTTGTTTTCACCCTTCGCCCGAGTTTAAACGATCGGTAGTAGAGTAATTATTTTTTTTGTTTTTTCTACCGGGACCTCTCGACGAATTAACGACTGCGCTGATGACGGGATCGTGACTCACGCCGAGGGTGAGTGTTCCTCCTTCATCGAACGACGCTTATTTCTGCCGGTCGCTAATAACGATATTCTATCCGCAGTTGACTCACTCGGCAACGTCGCCGCGCGAAAACTTGTATCGACGTTTTGAAAAAACGAAGCGACGATGGGCGCTACGTGTTCGTTTCGCGACTCGTCTAAAAATCGAGGCGAAACGCGCGCGAGCTTATGCTCCGGAAATCGCGACGAAAGAAATAAGCGACAAAGTCAGCCACTTTTCACCCTACGGTTGGTTTTAGGTCATCGCGGAGGAACGATCACTTTCCTCTCTTTCACTTTTCTCTCTCTCTCTCTCTCTCTCTTTTTCTCTCTGTTCAAAGCGAACGAATGTCAACTTACTCGAAAATATAATGGCGAAACAATTTCAGAGAAAAATATCCCCTCTTTCTTCCCCTTCTCGCTCGAGTCCACGATTAATGAACTTCCACAAGCGGCGAGTGATTTCGCATTTCCATTTGCTTAAATTACAAACTGTTAATTTTCCAATTCCATTTTCATTTATTTCAGCTACACTTCATCAATCAGTATATTACCCCCGCATTTTATTTTCATTATTAAAAACGCCGCGGCATCCGCCCGTTGTGTATGTGTGTGTGTGTGTTTACAAACCAGCCGCGCATCAATGAATTTAACGATAACGTTTCAATATATCCGGGCTGTGTGAAATTAATTCGACGCTCGGAAATTTTTATCCGCGAGATATTCCGCGATTCCGGCTAATTTCGTTTCATTTTTCATTCGCCAAAGCGGCCAGTCCGGGAATCAGAGGGGAAACTTCCTCTCGTACCGTTTTCGGGACGAAGAGAGTCGGAACGAATCGCGGGGCTGAACCGGGGAAGGCCGATGTATAATTACCGTCCGCGACAATGTTCCGCAGACGAAGCGTGGCCTAAGCCTCGTTTCAATCGAACAAAGCTAAAACGGATAATGAGGGTAATTAAACGAATTCAACCAGTCCCGTCTCCCGGCTGTTGTTCCTTAGACGAGCTTCGAGGATTCCAATGTTCCAGCTGAAGCTTTGAATGCCGCGAACAAAGTCTGGGCTTTTCGTTTCCTTTCTCTCGTCTTCCTCTCGCTCTGTTACCTCTCTTTCTTTCTGCTGCCTCGCTCGAATTCCGCTCGAATTCCGCCCTTCTTCTTTCTTTTCTCTCTCTCACTCTCTCTCTTTCTTTTTCTCGACTCTCCGGTGATTCTTCGTTTCCACGTCGCGACTCATTCCCTTCGACGTTTTCAAAGACTCGTTACAGAGTCTTCGGTAATTAATCCGTCTTAGTCGACGACCTCGGGATCCGTCGTAGCCGCGTTCTCACGTTCGTCGCCGCGGCGCGACGGGTTAAGTGATTAAAGAAAAGAGGAAAAAGTAAATAATCCACCGCGAAGCACGAACGAAGCAATTTAACTTGGTAATTGACACGGTACGGGGCAGCTTAAATATAGATAGACGCATTGTATCAAAGTTAAAGCATAAACTGTTCGCGGCCTTTCAATTCCCATCGCCGCTGGAATTTCCATGAAAGATACGAGAACGAAAAGAACGGAGAGGGGCCACGCGAGAATGATATTTACGTATCGTTCTTTTTCTCATCCTATCGGCGGCTCCATCCAGCCGCGATACCATTTAAACAGATTCGCCACCCTCCTTTTAACCGTGACGCGAAAGAAGTCCAACCCCGTAAATCCAACCCCGACGACGGCTTTATCCGCAGCTCGTTCGCCCTTCTCTCGGCGCTCTCCGTCCAATTTTCCACTCCCACCGCACCTTCGTCGACGATTTTTAAAACGACGTAGAAATTACGCTGCGCGTGAAACGCTACTGGAACGTCACACACCCGCGCGTGAAGATCTTGCAATTTCAATCGGTCGCCGCTTGGGAATGTTAATAGCCGCGAATTCATTTGTTCAAAATTATGCGATATGTATGCATATGTTGGAAATTATGCGGCGCGGCATGTCGCGTCGGCCTTGGAGATCGAAGACCATGATAGATCGGTCGATAAATAGGAAGATGTGAAAGTACGAAGAAGCTACGAAGGCAGTCGGGATCGGCGATCGGCCGAACCAAACCTGATCCAACAACAACGTCGCCGTAGGATCCTGTTAGGCAACTTTCGAGTTAATCTTCGATATGACGAGCTATCGAAACCAGCCTCGACCGCGGTATCGAAAAAGCAACGGATACATACTTCGCAGACGAGAGCGAACCACGCTGTGAAGATTTTCTTTTGCCCCTTCGGGCAATCTGTTCGCGGAGCGACAACGACAAGCGGAGAAGTTCGTTGCAATAGCGAAAAATCATCGTCGCTTTTTTTCTTTCGTTCTACAAGTCTGTGAAGGTTTGCTCCTTTCGATAAATATATTACGAGAATTAACCATAGAAACCATAGCAACTAGCATTTACTTTAATTTATGTACAGCTTGTTTTGCTCGATTCTCAACAACCGAAATTATAATATATTTTCCGCTATTTTATTTTCTTCATAAATTCTTTTGTTAAGCTCGCCGCCACAGGTCGACGCACGCAACGTTCGCAAAAATCGTTGTCGAAGTTTAGCGATCTACGTCGGTCAATTTTATTCCGCGACGACACGGTCACGCGTTTATCACGCGAACAAATTTATCTGACCCTTCTGTAAAACTTCGAGATAACACCCTGTACAAGAAACCCGATATTCAATAAAGTCAGTTCAGTTCAGAGTAATGAGAACATACTCTTGTGGAACTTTCTCGTATTTAGTATTTTTAATAAGTCACTATTACAACTTTAATACTTTAATACTTTAACACTTTTCTATAATGAATCGCGAACCGTGGACAATTCACGGTCACTATAGTTGAACAATTGCGTTTTCTTCAATCGTTCAGTCAAAATTACATTTCCTGACACAAAGTGACCACTGTTCAATGAGAGTACCCTGATCGAGATATTTTTTTGGAGTAATCTCTTTCTACCATGACACATACTACAATACTTTTAATAAATCAGTATCACAACTTTAATATTTTGATTTCTCTCTAACGACAACTGACGGTCGCTGTAGTGCAACAATTGCGTTCGCTTCAATCGTTCAGTCAAAAATACATTTCCTGACGACCGTTCGGTGATAGAAATATTTTTTTTTCGAGTAATCTTCTTCTATCTTTTGCGTGACGCTTATGTTAACACTATTCATACTGACACTTCACGTATACCTATTCCTACCGCGACCGGTCAAATGACCGGTCTTTAGCACAACTTGTATTTTTTAATATAGAATGAAGATAAAAGCCAATTTAACAGTATAAAAATATAGTTTCTTTTATTCAGAAGTATATAATGTACATTCGTTTTCACCGCATTTTTTATTTATTTTACAGTCATAGTAGATAAGACGGTGTAAGAAAATCCGAGGTTCTGGACCGCTTCAGATACCAATCAGGCAAATAAGTGCCATAAATCAGTCCCTGGAAGGCACTTTTCGGCTAAAATCATGCCACAACTGCATTGCCTTTCGTTTGTAACGACTTTATAGCTTTGGAATCGAGTCCTTGAGAGAATACTATTACAAAAAGATATAAATCGTTTTACCGGTCAAATGACCGGTCGTGGTACGTAAGACAGACTACAAATTTTTCTCAACAAATAAACAATAAAAAAAGTAGTGAATATTGAAAAATGTATTATACGTATATTTGAGGAAAAGCCGTGAAGTTCGAAGTCGATTTAATTACGTTGTATATAGGAAATTCTAATCGAAATTTTAAAAACGGTCAAATGACCGGTCGTGGTAGGTAAGACAGACTACAAATTTTTCTCAACAAATAAACAATAAAGAAAAGAAGAAGTGAATATTGAAAAATGTATTATACGTATATTTGAGGAAAAGTCTCGTGAAGTTTAAAGTCGATTTAATTACGTTGTATACAGAAAATTCTAATCGAAATTTTAAAAACGATCATTTGACCGGTCGTGGTAGGAATAGTGTTAATCGGAGCAACGATGACTGATCAAAAATCAACAATTAGAAACTGCCTTCCTTCGAGGGGAACGCACGCTCACTGCGCGAATCTCCCTCTCTCATTTCTGCGCGACGTTCGCCGTTCTCTTTCACCATTCAGCCGACGAATAACTCCGCGCGCCTGTGTCGCGCGTGAACGCGCTTTCACCAACACTTGCGCGAACAATTCCATTGCGATCCACTCCGCGGAACCGCGAGAGCCTTATCAGATAGTCGAGTTGGCCGAAGCTGACCAGTCGCGACGTGCTCCCTCCCTCCTGCTTTGGTGGAAACCGAGTTATCGTTAGGTCGTTACACCTGAGACGTAAGTTAGCTCGTTGCCGGTGCGCCGCGAGAATTAAGCAAATTATATTGCGGCCAGCAGTCGCTGGTTAGTTTCGAACACACGAGCAATATGAAACTACGAGTGAGAGGCCGGCGACCGGTGACCGGGGACCAGGGTTGGGGTTGGGGTTGAGGTTGGGGTGGGATGAGGGAGGGATACGAACAGCGGAGGATGAAGCGAGGGCGAGAAGGGGTGCGCGGCCCGAGACTGCGAAAAGCCCGGCGTACGATTCCGTGATCGATAATTGAAATTGAACGGAGTTTCGAACGTTTCGAGTTGCAAAACCCCTCTCCCCCCCTCCTCGAGTTGGCTTCCACGCCGTGGCTGGATTAATGCGATCGGATAACTCGAACGCGACGCCACCGCTACCGATAATTACGCAAATATTTTCGAATTATCGCTCGCGTTATTTCGAGTTGATCCGGCGCGCGAAAATAAATTAATCCCCCGGATTGTACGAGAACTGTCAGACGTCGGAATCACGAAACAACAGATACAAGGGCGTCGACGTCGTCGCGATATTGCGACGTTCGACATGCACCACCGCGAAAGAATACGTAGAGACGCAGATGCCTCCCGTGTGTATGGTATAATGGGGCAAAGCGATAATATCGAGGGAAGAGCACAGAGAGGAGCTGGCTCTGCAAACGATCGACGAGCGAGATCTTTCAAGCGCTTTTTCAAGGGGAACGCGAACCAGTCTGTATTCCAGCCGTTTGTTCCACCGAGATGTATTCACCGTGATGTCGAGTCGTGCGTCTTCTTCTCCTCCTCCGCTCGCTCCCCTCCCGCAGCCCCGATTCGGCGGCGTTTTTCGCCGCGTTGCAACGTTGCCGAACGCCGGGACAATAAAACTAACGACGGCGGCGGCGGCGGCGATGACAGTCAGCGTCTTGACTGAGCGAGAAAGCCGGATAAATATACAGAGTGTATAAAATAGACCGGGTAATACCGACCACGCGAGAGAAGGGACATTGAAAAAGAAGCGAAGGGAACGGAGAGTGAAGAAGAAGAAGAAGAAGAAGAAGAAGAAAAACGAGACAAAGAGGGAGGATTTAAGAATGGGGGAGCAGTGGTGGTGGTACAACTGACAGGACCGGCACTCGGTACGGAGCCAACGCTCACCCTGTTGGGCCATTACCCCTTTTTATTATTTTCCAGCTAAAACAAAGGGAGCCCTTTTGCCCGGCCCGGTTAGTTGACCGACTTGCACCAAAAAAACTTCAGCCTCGAGATTAATTGCGCCCTCTCCCTTCTTCCTTTCCATGTACTTGCTCGTTCTTCACCCTCCAGCTTCTCCATCCTTCGTATCCATGGCGCCCCTTTATCCTTCTATTTCTCTTGCGTTCTCTCTCTCTCTCTCGCTCGCTCGCTCGGCAGCACAAGTCCTTGAGAAAGTTGGCGAATGGCGAACAGAGAGTGAAGTCGAGTCGAGTCGAGTCGAGTCGAGGGGACAGGCAAAGAAGGAGAGGATGGAAGAAAAGGGATCGGATGAAGAATAGCGAAAGAGAGAGAGAGAGAGAGAGAGAGAGAAGATAGAGTGAAAAAACGAAAATCGTCTTGTGCATTTCGGACGAATTGTTTCGAACGGAGCGTACGATTTCAAAGACGCGCTTCGATTTTATCAACAGATCCAGACGACGAATCCAGCCGTCGTGTTCTTCGACCGGTTCCACCAGCGTGTCACTGTTGCCTATTTACGCGAGATACGCCGTCAAGATCCGGCTCGATCGGCTTAAAAATCAATGTAACCGCGAGTAATCGTACTTGCAGCGACGGAGAGAGCTCGAGGGCTCGAGAACGTTTGCACGCGGACTCAATCGCCGATCGCTTGCTTGATTTTTGTACTTAAATCGTACTAGATTTAACAAAATCGCTTTGTCTAATCCAAAGATCTCTCAAGAGCCATCGTTCATCGAGCATGTCGAGTGAAAGACCAAGCACGCGGCACCGTCCCGATGAAACTTGCTTTCTCGGCACGACACGTTCGACACACAGACCCGCGTACAGCGCGATCCGTCTTTTTCTTCTTTTGTTTCTCACCCTGTTCCCGGTGGCTCGCAGCTGTTTTGGCAGTTGCGGAACAATCTCCCGAACCAGTAATAATGAAACGGGCCACTGCCGAAAAGTCAGCCGCGCGCGTTTTATTTTATTCGCCGAACGAGCGAACGAGCACGAGGCAGCAGATCGATAACATCGTGGAGCGCGCCGCGACAATTTGTTTCACTTTGTATTCAAAATGTAATAAACAGCGCGACATCGCTCTCGCATGTAACGTTGGATAAAGTCGTCTCTCGGCCGAGTCATCGAGTACTTTATCCTGCCCGGTTTCGTTCCTCGTTTTCATTTCGCGCTCAGCGCCACATTTGATACGTGCCGCTAGTTGACTGTTCCATTATTACGCTCGTAACGACCGCTTTCTCTCTTTTCCGCGCCTCATCCTCCCGCGGCCCCTCCGCGGTCTCTGCCTCGCTTTTCCACTCCTTTTTCGTAAATGCTATTTTTTACGCGTTTCTCGGAGGTAGAGCAGCTTGGAGGGCCAAGAAAGAACGCTCTCATCCACCCGGAAATCGCGTCGTCGCGAAACAATTCCCTCGGCTTTATCGTGAACTATGTCGTTAGCGTTTCGCTATTTTTCGTTCGATCGACTCGATCGAGCCAGAAGAACATCCCGAATCGCGAAGATGATGCAATAATTTCGCTCGAGGAAATTTCTTTCTTTCCTGAGGGAAAGAGAAGGAAGTGAAAGAGGATAACGATGATTTCGGCGCGCACAGCGACTGAGAACCGGGAATTATTTTCGGGCTGGCTTATTCGAGAATGCGAAGGAAACAAGGCAAAGAAGAGGGGGAGGGGGAGGGGAGATTGGCTGCGCGGAAACGAAAGTAACGAGCTTCCTCGGCAAATTTTTTTCTGCCCTGTCGCGGAAAATGTCGACGCCGCGATTTCGCTTGCCAGTGTCAAGCGACGACGCCGACGCTCAATCGTTCCTCGCGCGCCCCTTTCGAAACCGCGCCATACCAAGGCGGTTCTTCCTTTAACCCATTGACTGCCAACTATGAGATGTTTCGTAGTAAGCGTATGTACCAAAACTGCCGACTACGGGATATCTCGTAGTTTCCGCTACAAGTTTAGATTGATTACAATTGGTCAGGGAATATTTGTATTGCCGGTTCAGTTAGGAATTATTAGAAAGGATGAATAAAAATTTAATATAGTGTATAAAACATATTTACTATCACTTTTTATTATAAAAAATAATAACTTAGACTATTCGGTCATAACATATTAATTATATATATGAATGTATCACTAAAATTAAAATATTTTTATTGTCGTGGCTGTGTATGATAAGCTTTGAAGCAAGAATCAACGCAGAGAGCTGGCTTGTCGGGGCACACTGGACAAAAATACCTACTTTCTTTTATTACTTTACAACTCTTTGTAGATACCGTTGCCTTATAGGTTTTTCTCAGTGAGGATCATTACATACCTGTATTATTGACTGTCGCCAGATGAAATTAGGAGACAAGCTTGTAAAATCAAACGAAACGAAAAGAAAATGTTTTTGTTTATTACAATTTTTATTGAAAAAAAAAACACTACGTGATATCTTGTAAGCGGCGCGCAGCTACGAGTTATCTCGTAGTGTTTCTTTTTCAATAAAAATTATTGTAAATGCCATTTCAATACTAAATCTGTAACTTAGTGTTATTCATATTTTGGAAAATTTCATGTTTTCTTTAAAATAAAATTTTGGCTCCCGGGGCAAGACGCTCTAAATTTGCCTGGCAGTCAATGGGTTAAGCGAGTAGTTAATTTCATTCTTCCCCGCCCCCTCTTTGAACGCGTGTTTCTTCCCCCGATTCTACCGGAAAGCGTGTGTACCCTTGAAAGCTCGCTTGGCGATTTCATCGACAGGAGGAGAAATCAATATGAAAGAAGTAATTTTGATACGTTTGTGATTGATTCAGTTGATAATACAGCGGAAAATTTTTCAGAAGAAAGATGCGTTGCTCATAAGAAAGAAAGAATCGTATTCTTGAATATTTCTGTTAATTTATCGATATGCGAGAAATATTTTCAATTTAATGCGATTAATTAATTTTCTGTCCAATTGATAAGAGACTAGCGCAAGACGAAAAGAGTAAAATAATTTAATGCACAATTTAAATTCTAAATTCAAAACACTGACCTGTTCAAATAGTTATATATATTTAAAGAAATAATTTATAAATTGTAGTCCTTTCCTACAAATGTTATTTAAATATTTTTATAGACAAAAACCAATCTGACTTACGTCGATTTGAACTCAAACTCACGTAAGATTTTAAAAGTCGAACAAACTTAATTATTAAGTCTCCTACGTTTAAAATTTGTCACAGATTCAACATCGAAGTCGCAATTTTTTTCTATGAAATCTATAAAAAATTGATGCATTTATTTTTGAAAAATTTGCGTCATCTCGATTCATCGATGCTGAAACGAAATATGTGGAAAAAATATTTCCTTTCGTTTGCGATGCTTCCGATTGTCGGTAAAGAATAAATCCATTCAACGCGAGAAGAATTTGATTTCATGCGAAAGAATTTTAACAACGTGAAAGAGTTGCTGCCGTAAAATAATGAACGTCAATGTGGAAAAAAAAGAAAAATGTGAAAAGAGAATGAGCGAAATTTTCAATCAACCGACACAGATGGAAATAGTTGAAATTTTAAAAGGAGAAAGTCCCGGAAAGAGAAATTCATTTCTGATTCTGTGTTAATCTTCACGTGTCAGATAAATTTCCACACGCGCGTGCTCGGCGCGGAGACGTTAAAAAGTTCAGCAAAAGAGCAGCGGAATCGCAGCGCGGAACTTTCTGGCAACTTGTTGATCGAGCATAAGAAGAGGTAATTTACATTGTAATAAGAAAGTATGTTTCAGGAGCAGCGTCTTCCGATAACGAGGGTTACGGCAAAGTTCGAAGGCTAAGTCAACCTGACGAATTTCTAACGCCAACTAACTGCTGTTGACGGTGACTGAGTACTAAGAGCACTGCTTTCCAAGAGAGATGAATGTTAGAGTATTTAAAGGGGAAAGGATAGCCCCGCGCCGTCGCGCCTGCTAAGTGAACGAGTCAGACTTTCCGCGGATTTAAACCTTATATAATGTAATAACGTAAGATAGAATGTAAGCCGATGAACGCTACCTTTTCAAAACTGTGACCAAGAACGGAGAGCTTCATTCCTCTTCTAATGTTATAATTGAATTGGTATTTGTAAATTTTTTCACGATAATCATGATAACGTCGTTCGAATCAAAATCAAGTCAAAAAGTCGAATTAAAAAGAGAAAAAAAAAACAAAAAAAGAAGAAGAAATTACAAGTAGGAATAATCCAGTTTGGAGAACCAGAAAGACGTCACCAGTAAGAGGTAACAACGACGATGATAAAAATACTAATAAACGTAATAGCGTAACTAGCGTTTACGACGATTCGAGCTGGCTTGGTTGATCGTTCGTACGAAGCCAACGGGCGAGGGCAACGGTCGGTGCAAAAAGTGCCATGAACTGGCACGAAACAGCGTGCTCTTCATGGCCTCGGCACTTGCTAGCAGGGCTGCGCATTCATTCTCGTGCGGCTGGACATCTACTAGATGTTCTGTTAAAATATCAAGCGGTTGCTGGGCCGCGATATTGCGCCGTTACTTTTACGCTGCTATAACATTTCCTATACGTTTCCTCGCAGCTTTTCGCTGCGCAGTGCCTTTCTTTCCCTGCCTACACCCTCGGCCGGTGTTCCAGAAATGTATAACCTCGCCGAAATCCCCTCGAAAAAGTAACGACGATCGGGAGAGAACAACCGAAGGCTACCGGCGGCTAATTGCGCGTCCGTACAGGGAATAAAAGGCCGAAGAGAAATCAAAAAGTCGAATTATCCGATAGCGAAGCCCACGACACGCTGCAGCTGGAACGTGCAGAGAACGCGTTATAGAGGAAACGAAAGCTCTCTGTGGAAGGAGGATGGCCATTGAAGCGAAAAATCGCTATCAAAGGCGATGCACCCCGGCCAATTCCCTTTTTCCCTCATTTGTTCCATTTTTTTCCCCACCCGACCTCCACTCTGCTTGGCAGCTCAAACGAAATAAAACGCGAGAGCTTCGGAAAAACACGAAGAGAGAAGCGGAGGAGCAAGGGAGAAAGAGGAAGGGAGAGAAGAGAGAGAGAGAAAGAGAGAGACAAAGTGCTGGTACGGTTAAAATTTAAACCGGTGTTCCGGATCGCGGCGAGAGACCGACGAATTCATTTGCAGGGAACGAGGCGCCTACTAGTTGCATCGTTGAAATATTAAACTGCCCCCGTGTCGAAGAGGAAACAATATCGCGCTTATATTTCGCTCTGTGTGTCTACGCGTCGTTCGCCGACTGACGTTTACGCGATACATCATTTACGACGCGACGAAATAAAAAAGAAAAAAAAGGAGGGAGGAGTGGAGGGAAAGTGAAGCGAGAGAGGGCGGAAAAAAGAGGAGGAAAAACAAACGCGAAAAAAAGAACGAAATAGAGAAAAAAGCGGAGGGCGAGAAAAGAGAGAGAGAGAGAGAGAGAACGAGAAGAGCGAGAATGGACAAATTTATGTACAAGTCCCGGTAATGTAAATAAATCGAATAGAGGCTGAAAGCTGAAGGCTTGCCGCGCGTTCACAGCGAATGGACGTCGCGCGTATTCATTTTCATAAAAGCAGATGTCTACCGGGTTGCCGGCCTGTTAAAATTTCTGGCCGCCGCCGCCGCACTTTGCCTTCCCTATACCCTGTTCGTGCTAACTTACTTTCAAAGGTAGCAGCGAGCTAACCGTGTCATCAAACTTTCGCGCTTTTTCATTTCGCCCGCTATTTATCGCGGCCGCTTGAAACCCGGCCCTCCCCCGTAGTGAAATACTCGCCTCGGTAACAAAGAGTAATTGCCAGATAAAGTCGCCGGCGTGAAATTCCTAATCAACGTAGGATAAATCAACAAAAGTACGTATTAAACCATCTAGTCGTCCATCGGCACCCGTTTCTCAAACGGGCCCCCGCGTCGCTTAATTCACGTCGATTTCAAATACAGCGACGAGAAGAACCTACCACGCCAGCGAGAAGAATGTCCACTGGTCTGTTAGCTGGTTAAAAAAAGAACCGTTCGTATCGACCTGGCTTACGGATTAGCTGGCAAAGGAGTCGAATACGCGATAAATCTCTATCGGCGCTGAGAGAACCTTGGGAATTGAATGAATGCGCATCCGCCGCCGCTGATTAACCCGTCGCGAATCCCAGGCTCTGGCGAGGATAAATCGCGGCGTCTGGGAAAAGAGAAATTTTAGCCGTGGCGTAGAAGCACGCGTAAATATTAACGAAAAGAGGAGAGTACGCAGGCGGCCCGAAAAGGGAGCGCGGCAACGCAACGGGAAAAGGAACGGGGTGTATTCTTGGCGAAAAAAAAAAGTAAGGGAAGAGAAGAGAAGAGAAGAGAAGAGAAGAGAAAAGCGAGACCGTGAATCCCTCCATTGAGAGTGCATTATTGCAGGTGCAACGGGAGGCTGGTAGACGCGTCGAGCTCCATAAAAAGCATTAACACCGCGAGGGCGCGAGCAAGGGCTCGCAGAACTGTGTCCTTCCTCCTTTATTGGCAGCTCCTTTCAATGTCGAGTGGCGGCAGCGTCTCTTTTGTATGCGCCTGTACATCCATGCGCCGATGAAACGTTTAAGGGTACGGGGTCGTGGCACGATAGGAAGGGCGTCATGTGGCGGTAAGTGGGCTGGGAGTGCGAAGGGAAGAGGAACGAACCCCGAAAAAAAAGAGAAAAAGAGAGAAAGAAGTGAATGGTGATGCACAGATGCGACGGATGTGACGATGTTCCTTCAGCCAAAAGATGAACTCCGCTTCGTGTTTATGTGAACACACGTGTTCTATACGCGGATGCGTGTGAGTACGTTTCTTTGAACCGGCCATGTATATATATACATATATATATATATATATACATATGTATACGCGGTCGACAAAGTTGAATGCGACTGTGAACTCGATTCGTCGTCACTGGCGAGTATCGCGTATCGTTTAAACTTCGCGTAGGGATAGGTCTGGGCAAAGACGATAGCTACGACCCTGAACTTAGCCGAACTGCTATTTCTGCGTACGGACGTGGAAACGTCACGAGGGACACCCGAGAATTATGGCTTCGAGCCGTGCTCCGCTCCAGCCAACGATCGAACTTGTTTCTTTTCGACATTGGCGTCGGCCGAATATAAATGGCTTCGAGTGGCAAAACCGACTTACCCAACTGTCTCTCTCTCTCTCTCTCTCTCTCTCTCTCTATCCCTCTCCGTTGGTTCGAGAGGCTCTCTCTCTCAGACGCTTCATGGGTGTTCCATCGGGGCAACAGACGCGTGATAGACAAATTGAAATCGCAGAATCATCGCAGCAATGTATCGCAACGAACCGAGAAAGACCGCTGCCTCGACGTTATAGAGTCGATAATCTTGATAATATCGATCGCCGCAGACGTTCGCATTATCCGCTATTAATGGGAACACCCACGTTAGGTTCTTTGGATCAGTCCGGGAAACTAATACGAGAGAACCGGCTCGTTCTCCGAAGCATGCCGCATGCCGTTTATATTTATCAACCATGAAACGATAATTTTCCACGCGTTGAATGACAAATAACGTATCTAAATAACCCATTTCTCGTATCAAACGTCGGCCAATTTTCGTACAACGTTTGATACGACGCGACATTTAATTAAAAGCCCACTGCTGATGCGAGAAGAGAGTAGCGAGAAGAGAGTAAGAGAGAGCATTAATTGACGTGTTAACGTGACAGATTCGATAAAACGGCAGACGATGGCTTTGACGATGACACGATTCTTACGTGACGACCAGAAAGATGTGAGTAATTGAGAATGATTTGATTAGAGTCTCGGATGAAAGCGAAAGAAACTCGCGACAAATTTATTCTCGATAAGATAACGCGCTTCCGTTTCTTTCGCATTCTACCCCATTAACGCGATATGACGATAAAATCCCTGTACCTCCGCTAATTAGCTCAATCTTATCATCGAGAACGCTCGGGAACAGTGACTTACAATCGTCAGATAAAGCCGGTGAAACGTGAAATTCTACCCTGCGAGTAAAATCCGGGTGCGGCAGCGTTCTCTCTGTCCTCGCGTGGCTCGAAAATTTTTACGCACCCTTCTCCTCGTGTTACGCCGGTGTCTTTGTGCCGGCTCTTGTTTCGCGTCGCACACCCGCGATGCTTCATTACGACGTATAATTAAAAACTGTCAGGGAGGAAAGTAGCTGACGCGTCGCCTCCCCGATCAGGATAATAACCGAGCCAACAAAACGTTGCATTATTCCGCCATTAAACAGCGCCGCGCAATATCCCGGCTAAATGTCCGCGACTTCTTTCCACCTTGGCGATAATGTTTCTCGATAATTAATCCGGGCACCTGTCCAAGTTTCGTGGCCTTGCTAATTTTTACTCGCCGCCAGTCGCTTGTAATGGCATTTTGCTGCAGAAACGGCCGATATACTGGATTTGGATTACCGCGTAATTTAATAAGAGGGTTTATTCTTCGTTGCAACCGTGGTCAACGGATGACGTCACAATGTTCTCAAGTTCGATTGATGGAAAAACGGTGCTCTTCCCTTTTCAATACAGTCTTTTTTTATATTTTTATTTATGGCAAATGGAAGAGAGATACCAACTACTGTTTGGTAGTCACTTTCTCGAACTGCACTGTCACTGACTCGTTGTTAATGTTAACCAACGTTGTCAGGCTTTAATACACGTCTTTCAAAAGATCACTCCAGGTAACTATTAATTGCCAAAGAATTTCATATTGAAAACTGTCGATCATTGTCGATCGTGTCGGCGAACGATTTGAAAATCAATGCCGATCAACACGCCAAACGGCACTTTCCAAAACGTTCGCCTGTCAGTCAACGACGGGCGATTCTTCTTCGGCGGATATATTCGAGAGAAAATTACAACAAGCGATCGTGTAAATTATCTGGGGGGGGGGGGAGCGACGTGCAACAAGAGCACGGCTGCGTAAATTCCCGCGGGATAGACGAATTCATACGAACATGAAGAACACGCGAAACACAGAGGCCAGTGGTGAAAGCGGCGTGTGTCTCTGTTCCGAGTGTGTATGTCTAGGAAGCCCCGGCATCGCCGATAAATCGTTCATCCTGAATAAATCAATTTTTCCCGGCGGCTTCCGCTCAATTGGAAGCAGTCCGTTTGCATTGTTTAACAGCGAGCTGCCTCGATACGAACGTGTATCCGCGCGGCTATGGCCGGTTTCTTTACGGGTTTATGCCAGTTTCCAATATCATGTGAAACCGCAGTTGCGTGAGAACCGTTGGTTACCGGTACGAAGCCAATATCCGGCCTTCGTAGTTTCGCCCTTCGTGGAAACTGGCCGAGATTAAAAGTAGTTAGCATTTAGATAAGGGCATTAAACGGACGGAGTTTACCCGGCGACAGGCGAAAATCTCGCTTTGGAAAACGTCTCGCTCCGTTTCTTTTTTTTTTTTTCCCTACACCCGTCGATCCTTCTCTCTTCGTGCACGCGCTTCGTGCACGGACAAGACCCCGAAAACGTGAAAGATTTTCGGTGTAACGCGACACCGTAACAGCTGCGTCCTGGTTTTCGAAACGCGTTCATCACCCACGTTACGTAGAAACCTCTAGACCGTTCACCGTGTTTATTCTGACACGGTGGCTGGCGGTGTTCTTGAAGAAATATATCGACGAGCGGATCGAAAAATGGACAAGAAAAATAGAAAGATACGGATTTGTCTGGCACTCGATCGACAGACGGCTCGTTTCTGAAACGAACGTGATCGGTACGTGTTGCAAAAAATACAACTACACAATTCGACGATTTTATTCAAAAGCGTTGCAGTTCGTTCGACTCGTTCGATAGTTCGATAGCGTACAATTGACTTCCGAATGTCACTTGTAGTCTTCGCATAGCACTCTTATCCCTTCTAAGGATTTTGCAGTTCCTATAAGGTCCGAGGATCCTTTACGTCTGTCTTTTGTTTTTCTTTCAACGTGAATTTTATTGTACTACCGACTTTCTTTACAGCGTTGAACGTAAAATTACAACCGTTCGCTAAATTTCGCGATTCTGAAACGATCGTCTCAGTGGTCGGACTACGTCGGACGAGGTTTTACTTCACGTTCGCGACGATTGATTTCCCCCAACGGCGTGAATTTCCCCGGTTTTTCTCATGATCTGATCAGCCTATTTACCGATGCCACGTCTCCGGTACGCGCGGCACTTGGCTAAACCAGAGAGCAAAGGGATCCATTCAAACAGAGAGCGGAGCCGCAAGATAAAAGGGAGAGACGATGGTGAACGAACGAAGGAACGAACGGCTGGCTCGGTGTTTTACAAGGAATCTCGCTCGGAAAGTGTTCCACGGACGCATCGGGAAAGATAGCGAGCGGAGTACGTGACGCGAGGACGCGCGAAGAATGTTTAACGAGCGGCCGCCGCTAAGACGTTGAGGAAGAATGCTCGACCAAGGCCGAGAGACGAAGCGAAATCGTGCGAATTACATACTCGTGCGAGTCGCAACTAAGTGAATTTTAACATCGTGGCTTCTTGCTGCCTTGCAACGAGCTTCCGGCCTCGACGCGTTCGAGCAAAACCTCTCATCCCTCTGGGCCAGCTTTGGCCGCGAAACGAAATCAAAGATGCCACCGAGAAAGAGAGAGTATCACCGAGGGTAGCAAGGGTAACGCGTCTGCGAGAAACTTTTAACGAGTAGCTCGAATATCGATGAGAACGAACCTCCTGCCTACCCCCCTCGTTCACGTCGCCGAGTCCTCTCCTCTCCTCGCGCGTCAACGGTGGAAAGTTTACGTCGATCGTTTCCTTTTTGCTCGCGATCGATTCGGCTGTCGCGCGCGGACGATCTCTTCTGAGAACGCAGAGAGGATCCTTCGCGGCTCGGATCGTGTGTCGCTGGCAGACAGGCCGAGAAAATTATGCAAATAGTACTGGCCAAGTGAACCGACCTCCAGTCGGGTTAAAAATTGCGTTGCACACACACACACACACACTCTCTCTTTCTCTCTTTCTCTCTCTCTCTTTGTGTTCTCGTCAGCTGTCAGCAAACCGACGAGAACGAAGAAATCTCGCGACCGGGCGTGGATGTTAACGCAACCTGCTATTATAGCGTGTTAACCGAGCATCACCGGGCGCCGTAATCAAATTGCACATCGGCACAAATTAATATTGACGTTACTAACTGCGTTACATTGTCTGTGCGTGTTAACCGCAACTCGATAACACGTCCGCCCGAGAAACCGAATCTCGAGGGACGGCGGGTGAGCGTCTTCGGTCGACGAATTAGACTTCTCGCGCGAGAACGCGTTTAAATCATTATCGTTGCCTCGAGAGGGTGGCTCTTCACCGCTAATTCGTCCCGCGGAATTCTTTTGAATTGCAAATCCCTTTGAACTTCCCTGCCTGCCTGAAGAGAAGGGAACGCCGTTCGAGTACGCGTTTATCGAGTACGCAACTTTCGAGCCGACAAGCTTCGAAAAGTCAGACTCAGATTCTCTAACCGAGATCGAGTTACCGCGTTTATCGCGTCCACGTCGCGCGAGCCGCCTTTTTTTTTTTTCAGCGACGTCTCGCTGGCTTCGACGAAGCTTTAGAAATTGATCGAGCACCCGATCGGAAATACCGCGTCGATCTCGATCCTCGCTAGGAGTCGAGCCACTGCGCCCCGGGACTCGGAATTCTTCGTCAAGTATCGAGACTTCCATGCCTCCGCCGGTTGGAAAGTTCTGCTTGCCTGTTTAACGTCGAAGGGCCTTCGATTACAATGGCTCAGACATTCGAGGAATTTTACCAAGGTTGTTACCGAGGAAAAACGGCGTCGAAAGAATTATCGGGCTGATTTATGAAGAAAACACGCGGGGCCTCGAGGTTGTTTCCCCAAAGTGTCATTCGAGAATGTGCAGCCAGCCGTGGATGTCCCTCGAAGGCACGAAGACGCCGAACTCTCATCGCCATGTAACTCTCTATGTATGCACGTACGTACGTATGTATATGTGAAACATGTGAAATATGCTCCGAATTTCCGAGAAATATCTCGCGAGTCGATGGTTCAGAAATACAGAGAACTTTCTTTTTGCTATCCGGAGAACGTCCATATTCTTCTCGAAGTCAAAATGTTACGCGACGACTAAAATTTAACACCGATTTCTGACTCAATATGTTTTCTACAGCCGGTCTTTAACGAATCATTCAAATTACGTCATAATGCAGTTTTACAGAATTTTTATTCGAACGACACAACACTTCCACTTTGGAATTTATTGATAGAATTTATTGTAGAAACGTTGCAGTACTGGCTGTAACAATCGCTGCAATGCTACGGTATACTAGGTGTAATTGCAATACTAGCTGTAATACTGTATTGGACTACACTTTGGCGCGTTTATATACCTATATTCTTTCCGATTTGCACTGTGGATCCTGACCTATAGCATCCAACACTTTGTTTCTTAACGCTATACATGCCGATATTTTGCACAATGATCCGAAAATGGTCGACGCTATCTCGTGGAAATAGCGTAGAATTATTAACGATAGAAATTAAAGCAACTTTATTACATTATTGCGAAATGGTTCTAAATATTTGTATATTAAAAAAATTAAAATCAAAATAATTAAAATAATATCAAAAAATTGAAATAATATTTTTAAAGATATACGTATAATTTTCCTTCACATGGTATGATGTATGATTCAAAACGTAAGGGTGTAACCTTACAAAATTCCTTCCCGGGAAAGCGAAGTATTAGATATACCCATAAGGTAACATAATTTGTAACATAATTTTCACCTATAACATAATCTCCATCGTTATTGACAATCTTCGCTCATCCCTTTGACAAACTTTCTATACCTTTTTTGTAAAATGAGGGCGGTTTTGAAGTAAAATATTAATTAAATGTTTATTGAATTTGAAAATACGACATTACTTAGGTTACCTAATAGTGAAATATACTATATTTGTATATTAAAGAAGTATATTCTTGGCGCCAAAGTTTATGAAAACTAAAATTTCTAACGATGCACAGTACAAACTAAAACGGAAAATGTAAAAATTCTACTATTTTTTCTTTTTTACGAAAAACTTTCGTTAAAGTGTGTATAGAATTTTCAATATGTTTTATACGAATGTTAGAATTGGAATCGCACACATGACGCAAAAATGCGTCACCTATCGGCTGCTAACCACTATTCTACAAATGACATTTGTCACAGTTGCGATGCTGGCCTGTATAGCATGTAAATGAATAAAATCTGAGAGACATCAGAAGTTACTTCAAAGTCACTTGTATATTCGAATCTCGCAACAATGCGAGTAGAAGAACGAGCACGTGAACCGACCAAATTTCAGATATTTTCAACGACGCCGAGAATCTAGGACAAAGACTCACATGACCTCCGTGAAGACCTACGGAGATGTTCTTCAATCTGAAATACCGACATACCTACTCGATGCTCACGATTCACCGCGATCCTAATCCGATGGCCAGAAAGCGCCAAACCGCTTGAAGTTGAACACAAACCGTTGAAGACAAACAGCGGATGGAAACGCATAATGCACGGTTATCAGTGAAATCGTATTACTGTCGAAAACCGGCGGCATTATCGTTATCAAGCAGGCTTTAGTAGCTGTAGGACAAGGTGTAAGGGCATGCCGAATGTTGTTCCCGAAATTAACACTCCACGAAGGGAACACGTAGGGGCCGCGGTCGCTTGCTATAGACACCGATTAGTACTATTCACGTGCATTCCGCGCGGCGTACACGTGTCTCTGCTACGAACGTCATTTCCATTCAATCGAGATCCCATTTCCCCAACGGGGTGGCGGCGACCGCCGTGTCAACCGACCTTTCGAAACAAATCTCTCCTCTCCTCTCCTCTCCTCTCGCGCGATTTCGCTGTGCCCACCGTGCTGTTCCGGACGTTCCGCGCCACCACCGTTACAAAACGATCGTTCGCTACGACGAGGAGGCGTCGATTAGCTTCGACAACTTGCCCCGACCGTAATAGCCGAACGATAATGGCCAACAACCATTGCTCCGTTTCACCGGACTATATATTTCAAGAAAATATATACTCCAGTCCGATCGAGAATCGAACGGGCGTTCGAAAATTGGATGACAGGGCGCCTCGGGGATTGAACAAACGCGCGTGCACGCGATACGGCAGGCGTTCCGTCGACGATTCGAAAATTCGCAAGTTCGACACGAATTCGCGAAACCCGAGAACTTTCTCGTGTTTCTTTCCGGCAGCAACTTCCGGTTGATGCTGGGCAGACTCCATTGTTGCACAGAGACGTCGCTGTCGTGAAATTGATCGAACCACGCGGTGAGACGCGTTGCCGACTGGCCACCTCGTTTCTTCTTTCAAGGTAACATCAAGTGGACAAAGAAACAAAAAAAAAAAGAAAAAGAAAAAAAACGAAAGAAAAGATCGAACTATTATAGCTTTTATTTCGCGTCAGAAAGAATCGCGGGCTAGTATCGTTTGCAACGTGATACCATGATAAACCAGCTAACAAACGACGGATGGCGAGGATCCGAAGCGAGCAATAATCGTAAAGCAAGCCCCCGTGGCAAATTCGTATCCCGCCTAAGGTCGTTTCGAGGAACGCGTCGAACAGGTGGGATCTCGGTTTTTCTCGAGTCGACCCTCGAGTAACCCGTGGATAAAAGAAAGACTGAGTTTGAGCTTACCTCGAACTGCCCTGGAAAAAAAAAGAAGACACGCGAAATTCCATCGGGAGATTGCTCGTCAACTGCAAGTCGGCCGGCCTTTCACCGCCCGGGGGTGAAGTTTCGCAAGCCAGGAGGACGATGCTCAAGGCGATCATCGGGAGATTGGGGCGGCATCCACGTGCACGCAAAGTCCTCCTCGGGCTCTCTCGCTCGCTGGACAAAGGAAACTGGCCGTCGGCTAGAAACAGAGAGGTCAGTGCAAACAAACAGATAAATAAACGAATAAATGTATAAACGCAACGCGGAACAGTTCCGCGGCGGCAGTTGCGAGGGGAAATGCGAGGAGGATGGCGCCCTGTTGGACAAGAAGCCGCGGAATTTGTTCAAATCCTGCGGCCTCGTGTGCTCTATCCATCGTGTCAGGAATTCCCACAAATTCGACGCTTTACGTCAATGGGATTTTCATCCCATTGCCGCGGCAGGATCAATAATAGAGGGGCAAGCGTCTAGACAGGGCCGCAGGGGTTGGATTTCCGCGTTGACTGTACACTGGCTCGCCGGTCCCGGCTAACATCGCGTTAAGTCAAAGGTCTTTCGTGGCGGATTTATCGAAGGGTTGTCTTTCGCAGAGAAAAGGGGCTGACCTCGACGAGTTAACCAAGCCCCCGGGCTCTCGCGAGCCACCCTCGGGCCTTTTTCCTTCTCTACTCGGGAAGTTTCCTCGCAGAGGGAAAGAGTAAGCGAACCTCTGCGAGTTTTTCAGCAATAAGCTGGAACATCGTTCGCGTCGCGAGAACAGCTGTTTCGAGAACCAAACCACCCCCGATCGGATCGCGACCTCGGATTTTTACCAGGGGCGGCTCCCGTGGCTTACTCGTCTCGAAAGTCGTAACCCGTTTTCGATCGTCCTCTCCTGCCGATTTCTTCACGGAAGAAACTTTGTAAAAATACGCGGTTGCTTGTTCGAAAAGTGTTACGACGAAAGAATCGGCTACGACGAAAGAAAAAAAAAACACGGAAGAGATATTAATAAAATGTACGAGGGGGAGAACGTGTTCGCGATATGTCTATGATACGCGAAGCATAACGTATTAAGTCTCTCGTCGAAACGCCATCGCGTTCAGGTGACGCTCCGTTCTAGTATAACGGGTCGATCTATGAAAAATGAGCTCGAGGAATTTACGTTCAACGGTCACAAAGTGACGCTTAATAGCACGATGCGCGGCAGGTTGGTGTAGAAATTACGTCGATAATACTCTATCTCAAGTGTTTCAAAAGCGAATTTCTGTTATGCAATTAAGTGGCATTTTGATGCAATTTCCTTTCAGGAAGATCTTTACAGAACATAAATTGATGCCACGTGTGTAACACGCGGTGGCACGTGAAAGTATTTAAACATTTATAAAAGCTTCCATATTAATACACGTACGAATTACAACTTTTAATCATACATTTTTTATACACTCCGCGATCGATTTTAAATTTTATCATATAATCTTCATGCGTTGATTTAATAATAATGAAATTTCAAGAAGCCATATGCAATTCTCCATATGTAATTTCGAAGTTCGAACGACGACAGATCGAATACTCTACTGCTGTGTTAACACGTTGACTGCCACGGTACTTTTCAGGATCCCGGTCTGAGAAGCCAATTCAATTTAATTATATTATATTATTAAAAACTCTTATTATAGTACATAGTAATCATCGAAAAGCATATAGAATGTGTTTTTTTTTCTTTTTTGAAAAAGATCTTGCGCATTATCTCGTAGCTGGTTTATGTAAAGAAAGACTATTAGATGGCCCAAAAAGGTTGCATTACATACATATTACACACACACACACACACACACACACACACACAATGCGCACAAACTTTTTCATAAAGCAACATCTAAAATAAAACTTATAAAGTTTAGAGAAGCATTCGTCGACGCGTTGATTGGAGAATTTCATTATTTACAGAGTATCAGAATCTGTCGAGAGAAGCCAGCCCTTTGCGTGAAAGATTGTTTGAAAAATTATCGCAAATAAAAATAGTCTTTTGCTTGTTGATTTCGAATAAACTTTGTATTATTATATTTTCTGTTCATTTATTAATAAATTTTCTGTTCGTGTAAGCCAATAATGATTTTTTGTTGTCTTCCCTGAGATTATCTATTCATATTTACACTGATGGAATACGAATTTTATCGTAGCTGCAAAAATATGGCAAGTAAACGAACTACGAGATAACTCGTAGTTGGCGTCTTAGGCAATAACTAACATAAACTACGAGATATCTCGTAATTGGCAGTCAACGTGTTAAATCGAAAGGACGTACCTGTAACTTTCGCCAAGAGTTGCGCGAAAATAATCGACGTATATTACAAGAAAGTCTTGACCGTACTGTTTATACGTCGCAGATGTATACGAAACCGATGCCTCCTCGTTAAATACAGATTAAATCGTTTTCCCAAAGTCGTTCGTCGAGATCACCTTTCGACCAGAATTAACACTGCAAGTGTACGCTTGTTGTTACACCACTACCATACGCATCAAAACACAAGCTGAACAAAGCAGAACACGTTCACCGAGAATAATCTGAACAATCGTCCAACTTACGCGCAATTTCTGTCAGCGCCATTTCCTCCAAGTAGAAAAGCAACGTCGATCGGTTTCTATCGCGACCGTATTGGGAATCGAATAACACGGAATCGCGAGATGAATGTGAGTATCTCGGTGCAACCTTCCAATGCATCGTGGAACCACGCGAAGGGAAGCAGATACGCGCGTCGTATCCAACAGATTCGAGGATTCAGTGATCAGAGTCGCGCACGACTCGCCGCTTTACGAGCGGGTCCCTCGTGTTTACGAGCAGCGCTGTCATAAATATCACGCGCGATGATGATACGTTCCGTTCGGAGTCGATTAAACTTCGTCGACTAACTAACGATAAGTGACAAAAAGTTCGTGCTGTGCGGTTTCGTGCACATCGGTTTACGAAACAGTATTGGGCAAATTTTTCTCCCTCGATTTTTCGCCGAATTATACGTATGAGTGGTCCTAAGGCGCTTTGACCAGGAACCAAATTACGAATAAGAAAGGATATACAAGTGCGGCAGAAGGGATCCACGGGCAGAAATAGTTTAACATTGCAGCAAGCATAAGTCAGTAATATTTTTACATCTACAAAACTTCCATTTCGGGGTGGAATAAATAGTCCTGTGAAACGGTGAAATGTAATTTTCAATTGTACTCTTACGACGTAACGAGACGAAGAATCTCATCGATCGGAGAAACACTCCGAGGAAAGAGAATATTTAAGCTAACGTTTTATTAGCGCGACGTGATACGAAATCGTCACGTTAATTTCTCTCATGTCAAATCGGCGAGGCATATCTTAGTGAACGAGCTTTCGTTTTCTATCGGTCGGTAATCGACGTACTCGGAAACATATGCTCTTCATTCTCAAAGTACGAAACGCAAGACGCAGATATACACGATGTCGTGTTAACGAACGTGCGGAAACTCTCGGTTGTAGCGGAATAATATGCGCGGGAAAATTCGTAACGTATTCCTCGAAAAGCGTCAGAGAGAGAGAGAGAGAGAGAGAGAGAAAAGAACGCAATTTAGATGCAAATTGCAATCATATCGATGCCTCGATCTCGCCCCGGCAGTACCTCGAAATCGATCGACGTTGTTTTCGTCCCATAACTTTTTCACCAGCCCCGGGGGCAGTCACTTCCCCCGGGAAGTGGCGTTTTCTCCTCGCGGTATCCCTTTGTCCCGCTTTCGGAGGTACCTACTTTCGCGGCGTAAACTTTTAAACGTATCCTAGTATTCAAATCGCGCCGCCTGTAACCGGTGGTTACTTTAATAGCGATGAGGAGAGATAGCGTTGACCGGAGCAAAGGCACGGAACAGTACGTCGGAAGCTTCAGCAGGTTTCTACGATCCGGATTCTCTTTCCCTCTCTCTCTCTCTCTCTCTCTCTCTGTTTCTGCCGCGTCTCTTTCCCCTCGCAGCAAATAGGTCGTTGGTCCTTTTAGCGTCGCGGAAAGAGGGGAAAAACATTCACCGGTAGAGAGAGAGAGCATTTTAAATTCAAACGAGTCCCGATTACGCCATTCGACGAACACCCACTGGATTACGCGGGGTCCCGAACTTTTCCAACGACCCTCTCTCTCTTTCTTTATCCCATCGTCGTCTATACACCAGACTACCACTCCATCCTATCTTCACCGCTCTGCCCTATTCCCTCTCGTTCTTCTTCTTCTCTCTCTCTTTCTCTCTCCAAGTGGTCCGCCATCCGCGGTTCCTCCACGCGACCGTTTGAAATCCTACGGGTAATAACGAAGAGTGGCGACGCGAGCGACTTCCGCGTAGCGGCGCAATCGCGCGAATCCGTAATATATATATATAATATATATATATATATATATCTGTGTGTGTGTGTGTGTGTGTGTGTGCGTGTGTATGTACACGAGGGTTCGGTTTCGAGCACCGGGTTCTCGTCCGTGAAACGGACTGGCAAAGACTACCACCGCCCCGGAGATGAGTGGATGTAAAAGGGTCTCGACGAAGAGGCTGACAAGTGGATCTTGAAAAACCGACAGCGTTTTCCTTCCTTCGCTGGGATTCTTTTCTCGTCGGTGTGACGAGGCGCGTTCTACCACCCCCTCCCTTTTGGAGTCGCCATTCGATGGCCGATTGAAGAAATACACTCGACACAGTGCTCTTTCGACTGTGGCGCGTTCTTTGACGAGGGAAGCTCGTTTAAAAAAAACGATAGGGAGGGAAGGAAGGTTGAAGGGAGAGAAAATAGACGGGAAAAGAATTTTATCATCCAATTGTGCGGCACTAAACGCTCGGGATCATGGAACGACGCGGTACGAACGCTTTAAACGCTGATTTCGTGGAAAGCGGATTTCCAAGCGAGCGTTTGCGCTCGCTTGTAAAATAAGCCACATTAAAAGGTCGAAGAGCTTTCGTTCGATGGCCGGCCGCGTAAACGAAAAAGCTTACGATGGTGGAACGGATTAGCCAAAAGTGCTTTTAGCGAGAATAAACTACGAGCCTCGGCTCGAGAGTCAAACACCTATTTCACGACGGTTTTGATAACGTTTACGCGGCGAGCGCGTCCGCCAGTGGAGCTGATCAAAAACTCGAACGCGAATACGAAAAGACTTTCCTCGTTTCGACGAACGTAGCTCGTACGGCCGAAATCACCCTAATCGCCCGAATGAAATTACACGGAATCGACGTGTAAAAACTCGTGAAAAGCTGACGTGACTTCGTCTCAATTAAAAGCGGGTCTCGAGCGGACTCGTTCTTACGGAATCAACGTTCAACTACCTGTTCGCGTTCACCTTTCGCGACATCTCTGTCTCGCCGGATTGACGACGTTCCTCGCGCGTTTCAATTAACGAAATGTAACAAACGCGTCGCTCGCTGGCCTGCTCCTCCGGGTCATTTCTGAGAAGAAATGGCGCGAGAGAAAAAGAAGAGGGAGAAAATGATACGTATTGTGCCGGACGAGCGTGGCAGTTTAATAATCTCCCAATTACGAAACAGCCTGGCGACTCTCGACACCCCATCCGCAACCGAGGTTGCCCTCGACGTTCATCGTGTTCGCGTTTAGCCGCGTGCTCCGGGCGTTTTCTGACGCGAGAGGGCGAGAGAGTCGGAGAGAGAGAGAGAGAGAGAGAGAAGAAAGAAGGTTGGAAAGAGAGGGTGAGTTTTCTACTTTCTCTCGATGCAATCGCAAAAAACGTCGCAGACGTCGGGCGCGAGGTTTCAGACGCGCTTCAGCCATGCTCGATAGCGCGAGTGGTCGCCCCTGAAATGACTAGCAGCGACTAGCAGCGAGCCCTAGGCTGGCGAGGGAGGGAAACGGAGGAGTGTAAGAAGAGGGGAAAGAAGAGGGGTGTTAGTCGGTGATAACGGCGTCGACGATGCTGGATGTGAAGGGTCTCGGAGAGCGAGGAGAGAGGCTCGGTGAACACAGAGGGTGGTGAAAAGGGCTGGTGGAGAGAGCTAGCGGCGAGCTAGGGTGGCGAGTGCCGCCACAGCGTTTCTGCTCGAGTGCCGGAGACGTCGAGTCTGGCAGTCGGTGCGTGCCAGAGAAAGAAGAAACCGCGCCGGTATATAAGAAGAGAACTTCTCCAAACGACGATTTTCTCCAAACGATTCGCGGAGGCTAACGAAAGGGGGAAACGACGACTAAAGGGGAGAAATGAGCTCGCCAGACGCTTCGATAGTTCGTAAATCTGTTTCGACGATCGGGCGCCGTATTCAGGAGTAACGTCAAACGAGCGTCTCCCTCTTTCTCTCTCTCTCTCTCTCTCTGTCTGTCTCTCGAGGACGCGCGAATTACGCATTTCCATCTCTGTACGTGATTCTCTTCGGCTGTTTGCAATCGTATGGATCGTCTAGTTCTCGGCAACCGACTGATGTCAGCAGGTCGCGTGAATCGATCGGTCCGCTAGTATCCAGCGCGTGCTGGATCGTTGAAGATGATGGACTTGCCGGTTACATTCTGCTCCGTCGGTCGTATCTCCGGGGATCCGCAGGTCTCATTGTCGAACGATTCACAAACACACGCGTGCGCGCGCGAATGTAACCCAGCCACGTAGACACAGACGCGCGTACGTATACACGCGTGCAGACACTTGGTATTGATTGCTCGGTAGTCGGTGGCTTGCGATTTATGTCGTCGGAGCCACGACCGGAATAACCGATGTCACGCCGAAAATTCACTTTTTTCGCTCGCCACCTGCGTCACCATGAATTCTACCTGACAACCGGAATCGTCCTGACCCCTGTGCAGCCAGCGCGCACAAAAGTACGAAGCCGCGAAGAACGGACGGAATTTATCATCGGCCATGGGGCAAGTTTCCTGAAAAACTTGCTTTTCACTAGCTCGTACTCGCTCGAACGCACGACGATACGCACGGACACACACACACACACACACACACACACATACGGGCGACACTGTGTGTCGCGGTCTCGAGGAACGGCGAATTAATCGAGAGACTGCGACTCATCGAACCGAGCGAGCGCGGTTCCAACCATTTCGAGAATATTCTATTATCGTACGCCATCGATTAACGTCGTCTCTTAGAAGTTGAAAACGCGAAAACGAGGATCGCCAGAGCTCGCTGGCTAAACCGCGAGGCAATCGAGTCCTTAATTGGCCGAAGATTGGAAAACCCTCGTTCCGTTGGATCGCAAAGAGCACTAAGAGAACTAACATAGCTGTTAGTTCTTTTTCCTTCTCCCCCGTTCTTTTTCTCGGCCGCTTCGACCGAATTACCAAGAATCGATAAAATATACGAGCGAGCGCAACGGACGATCCGAGCTGTCCAGCCAACAAAAGCTACAGGCTCGCTTTAATTAATAATCGTGAAACCAAAGAAGCCGGATCTTCGTTAGTTCGGTTAACCGATGACGTCAGGCTGTCATAACTATCGTCTCGTATACTCGGATTTTCCAATTACGCGCACGTATTTTAAAATACGTTAAAAATAGTTAAAAATTTGGCGGACGGGACAGATGTCTCTCCCATCGGGGTTTCGCGTAGAACCCCGCGACAAATTGCTTATTCAATCCCGACAGAGAAACGGATTTAATGCCATTCCGTATTCTTCGTTCAAGCCCCAAGCCGAGAGCAAATAAAATTCTTCCCGTTTCGTAACTCGCGAGACGAAAAAGAGGTCGCCGCGTCGCCGGAGTACAAGCGGAGTATAATTTTTAATATAAACGTCAGGAAACGGAATTATGAGCAACGATGTTTCAGTCAATTTCTCGGCACTGGCACCCGATTTTTCGTGAAGTTTGCCCAGTTTCGCCCGAGTCGTTCGAACTCGGCGAAGAAAAGGAGAGAAAGAGACACAACGCATTTCTATTCTCGCAATTACCAGGTGTCAGTGGCGTGCTATTCAATTTACGCGCGAGGAAAATTCTCAAAGAAGGGATCGGCGTATCCACCGTTTTGCTTTCGAGAAGTTTCCTTTCTTCTACAAACTAGAAAAGAATGAAAAAAGAAAGAAAATAGAGAAAAACGGGAGAGAGAGAAAGGAGGACAGAAGCGAGGCTTAAGAAGAGGAGTTTAAAAAAGAATCGTATAAGGCAAAGATAATTTCCGCGATAAGACTCTTGGCCCATATTACCCTACTAGTTAATAGGATCTACGTTACTAACTTAGTTTGAAACTTAGTTGGACTTCCCAGAGCGCAAAGAGTCTTCTCCTCTTCTCGTAGTCTTCCGGCCTTTTCTTGCGGACTTGCCCGTAGATTACCGGCGCCTGCTAAGAGCCGAAATCGTTGTACAGTTTGGCTCCGAGATTTCGCTAATCTCGCCCGGAGCATCCTTAACATTCAAATCCTCCCTTTTGCGTCGCGACACTTCGTGAACTCTCCGGTCTTGAAGAGGACCGGTAACGCGTAAACGTGCGCTCCGACGATTCCCCCGACCGGGTCTCCCCAACGGTTGCCGGTTCTCCTCCAATTTTCACTTTCTCGTGGGTTTCTTTGATGTCACTTTGGAATGTCGTTCACTCGTTCGCTCGCGACTCGCCTCGGAAACTCGCCGAGTATAATTAATCGTGACGGTTGATTGTCGGCGAGGAAGTTTCGCTTTGAATTGGAGTGCTTGGAATTTTCTAAAAATCTTTTCGAAACGAGACGAAACGCCGTCGCTGATATTTGATCGTGCAGAAATGTGAATAGAAATAAGGAAACTGACGTTTTAAAATCACGCGATGAATTCTGCTGACGATAATTCCGACGTTCGCTCGGCAATTAAATATATCGTTCGCTTTCTATTTCTATTCGTATTTGCTTTTCAAGGAACGCTTCAAACATGGCCAATTTTAGTCGTCGATTTTAGCAGCGTACCTCGCCAAATATTTATAAACATCGGGTGAAAATAGATTTCTTACTGCTGCGAATGGAAATGAGATCGACTCGCGGAACAGTTTCTAGCCAGTTTCGCTTTTACGATCGGCGCGTCGAATACCTGGATGATTCCTTTAACGCGTCTAGTCACTGGAAGTGGAATTTTTCAAACAGACCATGTTTTATTATGAAACATTCTTCGCTCGTTCGGAAATACTTGTCAGATAATTCCCTCGTGGAATACGAGCGTGCACACACCAATGAACGCGTTTCTCTCGCCGAGGCACCGTCGAACCGGGCCGTTTAGGAAAGATTAAACTTTTTAAATTCCTATAAATTTTCTCGACGACGATAACGAGTTGTTACTCTCTCCTCGCGTACACACGCTCGCGAACACGCACGAGAACATCGTCTGCGAGATGCCTGCCGCAAAAGTTGTCGCTCCGAGAAATCCACGAGACAAAGTTTCGTCAACTCCGCGCGACAACACAGGGGAAAATATTTCGAGGTGTATCGCAACTTTTGTATTAGCCTGCCTGATCAGTTTCTTCGCGTCATGGATTTTCAACGAAGCCGAGCGCGCACATCGTGTTATCTGTTAATACTCTTCTCGTTGCAAATTCGAATTCGCGCGAAATGAAAACGATTTTTTTTCGAGATTCTCGATGGATTTTATTTCAATAATAAAAAAAAATCCTAAACAATTAATAGAGACGGAAAAATTAATATCCACGCAGTGGGAGAGATACCTCGAGCTCGCCGTTGTTTTTTGCAATTTCGATGGCAAAACGCGGATATTAAACAGTGCGAGCGAATATTTTTAAAAAAAAAATCTGCGAAATGAATGTCGGCTGACGGGAACGGATAGAAAAAATAATAGCGATAACCGCTGATCCACTTGTCACGTTGCACGCGCCCCACGTTCGAAATTGGAAAACTAATCGGTAAGAGATGAAAAATAAATGAAAGTTCATTTCGTCACCGCGGTCAGGATAACGATCAGCGTCGCGAAAATAGCGAAACGACCGATGAAACAGCCGAATGAAAAGTGACAGCAAAATCGTTCAAAGATCGAGAGAACGAATCGTGGACGAGCTGTTATCTTCGCGCGTCTCGAAGACAGCTCGTCGTTGCTCTTTCTCGTTGCTTCGTACATTTCTCGTGCCTCGTTACGCCCGGTACCCAACGGAAACGCGGCTCGTTTTTACGGCTGGCTGACTCCTCACGGCCAAGGAAAAACGGGGTTCTTCCCGTGCACGACTTAATTATTGTTGAAACAAGCGGCGACGTAGGTGGTTTCACGAA
Source organism: Tetragonula carbonaria (assembly GCA_032399595.1). Taxonomy (NCBI): domain Eukaryota; kingdom Metazoa; phylum Arthropoda; class Insecta; order Hymenoptera; family Apidae; genus Tetragonula; species Tetragonula carbonaria. Next base: position 6,274,201 of record JAUCRC010000003.1, read on the forward strand.
GACAGTGTGTGCACAGTCGAATTTTTTTAACGAGCCAGTTCGTACAACTCGACAAACCAAACATAAATCCCGTATCTCCATTTCGATGAGAGGATTTATACGATATTGATAACCAAAGTTGAGCATTTCCATACCGTCCCATCGAGCGACGATAGGGAAAAATTTTTTTTTTGAAATAAAACCGACAGCGTAAATAAACAAATAGGAAAGGTAAATACACGCTGTTTGAAAATTTGGAATCGCCGCGTGTGAAGCAAAAATTTTTTTTTCGAAAAAAAAAAGGAATACGCCAGCTTAGAGTTTTCCGCTGTCCGAAGGAAAAAGAAAAAAAAGTATTATCCATTCGAGAGTTACTTCGAAGCAACGAGAAATTACTCGCTAGACGTATATTTATAAATTCAGAGGCAAAACCAAATTCGCGGCCAATGGAACGTGAATTATTGAATGGAAAGAATCGGATTGTACGATTCTAACGTGAAAACGGTTATTTTGATCAAAGTGTCTACTAATCAATGTTGCACGAGGCTTTCGATTGTACGCGAGTTTCAGCGAGTTTTATCAGAAAATGGACGTGTAATTTTAACGATACATGGCCACGCTGATTATAGCTTTTAATCTTTCCACTGATGAATTAATTACGAATAGACGGTTTTAAATTACGTGGGAGGGATGTTCGACCGAATCGACGACTCGGACGTTCAGCTTGAACAGCTGATCCAACTTGGAGACTGGCCTCTCTCTTTACATTTTTTTTCGATCGGTCAACTGGCCAGCAAAAAAGAAAAAGAAAAAAAGAAGAACTTTATACACACTGACCTACTTTGAACGTTTGCGTAAAAAAAAAAATCGGCTGTTCAAACTCGATAGAATCGTGTTTACCGACGACGAGTGGACCGGACGAGCGTGAAGTAATGGGAATAACCACAAGTACATACACGTAACCGTATGGAACAAAGACGGCCGAAGACGAGGAAGCTTGAAAGAGTCGACGACGAGGAACGACAGCGTTGATCTGCTTTCGTTCAGACTCGCGCGTCAAGCGTCAAGCGGAAATTGAGCGCGGAAGATCGGGTCGGTTCGAGGAAATGAACTCTAAAGCGATTGATTCGTCGCCGAGGCTTTAGACAGAGGATCGAGAAAAGTACACGGAATTATTGCGTTCCGCTAGTGGCCGAGAGAGAGAATCGATGTCTGTCGTGGTGGGGTGCCTTTAAAATCCACTCAAACGGTTGTTGTTGCCGGAGAATCGGAAATTCCTCCAAGTCAATTTGATCTTGGCTCCCTCCATTTACTTATCGCAACAGCCACGTTGCTCACCCCCGATCCATCGATTCCTCTCCCTTCTCTTTCCCTTTCTCTTTTTCTTTCTTCTTTCTTCTTTTCCCCTCTGCCAGTTTTTCGAACAAGACCGGTTTATCGGTGGGATTATACGTTCCGCGGGAAGCGGTAATGGCGCGCGCGATAACTTTAATAACATCCACGTTAACGTTAAGTCCCGTTCTAATCGCACCTTAGCGCACGTTTCTCGCGTCGCGAAAGGTTGCAACGGTCTTTGTATGAAAACAACAAACTTGCGAATTAATCTGGTGCCCGTGCTGGGACGACGATAGCGAGCAGATGGATTTACGACCGCGTCGACAGTCGATGCGCACGACGATGTAAATCAACGGTATCTTGATCGCTTGATAATCGCGCGCCGGTGATAACCTCGCCTCTTTCCGGCGTCGAATAGCAATTCGATTTCTCCGACTTGGCCGCCCTCCATTGCCGATCCGATTTTCATTTCCTGCAATGTTGACGACTTTCGTGCGACATCATACTCCCGCGTACAGATGTGTCGCAGAATCTCGTCTTCCTCCACGTTAACAGAATGTAACTTTCGTACGAGAAAACCCGAATACATATTTACCATTAATTGTAAATGTATTATGCGAAACATTGGACGCTGTGTATATAATCATAACTGTACGTAAAATTTGATCGACAAGCAAAGGAAGTTATTCTTGATCGATGTAGAAGAAGAGAAGATTCTTAGAAATTCGCAATTGTTATAAAATAGCGAAAAATTTATCTTCTTCTGAACAAAATGAACGAGAGTGCACGAACACATGTTTACCATGTTCTATGTGATACATTGCACGTTGTCTATAATCATATAATCCAAACATAAAATTTGATCGACAAGCAAAGGAAGTTGTTCTTGATCGATGTAGAAGAAGAGAGGATTCTTAAAAATTCGCAATTGTTACAAAATAGCAAAAAATTTATCTTCTTCTGAACAAAATGTACGAGAGTGCACGAACACATGTTTATCATGTTCTATGTGATACATTGCACGTTGTCTATAATCATATAATCCGAACATAAAATTTGATTGATAAGTAAAGGAAATTATTCTTGATCGATGTAGAAGAAGGGGGATTCACTCAGAAATTCACAATTGTTATAAAACAGTGAAAAATTCAATATGAACGAGAATACGTACGACCGATCGCGCGTTTCATACAAATGGTTAGGAAATATCGAAAAGTTCAGCTTCTTCTATATTAACAAAATGTAACTTTTGTACGAGAGTATCCGAACGTTTGCCATATGTTATGCGGAACATTGCCTGCTATATACGATCAAATTTGATTGACAAGCAAAGGAAGTTAGTTTTTATCAATACAGAAGAAGATGGAGTATTCTTAGAAATTCACAACTGTTACAAGCATAATAATAGCGAAAAATTCGAATCTGTACAAATACGTGCGTTCGATTAGAAAAATCCTGAACTTCGTGCCCCATGTCGAAGTTCATATCGCGCACGTGTGTCCTGAAAGTACGTACGAGAGTTCGCGACAACCTTTCAAACTTCAAATTCGATAGCACTTATAGCGGTACATATTGGTAACCACATTAGAGTCGCCTCCTTCCCTTAAATACTTTTCAATTCGCCCTCGGACACAGCCTACGATCCCAGCCCCGTAAACGTACTACATATACACAGGTATGTATATCTTTGCCGCGAAACAACGGCACGGTAAATCGCGCGAAAACCGAACATCCGAAGCGTTGATTGAAGCAGAAATGCCGATACGAGCTGTAACTGGAAAATAAACGCGACACGGGCGCGCGTTTACGCCGATGCCGGGCCACGATTTGCGGTGTATTTTGACAACAGGCTACTCCAACTAATTCGATTAATCGACACGTTCCCCTCTACCGTGACGCGTGTTTCTCTCTCAATTACACCCGGCTGTGACTCGCGGTGACCTCGATTTTCGACGACGACAATCGCTTTTTCCCTTCCCTGCCACCGTCGTCCAGCGTCTGCCAGCGTGAAAACGACGAAGATAAAAGCAACGAGGGACGAAGGAGCGTAAAGGAGCCGAGAGACGTGGATATACGCGAAATATCGCTCGCGCGGATTCTGTCTGTCGCGAGCCAGACTCGGAAACTATCTTGCGGTGAACCTAGTAGTCGACCAAGCTTGACACCTAGTTCCTCCTCGTCGTCGTCGTCGTCGTCGTCGTCCTTCGAGGTAAGTGAGTTACACAGGGTGTGCAACTCGATGAAAGCGTAAAAACGTCTGTCGCGTTTTCAACGCGGGGTTGAAACAGGGTGGTTGGTTCGCTCGCGGCGTCGCTTGTGTCATAAACGACCGGCGACGAGGTACCACGGAGGGCGTAATTGAAAATTCAAAGGACGCCCCTCTCGGTAAGTTACTTCGTCGTGGTTAATTATGTCTTATATCCCGGAGTATTAAAGAACAAGCGAACGGGCCGGGTTTATAACGGCTGGCCCTTTGCTGGTTGATGCTGAGGCAGTTTGATTGGCTACGATGGCCGTTTAAAACAAAAATAGAACGCGGCAATTAACCCCTTCGTTAAGGTGTGTGTTTTAAAGGTGTGCGTTTGGCGAATGAAAGAGCAACTCTGGGAAAGTAATATGCACGAATGTCGAGTGTGCCAGCAATTAAATAAAAAAACGTGTCTTTTGTCATTTTTCTCGATTCGTTTTGCTCCGTGGATTCTTTCCTTTCTTTTTTCTTTCTTTTTCTTTTTTTTTTTCTTTAATACGTGCGCGTGATTATTCAAGCACACACTTGGCGCAACGAATTATAACGCGCGACGAGTGCGGGGGGAAACGGGTGTAAAACGATTTCACGTTTATCTGAAACTTGTACCTAGAGTTTAATTAACGAATCACTATTTGATGTTAGGACGTTTGAGGTTCGTACATACCGTTCGTAATTAAATACATCATTAATTGGACGAGATTTATTTTCGCGAACGCGCTATTGATTCGACGCGACTGTATCAAAAATACAGGGAGAAAGGACAGTGGGTGAGAGGAAGGAAAAGGGAAAGCGACGTGAGCAGATGGGAAAAAAGCAGAAACGAGGGAAGAAGAAGCAGCTCGAACAGAAGGCCAGGACGTCCGTTTAAATAAGCGAAACATCCGGCCCATTTAAGCGACGTGCTTCAATGGACGTGGCTCGCGAATGCTCGCTTCCCCACGCGAGCTACGAGGCGGTGAATTAATACACGTATCGACGTCGACGTGGTAATAAGGCCTCGATTGGAAAAGATCGTGCAATATCGCTAAATGAGCGTATCGTCCGATGACCTGAGCGTTATCGATATCAAGTTTGTAAACGGGTAATATAACACGTACGTACGACGGGTTCGTTAGTTAGACACTTGGCAGCTCGTACGCTCTACAATTTTGTTCCTCGAGATACACACACACACACACGCGCGCGCGCGCGCATATACAGAGGCTAGACATACGCATTGATCCATCTTAATGGTTTCCTGGCCGATAGAAAAGATCCGAAGTCGCTACGTAGTAAATACGTCCCGGCGCGGATAACAACTTAATCGGCGGCAATCTCGCGGGGATCGGCGCGGCGGCGCAAACGTCGGGTCTCCAAACACGCGAACGTTTCAATAAACCTGATCGTAGGTAGCTACTGCGCGGCAATTTTCGTCAGCGAAGATTTCAATCTACGAATAGATGGACGCGCCGCCCTCCGGTCCCAATATATCTGTCTTAACCGCTGGCAGATTGCATCGTCGATAATGTATTCCTCGACTGCCATCGGGACGCGATGATGGACGAGGCAGAACGCGTCGTGTATCTATCCACCCGGGAACTGGCTAACGAACCGTCTGCACTTGCACCACACACACCACGTGTGTGTACGCCACGTTTCCCTTCTGTTCTTAAGTGTTATTAAGTTAAGGCTCAAGACGACACGCCGATAGATTCCTCTTTCTTTTAATATTCGCCACGCGGTTATCAGACTGTGGCTCGAGCAAACACATGCAACCACCGACCCAAGCACCTATCGAGGAGTTGTGCCATCGCTGCGGCACGTTAGCAAACAGCCTTACCGCTCTATCCCGAAATATCGGCGAACCAGATCGGGTCAACAGTGTCCCGCGCGGTTTATACGCTCTACAAATGGATACATAACCGACTCCGTGTGTCGGAGAAATATCGTAGAGAACGTACGTACGTAGACGTACGTCTTGGCGCGACTTGTCGGAAGGAACGACGATTGAAGCAGGTCAGGTGGATCGAAGCCTTCGAACAGAAGGATCGTCGACTCGTTTTCCATAGAGCATTTCACCGCCAGCCCGGTGAAACACGCGTTCACCCCCCTCTGCCCTGTTGACTCGCACCCTATCGACGAACCCTCGCGTTGACGTGATTTCGCCACGGTTCGCGCGCGCGCGCACGCACACACACACACACACACACACACACAGAAACACACGCGCGCGCGCCACACCGAACGAAACGACAAACACGTCACGAAGCAATTTTGTACGCGGACGCCTGACGGCTGATATCCAACGCTTACGAGATCTACCTATGTAAACACGTTCGCTCAATACTTTAGCGAATGTAACAACGGCGCGTATTGTCACACTGACGACCCACCGTCAGAATCCACAAGGCCAGTTTGCTTCCATTGCGGCCGGACAGCACCGGAGCGAGGAAAAACCGAAAGAGAAAAAGCTCTCTGAATAAAATTCCGGCACGACCTCTCTTTGACCGATAGCTCGTCAGCTTGTTATTGGAACAGCCCGCGGCTAATACGATTTTTCTGAGAAATAAAGGAACCAACCCCGCGGTTGGGCGCGGAAGGATGAGTGGGAGGGGGAGGTGGGGACTACGTGCACCGCGACATGACGAATAATCATGTAAATAGAATATCGTCTGTGTCCAAAACCTGCTCGACACGATTCGTAGAAAAGGCGCACAGGTACGTGTTTAATCCCTGAAAGCTATCGCCAAAGGAAATTATTTCGATTGTACGAACGAACGAATTTGCATCCCGATATATGTGTGCGATATATGTTTTTTACTTTGGCGATCGATGAAGCAAAACAAACCCAGTTAAATCCTCCATCGTTGTACAGATATATATATGTACGTACGTACGTATAATTCAATATTAAATGAGGAGAACAAAACTTACTGTTCGACGTCGTTACAAAATAACACTACAATGGAATTATCACAAGTGCATCCGTATGAAATTTCATTCGTCGATGCATACGTATGTTCTTTTTCGAGGATACGACACGTCGCAGAGATGAGCGAAATTCTATCGCGAATTACCGATATGAGATCGTACAAATGAATTGGCAAACGTTTGGCAAATTCCACAAACGACGTACAACGTAAAGAAAAGGTTTCCGCGCCGACCTGTTTGAAAACACTTTCGCGTTCCACGATAGCAGCAGGTACGTGTGTATCAAGCACAGTGACGAGATGCATAATAATAACAGTGTTATGAAACGTTCGTTTCCCAGCCGAGGTGAAACAACTACCACGCCATTTGGAATAACTTAATCCGTGTGTGGCCGTGAGAACACAACGAACGACATTTCCCGACGATGATTGCCCGGCGGGATCGTCCCGATGGGAAACGATTCGCAGAACGGCGCAAGTTTTTACTGCAATACGGACGGCAGCAGCTTGTTAATGGAAGAAGAAGAAGAAGAAGAAGAAAGTTGCGCGGCGCGAAATACAGCAGCTAGGAAATGTTCGCTAAACAAACTCGCGAAAACGAATTCGCGGCCAGGCACGCGCGCTGACACTCGACCGAAGCCAGGGAATTTCAACAACGAGGAGGAATTTCAAATCGCGATCCATGCCGCGTTAAAAGCCAATTTATCTCTTCTACGTTTTACGAGCCGATAAAACCTTGGTTGATTTCGACGATCGAGCGCGATCCCCTCACCACAACTCGGCGAATTCTATCCGGCTCGTTTCATCGTCGAAGCAACTGACCGATCTACGTCTCGCGAACACAGACAACTATTGCATTAAGAATAACATTTCTTAACTGGAAGTCTCTATGCGTTTACGAAAGAATTGAGATTAATCGTGGTTTCAATCGCCTTCGATTCGACTGTTCCTTTTTTTTTTTTTATCATTCGCAAGTCTTTAAATTTAGAAATTCATAAATTAATGTATACACATAGATTGTACATGGTATTTGAAAGTCAAATATATCAATTGTATTCGATCGGTAAGTTTTATATTTGCGCAATAGACATTTTCATTTCTAGGTTATTTTCGTGCACGAGGTTCAAAATCATTTTGCAATGTTTCTCTGCATTTGAATTTGGTTGAAATTTTAAAGCTATCGATTAGCTATTTAATTACTCGACTTTCCACTAATTTGCCTGAATAATAAAAGACGACGTGAGAATCATTACTTGATTAATGTTAATATTTTATGGAAACGCAAAAGCTGTTAAGAGCGTAATGTTTCAAAACGATGGAAATAAAAAAGGAGATGAATTTCACTATGAAATCTTGTTTTGATCGCTATCCTATCAAGTACTTCGCGTAAAATCTCGTTCCACTTGTTAAAACGAGAACGAGATTGATCAATAAAAAAAAGAACCGCGACGTAGTTAAATTCATATATCGAGAGCAGATTTTTATTTGTCAGCCTCATTTGTCGCGTCAACGTCACCCGAAGAACGAAGGAATACGATATTGCGAGCGAGGAGTATTTGTCAGTTAAATAAACGAAAATAATAACGAAATTTATAGTCTCGATAAACGATAATAATTCTCGAGACTATCGATCGATGCTGTCAAGTTGAAATTTTAAGTTTACGTTTAACCTCTTGATCGCTGCATTTTTTTAAGGACCGCGCATAAGATCGCCGTGTATTTAAAAAAAAATGTACTCTTACTAATAAATAAATAATTTAAATGTTTTTTACTTACACAATTGGTGAGCCACAATCAATTAGGATATAATTTGCATAAAAAAAGAAACGCTTGATTTTCACTAGGGTTGCCACACAATAGATCAAATACTAAATATTGAAAAAATTAAAAAAGTTATATGCATGTTTGTTAAATTTGAAATGTTATAAATTTATAGTCTAAAAAATACACATATATATTATACACAATGAAACTAATATTTATTTACGGTGTGGTATGCTTCAAAGTAAATAGTTGGGCAGAGTGGAATTTTACAGTTTTCGCACGCGAATTTTGTTTTTTGCCTTTTTTTCGAGTAAATCCAAAATCAAGGAAGAATATATATATATATTTTTCGATATTTTCAATGATAGAATATGATTCTATATGTCACTGTTAAGAAATCGAAATTATTAATTTCGCTTTTATTTAGGGTATAGGGATTGGCGCTGACTGATGCGCGCACGGCGATCAAGAGGTTAAGTTCTCGACGAGAGCTGATAGAAAATAAGACGTGTAACATTTAAGGATTTTGGATAACGACGGAACCAAGCACCTTGTAATTAGCCAGGGGACATCAGAGATCAAACGCGTAACGTCGAATTGGAGCTGTATACAATTTTCGCTAATGTCGAGCGTCGGTCGTTTAATCGGTTCGACCGGTCCATTACCAGCGGGGGATAGTAACGCGTTTAAGGATCGTGAGTCTCCGCGAGACTGGCCGTGGAAGTGGCCTGAACACAGTCACGATGATGCCGCCTCATCCAATTAACTCGACGTGCATTATACCGGGGAGAAAGGAGAAGCACAGCAAGGCGTGGCGGAGAAAACGTTAAGAAAAAGATAGGAATTCTAGTTGGCCATAGCTGCAGGCCTCTGGATTACCCTGACGCCAGATGAAAAACCGAGAGCAGAGAACGGATGCGCCGCTTGATCAGAGAGAGAATCGAGAAGCCGAACCGAAGAAGATCGGCGTCGATGTCTTCACGAGACAAACAGCGCTGTGAGAAATAAAAAAGATTTCCCCTGCACCCCCGCGTGGAGTTGCGTGGAAACTCTTGATTACGCTATCCGCCACGTGACATCGATTTTTCCTTTTCGTTTACGGCGTCCCAGTTCCCGCTCGCCTGGTGCTCTCGTTCTCTCTCGATTTCGATGTCACACGCGTCGACGAATCCGAAAAAAAGGAGAAGGAAAAAAGGAAAGAAAAAACGAACGAGAACAAGACGAGAACAATGATCGTGATTCGCGTTGAAAACCCTTAATTGAAAATTCCTCGAGCGTCCCGAGATATGGCCGGGATTATCCTAAGATTATCAAACGTGAAATGGAGATCGAGCGAACGAGCACGCATTCACATCCCGGGTGAACATTGTTTGAGAAGCTGCGCGGCTAAATCTGTCCGAGAGACGGATGAAAGAAGCAGGTTAGAGAGATGTTCCGGTGAGAGAACGAGAGAAAAAGAAGCGAGGGGGTTGGGGAGGGAAACGGTGAAATTCGAGGTGTCAGAAGGCTGGAGGGTTGAAAAGGAGAAGCGGGACAGATTACACCAGGCGAGATGAAACGTGGCTCTCGCTTCATCGAAGCAGCCGGAATGTCTTCGGACGTTGACGGGGACCCCTGTCAACGATCCGATGAGATAATAATTCCCACGTTACGATCGCTCCTGTGCTGTACCCTCGTACTCGAGTTGCGAACGAATTCGTTCGATCGCGCGAATATCCCCAGAAGGGGGAAAGTTGACGTTTCGGTCGCGACGAAAGGACGAGACTGTCGCTAAGAAGGAAAAGCCGCTAAGAAGGTCACCAGACACTCGGAGGTAGTTTTCTCCTTTAAAAAATGTAGCGTCCGATACGTGATGGCGATAACAAGTCGGGGAGAAACTTGGCGCCTTGACTTCGCGAAGCTACGATCTGTGGACGGTGTTAGCAGCATCGGAAACGATGGCGATCGCGCAACAGGAAACGTTTAGAAGAGGAAAGTCATCGTGTCGAAGGTGAGAGAGAGAGAGAGAGAGAGAGCGAGAGAGAGAGTTCCGTTGAACGCTGAAGAGGCAAGCGGCCACAGAGGAATTACAGATCGCCGGTTTCGGTTTTTCGGTCGCGATACCCGGTGACGAGACGCCCGAGAATACCAAATAACACGGCGGCGAGAAACGCGGAAACTCGTCGCTCATAGGGACGGAAAAAGTGACTCGGTCGGTCGACCGAAAATATCCGAGCATGCAGAATCGAGGGAGACGAAGAGGAAGGCGTTTGCAAACGAGACTCTATGTAATTTAACTTGTGCCACGGAACGATCGTAAGGGATCCTCCTGAAAGAAGAATACGAATGTATTCGGGAAGGAAATGACGAGAGGGGAGGGGGATCTGAGCGGAAGGGCGGGTTAACCAACGGGTTTCGATAAATTCAGTTTCGTGGCTGAGGTCGAATATCGATCCCCTGTATTTATAGTCTTCGCCGGGAATAATGTCAATGACACGGAAATTGCGGCCGCGCGGCGCGCTTCGCTGTGCACGCTGACTGACTTCATCATACAACTTGTGACTCGAAACACAGACCAAAGACCGGTCGGTGGTTCGCGTTTCATTGAATAATGCGGGACGCGTACCGCTGGCTGGTTCGAGTTTTCTGCTCGCTCGCCAGTTTCGACGACCTCCCCAGCGTGGCGCGGGTGGCTGCGGGTCGCGGCTCGAAACTTTCCGCGCTGCTTCGAAAACCAGCCGCTGGAGAGAGAGAGCGAGACAGAGAGAGAGAAACGAGAGACTGCCAGGGCCGGAGAGAGGACAAAAAAGAAAAAAAGAACGAGGAGGAAAGACAGAAAGAAAAAAACGAAGAAGCAAGAACACGACGACGAACACGGGGAACGAGCGAAAGCTGAAACGGACGGAAACGCGCAGCCGGCACCGGCGTGGCGAGTAAAAACGGCGACACGCCGCCGCTAATAAAAAATATTATTTTATATTATAAAGTTTCGCCGTTGTAAAGTTCGCCGGTGTGACGCGAATCGTTGTCGCGCAGGGGAGCTGCGGCGAAGCTACAAATCCGAAACATTCGGCCTGGCCCGGAACGGCTAGCTGAAATTTAAAGCCAGAAACTTTCAGGCTTCCGACAGGAAACCGTCCAACAAAACCCATCTGGGTATTCGGTGCTTTCAGGTTACCGTGCACATTTGCCCGCGCAATGATAAATCCTGTTCTATTAAATGATTCGCCGATAAAACGGGCCGCGTTAAACGACGAATTTCCCTCGAAACCGAACGACGATACGGGTTTTCCTCTCTTCTCCTTTCTTTCCATCCCCTGTTTCTACATCGCGTCTGTCTCTCCACGAGCTTGAATATTTCACCATCGAAGTATCCAAAAGGCATACACGAGCCCCGGCGATGAAAATCTTGTTTTCCTTTGAAACGTAGCGAGCAACGCGATACACCGGGTACTCTATAGCATCCAATATCAACGGTTTTTCATCCGTTGGTGATCTGAGAACGTGAGAAAGCGACCGTCCAAGGGATTTCTCGCCGCGGAATCGTATCTTGAAGTTTAAAGAACCTGCTCGTTATCTCATAAAGTTTTGCTTCCTATTGCGCGGGAACGCGACAAACCGCTTTGAAACAAACAACACGCTTTCCGGTAACGTGTTTCAGATACAGATCGTGAGTTCTTTTCACAGCGCGCGGCCGTGGTCGCCGCGAGATGCTGCACAAGTTTCTGTTTTCCAAAGTCGTAGCTTAACGCCTTTCGTGTAAGATGTTCCATAAACGAATAAGCTTGTTCGAAAGTCGAGTTTACGAGATGGGTCAATGCCTCGACGCTGTTGAGGAGGACAGTTTTATTATATCGAGAGAACGGCAGAGCACTTTCGTAGTTTACGATTCGAAATCACGTTTAAATTGGATGTTGGGCGAGACAGATTTTTCAAGCGGAACAAATTCGCAGGCATCGAGTCGATCGAGGCTGTGGACGAGTTTTTTAACGGCGTCCACGGATAAGTAACAGTCGAAAATGGGGACGAGTGATCTCACGGCGGGCGGTGAATGACTCGATCGTGCGCTTCGCGATACGTTTCCACGCGGTCGAATCGTCATTGAAATAGCGGCGGCGCAAACTAGCGAGTGCACTTAGCGAACGCACGATCGCGTTTCACGGTAGGCTTCACGTTCTAGGCGCGGCGTTTTAACCGCGACAGTGCTCGTAAAGAGCTCGTCTCTCTCTCTCTCTCTCTCTCTCTCTCTCGTCAAGATTTCGATATCGTCGAACGTCAAACACGAGTCTTTTGTCGCTGATTGCGAGAGAAAGAGAGAGAGAGAGAGAGAAACGCATCGCCGATTATCTGTCGAGAAAGTAGGTTATCGCCGCCGGAGTAGGTTAGCGCGACATCGAACAGAAGGCGAAAGAAGAAAATTTCTCTTGTTTAAAAAATTCAAGCGAGAGCGCGCGATGTCGCACGTAATATCCGACGTGTCGTGCGAGAACTTGCGTCGGAACGTTGGTGAGATATGCGGTTTGCCCGTGGGCAAAACCTGACAAACGCCGATGAAAACACCGAGCACAGCGAGGGGAAAAACGCCCTCGAAACAACGAGATTATCAATCTCGATTCGTCGACTGGTTTCTTAATTAAAGCGCCGATCGTGGAATCGTGGCGTTCGAACGAACTCGAACTCGAGAGGGATATATTAACCGAGAGTTACAGGCAAAGCTACTTCTTTAATCGACCGTGGTAGCTATTCCGGTAATTAGATGGTGAGCTTTCGACCCGGCTAAGAGGCAGAACCATCGTCTGTAAATGAGAACCCCTAGGAACGTGTATACGATTCACGGCACGCGGCACCTGATTCCATTACCTCTGTGCCATCGTTGCTTGTCCTACGCTTGTGACCACTCTAACCCCCTCTCCCCCGTGTCCCCGTTCGACACCCGCTATACCGACTTCCACGACCACTCAACACACCCCCATCTCGCCAACTACTCTTCCGCCGGGTATACGCCACACGTTCTACCGACCTACAGGTACCTTGTATCTACAATCTTGCTGTATTATGTTAGCTGTATGTACCACGCAAATCCCGTGCGAATGGAGACACCGACGTCGCGTCGCACAAAGGGTTATATTCCATTTTCTCGTCCCTCCAAAGACTCATTCATGGTGGCCTGAAGATTTGGAGCTTTGTGCTGATACTGTCTGTCTCTTTGTGCGCATTCACAAGCCCCCTGTCATCCATTTTTTTCTTCTCTCTCTCTCTCTCTCTCTCTCTCTCTCTCTCTGCTTCTCTCATCAGTATTTGTTTCTTTCTTCCCGTTGTTCTCGTTAATCGTTCATCCACGAGCCACGGAAATTCAAATCCCGCGTTCATCATCGCGGAACCACCGTGCATTATTATCTCCGTGTCACTGTTTCTCCTCTCCTATCTCACGGTTGTCTCGCTACGTCCACAGTCTTCAAGCTTTGTGTCACGAATCGACGTACATCGACGTACACCGGCAATCCGTTTCACCGTTCCGTCCGCGAATTTCGAGCGCAGATCGTTGAGAAACGATCGCGCACGCAACGAGAGTCGATTGCGTGTTCGTTCGACGATCGCTCCGCAAACCGCGGAGAAACATCGCCGCGAGAACGACAAAATAAATCCGGGGCAACGGTCTGCGATACGTACTCGTGTTCGAGCAGCAGTGCGCCACCGGTGGAACTTTTACTTTTTGAAATACGTGGAAACACACACACACACACACACACACACACACACATATATAGAGGACCGACAGGTTGGAAGTTGCCGCGGTAGCGTGGCATCCCGCCAGGGACGCTATTATTTTCACGCGAGCTCGACGCAGCGAACTTCATTACGACTCGTTATTTGTCCATTAAATTGGAAAAAAAAGAATCGTCGGTTTCGCGAGGTCGACGTTAAAAGAGAAAGAGAGAGAGAAAGAGAGAAAGAACGACTTTCTCAGCCGTCGGAATGCCCATATAATATGCTGACACGTTTATTCCCTTTGGAATTTATGGGGCAGCGGCCGGTGGCCAGCGGCGGCCGCGTGGCTCGCCCGGTATCGATTGACAGACATTTCGGGGAACAAACGGACTAATCAAGTATGATTAACTGGCACGGCTTTTACGGCGGCCCTGGGACTTGAAACAATTAAAAAGCGTGGCTTTTCGAGCCGTGGCCGCTCTGACTGCCGCGACCCGCGTCCGTGGACAAACTCTGCCGTTTGCCGCCTAAAAATAGGTCGATCCGCACGGTGCGACGCACCGCGACGCGTTCAATTTTCCAAAAAGATACGAAGTTAATGCATCGGCTACGTTGAAATAACGAATTCATTGTGATTTGAATATTTTCTCGATTGTGTGTGCGTTGCCTGGAAAACGGCTGATACGCGTGTAACGCGGCGCGACACGTGATTGAGGGAGGGGGGAGGGGAACTACCCGCGAAAATATGCAATTAAAAACTCGTCGATTGGGGATACGTTGGTGGGCGTTTTCGTTACGATACAAAAATCTCTCAAATGCAAAAAATAACTGGGATAAAACACAGTGCGCATGGATAAGTTGATGCAACGCGGTTCGTTAGAAAGCCGCAATGCATCTAGAATAACCGGTTCAATTACACATTTTAATGGTGTACCCAGGCTGACAACGGGCGAACGCGGGCTAGCGAACCGGCAAAATTCCCCGCGCGTGTAAACGGGGACGAACGTCCAGCCGCCGCGCGATTTATCGAAACCCCACGCGGCATTAGTTATCAAATTAAGCGCCGCGGAAAATATAAGTAAGCGAGCCGCGTTAAACGATACCGGCGAAAGCGTCGCGGTCGAAAGCGTCCAGACAAATTTTATGGAGGACCCGGCTTTCGCCCGGGCAAATGAAATTGTTGCCGCGTAATTACCTTTTTGCAGCCGCCCCGGCTTCCCGTGCTATGCAACCTTAATGAACGCTCTCTCTCTCTCTCTCTCTCTCTCTCTCATCACCGGTAATAAATAGCGCGCTTCTTCCGCCATTTTCTCGCATCTTGAACCCGCGAATCGCAACACGGTTAACCCTTTGACGCTCCACTCTCGCGTAAACACCAATTAATAAGCAGATACTCTTTCACTTGCGGTTTATTCCATGTATCAAAGTAAACATGTATTCTGTGTGCAAAGTATGTACATGTACACGCGGTATATACAATAGACTCCCGTATTATGCGTTATTCGCGAATTTTTCGTGCACAACTCGCATAACAACCTAAAGTGACATATTTTGACTGATCATTGCCAAATCAATTTTCATTTTCTATGTTTTCTATGATCTGTTGAATTTCTTTTATTTCACTCGTATCGTTACGTTACGAAAACAGAAGAAATCGATGGCAACGACGAAAGATACAGCGTAATGCTCAACAGAAGCAGATTTAATCTTCAAATGCGGGGAATTCCTGTATTTTACTATTTAGCGCGTTGTGTGATAGCAGTAGTTGCAATATCTTTTACACCTTATAGGAACTGTATACCGAAATACCGAAATACACATTTCAAATACGATATAGTATACCGTCAAAATCGTTTGCATCTACGATTCTGGAAGGAGACTACCACATAGTGGAGCGTAGATGGAGATACAGATAGCTGTCAGGGTTACGAATTGGCTGATAGTAAGAACGACGCACAGGTGTATCGAGTACAGGGGGCTGGGAGTGAATAGATTTTTACACGAGGATACACTTAGAGCCATTTTTACGAGGAGTGTCACCATCAATTCGCGCGGTGTGCGATGGCTAGCCACGGCACAGCCTTTCGCGAAGATGAAGGGGTTGAAAATCTCGCCACCGCAGAGCGTGGCACGGATAGATCATACATCATTCCTTTGCGAACGAAGCCTCCATATCCTCTTGCCTAACCCTCTCTCTCTCTCTCTCTCTCTCTTTCTCTTTCTCTTTCTCTTTCTCTCCCTTCTGCCTTTCGTCTTTCCCCTGGTCCAAGTCTCTCTTACTTCCAAGCATCCCTGCTGCTTCTGCCGGGGCTTGCAACGCTGCCGTCCATTTACCCTCTCGAGCATCCCTCTCCTTACGGACATCGTAACACGCCATTCTTCAAGCTGCCACCCTCCACCCCCACCTCCGTTTCGGACGTGCGTGTTTTCCCGTTGCTCGCCGCTTGGCTTGGAAAACCCGCCCCGCCGTTTACGAGATTCTTGCGAAAACTCTGTTGAGAAGCTTGCCTCTGGTCTCAGACCGCGCCAGGATCTCGCAGGACCAACGCAGCGTCGCGTCGCGTCGAAACCAGACAGACAAAGACAGACACAGCGTGAGAAAAGCCGGAAAGAAGATAGGGGGAGGTAGGGAGGGAGGAAGGCCGTGCTTGGTTCGAGCGACTGTATAAACGGAGGGATTTTCGAGATGCGCTCTGCTAGATTGGATAAAAGAGACTCCGAACGGGATTCCGACGAGAAATAAGACCGGCGGAAGCGGCAATGATCGTAATAGCGACGGCAATCGGACGAGAAAAGTTTGCGGACGAGATATCGTAACACGTTCCGCCCGTTCTTCCTTATATTTCCGCGTTCCACCGCGATCGCGCGATAACGATGAAAATTCATGTCCGATGTCGATCGTGTCTGCGAAAATTTGTTTCACTCGCAGCCGCGCTTCTACCGAGCGGAATTGTTTCCAAGATCCGATCAGACTGCCCGATACACGTACACAACCTATCGTCGCTCTAAATCCGGAAGGCGGTAGGATTCCGAAATCAAACGAAAATCAAGAATAATGAAACTCGTCAAGCGTCGTGCACGCGCAGTTCGTTTGAGAATTTTTCACTAATTACGATGAAATTAATTTATCTTCACGATCAATTTCAATTGCTGCAATTTTACTAATTTTATCATCACCTATATTGGCTGGAGCAATTACTATATTGTTACTCGATCGAAATTTTAATACATCATTTCTTGATCCAATAAGAGGAGGAGATCCAATTTATTTTGATTTTTTGGACATCGAGAAGTTTATATTCTAATTTTACCAGGATTTGGATTAATTTCTCAAGTTATTATAAATGAAAGAGGAAAGAAAGAAATTTTTGGAAATTTAACAATAATTTATGCAATATTGGGAATTGGATTCTTAGGTTTTATTGTTTGAGCACACCATATATTTACCGCAGGATTAGATATTGATACACGAGCATATTTTACATCAGCAACAATAATTATTGCGATTCCTACTGGAATTAAAGTATTTAAATGATTAGCTACTTATCAGGAATCAAAGTTAAGATTTAATATTTCATTCATATGATCAATTGGATTTGTCTTAATATTTACAATTGGAGGATTAACAGGAATTATACTTTCAAATTCATCAATTGATATTATTTTACACGATACATATTATATTGTTGGTCATTTTCATTATGTTTTATCTATAGGAGCAGTATTTTCAATTATTGCAAGATTTATTCACAGATTTCAATTATTTTCAGGATTATTAATAATCTAACTAGACGCGAGCAGAGATAGCGCAGCATAGACAACATTTAGAAAAAAAAAGATTATGTTAAACGAGAAAGATTCGTTCCGTATTTTCAATTAACCTTTTGCGGACGAATGTCGCCGCACAAGCGATACATTTCTATTCACTAGGTCGAATGTCGTCGCAGAGACGACAGAAAATAATTTCGTTATCTATACCGTCAATAGGTTTTTTTTTCAATTTGGCAATACTTTGTTGCTACTATTGGGTAGTACACTTTACAAACCGTTATTTTTTTGCTTTTCGTTTTACAGGAATTGCAATAAATAACGACTTGAGTAAATGTGCACGCAGACATAGTGATATCACAGTCTTGCTTTAATTGGTGACTTAAGTTTACATTTGCTAAAATCAAAGTAAGTTTCACTAGTTTTTCTATAATCCAAAAATATGTCGCAAAATAAGGAAAAGGAAGATTTTATTTCCGATACCTATGTTAGCAGCAGCGAAGACGAGTTTGCGTTCGATATTTACGACGATGAAATGCTAAAAGGAAATTCTGTAAATTTGATTTTTTCAGATAATGATGATAGTGATAACAGAAGTTATTACTAGTTACTTGTCGATTCTACTGCGATACTTGCCCTCGTAAACCTAACATGTATATTGGCGATTGCTTCGAGAAATTTCACACTCTGAAGAAATACTAAGAACTAAAACATATTTGTGTATTATAAAATAATAATGATTATTGTTCTTTAATAAAGTCTAAAATTCCATTAAACGAAATATTTTTCAATTAGCTTCATATATTTAAACGCTTTAGTACATGATATCGCTTTCTTCAACAAAATTTGTTCGACCCAGCGAGAAGACCGCACTTGAAAAAACACTCGACCGCAAAGGGTTAATTCCCGCGCTGTTGTTGGAACAATCCTCCGTCCACACTATCTGGTCGAAACTACACAAAATTCGATAAGTTTCATAAATACTATTTCCCACGCGAAGTGAAACGTCCGTCTCGATTTTGCTCGTCCTCGATTCTCATCTTAATTCCAATCCGTAAAATCTTCATTTCAATCGTGCCATCAATTTAGGAACCGCAACGCGCACGTGTGCACGTGCGCGTTGAAACGTGTGTTCCGTCGGTGTGTGATCGGTCGATCAGCACCCCTCGCTTCTGTAATAGCATCGGGACGCGATCATTTCCGGTGTGGTTTGAACGAAAATGTTTCCTGAACGCGAAATGGCGATCACGGGCGACACGGCACCGGACGATGCTCGATTCAGCGCGAAACTCCGTGCGGGAACGCGCGATCCAGCCAATCGAGCTTCGGTAGCGTTACATGATTAACGGTATTAGAACACGTAAAGGAAACGCCAAGGCGGTCGACGATCGTCCTTCGTAATTGTTGGCATTGCCCTATATACGTACGTACACTGTGCATGGGTATACATGTATACATATACATGTATATATAAAGAGGTTGGCGCGAACAATAGAATTAATTATAAAGCCTGTTACCGGAAACCCGGATAACCGGAGAGAGCTACCGCTACTCGCGAGAACTCTGACCCGTTCGCTTCCCTTCTCTCTGCCGTCTGACTCCCTCTCGCGAACAGGTTTCCCCGTTCGTCCGTTCGGTCTTTCCCGTTTCCATCATCGGCACTCGACTATTTACAACGATGATATAACGGGAGAACGTTTGCTGGAATCCGACGTGAGAAAGAGCGCTGGCTCTAGAGCGCGGATAATTAACGACCGTCTTTCTCGCGCGGAGGTGTCTTTTTACGCCTGTGTCTCCGAGCGCTAATGTCTGGCTTGCTCCAAAGCGCGGTTTCCATCTGCTCTAGACTCCAGACCGTTCGTTGAGTTTCCATCGTAGAGTTCGTTTTCGGATTGCGTGGGTTGTTCTTCGACTTTGATCAATCGATGGACAACTTTGGTACAATCGGCAGTCATTGCACGGGATATCTTGTGAAATACCGAACAACATCTGATTTGTTAGAGAAATATAGACGAATGACTGTTGGATGACCAACTTGATAATATTAGCTGATTGTCAGTGCTAACACTGAGTCAGTAAACCCTACGGAACAGTTATTCCAGTAACCTAGGTCATCCAAATTATAGAAAGACGCGTTAAAAGAAGAAAATAACACAACACTTCCCCATCGGGGAGACTTAACATCGTCCTTGACCACGTGATTGCAACGTGAGTAAATCCTCCCAATGGTACAAGTGCTATTCCTTTGCGCGGAATTTAACACAGCCGTTGCGTTAGTTACGGGCCGGCAGCTTATCTACGTGGAATCCAAGGGGACTCGAATATTCCAATTTACCGCGAATAATATTCGTCTTCATTAAAATTGTTTCTCGTCCGCGATTTAACGCGTTGCCGAAATAAAATTAACACCGGACTCAATGCAGAAAACATGCGCTCGCAACATGAAGTATTTTGCTCGTATCGCAAAATTCACGTACACAATGCGTACGCATACACAAGCGAAGCTCGAAATTTATGAACCGCTTCAATTGGTTTTCAACGTCATTCTCCCCGGCCCGGTTTTCTATAGAAACGTTTACTGATAATTTACGCTCGAAATTTCACGCTGTCGTTTCTTTATGCCGGATTTCACCGTCGTGTCATTTCGCCGTCACGATCGATATAAACGCGTCGAACGACACACACATACACGCGCGCGCGCGTGCATTTCGCCGTCTTTTCTCGAAACGAGATGATGTCTCTCCGAGGGAGCCAGAAAACGTTTCGTTTCTTCGCGTCGTCCCATTGTCAATGCCATCGAATCCTTTCGTCTGCCCTTCCCTCCCTCTGTCTTCGTGTACCGTTTCAATCGGCGCCACTTTGGGAAATTAGTCGACGGACGTTTCATCTCAGATAGACGGCCAATATACTACCGATATACGACGTACGACGACAGCCACAACGACGCGTTTCCTCTGGAAAATTAATATTAATCCACGTAAGCGTGCAATTATCGCGTGCAGCAGGCGATAAAATTCCTCTGTGTCGAGCGTCCGCGTCTCGACCACGCCGTGAATCCAACGAAACATCATTGCAGGCACGTCTACCACTACTCTCCTATTCTTACAATTCGTTCTCGCGATTTACGTTGTCCAACGATGGAACACGCGATCGTTCCAGCGTTCGTACCTTCTCTATCTGTCCTCTCTATCTGGCCGTATCCGAGAGCAATACCGAGAGGAAAAAGAATCGGAGCACGAAAATGGTCACCTTTTGTTGATTGCCGCTACGGTGGTTCGTGCATCGGCTCTCGACGCTTCGATTATACTTTCCATAGAAAGGTAATCCCGCGATTGGCTGGCAATTAACTGACGAGAATCGGCGCGATTAAAGATAGGTTTTTCCTCGACGTGCACGGGTGTAATTACCGATCTTTTCAAACGAGGTTTCCCCCTCCCCCTCCCCTCCTCCCGCTCGCTTCACCGGTCTCTGCGAGTTCCGAGTTCTCGTTCTTGGGCGCGTTCTCCGCACGTCATAGACAATTTGATTCGCGTTTCATTACGCGATATACAGGATATAGCTGTGTATTGGATCGTTAGAATCGTTTGACGTGTAAAAATTAATCGTGACGAGGAAGTGGGTTTCTCTTTCTCTCTCTCTCTCTCTCTCTCTCTCTCTCTCTCTCTCTGTTCCCCAGGTAGAAAGGAATTAAAGGCAAGTGCAGAACCGTGTACAATCAACGATCGCGTAACAACGTTTCGTAGATATCGCTACCACAGAGAGAGACAGAGAGAGAGAGAGAGAGAGAGAGAGAGAGTTGTCGTTTCCAAACTGTTGGCAAGCAAAGATGGGCAATAAAGGTAATTTCGGCTATTGTAAAGTTACGAACTTTAGCTTTCGCGCGTAATTTAATAACAACCACCCGAAATGTTTCGGATCATCTCCAAATCATCAGTCCGATGTAAATAATATTTCACGACCAATGCCCGCTGGTGTCCGCGTTTACGTTCTCCTATCCGCGAGACCCTTCGAAATAACAAACGGAGCAAGATACATAATATTGTCCTATTCGCCATTTACCAAATGGCAAATACAATGGCCATCGTAAACCTTTCATCGTTTACTTCCTTTGTGTGAAAACGATATCGGAATATTGATTTATTCAACGGCACGTTACAACACCGGTCCCGGAATTCTACACGCTACACCGCGATTACAATTAAATACATGCGAACGATTTCGTTTTAATTAATCGAATCGGGGCAAACACGAAATGTAAAATATAAATTATCAAAGAGAGGGGAGCGAATAGAAAGAGAGAGAGAGAGAGAGAGAGAGAGAGAGCAAGGCCGAGCCACGTTAATAATAAGATATCGTCGGGAAATTTGAAAAACCGTCGACGAACGTTTCGTCGTCACTGGAGGAGCACAACGTGGATTTGGGTTTCAACGAGGAGGAGTGGGCGGGTAGCGAAATTCAGCCTCATAAATTAACCGTTCTATATTTTCTCTGGTCCTTTGTTACGTCGCCATACACCTACGTCGCCAGTGCATGTATTATTTATAGGACTCGTTCGCGAATAATATCGCGAAATAATCGGAAAGTATTTTGTTATTAATGACGCCGCAGGGAGAGAAGAGTGGCGCCGCGTGAAATATTAGCGACGCTGCATAAATATCGCCGTTTCGCTCTGACAGCGAGCTTCCCCACCGACAAAAGCTGTTTCCGGCTACGTTCTACGACTTCCCTGCCGTACCATTCGCGCGCCGGTGTCGTCAAAGTCGCTCGATCCACGAAAGGAAGAAATATTCAAAGCTTACAGACGAATCCGATACGGAATCCTATTAGAACGGCGGACCTCTGTTTCCATTCATAAAGTCTCTCTAAAGTGAATGATATTTCTTTTCGGTAACCGAAGAAAAACGCGTCCCCACCGAGTGTTTCCTTTCTCCCGAGTGTTTCAACTCCCCCTTCCCCCTTCACCCCCGTTGAACAGGCGTCTTTCGCTCGGTGCCGTCCCGGCGGTTCCTCGCAATTCTCTATCGAATAAACGAATTCTCGGGGTACGCCCTAGTTGCCCACGTCTCGCGCGGCAGAATGCTCGTGCTCCGTCACAAAGGCTGTGATTGCGAAAACGTTTGTTTTGCCTTCGGAGGGCTGCCTCCGTCGAGAGACGAGACACGACTCTCTCCTCTGTCGTCCTTCGCACAAAAGGCGGTTCCCACTGTTTTCTCCTGGAGCAGACAATGCATATTGCAATATGCGTATATTTCGCATTCAAGGACAAAGAAGGGAAGAAAAATAATTCTTCAGGCGGCAAGTTACGAGCGCGGCTGATTGCACCGAAGGAGAAAAGAATCTTGTTCCGATGGTTTCGTGTCGTAGCTACGGAGATACATCGGTGAAATTGAATTTTCGAGGAGAGGAGTTCTACCCAGTGTTTTTCGTGCGCGTTCAACTACGCGGTCCCTCGGACAAAACGGCGCAGAGGCGCTGGCTTCGATTATTCGCGCGAGCAACCCCCTTTGAGATTATTTTTCACGGCGCAACCGCCGGCGGGCGTTCGGCTACTTTCGAAAGTTTTAATCAGCGTTTGACGTCGTTAACGTCATCGTGCGAGTACGAGTTAATCTACGTGTTCTAAAAAAATATTTGTAACCTTTGCTCGGGAAGAAAGTTGGTCGATTTCGCTACGATCGTTCTCGGCATCTCTCGCGATCATTTATTTCTCGCGAACGACGAGTTGAACTTCGAAATCAAGACAGACATTCAGTCGTATTCTTCGCGTCGTTAAGCTAATTCTCGCAATAAGAGACTCTGGAACATTCCGTTCGCCGAAACAGATGATAATTACTCGGTTCCTGAACAGTCTGACTGCCGAAGAAGTTCTCCGAACGTTAACTATGCGGGGGAGAAAGTAGTTGCCCATTTAGCATTTAGTAGCTCAACGTACGCGCGTAACAGGAAACACACGCGAGCTGAAGCACACGACGCTGACGCGTCGACGAAATTAAAAAACTAAATTCGAAGTCGTACATCACCGACGAAACTGCGAAACTGTCGAATAAAACTTTCATTCGGCAAAGTAATTTGCATACCGGCACACACACACACACACACATTTGAAAAAACTCGCACGCCGCGAGAAAGGAGATTTCTTCGAAGGGATGAAAAGCACGCCGCGAATTATGCCCGGGCTCAAAGTGAAAAAGACCGCAGGCCTCGCAGACCGCACTCGCGTCCTTCTGCACGCGCGGAAGACCCCTTCCTCGTCGGCGTGAGCCAGCGCTGAAAACCCTCAGGTTCGCTGAACTCTCGGTCATCGAATTGCACGAACTGTCGATTATCTCTAAGTCCCGATGCGAACGAATTACGTACAGTAGCATCCCAGTTGGGTATCCATAGTTTGGGACTGAAAACGGACGCTTAAGCGGGGTATTAATTGGCACTGAAGGAAAGAGACAGAATGAGCTGATACAAGGCACTAAATCGTTTTTCTTTTTTTAAACGATTAAAATTGGTGGGACAGATTAACTGGGAACTACTGTAGCGACAAACTCGTTATCGGCAAACTTTCGCAAATCGCGCGAATTCTTACGAACCAACGTTTCGCTTTCTTCCAAAATAAACAATTAATTAATTTGAAAAAAGATCCTAATCAAATATTTTTACTCGATATGTACTCCGAAGCCTATTCCACGAAAACAGCCCTGGTGACTTCGCTGCCTTGCTACCAGCTTCGTCCCTTTAATCCACGTTCCTCCGCGAACTAACATAGTGAAGCGAACTGCGGTGGTCGATCGTAAAGGTGTTGGAGACGCAGTAACAACCAGATAAATCTTCCACTTGGTGAACAAGGTAGCTACGCGATGGAAACTTTCCGGCGGATATCGGCGAACGACGCTAGAGATATCGCTACGATATAGACCATAGATGTAGATAGAGGGACAAATATTTCAGAAAATCGGATGAGAGGACTAATCTTTCCCCCTACTTTCTTCGCCTTGCTGTGAAGGTACGTGAGCCGATTTAGCTAGAGGACAGAGAGATGAAAATCGGGGAAACGACCGGTCCGTCTCGACAATGGGAGGTTATTCTGAAAACAGACGCGATCCGGCGTTCGTGGAAGTTTTAATGTCAGCCTGTGAACAAGATTGGGAAGTCGTGCACGACTCGGCGAGAGTTTAGGAATCCTCTGGGATCGTTTACCCTAATCGGTGCCGCGTTCAACAAGCGACCGGGCCACCCTCTCTAAAATCCTACCCTCTACCCGGCGCAGATTTCTCAGTTTGCGCAACACCTTAAGAAGATCATCGCTGCGTTTATGGATCCTCCAGTTAGTATCGAAAGAAAGAGAGAGAAAGAGAAAGAGAGAGAGAGAGAGAGAAGAGGAACTCGGTTCGCGCCGCGGGCGAACGTTCTCCCCTCGCTGTGGCATGTATTTCCGATCGATTTGGACCAGAGTACATCTCGAAGATACCTTCGCGCTCTCGCCGGCTCCGGTTTTATTTATCCAACGGATCTTTTATCACGCGCGAAACGCGCTCTGCAAACGATCGGTCGTTTTGTTATTTCACTCGAGCCTGCCTCGAGAGTCCCTCGAGAGAGAGGAGGAGGATCGATTTTTCATACGATTCAAGAGGTAAGAAGCTGCGGCGCGAGTTCGGACGAGGCATCGTTCTGGCCGGCCTGGTGAATACCGAGGCGAGAGAGAGAGAGAGAAGAGCCTCGGAGGAACAGAAAATCCGAAAATTACGGTGATCCTACGTACTGCACGCGATCACGATTCCCCTACGTCAGAGGGGAACGTTTAAATCTGTACCGCTATTTGCCGGGCCAAATAACCGACGGTCTACGGTTTTCGGGTATGCACGCCACCTTCCAAACTGTTACCTTCGAAACCGCAGATTTCGCGATACACGAGCAACGGGTAAAAAGGTTTTCGGGAATTCCGACCGGGAGGAGGGTCGGGGGGGGGGCGAAAGGGGGAGAGGGAGAGAGCATCGAGGAAGAGAAGAACACCGGGTGAAAGAGTTCAAAGAGGGCCCTTTAATCAATACCACGTGAGCCGAATGCACGGAGCAACGCTTGATCATGCTATTCAGCTGTTTTACTCGTCTCGCCGCGGTCCAAACGCTGTTCGCGGCGGAAATAAAACGAGCGGGCTCGTGTACGCGACCCCTGCGTGCTGCTCGCAGCAAGAAACTTTACGATCCCTATCCTACCACCTAGCCGAATAACTTCCCCCACTTGATACAGCCTGTCAATATTTCAGAAGTTTCATTCTTTCTTCCTGCCCGTCATTTGTATCGTCTTTCTTTAATTAAACAAATTGCTCGAGTGAATTACTCGAGTCGACGGCAAAGACGGCGCGGTGTATCTCACGGTTTTAATACTCGAGACGAAAGGGAACGCTCGAGTTAGGTCCGTTGTGTAAAAAATACATACAACTGTACAGTTCGTTTGTTTGCTCGAAAGCGTTGCTGTTCGTCCGACTCGCTCGATAGTTCGCGTGGAATTCAATTGACTTCCGAATGTCATTTATAGCCTTCAGGTAGTACTTTTTCAAGGATTTTACAGTTTTTAGAAGGATCCTTTGTCTCTGTTTCACGCGTTATTTTGAATTTTATCATAAAAACATATAATTATACAATTTATACAATTATATACTTGTGCAATTCGACGTTTATTAAAAAGTTCGCTGCAGTTCGTCCAACTTCGTTCGATAACTCGCATAGAATTCAATCGACTTCCATCTATACTTCCGAGTGTCATTTGTGGTCTTTAGGTGGGACCCTTATTCCTTCTAGGGAATTTTACAGCTCCTGCGTTGTTTCCCCTTTAATGTGAATTTTATTGTACTATCGACTTTCTTTACAGTCGATAAATACCATGTTCCTATTTATTAAAAGTTCTCTTCCGTCCGCGCCGGAACTTTACTACCAATAAAAACCAGACGAGTCTTCTCACATCCCGTATACGAGATCAAGATACATCGAGATACTTTATCAAGTCGTCAACGTTTTAGGTGCATGCACGTCAGCCAACAACCACACGGTTTCCACGGTTTACGCGCGTCCTCGTTGTTGCAATTCCGCTCTTTCTTCTTCTTGGCTGTTCGCGATAAGTAAACTTCTGTTGGGCGCCGACCTAATGGAAGACTGGCCACGGACAGCCAGGATATCCTGTTGCCGATGCTCCACCATAACAGGATTCGTCTAACGTTACCAGGCTCTCGAAACTGCAACTCGACACGAATTTTCAACACGCTGCACGATCATCGCCCGATCGAACCGTTCGCGTATAATGTAACCATCCGAGGGAACTTTCCCCCTCCGCCTGGAAAATTGTTCAACTTGGTTTCAACTTGATTCCTACGAAATCGAATAACTTGTTTCCGCACGTTTATTATGAAACACTACACTCCCCCCACCCCCGTGTAGTGGAGTGTTTAGGACATTTATGCGGGGTGCGGAAGTCACATTGCTCAGAATTCCTTCCTGCGTGGCTTAAGGGCAAGACACCTGTGCACCTGCGCTCTACACTGCAAATATTTCAACAATGCATAATAGTACAATACAACATATACATTCGCAGATGACGATATGCGATACTTGTAGCACGCAGTAAGCTGAAGCAGTTTAAATCCTACGAAAATATATGTAAATAGAAGAAATTAGAAAAAAATTTAGACTTTTCGAGAAAGTGAAAATAAAAGTCAACTACAGCGAAGTAGAAACACCCGCAATTACATTGCACGACAACGCTGCCCTTCAAAAGTAGTCGAACACTTTGGAATATTAACATGGTAACAACACATGCGCAAAATCCAGAACGAAAGAAAAGAAATGTTTGTTCTGGTTAACTAGCCGAAAATCGGAACCGAGTATGGACAAGAAATTATTGATATATAAAGTTAGAATAAAACCTATATAAACACATGATGGCATATCGCAAAGATGGAAGCTATGCTAATAAATCAATAATACTCAGAACAATAGTTGATGCACCCTGATACATCAAGAACGAAGACTTACGTTGCAAAGATTTACAAATCCCCTCCGTGTGAGAAGAAATCCAATGAATATATAAAATAAGAAGAGAACATCATCCAAACCCGTGCATGGATAACATGAAAAGAAGACTAAAGAAAAAGCATCCACAGGACTTTGTATTACGCAATCACAAATATAATCACACATTAGTAAGACTGCGATAATGCTTCTCCAATGGGAGTATCCACACGCAACCTGCCGAATGTTCATTAAGATAAATTGCGAGGGTTAAAAAAAAAAGAGAAAAGGAAAAAGAGCGAGACAACTATCGCGTGTCTTGCTGCTTATGTTTGATTGTCGCAGCGAAAAAATCCAGACTTGGAACTGTCTGTTCAGTCGCTCTAGCCTTAACCCATTGACTGCCAACTACGAGATATCTCGTAGTAAGCGTATGTACCAAAACTGCCGACTACGAAATATCTCGTAGTTTGCGCTATAAGTTTAGATTGATTACAATTGGTCAGGGAACATTTTTATTGCCGGTTCAGTTAGAAATTATTAGAAAGGATGAATAGAAATTTAACATAGTGTATGAAACATACTTAATATTACTTTTTATTATAAAAATAATAACTTAGACTATTCGGTCATAACATATTAAATATTTTTATATATTTTAATTATATATTTATTTTTCAATAAAAATTACTGTAAATGCCATTTCAATAGTAAATCTGTAACTTAGTATTATTATATTTTGGAAAATTTCATGTTTTCTTTAAAATAAAATTTTACTCTAAATTTACCTGGCAGTCAATGGGTTAAGATGTAAAATACGAGCGTTACGTGTAAGCGAGTTTTTTGCGAAGTGCGTATGAAAACAGAGTAAGACTGAGGGTAAGATTTTCGGCAGAGAGTAACGAGTCGCGATAGCGTGTAAAGTTACAGAGAGAACCTAATATCTCTTTGTCATCGCTGTATTCGGACTTACTCGGTTTTTCTCGAATTACTCAAATATCGATAAACTGCTTATCATAAACCGCGTATGTTCGATTTTTTGTATTTTTTTTTTTCGTCTACATTTACAGAGAGTCTTCGAGCCCGTCGTGTTGAAGCCAAACTAATCGACTCCACTCTCTTTTTTTCACATCTCAATTGTTTTACGCGCGAAAGAGCGATTACAAAAAGGAGTCGAGAATAAACGTTGCGAACGACAGTTTTATGCAAATGTTCGCGCCGTTGTCTTGCAGTTGAGCGGCAAGATCGTTATCGATCAATTCGCTTCCTCGACAATTGGAAGCAATTATCACATCTTGCAGGAGAGCAGGTGGCCACCACGAACCTGATGGTGTGCACCTACTATTTCGAAACGTAGCGTAACCGTGGCGAGAGAACCGTGGCGCTCAATTATCTGGAAAGCTCGAAGCTACGCGGTGGTCACAGTCGAACGAAAGAAGCCACGCTGGCGAGACAATGGGACGCGTAATTTGGGCCGCGTTGTGACACAAGGTAATGGGAAGAAAGCCAGGGTTAAGTGAAAACTTAATGGCCTCGAGAGGCAAACCGTGTTACGTTCTACCGTTCGCGTCTATTCCCAGTCGTATATTTAAACCGTTTAAGGCATTCCGAATCGTGAAAATAGCCCCCGATTTGCATATATACAGCCTTGGAATTCATGAAAAATTCATGGGACCGGGGGGGTCGAGTGCCGGTATACTTGGAATTATGCCTCCTTTACTATCAATTTCTTATTATTGCCCGGGCCACCGCGTCGACGCGTTCCGCGGCCCTAAGATGCTGACTGCGACGCCGACGACGCCGAATCGGTAAATACGAACGGTATTATACCGAGAATGGTGTTCGCTGACTGCGTTCAGGAGTTCAGCGTTCTCGCTGAAAAGGTCTATCCGCGCGCCCCCTCGCCCCCGACCTCGACAACAAATTGCATTGTCACCCGGCAAATAACACCGTCCTGCATAGCGACAAATTAAATTATCGAGAGGGCTGGCCGAAAAGCTCCCGTTGAGTTATAGTCCACCGTAACAAAGACGGTATTCCTCGAGATTTCATCGTCGCAATAGGCGTTATAATCCCACCGATTAGAGAGAGTAGGAGTCGAGAATGTTGTCTCTCAATTATAATGATCATCGGAATCATTCGCTATTTCGTACAACTGCTACCTTTTTCACGCTGTTAGAAATTGTAGTCATGTACGAGTCATTTCAAGGTGTTCGACCAGGAATACGAATAGGAAAGGACATATAAGCATAAAAGATCCACGGGCAGAAATAGTTTTGCATTGCAGCTTTGCATTGTAACATTTTTACATCTATAAGATCTCCGGAGTGGAAGAACATTGTCTTGTTCTTGCACTAAATAGTTCTGCGAAACTGTAAAGTATAATTTTTAACTATATTCTTGCAACATAACACTGTTCTCCGAGCGAGAATCGAAGCACGACTGTTGAATCCTCCAAGAGAAACGCCAGTTTTTGGCATATAATGTTTGATAGGAAAAAAAAAAAAAGGATAAGGCAAAGAACACACGAACGAACGAATAGGTTCTATCCGGCGAATGGAATTGAACATTCTCGTGCTTCTCTTGCTCTTCGCGCGTGCTCGAGGAACAAAGCGTTCCACGCTGAATTAATCAATTCCGCGCGCTTCCATTATCGAGCGAGAGCGAGAGGTAACTTAGCATTTCGCTCGATCATATCTTTCCCGCTGCTGTCGAACGTATGTACACATATATCGACTGTCAAACGCGCCATCGAACTTTCCCAAACGATCCGATACCATGTCTGCGACTATGGAGATCTTCGACAACGCTGCGCGTCTGTATGTCCGCAGCGTCTACGAATATCAGAGATAACTTACTCGCAATTTGACAATCTGTTACGAGAAAAGAGAAGAAGGAACGAACGCAAAGGAGACGAGACGAAACGTATCACGCGCGCCGCGTGAATTTTGAAACGAAAACAGAACGAAAAAGGAGAGAGAGAGAGAGAGAGAGAGAAAAGGAAAAAGGAGAAAAAAAGAGAGCAGTAGAAACAAAACAGCCACGATTGTGTCCCGGGTAAACGTGACAACGGAGCAAAACGAGCGGATACGTGAAAAAAAAAACGCGGCGAATTCGGGATTTGGGAGACGGCGGGCGGCGCGCGACGGGATTTGTCAATGATATTTGCAGCTGACCGTCGTACAAAGCCGACCGGAAATAGGCTAGCAGCTCGGAGATTCATTGTGTACGTGAAAGGCTGGCGAACAATGAAATAAATAAAGCGGAGAGGGACGAGAGGCAATTCGCGAACTCGGTGACCAGGCCGCGAGGGGAGAAGCGATGAAAATTGCTTTTGCAAGAATACGCGATCCGTTGTCGGGCCACGGGACCGTGTTTTTTTCAGGCACGTGACTAGAAATCAATTATGACTGGGCACAAAGCGATCTGGGCTATCCACGTGGAACGTCGTTTCAGCCTGATTGTACGACGACTGGCAGTCGTCGGGGCACAACCCTGTTGCGTACGTGCCTCGTAACGTGCCTCGTCGATCGAAACGACTCGCTGCATAACGTTAACGCGTTAATATCCATTATTAGCGTGCGGCGCGCAAGTCTCATTGTTCGGAATTTCTTCGTCCGCTGTCCAAGAGGGAGGCAACTCTCGCCTGCTGCGATTGTCGCAGCGAAAAGAACCCAAAGACTTGGGACTAACTAACACTACAGCTGCTAACTAACACTAAAGCGGTCAAAATGATCAATTTATAATTTTTGTTATATAGTTTAGATACTTTATAGACGTGAAATGCTGCGTATTTTTAAATATTACAATAATACAAGTTTTTTTGACTTCAATGTCTCTGATGGAAATTTTATGCTTCAATCGTCGGTAGTTCTAGTATTGAGACGTAAAATACAAGCATATAGTTGTATGTATGTATGTGTGAAGAACAAAGGTTTGAGGATAAGATTTTCGGAGTGAGAGGGTCGAGTCGTGAAAGCGTACAAATCTTGAAGGAGTTACAGAAACTAGCGAATCGTGATAGCGTACAGTTACACAGAGGACTTAATATCTCTTAATATCTCTTTGTCATCGCCGTACTTATTCGCACTTATTCAGTTTCCTTAATTACTCGAATAAATCAGTAAACTATTTATTACAAACCAGCGCATTCGAAATTCTGTGTAACTTTTCTCACATTATCCGATTGTTAAACGCACAGCCGAGTCTTCTTTCTCCGTTCGATCGAGCGATCCACGCAGAGATCCGCGAGAATTCGGGGAAACGATCGAACGATCGAACGAAATTGACCGGGATACGTCGAGAGACGATTTCCAGTGGGAGAAGAAATTCGTTCCTCCAAACGAGGCTGCACTGCAAGTATCGCGCGCGACTGACAAACGAGCCAACGATCGATGACCAAACTCGTTTACAACGGAAGAATTTTCCAGCTGCGGACGACGAGAGACGACGACAGGAGTAGGGAAAACGGGGGCGAACAAAAACCGGGGAGAAATTCGTCGGGACGCCTGACTATCATCCGGAAGCTGAAAACAATGACGTTCGCGGAGAAGTGTACGGCCGCATTCGGGCGAGATGGCGTTTCAGCCTTGTCGACTGCCGTGGCCTACTTTTGTTCCTGCGTTCGTGAAAAACAAAGCGCCGCCTAAGAACGAGAACCGCGCGGATATTCAGCGCAGCACGAGTCTTGTGCACGAGCCTTGAATGCGAGACTGCCGGAGAACGGGTCAAGATAAGCCGTGGAAATTTCTCGGCCGGTGTCTGTTTTTTAACCGGTTTTCCCTTCCTTCCTTCCTTCCTTCCTTTTCTCCTTCTTTCCATCCATCCTTCCTTCCCTTTCGTCTTGTGGACTTTTGTGCATCTGGTTAAAAAGCGAGCTTCGCCCGCTCTGGATTTTGATTTAAAACGCGGCAACAATTCGATCGGGGGCAGTCGCTCTTTCTCACGCTCGGTGCCCGCGATGAAAAGAAAATTACCCCGGGACTCCGGGGAACGTTTTAAAACGTTGTTCCGTACGTTTTTTTTTTTCGCGTAATTTCGTTAATGCCGTTTATGGATAATAGCGATAAAGCCCGGGCGAAAATTGCTGGCGAAACGAGTGCGCCCAGCGGTCTCGTTGTCGCTCCGCAGTCTCTTCTTGAACGTAGCTCGCAGCCTTGCGGAACGATTTAAGCCGCGCGGCGAGCTTAAGGGCTTGACCTCAAACGAGCGCGACATGCCTCCTGGAATTACGGAAACACGCGATTTTACGAGCCCGCATCAAACGATGCCTATCCGTCACGACGATTCCCTTGCAACGATACTTCCGAAGAAGCCGAAATTTAATCGAATTTCCGTTCGAAATTGTCGATCGGTTCGTCGCGTTCTTCATATTTGTTCGCTCGTAGACTCGAACCAATATCTGCGCGAAGATTACAAAAGGATAAAAATACGACGATATTGCAATACATCGTTGACCTTCGAGTTCCGACGTTATCTGCCAATTATGAATAACAAATCCATAAAGTTCTGCGTAAAAAAAGAAAAATAAAAAACAATATATTTGAAAAGCATATACGCCGAACATTTCAGAATCAATGTTCCCAGAAAGAGTTTGAATTTAACGGAAAGGTCAGTTTCTAAAATACGCGACTGGTTGGGCAGTCTGGCATTGGATTTTCAAATTGCTTTCATACGAGAGAAACGTGAATGAAAAAAAGAAAAAAGAAAAAAAACGCGAATCACTCTTACGTCTTTTCTCCCCGCGTGCGCGATCCCGCGGAAAACCGGCGACGTGTAACGGCCATTTTTCATTTCGCTGAACGATCTCGTGATTACGAGAGTAACCGTAACTCACGCATCGGCCACGGGCCGATCCCGTTGCCGGCCTGGCCGCGGAAATTAAATTCCTCTCTCCTTGGGAGAAAAAGCGCGGGTCGTTCCGTCCGTACGAGATATTTGCTTGTAAGTTTTACGCCCGCCTATTGTACGAACTTTCCGCGACGTGATTCCGCGCCGTGGAGAGGTTGACCCAGTTTCCACGGAACTATTCGACGGGTTATTACGAATTCCTCTCGCAGAGGGAAAAACATAAAGGAAGAGGGACCCCGGAGGAGCCGATGAAAGGGCTGGATCGCAGCTGCGTCTCGTAATGCCGATACATCGCGCCCACGGGAAACCGGCGAGTTTACGGCGACGTCGCCGGTGTATAAGGTAGTTTTGTCACTGCCGATGTGTAACCCTTTCGTTTTACGAGCATTCAGCTCTCAGCTGAATAAGTCGCCGGAATAAGTCGTCGATGCATCGGCCGAGAGTCGCATCAAGGGAAAACCTATATTCTCCGTTGATTCACTGGTAAAAATTGAACCACCGCCTTTCGATGCGCCATCGCCTATTCGATCACCTGTTCGTTCCGCGACGTGGTAATAAAAGAGGAGAAAAGAGGGAAAAAGAAAAAAATGGCAAAACTTCGCGTAAGGATATTTCACTCACGATCAGTCGTGTCAAATCGAGCTAAGTGATCGAGCGTAATTTTGTAAATTCGTTGTAAATTGTCAGCTGTAATTATCGGCAATCGCGATTCAAGATCGAGAAACTCGAGGTGACTCGATCTCACTTTTGCATGCGACAAGTACAATCGTTGGAGTTTTCGTTACTAACTTTCGTTGTTACTTTTTCTTTTCTTTTTTTTTTTTTGTTTGTTTTCTTTATCGTCGCGAGGCGAAGTCGTTAGTAGCGAGAGAAACAACAAAAAGACAAGAGGGGTGAAAACGAAAAGGAACGGACGACGAAGATTTAACAAGCGAGACACTTATTTACGAATCCATGGCGAGACTCTGTCTTTTCCCGCAACTTGACCTCGTCGTCTCGGGAGGAAAAGCGAGCTAGGCGGGGAGGAGGTGGCTCGACGCTCGGATGACGGAGTAAAAAAAAAGAAAAAGAAAAAAAAAACGTCAGGCGCACGGCTGGCGGACGATAATGTAAAAATGAGAAAGCACGCGCGGTGCCTGGCCAGATAGGAGGAACGAAATGCTTTCTACTCGTGCAGCTTTCCGCTAAAAGCGAAAGCGACAGCGGCGCTGTGCATTTAATGACGCGAAATGCATTTTCCAGCCAACCGGTTTAAAATGGAAGGTAAAAACGCACTAAAACGCCCGGCGCGCGGCCTTTCTAATTAAAATCAGTTTTAACCGGAACGTACGAGCTCGAACGACCTCCGCCTCCATCCAGGTGAACGTTATCGCCATGCTCGCGCTTCTCCGCCTAAGATAATCTCGTTTTCCATCTTCAAACTTCGTTGCGGTCCCCATCTCGATGCGAACGTTCGACTTTGTAGGGGATGCGTTCCTCCGGCCTACCTGGTTCTATCATAAATAAACGTACGAACGTAACGTGGGGGAGGGGGGCATGCATCGCAATTGCAATTGCGAGAATTACATTATAGGACTGACCTGTGCCAATAGCGCATCTTGGCCGAAAACTAATCGAGTTGAAATCGGCAATTACGAAAGTGATCTAAGTCAAGAATTTAAAAATTACGAGTTTACCAGTTATTTCGCGTCATTTTTTGAAATAAAATAATCTGAACGTAATTTCTAAGAAGCTGTAAAAATTGTGCCGTTAAACTGAGTTGGCTGTTGCGTCGTTAAAAATTCAATTAATATTCACTTTGATAATAAATTCTCATCTTACGGAAGACCAAATATTTCGTTTCATAGTAGAAAAAATATTTTTTTGATTTATTCAAACGCAAACGCTCAAATATCTCGAAACGAGAAATATACGACTTATGACACTTTGGCCACTTTCATAATCACCGGCACATATATCAGAGCCGATTTCAACGCGTCCGCGAGAGTAGAGTGGTTACAACGTTACTAAGTCAAAATGTAAGGCCAAGAATGGATGCATTCCTCTGATCTTGGGCCCACAGCTAAGACCAACAAAACGTATACACGTGATGTGAGATACGTCCCTGAAAGGCCATTAGGTCTATAAAATAATTGCAAATATTAAACTTTATATACTCAATCACGTGCATCGGCATAAGGCCTAGAATTCGTGAGATCAGATAAATCAATTCATTCGTTCAGTCAGTTCAACAGCTCGGCACTTCAGTTGCCATCCATTTTGCCACGTATATCGTCAGTATTCAATCCTCGCGTAACTCCAAAGAGAAAATCGACATCAGACATTATTTAACACTCTCGATTCAAACAAGAATCGAGTCATCAGAAATGCTTATTACACAAAAATTCCAGGGAAGATCCATCATATTCATTCATTTCCCACATCAGTGGTTCTTCGAATCCCAAGGGATATACGCAGAGATATACATGATCAACACCAAGTCGTGACTGTCGTCAACACAAATTGTAGCGAAGATAGTCTGACAGATTTGTAGAAACGCGCCTGAGAAGTCCGTTGGACTTTCCGAAAAGTTTCTCCGCCGCGTTTGCACGACGCGTCGTCCGCCTCGAAGAGTTTCGCACCCTTGCACTCGGGTCGAGTATCGTGTCGTTCTTTGCGATTGTTCCCCAACTTGCCGACGAGCGAGAGTTTGTCAATTCACGGGCGAGTGTCCGCACTTTGGGCGGCGTTCCGACCGAAGAGATCGGTGGCTGGCGCGAGGCTGATATCAAAGTCAAACAGCAAGATTTTCGAAGGTTCACGGGCCGAGAGAGCGCACGAAAGGTAAACGTTCGGCCTTCGACGGCGTCGTCGGTTTCCTGTTGCCTCGCCGGCGAGATACACGGTTCATTAATATCGCGGAGTTATTACCGTGACGACGATTATCCGCGATTTGACGCGGAACGCATCGCGTCGTGTCGTGCCCGCAGTGTTCGAAGTAACGACCGAGAGATGGGATCTGCCGTGCGCACCGTGTTCCGCCGTGTTGAAACGATTCTTTTCTAAAAAAGAAGAGGCAGTTTGCTAAAGATCCCATAATTCTAAGGATGAACGTATGCACCGACCTGCCGTTCTTATAAGAGATCCCCGCCCGGTATAAATCAGCGTTCCCCGGCCGTATCCAGCCGGAGCGTTCTCTTTTTCGAAATCTTTCTTTCTCCATCGCGCGGATATATTTTTTCCGCCATCTTTCTCAAAGAGTAAGACGGTCGAGGGACAAGTGGCTAGAAATTCCCCTGACCTCTCGCGAACTTTATCATCGCGATAACCTTCTTCCCGGCTCCCATCCTGATGGAAACACTGAATCAGTATGATCGGATATCGCATGGTACGTTGAATTCACCCGGTTACTTCTCCGCTCCTATTTCTCTTCTGTTTTCACCGTGAAAGCATCCCTCCCTCTCGCTCTGACTCTCTCCCTTTTTCTCCGTCTCTGGCCCTCCCTCTTGGCCCACCTCCCGCGCGCTCATCCTTCGCCTCTTTTTCCTCTTCAGTCGTTCGTGTCATCGATCGCAATATCGCAGAAAAAGTCGAGCATATAACGTTGCCCGGCCGACCCCTTCGAGTCGCAACAGCTGGCGAGGCGAAGCCGAAGAAAGAAGAAAAGAAAGAAAGAAAAAAAAAAGGAAAAAAAATTGAAAGAAAGAAAGAAAAAGGAAACGGACAGGATCTTCCCCTTGCGAATCAAGTCGGGTTCACTCCGTTAATTGATCGCCAGTGATATCGCTACAAACCCATCTCCCTTCCCTCCCAATAGTAAATTGATCCCGCGCAACTTTTCCCACAATCGTCGCCGCTATTCTCGCGACACGATCTTTAAGTAGTTTTTCTTCGTTTCCCGGTCGCTTCTCGCAAGTTCGACGGCGAAAGTCTCGGAGAAAATTGAAATCCCTGCCTCCAGAGAGCGAGTTGTTTTGTGAAAGGGTAAACTTTCGACACGAGTCCCCCTCCTCGTCTTTGGCCAGCTCGTTGTCCTCCGTCTCTCCTCGATCGGAATCGATCGTTCGCCGCCGATCCTTGTTAATTAATTATCTTCGATAAATCGTAAAACGGAAGGCCAAAAAAAATAAAAAAAAAAAAATGAACGGAAGGCAGAAGGTAAACGCGAGATACGAAACGCGAGATAGTCGGCGAGATTCATCTTCCAAACGAGACGAGAGAGAGCTTAATTGGCGGGAACGTTGAGAAGATGCTCGTACGCGGTTTCATCCTCGAGTTCTTCATTAGAATGGAATTCTCAGCTGAATCCTGTCGATTCGTGTTTTCCCTTTCAGCTGAAAATCAACCGCGTCGCGCGGCCACGAGCAACCGATTATCAATTGTATTTGTCGTCGATTCGAGCAAACTTGATCGCCGCGTTTGCTCGTCAAATATTTTCCCCCGCGAGCAAGGTGTTTTTCATCGATAAACAGATTGAGAGACGATACGGCTGGAAGTACAAAGATCGTAATGGGACGACAGATAGAGAGA
Source organism: Tetragonula carbonaria (assembly GCA_032399595.1). NCBI lineage: Eukaryota > Metazoa > Arthropoda > Insecta > Hymenoptera > Apidae > Tetragonula > Tetragonula carbonaria. The sequence continues at coordinate 6,312,243 of JAUCRC010000003.1, forward strand.
GAAAGTGAGAGAAAAAGAGAGAGAGAAAGAAAGAAGCTCGTTGGAGTGAACGATCCGGGGCAGGCAAGCGGCCACGCGAAGCCTCATTTTTCACCGCAGGATCGTCGTTCTTAGGGCTTCGACCTACGACCCGCACAAATAGGGACTTCCCTCGAAACGAGGAATCTTCTATCAGAGGAACATTCCTCGATCCCCGAGGGCAATTTGTGCCTACCCGGGCTTCATAAATCTCGACGAAATTTTTATGCGAAACAGGCGAAAGAGTGTGCGCGGCAGGGAATGGGGGGAAAAAAAGAAGAAGCTGCAACGAATTAATAAATTTCGAAACTCCCCTCCCTCCGCGAGGGATAACGCAACGGAATTCAAGGTATTTCAATATAAATACTCGGTCGTTTCGGCGCGAACGGAATCACGTTCAACCGCGCGAAAAGTAGATGTATATCTAGCTACGCGTCGATCTGTTCGCTTCGTAATACGATTCGACGATACACACAAACACACACACACATATACGCACGCACGTACATACATATACGGGCACAGACGGTATTCCGAAAGAGAGGAAATCCCACTATCAGCCGTGAGGGGGAACCGTTTCAATGCCATATTCATTTGGAAATCCTTCGAGCGCCTCTGGCGTTCAAACCGCAAGTAGGACCATGAAGGTGCAAATTGCCGTCTAATTTGTCGTCCCCTTTCGAAAGCGGTTCACATTCGGCCGAGCGTCGTTGGCGCAAGGGGAAAGGAAAGCAAGCGGACGACTGAGGAAGACACGACGGAGGGAGAGACCCGCGCGATGGCACGTCATTCGTCGACTATTGGAAAAGCGTTATGAATTTGAAAGGCCTGCTGTCAGAAGTACCCAGGCGACCGCACAATGGCCGCACGGACCGCAAAACGCGACGAAACGCGTCTCTTTTCCCTCTTGCTTCCCTCTCCGTCCTTGATTTTACAAGCCACCCGTTAGCCGCATGCCAAGAGGACGGTGAAATTAATAGCGAAAAAATTGCTGGAGCGAAAAGAAAAAAAAAAAAAAAAGAAAGGAAGAAAAAAAAGAAAGGAAAGGCAAGCGGTTTCGTGAAACGGGAGGAACGCGTTTCCGCGTCCACCATCCGCCGCGATAAATGTCGCACGTGTAGACTAATACTGCTCGTCCGCGTCTTCAAGCTGTTTTTCCAACCCCTCAGCCTTTCGACACGGTAAAAGCATTATCCGGGGAAAAGTTTCGAGGGATCGCAGGTGCGACGCCTCTCTCCAAAGGATGGGGAAAAATTGATCCTTCAAGAGTTTCGGTCGCTGCCATTATTAATACGCCCCTGATTTTCCCTGTTATTGAATTAGAGGCTGAGAGTTAGGTTTACGCAAAGGGAGAGAAGAATGGCACTCGATCTTTCGCAAAATGCCCAATATATCAAGACGGCAAACTTTGCATTTTTCGTTCTTGAAATTTCGTATTGGCAATACGTCGCATCTACGCGATGTAAATAGAGAGAGAGAGAGAGAGAGAGAGAGAGAGAGAGAGCAGAGAACGTCAAACAAAGCGAAGAAAGTATTATTCAACGGCTGACAACTATGACTGTAACATAATCATTTAGAGCGTCGTGAGATGTGTGATTAATCTTATCTGATCATTAATTAAAATTGAATTTGTCGAGTCGCGAGAACGCAATATGTGACGACGAAACTTTCTTTTAGCCTGAAACGACGGTACGGTGTGAACAACCCATAATCCCGCGTTCCATTGTCGTGAAATGATCGGGGATACGCCAACGTGAAGATATTTATTATATTTCGAGACTTCCATTTCCAGATTACCTCGGTTTTCTCTAGCCTGTGTCCCGGGCCCATGGCTCTCCGATAAATGCAACCCGGACGAGTTTTCAACCGATTTGAGCGTACTCGAGCACTCAACAAAATGAACGCGATCGACCGTCGAAACGTCGGGTGAGAGGAGGAACGTCGACAACGAAATTACGATTGTACCGTCGTGGACGACGATCGAACAATCCGTCTTAATTGTGCAACTTGAATTTCCACCTGTTTTCGTTTCCCGAGACTCGAGCGCGCTCTCGAGTATACAATCCATCGTATATACCGTCGTGTATCAGAAACGACGAGAGAGAGAGAGCTCCTCTCGAATCTCCGACCAAGAGTCGAACGTAAAGCATTATATATACTTTCTTACTGTCGATGAAACAAAAGAAAAAAAAAAAACGACGATCGAAGCACAATAGCTACTCTTCGCTAATAAGAGAACGGGGAATTAACAGCCCTCGGTTCCCATTTAGATTGCGAGCGCATTATATTCTTAATAACTCGCGTGATCGGTCAAAGTCGAACAGCGAGAGAGAAAGAGGTAGAAATGGACGGCAGGTTCCTCGGCCACGAGAGCAGTAACGTCGTTTCCGCAATGATCGCCGCGCTGTACCAAGGCAAGAGCGTTTCAATTAATCTCCAGCAAGTCCCCCCCTACCCTTTTTCTTCAAATTCATCCTCGTCATCCCCTTTGCTCGGCGTGATTACGACGCTGCCTCGACTACTACACTTCAATTAATCTGCATAGACTCCTCAATGCGGACGGAAGATCCCGGTGCATTGAGACCGAGTTTATTTGTCTGACGGCCAGGAATTAATCCGCCAAAGTGACGCGACACAACGTAACAGACTCGAAAGTCGGCTTTTTCTGGTCGCCACCCCGCGCGAGCTACAGTTTCCCCCGTGCTTTTTCATTCACCGGCACCGTCCTGTGCGACATACCGTGCTCTCTCCATCTTTCTCTCTCTCTCTCTCTCTCTCTCTCTGTCTAGAGCCATTCCTAGATCAAGAATTGTCTCGTCAGCCCTGTTGAACATCGAATCATTATCCCGACCGACGACCGACGACGACCAGATAAGCATCGCGTTCAGTCTTCTTCCATTCCCGGAGAATCGTTTTTTGCTCGAGCATCGAGAAGTACCGATTTTTCCTTTGTCCCTCCTATTATTCCTTCACAACCCGATGATTTCGAGGGATTGCCAGAGCAACGGGAACGTCGCGATTAAACGACCTCGCCGAGCATTCTCACGCGTCTGTGCCCCCTATTACTACTACTTCTTCCTGCCTATCCAGTGACATAGCTCGTCACGACCCCTTGTTTTCGTTCGTTAAGTGGACGCGCCACGCTCGCGTGGTCGCGACAAATGCCTCGGGATCCTCGTCGATCTGCCACGTGTAATCGCGAAGAAATCTCCTTTCTCGAGAAAACGAGGATAGAGGTAAGTATAGAGTAACAGATGATTCTTACGTCAAGAGTGAAATCGTCGATTCGTCGTGTTATACTTGCGTTCCTGCGGTGAAAATGAAAATGAAAAAAAAAGAAAGAAGAAAGACCCAAGAGACAGGAGGGGACAAGAAAAAAAAAGTGCATACGGGTTCGTATCAATTAAAACGATATCTAGACGCGACTTGGAACTCGCACTTTCCGAGAGGCTTCGGAGAGCGGCGGAAGTTCGTCGAGTGGTACCGCGGCTGAAAGGAAGAAGTCAGAAAGGCGAACGACGCAAGGAGGGCGACGGAGTGACTTACGACGCTGGAGCAGCGGGGGTTTCAGGGGGCAAGGGAGGGGGGGGGGTAGACGGCGTTGTTTACCCTTTATTTATGACAAAAGTTTGCCCAGATTTCGCGAAAACGCGGCTCGGTTAAGCTGCGGAGGCCCGGTCGCAGGGGTTGAACCGAGAGAGGGAGATAGAAGAGGAGAGAGAGAGAGAGGGAGAGAGAGAGGGAGAACAAATCAGCTAGAGGGGTTGGCGGCTGCAGCAGGCAGGGGGTGACGGAAGGGGAATGGGCGGCAGAAGCTCAACCATGCAGTCATTTGTTAATGTCATCCTGCCGTCTTTGCTGCTCTATACCCACCGCCATTCCACTCTGCCACCCCCGTCGCGAAGCTAGCACTGTCCTACGTCCTACGGCCGATGTCATCCGTCGTCTCATACGCGATAATAAGCGGGCTAGTTAGTATACTCCGTATGGTCATAGCGACCATGGTCTTACGATCTTTTTCTTCCTCTTTTTTGCCTCGTCTATATCCGTCTATGGTCTCTCAGAGAGAGAGAGAGAGAGAGAGAGAGAGAGAGAGTACGAGAGTCGAGCTCGTTCGAGATAAAGCAAAGTCTAAATGGAGGACAAAACGTGACGGAAAAGATTCAAACGCGAGTCGGGGATTTAACGTTTCTTCTTCGAGCTCGAGCACCCGATAAAAGATATACCTCCTTGTCATACTCGGTATGAAAAAACAAGTTGGTGAATGTAGAAGCAACGAATGAATTCGGTGGAACGAGAGGAAGGGAGTTGTTTCGATCCGTTGGGAGCGAGACAAAAAGTTCCCGATTCCGCGGTTGTTTGTCTTTAATAGTCGAATAGAAGAACCGATGAATACAAAGCGACGCAAGTTTTAATTAAGCCTACACGTTAGTTTATACCAACGCCTGGCGGTTGTAGATGGAGCAACGGCTTTAATAATGCGCCGGTAAGCGAATTCGGTGCACCGCGTCTCATTGGATTTAGGCGTTAATAAAGTACCACGTCGATGTCGTTGTCGCGTGCAACGCGACGGCGACACGTTTCACGTCAATTTCGCGGGAGCAATTAACCCGTTACCCGACGATTCCCGAAATACCTTTCGATAGCGGCCGGGAAAATCCGCGTTGCGAACGTACCTACCGTCAAAATACAACAACTAAAAGTCACGAAACCTTTTTTTTTTTTCTTTTATACCCTGCTTTTAAACGCGGAATCCGCGCATCGTTGGAGAATTTTTTGCGCCGCCTCGACGAGCCATTATTTTTCCTCCGGCTGAGATATTTCCGCCGGTTAATCGAAGAGTAGCTGCGACTACGCAGCGGTATAAGCGCTCTAGCGAATAGCCAGCGTATAGCCTGCCGGTCCGCTCGTAATACTATGAAATATTTTTATTTCGACCGGCGAGCTTTCGAGTTACGGTATGGCGACACGCACCGCTGAGAAACGGCGCGACGCGGGCTAACTTCGTGTTTATTAAGCTTCGCGTCGGGTGCTTGTTCGTTTACAGGTGCGTGTACTTTAGCATTCGCCGCTCTAGCACCTGGTACTTGCAACTCTCTCTAAGCAGCCGGAATTTCGCTGTATTCACGGCCGTACTCGCGGCTGAATAAAACGCGATGTTCATGCGTCTGTGCCGTGATCGCGCAACGATCGGTCGTTACAGACGTCCGATCGTGCAGTTAAACGGGAAAAGAATTAGTTAACGCTCGCTAACTCGAATTTACTGGTGGCTCGGGCCCGTTCTTGCGAGCCGATCGATCGCCCATTACATACATGAGAATCCTCGTATGGAAGGGATCGCGGAGTTATGCGGCGGAGGACGCGCGGCACGATGCATGACAATGTCTCCGAGGGAAATTTACGAACCGGAAGGGATGCTACCGGAATAAAATTTAATACGCCCTGTATCGACGTCGATTCGCTTAATCCCGGTGAGAACTCGGTGCAGCGGCGAAAGCGCCCTTGCACGTTTGCTGGAACAGTTTCGCTGAGAGAAGGAAAATGTCTCTTCACGTTTTCAGGGATATTCGGTTGAGAGGCATCGGGTCAGCGTCGATAAACGCTTCTTAATATGGAAGGAAGATCGGATTGCTACCCGTTAAGGGGAACGGAAATAAAAGAGTCCCTTTGCCCTTTGAGCGGAATTATTAACGAAGTTAACGCCGGGATCGGCGATAAACGTTCTCTCGCCTTGCGAAACGTAATTACCAGCTTGTTATTAAGCGACTCTGCAGATTCCCGCAAAATAAATCAACACAAGACACAAGCGCACGATACGAAATTTACCTGTTAATCACGAGGTCGACAAGGTTAAAGAAAAGAAAAGAAGAAAAAAAAGAAGAAGAAGAGGAAAAAACGAAAGAAGGAAAAATCGGGAGAGAATAACGCGATTAAAACGCGCGACGAGGCGGAGGCGTCTTTGCACAGGCGCGCGAATTGCAGAGGAAACCGTAGATCGTAGGAGGCCCGGATTAAAACGGAGCAAGACCATAGAGCATGAGATGATTGGGGGATCGTGAGAGTTGATAATTGGACACGTGTTTCGTTGGGAACACAGTCCCGCAGGTGGAGTGCTTCTTGATCGGGCGCGTGCACTAATTGGGAGCGCAATTAAAAGCTTCGTCGTGTATCCCGAGGGAAGCCGACAATCCGTAGACGCCCTGGCGGTGTGACGTGATCAAAACAAAGTGCGAGCTGCTACGGACCGCGTGCGAGAGCGCGCGCAAGAGACTAGGAGCGGCCGCGACAAGAGCGAAGCGGAGGCGGAGAGATAGTGCGTGGCGGTGGCGCAGCGGGGATGCCACCAAGCGCAAAACAAAACCAACGGAAATAAAACAGAAAGACGAGGGCACGTTAATTGACTGAGCTGACACGGGGCCGGCGAACAAAACATCCACGGCGCCGAATGCGTCGATGCTGACACCCCAATTCTCTCCCTCTCCTCCTCCCTCCGCCTACTCCACGTGTCTCTCGCACTTGAGTGCCGTCGGAATATACTGATTTTCATTTTTCTCCCAGCGCTTCGACTGACACACTCGTCCGTTCCCGCGAATAAAAAGAAGAAAAAAAAAAACGGCAGAAAAACACGCGAGTCAAGAAGACGGATGGCTATCCGCGAGAACGACTCGATGTATACCAAAAAACGGACAAATTAAACAGTTAACAGAAAATCCGCGTGCAGATGCACATACACACACACACACACACACATACGCGTCGAATCGAGAAGCAGAACGCATTCGCGAGCCTGAAAAAATTGTAATTCCGGTTGAAATTTACACGCGAGCCCGGATATATTGAATCGCGTTGAATTACAATGCACGCCGAGAGAGCGGCCCGAGATTAACTGTATTATTCGTCGATGCGAAACTTCATTAAGAACTCGTTAACTCGGCTACCCTCGTTTAACGCGTCATTTCGGTTGATTCGAGCGCCGACTGAAAATGAAAATCGTCCGATAATAAGTATCGACTGGCCCCCGGAACGTTCGTATATATCCGCGGGGCGTTATTCGCTGCCGCCTCGAAACAACTCTCGAGAGCTTCCCTCCTTCCCAATTTTCCTCCGCCTTGCCCTCGCCTCCTGCTCGCCATCGCTTACCATCTTCGCGTTAACCGTCGATTATTCTTCACGCCCGTAATAACGAACGACCGCTCGTTTCAACCGAACAAAGAGCCGCCGCAATCATCGACGATTTATTTTCTCATCATCTCTCGGCCTGCTTTCATTTCGGCTCGACGCGGCATACACGAGCGAATAGAATAAAATCACCGACGGTCCTGGCTGCTTGATAAATAATTTTCACTCGGCACGCGGTGAAAATGCCTCGACACGTTAGGTATTTCACGAGCCGTCGTTGCAAAAAGAGTCGCCGATTGCGCGTACCAAAAACTGGCAACGCCGCGTCCATTTAATACAAGGGCGAAGGGAGAAGGGCGGGAGGGAGGGGGGGGGATATTGAACATTGAATGTAAATTGATTTTTCGCGAAGCAGATTCGCAGCGCGCGCCTGATTCGGCGAACGTGTTTATTCGCGTTTGACGCGCGCCGAACGAAATAAAAGAGGGAACCGGATGAAACGAAGGGCGGAAAGATCGGGCGCGTAATTTTTGTCAGGTGTTAACGCGACCACGTTTCGTGTGCTGACCTCGATTCTCATCCACTCGGGACGGTGAGTTACTTTTGTCTATGCTGATCATAGGGCATTGGAACGGGGGATGAAAGGCAGCCTTGTCTGACTCTCGACAAAGCTATCATAGACACGGAGGATTATTTCATCCGCTATCAACCTATCGCACGGAGGCTATACGGAGTAGTTGTACCTAATTTAGCCCGCGCTATTGTCGGCCGCGCGATACAGTCGCGTTTCTCGCTGATTTGAGATTGCGTTTGACTGCCGAATATTAGACTCGTTGAATGGCGAATTATATCAGCGACGCGTTTATCAAGAAACGAAGATCGGAGAGAGAGCTTCGCGACAACCTTATGAAACGAGCCGCTCTTCCCAAGACGAGAGGTTTAGCCCTTTGGCTACTATCGACGCCTATAGGCGACCGGCAAATATTAACAATAATTGCAACAAAGAATACTGGATCAGACGTGAAAGTGAATTCTAATTCACATATTAATTAAACGTGATTATTTTTACAGTTATCTCATTTAATATCCTTAAAATGAAAAGGTGTGGTAATGAATTAATCACAAGAACACGCAGATGTATAGTGTGTAGAAAACATAAACGGAAGAAGGGACACATTACGATTGCGTGAAATGCAATGTAGAATTATGTATTGACCCATGTTTCGAATTGTACCATATCCTATTAGATATATTATGAAACGAAGCTTAAAGTTAAATTTTTAGTATGCGCACCAACAATTCAATACAGATTACGAATAAATAAATAATATTGATTTAACGTAGTGCGATTCAGTATTTTGATTGTTTCAATACACTTTCTGAGAAATGTACGCTGACGAACAGTCAAGGGGTTAACGTTTACAGGCTGTTTTCCGATACGTGAAAAACTGCACAAATAAAGAGAGAGAGAGAGAGAGAGAGAGAGAAAGACGAAAAAACTGCCATTCGCTCGACTAATGCCACGTACGAATCGATCGTTACGAGGCGCGCGAAACAAAAAGGTCGATGCAATTGTCTAAAAACTGAAGGAAGGAAATGATGCTCGTGTGTATAAATTTCACGTATCGATATCAAAGTAGTCGACGAAACTGCTGCTCCTCCGGCCAGCTCGGAGACGCGTTTATAATGGTCTTGATAGCCTGGGCAGATTGATAGAGCCAATGGATACACACAACCGACCGCCCATTAATTCGGATTTATACATAATAAACAATTTGCAAATGCGCAGCGACGATCGTCGCGCGTCGTCGGCCATTGTCCCCGCCTAATTGATTTCGCCAGCGAACGAATCGCTCCCGGTTCATTCTCCCGAGCAACAAACGCCAGCGCCGGCCGACAAAACCCGTTGTGTTTTACATAATTACCGTGAAAATTACGCGCGTAATTTCTGCTCACTATTTCTGACCTTTATTAATTCACCAGCGGCCAGAGTGCGCGGTCGACCGTGCTCGTCTCGATGGACCGCGCGAGCCCCGGGATGGATCCTCTCCCATTCACATGTGTTTGAGCGATTAATGAGGATGAACAGCGCGCGATAACACATGTGCCGTCGATCGTGCACACATCGTGAAAAGTTATTGCGATTAGGACGCGCGCGAAAATTTCGAAATCGCGCTCTCGGACGCGTGATTCTTCCCGGCATTCCGCCAAGACCGCACGAATTTCCCGTGGAATCGTACGATGTGATCCGCGGTAATTTATTTTCGACGAACGAACGCTGGCGTAATTAACCCCGATCGTCAGGAATTCCTTTGTCGATGCTCGACCACGCGTCGAAACGCCCGATTGTAATTCGTGTTGCCGTGTTCGCCAATTTTCGGAAACAATTCGCGAGGTTGAGCCTGCTCTGGCGCCCGCGGCGCGCAGCAGCCGAGTCAACGAACGGGAGAAGAAACAGCGAGACGAATCCTACCCGATCTCGATCGATTTAGAACGATTTGTGCTCGCCGACCAAGATAGACCAGAGGGAAGAGAAGGGGAGAGAAAATAATCGCGTCCTCGACGACTCTCGGAAATTGATCGGCCGCTGCTGAATCGTTAATTCGACGAGTGAAAAATGTAGGCTCCGCCGGTGCCGGTCGGCGAAATTGCGCCAGGCGGCGACCGATCGCGACCGATCGAGAATTATATTCTCGAACGATACGCGAGAACAAAAAACGTGATATAACGTGCGCGAGCAGTTAATGAACTTGTCCGAAGGAGTTTAGGCCACTCGATAGTTAAGACCCTCGAGAGGAGCAACTATTATGTTGAAGTTTGCACATTAATTCAGCCGTTGACCTAAGCTCCCCTGAAGTCGCCCCTGCTTGGAGATATCCCTCAAAATAACCGTTCGAATTTCCTATAGGGGGAACTTCCCGGTGTCACGCCATCAGTGTTAAAGGCTTTCGTTACGGTACGCGAGCACATCGGACGGAAGGAAGTTCGGACTTTCGCGGAGGATCGGATTGGAATCGGTGAAGGGGGACCGAGAGAGTCCCATTCTGAACGGATTCAAACGGAGTCTGCCCCGAGCCCGTGTTTTCGAAATAATCTTTAAGCCGCTCAAAGTCGGATCGTTGTATTATCGGAGAAGTCATCTACCGGTCGATGTTGAAAGATCGTCCTCGTTGATCGCACTATTCCGAGAGAAGGGAACGCAGGTCGTCGAAGAAGCGAGCTCGAAACTTCCTAATTCCGACGTGCGACCGGATCGGAGGGATGATTTTTTTCGAAAAGATCGTGGCACGCTCGAACAAAGTTTGGTCCTCGATCGAACCTGCTCCTTAGTTTGAATTCTCTTTTCCTCTCTCTCTCTCTCTCTCTCGCTTTCTGGCCATTATTCGAACGAACTTCGTGACCCATTGTCACGCGAATGGAAGAATAGCTCGGGAAAGATATAGTTTGCTCGGAGAGATTATAAATTGTAAGATTATTGCTTTAGTGAAAATAAATTATCGGAAGAGAGAGAGAGAGAGAGAGAGAGAGTGATAATATGAAACCGATCTACATTCGAACGCGGACTGTCCAAAGTTTCACTCGATAACTGAATCACCTTCATCGGAGCAATCATCGAAGCGATCGGTTCTATTTATTCGACACTCGAATTTATAACAAACTTATTGAAATAAATTGAAAATTAATTGGCCGATCGTTAATGAAGTGCCAACACGAATGATATTCGTGTAATGCGAACCGTGATAGGATAATTGGGAATGATCTATCGCGTGTACGTTTCCCTCTCTTTGCGATAGTAGATATAAAATGTACTCGAGTGTTTCTACGACGGTAATCTTCCAACGCATTTGAAATGTCAAAGCTAATGAAGACGGTAACGTGGCTAATTAACGCGAATGGCGAATTTTAGCAGTATCGTGGCAAACAAAAAACGGCTAATTACCAATGTATTCGCGTTCTCGCGACGAGTTATAAAATATAGTTTATAAAATATTCAAAATCCTTGCGCGGACTGATCGTGATTTGAGAGAAATAAAATCACGTACTCTTCGTGGAACGGATGTAGCGGAATCGTCAGTCAGTATTAAATCGCAAATATTCTTTATAAATCGATGTTTAAAATTGCAGATCTATTATCGTTTCCTGCAAATTAACGCCAGCAAAAGAAAAGTGGATCCAACACCGGCAATCAACTCGTACAAGTTCTACTAAACGATCGAAACTCCTGTATTTTCAAGCCCTTCCCTCTGACATGTTTATTAACAGCAGACAAATATCGATCGCGGATGCATCGGCGACACCTATCATCCGATTCGCACTAGTGGAAAACACAAGTGGTTGTTAGTTTGTTCAAACGTTTTGCTGGTTTTTCGCACGGTCGCCTTCCGCTGCTAGGATAAGAAGGAACGATTTCGTCGACGATTCCGTTAACGATGTCAGCCTCGGTATTAACAATCATGGTGGCCGGAGTTAACGCGAAAACCGACACCGGCCGATCTCGTTAGTTTCTAACCGAGGAACAAGTGACCACCGCCGTAACTGAAAGCAGTTACCCTCGCTAAGCTGTCGTCGGACTGGAAGTCGAAAGACAAGCTATTTGCACCTTCGGGCTTTGGACAAGCCACTCGAGCAGCCATCAAGCTCGCCACGAGCGTAGCGGCGACAGGTCGTCGCTACGGCGGACGTGCGTGTTTTCTCGGTCGCAAACGACATATTTGCACGACGTAAATGCAAGAGCCGGGTAAATATTTAGGATGCACGCTATGCGCCGCAATTTCACCGTGCGACGTCGCTTCTCGCTTCCCTTCCACCAGCGACGAATACTACGAGCAATTTTCGCGTTACGATTTTCCCTCTCCCCTTGACGACGTCATTCACTTCGCGGCGAGTGCGAGAGTAAGGGGAGAGAGGCGGTGGAGGGTGAGGGGAACTCCCATCCCGAAGTGGTTTTAATTGAAAAATCGTCCTCGAGGTGAGAATGTTTGGTCGGATTTTATCGACGCGCGGCTCGCGTGACTGCATTAGCGATTGCTCTTCCGATCGAGGCTCGCGATTTCAGTTTTCACGTGGGAGGGTAAAGCTGCCCCGGCCGATCCGGTACTTCGAAATCAGTACGAAATAATTCGCGCGGACCAAACAAGCGGGCAAAGAGTCTCCATGGCGGATTTTTGCAAAAGTTCAACAAGAAGTGGCTAACGGACGGCGATCGTAACGTTAATGTCTATTAGAACAGGAACAGGAGTATATTCTATTAAACCGGCGGCTTAATAGTCAACCAACTGGAACCGGACGTTGTTTCGTTATTCTTGGCAAATGCAACTGACGCGGCGAGCAACGCCGTACCCTATTGTCATTACAATAATCGTTATCGCGCGCAGGTCGTTAAATTGCCAGACTGTATCACCGTTGCCGCCTCGTCGAATGTTCTTTGTACCTTTGTATCGGAAAACAGCCTCTCATCCGGCGACCATTCCACTCTCTCTCAACAACCGGAATATTTATACGAGTACCTCGACCGAAATTGCTACCGATACGGGGTTTCTGCGCTGCCGGTCCTGCCCTGTCTTCCCCGCGGGAAGACGCAAAAATCCGAACCTCTCTCCAACGAGAGAAGCTCGTGAATCCCGGCAAAATGTAGAAAGAGAAACCCAGTCGTCGGTCGAGCCGAGCTTTCTACGAGCCTTGTACGTCCCGCCGATACTCTGGCGAAATTTCATTTATACGGTGCTCACCACCGTTTTCCACCCTTTCCGTCGCGTTTCTCCTCGCCCTTCTCCACCACGATCTCGCACGCTTCCCTTCCTCTCGCAACAGTCCGTTTGCCCTGCACGACCCGGCCTTTCGCTATCGCGACAGGTGGTGGCTTCTACGCTAGTGGCAAGGCATCCTACTGCGGTTCGAGCAAACCGCGCGACCTCCTTCCTCATTATCTCGCTTTCATGACCTCGATCTCGCCCTCCCTTCACAACCCGCCACCACCCTCGCCAGATCCATCCGCGCAAGTATTGTGTGTATGTATATATGTATATATGTACGAGCATGTATATACTGCCGCCACGTCGCACGCTCGATCGAGACGTCAATCGATTCGCAGTGTTATTTCCGGTGCCACGAAAAATCCATTTTCCATCCGAGCAGAGCACTCCACGCTCTCCCGGATCTTTTCTTTCGCCAGCGTTTCACGCTAGCGAAACTAGTATTGTGCTTGTCGTTCGAGACACCGCCGAACGTTTCGCATCGATCACGTCATCGATGATACGTTTTATCAGCTTTTTTTTTTCTTTCTCCCCGCCGTTCTCTATCCGGTGCTCTGCGAGGCAGTTCGCGAAGCAAACAGAAAACTTCGTGGGTTTGAATGAAAATGTCTGATCTACCGAACGATGTCTGATTCCTCGCGAAATTTCAGCACGACATCGATCTTCTTCAACGACACACTTCGCTCGTATATTTCCTTCTTGTGGTACTTACGATCCCCTCTAGTCACAATAAATTAAGCATCGCTTCTATCTCGTTAATTATAATGATATTCCGATAACTATAATCTCGCGACACAAATGGAAAACGGCTTTATCGCGCGCGCGCGCGCGCAAGTCTGACGCTATCACTTTAATGGATTCTATATTACGTATAATTATATCTCTGTAAAATCATAAATTCTCTGGAAATCAATTAATAAAATGAACTGTCAAAGCACGAGCTGCTTTCTGCGACATTTCGATCTTGATGCTTGTCACGTCTCTCTGTATCTGGAAAACTGTAATTACATAAGATCACAACGATAAGCAAGAAATCTAAGTGGACTTATCGAGCTTTAACAACTGAGTACACGAATGTGCACAGCTTTTGTATTTGAGAGCCAAATTAACTCCCAGTCTATTTCTTTCTGTCGTTTTTTTTTTTTTCAAAATTAGGTTACACGTTATTTTATCGATGTTTACTTTGCCGTTATCGATCTTTACGTGCAAGTATTAATAAGAATCTATCGGCATATCGCAAGCAAAGAGTGACGTGAACTACTTCAAGTAGAATGTACCGTTCGAGTTAGACAAGCTTCAGTCCTCGTTCGCAATCCTGAGACTTTGCAATTTTATTTGGAAATTCATCTAATTGGAAACTCGATTTTGCGGTTTCAGTTCGGATGAAAATTCCGTCAGAGACCGGGGCAAATAGCAGGACTCGATTTGCAATACACTGCCAATTTCCGTATAAAAACCATGCGAATAAATAACAAATATTTGTCGACAAACTTTATGCGTGGCTGTCCGCCTACACTTTTTCTATCTCTCCCTATGTTCAATATTTATTTTCACATGACGCGACATGCGATAAAAATTTTATTCATTGTAAGGTGAAAGCAAACTCTGCCTAATAACGGACGAATCACAAATCCTCGTGAACCAATAGCAGTTTTTTCGTTATCGAATGTTGATGTGTTCCATCTTATGGGATGCTAACCTGTTGTATACTTTTCAATGCTCGTCAGATACTCAAGAAATCACCATAGACAATTGATCGCTGCTGGCCTGATTGTTCACAGACGTTCAATGTAAACGTTCGACTGCCGCTTTCCCGAAATAAATCAATTACACACTCGAAGACTTTTCGCGCAGTGCTGGTTAACCCATTGACTGCCAGGCAAATTTAGAGCGTCTTGCCCTGGGAGGCAAAATTTTATTTTAAAGAAAACATGAAATTTTCCAAATATAATAATACTAAGTTACAGATTTACTATTGAAATGGCATTTACAGTAATTTTTATTGAAAAAAAAAAACACTACGAGATAACTCGTAGCTGCCCGCCGCTTATGAGATATCACGTAGTGTTTTTTTTCAATAAAAATTGTAATAAACAAAGACATTTTCTTTTATACCAATTGTAATGAATCTAAACTTGTAGCACAAACTACGAGATATCCCATAGTTGGCAGTCAATGGGTTAATTACGCGTCGCGCGGCGGGAAATTTGACAGTGATTTAATTTTCTTGCACGTATTAAACAGCCAGTTTATTGTATACAATTTCATATTTTTTAACGAGAATACTCCGGGAAAAGCCGACGCGAAACCGCGAGCGAAGAAAATTGATTAACCGCGGTCTTCAATATAAGTCTTTCTAACCGGTTATAAAACGCGCATCGGCCGCTCAATAAAATTCCCGCGATCTCATGTCTGTTGTCGGACGATATTTCACCGGCAGCGAATTCTCAATCAGTTTACACGCGACGTTTCTTTCGAACTTTAGATTCTTCGATCTAATGGTATTCTGTTGCGCCGACTTTACAGATTCGTTCCTGCCCTCCCCGTCCCCTAATGATTATTGCCACCGGTATCAATTATAATTACAGCCATAATGATCAGCTTAACGCTTGTGAATTATAATTAACCCCGGCCTGATCGATCATTCAGCAAAGATCGTGTATAAAACGCGAACGTAACATCCGCTTGACGGAAATTTTCAAGCGATTTTGTTCTTGCCATCCTTCTTTTCCTCCTCCCTCCCTCCCCCTCCCAACCCCACCCTTTTTTCATCGTATTTTCGTTCCTTTCACTGTTCTGAGCTGTACCTGTAGCTTGCACATCGTTGATTAGCTCGAAGGGACGGAAATGAAAGGACGATAATCTTTGAACCCAACGGTGATTACAGCGTTGCGATAGTTAGTTGCGCAAACCTAACACACCTGGAAAACCAGTTTCTCGCCTCGGTGTTTTACAACCCGAATGAAATTCGGATTCCGTACGTGGAAGCTCGCCTCTGATATTGCAACAGGCATTAATAGAACGAGGAACGGTGGACGGTGTGTCGTGAATTTTTCGCTGAGATCGCGCGTTGATTTTCAGCCCGGTTGTCTAATTTGTATGGAAACGATAGTTTCTCTGGATAAGACGATCGAGAGATCGATCGTTTCGTTCGGTAAAAGTGGGGCGCGGCTTCGCACGCGGAAACCGGTTTTTCGAAACGATCGTCAACCCGCTCAAGAGTAGGTGCTCTTTAAAGCGCATTTCCACAAAACGGGTTTATGGCCGTTCTTCGAAATATTCAGGCATCCGATGCATCCGAGGCTGTAAATTGCCAGGAAAGTATTCACACACGAGGGCACACAGATTGACGCGCGTCGGGGTAAAACTTTTATCTTTTATCACCGATCGAGGGCTTCGCCCATCGAAATAAATCAATTTTCGCCGAGGGGCTGTCTGCGACTGATGGATAATTTGTGGTCGACGAACGGCTCGGGGGGGCTAGTCTCTTGAGAAAAATAACGCGGGCTTGCGAACGTGTCGATGCATGGTGTTTTTTCGAGCGTCGCCCGAAATCGATCGCTCGAATCGCGGAGAGGGAACAAGAAAAAAAAAATAGTCGTTCGTCCGTTTGATTAATTAAATCGCGGCGCCCAAGATGGAGAACGAATTTGTTCTCCTTCGTACAGTTTTTTTTTTTTTCTTTTTGTGTCCCGGTGAAACGCTACGCGTACTTGCGAGTACTGTTCGCCGTTACTTTCCGCAAAGGTTTTTCTCATTAGCAACGCGAAATTCGAGGCGAATCGAAGGGGAAGGGTGAAAAATCGTTCGTATGTTTGATTAATTAAGTGTAGCGCGCAGTGCAGTGACACTTGTCGAACAAATGCGCTCCGAATCTGTGATGTATTTTGTGTGCTTTATATCCCGTGGAACGTTCTTTCCTTCACAGAGTGATTTGCGGCCGCTCTTTTTTTCGACGGAAGTTCTTTTCATCGGCAGAACATTCAAAGTGAATCGACGAATCGGGAATGAAAGGTCGTCCGATTAATTAAATCTACCGTGCAAGATGTCTTAATGACGCTTGTCGAAACCAAACCGAGCCAGACCAAAAATTTCAAGCATCGCTTCTGAGTTTGAGAAATTAAAAAAATAAAAAAATAAAAAAAAACAAACAAGACCGGCATTCGAATTCTTCATTTCCTCAAACGAGAATGTAGAATATTTGGAAGTTGGAAATTTCCAACATATTTTTCTCCCGCGGCGAGTGATCACTTCGTTCAACAAAACTCGATATTTAAATTCGAACAAACGATATCGATCTGTACACAATCGAAGTATTATTTTTTTATATATATTTACGTGTCGTTCAACTTTCTTTCTACTCTCTCTTCGTTTCGATTTGCTTCAAATCGAACGGAACACCTCACGTGTTACGTGCCCATTGTGTGCATTGATTAAATGCAACTCGCACGAACCGGCGGCTATAACAGTAAACTCATAATCGAACGCGTATGTGCATTATGTGCCGGGGCGGGCTATTCAAATTCCAATAAAATGTGAACGTATATATTCATGGCCGGTTGCGAGAACGGCCGGGGTGTTGATACAGTTGGTAATTCAATAATTATCACCTGGCGAGCGCTAACAGGCAGGCCGGAATAAAGCGGCGACGAAAAGTTTCCGTCGGAACGAGCCGTCCCCCTCCCCTCCGCCACCTCTTCGTTCGCGATACAAAGCACGAATTCGGGCGACGTGGGGAGGGACGGACGGTAAAATGGAGGTAACGAGGATCGAAAAGGGACGGGGAAACTTTTTCCCCGGGCTTCATCAGGGATTCTCTGAATCACCTTTAAAAAGGCCTCATAAAATATTCAATCGAAGATGGATATGAAAAAAGGAATGTTTAATGACGCGCTGTGGAAATGGAGCTTTTTTCGCGAGATAAAAAGAAGTAAAAAGATATATATATATATATATATATATAAGAGAGAGAGAGAGAGAGAGAGAGAGAGAGGGAGGGAAGGAAGAAGGGAGGAACATGCTGAAAAACATACGGAGGTAAAATGTGCGAGTGCTGCACACGCGATTTCGCGGATCGATGCGAAATCGATAGGCCAAACATAATTAATCCTTTCAATTATCGGCGTGTAAAACTGCGGTGCTCTCGCCGCAGCGAACTAATTCCATTAACCTGCACGCTTAAACGAGCCCGGCGGACTTGAAACGGTGCTCGTTAACCGACACCCTATAACCGGGGCCCTTCTCCTTCAGCTTTTCATAGTCTCGGACAAAATTCTAATCGCGCTGACATCCGGGGAAAATCGATCGCGCCACGACTTGGTATCTCGACGCGATACGGTCGTGCAAGATTTTCGGTAGCCTGGCACTTTCGTAAAGACGGTGCTGCCGAGCTCACCCTATTCACGAGCCAGTCGATAAATCTTCCTCCTAACGGGAGGATGGCAGGCTGGAGTCTCTCGGAGGTAAACGAAATTAGAAAGGTGTGACTTACGAGTTCACAGGGCTACTGCCCTGTCTACAACGTTGCTCTGCTCTCTTCATCTCGACGTGGCTGAGGCGATCGTACACGAATCCACACAGGCCGCAGGAAGCAAGCGAAACGACGGTGGTATCGTTTGTTTCGCTTCTACACGCGATTTCGTCGGTGAAGGAGGGCGAGATAATAGCGAGGCAAACTCGCGGCGTGAACGAGCATAGGCTGGGAGAAAGCTCGAGAGAGAGCGAGGAAAGAAACTTGGGGGAAAAACGAGGAAATCGAGAGGAAAGGGCTTGGCGAAACGACGAGCAAACCGTAAAGTGAAAATCCTAGAGGTGCATCGTGACTGATATAAATTCCATCCTCGCAACGGGGGAATGCCAAAGCTCCGTAGTTCTCGATATCGCGACTTATCGCTGAGCGAATGATCCTTGAATGACGGACCCTTTTTGCCCTCTTTTCGGCTCACGCACCCTCACGCAACGTTACAACCGTTCGCGCTCATAAAATTTTCCTCGACGAACCTAATTAAACATCGCGAAAGTTCGTCGTTTACTTTGACTCCTGAAACTTTCATCTCGAACCCTTTCTTCTTGCGACTTGTTCTTCTCTCGTTCCATAGTTCTCGATTCTCTCTCCCTCTTTCTCTCTTTCTCGCTCGCTCGACGATCTTGCCGCGAAGGGAGAAAAATCGCAAAGTTTCATCGATTGTTCCGTAATAATGTATCGAGCTGGGAAGAAGAATATCAATGCCAAGAAGCATCCGTCCTTTGAGAGATATAACCACGGGAGAAACAGCGAGAAGAAGAAAAAAAGAAAAGAAAAAAAAAACAGAGGCAAGAAAAAACGCAGGCAACTGGAACGATAGAAAGAGAAATTTCACCGACGATGTGGAAATCCTTGGGAGAAGGAGCCTTGAGAGAACAGAGCAAAAGGGGGAAGGAGACATGCTAATCTTATTTAAGATTCGTCTGAACGATCTCGTTGCAGGACAAAGAACATAGGCTGCTTGATACGATAACGTAAGAAGCTTCGTCTTCTTCCTCCTCCGGCGCGACAAGGTGGATAAAGGAGAGTGAATAATTTTCTCTCGCGTTTCTCTTCGCGGCCGCGCAAATAAGGAGAAATTTTCAGAAATTTTCTCACGAGCTCGCCCCGACGCTGACTCCGACGCCGTCGTCGACGCCGTCGCCGTTGCTGCGCCCGCTGCCACGGTAATATATTTAAATATCCTTTCTAGAAAAGGATCTCTACGTGAACCGACTGCGGTTGAATTTTTAGTGAGATTAAGTATTACCATTTCTCGTACAAGGTGGAACAAATGACTGGCGTTAAGACGATAAAAATTCATTGCAGGGCGTCTAAAGGTTCGCTTTTAGCTACGAAATTGGCACCGTGGACGCGTGAGATGTTTGCTAATCTGGCAAAACTCGCTTTCAACGCGCAATACTGTTAAATACTGAAGTATCCGGCGACAAAAGCGACGGAATTCCTTGCTTCCTGACAGTTCGTTGGTTCGTTGTTCAATCGTAAATATCGAATACCATCCGTATTGAAATGTTCATCCGCTGTCAATTAAGGCCGAATAAATACACGTACAAACGTGTGTTCTTCGCGATCGAGAAGTAAATTACTTCTGCGCACGTATAAAACTATATCCTCCTTTAAATTTTATCTCTCTCGATATCTCGCTTGAGATACTTGTAAAACATTTGTAAAATTTCGATTTTAAAATTTGTCTGTACAAATATCCAGTAGGTATGTATATGTATATCGGCTGATTTTTTTGATAAATTATGCCTGTGTCTACCAAGTTGAGGAACGACAATATAATTTCATGCAAAACGTAAAGATCGAAACTTTCAATTACTTACCGGTTAGCTAGGACGTTGTGACGTCACTTCCTTTGATGTTGACGCGGTCGTCCGTTCCTTCGACATCACGTAACTCGTAATTTCACCTGGCCACGATCATCCTGTCAATCAGACGAAACGAAAAACTGAATGAACAAGCGAACGAGCCAGTGCGAGCCAGTGTAACTTGTATGTATGTCGTATCTGCGGACGAACGAGGCGATACGTGAACGTGTTTCTATTTCAAATGACACCTACTGGCGGAAAAGTTGGGATCACGTTTCTATGTCCGAATCCACCAATTCTGTTGCTGATTCGAAATTAATATTGACGTAAAAATCATCTTTCGCGGATTCCGAATTTCGACAGGTGCGCGTCACGAGCAATTGTGAAAAAAAAGAAAACCAAAAAGGCTGAAAACCAAATCGACGATCTGCTCGATCCATCATTTTGCACTCGCATCGCAATTTGTTATTTAATAATACATCTCGCGATATCACTTCATTGTGCTCTCTTTGTTAAGCGATGGTTGAAAACGTACGGAGCTCGTACCAAAGTGGAAGCTATAAATCAAATGCGAAATTGGAAAAGAATTGAGAGTTGCAGGAAATTCTAATCTCCGACGCGAGGCAGCTCTCTTCAATTCCCCCCCCCCCCCGTCGTAACCATTTATAATGGACGCGCGATTTCAATGAGCCTTTAATACCGCCGTTGTTAATCATCGAAAACATTTGTGCGAGACCACACGAAAGATGAAAGGATACTTAAACAAAAGTTGGCGGACAAACGTTGACAAACGCGAGCGCAATATCGATTCGCTTTGGCAAGATTCACCGCTGGTCCCAAGCACAGCCGACGATTACGACAATCGATTAATTCCTCGGCTCGGGACACTATCTCGGGAGAAATTACCAAGCTTTGCCATTGAGTCTGTGATTTCGTTGAGATCCAATGATTTATATCACGAAGCGAACGGTCTAATACCGCTTATTAGCTCATCCCGCAGCAATGTGTACAACGCACCGGTGCACCAGCTCGGATGATTGCCGAGTTCCGTGTTTTATTTCGTCTATTTCTCCAAGCGAGTTTTTACTTGAAATCCGCGCCATGTACTTCGCCGCGTGCATCGACTGTACTGTATGTATCGTTGCTTCTTGCACACGGTCGATTTTGTTCGACGATCGAGCTTACGTCTTCACTTGTCAACGCGGGTCGAAAGAAATCTTAATCGTTCAGCGCTGGCAAGGACGTCATTTTACTCGAAGAAGAGTACAACTGCAATAGCCAATCGTCTTTCCATTAACTCACCGATTTTCTACTAATCGCGGAATTTCTGCTCTTTGTCTTCTCTCAATTCCATCTTCGGTCACGAGAGAAGCACATTTCGCGCATCAGTTTCGTCGTGATATAAAGTCTGTACAAATTGATACAGCATTTAGCAACGGTTTTCTACCGTTTGAGTTTTTATACGATCCGTAAATCTGATAGCACACATCGACAGAATGCCTTTGGGCATTCCGTGAACACATATTGATATATTACACATTGATATCATGATTCTAGTGCATTTCCATTTCGCTAGAATGGCGATATATATATATATACACACACACGCTAAATTTGTAATTTGCAATAAAAACGAAAAACAAAAAAAAAACGGAAATTGAAATATTTTCAACAGTTGAAAAATTTACTGCTCCATACCGAGACAGGGATGAAAATCACCGAATTTTTATTTATCGTAATGCGAAAATTTGAGAATTAAAATTTCCATTTTCATGTTCGTTATTATGTTCCATTATATTCCATTCGACTTCCACAAGAAACCTCCACTACGTATTGTACGTATTGACCGAACGCATCACCGCGAACACCTTCGAGGATCGAAGGCGGATTATTCGCTAATCAAAAATTGCATCGGGACGAAAGTGCCTGGGAAGGTGTGTCCTCTTCGAGGCCAACGCGTTGTCGCGGAGAGAACCGGTACCGATGGCAGGTGTCATCACACAGAGAGGCCGTGAGTCGGGCGAGACCGCCACGTACAGTTTTAATCTTCCGTAAAAGCGCATCGAACGCACCCGCTCTATACTTTGTTCAACATCGTGCTAATGCCTGGGACAACAACGTCGCCGTGACGCGTCGGCGAAGCAGCGGCCGCGCGATCATTGCCAGTTCCTATATCCGGCGTAACCAGATCACGACGAGCCGAGAGCGTGTTGCTGCTCGATCGCAGAGGAGAGTCGACTTTCGAGCAGAAGACTAAAGAAGAAAGAGATGCAGGGAGCGGGAATAGCTAAGGCCGCCTGGAGGTAAGCAGGTGCGCAACCTTTTCTCCTTCAGTGATGCTAATGCTGATGCTGATGCTGATGCTGATACTGATTTTGATTCTGACTACTGACTACTGACTTCTGACCCCTGACTCTGACTCTGACTCTGACTCTGACTTCTGACTCTGACTCTGACTTCTGACTCTGACTTCTGACTTCTGACTCTGACTCTGACTCTGACTTCTGACTCTGACTCTGACTTTGACTCTGACTCTGACTCTGCTGTTCCCTGACTCTTCTCTTCTTTCCACCTTTGGCCGGCTTCCTCTGCATCAGTAACGTCTTTCACCCGTTCCCCCGGCCGTCCACCGCTACCATTACCTTACCATTCGACTCTCCTCCATGTGTTTACGCAATATACACCGAGTATACGATTGATCGTGATCAACAGACGTGGCGAGCAGCAGGATGAAAGAAGAATGTAAATTGTGGTCGCGCACGCCGAGAAAATAACCGGCTCTGTTAATGCGCAGCCTAGGTTCTCTTCATAATTTCATAGGTCGGATAATTTCTAGTCGATCGTCGATGGTACGGCAGCGTGTCGTAACGCGGTTAGAACACGTGGGGTCTGAACGATCAGTGTCAGAGTCCTTCGTCCAGTGATGATATCGTGTGTACGCGCGTAAACATAATGTTTCAGTGAGATAGCGAGGCAAACTGATTTCTCTTTTGTTCCCTCTTTTTTCTTTATTCGACGAGAAGAACGGAGAAAACAGAGCGCGGGTGAAATGGAAAAGCACTGAAACATTTATTGCAACATGGGCCGCCTTTCGCATTACACGTTAATAAAATGGACTAACCACGTGGAAATACGTAAAAACGTTCGTACACGAGCAATCGCGATTCTCGTGCACAATGAACGTCCGCGAAACTGATTTACGCGCTAGCGCAGGTGCTTTGCAATTATTGTTGTTTAATAGCGGGGATAATTCGGTTAATTTCAAGCGGATTTCCCCGTTTTGAAAAACGTCGGTAATAACCAGTGTTTGCAAATTGTTAAATTTGTTGAATACCCGCGGAGAGTGCTCGTACGCAGCGTTTGATCGCATCACGAACGAGAGTTGTCATTAACCTCGCTACCCTGTTCTTAGCGATTTGTCTGTGCACAATTGCAAAGGTATACACGCGTCGTTTCGAGGTAGCGTGTTCGCGGAAGATCATCGAGAAGAACGCAGAGTGTCTCGTTGCAGATCACATATAATGCAGGTCGCGATAATAGCCGAACGACAACTCGTCTCCAAAGAGTTGCTTCGGAACGTGGCTCACGACTCGTCTACACGTATGTTTATTCATCATTTTCCAAATACCTGCGGACGACTTTCGAAATATCTTCCTTGCAGAATTGCCAGCCACTTTCGTACTATTTTTCTCTTTCCTGAAACGTCCGAAGAATATACGTCCGAAGGAAATTGACGAACCGTCCGAAGAATCTCAAAAAGAAAACGAGAGTAAAAAGAACAGAGTAAAAAAAAAAAGAAGTGGCTGGTCGAATGGCGAAGATTTTGGAACGAATAAATCGAATCATTGAGAAACGCGGTAATTACAGCGCTGGGTACTAATTGCCCCGTCCGACTGCAGGATTAAGAAAGATCGAACGCGAGATACGACTACATGGAAGAACGACCGGTGAAACAGGCTTCGGCTCCGAGATCTTTAAAGGCGCTTTAACGCGTATTCCGCGTAACGCAAGGAACATCACCGGGACACGTTCCTGCAGGCACGGACAACCGAGAAAGTTACGATACAGCGAGCGAGTTCGGTGAATCAGAGTAGTTTCGCCGAACATCCGATAGACACATTCGCAGAGCGAGAGAGGGAGAGAGAGAGAGAGAAATGAGGCACGAAGCACGAAGCGTTTTGGATGAAGTTGGGACGCGACCGACTCTGTTATCTATTAAATTTACGCTCGTCCGTAAAGATATCGGAATTTATTATTCCTAAAATCACGAGATCATGTTGCCTCCGTCCAATATCCCTCGCCATCCTAATTTATTTCTTCGTGATTTCGCCGGCTACATTAATTTTCTCCGCTCGGTTTGCTCCCTCGCATCTCCCTGCCCTGTTTCCTTACGACTCGCTAAATCCCCTGGGCGAATTCCTTAATCAAAGAAACGTTGTTCGCTCGCGTGTGATTTACAACCGTGAAACTTAATCGTGTTAAGCTCCTCGAGGGGGGAAAAAAGAAAAGAAGGAAAAGAGCGGGAAGAGAGGTAACAAGCTCCAAGGTAAACGAATCAAAGATAATCGATGTGACGCGATTCCTTCTTCCTCGCATTTTCTACCCAGTCCAGCTTTAACCAGCAAGAACGAATGGAAACTTGAGCAAATTTATGGAAAAGTCTTGGTCAAATATATATGTGTGTGCGTGCGTGCGTGCGTGCGTGCGTGTGCGTGCGTGCGTGCGTGCGTGCGCGCGCGCGTGTTGTGTGTGTGTGTGTGTGTGTCCGTGGTCCTTTGTTACGATGCGATGAAAGTTTTCCCGGGCTTCCGGTTCGCATGTATGCGCAATAAAGAGACTACGTAAATACGGTCTGTGCCGGTGGAATCCGGATCGGCGAACAAACGCGAACTATGCCCGCCTCCAGTCCGTCGTAACGATGCGCAAAGAGTCAACAAGACGAGGTAGACGTAAAATATTTATCGTATTATCCTACTGGCGAAATTATACATAATCTCCAATTTGTCGCGATTGCTCTGCTAATCAAGCTGCGTAATTCGACACAGTCGGATGACGTAACAGATCCATATCTGCATCCTTCGTCTTCGAGTCAAGGATGAGTCCCAGTCATCAGACGAGCAGAACAGAAGCTGGCGCGGGAAATCGAGGCGACAAAGCTTTATAGAAGTGGTCAATATAAGGTGGATTTGAAGATCACAGTCGGCGGTGTTCCCATGCGAGTTCAAAAATGTATGGGCAGTCGATAAGCGGGCAGACGAGTTTCCACGGCAGTTTCTACAGTTTCCTCTTTGCTGTCGTTATACCTGTGAAACATGCTTCACATAAGATCACTGGCACGAGAGAGGAGAAACTTCGTCGGAGAAATTCTCTCCCTTGGCCACGGTATCTCTTCTGCGATCGTCAGACTGCAATTTTTATCGGTCTCCGGGCTCGATACGTATCCCGTTCAGTGTATCCACCACGCTCGACCTATTTGCAATTTGCATTCCAATGTCTCACATCGACGTTTCAGATTGCCGTCTAACGTACTCTTTCTTTCTTTCTTTCTTTCTTTATTTATTTCTCCCCCCCCCTCTCCACCTCGGTCCGCGGATTTTTTTCACGTGTCGCGCCGATTTCACGCCGCGTTGACATCGACAACGCCGGATGCGCGCAATTCCAAGCCGTTATTATTGCCTCGCCACGGAGAGGCGAATAATGTCGGCCTCGAATAAACGGTTTCTAATGGTCTCGGATAATTCTGCGTGATTTTCCTGAAATAACTGAACCGAACCATGCAGTCGCATTCGCGTGACGACGCGATGTAACTACTGACAATATTCTCACGGGATATCGCGAATAATATAACCTCCTCTCTCTCTCTCTCTATCTCTCTCTCTCTTTCTCTCTCCCTGAATGATATATTTTTCTGTACGTTCGAGGAATTATACAGCTGAGAATTCATTAAAAGGATCTTCTGTCCGAATGGAGGAAAGCCCGACCAGAAATTCTTCTCTTCTCTCGGTCGCGAGACTGGTAATTATCCTCGGCAACTGGCACCGGTAATTGAACGTGGGGCATCGTTGCCGCATAAATAAGCGTGCAAAACAACAGAGGAATTTCTAAACAATTTTATTTGGCCTCTGTCGCCGGGGAGAAAAAGCAGAGCATTACTTTGCCGATAATTCTCCCGCGAAAGAGGCGGCGTCATTTGACAGACAGCGTGTTTGCAAAGCAACGAGCCGCTATTGCGTGAAACTCCGGTAAACAAACGGATTCAACAAAAACCGATTCAACAAATACGAACGTTTTAGCATATTCCGCTATAACGAGCTGACGCATGCGAAAATGCCCGCTGTTACCTTGTTTTTTCGTTACTCCACTTTCAATTTTTTGTTTCTCTCTCTCTCTCTCTCTCTCTCTATCTCTCTCTTTCTCTTCGCTTAACATCTCGCGTAACTTCATCCCGGGTTTCGAGTTCGGGGAACATAATTCCGCGGAATTTCGCGAAATAATTCGCGATATCCTTGAAATTAATTTCCGCCCGAGCGACGAACGAAGAAACGGAGGGAAGGAAAACCGAAAGAGGGAAGTAGGTGGAATTTTATTCCAACCACTGCGATCTAACCAATTTCAGGGAAATTATTACGTAATGCCCCCGACGCGTTTACAACCGAGCGCGTTGCAATTATCCTCCCCCTTCCGGCCCCTCTGGCAATGGCGTTCTCCCGTTGTGTCTTTCGCTTGTTTCGAAAAGTGCCCTATGCCCGTGCACATGGCCACTTGTGCTCGGGGGACTCTCGGCAGCGTTTCGATTCGAAAGAAACACGAACGAACACGCGCTTTGCCGATCCCGGCAAACAGAAACCATTTGCCGGTTCGCGCGAAACCACGCGCTGCGTATCCGCGTTATATCAATACGCGAAACGAAAAAGAGATTCGACGATGAGAGAGAACGGCTAGGCGATATCCGCGCCGCGCGGAACGGAACGGAACGGAGCGGAGCGTAACGCTATATTTAAATGTTACACGGTTTCGTTAGTAGCGAGACGAGAGTAGACGGCGAGGAGGAGGCGGATCGTGACACGGAATGCGAAATGTATCTGATTGTTAATAAGATCAGTGTAATGTAGTTTGGAGTTCGAGCGTGCAGCGTTGTCGCCAGAGGGATGGCAACACCGAAAGACAAATTAGAGGCGAAAGAGCTCCGCTTCGACGAACCGTAGACGCAGCAGCCCGGGCTCATTCGTTGTCGTTGCTAGTTTTCTCTACCTTGCCATAGGGTGATTCTCATTCGAGCAAATACCATTACAAGGATATCGTGTTCCTCATGCATATCGCGCACGGCCGAGCAAAATTCCAGAATATCCGATGCAGTTTGTATCGAATAACGGCTCAAATTGTCAAGGTATAACAGCGCATGTACGTATACCGACCGTATGCACGTACATATCTACACGAACATTGAAAACATCGCTGTTCTACTCCTCTTCCACCATCGGTGGAAACAAAAATCGCTCGTCGTTTCCGTGAACGAAACGCGGCAGCTCTGACTGGCAGCTCGCTTTTAACACGCGGGCGAACGGTGTACGTCGGCGGCGTCGCTCGAAATGGAAATACGGAGCGCGCGATAAAGATGAAGATTTTCCATTCGCGGCAATAATGGCGCGCCACCCGTGTTATTGAATTATTTCGTCGTTGTTTCTTCGACGATTCGCGGAGAGACATGCAACAACGGCTATTAATAATCGTCAACGCGTTGTTCATCGCGCGGAGTCATTAAGAGGAAACGGTGAAGAAACGCAAAAGAATGAACAACGCGCGCCCTTCCACGGCTGTGACGCGAAGAATGCATTGCCATTCGCGGCGCAAATTACGTTTACGGGTTTCAAAACCCGTCCCCCCTCCCCTCCTCTCCCGCCCGGTGATTGTACACTCGGCAGCATCGTGCAACGTCTCGTAATTACACATCTCGCCGAAAGATCGGCGAGATATTTAACATTTTGATAAAAGTTTCTCGTTAGAGGGGATCGACGTGCCACCCACGGAGTGAATTCGACATACCTACGAAATATTCTAATCGTCCTATACGATTATTGCTCCTTTCTTTCTTCTTCTTCTCGGCGCGAAACACTCAGCTAAATAGAGAGGACACTGCTCGGACGTTGTACGATCGCCTAAGACGACCTTGAGTCAAGAGACTCCGCTACTATTCTTTCGTCCGTGTTTTCTTAATGACAGCGGCCAAGGCCATTAATATGCCAGAACTGGTAGATGGAAACGACAGAAAGAGCGTAATAAGACGTCAGCCGGCATGTCTAATGATCGCGTGAACAACGAACCGAGGTTCGCGCCAGCTGAGTTATATACGCGCGAGTGCGAGAACAAGCGATCGCATGCTCAATACGAGTATCGTACACGTTGCCGCGCAAAGATAAGTGCTTTCATTATATCGGACAAAAGATTTTTCAAATCACGATCACCTGACACCCTGTGATCAGTGGAACGATGGTCAATTTTGATTGACCTCGCGTTATTACAATCAACAGACTCTAGACTCGAAATTCTAGACTTGTCAGTTTCTAGAACACGACACGGAATCGTTGCGAACTCTCGAACTCGCTGCAGTTCCAGCGCCGGAACTGGTGAGGAATTTGATACATAAATCGATACGTCACGTTTTGTTCCAACCGGATGTTACGGAGAATTTTGAAACCACAACTGGGTATTTAAAGAACGCAGAAACGTCAAGAGGTCTAGATATTTCTAGTAGCCAAGAGTTACCGCGATGTCGATGGTTCTCGTGGGATTATCAGGATAATCCAGATTTTGAGGATCTCTGTCACCTCGACGCTGTGATAACCGATCAGTCTCCAACAATAAATATAACCAGCCGTGTCGAGAATTAGCAAAGTCAGGCTCCTCTTCTTCTGTTTGTAGGCGAATTCAATAACTTCGAGTATTTTATCGTGCAGAAATAGAATCGATAAATGTCACATCACGGATCCGCACCGTTTTAAAATTTGTCTCGATTCTATATATATATATATATATATATATATCTTTTATCTGCGTCATTCATTCACAAGTTCAGGCATGAATCCCACCGTGCAAACAGGCTTTAAGAAAACAAAGTTTCGGGCCCAATATGCGGCTATGACGCGTCAATTGTAACATGTTGGAATAACAGGAATCGGATTCTAATTGCCACATTAATGCCGCGTTAATCGACCACGCTATGGCATGTTACAGAATGCCGGAATGATTTATGCTCGAATGGGATATATATTGATGTACGAGTGAACGGATTTGTATTGGTCGCGCGATCGGCACCATTGTTGTGCTTTATCGAACGTTAATAGATATTATATACCCGTACGTTGTTGTTGTTGTTACTCGGCATAAAAAATAAACGAAGCTCCGATACTGTAATACCGCGCGGTGTTTTCAGTTCGGAATGCCAGTTTTCGACGAGCTGGCGACTTTAATTCGAACAAGAACAAAGAGGACAAAGAGCGAATCCGGGATTCCATCAGCTTTCGTTCGGGTATTGATTTTGTCTGGTTTAGTAGTTCTTTCACACGGCCATTAGCCGTGAGGACACTTCCGCGAATTTTCCACGAGCCCTCGAGGGACTGGCTGTTAAAAAATATTTACAACCTCCTGTCGTAAACGCCGCGAGAAGATTCGATCGAAAATTTGCGACGGGAACGTTTGCGTTTGCCTGTGAAACGAAAGGAAACCTCACAGTTCGAAGAATGTTTGCCAACTGTCGAACGACCCGTTTCGTTGTTTCCTTCGTACCGTTTCACACATCTTCCTCCTTCGCGTCGATCGTGTAATTCCGACGATCGTCGCAATTAATAAACGCGCGAACAACCGAGGACGAGGTTTGCGACTTCTCTTTCGCGACGCGGACGTGACTCACAGACGAGAACCCTCGTTACTCTCGTCACTCCGGTTTCCCTTCGTTGTGTTATCGCGACGTTCTCTCAAAGCTGCGCGTGATCCTCTTCAACAACGATGGGAATCGATCGGTTTCGGATCGATTCACGTGCCGTGAAATTATACGACAGACGCGAAGATTTTCCTCGCGGGCAGGCAGAAAGAACGCAGCCAAGCGAAACTTTACGCCTGTTCTGGGGAAAATACGAGAGTTAGCGCCGAGAAGCCGCGAGCGGATGAAACTTTTGACGTTGCCGCACGTACAATGTATTTGTATGCGCGAACGGCGGATACAAATACAATAGATGCGACGCGACACGCGTAACCATCGCGAAGTTTCCCCGAGATGGAAAACGAGAAGAGAAGAGAATATAAGAGAAAGAGGAAGCAGCGTGATCGACGTCCGTGAGTATCGCTTGTAGTACAAGCGAATAAATTGAAATAACAAATGACTCGGAACGTGGAAATTCGTGTCACGCTGCCTCCGTGTTACAGCGCCGAGTCATGGAGACTGGATCCGTCCGCACGTCGATGTATGTACACGCAACAAGTAAAAGAGACACGGATTTTCAAACGTGACGACTCGAACGCGTGTGTATCGCTGTGGTCACGTAGCCGAGACAGATCCAAGGGAAACCCCGGTTAATTGCATTTAGCAGCCAGGCTGAAGTTAACGCTTACACCGATACACCGGATCGTTCGTAATCGAGAGCCGTCGTCGTACATGTGGTGCGGCGTGCCTTGCGAGAGAAAGAGAGAGAGAGAGAAAGAGAGAGGCGAAACGAGCGTGTCGTCTTGAATTCAAGGCGGACGATTCATCACGGATGATGATCGTCTGAGAACACGACGGAGGGATAAAAACAAATCCATCGAAAGTTCCGACGAGCCAGACAGCGCGCGCCGGTTTGAAACAACGCTCGGTATCGACGAACCAGGGCGGAGGAGGTTGAAAGACAGCAGGGCGGAAGGGGAGAGGGGAGAGTAGCCGCTGATGAGCGAGGGCCTCGAAGAAAGGACAAAAGACAAAGTGGAGCGAAGACCAGGAAGGATGAAGCAAGCGAGACGAACGTTTAACGATGAAACAGGAGGAGCGATCGCAAAATCTTCCCACCGCACGAGTTTCCAGATTCTTGCATTGGAAGTAAGCTTCTTAAGAGCGAGTCGCGAAGAATAGAACGAACGAGGAAGAGAGGAAGAAACGAGAGGATAATGCGCAACGACGGAACCAAGGAGAACGAGGGAAGGGGGAAGGGCAGGGGAGATCCCCTCGGAATAAGAAATCCTCGAGTTTCAGGAGAATTTTATTACCTAAGCGCGTGTTGCAAACGTCGCTGCAGCTTTTGTTGCCATTCATATTTCGATACAAGTTCCGAGTATTCGTATAACCGTGAAATCGGTAACGACGATGATTTCGCAGATTTCGAATTTTCAAGATAAGCGCAGAACGAAGCGCGATAAATACACGTTTTTGCCGGCTTCCCGATTTTAATATCCGTTTGACGATTAAACACGGTTATTTCGTATTTGTGAAACGTTCGAACGACGGTGAATATATTCCGAAACTTTCGAGGCAGATGAAACGTGATTTAACTCTGAAACCAAATACATGTTTGGTAATACGGGATCAATTAACAGCGTGGGGATAATCTTGAAATCGCTTGCCCGTTAAACGTGAGAAATACTTTTCGTCCGATCTTCGTGTTTGATCGTTTGGTTACCCACGTCTTCTACGGACAATTAAGTCGAGAGAATACGAATCTTTCATCGCAGACAGGGCATTATCGGTAATCAAGAGAGGCAGCGAACGAGCCAACGAGCATTCTTCCGAAAGTTCCTACCGTAAAGTGCCATGGTTATTCGCTAACAAATCGAACCTCCGCGTTATTTCGCGTTAGTTTTATTTCACGCTGCGCCGTAGCATTCCTCGGTATCCTCTCGTACCGTATCCTTCCCGCCGAAGAAGAAGAAGAAGAAGAAGAAGAAGAAGAAGAAGAAGAAGAAGAGAAGGGCGAGAAAGAATCGCTTACGGCTGGCGGGAGTAGGCGGTGGATTAACAAATTCCTCCGATGCTTTCGAAGAAAACAAAGGTGAACGACTTCGGGTAACTTGGTGGAACGTTCCTTTCGACGAAACTTTCTTTCTATCCCCGGCTCGAATTTAGAATCGGAGCAGGATCCAGAAAGTCTAACGGAAAAGCACGGGAATGCACGCGCGTACACACACCAACGGCAAGACTCATCGTCGATAACTACGTCGATCTCCGTGTAGTCGGGTATTAGAACATCCAAAGCCGCTCTTAAAAACAGGATGTTAACTTCTTTTTTCGTACGAACACGTCTGTGGTAACGCGTTTCATCACTCGCGAAGGCATTATCTCCTACCTAGATGTTTTCTCCCGTTATACTATATATCCGCGGCGGAGGCGAAGCTCGTCTCGCTCGTCTCGCTTTAAGCTTCTGTAATGACACACTCGACCGAGCGTATCCGGTCTTGCCTTTTCGAGAGGCGCGTAGAAGAAAGGGGCGTTCGTTCTCATCGGTCTTCGTTTGTTTCTCGCTTGGCAATATTTAACGCTTTGTTTTCACCTCGTTACTTAATTACAACAAATTCCCGAACCGATTTACGCCGACTAAATGGCCTCTCGTCCGTTCTTCTCTCTCTTTCACACACACACACACTCTCTTTCTCTCTCTTCCTCTCTTTCTTCTCTCTTGTTGCCTCGTACGCGTGGTTTTAAATACGCGCACGCTAGCGCCAGGCCAGAACGAATCCATTTTTCAAAGCCACCGCTTCCCGTTTGTGTGTCCCCTTTTACACGGCAGACCTGCCCCCGGACGCGCCACAACAAGAACAAAAGGATTTCAAAGTAAATTCCTTAAACTCGGCGAATAGCTCCGTCTCTTTCCCACGGGGTTTTTATTTGAAAACCAAGAGCAACTCGCTGGGCTACCAAGACGAAGCTCTCGGACGTGAAAGGACTCGCCGGGAAACGTGCATACACTCTGACCGAAACAGTACGAGCCGTATTAAATAGCGTTCTACCATTTTTCATAGGTACATGAATATTTAAATCTGTGTGTCTCGGTGTACTTCTGGCGCCAGCACGATATCTTCCGGCAGCGGGTAGAATTGCGTGTACGTAACCGACGATAGTGAATCAAGAAAATCGATATGCGACTCTCCGTTCTTGCCAGACTCGGTTTTTATTAACCGAGAGCAGCTGATTCCAGCGGTTCGTAGGCAATCGAGGCGTGTATCCGTATCCATCGATAGCAGTGATCTTGTCCCCGAAACATTCCCCCGAATATTTACAGCTACAATCTCTTGTTGTGCCTTTCGAGTTGCAACGCGCGAAATTCCAAACGCAACCGCAATCGCTAAGCACACGCTACAACGAGAAGAAAGAATCAACGTAGGGCGCAACTTTCGACTATATAATTTCTCGTGCAACGTGTTTCGTCGCTGAAATAGCAAAGTTCCCGTCATCTTCGGCTACCGTGAAGAACTTTCGAAACAGCATCACAATGTAAATTTACGCGGAGCAAACACACTCGATCCCAGCATGCGTGCAAGTTCGCAAGTAATTGCGAGAATAATTAAGTTCTCGAATAAATACCGCCTCGGTACAAGCGGCACCGGGGCTAAATGTTTCGCAACGAAATACACGAAAATCTAGTTTTCCCGTCGCGTGAACAATCCCGCTGTCTGCGTTTCCCTCGCTGCGAGCACGCGATACCTCCCTCCCTCCCCCCCCCACGTTGGCTCGTTGTTGAGCAAACAAAAACCGGCGCCAGCCGTGAATCTCGATATTTTCGAGAAAGGAAAGCCGCGACGGCGAGCTTCCAAACGAAACCGGCTGCTGCCAAAGAAACTGACTGTCTTCGCGCGTTTCTTCGAGAAACGTAAAAAAAAAAGGAAAGAAAAAAAATACCGCGAACCTTAGCGACGTGGCTTTGCGGTTAAAGCAAACCAGGCGAAACGACCGAGCGACCCGAGATGATGGCCAAGATGACGAGAGAGAGAAAAAGAAAAGAGAAACAATAAAAGAGTTGGAGCATCGTTTCGACAGTCGAGTCGCGTGAGTCTTTTTATCGAATGTTGTCCCCCCCCCCTCCCTCCCCTCCCAGAAAGATACCTTCCACAGCCAACGGCGTAAAATTATCAAACGCGTTACGCCAGCGGTAATAAAGAGCTGTAAGAAAAGGAGGATAAGATTACTCGTGGCGAGAGCACGCAACGACGGAAGGGAAACGGCACCGGCGGCCACGTTAATTTACAGCCCTCTAACGAAATAGAAAAAGTTTCCAAATTATAATTATGTGGAAAAAACATTGAAATTTATTATGCTCGGTGGACGTCGCCCGAGCCTTTGTTAACGAGGACGGCCTGTGAATTTCACGAGGCCGGGGTAATTGGAGCAACGTGGACCGACGTGGGCCACTGCCAACCCACCCCCATCCGCGCGCCCCTCAGTTTCTTTCGCCATTCTCCGACCGCCTTCCGCTTTAATGAAATGCAACGCCACGTGCATACGGATCTCCGGCAGATCAGTCCACTCTGCGAGTTCGTTTACCACCGGCGGGAGTCTTGGTAATCCGGGCGAATTCCGCGCAGCAAATGTGCCAGCCACAAAGAATTAATTCCACTTGCCCCGCGCTCCGACCTCCTCTCCTTCCGACGCGACACTGCTGATTCGCGGTGCCCCGTGCTACGTGGAATATCGCCGAAATTGTCTGGCGCGAATTGAATCTAGAGCACAAATGTACGTACCGTGATTATGTAAATCTTAATGCAAATTTCCCCTGTATTTACTGTAGTTACGAAAGCGATCCGCGTATCAGCGAACCGTGAGGGGAGGGGCGGGAGGGGAGAAATTTTGCGTCGCGATTTGCTCGACGCAACCAAATTTCTTGCACTCTCCTCATCCTCTTAATTTCTCTCGTCTCTCCGGTTATGACACAGCAAGTTTTAGCGAGACTAAATGTAAACGTCGAACGACACGTTCCGAGTCGTACCAACGGGCCGCTGAATTTCTCAATTGTCGAAGTTGCCTCGGAGAATAAGCACGGCAGGAGGGAACGTTCGGCGTTCGATTCGGGAATACGCTGCGATAGCACAAACGAGGCATCGTGAGGCGGAATTGAAAACGACGTGAACACGTCGAAACATCGCGGAGGAGACACTATCGATTCTCCCGCTAATAGGGTAGACAGGCTGAATTTCACGGCGTTAACGTTTAAGGAAATGGCAAAAGTCCATTTTCAACGCGTAACGGTACCAGCTCTCTCGAGCAAGACAACGGCGGACTCGCATAACTGTATGCATGTGTATTACGTACATCCGTTCAACTATCGTCGTTACATTCGCAGAAAGCGAATCGCGAATGTGTTTCGTGACTCGGTGTGCGAAATATCGTCAACGAGCTGCCTTTCACTGCCGGAAAATAAATACTCTATTTTCTCTGAATTTTTCACTCGATCTCTCATTATCGAAATAATCGTCGTCGAAAAAAGGTAATATCAGCTCCACTTGAAGTTTCACGAAACTGATTCGATGCACTTTCGAAAAGGAACAAATCACGATCACTGAGAATTTTTACATTTTGCGAAGCTTTTTTCCGTGGAAATCAACGTGAAAATGCCGATAAAGTCACGAGGAAAGTCAACCGATTGAAAAAAGAAAAGAAACAGAAAAAAGTTACACAATCGAGTCGCTGTCCTTACGAGGAACTCTTCACTCTTCAACGAAACATCGTAGAATAGAGGTCGAGTAAATAGGGAAAGGATACGTTTCTCTGTGTTTGCTTTTCTTTGCGCTCGTCCCTCTGGGACCATTCTTTACCAAGGGGCAGAGAACGAACCTAAATTGCCATACGAGAAGACGCTTTAAAGAATAAAGTTCATTAATGAGTTCGTAGGACGAGAATCACGAGAGAGAATCACGTATGACCTTCGGCGAGTTGGAACTTACGGAGGTGAGTCAACCTCAAAGAATTTTAGAAACGAAACCCACTACGCTACTCTCTTTCTCTCTCTCTCTCTCTCTCTTTTCTTCAGCTTTTAAAGAGCTTTGTGTCAAATAAATTCTCTTCGCGTTCAACGATATCGAAGCGAAGCGACGTCGAAATCAAAGACTGAAGAAAGATACATTGGCCAGCGTTTCTCTCTCCTGTAATCTTCGTTTAAATTCGCTCGCTTACCCACAATTTTCTTTTTCTTTTCTCTCTCTCTCTCTTTTTCTTTTCTTAACTTCCCCGTATACCCGGCGAGCGCGGACGAAAAAGCCAGGTGATTAACTGAATAAAGAAGGTAACCCTCGAGCGAATCAATGAGCGGCGGGTTTATATTGCGCAGCGAGAGGGAACCTCTGTCGCCAATGGGCTCATTTTCAAATGGTCGGGGAAAAACTAGCGTATTCGCGACTCTGCGCGAGCCTCCCTGTTTATTTTTCCTTTCGCTTCTCCACTCCCTTCTTTTCGCGAGCGCTCGCGAAAGTCGCAATGACGATGAGTCACTCTTGAAATGCTTTTAGGCCGATTAGTCTGAATACGTGCCGTTTCATGGCAGACGGGGAAACCGCGACGCGACGCTGAATGCTTGGTAACCGTCTGCACAGCGCGCGCAGCCACGTTGCGCGCCTTCAAACTCGAAATGCGGAATCTTGTTGAGAGTCTCTCTCTCTCTCTCTCTCTCTCTCTTTCTATCTCTCTCTCGTTGGCCGTTCTACACCAACAAATTCCCCGGTAATATCCGATAAGCGATATTCGTCGAAGAATTTACACGATATTAAAACCGCTCGTTCAAACGTTTATAGACTAATAATTAAAGGGGTCGCTGCAACTCCGCTTTCTGGTAATTTGATAGCGAATCGACGTAAACAAGCTCGATATCGATTCAAATTAAATTAGTTTTTTTTTCAGACGCGTAGCGATGCATAGTCGGCTGATACTCGTGGTAAATAAACTTTCGTAATTGTAAATGTTGCATACGTGAGAGCGCTGAAGTCTGAATATCGGGCGTACGCTGCGACCCTCGTCGCTGTAAATTCTGTTTGGCAACTGCGATGTAAACGACAAAACGCAACGAATGATAGCTAAAGTACAGATTACGCCGTCGTTGTAAACTGCGTCGTTAGAAACGCATCTGATCGATCGTTCGATCGTAAAGGGTCGAAGCTTGGTGCGATGTTGAACAATCGTCGAAAAAAAAGGGATATTTATAGGCGAAACGTAAGAGATCGCGAGCTGGTTCGAACGCTCGTCATAAATTCATCGTTGCGTTATAAACCAGAATTCCCGGATCACCGTTCGACGGCATCCAGGCGTTAATTGGCTCAAAAATAATCGAACGTGTAATTATAATATTGTCGACGAAGGGTCGAACGTTGAGCGGAGAGACACACGCGATGGCGTGAGCCTGGCAGCCGAGATTCGTTCCCCGACGATGTATGTACGTTTCGTTAATCGATTAGCGTTGATTTCGCGTCGTAATTTCAATCGATGGCCGGATATTAACGCAGAATGTATGTCGCCTAACACGTATAATTATTAGCCCGAATCTGATTATTAACTCGGTCTCGTGTATCGTCCGTTCCATCAACTAACGCTACGCTCCCGCGGCCTGAGCGGTTTAATCGTCCTAAAATCGGCAAAAGTCGCACGTTCTGCGGTCGGCACGGTATGCAAAAAGCTCCGTGCCAAATAACACACTGCCAAATACACTGCGCCACTGTTCATTAACGCGAACGAGACGAAACACCTCTTGCTTTATCGATGATCGAAATTCAATTCCGTTCGCCATTTAGGGCGACTATATCGACGATGCGAAACGTTCTCGATTGGCAAAACGAGAGGCAATTCTTCAAGGGAACAGAGGGACCCGCGACGTAAAGATGAAACGCTAGCAAGGCGCAAAGATATAATTATTGAGATCGGCCTGGTTTTCGGCGAGCCTCCTAGGTTATTCTGTATCATAGCTCGGATTTCGAGCCGGCAACCGGACTGCCGCAAAACGAGCAACATAATGACGACCGTAATGCGGACGGCTAGCCAATTTCAACCTGTAAAACCGGCTAAGCCTTCAGCGGCAGCAGCATAACAGCAGGTTACGGCTAAGAAACTCGTTCGTCCTTCGTTTAGAGGCTTGGTTTCAGCGAATCGAATATCGTTCGGTAACATCGTGCGCCTCCGGTTTAAAGGCAAAAAAAAAAAATTACTTGGAAAGAGGGGGGGAGAAAAACTGCAAGACGAGACGATTGTTCGCTATATTCGGACTTGGATTGGAACTGGGAAACCATTGCGAAATAATCGCTGGAAAATATTTCACGCGCCCGGTTATCGCATATAGTGTGTGTTTACGATCAATATAATAAAGTAAGTAATTTGACAATATTTTGTAAAACATACATCGTGTCCGGCAATGTATCGCTGAGAATAGTTGAATTACAGTTGTCATTAGTGAAAAAGAAACTCGGATACGATGGTGGAAAGAATGTTTCCATGTCTCGATCGTCTACTTTGCTCCATACAAAAGAAACCTCCCCCTTCCTCCACTCTCTTTCTATCAATACCTACACTATCACAATGAAATCTCAACACAGGCGAGCAGATTTTCGATTCGAAAGTACCCTGGAGGAGTGATTTCAGGCGTACTCTTTTCTCTGCTGGGGAACTGTAAATATGGACGCGGCTTTGCCACGTGTAACAGTCGAAAGGGAAACAACGGGCACGAAAGAGCACCGCAAAATCGTGAGACAAATTCGTTCTCCTCGGCAACAATATCAGCTGGAAATTTAAATCTAAATCGTGCGATCGACTGTGCCCGCGCGCGCGCCAGTTTAAAGAACTTCGAGATTGATTTTGTCTGCTTACCCGAGGCGCCTTCCTTGGTTCCCTGTTACGTCTCCGTTTCTCTCTCTCTCTCTCTCTCTCTCTTTCCGTTCGCGAAACACAGGCCCTGCACATAAAATCACATCGTTAGAAATCTCATTTCCAACCAGATACGTGCTTTTCGTTTCTGTTTCGAGTTCGCGCTCCCCTTTGGTGCCAACTTTCATTCCGCTTTTGCACAACATTGCCATACATTCACGATGAGAATTCTTCTCTTTCTCTCTCTCTCTCTCTCCTTTCTTTCTTTCTTTCTTTCTGCCAAGGCTGCGACGCTTACGAAAGTGACAGACGAATCGATGGTTTCGAGAAGCCATCGAGGGTCCAGCTGCAACTCTCGAATCCTGGGAATTCACCGAACGACGACGACCCAGCGGCTCGCACCCACCAACGAGGAGAAAACGCGATAGCGCAAAAAGAAATTGCAAACCGGGGGGAGAGGGGTGGAGAGAGGTGAAGCAGGTGGTAAAGAGAAGGTCGGAGAAGGAACGCAGGGCTAGAGGATAGAAAATGGATAAACTGGCAAAAAATGGATACGGGAGAAAAAGCAACGGGACGAGAGTGAAATAGAAGCAGGAAGGGAAAGAAGAGAGGGAAATGACACAGAAGTGCAAGGGTGGGAGGGGGGTGTGGAAAGAAGAGTAAAACCGTGGCGCAGAAATAAAAGTGTTGTGTGTAGTGTGTCGGGCCTGTGAGAGGCAGACTCAAAGTGTACGAAGTTATAACGGATAAAAAAGAGGTTGCCGAGATAAATATCTAAAACGTCATGCGTAAAGTTTTAATGAATTAAAGAGAAGTCTCCCGTCCGTCGTCGCCGCGCTTATTCAGCTCAGAGACTGGAGACGCGTACGACTACTTGAATGGTACAAAGTTTCTTTCTTTTTTTGTCTTTCTCTCCCTGCCTCTCTCTCTCTCTCTCCTCCCTTTCTTCCTTTCCCTCGGCACTTTCTCCCGTCGTACTCGGTCGCGAAAGAACACGAAAGAGGGCGGAGAAACAACGAGTCGGAAAAGCTGAAAAGTGGAGGACGACACTTTCTTTGACCGAGACCGAGCCGCGAACGAACTTTCATCGGTACAAACGCAATATCGTGTCGATTTTGCTCGTTTAATTAGATTAAACGCGCGTGTACGAACAAACGTATTCGCGTTCTTCTTTTTCTTCCCGTTCTTTTTCTTTTTTTTTTTTTTTTTGTTTCTTTTCTTCCAAGAAAACGGATGAAAAGGAAGTCGATTCACAGGTAGAAATCTTCGGTGAAGCGCAGAAGTTATTATTAACCAGGATACGGAGTGCCGCGTGTCCTGCATTCAAAACGACAACAAATCTTGCCAAAGAGCATCGCGAAACTCCCACTCCCCTTCGACCTTACAACTTCTCCGGGACATAAATCCAAGCTCCTCCTCCCAAACCCCGACACATCGGCGCGCAAGTACCACGTTGTTCCCGTATACGATCCGGACGTTGCGAAGCTGGCAGGTAGAACCGACTCGGAGTCGGTAAATTAGTCCCTGAGCAGCATCAGGTTGAGAAAGGGGAGAAGCAAAGGAGAGACAGGAAGAAGAAGAAGAAGAAGTGGATTAAGCCAGATAGAGACAGAAGGGAGCGATACAACCAGAGAGAGGGATGGGAAAGCAAACGAGCCAGTGGATGAAGAGGGAAGGACAGAGCAGATGCGAGATTCTTGGCGGGGTCAAGCCTCCCGGCATCTTCGAGAACGGCTCTCCATCCTCCTTGCTACCATCTTGCTTCTTATCTCGGGCCTCGTTCTTCGGTTTCCCCGGCAGCCTTCGTGGTAAAAAACTAACGGACACGTATATACACCCTTGAGCGTGGAATCACACGCACAGGAGGAGAGATCCGGCCGGTTATTTTCCCCACCAGACCTACCTAGAAGATCACAAACTGGTCCAGGCAGGTTGCTGATCGCGTGTTGCTCGCGTGGCCGAGCCGAGCCGAACCGCCACGAGAATTCCCGAGGAGTCTAGCTATTACACAAATTGCGCTATTACGCGTAATAGCGTTTAAAAAAAAAAGAGAGAGAGAGAGAGAGAAAAAGAAGAAGAAGCGGAAAGATAAAGGCGTCGTGGAACTGAGCGTCGTCGAGAGAGAAGCGACGAAAGAGAATGAATCGCGGGCACAATCGAGTGGCAAAGTACGGTGAACGTCGTTGGAAGAGACGCGAGATTGCCAACGATGGCGGCTCCGACCTGACGAGTCTTATCTCTCGCGTGTCCGTTTGCGGAGCAGTTGCTTCTAGATTAGCTTATTAAACGCTTCTCTTCTATATCCTCGATCTTGTTTGCCCGGCTTGGAACTAATTGTGTTTGCTCTTATTACCATCGGCAAATATTATTACGAAATATTCTTCTTTCTCGTTCACAGCTCGGCGGCCGAATAAACCGGACAACCGAAGAACCGGAGTGGATGTTTCTAAAATCGCAGCAAGCGTGGACGAGCACGTGTCGGTTCGATATATTGTATTGCTCGTTGATGGAAACCAATTGCTCTTGACGTAATTCCTCGATGATTGATGCGCCCGATGGAATTTTATAAACTCGCGAGCTCAACTGGCCATCGTGGAACAGCAATATGTTGTAATGAACATAGACGAGTGCCGTGTATCTCGATGATTTTCGCTAATTATTTCGCACGGAGCAACGAGCATGGAAATCAATGTCCGCGAACGTACTCATTTGCATAGATTAAGCGAGCGGAAAGTTTCACCGGCGTTTCCCAAAGTATGTCCGTTGCTAATTTATTCACGATGATGCGGTACAACGTAAAAGAAAACACAGTAGACGCAGGGGGGGGAGTAGGGGAAAAAAGGAAACATCCGAATGGAATTCGTCTTATATTAGATCGAAAGCTACTCTCTCGATGCAGAAAGGACTCGGTCTCCTTGAAAGGCTGGCTAATAGCCTTACGAGTTGTTACGCTATATGAGGAACCTCGCTGCCGGAGGCGATCACGGGACTTACGCGTGAAATGGAACTGGCGGCTGTTGCGCGAGAGATATTTGCAGATCCAACGTTGCCTAGGGAGTACACAGTTGGTAGAAACCAAATTAGTTTACTAAAGCTGGCCCAGCCGGCCAGTCAGTTTCTTTTGTGTATATATATATATATATATATATATATATATATATATGTATAG
Source organism: Tetragonula carbonaria (assembly GCA_032399595.1). Classification (NCBI taxonomy): domain Eukaryota; kingdom Metazoa; phylum Arthropoda; class Insecta; order Hymenoptera; family Apidae; genus Tetragonula; species Tetragonula carbonaria. The sequence continues at coordinate 6,354,427 of JAUCRC010000003.1, forward strand.
ACAAGTGACAAGGAAACACGACAATATTTCTGTTGAAGTAGATTCGCGGAGTACGTACGCGGATTAATTCCGTGAAAAAGCTGAATTCGCGATACGCTAGACATACATCACGTTCCAGTGCCCGCAGTGATTCGCTAAATATCACAGGTAATGTACCAAGGAATCTGTATTTGTACCGGGAAAGACAAAGGAGAGTTCGCTGGCAAAGTTGAAGGGAAAGAAGAGCGTTCAATTTGTAAGATTGAGAGACGGAAACTTAAAGCGGACAACCGCAACTAAAATGATATACGACGAAAGTTTGACTCGAATCAATTTCTTTTTCGCTGGCCGACCGCGCGCTATTCTCCGGCAATTAATCGCTCGCTCGAAACAGGACAAAAGATCGGGTCGAAATAAATTGGCAGGACAATGAAAAATCATTTGTTACAAGGGAGGGAAGAACACAAGTGGAAATTGGAATGCGTATACTTAAAAGGGACGCTGTTAATCATCAAGTGTCCGCCGGATGATCGATGACACCGAGAGCGTTTCCGTTCGCAATTGTTTCACGCGACCGTGAAAACACTTCCTAAATCCTCGCACGAACACGTGTCTGGTGACTGTTCTACCGCTCTGCGCGTAACTACGAACGATTAAGCTCACCGGGAAATTAAGAGAACATTGCTGGATCTTTAACGTCGGCAGTTCTCTCCATTATATTCGGTGTATATCAGCAGGTAATGCCGTTTAACTGCATCCAGCGCGATTTCATTTACTCCGGGCACGTTTAAATCCCTCTCACCAGGCCGTTTCAAGACTCGCGGATCGTGAGCCCATTTTCAAAGACATCCGCGCCATCCGCGTTAAGAACGAAAGCAGGACTGCGAGAAGCAAGATGGTGCCGCGTTAAATCTGGCAAACCTACGCGACGCGTCTCGTTCTATTAAGTATAATTAAAATTCAAGCGATCCACCGCCGATGCGAAATTTCGTTGAAACTAATTCGCTCATGCGTAAACGGTGCTAGGACCGTTGCTCCGAAGAATTACATTCCGTCTTTCCTTTCTCATCTGCTCGTTCCGTTTCATTAGTCAAACAGCGCAGCCCAGTGCATCGGTGCACAATAATGGCCGCAACAACGCGGAAATCGAGGAAATCAATCCGATGTAACGACCGACGGCTTAACTACGGATCCGTCGGTTTATAATTAACGAAAACTCGCGTGTAAACGCGCGATGAAGAGAAACAGAGGGAAAAAAATCGCTCGCGGTTTCCCGTTTCCAGTTTGCGTTCAGTTCCGTTGATTTCCCAGCCGAGGGTGGGAACGTTTGTGCTCGCGGCTTTCAATCAAATTTGCATTTCTCCTGCGCGGTCACCGGGTCACATTATCGATACCAGTTTTACGGCGTGATGGTCAGCGTTAGTCGGAGTGCCCACCGGTCGCATCTCGATCCGTTTGCCGGTTTTCACCCGTTGCAGCGCATTGTCGGGATCGCCACGAATCGCGGATTTACGCGCGCACGATTCGAAAGAAAACCACCAGCGAAACAGCTTCGAGCGTGAGAATGATTTATGGTTACATTTTCTCATCGCGTGTCCGATAGCTATTAACAGGAAAGCAAATTTTCATCGACGGGATATTTACCTCGACTGCGCATACCTCCGAGTATCTGGATTTTATTCGAAACTTGACGAATTTCCACCAAATGATAAACGAATAATCCAGCCTTTTAGAAAATTATTAATTCGGGCGCGGAAGCCGGGTTGCCCGCGGAAGAATTAAACGCGAATAAACATCGAACGGAACGGGGGAAATTTTAAATTAGTTTCGCCGCGCTGTTAAATACATCCATTAAAATTTACTTAAAACGCGCGGCTTGGAGAACTAAACGGTTTGAATTTAACCAGTTTCATCGCACACGCAAAAATTATAATTATAAACGGTTATTAAAAATAACAAAATATATAAATCACACGGCCCCGTGCCGAAAATTCGGCTGGTGGGTTGAACATTTAAGCCGAACATTTAAGCTCGTCTTTTTATTCGTTTTTTATACACGCGAGATAAATCGCGAAGTACGTATCAACTACATGTCGCATCCGCGTCGAAGTGCAATCAATGCGTTCGATCGAAATGGACGAGCGTGCAGGTCGTCGAAGAAGCTCCCCCGTGCCCAATTCGTTACCTCATTGTTACGCCGGACAATTTGTCGTTCCGTCGCAATCAGGAACCTTTCTGCGAAACTAAACCACGTATATTTACAACGAGCCTACTTATACACGTCTATCCAATTATGAGAGAAAGCTTTTCCCGTGGAAAATTGCGCATTCAATTTCAGAATATCACACCGTCAGGAGGCAAATTAAAACGCATATATGAGCCGCGACAACAGCGCACCGCGATGACGCTTGAATTGCAGAATTAACGTTTTTCTTTTTTTCTTTTTTTTGTTTTCTCTTCCCTCTGTCACCCAATTACGACGACCTTTCTTCCTTCCATTTTTTCTTTCTCTCTCTTTTTTTGTTTTCGTCTTTGCGCATTTCATTTTCGATCCAGTGGCGTCACAAGAGAAATTTAAACGACAGAAAGAGAGAGAGAGAGATAGATAGATAGATAGATAGAGAGAGAGAGAGAGAGAGAGAAAGGAAGCTTGATAGCATTATGAGGAAGCTTAAATTTAATTACATAAGCGAGATGCTGGAAAATAGCTGTCCGAAATCACAGACGGGCCACCGTTATGTGAAGTATGAAACTTTCGAAATTTGCCAGCAGGAGTTTCGATGCTCCCTTCCCCGTCGCTCTCCCTCTCCCCCTCCCCTCCCCCCGGAAATTCGCACGTATTGTCTCTGTCACGTCTGTCTCTTGCCACCGAATGAGCCGCAAGCGAGGCTGCGTCGAGCACACCGCAGCTTCGAAATCCCCCGGAAAAGTTAATGTTCCGCGTTGGCGGACGGAAAACGTTAATGTGTCAGTGCTCGACGCGACATGCCTGCGAGCATCTCATTACTTGTACGTTCCTTGTTTATCTTGAAACTTACACGCCGAAATTGCGATAGTTATGGAAAAAGGGCGTATGTATGACAGTCGGGACGTCGTTGCCCGACGATTTTCCGTTCCACGTCACGCGTCGCTATTATCATTATTAATTCCCTCGGATGGGATTTTCGATTTGCGTCAAAGTGACAACCGAAACGGATCGAAAACGGGCGCGCAACACGCGGAAATATTTAGCAATAACGTAATGAAATTTCCGTGGATATTTCGAAAAGGGAAAAAGGAAAAAAAGGAAGATAAAAATGAAACCGGGGGAAAGAGAGAGAGAGAGAGAGAACGGGGGATGCTTTTGATCGCGAACGCACGTGCTCTCGTACGCCAGTAAATTTGAAAACATATTTCGCTGATACTAGATTATATTTTCGACTGCATGAAACAAATTGCAAACACGTTCTGATATTTCGTTCCCCCCCGTTTGTCTCGTGCCTCTTTCTCTGCTATTTTGTTCTGCTATTTGCAACAGCAGTTTGCAAAAACTAGCCGCGCAAATCCGATTCAATTTCGTCAGTGAAAGACGAAAGTACACTAGTTCGAATCTAATCGCCAGATTACATTGCAATCTATCAAACTATAATCGCAAAAAAGCATAAAGTTGTCCCTGCCGCTAGAACGAGCTACAATAATTGTAAACGCGGATAAAACGTCATTAAATCTCCAAGTTGGCCCTGTCTTTCAAGGGTTATTTTATCATGAAACTTTCATATCACACGGGAGAGAGAGCGCTCTGCGTCAAGCTGAATGTTACACGCGCCACGTACGACCAGAATGTGCGTGCATCCTGCATCTAGTATCCATTTGTCGAGTGACATATAGTAAAAGCGCGAAGGAAAACTGTTGGTATCACGAGCCTTCAATCTTTCGTCGCGGCGGAATAATCGCACCGGCCTTTTGAAAATCTTTAATCGAATGTTTTTCCTCGCCATTATTCTTCGCTGCGAAATCGTTGCGTATCTGACTCGCGGTGAGGGGAGAAGAGGCGACGTCACGTCAAGAGCTACCGTCTTCCATCGGTAAACTAAAGACCGCGTTTGATACGCGTCATTTGAAGAGTCCGATAACGAGAGTAACGATCGTTCGAGACCTTTTCAATCTTACCTCATTGACCGCCGCATACGAGCGCAAAAGCCGCGACGCAGAACGCTTTATCACGGGCGCCGCGAAGCAAAGGAACTTTTCCACCCTATCTAATGATTTATTTTTCGTCGCCGCGAACGACGATAAAAGGCTTTGCAGCGAGGGCCTCGTACCGTCGGCGTTCGCTATTAACCAGCGTTACGGTTTTAGATGAGTCACGAGCAGCGAGAAACTCGTAACAGTGGAACGCGTGTTCACTCTACCCTCGAGCAACCTTTATCCAACGTTGTGTTTCAAAAACGTTCCTTCAACGCGTAGCAAGTGTGTTGCACGAACCTGTCGCCGCGTTATCCACGGTGGCAATCGCTCGTGAGATTACGAGTGGAGAAAACCTGATTTCTCGTCGCTTCGCCGCTGACTGGTCTAGGTCACGATCAACGGATAATACTTTTGCCCGACGTGATCATCGGCTTGAAGGACATTTAAGAGTCATTCGAAATATAGCGACCAGCTCTGCAATGATTCACGCGATACACGGTAATTTACGTTTCACGATCGTACGTTTATTGACGCAAACACGTCTCATTCCGACGCCCCTGTTGCTTCTCAAATCACAGCTCACCGCGCAAATCTCGATATCTTTTCGCGTTAATTACGCACGCATCGCGCGTGATCGATCGTAGCATAGCGATTCGTCAAGAAACGAACGCGTAAGCGTTCCCCGACGTTTCTCTCGGTAAGCTTTCTCGTTTTTGCTGTTCCTTCGTTTCGGTAACGAATCACCAGCCATTCCCGGCGATTCCTCAAAATCAGAAGCTTTTCAAACTCCCGGAACTCAATTATAATCTCTGTTAACCGGAAGCTCGTTTATAATCGTGGAGATGTAAGATGTAAGAACGCGGGCAAACTCTATATAAATTCTTTCAATTATCTATACAAATAATTTATATAAATTCTTACATAAGCTATATAAATTCTTCCATTCTATCAATTACATGACGTGTAGGTATACAGGGTGAATAGAAAAGAGGGTTTGTAATTTCTAGGATAGATAGTACGTCGAAACGTGAAAAAGTTTTACTAAACTCGGATCGAAAAATTAACAGCTTCGAAATTAACGATTAAACGATTTTTTGTCGAAAAAATGAATTTTCTTCACTTTGAGAGCTATCGTACTGTATGCAAGTCGCTGTTTACCTTACAATTTCTTCTTTCTCCGATTAAAGGAAATTTTCCACGTATTCTTCTTCCATTTCTACGCATGCTTGACACCTCCGTGTTCAAGAATTACATACTCTCTCAAAGATTCCCGAATGCGTTCTAATTGTTTCCCGAGCATTTCAACCGAAACAAAACGCCGTATCTATAACTTTGAAACTGTTGATTTTAACATAGAACATGTTTTATCGGGGGTGTTCGGGCAAAAAATGTAACGAAATGTGCAACGAAAACGCGTCACGCTCTCGATCAGGAACTTGATGGAGGGGGGAGAGGGGTGTCACGTGATTAAGGAGAGAGATAAGTTTACGAGCGATGTGTCATCGGTTGTAGATGCTGCAAAGGAGCGAGGTGTTAAGGCCCCCATAGACGTTGAAACATGCTGCGATGCATGCATCAACTCCTAGGTTTCATGAAACATCAGATGATGTTTCAGAATCAGCTTGCCTCCCACTCTACCGATTCTTCAGTTCTTCGTGCGACGCCAAAGTTGAAACAAGTGTTTTAAAATGTCGGATCGTCTTCCAGCTCCAATATTACTGATACGTAGTAATGTTAGGTTTATTATCACTTTCTTTGTTCAACTAATGCTAGAAGTCTATTCCTGCATCAGTGATTCCTTGGTTCTCAGTGGTGCTTACATCAGTGATGCATGCATCGCAGCATGTTTCAACGTCTATGGGGGCCTTTAAGGTTGTCGAGACACAGATGATGGGCAAGCGGGATTGTGAGGAACATAAAAGTAGTTAATAAAATTATAGTTATCACTAACCAATTCTGTCCATAAAAAATTAACAGGAATAAAAATAAAGCAAACATACGTGAAAGGGTGTCAAGTTTTATTTCCTTACAGAAACGAAGTCAGACATATTCTATGTGACAGGCTTTAAGGGCGCTAAAGCCGCTATTTTTTATTTGAGGCTTTATTATCGAGAAAATTGAGTTTGGAGGTTTATCAAATAGACTTAAGATTAGTTAAATAGAAAAGAATGATAACAGGAAGTTACTTCGACCCATGATCATTAGGATTATTCTTCATGTTCCCTTTTTTCTATTCAACCTGTACAAGCTGCACGCTTGTACGAAGAAAACGAAAGTTTGCTCTATCAATGAAACCGCGACTATGAACACGTTCCACGGTATGTGCAATTCAGGAATTGGTTAATAATTAAAATCGCCAGGCTGGTACGCGATGGATCGTGACGCGCGCGACAGCTGCTGGTAATATTGTCCGGCGCGCGGCTCGCAAGAAAGAAAATCCTTGTCCAAGATGGAAGACTGATCGACATTCCGAGATCTTCTGAGAAACTTTGCCAGGCGAGCGTGATGCCTCGCTCTACCAGCAGCTGCGGCGTGTAACTTTCTGCAACCGAGAGAGAGAAAGAGAGAGAGAGAGAGAGAGTGACGCAAGTCGTGATGCAACCTCGATGGTCTCGTTCCAACTTGGTGGCACACATCTCGCGTTGAGAGAACGTCGTCGTCTCGAGGATCGCGTGATCGTCGCTTAGACGTTCCTTTTTTCTTTTTTTTTTCTTTTCTCTTTTTTTTTTTTGTTTGCCTCGACTCAACTCTAAATAATAATATCAAAGTCAAGTTTTCTGTCAGTCAATTAAGCAAAGATCGTATTAATTGCGTCCGTAAGGGGTATCCGAACGATCTCGTCGCAGTTGTACAGTCTTTACATGGATTGACGACATTCAACTAGAGTTCTTCCCGATGGTTAAACGTTGATAAAAGCTAGAATTCATCCGCCAAAAGGCGCTGCAACAGTTGCCGATCGCAACAAGATGCAACAGTCGCAGTCAGGTACGGACGTCCAGCAACAGAGAAAGAAAGAGAGAGAGAGAGAGAGAGAGACTGGATGTTGCGAGAGCACGAACCGGCTGAGCAGATCGCGTGTACCGGTCCCATTAAAGTATTATTGTCGCTTGCTCGGAGCTAACTTTTCCGAAGGACAGCGAACATACATCCTTTCGATTTTGCATGAACAAATAGAGCGTATACAGGTTCGAATCTTCTTACAAGCACGTCGTCCTTTCAGACGTCCTTCCTCGATACCGTGATACGGCTGTCGTGTCACTGGCTTCGCGACTACGGGAACCAAGGCCAGCGGACGTTGCTTATTGCGTAAACCGTCTTCAGGTGTCTGCCTATTTCCACCATCATTCGTCTTTGTTTCAATTTTTGATCTTCCTCGAAGACGAGCCACCATATACACTTGGTTCATTTGTACGAGTTCGCGATTTAAATTAATACGAACTCTTTTTCTCGATGACTTCGCTAGATTAAGTCTTTCTCGCAAAGAATTTTTTTGCAAGCTTCTGACAGGCTACTTTCGTCGATATTTTTGCAAAATAAAATACCTCTGCAATATTCCGAAGCTTGTTCAATAATCTTATCTAGCGAATATTCATTGCTTCGATTCGTACGGCACAGAAAATGTAAAGGCACCGGGGAGGATTGATAATACGTTAACCCGAGGATTCTTCAACGAAATATTTTTCAAAGTATATTTTATACGTTAGAGGAGCCGCGGATTACTCTCTGGCAGCAATTATAATAATCCAGCGCGCGCAAACACGTACGAGGAAATTACAATCTACGCTCTATACGAAACGTCGGCTGTGCTGCTAACTGTGACGCTCCGACAAAAATCAGTACCGACGAGGGTACCGGATAAAACGCATTAAATTACACGGCTGCTGTGAAAAAGTCGCGCCGGAGCGCGCTTCTTGTCGTCCACTTTCGAGTTCAGCTAGAAATAAAAGGCATCGCGGTGTAACGAAACTGCATCTTCCCGCTAGTAATAAGCGCGCGCTTGAAAGCCTCGTGAAGGAAACCACGTCCAATTATAACCGTAACCACGCCGGGGAAAACAAGAGGAAGTGTCAGCAACACGGGGATCGGCCACCGAAAGAAAACGTATCGAGCGGCTATTAAAAGGTTACGAGATTCTTTGAAACGGGGCCTCGTCCAGCAGCTTCTTCTTCCAATTACGAAATACAATAGGAAGTACGTTCAACACACAAACGGAAAAAGCGTTAATCGCCCGCGATGAGAAGAAGTTAATGGGGCACCGATAGAGTTAAATGATACGAAATTGATCTCAATAGAGAAATGGATCTCTTCGCCAAGAGAGAGAGAGAAAACGAAGATGATTACGAAGCTTTGATCGTGGACAGGTCAGAAACGGTGATAATTTGCCCGTGGCAACAGCAGAGCCACGATGTAATTTCTCCTCGCGTGGTATTTTCTGTATCGCGGATCGAGCTTCAATCGAGAAGAGATCCCGAGGAAACGAGAAAGAAATTCCATTTGGGCAATCCTCGATATCCTTATTCGGCTTGGAAACGTAACGTACGATGTATCCGCGATAAGGTATCTCGCCGCTGTCAATATCAGATGTCTAAGCTCTCGACTATTCTCTGGATGATACCGGTGGCAATGCGTCGCCCCTCCCGGCCCGCCGCACGTATCTCTCTCTATCCGTCCTTATTCAGCTGCTCTCAGCCGATTCCTTCTCGATTTCTTCGTCCCCGTTCCCGCAGAACCTACGTGTAGGGACGCTGGTTCGCGATCGCCGTAAGTAAAAGGACAGAATGCTTGCGAATTTTCTTTCGAAAGTCGGAGTTGAATTTCAATGTTCGAAGATTAGGTCCATCCTTCGCTCAGGATCAGCTTGCACTAATTATATTCTACCAGGTGATCTGGGATTGGAATAACGCGAGAGGACGCGGGAAAAGAAAAAAACTCTGCCGAGCGCAATTTGAAACGAGAGAGAGAGAGAGAGAGAGCGATTTCCTCGGATGAAACTACGAAGGCATAATTCTCGAAACTAGCAGCGGAAAGGTTTTGCCACGGTTGAGCGACACTGTAGGTTCGGATGACTTGCCGGTTAAGTTGAAATACCGGTCCCATCCTAGCAGCTAGTCGAGCTCGACTATCGCGGCCCGATAGTCGTTCCAGCTTCCGTGAAGCTTCGAGCAACTTCCCCCTTACCTGCTGGAGCAAGAACTCCGGAGATGGCCTGGAGGAGGGATGACGACGCAACGCCGCGCCAGGCGAACGAGAGAGAGAGAGGATAGAAAAACCGGGCGGCAGAAGAGCGAAAAAGACAGGATGGCGGCTACAGGGAGGAAAGAGGTGGGAAAGAGAGAAGTGTGCTCGAGAACCCTTGGCGGCCTGGGCATCCACTTTTCTCTGGACATAGGCGCGCTCTTGCCTATCCTCGGCTTCGGTCGAGTTCGCGGTCGCTCGTGCAGCTTCGGGCACGCGAGAACCACGCGCATCAAGGTCGCGGCCGTCTACCTTTCCCCGACGGCAAGTGCATGCATTGTGCAGCAACATCGTCGCTTGGTACCACCGCGCCGAGGCGGCTGCCCGTCTTGATTTCCAGGATCGGATCCAGCCGGAGCCGGATGCCGAGACTCACTCAGGAATGTCCTTTTCCATCCTCCCTTGACATTCATCGCTGCGTCGACTCGTATTCCTCGTGTTCCTCGAATGACGAACGAGAGATGCATCTTCACTCACTCGGGAGTGAGATTTTTCGGGAGTTTAATAGCTCGAGTTTAATAAACTCTGCAGAGAGTTGCTCGCGGAGTTGCGGAGTTTGACATAACAGCTTGCTAAGTACGACAGAGATGGTTCTTCGACGTTCATTCTTCGCTTGAATATGGCGTGTATCGCGGGGGAAAGCTGGCTCGCGAATGAAAAGGCGCGGCATGTCGCGACGATACGCGCGCCAAGAATGATAGGCACTTACGTCGAAATTAGTATGGTCATTAACGAGGTTCTGGCCAACCTGGCGGAAGAAAGAAAAGGGAACGGCGCGGAAGAATGGCCGGCCATAAACTTTCTTTACGAGCGGCTGCGTAAAATATTATTGCGCAGAGATGTTTATGCAAAGAGGAGGTGTGCAGGAAGGAGCGCCGGGGAATAAACGATACGCGTTTCATCCGGTGGTACCACCGTTTCGAATGGTTGCCCGTATCGATACCTTTTGTATTCCGTCTATCATACATCGACGGCAATAAAAGCTTCGCCGTTACCATTCTCACGGCGAATAAAACTCGACGATGAAACGATACGAAAGGAAATGGAAAAACAAAAAAAAAAAGAACAAAGAAAAAAGAAAAAAGAACAAACTTGGAAATTTGACTCTGGATGCCTTGGCACGAAGCGAATACAGCCGAGTTCCACCTTGGTGGCACGGTGCGGCCCTGTCCGAGAGAAAGGAGCTGAAACAGCAGTCTCCGTGCGTCGAAGAAACTCGGTCCAGAACTAATCGTCAAAATATAAGAGGGCCCAGGCGAGCCACCGCACCTGCTCCATTCGAGAGGTTACCGACTTCCTCTCGAATGTATCAAAAAGAGAGGAGGCACACGGCCGCTATCGCAGAAAATTGCGAATAAATCTACGGTCTTACACGCTGGCAGCGATACACACACACGCACGCACGGCCAAGTTACAGCACGTTGCTCGGCATTGTAGTTAACTCGTCCGTCTGGTGTACACACGGTAGGAATTTTCTGCGCATACACGGCTCCTATACATCCGACCTTATACATCCTCCGCCGGTATCATCGATGTATCAACATGGGAATAAATGCTCGCGGAGAAACGCGCCAGCAGCCACCAGTTAACGGGAACTCGGAATTAGGAACACGACTAAGCTGGATTTAACGATGATTAATAATAATACTTCTCGGTCGTCCTAATTATCCGCAATACTGCTGTGCCAGGCAGTATGGCAAAACGCCGGTATCCTGTGGCTCGATGATGAGAGACGATGTAAATCGTAGATGATCTTCCCCGCTGCTGTTCCCTACTCCGATTATTATCACCATATAAAACGGCTTTCAGAGATACACATCGGTATATCGGGTAATACATCGTGAATTTGATACAGGATACAACTAGACTGGATAATTACGTCGATTTAAACGGTGTGGCGGATCGGAAAGCAGATCGATGGAAGGGAGATCGGCGATGAAAGTCATCGCGCAAAACCAAGGCGAGGGATGAATGCGAAACGGTGAAACGGCGAAACCAGAGACAGCGAGTCTCTTCCACGAGAAGTTCAGGCGTGTCTCCTTCTGGGCAAGAATCGATTTCCTTCGATCGAGAGATCGCGCCGATGTGCTCGGCGAACCGTACGATTTCGATCTCGATCTTTCTATCACGTAGTGGTAGATTCATCTTTCTATCACGTAGTGGCGATTCACCGTGGAAACAAGTAGTCGCGACCTTTCGTGGTACGCGACGCTCAGATACGCTGCGTATATCCTTCTATTTACGTCGATTCCTATCGATTCTCTTAACTAAAAGCACACGCTAGACATTGGTGTAAAGTCTTCGAGTAGTGGCCACCTAATTTTAATATGGAACGCACAAGAAGAGAGAAGAGGTATTCGAAATTTATTTCGAAGAGAAAACGAGAGAGAACAGCTTGTTGGAAAGTGGTCGATCGTTTTTCACTATTCTCTGCAGCTCGTAAATAAGACGGATATCGCGGAAATGCGAGACGCAGTAAAATTTTATCACCGTTTATGGCGATGCGGTGGTAGCGCTTCTGCGGGAACGCGTTCGCCGGTAGAAGGGCGTGCGTCCGAGGCAGGCGTACAAACGATTTCCGGTAGCGTCTTTCCGGGGCCGACATAGGAATTCCACGGGTATGAACGTAGACCACCTGATAGGTGCACCACCCGGGGATTTTAAATGGATGCCGAAGGGAGCGTACGGGCGAGAATTAAATGGCAAGCAGACGGAGACAGCTTGAGGACGACGGCATGAACAAAGAGGGGAACGAGCTGGCCAGGGGTTGGAGAGAAAACAGCAAGTTGCAACAGCTTGCCCATAGTTCAACCCCGCTACAGTTCCGTGCTCGCCGTGAATTTCAATGCGGTTTACACGCCAAGCCATATTCTTCGAGCTGTAAATTGCCCGTCCGGGCGAATCACATTTGTTTCCTACCTGTCCATCTCTCTCTCCATCCTCCGTCCATCTCCGACCGTTTCACGCTTGCAATTCCCGTTTTCTCTCTTCCCACTGCCCTCTGTTTCTTTCCCCTTTCTCTCTCTCTCGCTCTCTCTCTCTCTCTCTCACACTTTGCTTACATTTCTCCTCGTGTTTCTTTTCGCGAACGAAAAAGGCGAGCGTCGGTAACGCGCGAGATTGAGACGAATTTTACCTGAATGTTTCCTGAAACGATCTTTGCTCTTCGAGTAAGCAAACTGTTTGATATATCGACAAAGTGGCTGCCACGCCACTGTTTAAGCGACATTGCCGTGTACTTCCGGTTTGTCGCCTGTAATTTAATCTATTTTTTAGTGGCCACGTTGTTCCACAGCATCGTAAACTTCCTTCGCGCGAACACCGGTTTTTATGCCTTTGTTATCCCGCTCTTACCCTAACCCTATATTGTTCATTTATCCTTTATCCCTGTCGTTTCAGCGTACCAGCGTACCATTTCGTACCGTTTCGTAAACGCGATCCACCGTTGAACGTGAAAGTCTATCATTTCCCGACGTCTACTAATTCATTATGATATGCCTCGTTTTCCCTAGGGGCAACATCTGGTAGAAAACCTTGAGGACGAGATGAAGATTCGCAAAGAACTCGTCTGCAACTCAACGTCAAACTGTACGTTGCAATAAACGTACGTGGTGAGAACGGGATCTCGTACGAGCGCGTGAAAGAAAGTTTAATTAAAACTGATAGCTGGCGACGTTGTAATACCAACAGAAGATGGAGTCGTCAAAATGGATATGTCGGCGGTATTAGATATTTTCTGGGCGTAAATATAAGTTGCATGTTTTCAGAAAATTTCCCCGGAGGACGGAACAGACGCGTGCATGTTTACACGTGCACACGGGTATGCGGTTAATCGGATGCTAAGCGAATACCCGGTCACTGTTATTCAGGCGAGTATGTAAGTTGCGTGTACGTTCTTAATTGGTGCGTCGAAATTAATGCAGCTGGATAGGATTGCAATTAACGAACGTTCGAGCGCATTTTGCTTCTTCTCTCTTGTATTTAACACGACTGCCCGTGTAATCATTGCGTCAACGTTGAATCATCGATTTTCAACCTACTGTGTGTACGCGCATGGGATTAACTTTCTGAATTCGCGCGTTCACGGTTCACGGCATTAATATCTGCGTTTCTACGTAACATCGCCACGAACACGATTGAAACGAATCACGTACACGTCAGAACGGAATTGATAGTACTCGAAGAATGGTGGTTTTACCCGCGTGCTCGAATATTTAATCGGATCGGCTACACCACGAACACAACTTAGTATCGAACATAGCACACACACACACACACTGGGCGTGCAAGAAATATATATCATCGGGTCGAACCAGCGTGTCGAAGAAATATTGCGTGTTGCGGGTCTTTTTATGATCGGTGAAACGAGTTTAACTGGCGTTTTCCCTGGTTTTAAGGGAGGCTTTAATTTAAAGTTAACTTGTATATCGTGTTGGCATCGTAACCCGGACGATAAATACGAGGCAGAGGCGAGAGCACAAGAGGAGAAACAACCGGACACGTAAGTCGTGTAAACCCTGCACAGCGCGAAACCATTTCTAAACTTCGCCCTTGTATATCTTGAATGTTTCAGAAATGTTCTTCTGCCTTAACGTCTTTTTGCAAAAATTTCGCTACTGCACGGCTGCCGGCGTCGAGCGACGAGCTTCGCGTCGGTGCCCGGCTTGCCCAAACAAAGATATCTCCGGGGTGATTAATTAAAACATCGCGGTAGATTTATCTTGAATATCGTTGGCGGGATACAGCGAAGAAAAGAATAAACGGGAGAGAAAAAAGGGGAAGAGGCGTATGAGAAAAAGGTCGGGAGGAGCGTGTGTGCGTGCCACTTTTAAATAAAAGATTCCATGATATACGCATATATTATTTACACACACACACACACACACATATATTTATTGCCGTACGTATTCTGAGCGCGTGTTATCCGGTTCGAATAACCGGCAGACACGGTGCAAATCGAAGCGCAGGATCCGTAACGTTGAAACGAGAATTCAGAACACTTCTAATACGTTTTCCCAGGATGTTCCATCGGCAAATAGCCGAAACGGTCCGTCGCAAATTTGAAATTACATCCTGCCCGTCTTAACGGTGTGCGTCAAGCACAAAGTTCGACATAATGTAGCAATAGCTGTCTACCTCGTGGCAAGGAACACCTACGTGAAGCCTCTCATTAACCGTGTACGAGATAAAATCCCAGATTGCTTTCCTCCGCGTAGCACGCCCGCCGGGACGGTAACAGGATGATAGCCTAAGATAAAAATTACCAACTTTCATTAATCCCAGAACACCGTAGATCGGCGCCGATTATTTTCAATCTCTCGATGCAATCGGTTATGCCGTTTCCTTCTTTCGAGCACCTCCAATCGCCCTGGCAATTTGCTCTCCGAAGAGATCGAGGTGCTGCTCCTCGCTCGGTGAAATTCGATCATCGTGCTAAACCATAAGCGTGCGTGTTCCGCAGACGCGCCAGTTTCGCGGGAAAAATTTCATATCGGAACACGGAGATACAGATGGGCAATCGACGTGGATCTCACCACGACGGAACGAGAACGACGTGAAAATGAAACGAAACGAAATAAAACGGTGGAAGAAACGCGAAAAAGAACAGATCAACGTACATACGTACATACAGTGCTAGACACCTTGGCCACGCCTAGACGACTCTTGGTACTTTTGCTGGAATATTAATGTGCGACTCGATGTGAGGGCAACCTTCTCCGGCTGTGCCGTGGCGCAATGGTGGGATCTTGAGAACGCAGAGGTAAATCGAGAAGGATAAAACGATCGGGAGAGGTCGAGGTATGGAAGCGAAAGGACGAACGCGAGCGAGACAGGGGAACGAGGACACCGGATGGAAGAAAGAGAGAGGAATGGAAAGAAGCGTGGCTTGATAGAGGCTCTTGCTACCGCAGGAAAAGAGAAACATAGCCGCAGGCTGAGCAGGTTGCGGCGTTTGCTGCCTTCTTCTTCTTCTTCTTCTTCATCTTCTTCTTCTCCCTCCTTTTCCTCGCCGGAATACACCGGAATCTACGTCTTCGTTCTACTCGTTAGCCATCTTGCTCCTCTTGGCGGCAGGTCGAGATGGTAAAAGGTGGAGGCTGCAAGGAGGTCGTCTAGAGGGAGTGAACGTGTGAGAGAAAACGAAAGAGAGAGAGAGAGAGAGAGAACGTCCAAGTGAGGGGAAGAGAAAACGAGAGAAAAAAGAATATTTCCGAGGTAGACCCTTTGTTCCCCATGTTTCGAAATTAATGGCTGGTGCCTCTTCCGAGACTCTCGAGGAGAAGACGATCATTTAATTGAGCCGAAGCTGAGCACAGCCGCTGTTTCCTCGCCCGTTTTACGTCCGGGACATTATACTACCACTTCTTCTTCGTTCTCCTTCCTTCTCCTCCTACATAACCCCTCATTTTCATCCTCTTGTTTTTGTTTCTTCTCTCTCTCTCTCTCTGCGGCAATACCATCCCACCCTCACCCTCGCAGGCCACGCGTACGTCTGTTTTCTCTCGCTCCTCTTCTTGTTACCGTTCCTCCCTTTGACTCCGCTGTTCCAACCTCTACGCCTGTTTCCTCTGGTTTTCTCGCTTCGCCAGCGAACAATGTCTTTTGATATCTCTCGCCGAGTCTCGCTACGGTCAAGAGGAATCGTCACTGACCCGAGGGGCTTCTCCACTCGACTCCTCGGTTGCAGCTGCCGGTTAAGCAAATTTTCCAATGCATTCCCACGGCGCGGCCAACTGATTTCAGACCGAGAATTATACCGTGTGTTCTCTCCGCTGCTCGACTCGGCCGCGTAAAATGGCCACTGACTTTCTTTTTTCTGAAATATCCCCTTTTTCGTTTCGCGTTCGTTTCATTTTCGATCAAATGTATTTAAAACCGTGATCGAGCGACCGTTCGTTTCTTCGCTAGAGCCGTCAGTTTCAAGTCCCCTCCAGCCACTCCAAAAAAAAGTGCAGCGCATTTTCCCGAAAATGTTGGAAGAGAATAATGATGATTACCGAATGAATGAGGAAAAGTACACTTTCGCTGAACCTCGAGACGCGGGGAGTAATAATCCCATATTGGCCGGCGTTGAATTAATTTTCAATTGCACGAAATTGATGTACATCGCAGCTACATCTGTTTCTATCAATTATGTAGCAACGTGCCGCGTGAATACAGGAGCAGCGAAATTGCGCTGTTATGCTACGTGCAATCCCATTAGGCCGGCAGCAGTTCATTAAATAATATTCCAATTTTCCAAGCGTATTAACTCGTTCGGCATGAAATGGATACTTAGGTGGTTCGTTTCGATCGCGAAACGCTGTCGCGAAATCGGATAAAAACCGTTTTTACCTTCGAATCGACCAACCAGCCGGTGAATTATGCCCGCATTCCAAGACGGGTGTTTCAAATGCTCCGCGAAAGCACCGCGGAGCGCAAAATTCGTTTCAATCACCGCGCGGTTGAATAGAAAGAGCGATTTAATCATGCTGCGCGCTGCTCGTTAAATAACATATTCCAATTTCCTAAGGATATTAACCTCTTCGAGCGACGTAGGCCGAGAGCGAAACGGGACCGAGGCGCGCCGCTAAATAAATAATTTTGATGAAGCGCGCTGCTGCTTTGCCATTCCTGATTAATCGGGTTTGCGCGTCAACTGAATTACCGGCTTTCCACGCTGCTTCCGGAACGCATTGACCAACGCGTCATAAAAGTGAGACTTAAACAAAACTTTAAGATTAATTATTATTATCGGACGTTGAGCACAACGTCGTGTGCTTTTGTCACTATGTCGCGAATTTGTTTTGACTTTTACGATAAATGCAGTATTATCTATATCGTACGAGACGTTAAATCAACGTTTTATTAAAAGAAATGAAATATTCATTAGCAGACAGTATGAACAGCCATCTTAAACGCGTAACGAATCTTAAGGACGATGGCTATTTGTAATTTAAATAAATACATTTACGACTCCTGCTAAAAATATATATTATACTTGCAGTAAATGTCTTGCAGCACCTATGGTCTTTACAAATGTTTGAATATCTTCACGAGCTGCTGTGAATCGCACAAGACAAACTGGCAACGAGCGAGCGCGAGAAGATCAAGGTTACCCAATACGCGAGAGAAACGTTCGTTCGTCCCCTCCATCGATTTTCCATCGATTTTTCGAAATGCTTGCGCGCATCCGCAGCGAGTGTTCTTGGTGGCACGAGGTAGCAGCCGTGCGATACAGCGTGAGATTAGATGCAATCTGCGATCGCGTTTCCACGGGTAAACACTTTCGCGCAGATTATGTTGGCAAGAGAGAGCATCCCTCCGCGACGCGGCGGAGGCAGTCTACTCGACTCGAGAAAGGTGGAGATGATATCTTCTAAATAAACGTTTACTCTGCTGTATATCCGTTGAATGACGCCGTCGAGGACTCCGCCGGTTAAGAGGCCTCGCCCTTGTAACTCGATCACACGGCTCGGCCATCGTTGACTGAGTTTCTTACTCGAACTTTCCTCGGGAAAGCTTACTTCGATGGCCGATCATCCCCGTGGATCAGTTTCCGCCGCGCGCTTCGAGGGAATCATTCTTTCTTCACCGATGTGTAAGCCTCTCCTCTACTTGGCGCCAACTTTTCCTCTCCCTCCCTCTCGCTCTCTCTCCTCTTTTTCTTCGTCCGAGCGGACGATCCTCTCTATTCGACTCTACTCGCTCGGCGAATTACTCTTTTATTTAACTGGTTTGTCGTTGCAGGCAGGCGCGAGACGACGATAATTTAATTTAAAGCAGGACGTTAATACTGTTCAACTGCAGATGCACAGGACGTTAAAAAAGTTGGAGGCAAAGAATTAACGATTCGAGAGTGTCCGTTAATGAAAATCAGACGGATTGCGAGTGTACGATCGGAGTTATTGTGCATAATGCGACAAAACCCCGAGTGCATAAACGACAGAAACGATCCAGCTATAAACGTGCGATAAAAGGATCGGGATAAGAGAGACATCAGGAAACGGTTAAGTTTCATTGCAGAGACGAGGCTGAACGTTTAAACTCGAACGATGGAGAATCACCCGGCTCGCAGATACGGGTAATCCTTGACTGCATCGTTTATTTTCGAGAATGACGGTCTAATTCAACCGTGACATCCGGGAAGTGGAGAAAGAGAGCGAACAGTCGCAGCGAAATGACTAAACCGACCGATAATGCTGAAGATTAAACGTTTAACGAACAGATGATTTGAAAATCGATAAAATCGAAAGCTACCCCTTCGAGATCGGACTTCGAAGCTGGCCGAAATCGGGACTCTCGAGCTTCGTGAAATTTACGATACCGCGGACGTAACATTGTTGAGAACTGTTAGGCCAATCGTGTTACGATTCACTGCAATGCAGGCTTTCAGTCGTGGAATCGTTCTAATTAAAAAGATCGCATCCGCGTCTTTGACTCTTCGACGGAAATCGTGGCGTGCGCGCCTCTCGGTTCAAAAGGACAATCTCTTTTGCCGCTTGCCGAACGAAAAGTATTTCGTAATAAGATAAGACTATGATATTAATGCCTCACAGGAATTCCAAAGATTCCGTTCCGTTAATTAAGATGTTGAAGCACGATGGAACGTCAAACAATAGACTTAAGGCCTGAGAAACCGGCCATATCTTGCATAACTTTTAATCTCTTTCCCGTCGAGGATCCCGTGTAATTAATTCAAACAGGATCCGAAAATAACGTAGTCGTGAAATATGCAGTTTATTTACTAGCCTTCGTCTTTATTAAATATCCGTTATTACATCGTCTTGCAGCTAAACTTTCACATTTACGCCGCTCGTTCTTTTCTCTTCAACGATTATAAGACGATTCCAGGCCACAGTGAGCGAGGCAAGCGAAAGTTCGATCGAGCGAATCTCCAATTCGAAATTAAGGTTTTCTATAACGCGACATCTGGCTACGTCTACGCTTGACAGTGTCCGTACTCGCGAGTCCAGAGTTTTCGAATTGAAACAGGAAAATTTCGTCTAATCCAAGTTTTGGAGCCACGCCAACGTTTCCTCCATCCCGAAAGGATCATTCGATCCGGTATCGTTCTACGCGATCGAGATTCTCATTCGTAATAAATCGCCGCTTGGTACCGTTAAACAGGCGAAGATCTTTCGCAATTCGAGAGTCGCCAGGTGGCTTAAGAACCACTGGGCCCCAAACTGGTCCCTGGTAAACCAGCGTCACGATACTTTTTCTTTCCCTTGATTGTTCCACCTGATACATTGCGAATGGCGGCACCAACGGGGCCTACTTATACGACTCACACGATCACACAACAGACGCATTCCTTCTCTCGTATTCAACGATAATGAACGAAAAATATCGGGAATCACCGAAACGTGCCAACAAGCAAACGCTGCGTCCCCGATCGTGCACCAGTTGGCGAAGAAACTGGTTTCGAGATCGCGTGGAGATCGCGAAGAGAGAGGGGAGGGGAGGAAGCTTTTTCTGCCTCGGTTTCTCCTTTCCAAGATCCAAATCGGACCACCCTTGTTTCACCTAATTTCGTAAGCCAGCGCTCGCATTGTCCAGAGCGCTGGTTATCGAACATATTTTATACCCCCGGAGTTCCTCGGTTTCGCCGTATCTCGATCTCGGCGGCAACCACCATGCATTCGTGGCACGCCGTTGTTCGCCTATATCGAGGTGGTGGCCCAAGGTAAACAATCGCGTTTAACCAGAACTTTGAGGAATCGAGTTAGGTGGCAAGAACCACTGGCGTTGAACCAATAAGCAACAGCAGCCCCAGCAGCGATCTAAACAGAAACAGGTTCCACGATCGTTTCTTCTCTCCGTCTTCTCTCCGCACGAGGGAGTGGTTTGCTTTGCCCAGGCATTTTTCAGATTACTACTCCTCTACCGTATTGTTCCGGACCTAATCTTGTAGGCGAAAACACACGCTCGGCTCGATCGTACGGTCCGTCCGAAGACTATAAATATATAAAAGGCGGTCGTTCTTTGGGGCCGCGTACACGCCGCTGGCACCTGTCGTGTGGCTTCAAGTAGAGACACGATAGGAGGGAACGGGTTTTCGAGATGGGTGGAGGGACAGAAACCAACTGCCATAAGAGAGGTGGCTCTCTCCCTGTGGTTGCTACAAGACCGGTTCAGGAATCCGGGGCCACGCTTACGCGCCAGTGCCTATCAACTTCGATACTCTCGAACGCGGGCTCGACTCGAGCGATTCTGGTTAACACGCACTGGCCTGGTAGAAAACAGTGTTCGACCATGACGAGCGACTTTTAAAAGTGATGCAATGTTTCTCTCTTTCTCTTTTCGTGCATTACCACGTTGCAGAATAAGAGACAGACAGACAGACAGAGAGAGAGAGAGAAAGTGAACAATATCCAAGGAAAAACATTCTGCGTGTTTTTGCATACGAATATGCAAAAGAAAGAAAGAGCGAGAGCGTAAGGGTCGAGAACTGGTCGAGACGGATTGTTCTCGGCACCGCTTCAACGCCGAGTTGATAGGAGGGAACAACATTCGGTTCAGGTGTTCGCTCGATGCTCTTTCCACGCTTTCGCGTGATGTTCCCTGAAAGGATATCCCAACCGAAACGCTCGTCGATCGCTGTTCTCGTTTTCGCTGCCTGCCGTCCTTTCTCTTTTCGTTCGCTCTTAAAACACGCTGTTCCACGAAAGGATCACGAGCGACCGTCTGGAATCGCGGCGGCAATACGCGAAACTATTTTTAATCTCGTTTCCACGTCCGAAAACACTTCGATTTATCGATTTTCCTCGCACCAACGCGTTTGATATTTCTCGTCGCGACGCAATATCCTACGTACGGGCGTTTCAACGTCAAATTCAACGCGAACTCTATCCTCTACTGTCGACACCCCTCTATCCCCAAATTCGGTCCGTTCGTTCGAAAAAAAAAAAAAAAAAAAAAAACGGATGGCAGAAAAGTTTCTCAACTCCGTCTGGGACTCCAGAGGCTCGAAGGAAACGCAGATGTTTTCGAGGTCTAACGAGGTGCACGTTGCTGCAAGTTTCATCATTTCTTCGATCGAATTACTCGGTGGATTCCTACGGTGGTAGCCGTAGTCGACAATAAATGCCATTGCTCTTCCTCGTCATTGCGCTTCCGTCGCAGATTCTTCGGTAGAGGAAAGAAACGAGCCTGTTAACCGACAGTTTATGGTCCGCGAGCGTGCAACGCGAGCACATTTTGCCGATACCTGGCGGACCGGCTCGGTCGTTGCCGGTTGCACGACAAAATCACTTGACCCTCGTTACGGTCGATGATCCGACAGACGGACGGACTATTTCAATCTTCGAACGATCAAGCTGCCCCTCGGTAATCGGCCATTCGCGTTCACGCGCAATTCTGTCGCGGTTAACGGGCTTAAATCGGCGTGTTCGTTTTCAACAGCTCGTCGCAAGCGAGGGCCTCGTGCCTCGAGACGAGAGCAACCCGATGTTCACGCGATCCGCGATACGCGATCAATGGAAATCGTGGAAAATTATCGGCCAGAATCGGCGCGTCATCCGTCGCCAATTATTGTCAGATAATCACAGACATTAATGGGTTAAGACGTCGGGTAATGCGGCGTCGAGTAATTGAACGGAGCTGTTGGGACGGCGGACAGACGGCTTGGGGTGGTTCCATGCATAGACAATTAATCGTTTCTTGCACGAAATGACATGAATTCGTTTACCGTGTTCGCGGAAACCAACCGCGAGTGAACGTACAGTGATTTAGCCACCCAGACTAAGATTAGCCTGTTACTCAGTTCGCAATCCGAGTTAACATTTCTGATCGTAGCTAGATATATATTTCTGTCTACCAACGAATTTTCGTAATTTGTTACACGTTATACCCGAGAATGCCGGAGAAAGTGCGCGACACGATCGATTCTGAGTTTCGCTCGGCAAGTAGCTTCCGACCGATCGTCACGAGGAAACTCGAAGCTATCCAGACTGAGGCACTAGCTAAAACCGCAATTAGCGACGCTACATCGATTTTAAGGATCTTTAATGACAGCCTCAACAAAGCGTTAACGGGCTTTGCAGGAGCGATTTCACGAGACGATCGTACGACACACGAAACACATGTTTTAGGACACCATGTTTATTAAAACTCACGGCGGTTATCGTTAATTAATACACGCTGCAAGAGTGTCGCTGTTTAAATGCGCCTTGTACCAACGTCAAATCGAATACAAGATGCCCTCGATTTATCTATCTGAAGGCCGAGTGATTAACAAAATCTACGATGCAAATGAACGAACATGGAAAATGTAAATAAATAATATATGCGTCCAACGTAGACAAGATAGGTACATCGACATGAACGGAAAGCCATGCAGAGAGACGGTGAGGGAGAGAATGTGTTAAGCAATTAGTCAGCGGACGTTGGCTTGGCTGGCCGCCCCGATATCGATCTAGCAAAAAATTAGCTCCACATTTCTTCAGCGTTAACCCAGCAATGAGCTGGCAATGCATTTAAATGCGGGTTCAAACTTCTTTAATTAGCCGATGTCGGGCAATTAAGTTAGCCGCGGAGCATTGGATCGAAGGATGCCGGACCGGAAATTTTCGACTTCGAAATGACAAATTAACGCAGTAATCCGATAACAACAGGCACTCGCAGCCAGGGCCATTTTATCCGAAAATCGTCAAGGGACGAGTCAAAGAGGAGATAGAACTCGATCATGCAACAGTTTAAATACTCGTGACGTTAAATTTCGCCAGAGATGTACGGGTATAATATCGCCGTTGAGAGAAACACAGTCACGTAAATACCGAAACGACATCTACGATCGAAGTTTCACAATGAGGCTGATTAAACTGTCAATCCAGTCTCTCGTTGTTCGCGACGTTGACACGAGATCTCATAAATATCTTGGCAACTTTGTTACAAGGTCAAACGCATCGCTTAAACGTCCCGTTTATACGAACGTGGAAACTCGGTGGAAACTGCTTCGCTCCGAGGCTTGACTGAAACCAGCGAGCATATTACGCACGGTATAGACGGGAAATTATGGCTCGGGAATGGTAGAAAGTTGAGTGGCTCGTGGCGGCGTATCACGACCCCCAGCGTGTCACGCTATTTGTTTCGAGGTGAACGCGAGAATGTCGAGAACCGCGACACACGGACATCACAACCTCATTACCAGCGGCCACGGAGATAAATTGTCGCGGTCGAGCGAAGCTGTTGCCCGGGATGGACGTTTATCACGTTTATTGGCTAGCAGGCAACGCTCGATCGGAGACGGGATTCGCGCTCGACGAGTTATAGGCCAGTTTTATTTCGAATTTCTTCGAACTGGAACTAGAACCGGTATGTGCGAGCCTTAGGAACGGTACGCAGTCCTCCGCCGGAATGTCGATGGATTTACTTATCCTTCGTGGCGCGTTGCTGCACACACAACAACAATCGCGCGATAGCTGCGCGTAATAGTCGCAATTCGCGATTATGTAGCTATATAGAATGAATTACCACGAAATCGACGTAGAACGAGCAAAACGCGACTAGATATTCTCTCGATCGGTGCGTGGACGTTCGAGCGAGGCCTGACTGTAATGACCACATTCGTAGCTGTGCGCTCGCAGGTGCACTGATTAAAAAGTGCAAAGTGAATGGAGAGATAACGTTACGCGTGCTTGTTGCTAATCGTTCAGGCTTGTATAAAGATGAAAATGTCTAGCAAAATTACCTCGAGAACAAGAATCCCGTCGGTTTCCCCCGAAACGAACGTTCAATATTACGTAACCAATAAAGTATTCTCGCTTCTTAGCCGAGCGGCCAGAAATTTCTGTTGCAAATCATTTCAAAATTATACGGACATCGGGTTAACCGAATGTCGGTCGGAGAAACCGTGTCGATTAAATATATCCCTCGACGAACGCCACAGCTTTTTAATGACGGCTTTCACGACGATTGTAAATCATCGAGGGAACAGAAATTCTCGAGGTACGAGCGAACAACTTTAGCTACGTTGAAGCGAGGATTTGCATATCAAAGCTGTTACGCCGTAACACCGATCGCGTTACGATGCACATTCGATAATTCGGTGTCGACGAGAATGCAGCAAAATTCCATCTGGCTGGCGTTTTTCGGATCGGCTGTTTTGTTTTAGCCAAGAAAGAAAGAAAAAAGCTTGCCGCCTTTATTGTCAAACTGAGAAATTTACCGAGGAACAAGAAACTATTCGCAGCATCGAGCGGCTCTTGTTGGTACTCTTTTACTTTGTAGTCTTTTAGCCAGCTTCCTGTGTGTTGCAATGCTTTCCCAGGCTTGCAGAGAAACAAACGGAAACGCGTTTACAAGTTCCGAGGAAACATCGTTCTTGAATATTATTATGCACAGAGAAATTGTTCGCGCTAAAGTAATCGTTTCAAGATAGTCAAAACGGGAGAATTAACCGGACACTTTGAATAATGATGTATAAATAGCAGTTTGTTAGGGAAACAAAAGATTTCTAAATTGTCTGCAATCTTTTAAGTCTCGGCATGAATCATCTGAAAATTCTTAAAGCTTAAAGGTGAAATTAATATCGAGATTCGAGAAACTGTAGAAGACGTAAGATCTTGCGAAACGTTCTAAGCAGTCTCTCACATTCAGAGAAATGTATGGAAATATATATGATATATGTGCGTTTATGTCAGCGTGTGTGAAAATGTAGATTTAATAAATCGTACAATAGCTTTTATAATATGTTCAGGCTTCCATAATGTGTGAAAGCTCAAACTTCTGCAGAGTTAAAAATTATTTAACCCTCGTCCGCCCCTTGTATCTCGATTTGACATGTTCTTTTTTTATACAACGTGTAAGATCATGATATAAAATTGAAGAAAAATTCAGTTTATTTATTATTAATAGAAGAATTTGCAAATTCAATTATTTCTCTATCGTATCAATTTGACACCAAGGGACAAATTAAATTGGAAAAATAAAGGACGAATGATGGCTAAAATCGCAAACAACGCGTTTCACAACTAGCCTTCGTTGCATTGAAATATTGTTTGCATCGTAAACTCAACTAACGATTCCGAAAAAAATTCTATACGTAGATTAATTTAGAGACCGACGTATTTCATTTTGCGAAATGTATATTGCAAAAGAATTTCGATCGATCGCCGCGAAAAAATTTGATTTTCATTTTAATCCAATATTACACGAACACAATAAACTGCTCTTTAAATATGAACACGTTTATTGTAAATTTTGTATAGATCGCGAGCATAATTAAGTACATTCATTGGTTATCGTCGTTTTTGTAGAAATTCGATATTCCAGACGTGAATAAACAATGGCCCGAATGCCGCCTATTAATTAGTTCGCTATAAAATTTAAAATTATGCGCAAATTAAAATTTTCATTTCGAGATTCTCAGTATTCTAACGGGGGAAAAACAGACAGAGAGAGAGAAAGAAAGAAAGAAAGAAAGAGAAAAAAGTTACGACGATTCATACGAATATTATCGCAGCGTGAGTTAATTGCAAAATCGTTTCAAAGTCAGATAATGAGGATAAAAATTGATAATACTCATTAACATTCCTATTTTCACGAGAAAGCTTTTCATCCCTGCGTTCACCGCAATTAAAACGCGAACAATCGAATTAATGATTGCTAATTATTTCATCCACGTTGCAATGTTTCGCCGACATGAATTAATAATTTCATTAAAGCCGATTAATAAGAGAAAATGAACAGAAAAAAAGGACGTGAGGCAGACGAGCAAACGATAAGATAAGAAATATAATTTTCTTTGAAAAAACGGTACCTTGCCTCGATGTGATTCTTTGTAGAAATTTTGTCAATTGAAACCGCAACCACTTCGACGAATTGTTTGACGCCAGCCTGCTTGAACATCCTAGCCTGTACTGCAATCTCTCGACCTGCCGGTAAGAAAATCGAATTATTACCAACTAGGAGAGAAGAGAACGTCTTCTTCTCTAATTAAGTGAAACATTGTTTTATTGTAAGACGTAATCGTTTTATCACATAGACTGAATACAACAATTTTTTTTCGAAAGTTCGCGTCTCCGTGCGAACTTGATTTAATTCTGTAAAACTAGTGAAAAAATGACGAATCTTCTTTGAGCTAACGAGATCGAATTCGAATCTAGTATACTCGAAAGTATGCTCGATAACGTTAGCCACGGCATATGGGTCATCGAAACGGACGAGCGAGTTATTGAAAATCAAACGATTTCGCGACACCGTTTTCACGGCACACGTCGAGTAAATTATAAAATTTGTAATTTCGATGCATACACGTTGCACATATTAATTGAAAACGTCAGCCCGCTCGATAACATTGAATGCTTGCGCATGTAATCATTGCTTTTCATGTTTTGAAAAGTCAATAAACTGAACGCTAGTACAATATTTAATTCATTAGGAATAAATCGCTGATGGACATTTTTATATTAAAAAAAAAAAAAATTACAATAGCTTCTTGCGGCTTTGAACAAAATAAAAATATTATAAATATGAACGCGAATAACACATGACATTCAATCAGATTTTGATTTTCACGTGTAAAATGAACGATTTTAGACCATTAATATTTCTACGCTTCGAAATTTTTATTTCAATTTATACAATACTTTCTTCGAAAACTGTCAACCTGGTCAGTCAATGATAAAAATTGTATTTTAATATATTTCATGATGATAATTTCATGCTAATTCGAAAATCTATTATTTTTATTTTATTACTATTATTTTCTATCTTGAATTGTCTGAAAAAATGCATCTGCTCCAATATGTTCTATATATATATATATATATATATATATATATATATATATATATATATATATATAATCTAATATATTTGTAAACTAAATTCGACTGACTCTAATTAATTAATAACGAGAAATAAGTTGTATAATTTGAAAACATTGTTATTTTCACACCAGCGAATTATTCATTTATCGCAATATACATTTCATTCGAAGTAAATCAAAAGTCCTGAAAAAAATGAAAAAATAATGGAAAGAAAAGAAATAAAAACAAAGAAGAAGACGAGAATCTCACACACCTGTGAGAATCTCGAGTAACGAGCCACGAAGAATACAAGGCAATCCCACAAAATCGTGCTGCCCCCTTAAGTTCTTTTTCTTAACCCATCGTATTGCGTGAAGTCTGGGTAACATAGAAAACCGGTTCCTTAGTATTTATACATCGTGCGTACGCCGCTTACGCCTTACAAAAGCATAAAATGCATCGTCCTTTCGTCCCTTTATTTACCGACACTTACATACGTAAGATTTCTTTCGTTTGATGTCACTTTTTCCTTTTTAACATGCCAAGCCACTATATGCAAGGTTCATTTCAATCTTTATCGTCACAATTATAAATTATATATTCGTTGTTCGAAAAGACATTTGAAATGGAACTTACTCTGTTTCAAAGTGAACCTCTTCCGATAGATGCAAATCTCATCTAAAAAAACCTTCTCCAAGATTTCAAGATGACTCTTTTTTTACTCTTTAGGAATATCTTTCTTGATTAAGAATCTAATCTATTCCAAGACGAATTTCTTGTCCTATGATATATTGATGTTTATGCAAAATCGTTAAACATTGGAAAAATATCCTTTAGGTATCTGAAAGAATCAATACTTTTATTTATCACATTCACACAGATGCACAAGATTAGGAAAAAATAATTTGTTCAAAAATTGTTTTAATAATTTTAATAATCCAAAAATTGTTTTAATAACTTGCAATAACGTACAAAAATTAGAATTTCCTACTCTATACGTAATCGAAATATTTTAACCACATTAATATTGCTTACACACGAAATGTTGAAAACTTCTTGTTTTGTGTCGAACGAGAACAAGTTTTTATGAAGTGAATGTAATGTTATACAAACCTATACCATATATTACTTATTATTCGAATACAACATAGAAAATCACAACGTTTCTGCACAGCACTGCAATACGTTCGAAAATGTTAAAATTTAAAATGGCTATAACTGTCTTTTTATTTCAAAAGATGGCGCTGTTAACTACAAACGAAATTTCAAATTTAAAATATGCAAATAATATATCTAAATAATATATATTTCTTAATAAAAAAAATTTAGAGTTTAAATTATTACAAATTATTTGTAATTGTCATGTTTAAACATTATTTTATTTTCCTATTAGACCGAAACTACAGCAAACTATTTTAACACTTTTCGATTTATTTACGAGTAACGATGATTGATTTCTCTAAATTGTACGGTCTGTTTTCATTTTTGAGATATAAACAAAATACACATGTTTAAATGTAAAACTAAAGTAAAGGTTCATTATTTTGAGATATTTTAAATATATCCTTTAATTGAAGGATAAATAAATTTAGGATTATAATCTGAATTTTCATGAAACCTCAATTCAATTCAACTAAATTCAAAGCTCAAATAATCTCATACCCCAATAAAGTGATATTATAAATAAAACTATTCATATTTTTTATTTTATTAAAGACATTTCTTTTAATATACATTACTTATAATATAATATACTATAATATAATAACTATAATATAATAACAAAAACAAATAAAGTACTTGAAGTATAGAAAAATAAATATTTTTTTTTATACATTTACTCACTTATAGTTATAAACTATATCTGTACACGCATTATATTATTATGTAATTAATTTCAAAATGTCCTGCATTGTGGAATGTAAATTATTTTATTAGTTCAATGTGAGAGGAATGAGGTTCTTCGTCAGATGAATAGTCTTGAACACGTGGTATTATGAAAGATGCAGCAATCTCTTCCGATGATGACGAATCTGATGATTCTTTAAAAAATAAGTCAATTTAATTATATTTAATTTATAAAAAAAAATATAATAACCAACTTACGATCATTTGTGACTTTACGTTCTTTTTCTTCTTGTTTTTCTTCAATCTTTTTATCTTCTTCATAATTGAAACCATCATCTCCAGAATCTTCATAGATAGTAAAATGAAGATACGAAAGAATGCACACAAGTGCTATGAAAAACAAATTTGTACCAATACCAACAATAGCAGATAAAATTGGCCAATGATACATTAAATAACGTAGACCCGATAAATGTGCATTTATCATAATGTTTGCAGAGTAGAATTCGATGTGTCTTGATTGTATTTCAACATAAATAATTGTAACTGGATGACTTTGATCTTCTTCAAAATTATCAAATAATTCAAGAACTACATTTTGTTTTTCTTCTGTAGCACCAAAAATCATCATAGGTGAAAATGTAAATGTTGTAAGTGCATGTAATAATGTGCTACGATAATGTAACATAGTAGATCTACATGTATGTCCTACAAGGAAAGTATCTCTGCTGCGTAATTCAGCACAAACCATGAACATACCTATTTAAAAATTATATTTATTAAATGTTATTCTTAATTTTTATTTACAAGGACTCAGAAATTACCAAGTTCTTTATTAGCTGGTGATTCTGGCATCTCTAAATGTAAATTAATTTTATATGGTTGGCCAACCATTAAAATTTGTTGTTTATTTGTTAATTGCACAAATGCAGATGGAAAGCTACAAATTCCTCTTTCTTCATTACATGACCTATAACATAGAAGTATATAACCAAATTTTAAATTTAGGATGCATGTAATATAACGTTTTAATGGTCAAAAAATATGCTTCAAGATATGAAGCATATTTTTTTTCCATTAACGTACAACTGAGAAATGAAGCTTACTTGAACTGTAGATGTACTGGTCGTACATATGAGATATTTGGTACATAAGCATAATAAAATGCCGTGTAAAGAAACACAGATAACCAAACAATAAGAATGCCACTAATAATAATAATTCCACCACTCAAAATTACATCTTTAACAGATTGTACACCTCTTTTTGTTTTATTCTGTACATGAAATATTTTTTTATAAACTTGTTCTAATAACCTCGAAATTAACATTGCAAACAAAATATAATATATTATAATAAATTTAATACATTTATATATTACAAGTTAATCATAATAAGATAAAATACTTATTAATATTAGTTAACTTTTTTTTAAATAACTCGGCAATAAAATACAGGTTAACTACATTTCAACTTCTGAATTTGGTAGCATTGATGTGTGTGTGTGTGTGTGTGTGTGTGTGTGCGCGCGCGCGCGCGCGCGTGTGTGTGTGTGTGTAGTCCGTGCGCGCGGGCGTGTAAATGTACAAAGTGCAGATATAGGTATAACTGCTCTATATTTTGGTCAAATTAAAGAAAATTTAAAAAATTATATAAAAAATTAATATATGAATTGCTCTGAAATACATTAAAAATATATATTAAATTTAACTTTATATGTAATAAATACATATACGATTGAAAATTATCTTTACTGATATTAACATGATATATTTTTAAAATTTTAAGACAGGTTTTCGATATAAAAACACATAAGAACAATATAAGAAATACATTCCATAGGAAGTAGTACATTTATAACATATATTATATTTTATAACATATATTATGATTATAAAATATCGCAGTTGATAACATATGTGAAGTTTTCAGTCAATTTATACATTACATTACATTAATATTTATGTTAAAGCAAAAAATATAATTTAGTTTACTTTCCTTTTCTATGTTCCAACCTTGGTCTTCCTTTTTTAGTTGTTGGTTTATCTTTTCCTTTATTTAATAATGGATGAGTTTCTGAAAAATATTAATGATATATTACATAAAGCTGTTATTAATCAAATGCAAGCTGTTATTAATCAAGTGCAAACCTTACCATCTACTGGTGCACCTTGCAAATGAATATCATGAGAACGATGTTTTTTCATAGGTGGTTCATGTAATGTTGTTTGATTATCTTCTGAATCTTCTACATCTGGTGATATTGGTAAAAACTGCAACGAACCAATATCTTCCATTTCTTCATCAGAACTACAAAAGGCAGCCACTCTATCTATAGACGCAACATCTACTTCTATCTCCTCATCTTGAGCCTCTTCACCTTGCACCACAGATTTATCTTCATCACTCAAGTCAAATTCGCTTTCTCTTTCTTCATACTCAACATTTTCATCTAATTCCTTAAAATCAGGTGCAAATGCAGACCAATTTTCAACCTGATTTTGTGCCCAAATAGAAACAACACCGGATGATATAGAAGCAATAATTGGTCTCACTGGATGCCACTGCAGTATTATAAATTATAACATTATGATTTTGTGAAAGTTCAGATAAAAAGTTAGATTCAAGTCATTTATGATGATATAATACAACTTTTCAGGATCTGTTCAAATCCAATATCGAATCTAGTTTTTAAATATTTGAAATCGGAATTTTTCATTTTATTTTGTTAAAATATTACAGATTAATAATACTTACAACAACATCAAGTAATAATTCTCCCTTAGTTCCATGTAAAATTTTTACTAAATTTCCAATACTTTTTTCCCACACATATAAAGCATGCTGTCTTGCAGATCCAGCACAAACATACTCCCCATCTCCAGAAAAACAACACTTCTTCCACATAGTTTTGTTTACAAGATCTTGCAATTTTTGTATTGGTTCTGGTTCACCATCTTTTCCACAAGCTAATACTTCAGTACTGTCATATACTCGAATTACTCTATCTGAGGTATTTACTAAGAAACAAGAACCTCTTCTAGCAAATTCAATGCTCTTTACAGCTGTATTACTAGCGGTGCCTTGTGATATTTTATAAGAAGCTTTCACAGTTAAGGACTCTGCATCAAGAACTAGAATTCTACCACGAGCATTTCCAGTATAGACATAATCTCCTCGACGATCAAAAGACGCTACTATGTTTAAATCACTCTAAAATAAATGAATATTAAATATCAACGTTAAAAATATTAAACAATGATACTTTAATAATGATATTAAACTTGTTACTTACGTCGTCATCAAGAGGTATAACTCTATGGGTACCCTCAATATCAACCATTACTGCTGCATGTCTCATTGGACACACTAGAAATTTATTAAGATTTCTTGGATGAAACTGAACTTTTAATATTGGAGAAGGAAATCTGTATTTTTGATCACATTCTCCAGATAAAACATCCCATATACAAACATTATTATCTGTAGATGCACTTAATAATTTGTGTCCATTCCTAGACCAGCTAATTGACAAAGACAATGATATAAAATTGATGATAAATTAATTCAAGTTACTTACCTCAATGAACAAACAGGATGTACATGTGCACTAATGATTTTGGCAACACCACGTGTTAAAAAATCCCAAATAACAATTCTACCATCATTACAGCCAACAGCGAGAAGAGTTCCTCTTTTATTAAATGTACAAGTGACTGCTAATGATATACAATCTAATGTACCATCAAACTCCTAATGATTATAAACATTTTTATTTTATTGTCTGTGAGATTCAGAAATAAAAAGTACATTATATTTATAAAAATATCCTACCTCTGGATAATTTTGGCCAAATGATTCTGTAAAAAAGAAATTATATATGTTAAAAAATTGAATAAAAAAAATTTTTTTTTTAATATTTACCTAATAATTCTAAATTCATTTTTATTTTGTCTGTGTTTACTTCTTAGAACTTACTAGAATTATTGCTATATGATTGACTATATGCTTGTAGCATTGACCATGAATAGAACAGATACAACACAAAGATATTCACATTCTGAATTACCAACTCAAATGTTTTTTATGTTTATTATGATCATTGTAGTCAATGTTATGATTTACCATAATGAAGAAATTATATCCAATTCAAACATTGAAAACGATAAAATCTAAAAAACTGTAAATATTTGTCAAATGTCACATGTCACGTGTGAGAAACGTAAGGAAACCAACAAACGTGAAATACAAGAAAGCATTGAATGCCATATCTATTCTGTTCTTAATCAATGCTTGTAGCCTGACAATATTTTGAATAAGAAAATTAAATCCCTAAAATTAAATACTTAAAATATTATTGTTTACAGAAAAAAAATATTATTAATCTTTTTTTTTCTAAATATATATTAAACTAATGAAACATCTTTTATAT
This sequence comes from Tetragonula carbonaria, assembly GCA_032399595.1. Taxonomy (NCBI): domain Eukaryota; kingdom Metazoa; phylum Arthropoda; class Insecta; order Hymenoptera; family Apidae; genus Tetragonula; species Tetragonula carbonaria. Next base: position 6,387,823 of record JAUCRC010000003.1, read on the forward strand.
AAAAATAGTTGTGCAACATACAAAATTATTATACACGATCAATTTTCATAGGAACGTTTCGTAGAATCTATCGAATCCAGTGCGCAGTATCGGTATTCACAAAGTACTTATTATTACTCACATTAGTAAATATGGCTACTTGTATTTGCGTTTGAATACCTATGTGGTGAATACACATTTGAAAACTATTACTTGTAATTATCTATGAAGAAAGAACTTAAAACTGTGTAAATAACATGATGTCTTATACTTGTACGTTTCTGCTTATATAAATAATAATAATTTAATTTATACAGAAAAAAAATTACATTCGTGTGCTTTCTGTTACATACATTTTATAAACATTCACATAAAAATGTTTTGATTTTTAATAATTGCTTTTTTATGTTATGTTAGATTCTTTATTTAGTAGAATATGCCTTAGAAATGGTCAGCGAACAATAATAACGGCTGCTACGAAAGATGTACCAGATACAAGTATTCCATGGTTTCGTATTTCGGAATCTAACCCTGCAGAGCACGATGAAAGTTGTTTAACTCGTATTCACACGATACCTTCAAATATTACGGAATCATTAATGTCAAATATGACACTTGAATTAAGAAAGCAAACAGAAGTGTTCAAAGAACTTGGTATTTTAGTTAGACGACCTGCAGTGGAAATAATATCATATTTAGAACAAACAGACTTTACAAAGTCTATAAATAAATATATTTTATGTATCCTTTAATAATTCATATTTAACATGTTTATTTAGTTAATTCTAACTATAAAAAAAATTTATGATTTAGCTATATACGACTGTATTTTCACTATTTATTAGATGGTATGCAAGGAGCAGGAAAAACAACGTCTTTATTACATTTGATTCATTATGGCCTTGTGAAACGATATTTTGTACTTCATTTACCATGGGGTATGAACTGAATTATATAATAATAAATTATTTGTAGAATATATTTATCATACAAATTTACTTATGTGTTTAAAGTTCAAACTTGGTTCAGATATCCAAGAGATGCAGTCGCATCTCCTTTGGAACCAGATAAAATAGACTTGCCTGAATCAGCAACAAAATGGTTAAAATATATTAAAGAAATAAATAAAGTAGCACTATCACAGCTTGATGTACGTAATTATTGGTTTATTTTATTCTTATATATAATTAAAGCAATTAATTTATAGCTGAAGACTACTAAGGAGTATACATGGTCCCAAAGAGAAATTACAAAATCTGGAGATTCACTTTCTAATCTTATTGAATTTGGAATAGAAAGAAAGAAATTTGCTTGTAGTGTTATTAATGCTTTAGTGGATGAACTTAAAATGGCCAGTACAGCAGGAAAATGTAGAACATTAATTATTATAGATGGTTTTAATGCATTTACTTCTAGCATAACACATGTGAAAGATGAAAATCATACATATGTACCACCTGAGAGGATATCAATAACATCTACATTCTTGAGTAGTGTAGATTATAATTGGTGTAATGGTGCTGCAATATTAACAGTAGATAAAAAAGCAAATAAAGTATGTAAAAATTGTATAACATATTGTACAACAGAACCACTATCAAGTATCCAACTAAAATAAATTTATTATTTTCTTTTTATTTACAGGATAGGAAAGATTCTGATTATCCAACATATTTACTTGGTAAAAAAGGATTTGAGCTTCTGGATCCCTTTCTACCCATTTGCGTCGAAAATTATTCATTAGATGAATTTAAAACTATATTAGAATACTATAAAGATCGAAAATGGATCAAAAACATTAGTGATAAAGGACAAAGAGAATTGGAGTTACTATCCAATAAAAATCCACATCAGCTTTGGACACTTTGTAAACCATTATATTAAAATCATTTTACATACTAATAAATATTGTTATTAAGGAACTGAATAATTACTTCATGTTATTTTTCCTTATTTATGATTTTTATTTAATTAATAACATCTAAATTCAAGATTTTTATTATTATAATAAAAATTCATGTTTTATTAGTAGTATCTCTACATACTACCTTATTAACATGAATAGTACATCAAATAAAAAGGAATGTAATATTTGTAATAATAATATATGTTACGATTACGTAATGTAATATTTTTTGTATCTACTTTTATTTCGCAAAAGAAAACGTCAACTACATACGAAAAATTTCATCAAATTCTAAATTTGACGTTTACTTATTTGTAGGCTGCAATATTTCTAAAACTTTATTAATGTCTCCATTCTCAGCATCCAACAAATAAGTTAATAGTCCACTTTGATTTGAGAATCCCATCTTTAACATAGTTTCAATAGCTTCGTTAATTCTTGGATTCTCATGATGTATTACCTTCTTTTCTTTTGGTAACTCAGGGTATAGTGTTTGGGTTGAAGATCCTTCCGGTGCTGATGGTACAGTTGAAGAAGATGGAATCTTATAACATAAGATATATATTATTTTTAAAAATAGAAATAAAATTTTTACGAACTGTATACTTGTAGACTTTGTATTAATTTAAACTATATTTCATAATATTTTACCTGTTTTATACTTGTTTCATTCGCATTAATTGAAGATGCTTGATTAATTTCAGCAGTATCATTTTTATCTATAATAGTCCATTCATCAGCCACTACTTTTGTAGTAGAATTATCTTGTAGACTACTAGTAGTTGATGCAACGTCTGATATTGATCCTTTATCGTCTTTAGTATCATCGAGCAGTTTTCTTCCTTCTCCAGGAAATTTCCTGGAATCATTTTCATCTGTATGTGTATCATTGTTAGATTCTTCTTTTTTCTCAGGCTTGTGATTCTGAAAAATATACGAACGAATTTCAAATTAAAATTAATTTCAATGGTAATAATGTTGATTTTTGTAAATTTCATAAACTTTATTCTTTATTTTTGTTTGTTGTTAGTATTTATTACCTTAAAAGGCTCTGGACCAATTGATGTTTCTAATACTGTATCAATAATGTTATTTAAATATGGTGCATAACTTTCCAACCAAGGATAAATGCTACTATGAATTCCTTGAGAAGTATTCTCATTACAAGCATGTTTCTTGTTGAAATGCACACCATTTTTTTTTAGAATTTTTCTCAAATGATGAATCAAACTTCGACTATGATGCCATTGTAATGGTTCTGGCATACGGATCATATAATGATGCGAATGTATTGATTCTTTCTCACATTGTGCACATAAATCATAGTCTTCGCATTGAATACATTTGTATCTAAATCCAATTATGTCTTTGTCACAACCATCACAACATATACCAAAATGAATTGCTTTATCCTTCTTCTGATTTGGTATTTCTTGCTTAGATGAAAGAAGTTTGATATTAAATCTTTTCCGGGAAAACATTTCTTTTTGAGCAATTTCTAATTCTTCGTCAGATGATACTATGATTTCATCACCTTCAGCGTCTATGATATATATTAAAAATTACATATTTAAAAGCCATTTAAAATCATTTGAGAATTATGATAAAAGAACTAAACGATTTTATTATTAAATTTTTAAAGAATACATAAGGTGATGCAACTATTTTTATATATCATTATAATTACCTTGCCAGGAAACGATGAAATTCTTATTAGATAATTCTGGGAATGTTAACTTGATTTTTTCATAAAAATCGTCATAGCGTACATACGGTGGGCCATTATACTTCCGAATTGCTATGACAGAAGAGTCTTTGTTTTGCAAACATATTTTATACATTATTGAATTTGTATTTATCTCGTACAACTAAGAATGAAATATGCACTATTTGCAAAAATATACAAAAGTTATTATTTTGCACAACACACAAGTTTTCTTACGAAGTTTCACTGTCGTATGTCCAGATGATTCTATTACGATACTTATATACCACCTATCAAACTTATACTGCAGAATTGGATCGATTTTACAAAATGGCGTACTCGATAACTCGGTAGTTTTCTATTCTACGTTTTTATCACGTTACTTTTAACAATATATTTAAATAATTTTGTTAATCTTATATTTCAATCATCTATCGTTAAATAAAGTTAATATTATGTTTGTAAAACTTTCCTATGTGAATTAATGGTGAATTTTTGTGAAAATTTGAACGGCGCCATTTTTGAATGAGATGCACAATTGGTAGTCACGTGATATATGCATGTACGTAGAAATGATGATTCATAGATGGAAATGATTAAATTTAATCATCACTTTCTTAATATTATTGCAACAGATGATTCGAAATTCTTTAATATTTTTTATTTTTTTAAAAATTTATTTAATATTTAAGTAATTTAAAATTGAGACGACTAATATTTGACGCGTAATATGTACTGAATTTCCAAATAATAAACTATAATTTACTTGGTCATTTTTATTTCATTACTTGTAACATCTTTATTTAATCATGTTACTAATAACAATAATTTGATATGCTCTAATATTGTATTTCTGCAATTATTATAAATATAACGAAAGGTCGTTCGAAATTTATACATCAATACAATTATTATGAAAATTTCTCATACAGAGTGTTCCGTGCAACATGACGCACTATTTTTCAGTCATTTGCGACCATCTGATAAAAATAAATTATCAATGTCGAATGTATAACAAATAGAGATAATTAGAATTTCAAAAGTAGCGAAATCTTCTGTTTTTCAAGTATATTCTTTTCATTATATTGTAGGAGATGTTAAGACTAATTCAAAAAGCATATAACATTATATTTTATAGTGCTATATAATTTTCACAATAATGGATGTTCAACATAACACAGTGCTATTTTTACAATAATGGAAGTTGAAATATTTCGCATCTTACTTTTGAACAAAATAAATATATTAGATTTTGGATTTATAGCTTACTTTACTACATTATACAAATTCATTAGTAATCATTTCTACGTTCTATGTTAACATTCTGTAATCCAAAGTCTAATGGTTGAAAAATCGTGCATCGCGTTATGTGGAACACCTTGTATGCGTAAATGTTTCGTTTCGGATAATCATTTTTGAAAAGAGGGATTAATCATTAAAATGTAATTTACTAATGGAAATAGATCGGTACATAGCATTTACCTGGTGATATAACATATTAAAATTAACTCTATATATGATAGACATATAAGACTTAAATTGTTTAAAATTGTTTAGCCAATAATTTCTTATTAATTGATTAAGTAATATTTTTATCATAAATACTTATAAGTACTCGATCAACATTTTTATAACTTTTATCAATTTTAGTTCTGACTAAGTTTAAAAGGTATTGAATATGAAATAATACCACCGTCTTTTATAATTTAATTGATTTAATACAAATATTAATTATCTTACTTGCAGTTTATCTATTATTTTTTATCGCTCATACTGTCATCATAATAATGTCTATCGTTACATCCTATTTAATAGATTACCATCGTAGACAACATAGTCTTTTTGAGAAGTTGCATTTTTCATGTCAAAAGTATGCACAAATGTTTCGTGAATATTTGATGTTCATTCTTGGATAAAAGTACTTGTTTCTACTTACGAGAATGCAGTCATCGACGATTATCATAGTCTTTTGCGCGTCCTCAACTTCTCTTGAATATATGCATGTATAATTTGTGATCTTTTTCGAGAGAAAAAAAAAGAAGAGACAATTAATTTTAACAAAATGAAATTTGCTATGTATTTCAATTTTATTTCAATATTTTTTCATTTAACGGGAGCTACAATATACGGTGACGGATCACTGTACGTTCCTTTAATAAAATGGATTCGCACATATTATTCGACTTCTGCTGTCTTTTTGCTGCATTCACTTAGCGAGAACGAACATTTCGATGGTATGATTTTCAAATATTTTTACATAAAAAATACATTTGTAATATGACAACAGGAAAATATATATTCCATGATATATTTGCGCACTGTTACATTATTTAGGCTTGAAGATAGCATATGTGTCACACACATGGTCTCGTCTTCTTCATCGTGAGCAAATTGCAACTCTAAGTTGTACATTCAAGGATATTCATGCACTGAAAAGAAATAGTATCCTTCGACCGTTAGTCATCATTTTTCTGTCTGGACCTGAAGCCATTTCCGAATTTTCAAGATACTCGAAGTCTTTGAAAATGTCTTTATTTGCATGGTTTGTAATATTTTTAACCGAGTGGATGGACAAGAAATATTGCCACAATCTGTCGGGAAATCCATTTCATTTGTTATTTGATACTGAAATGCTGGTCATGTGTTACCGTGATCCTATTCTTCGCGAGTGGTATTCCGTGGATGGGAACAACACCATCATTTTCGACCTAGTGAAGTGGTATCCAGAGAGACAAGTGGGATCGTCAACGGCTGTTTTGAGTTTGTTGAGCAATTTGAGTCTATATGAGAGGAGAAATGATCTGAAAGGAAAAGTTCTGCGAGCTGTCACTGTCCAGGCAAAAATTCAAATATTCCATTCTCTATGATTCACAGGTAGAATTATCAGAGTTTATGAAATTCACTTTTGTCCGTAGAACTCGATATTAGTCATGGCTAAAAATAATAAATTGGAAGGATATTTTAGTAGAGCGATCAGCGAGCTTGAGAATTATCTGAACTTTACTCTCGATATCGCGTTCGTTGAAACCGAGTTCGGAATCTTCAATGAAACGACGAAAAGTTGGAACGGAGCAATTCGCTTAGTGGCTTCTGGAGAAGCAGATATCGGAATAGCCGATTTTTCGATGACCAATATTAGACTTGATTACGTTGATTATATGATTCCTGTTTTTACCCTTAGAAAGTCTTTGTACTTTAAACAATCAGAAATACTCACGGTGAAATGGTTTGCTTATTACAAGGTACATATGACATTGCTAAACTATACTTATGTAGTTGTCTGCACATTTAAAAATATACATTTTTTAGGTTTACAGTTTCGCACTCTGGATGTCTTTGCTTATGACAATCATAATTGCATTATTTGTTTTGGCTTTTATTAGATCTCAAGTAGAATCCACTAATTTCATCAGTGAAATATCCCATGAATTTATTCGAGTTTGGGGTATTTTCTGCCAACAAGGAATCACAACTGGTGAGTCGATAAATTTAATAACTTTGACGAATATTCTGCTTTAAAATTTTTCTTTCTTTTATAAGAAACGATTAAGCATCTAATAGAATCTCTTTTCGCAGAATTTCCGCTGAATTCATCGCTGAGATTAGCATACTTTACCATACTCGTTACTGGTATAGTGGCATTTGCCGCTTATTCCGCGTCTATGATATGCTTCGTAACAGCTCGCGGTCGTAATATACCCTTTCGTACATTGAAAGAGTTCCTCGATGATGATACATACAGTATAATCGTTCAAAGATCTTCCTCGGACTATGACATATTTACTGTAAGTTTGTGTTTAATAATGGAGAATTCTGGCACGATATGTATGCTTTCACTTTTACTTGTACGTTGAGAGATTACGTCACGAACGTTATGTGATGTAACGTGAACGATCGACATAACACTAAACGAATGAAAAAGTACCACTTCCTGAACGAATCGTGAATAAAATGTATATCATGTATATAGGTATATGCAATTTCCATTAATATTACGTTGTAGAAAGCATAATTTGATCTACAGAAATCGGAAGATCCTATTTCGCGGCGCATGATGCAAAAACTAAAGCCGAGAGATGTTCTACCACTTGATACAGACGTTGCATTTTACAACGTAAGTTGGCTTTTGATGATAACGCTTTAAATAGAATTTTCTCAACTATCTTAAACGTTTTCAGATCTGCAAAGATGACTCATTAACGTATTACAGCGGTTTTAATGCGAAATTACGGAAAATGGTAAATTACCGTATTCCGTGCCGTGTTAGCTCTATTGACGTTGGCCGAGTGGATAGTTTGTCTCTGATTCTACCGAAAAACAATCAGTTCACCTCCGTGTTGAATTACTAGTTAGTATCGATGGATACTGCCCGACTATATGCAACTTGTAAATTTTTCTTTTTCTATTTAAAATATTCATCATAATGTTGCAGTATGCAGAAACTTTTGAACAGTGGTCTACTGAACCGGTTGAAGAGCGAAGTAACTTTCACGGAGAAAACCAGATTCGAGCCGGTTGGATTTTACAGCATCGTATCTGTATTAATAATCTTCCTCGGTGGCATTATATTAGCACTTGTAATACTACTCATAGAGATATTTTACAATAGATATATAAATTCTTATTTTTATAATTACCCGATCGACTGAGGGTAAAGTTTTCCATGTGTGCTTGTCAAAACATTTGCTAATGTACTTTGTTCAACTTCGGGTTGAATTTTTTCTTCAGCTTTAACTGACAATAGCAATAGTGCATGTAATCGAATAGATTTAAAAACACGATAACGAAACATCTATGGCACCAAGAAATAATTCGTCTCATTTTCTTTTCTTACATTATCAAGTGAAAAGTCTGGCGTATAACCGATGCAAAAGTACGATACGCACAATAATAAAGAACGTCCACTAAATCACAGCACGTTCATATTTCGAAATGCATACACCTGTACAGGCGTACATTTTCTATCGACGTTAATCTTTGCAACAATTTGCACGTAATCTGTACGATTGCACGGTTAATGCATACCGCGGACCATTACGCCCCTAATGAGATACTATCCCCGTCTCTAGATCTGTCAATTCGATAAATTCCAATATAACTTGCGGTGTTTCTATTCAGTATTTAGTTCCGTTAGTCAGCATCAGAAACGATCGAGCATCGAGCAAAGGAAAAGGATACCGCCGAGTTTGCTGTTTTAGAAATTCGCGAGACACGTTGGTCATTAGAGAATATTAACAGTGTTCAAGACGAACCGAAACGGTATCTCAATTCTGATTAAAAAAACGATTTTATCATTGAACCGGTAATTCGACGGACAAATCGTTCTCCTTGTCGTGAGATGGCACGAATGATTTATACACGACTGATCGTCGTGCTGCTCCTGCCTGTCTCAACGTTCTCGGTGGACGTAAATGACGCTTACAAATATATTCATCTAATCCAGGACGTTCACTACTATTACGAAACGTCCTGCATCATAACCGTATTTTCGAACCGTTGTGACAGTAAGTTTCGCTCACTTTTCACTGCGAAAGTAGTAGATTCAACTGTGTGTGTTACACTTCAAAATTCATTAGCTTGAAATGCAAATTCATTTCTTTTTCCCTCGTTTAATGTACTTTCTCTCTCAGTCTTGTTCGCTAGCGATAAGAGGCGATCGCAAACAATTGTCGTTTCAGATTTCAATGAAACTTCCTTGGCTTTTACATGGTCACGGGCTTTCTCTCAGCTAGGCATCTTGACAACGAGCGTAAAATTTTCTCAACTAGCGCGTGAGTCTAGGACGTTCCAAAGCTACATGAGGCGTCCGTTATACGTCGTCATTCTCACTACAAAGGAGAGCATGGACGAGTTTTCGATGGTCACCGGATGGATCGATACCTCGTTCTCCGTCTGGCTTGTGATGTTTCTGCCATATTTTGGAAATCCCTTGCAAGACATTTGTCAAAATCCTGTTGGAAACCCGTTCAACTTGAAGTTCAACACGGAGATGCTGGTGCTTTGTTACGATCAGCCACTTCTAAGAGAGTGGTACGCGTTACCCGATAATCAAACGAGGATGTTTAACTTGGCTACCTGGAGAAGTAGCGTAGGATTAAAATTGAAGACGAACAGTCCCTTGTACGGAAGGAGAAACTTGTCTGGACAAACGATACGTATATCGATCCTCGAGGTAAATATTACGACGAGTGCGGATGAACATTAACTCGGAGATCATTTTCGAAACTTATGATCGATACGAATTCAAGGATTCCCTATTCGTTGAGCTGAAGAACGGAGTTCTTACGAACTTCTTGGGTGCAGTGATCAAAGAGCTGAGTAAATCGATGAATTTTAAGATCGAAGTGGCAAGCTCGGTACTGATATACGGTAGCTGGAACGAGGAAAAAGGGATATGGACAGGGGTGATAGGCGAATTAATATCGAACAGGGCGGACATCGGCGTTGCGGAATTTAGTATGACTGCAAACAGACTGGACATCGTCGATTTTACTTTCCCATTAATTTTGTCCCGCAATAGGATATACTTTAAGAAGCCCGATGGCTCGTTCATACACTGGTCTGCTTATTTCAAGGTTCTCTTTCTCAACGAATTTATTCTATTTTTTTGTAGTAAAGTAGTGGATTGTGACCACAATCGCAAGCTCGCTCGTCGAAGATCAGTGCTCATTTTAAAACATTGCATCGGAATTCATCGGTATTCATGAACTATCGCAGTAATGGATTATTTTCAGATATTCACAAGAGGCATTTGGGCAGTAATAATATGCTTGATCGTAACGACCCCGATTTTTCTGACTCTCATGAAGACGAAAGGCCGTGTCGTGTTGAAAATCCTAGCGGATAATTACATATACGTTTGGGGGATTTATTGTCAACAAGCTCTGTCAGGTAACTGTAAGACAAACGCACGAAATGAAATATTTTCGCACGGAATTGATCTGTTTCAGAGTTTCCGAACGAGTCCTCGATGAGATTGGCTTTTCTATCGATCTTCTTATCGTCGTTGATTGTTTTATCCGCTTACTCCGCATCGTTGATCAGCTTTTTGACAGTCTCTACGGTTACATTACCTTTCACCACGATGGAAGAGTTCGCCGATCATGGCTCGTATAAACTGATCACGTATAAAAACAGTGCAGATTATGACATGATAATTGTAAGACAGATACACGTAGAACAGACGAACGATCGAACAAGCAGTACAACAGATACCTACAATTCCAGGCCACTAACACTACCTTGTTCGAGAAACTGAAAAAGTTGTTGAAGAGAAAGGAGTATTTACCTTTGACGGCTCACGAGGGCTTTGCACAAGTTCGTTAAGTCCAATGTTCGACCTATATCGATCTATATTTTTACGAATTTTCACTTGGAATATACGCTTAAACATCGAATTTCAATATCATACGTGAGCGAATATTTCAAATTTATAATTAACGATCACAGGTTTGTCGCGAAAAAGTGGGATTTTACATATCAGAAGCGATCAAGAAAGCAGCCAGCCCGTTTCCGTGTGTAATTTCGTCCATCGAAGCGGATAGGATCGACAATTTAGGTTTGATTTTGAAGAAGGACAGTCAGTACACAGGAGTGGTGAATTATTAGTAAGTACATTACTGTTAATTTTATTAACATATTATTGAAATATGTATTATCGTTAATTCCATTCGGAATTATATCGAAGTTTGTCTCGAATGTTTTTTTTCCAGTCTGCGACGATTCAAAGACAACGGGATACTGACCAAATTAAAGAATTCGTTTCTAGGGATTAAAAAATCTCACAGGAAAGAAGACGTCACTGTCACTTTGAGCGGAGTCGTGCCTATCTTATGTCTTCTGGCCGGTGGAGTAATCTTTAGCTGTCTCGTGCTGATGCTCGAGAGAACGTGCCATAATCTTTGGCACTCTAAATATAAGAAAACTTTTAAATTTGCTTTATGGCGGAAATTCTTCGATGAAAAGCTCGTCGTAGATCCAGCAAACAAGGAAAGCCGAATGAAAAATCTCGTGGAAGGTGATCAAAGGAATTATGAGTCAGAGATTTCTCGTAACAAAATTTTCTCGACGCAGTACAAAAGTGATTTACTTTATCGTGATTAAATAAATTAACGAAGAACGAGGATATAACGATAATGTTCGCGCGTTCGCTGCCTATCAATAGGCCAGTCTTGTTAATTTGTCATGTATATTCCCATTCTATGCGCGAAATCACTTTCACTTTATGCAGCAGCAGCATCGCTAGATCGCGAGTAATTAGTTGCAAATTTCCGCATATCATTTTAACGTGGCGTGCTTTTCAACGAGGCTCAACGAACCTCTCGATCATAATCCTAGCTAACTGCGTTAATCACCGCTGTAACTAGACACCCGTGTTAATTTGTGTAATAAAAGATGTACGATTTTGTAATACGCTTTGTTGCGAGCGAATCTCAATAATCCTTTGACATTCAAATCGCTGGTGACTTTAGCTGACGGATGCAGCCAGTAACCGAGAGTAGCGATCATGATTTCATTTACATCCATATACATCTTGATATCGTTAGTTCGAAAAGTTCGATATTACGTAAAAGCTGATTGCACAACAGCGGTAATTATCCGGTGATCGCGTTAGCCGCGAAGACGCGTAGATTCGTACGAAAGTAATTGACCTAAGACCTTTGGAGAAATTCACCCACGTGACTATCTTCCCACGTGAATCCGCCGATATCTGCTAGTTGATGAGCACATACTCCCTCCGTTGCTTTACCCTCATCCTTCAATCCTGTCAAACGGGGATGTCTACGTTCGAGCGTGGAAATTATACGCGGCATTTGACCGTGAGAATAACAGATGGTGCAACTTTTCGAGGAAAGGCTAGATATCCTTTGAATCCGTAGCTTCGAATTTTAGTTTCGCAACGTGCACGTAGGAGAGTGATCGCGGAGAGTGTCGTTCAACTCGAGTGGTACCTACGTGCAACGTAGGAGACTGGAAATACCGCTGCAAGCATTCCCAAGGAAACATCGCGACATAGACAAACAAAGATGCATTGATAGCTTTGGATGCTCCACGTACATAGTACTAGGTTTGATGCTATCGAGTTAGTTTGGAAGTCAACGCAGTGACCGGATACAGACGAGCACGTGCTGCGTTTCCGCTTTCCGTTTGGCCGGAAATGACCTTTGCCTCGTTAGAAAAAAGTTCCACGCGCTCTTTCGCCGTTAAATCCTGCCACGATTGTATCTGGCGATTATAAAAGGGGTTGTTGTCACGTTTCGCATTTACCATTTTCAGGGCGCATCGACGAAACATCCACAAAATCGGTGTTGTTTCCGTCGTGCGTTGTTTCCGCTGTAGCAGCGAAACTGGATCTATCGCGAGGTGTTAATTCACCGTTTTCGAGCGTATCTTCGATCGAAGTGCTATGCTTGTTATATTTTTTTTTTTTTTTTTATCGGCGACGGAAGAACCGGACAACCTTGGCGTCAGAATACGCGCAGAATACGCTCGGACAGGAATCGACCGGCTCCGAGGTGACTAACGCCGATGACGAGGAACGTCGTTAATCGAAAACGACAGCGGGCACTCGAGGTGAATTTTAGACGTTCGATGCGTACGATATCGCAGGAGGCATTGCTGTCGTGCGTGTCTATCTGGATCGCAGACGCGCGCACTCGGACGACCTCGAATCCACCATCGATTCGAGCGCGGTAATCGCATCGCGAAACGATCGATCGATGGTAATCGACGATCAACGTATGGTATTCAGTTTTAAAAGGAATTTATTCGCTGCACGTGGTAGTCATTGCTGGCAGGTTGTGTCATCTCTGGGCTTGTCCAGAATGCCATTATTATCGCGCCGCATGCGCGATGTCTAGACTCTGCTCCTAGCCTTTAACGATAATGAAAAAAAAAAAAAAGATTGCGAACCAGGAAACAATATTGTTCGCCGATAATGACTATTGTCAAAGAAGGAACAATGATGCACGGTGACATGAAGGTTTGCTTCGCAGAAAGTTCCGCGGGGAAATGAAGCTGCACACTGCGTGCAGCGTGTCGGCGACGTAAGTACACGTCAGGCGCAGATCCATTGTAACGTGGAACGAAACCACGATGCGAACGAGCGGAACGGAATTAAGACTTACCCTTTCGTAAGTTGACGCGGTTATCATGCAACGACGAACAAGTTGGCTTGTCGTCGATCTTCCAGAAGGTCGTTGCTCAAACAAACGCGACAGGTAATAGCGACGTTCACTCCATGGAGAACAACTTTATCCGAGATATACTAGCAACCAGGTAACGTCGTGCGGGTCCGTTCGTCTCGTAAATCCGCTGTTGCGACTAACGACCAGTTTGTTACTACCTTCGAGACCGTGGGTGGTTATTAGCGTTGTATATTGGCTCATTGCCGCCTGGAAACCGCCGTTTGTTCACCATCAGTGATATTCAACGGTGAAAAACATCGTCGCAAACACGGCCGTTTAAATATACACGTATGATAGAAATTGCTTGCCATTAATACGCGTTGCGACGTATGCGTGCATGGATCGACGACCGCGTGGGATCCCTCGACATTGCGAACGTCTTCGAATCTGGATCACATGGAAACGTGAGGTTGCATCTTGGAAACGCCGTGTCTTGCCATTTACGGCTTAATTACACCGGCGTACACCAACGCGTCGCGAGCGTAGGTGATTATTATTATCGTCGATAGAACGATCGACGGATGCATCACGTACGAAGGACGACACTCTCGCGCATTCCGGAGGAAACGAGCAAGAAAATTTGACAGTTGGCGGTCATCTGGCCTCTCGTTCCCTCCTCAATGCCAATTGTATCTACCCACGGGTCGTATACCGGGTGTCGCGTGGGTGTAGGCTCGTGCTGTACGCGTGCACGTAGTGGGGATCCTCCGGTACTTCACTGGCTCGCACGGGAAAGGAAAGGAAAAGAGTGGCGTACCTACACAGCTGTGTGCCGCAAACGCGATTATGTTTCGTCGTTGGCAAACCCATTCAGTGCTCCTTACGGCACGAAGGAACTTGGTGCTGTTGCCGCTGCAAGCGTTTCGTCGCCGCATCACGCGTTCCCCGTGACTCTGGCAAATCACATCCGTGGAGAAGAGGAAATCGTGCGCGCGGACACGCAGATCAGCTTCGGCCATGGTCACGTGCACGTCCAGCAGTTTCGAAAAGTTCTCTTTGTTCTCGACGCGGGAAAATTAGAACCGCGCGCCATGGACGTTGGTTTCTAGTTAGTTTCCACGCGATACTGAGTGAAGATTATGTACGCGTTACGCTTTGCGTGGCTACCCGTGGATACTGCTGAGTTTGCTGCTGTTCGACGAAACTAGAAAAAAGAAAAAAAAAAAGAAAAAAAGAAAGGAAAGAAAGAGAGGAAGAAAAAAACCGATCAATCGAGAGTGCGTGCACGGTGCAGCTGTTCCACCGTGGGATCGAAACATTCGGGTGAGTTCGATCTGGAGATCGACGCGGTTCTTTTTTCTGTTTTAGAATCGTACAGGAGAAGAAAGAAATGAGAATCGGTGGAAAAAAGTGTGTATATATATATATATATGTAGATAATCGATGGTAAATTGCCTTGCAAAACGCTAAGACGCACTCTTCTTTCCAACCAGTTGGCTGCGCGAAACGATCTACAGCTTTTTAATTCGCGTTGTAAACCTCTTTGGCGTAGTCACGAGGGGTAGTGAGTATTTACACCTTGGCAAGGAAGCCTTGAAACTTTATCAACAGGCGAACGCGGGTATAAAAATAGAATATATATTTCCTGCCGGTCGGTTCTCATCCTCTTGCATGGGATCGGTCTAGTTTACCAGTGGATGGTTCTGTCACTAGTCGAAGGAAGCGGACCCGCTAAGTTCTCAACATAAATATGTATACCGGGGCTATGCTCTGATCTCTGCTGCACGATAAACCGGGAAAAAGCACGAAAGGTTATTGAAAACAAGCATGCAATTACGTTCTATCTCCGGGCTGCGGAGCTGGTTTACCCGATACACGGCCAATTAATCTCTAATTGACAATGAAAAAAAACGTTAGAAATCGAAGGAAAGCGTTGCGCAACGCTGGCGAATCGTACAACGACCAGTGGAAATAAATATCCGCGACGGGATCTTTGTTTAGCTGCTCGGGATGCTCGCGGAGCTAAAAATCCCGGAGTAAAGATCGGTATGAAAACGCGATGACGAAGGGAAACGAGGGAAAGAGAACGGATGAATGCGTGCGTTCCGGAGAAATAAAGCATGGCGTTCCTTTGATGGAAAATGCATGAACCTTTGTTTTTATTGCAGAGCTAACGAGAGATCAGGCTGCGAGGGCAACAGAACAATCTCGTTAGAATCCAACGAGCAGAAGCAGAACGACAGCAGCGAAGTTCCGCGTAACCAAGCCGCAGCAATCAAGACGTATCGGAGCGAGTTATAGGTTGTTACGACGTGGCGAACGTTTATGGGATCGTACGTGTAACGAGCATCGTAAAACGCTGTCCACATAGGAAATGGTACGTGAATTACGTTGATTTTACTCGATCCCGGGTTTGTTTTATACGCGATTGTCGTACAGTCGGAACGAAAACGGGAGTTGACGTTTCCTCTGCCGATCGGATAGGACGGCTTACCGATATTTTCCAGAAACTCCAGTTTTCTAGACGGGAAGCTCGAGTCGGAAAGCTCGCGATTAAAAGAAAGAGGATTATTTTTCAAGCGTGGTTCGTTCACCGTGACTAATTGACGAACAGAGCGGGCAAAAGCGGTCGTAATAAGTTACCGTAAACGAAATTGCAGATTGCCAGCAAGCTGTGCATTTGCCTACCGATCGAAATGCGCGAAGCAAAGGAGGCCATTGTTGTCGCGTGACGCGTTTCGCGAAGCTATTCGTTCTAACCGGAAGGAGATCCTCGCGTGGAAGCAAAAGGATGGATCTCTGAAAACGGCGATTTCTCTCGGCGTCGAGTGGAAACCGCAGAAGCCGATGAACGTCGAGAGAGAGTCTCGTTATTTCGTGACGAGCCTCGTAACTGTCGTCGGAATAGAGACGAGAAATTTTTTTCTTCTGGTCGTAAACCACAGAGAAAAAAAAACCTGCTCGCGGTAAACGCATGTTGTTTCGAAGCCTGTACGCGAAGAGAACTAAAGAAACGATATCGTTTACAATCACGCGTTGACAGTAACGCGAAGCGAGTTGGCTGGACCTCGTTAACACGCGACAACCGCACAAAAAACAACGCAAGATGCAACGATCGCGCAAAGATCGCGAGAGATCTTCAATAGCAACAAGATACGTGTTGGAAATCGATGGTCGATCCTTCGAACAGAGAACGAAACGCGCCGCGTTATGTAACGGGCCGCGAGCGAACGGAAATATTCACTGGCATAACAATTGGCCAGCCGATCGCGAAGCATTCCAGAGACAAAGCGATAGACGATCGATCCTAATGGAACGGACAAACGTAACAGCCGTTCCGTGCGATCGATCTCGTCGTCCATTTACGGCCGCGCTGATCGTCGTCCACCGTCGTCACCCCCGACAACCCATCTCGCGCAATTAGAATGCAATGAGTCGAGAGCGATTAAAATACAGGTAAATGGATGGATTGAAATACGGCCGCTGACTGTCGTATTAGCGAGGTCTACACCTACGTGTCGGTGCCGTACGTGTCGCAAGATGGCCGGGTCACTGCCTACATGGTGACACCCACCACCGGCATCTCAGGCGTTCGCGGCGAGCAATCGACTCTCCCGATCGTAATTTACGTCGATTAACAGTTACGCGAAGCTAATCGCGTGGAAAACATTACGGGACCACTTGCTGTCAGTCATAAACGACCGTGTCTGAACCGTCGATTTTCATTCGATCTAACCGTACGATTCGGTTAATGGGGACATGTTATGCGGATGAGGAAATTGCGGGATCTCAAGCGCGAGAAACTGCCAATCGATACGAGTTCGAGATCCTTCCAATAACTGTGCTACGCTCGCGTGAATCGCTTTCCAAGGAACGGAAATGAGCGCGAAGATTCACGTAGCTCGACGATGTTTCCTCCGTCCGGTTGAAACGGAAGACGGTGATCTACGATCACCGTGCCTGCTGCTTTAAATATACACGCGCGTTTTAAGTAATAAAATACACGTTTGCAACGTCCTCGGACGGACACAGCGGAACGATCAAGTCCATTAATACGTCGAATCTTTGTTTCTTAGGACGGGGACGCGAGATACGCGAGGATGACTTTTCAATGATCGTGGAAAACGGACGCTGGCTAGGTGAAGACTGCAGAAGCAGAAGAACCGGCCGAAGAACGATGGTTTACAGAGGTAGTTTGCAGACCGACGATCCGAGAGATGCACCGAGGCTGGTCAGAATGTCGCCGTTGCGAACCAGCAGGCCGCCGAGCAATCCTATGGCCAATTCACGAGCGGCTTCCTCCGTTAATAGTCCGGTGTATCACGGCCCGTTTGTGCCAGCAATCGATGTTCATCAGGCTAAATTGATCGATGAAAGACGTTTGGCTCGTGAAAGGGACATCGCGTCCATGGAGAAGGTTATTATGAGGACCACTGGCCTGAAGATCGGCGCGCCGAGGCTACGGAACATCAGTCAGATACGGGACACGGTGTTCATCGACCCGGCTCTGATACCAATGGAGAAGATCGGCCGGGTGGAAAAAGATCGGCCGAGAACCATCGCCGTCGACAGTTCCAGCAGATCGGCCAGAACGCAGAGCTCCATGTTGGCCGACTTGAAGGATTTGGAAAGACTGAGGAACACGCCGTCGGCACAGAGGTGTTCCAGAATGGTAACAAGAAACGAAACGAAGTCCTCGTCGTCCAACAAGAGGACGGAGCTCTCGAGCACGACGAAAATTCGCTCGGATATCTTCAAGATACAACAGATGTTTCAAAGTCCCGACAGCTCGCCGAGGACCGTGGTGAAGCGCTCGAACGAGAAGAAGAACGACGAGAAGAGAAACGAGACGGAGAAACACGAGAGAAAATCCGGCACGGAAATTAATAAAACAAGATTACTCGCTCAGAAGCTGTTGGAGGCGTCTCGAAACAATCGGGAGTCGCTGAAGGATCGATACAATAATCCAAAGAACGCTTCGAATCTGAGAGCTGGCAGGGAGACGAACGGCAGGGTGTCGAGCAAAGCGTCACAGAAGAACAGCGTAGAACCTAAGCAATCGGAGAGGGGAAAAAATCCGGCAGTGTCCGAGGAGGTACATCCACGACCTCCGGCCCGAAGAAGGAGAGAGTCGAAGAACAGATGTGGCGACGAATCGCGCGCGAATGGCGCTGACATTGTCGACGACACCATGAGGAGCGACACTGTTGGAAACGAGTCGAAGAACACCAAGATCTCGGAGAAAGATGTTGAAACATCGTCAACGAACGCCAACTACTGTCCGAACGTCGCCAATGCCGCGGAGGACTCGAAGATGAAACCGAAGGAGCTCGGCAGGCCGGACATTCTTGACGGATTGTTGAAAGAGTCTGATCAACAAATGGCAGATCTGAAGTCGGATCTGCACGAAAGAAGACGATCACGAAGTCATTGGAGAGGGTTCGTGCAGTCGATGAGATTACACGATGTCGAACTTCATTCGGACAGCGAGGATCAGCGAAAAGGTGAGCGAGTCAGTTTATTTGCTCGAGTTTTACATCAGAGATATTTTTTTGGGGCATTTAGAAAACAGTGTTATCGTCCCGGACTTGGCGGATAAGATATATTTGATTTCTTCGGAACACCAATACCTTGTTGTATCGAAAAGAATCAGTTCTCGAAGATATAGCATTAATCGACGAGCGTTAAATTTTATCACTTTACTCGCGTCGTTGAAATTACCTCCGACTGTTCCTAAAGGAGCATTCGAGCATTGTGAATATATATAATATTCGGACCAACGCGTGTCAGCGTTAAGTGAGATTTATTGAAGTATCTGCTGGTCGTTTCGATCATCCCCTTGCTTGTTGTTCGCGGGCCACGTTTTATAAGCCAACACAGATTGTATTAGCAACGTTTGCCGAAGTGTTTAAAATTACAACCGACGTGGCCATTAATCCCTTAGCTCGGGGCACCCCTATTTTTAGACGTTCGCAGGCCTCCCTTTCTTGCTCGTGTTGCTAGTGCAGGTCAGGGTAGCGTGTCCCTAACAACATATGTCTCAACATATTCGGCTAGGACGAACAGACAGAGCTAGACTCTTCGCTTTTGTGAACAGACGCGACGATCGTTTGTGCTTTCTAGCGTTGCTCTTACAACATTTTATTGGCTGATCGTTTCTCCGCTTAATCTCCGTCCCGGATCAAGCTTTCGAAGATTTAAAATTCGTCGAGAGAGATCGATCGTAACGTGCAACGTGCTTCTGATATGCCGCGATGATAGGCAAGCGATTGGAGGCGATCTTCTCGATTCACACGCCACGAATTCGCGCCGTGTATCTAATTTCACTCTAGCATCGATTCTCGTACAGGCCACTTACTTTGATCCCGTGATGAAAGTCTCGGGCGGCGATCGACATGCACGGCAATCCTTATCTGCCGATTATCTTCTTTACACACGGATTTTCTCTATCTGTGTTTACATCAACGGAAAAGAAGGCTCGTTCTGACGATCCTCCTTGAAAATGCGTTATCGCGTTACGATTTCGGGGCTTACTCGTAAAACTCGAGACGGAGAAAACGAAGGTCTTTGGTCTTTCTTAAAAAAAAAAAAAGAAACTTTGGATAAAGTTCGGGGAATCTGAATTTCTCTGATTTTCGTCAACGCTTCCACGATTCGATGAATTACGAGAATTGTCATCACGTTTTAACATACACAAATCAGACATCGTTCTCGCGTGTATGAAATTATAACATAAATGTTAACAACACCATTTTTTCTTTTTGCAATGTTTTAATTCCGTTTTAAGTCCGACGCGAGTCGAACGTGATTGCACGCCTATAAAATGAATGAATATCTCGCGTGTATTCACGCGAAGAAAATTTCGCAAATGAGCGCGTGTTAACACACTTATGTGTGCGTGCACGCACGCTCAGACGAAAGAGTCTACGTGTTTATTAAAAGTCCAGTGACACGCGATCAATTTGATTGCCTGGCCGAGCAACGCTCGTAATTTTTATCCGCAATCTTCGACACACGCGCGCCGGTATTTACCTCGTCTTGCGCGACTTCGTAAAAATGATTACGCAAAAAAAAAAGAAGTTGTGCCGATTCAACACGAATCTTGCGTACATTTCATATTGCGTCATAACCGCGCGAGGGACGCGCGAAGCGATAAACGTTTACGAAACATTCGTGATTGTTCACGAACTCTAGTGACTTCTACCTTTTAAGGATTCCACTCGTTCTCCGTTTAGCTCGAAATGAATTTCTGACAAATTTCATAGACATGCGGCGATCGAAGTAGTAAAGGTCGCGAATGGAACGCGATGCAAAAACGCACGTGCGCTGACCACCAATCTCGCCGTGGTCGGAGATTACAAATTCCTCTTGCGGCAAGCATCGACCGGAAGGACGACAGATATCTCGAAAGAACAATAGGCCGCGCGTTCGATAAGGATTCTATGGACGAGCCGATCGATCGGCCGTGCATCGACGATGCATCGTGGCCTATGTGTACACACACACACGCACACGCACACACACACACACACACACACACACATGCGTATCGGAATATTGTTCGGGCATTTCAAACTGCACGCATCGGTGTGTGTGCATATAGAGGCGGTGACGGCCCTTGCCCTTGAGTCTACGCCCTAATATTGATCTAGCGTTCTCTTCCTACCCCTCCATGGTTGCCCATGGTGTGCGTACAATGAAACGCAGGCTTCTTCCCCTCGCCCCTCAGCCCACACACCGATCCGCGCTCCCGTAAGTCCGGCGTATGGGCCGACGTTACTCTTCAGTGCAAATCTAGCTGTCAAACCGCTAGCTAGCCATTTTTCAACGCCAGTTCGCGGTGGTGAAGTTCGCAGTTGTCCCTTCGTATCGGTATCTCCTCTCTTCGATCTTCGTCTTGCGCCGAAGAAACTTCGCCTCTTGTCCAACTCGTTCGCGGTTACGAGCAAAGCGCAACCGCAACGGTGCTCGTCTAAACACTCGTTTTATTTCGCCCTCTCCACGGTTTTATTTCTTAACCGTGTCAAACGCGAGTTGAGCGTATCCGGGGGGATCGAATAGCAAGCAGGCCTCTCGTTCCTCCAACGAAGCCGGTTACACATTATCGAACTTGGTCGATACGCGCACGCCGCGTGCCTCGTCGTCTTCCTCTTCGTCCCGTTCCGGCCTGTCGTCGACGTGCCGAACAGCGTCCTCCGGGCGTGCCAAGTTGTTCAGTGCAGACGCGATCACGCGGTCGGATGCACACGCGAGTCTCTTACCTCTGGAGATGGTGCTCTGCGACGTCTGCGACAACAAAGGTGAGACATATATCTCTTCTTGGAAAAAATCAATCGTGCTCTCGAGGCGAAAGCCTTCAACACTTTTATTTGATTCGGTGGAAATGATTGACCAGCTCGCGTAAAAGCCCTTGCACAACGTGGAACAACGCGATATCTTTTTATCAGGTTTTTTTTTCAGTCGCGTTTTCGTTTCGAGTTCATCCAGATCGACAGCGATCGCAGGTTTTTTTTCTCTGTCGATACATCCGTGCCGCGATGTTCGTTGTCACCCAATTGAAATGAATTACCGTTGGAGTAAATCGCTGCACGAAGCAACGTGGATCGATACAGATCCAGATAAGAATCCCCATGTTTTCCGCATCTTCTTACAAACGAATAGTATCCCCTACTTCGAAAGGTGAGAGAAATCTGCGGCGAGCCCCGTGGTAAATGCCTGACATTTTCACCCTGGCGTGTTCACCGCGCTTACCCGCGATTACCACGAGACTTTCGGCTCGCGTACGCCGAATTTTTCTCCCTTTTACTTTTAGTTGCTACAAATGCTGAAATCGTACGCCGACTGGAATAACCCGAAGCTTGAAATGTCAAGTGTTTTATCAAGGCGCAGCGTGTTCCAGCGAGTACGGCCATTTACGAACGTGCCATTACACGTTTAGACTGTTTAGAATTAACATTTTCGCACTTCGATCGTTTCGAATACTTGCAATCCGTACAGTGAAATGCTGTGTACACCCGACTGATCTCTATCTCGTGGCCAGTGCTTGTTCCATTAATAAAATGACGTGTTCCATTTAGTACTCCGCTTTTACTCGTTTTCATGATCGAGGAATTCTCTGCTGGTGTAAACCAGTTAATTGAAACGTAATTTAATTCGCGTGGAAATTCACCGACGTTTAACATTCAACGAAGTATAACTGTCCACTTTCGCGTTTTTCTTTCCTTTTCCCCATTTCATTTCATTCGTTATCGTTCGTTTCAATTAGCTCAGGGGAATTATTTGAAGCAGAAAATGATTCCGTCGAAAGATTCCATCGGCGGTGCTGTTGCGCGAATATACGCAGCGTCTCTCTCGCTGCATGCATACACGATTGGGCGCGCCATAAATTCCGTTCCGAGAAGAGTCCGATTAAAACGGCAGACTAAGCGGCTCTGGAGATTACGAGGACCCGACTCGGTGTAAACAAGCCTCGTTATGCACTTAATTACGAGCACTCAAACTGTACGAGGGTGAACGCGCGCGCGTACGCTGACGCACGCGTGTGGTGCGAGCTTTGCTCCCGACCACTGTGCTCCATTGTTCAGGGAAGTTTTCTCACGCTTTCAGCCTCCTCTGCCCGAAGAGGAACGACTTATTATTATTACTTGACTCGAGAGACGCGGCAGAGGTGCGATTTCGCTTCTTCGACGTTGACGCGTTTTCGGTTTTCCATCCAGGAAACAATCTGTTTCGAATTTCAGAGACGTTTCGCTTTCGGAGACGAGATCTCGCTCGAGATACGAGAATCCGCGCGATTTCGCAGAAATCGCTGACTCTTGTTCGGCCATTCGTAAGATAGTAAACCCTCAGTTCAGACGCTATTTATATTCGAGTGCGATAATGTCAAGCTAATCGATCGAGCGTACGCTTTGTGCGAACGTTCCTCCATTAAACAGAGCATGAACAGAAGCATTACGGAAAGTCTCTGTAACGTTCTTCTAAGAATTCTTTTTCTCTTCTGTTTCATTCGAACTCTACGAACTCTTTGCTTGACTTCTCGAATGATCGAAACGAGGATCCTCGGTAGAAACGACTCGTCGTCGTTTCTATACGACCCGGAGTCGTTTCTCGTTCGAATCTTGGCCAAGAGAAAATTAGCTGTTTAGTCGATTACTATTATATTGTACGATTTGTGGAGAAAACGGCACGACAGCGGAAAAAGCAGCCATCCATTGTTCGTGGAGCAATTAAACGCGCGTTAGTTGCTACGGAGGCGACTCACATCGAATCGAAGCGGAATGGCGTTTCACCAGCAGGCGCCTGCTTATCTCGTTTCATTTCATAGGAGAGAGACGTTATCGCGAATAAAATGTATCGGTCGTGTTATCCTACGATGACCATAACGCCGTGTATACCGTCAACGTGAAAAATTGTTATTTCAACTCCGGCTGAGTCGCGCGCTTCAAACCGCGAATGAACCGCCGTGATTCTTTTCGTTTTATCTCGAAAGGGATCGATTCTCTTTGTTCTGTTATCAACATACGGTGATGAGCAAAATCGAACACGTTTAAACATAAACGATATTTTACTAAATATTGGCATGTAAAATAAAAAAGAAAAAAGCGAAATATGTAGTGTTTTGTAAGATGTTTTGGTCTCCAAAAAAATTTTATCGTCATTATTCTGGCAGATATGAATAGTTTTCATGCAGTCATTTTGCGTCGCATATTAATTTTGATGAAAAATTATCGATACTTCGGACTGTTTTCTACTTTGACTGAATCCGTTTTTTTTTTTCAAGATATTTTAACATTATGTAGAAAATGGAAATGTTCTTTTCTTAAAAAAAAAATTGTAAAAGTTCACATGCATGTAAAAATAATGCAAAATTTTGTTTACAACTAAATCTATTACAGTTTTGAAGATTGCAGTTTCTCCTCTACACAGAAATTGCTATGTGACTTCTTTTTCGACATTTTATTGAATTTTGAGATTAACAAGGAATTGGAACATTTTTATCCAACCTTAACATTCAGAGTTCAATAAAATGATAAAAGGAAACCGCAAGTTTGAAGGGATGGTTGTAACGAAAAAATTTCAATTGCCAATTCAAAAAACCACGGTGAACTGAAATTACGAAATTTGAATTTTTACAATAATTTTTCAGAATAAAAGTAATCTTACTTTCTCACTCGATCTGCACGATGTAAAGATATCTTTGAAAGAAACAAACTTAAAAACAATCAAAATAAAAATTTCGCACTTTAAAGTAAGATCAAGTAAATCGTTGCATAATTTTCTCTTCGCGAAAACAGTTCAAACAGTTATCGATAATTTTTCATCGATAACTGTTCATCATCAGTTGTGCCCTTTGCCGTATGCGATGAACAACAATCTAGCAAGGTAACGCGCGAAGTTGATTTATCTAATACACTTCCACCAGTAGATTTATTTCGTCATATCGTTGCAATATCAGTGTACAAGCGACACGTTGCAAGAAAAAATTGTACGCGAGAACCCAAGAACTCGTTTCATTGGCCGATCTCGGTCTCTTCGCCACCACGAGCCCTCATTGTTATCGCGTTCGGCGTTCCATCGATCGATTTCCACGTTTCGAAGGAATCATCAACGGGCTCTTTGTTCGGGCGAACAGTCCCGCATGACCGTGGCGACTCGACTGACGTCACATGCCGAATTATACCATAGGCGATAGAGTAATTTAATTCTCGGTCGATCAACTTCAGACCTGAGATTATTACTTGTAGCGTATTTCTTATACGCAGCGACACGGCGAGGGTAATTGACGAAATTCCAAGAAGCCGGCGAAAAAAGATTCCCATAATAGAGAAGGAGACTGTCTCGCGTGACGACACTCAGTCGGTCGGTCGCAATTGACAAACGGCGGGTAAAACGATTTCGCTGAAAACTTCGCCAGAACCCTTCGAAGTCACGCGAAGAGTAATAACGCGTCACCCGGTGTGCGAAAAGGAAAGCGGACAATTGCTTAATCGCGTGCTCCGTTCGGAAGAATGTCCGCGTAAACGAGGGATCGTGGAGATCCTTTGTTCATTAGGAACAAAAGGGCGAATTCGCCATCGTCGGCCGATTCGGAGGAACATGCTCGACGCATTGTCGTGTCCGACGTGGATCTTGAAACCTTGATGACCGGTTTCTTTCTCCGGCAAGTGAAAGGAAGTTGAGAATTTGCCTGCTCGAGTTTTTGCCCGAACTCGGGGACGAAATGCACATTCCAAAAATCGAACCAAGAGTAAAAAAAAAAAAAAAAAGAAAAAAAAGAACAGAGATATTCGATTTGGCAACGCTCCGGTCAAGCAACTGCAGTTTCAAAATTCTCTCAGTTAAAAGTTTCAATTTTTTCTTACTTTCTTTTTTTTTTTCATCAAGAATAAGACCTTCAAGGAATTTTCACACATTGACCGGGACACACTGGTTATCCGTCTTCTAACTGAAACGTAATCGCTCGCAATCAGTATCCGACGACGTGTTTCTATCGAAAACCCCGTTCGATCGATCGTTCGTTGACCGGATGCCTTGCCACGAGCGGCGCGAGTTCCGTCTGATTGAAATTCGGTGTACAAAGATAGCACTTCCTGCCGTATGATCCTGTTCTTTGCTTAGCGAACGTTGACACCAGCCAGTTTACAGGCTCGCTCATGATCATAGCGGCCACTTGAAAAGCATTGTGCTCACGCGCAACGTGCGCCACAGTTCTTGCGCGCCTCGCGTACACCACGTTCGGTTCCGTTTCGTTTCGTTCTCTTTCTTTTCCTATCTTCGGATCGACCTCTCCTTCCCCTCTCTCCTCTTCATCACGATCTTTTGGTTCATTTCGCGCGACACTCTCGATGACGAGAGAGCCGCTCGTGAATATTTCAGCGAACAAATATTTCGCTATAGCAATTGTTGTATAGCGGTGCGGCGAGAAAGCGCGCCACTGCGCGATAATTCGCCCGGAAACAACAGGGAACAACGTATTCGCGGGCATTTGCATCACGCATCGCGTAACCTCTGCATTCTTTCAAAGAGTCGCGTCTTTTCTTCGTCGGAGAACGTTCAAGGCAAATAATTCACGGGTTCTACGATTTTGAGAATGCCCACTTTCAATTTTTTCGTCCGCGCTCGAAGGAATTCGCCGACTCGTGTTGGCATTCATATTCGATGCTGATCGTTAAGGCGATCGTTAATTTTTTTATAACTCGAATGATATTTGTTTGAGCAACGTGTAGAAAATTATCGTTCGAGTCCACTGTACGCACGTTCAGTACGTGACGTTCCGTAGAAAACATCGAAACGAGGTGGAGAGACTTTTTTTTGAGAAATCTCGAATCGAAATGTTTCTGCGACGTAGCTGCTAGAACCCGGTGACGAACAGCGACGATTTTCCATAAAAGTCCGCCTACAATGGCGGCCGTCTCGATGCATTGCGACACGCACGCGCGAACCTCGAATAATGGATATTTTATTGCCCTGCATTTGAGGTACGTCGCTATCGTTACTTTCTCATTAGCGTTCGCACCGATCGTCCGACGTTCTTTATTTTCTTTTCCTGCGCTAATGTTGAAACAGTCAGCTTCTAAAGAATATAATAATCCGACGATGATCAAGATCTTGTACTGAATCAACATCTTCTCGAAACGACGGAGAGAGAAGAATAAGATGCGCGAGTTAATTTACGAACGACTATCGCATTGATTTGAGGAGACAGAGGATAAAACTTTTTTACTGGCTCGATAATGGTCAAACACGGCCGTGTAATCGGCAAAGTAACGGCGCCAAGTTGAGAACTCCTTGCATAATTGGAGTCAACGATGCGTGCCGAGTGGCCTGAGCCATTGTCTGCATACAGTTAGCCGATTATTCCGCGGACACGTTCCGAACTATTCACGCCGTCGACAAAACTGGTTGCCAACGATCGAAGCGGAGACAGCATGTCGCTCGTAATCTTACGTAAATTGATATCCACGTAAATTGATTTTTCCGTCGATTTTGTTCCAACTCGAGCCATCAAGCCGAGTTAATTAAAAAGAAAAAAGAAAAAATCAGCATCGACAGATTCCGCCGATTGTTCGGTATTTTCGAACACGTTTGTACTGGAAATTAAATCACTCGCTTGCGTAATTGGCTTCCACGGGTTACACAGTGTTCTATTTCCAACGATGATCGGTATTTTACTGTTTTAACAAGGGACTTTCTAACGGGGTTACTTCCTATTGCAATATCCGATCCGATCGGACCTTCGCACGAGAATTCGATGCAGGAGTCGGAAATTATCGGGGTCAAGCTGGAAAAAGTCGACGCAGAGAGAGACGTAGAGATGAACACTGATGATGAGATTGAGCCAGGTTTGATCGAACGTATCGCTGTGGAATGGCGCGCATCGAATGTTGACACGTTCAATGCGCGACGAGGTTAACGCTGCGACACGCGATATCTAATCAGCGGCAGGCGCCGAGCGTCGCTCCTACGATGCGTCATTGGCCTTGCAGGATGCAAAACTGCCAGAAATACGCGAACTCTCGAGAACCATCGCGCGTCGCGAGACCGGAAACGCCTCTTCACCACGCGCGTGAAATTCCTAGCCTTGAATTGATACATATATATCGGCGTTATATAAAAGCCGAGAAATCATCAGTGATAATTAAAAAAAATGACTTATGACGGGTAGAAAGGAAAGAAAATTTCACAGAGAGAGAGAGAGAGAGAGAGAGAGAGAGAGGCGCGACAGAATATTTTACAACGTTTCAAAAAAAAATCTGCTCAAGAGGCAAGACGTTCGATATTTTTCGTCGTCGATGCCTCTCGAACGCAGTTGAGTTCCAAGCGCATTCTCCTTCTCTCTTCGTTCACAAAACGGTTCTACCCGTTTACGCATTCCTCGCAGGCACTAAGCTACGCGTTTCCAACTGCGACATGGGCACCTCTCTTTCCCTCCTCGGTTCTACTGTCTATTTTCCACGTTTATTTTCGCTCGTGTCTTTCTTCTGTCTTTCAACGTTGTTCCTCTCCCTCGGCCCTTTCTTCACCTTTCTCCTGGCCTTCCCTGCCGTTCCATACGCGTCCATTTCTTTGAATAAACTTCTTACAGCCACTCCGTTCTGCGTGACGTGCGCGAGAAGAATGTTTGCGATCTCGCCTTGCTATTTTGCCTGAACCGAATCACTATCGTGACGATCGGTGATTTGCAAGATCGACAAGATGTCTTCATCAAGTGCCAAGCAATATCTAACCTATATGTACTAAACATTTCTTTTCTCCTTTCTTAGTCGTTAGTTCATTCATTGCTTTTCTATCTAACTTTTTATGATCGTAACACAGATGTCATCTATATGTCAAATTAGATGAAGATTAAATCGACTGAAATTAGAGATACCGTGTTCACTCGTGCTCTGCGGCATTTGTATTCTTGCAGACAATCTCTCGCTTCTCTTGTGAAGCGGCTTTGAACCAATGTAATGTCGTTATCTCGCTATTTTCGCGTATTTATCTATTGCCAATTGCGAGAAAAAGATACGAAACGCGAGTTAATTGGAATTTCTCAACGGAATCCGACGATATGGAAGAGACATTCACGCGAAAGTTCGCAATAAAACGTCGCAGAACTCTAGGGACATTTGCATTTTGCCGATTCACTTCCAGTCATAAAAATACACTGTCTCTTTTTCTCTTTTATGTAATTTCATGCAAACCAGCGACTCTAGATACTCGCTTTCTGTGCGCCTATTCAAAACTGTGAGGTAACGACAGCGACAGTCTAGAAGGCACCGAGGCACAATGAGCAATGGGAGAAATATTCGCTCAACTTGACCTCACGCACATGCCGTTTCTTACAAGTGTAGCTTGAAATAGGTAAGCACGCGTATTCGTGCTGTACGTCTAATATATTTTACGTCCGCGCTGAGCAACAGTTACATATTGGGAATATTTCTAGAGAGAATTATGCAAACGACATCTCTCCTCAGATAAAGCGTGGCTATTTCAAAAATAATGAAAAGATTTGCGACACTGTCGTTCTTCGCATCGCGTTAGACTAATTTGAATGTTCTCACGTTCAGAAAGTTTTCAGAGATTCAGTTATTATACCAAATCTTCAATACTATAAAACTGAATAGTTGAAAATATACACGTTGTCTACTGGGGAATTATTTCACGATGTTTGCAAAGATAACCGATCGGAATTTTATTTGTTGAAATTTCGCTCGGGATGGTGAGATGTAAATAAGATAACTGACAATGGTGTGACTAGCTGAGTCACGTTGCAAAATCTCCCATGGATATTTGATAAGAAATGACCTGACCCCGAACTCACGATTTACATATAAATTGCGATCTGTCAAACGGCGCGACGCGTCGTACGATAATCAAGATTGCCGCTGCGTTCCAACCGACTATGAATTAATCAAAATGTAATGATTCACATGATTTTCATATTTCGAGCTCAGTCATATCAGCCTCGCGTACGTTTACAAGATTTTTCCATTTTTCGCTCTTAATATCGTATAATAATATATTACCGGTCGGTAAAGTGTTAAAATATATAAATATATTATTATACGATATCTACAGTTTATCGACCGATAGCGGTAAATAGTAGATAGCGATTAATAGGCTATCGGTCGGTAAAGAACACATGTACAGTTCCCAACAATCGTAAAATCTTTAAATCCAATTATATTCGCAGTTCAACCGCAATCTCTGTCACGTATCTTTTCAGAGACACGCGTTTCCATCGCGCGTTGGAAATTTCCCACGGTGTGACTGATTGCGAGTTTTCACGCATTTCATCGCGTTTCATCAATCGCATTTCCGTCCGTTTCGCGGGTGGAAAGGTATAAGAACAGAATGTAGGTCAACTCGAGCCAATGGATGCCACGCTGTCCATCCATTGTTTGCTACGCGGTCCTTGCAAACTCGCGAGTACTCGAAACCTTGAAACTCGAGCGTTCACCGTTCGCTTCGCTCCTCTCGATCGGTGTATACGTACACGTGTGTGATCGGTCGAATTGGTCGATCGGCCGACGTTACGAAATCGACTCGTGCATCTCATGCGCTTTCACGGCCGAGAAAAAACAATAAAATCGCTTGCTCACCGTTTCGCCGGAAAATTTAACACGTTAAACGGCCAGCCTGTTTTACTTGCCGTTTCGTACAAAACCTCGGCGTCACTTGGAAAAAAAAGGAAGGCAGTGCGCGAAAAAGTTAGGAGACGCTGCACCGAATGTTACGATACAAATTCACAAATGTTAGGTTGTTCAAAGATGGCGAGAAATTTAACGCAAAATGTTACAACCTTCTGTAATCAATGTACAAACAAACCTCACCTTTGTTTACCTTGTTTTAATAAATTACATTAATGTTTTTAATGTATTATATTCTTTTCCTTAACAACTTGATCGCCGGTGCGCGCCATCCCTGTACCCAAAATAAAAGCGAAATTAATTTCTATTTCTTATATATATATATATATATATATATATATATATATATATTCTTCCTTGATTTTGGATATATTCAAAAGCTGCTTCGAAAAAAAGACAAGAAACAAAATTCGCGTTCGAAATAAGCGGTCTTTAAAAAACTGTGGCGATCAAGAGGTTAAAGCATTGACCAAACAAAAACCGATGTTACCGCCTAAATTAAATGTTCAATCTCACAAGTACGCAAGGATCGACACGCGCGTGGGAATAACATGAACGAAAAGTCTGCGGCCGGTCCGTCGAGACCGGCGTGACGTATAACGTGTTAAATTTGAACGAGTTCGAAACGAAATTCGCGAACGAGTGGCTTGAACGTAGATTATTGAACTCCGTGAACGCCACTGGACACTGTCGTGTCTCTGTGGCCACGCGCGTGTCCGTGCTCGCCTTCCCTTCTGGCGAGGAACCCTTCGACAAAAGAACGTACATTCGCATTATTGTAGAAAATAATGCAATCCAGCGTAGCCATGAGGCGCGCGTGTAGAATTGTACGTAGGGTGTGCAGGCAGCCGTGATGCACATTAATAGGTTACACACATGCTCGTTTTACCCTCGTGCGCGCAACACACGGGTCGTGAACACCAGAGCTGGCTCTCGTCGTGTGTCGTGCGCGCCTGCAACAGAGAAACCGTTCACTAACACTCGACCGAGGGTTCCCACAATCAGTACACAATTGGACTACGAACGAGCGGCGTACACGGTGAACGGAAAAAGTGTTCGGGCTCTCCTGATTTTTCGCTCGCGAACGGTTTAATTAAATAGCGCGGGCCGCCGGCTCGGGAAACGAGCGGGATACTAAGCGCGATTAAACGAGAATGCGTGAAATATGAAATAACCGAGCCTTGGGTCTCGGTCGTTGCGCGTTCACTTTGCGGATACCGGTGAACGTGTACCGCGTGGCTCGGCGGGAAACGAAGTTTTATTATAATCGTCGTTTATTAAAGCCGAAAGATATTTATTCCGTTCAGTCGTCGCGCAAACAATTGTCGCAACTGCGCCGTCTCATCGTAATCGGAGTCGGACGTTCGAGGTAGAAGAATCGTGAGTAGGGACTGCAGACGCGGTCAGTCTGTCGCGTGAAACCGTATCGAGGGGAAAAAGGAATTCCTTCCGCGGAGTCATCGCGGAGTTATGCTAAGAATTCGTCGTCACGAAAACCCGCGGAGGGGTTGGGAAACGGGCTCGATACTTTCTTTCGCGTCACCCTGTATGCACAGGTACCAAGCTACACACGTGTACACAGTCTGTTACGCACACGCACGTAATGCCTTACGCACACGGCTGACCGTAAACCTCCAGTCTTTCAGTTCATGTCGAGACCGCGTACGGTGTGGACTCCTGCGGTTTTCGAAATCCTGATCGTTCCTCGAGCCTCGAGTTTGCGTTCGAGTTTTCTTGTTTCCCGGCTCTCGTTTTTTTCTCACTTCCCAATTTCCTTCCTCTCTTTACGCCGGCCTGTCGATCATACCGACGATAGCATGCTCGCTTTCATTCTTGGATTCTGTTACTTCTACGCCGAGCTGCTGCGCCTCGAGTTGCAAATGTTCGTGCACCCGGATGATTGCAAGCTGTCAAAGTTCATGCTGTGAAGGTGAAAACGCGAGCGGAAAAGGCGACAAGGTCTGCCGTGTCGAAACGCGCGAAACGGATGTGCCTTTCGGTCGATGGATCGGGCTTATCGCGAACGAGCGTCGAACGATTGCGAAAAGCGCCTCCTCGATGCCTTTTCGGTCGACCTGCTCGAAGGTGGGAACCCAGTTTTCAGTGAAATCGATACTGATTTGCATGGAGCTCGCAAATTTTCATTAACGCCGCAGGCATTTCTGCGTAAATGTAATCGATCCCGCGAGACGTTACGCGACAACGAGATCGACGATGAACGCCGATTCCCGTTATTTCAGCCGTTCGCGGCGAACATCGTCAGCGTGAACGTGAGAAATTCGAATTCCGACAACGCGCGCTAGTCACGCGCGTTTCGGCTAGCTGAATCGAGCGGCCAGCGGAACGTGAAACATTCGAACGAGGGAAGGTTCAACATCGATCAACGCGAGTTTAATCGTTGATACGTCGATTTTGGGTGTGTATTTCATCCGCGAACACGCGTGGAACGTTAGAACGCTTGTCGAGTGA
Source organism: Tetragonula carbonaria (assembly GCA_032399595.1). Lineage (NCBI taxonomy): Eukaryota > Metazoa > Arthropoda > Insecta > Hymenoptera > Apidae > Tetragonula > Tetragonula carbonaria. The sequence goes on from JAUCRC010000003.1 coordinate 6,421,144, forward strand.
TCCTGTCCTCGCTCGCGGCGAGTTTTTGCTCGCGAAGAGATTACGTGGATGCTCGCGTGTAATCTATGGGGGAAACACAACGGCGCGAGGCGCAACGTCCGGCGTTCAGTGCGGAACGAAAAAGGCCTCGCGAAACCGGGCGCATCCGCAGATACGTCGACAAGTGAAAGTGCATTTTGTAAGATGACTGTAACTGCGGATAATGGAGAGTGCAGCCGCCACCGACGCCCCAGTGTGTCAGCAACGATCGCCGAGGGCAACGGCGCTGCGTTCGTCTCTTCAGTCTCTTGGTCGTCGTCGTCGTTGTCCTCGTTGTTGTCGTCCTTGTCGCTATTCTCAGCGTTGTTGTCCTCGTGACACGTTGCGCTTCATCAGCATGGATCCGCGTCGTCAAGCGCAGAGAAAACGACGGGCAGTTGCAAACGTAATTAGTCGAATTAGCGTTACGCTTACGAACCTCGGTGACCTCACGACCATGCTCTTCATCGATCTCCATTAATTATTCATGACTTCGTGACTTTCCTCCGTCGTTGAAGAAAAACCGACTAGCGTTGGTTATGCTCGTGCCTCCGCCAAGGTCGTCGAAGCCACAATCGCAAGAGGAAGAAGAGGAAGTCCAAGTCGAAGTCGAAGGGGCATGACCCTTCGAGGGATCGGTGAAAAGGAACAGAATTCGATCGTCTTTCGCACGTGGATCCAACAACAACGACAACATGGAGACTATATTGAATTGTAATATCGAGCAAGCTTGCCAGTTGTCTGAAAATCGCGTTACAACCGCTCGGAAGCGTGCTTGGAACGTAGATCCGATATCGACGCGATATCATCGTTGCTTGTTTTACATAGTGAACGATCGTTTCCCACGATAACGGCTATCATCGTCGATACAATTTTCTTTCATCTTTCCGTCGATCTTCCCAGTCTTTTTCTTCCATCGAGATCCGAAATTTATCGTCGGTGAATAACAACAGGTTGTACACGGTACAGATAAGTGTTTCCTGTCGTTAACTCCGTGATTAAGAAAGTCGGAGTCTCTTCTCTCTCTCTTTTTCGCGGCAATTTTTGGCCGTCGTGTTCCCTTAACGAGCCTCGGTGCAGCAACTCGTCGCGTGACAAGCGCATCCTGGCGACCGGTAGTAATGCGAAATTTTCTCGCTGCTGTATTACAGACCTGAATTTATGGAACAAGAGCATCAGTCAACGATGGAGGAAGCTGAGGAGGAGGTGTTCCGTCCAGGAGACCTCGGAACCTCAGGAGGCTCTCATACAAGGTGCAACGACCCAGGGGGTTATTCAACCGACAAGGTCCAATTCGGCCAGCAGGGAGTCCTCGCCTGCTGCAAAGAGCCTTCAGGACGGCAGCTCGCCGAAGAAATTGTTGCAAACCAGCTCCTTGAGATTGCCAGGTAATTACGCTACGCTTTTTATTCACATTACGAGAACATAAGAATAACATTCACACGTAACAAGCGACGATTTTGAACCATTGTTTAGGCACCACCAAGGGTATTGCCGACATCCAGCACGTATTACGAAGCAAATTCAGCAAGATAAACGCTGGCATCCGAAAGAGGAAGGCACTGAGCGTGACCGAGGTGTTCTCGCAGAAGGACAACGCGTCGAATTTCTACGTTCCCAGTCCCTTGACCTCCTCGAGTAGTCAAAAGTTCGACGGGGAATACGACACCGGCGAGCCGACTTCCCTCCCGCCATACCCGTTCCACGACAATCTCGAGACGCTGGCAGAGGGCAGCGTGCCGAATTCGCCGAACTGCAGCAACAGCCCGCTGACCAGCAACAGCAACAAGACGTTCACGTACTCGCGGAGCAGCAGCGCGTACGACTCGCCGGTCCTGAGTCACGATCACAGCCAGAAGGACGCGTACGAGAACGTTTTGTACGCCAGTTCCTCGTCTCCCGGCTGTTGCCCGAGGTCCAGGGGCGTGTTACAGCGCAGCAATTCCGAGAACCGCGACGCTGGCCGACATCAGGATCACTCGTACGAGAACATGCGTTTCCAGCGTGGGCAGCACAGATCGGAGCTGACGCCGTCCGTCACCCCACATTCCGACAGACATCTGGCGAGAAGCAACTCGGAGACGAGGGATCATCACTCGTACGAGAACGTCCACTTCCAAAAGAACTCGAAGCCGAGGAATCAGGCTGACTCGTCGTTCGAGGAGATTCACATACCGAGGGTGACGCCGAGAAAGAGGGTGACCGATTTCAAAGTCGGCGGACAGGTGAATAGTTATTCAAACGGGTCTGGCTCCCCGTGCGCGAACAAAGAGGACGGACCGTCCAGCTTGGGAGCTGAAAGGAGTCCTGGCAAGAAGACGACCAGACGAATGAACAGCAGGAGCGTCGCCAATATTCCTAGTTCCTCCGGTTCCGGCTTGAAGACATGGCAAGTGAGTGAAGAAACCGACGACAGATTATTTGCCTTTCTCTTTTTTCTTATTTCTTGTTTTTCTTTTTTTTCTCGTTGCTTCTCTTCAACGCAATCAGGGTACGCAAGACACGGACGAAGGCCTGAATACCGACTCCGAACTCGAAGACATCGACGAAGCCGGCGAGGGTGAAGAGTCGAGATTCTGCACCCTACCAAGACCGGGCAAGGGTGGCGCGTCATTCACGATATTGACAGCCAGATTTCTAAAGGGTCCTGGACACAAAGGACTCGGCTTCAGTATCGTCGGCGGTACAGACAGTCCCCGAGGAAACATGGGAATCTACGTGAAAACGGTGTTCCCTAACGGCCAGGCGGCCGATCTTGGTACCGTCAAAGAAGGTGCGATATGTTTATTCGTTGTTTATGTTCGTCACGACTCTGCATACGTCTCGGTCTGATTGTTATTGATATATTAACGCACCTTGCACGAAATTACAGGGGACGAAATTTTGTCGATAAATTCGAAACCCCTTCACGGTATGACGCACGCCGAGGCAATCGCCGAGTTCAAGTCCGTGAAAGCTGGGGACGTGGTTCTGCACGTTGGACGTCGCGTCAGCAGAAAGAAAAGGGACTCCCTGACGTTACCACCTGCCGGTCCGGCTCCTCCTCGTCAGCAAGTGAAGTGAATCGTTGATCTCTTTCCTCTTCATTCCGCGCGAAAACGTTTCTGTTTTCCATTTAAGCTTGCATCTCTGAACAGATACCTTTCTCCTTTAGGCAATATGTCGTTCGTTGTCGCTGTTAGTAACGCGACTTCGTTAATTTCACGCTACGACGAACCAATCTCGTTTTCCATCATTAACTTTTTCTCTTGTATTCGGTTCGTTACGTTTTACGTTCGTTGTTTAAACATTCGTTGTTCAAGGCCCTGGCGCGATGAAGAAGCGCGAGACTTGGTTGCTCGTTTTGGTGCCAATTCGTTTTCGTCGCGCGGCGAAATCTGTGAACTAAAGAAACGGAAGACGTACGCGCGGCACTGTTTACACGAGTGATTGCCTGTTTCCGCATAAATGTTCCGCAAAGGTTCAGCAAGTCGAACTCTCGAGCGATATTCCTATCTATTTTCGCGATAAACGAAGATCGTATCGTCGTTCGAATTGAAGAGGCGAGACGATATATCTCGAGACGAACGTAACCAACGAGCTGTCGACAAATCAAAACGATGTAGTATCCTATGATACCGTATGTACTATCTACTCGTATTCGATGTACCAACATATCTAATCTTCCAATAATCACCGAAATTACTGTTAGCGTTATACTTAGCCGTTACCAGGCTCTAGCTTTCGTACATTTTCTCGTATCTTGAAACTTTTTACAAGCGAGGAGAGTGTATTTTTGTCGAAGATTTTTCGCCGGTCCGACCGAAGTCTATTTTTTCGAAGCGATCTTGATGTCGAGACGTATCGAACCCGCACAAACACGGACGAAGGAGCAGAGGATCCAAGTCCTCCGATAGTCTAACAGATGGCAATTTATTTTTGTAACGCGCTCGAAACTGTCGCACGGAACATCGAACGCACCTGTCGTTGACCTATCAATGAATCGAAGAAAGAAAAAAAAAAAAAAGGAGAAGGGGATGAAAAAAAGAAAAGAGCGACGTTCTGGACGCCGCTCGGAACGCTGCAATCTCTGAAACGGCCTGATCGAAGGGAGCGCGCATTTAACAGGACGTCCAATCTTCCGCGATTTGTTGCGAGCAAGGATCGAGAATTATTTTTTAACTACCTTTGCATAGAGTAACGACGATCGCCCAAAGATGAAACCCAAAAAATATTTTTACTACGAGAAGAACGAGAACGCGTAGAATGGAGATATACGCATATCTATAGAATTATATTAAATAGAAATATATGAATATACATTATATATATATATATATATATATATATATATATATATTTTGAATATCGAACGAGATGCGTTTGTTCTAAGGCGATGAAGTTATTATTGTTATTAGTATCTAGTCCGTCTGTAATATCTTTCGTTTCGATTCTTTTCTTCTCTTTTCTTTTCTTTTCTTTTCTTTTTTCCTTTTTACTCTTTTCCCTCGTTTTATATAGGTATCGATATCGGAAAAACAAACGAGAGAAAAAAAAACACATACATGTATCTATATGGTGATATATATACGTTTATATATTTCTTATATCAATTTTTTCAAGGTGTAACGAAGCCAACGTGAGCGATCAATAAATTGCACTTGAAGGTATCGCTTGTCGAACGATGTTACTTCCCGATATTATTATTATTATTATTATTATTATTATTATTATTATTATTATTATTATTATTATTATTATTATTATTATTATTATTATTATTATTATTACTACTACTACTACTACTACTACTATTATTATTATTATTATTACTACTATTATTATTATTATTATTATTATTATTATTATTATTATTATTATTATTAACACGATTGTGTTGCGCGTTCGTTTGGGGAATTACTCAAGATTACTACTGATGCTTTAATGGAACTTGAACTTAACGAAAAAACGGCTCGGGATTCTTCAAGCGCAACGACAAATTTCAATCTCCTAATCTTCATCATTCCACATGTGTATTCTCGGTTTTCAATGTTTAAAAAAAAAAAAAGTTAAATTAATGGTTGAGTAAAAGTGACGAGTAGAAATGAATCTTGGTATTCGTTGTACCGAGAAGCGAGCGTTTCACGCTTTGGTTATTTGGTTTCTTCTCGCAACGATAAATGTAAATGCGCAAATCAGCAAGTCGTATGACACAATGTTTTGCGTGAACCTTCGTGCTCGTTTGTTTGAATTGCTGTGAACAATTCACATTTGCCGCGCGTTGAAATTCACCTAATGGGGAACTTCAACGCAGAACCGGAAGACCGCAATGGCGCGTATAACATTCCTAACATTAACGCTACGGGCAGCCACGAGAACGTGGCAGCGCATAACATTCCCAAAATTATACGTGGTGATGCTCGTTTTTAATGTATCTCTTTCGTTTTCATTTTGAATATGATACACTTCCAGTACACTTGACAGCAAATGCCAAAAAGAACGAAATATCGCGTGCTGGCGAACAAATTTTCCTCCTCGTCTTCCGAACGAATAGCGCTGCTGCTCGAGCATCGAAATGCTCACTGCGAGATCGATCAGGGGATTCAGCGGGCAGAATGAGGCGAATGTATCGAACCGTTTCTTTTTGGCTTTATTAACCATATGCATATCCAAGAACGATCACAACGATCTGTTCGTTCGTAATTTCTACCCTGTTACATTGTCAATGATTGCGTCGTTTAATTCGTGCACGATATACATATATATATATATATATATATATATATATATATATATATATATCCTATGTTATATTATGTCCGGTTGAAGAACGGTGGTTATCAATCGTTCGACTTCATTCTGTTCGATGTTCTACAAAGGTCTTTCCACGATCAATCGACGATCCACAAAACTCGCGTGCAACGACGCAAATCGTCGCACACGCGTGTTTAGAGGGGCAGTGCGGTTATTTTTTTAATTGGAGAGAGAAACGCGTTGAGAAATTTATATATATATATATCTTGAGTTTGACGATAAATATGTGTAAGTACAACTCGATGTTGTTGCATGGACACGAACTACTTGCAGGATAATTATTGTATTTTCTACTTACTATGCGAAATCGAAAAAATAAACAAACAGTTCGCATAATGGAAACGAGCCACTCTCCTGTGATAAAAATCCACGTATGTTACATATATATATATATATCTTACTTCACATCTTCCACGTTAACAATTATGATTACAGATGGCGGTTCGTTTCGTTCATCCGAACTCGTACATTCTCGAAGAACCGCGAGCGTTAGTGATGCTTCGAGCAAAAGAAATTTCGCGGAGGAAGAGAAGAAAAGGCGATGAGATCATTCTGACGGAGATGATCAGAGAGAGAGAGAGAGAGAGAGAGAGAGAGAGAAAGAGAGAGTCGGCCAATCTCCCCGAAATGAACGAACAATAGCCCAATGTTGATTAATCCGATGACGAAGTGTAGTTGGTTCGTCGAATTCGTCGAGAATTCAAGGAAAATGAAACAAGCACGAAGAATAAAGAGATACGAAGGGAAAGGAAGGCAAAAGGTAACAAAATTCTGCCCCTGGCTCGTCATGGGAAATACGATCTACGTGTGAGATAGCCTAAACTCTACGTTTTAATTATCATCCTGAATCGATCGAGTCGAATTGGGAGAGCAACGCGTTTCAGATCTCGTTCACGTGTTGATGAATATTGTACGCTCTTCCGCCTCTCCTCGACTCCTTCGGCACCACCGCCAGCTGTTGCGGTACGATTTTCATCCGATCCTGTGCCAGTCTCTCGTCCGAGATCTTCTCGGACGAGAACAATTCAGGGGGTTTTGAATAAACGAACGTCGTTTCGGCTCCGTTCGACTGGCCGATAGTCGCCGATCCCTTCAACACGTTGTCCTGAGCACTGAGCAGTTGCTTGAACCGTTCGTCGTTCTTCTCTTCTTGATCCCAGTGTGCTCGAGCGGATCTGGACGTGGTGGACGAGGTGGAACGTTGCCCGCTCGCGTCTTGATTGTTTCTGCTGTTGGTCAGGTTTAGTTTCGGATTCAGATTCAGACCGAGCCATTGAGAGAAGAGAGCTATCCCCTGTTCCGCGCTGGCCGACACCGCCGCTATGAACTCCTCGGTGTTCAACGAGTCGTCCTCCTCCTCCGTGGTCTCGGTGGCTTCTGTCGTCTCGATGGCGCTACGAGAAAATTCGAGATGCAAGGGAATTAACGATGAAACCGCTCGCGATCGTACGACGATGATAGAAATCGAATACGAATTTGACGACACGTTCGATATCGGTGCAGCGCTCACGGTAATGGGACACGCGTTGCGTGTACCGATCGTGTAACGCTTTTTAGGATCGTACTCACGCAGAGGCTTCGATCTGGCGCACCACCTGATTGAAATTGAAGCATCCCATGTGGTAAGTGGCTTGCGGTGTGCCCAACAGAGCCGGCTCGATCACCAGGCAACCGTCGTAACCGGCTTCCGACTGTCTCATCGACGTAAATTTCGCGCATATCTGCGCCAGGTCTGACAGAAGGTTCATGCAGGTCGGCCTGTTCGATGCGTCCACTGTGAAAAAAAAAAAAAAATCGTCCAGAACGAAACTAATCTTTCTCGAGAAACTGACAATTGAGATTTCTCTAATTTCTCCGTTGTGTATCTTATAGCTCATGTTATAAATATCGCAATTCGGAAGTTAATTCGAGATAATGGGAAACGAATGTCGACCGATTCCTCACCGATCTTAATGGTGGCATTGTGCACGGGATTGTCGCCGTAACTGAGGTTCAACGAGACGTTCTGCTCCTTTTGCTTGACGTTGATGCACGCCGGCCCACCCAAATCGATGGTCGCCGTCAGATTCAAATCGATGCAGCATAGACAGTTGGAGGTTTGACAGAGGCACTGGGATTGCGGCGTGGTCGATCTGCCCACAGCATCCGGAAGGTCCCAGGAGAGCAGCGTCTCTGTCGCCGAGAGAAAATGCAAAGAGGCGCGCGTCAGTGAAACTCGGCGAGAGAAACTGCATCGAAACGAAAGTCGTCGATCGAAACGAAAAATATCGTCCGCGATTACCATACGTCGCTCGCTGTTCGCGAATTGTTCATCTCCAAACGGGCGCAACACGATTTCGATATCATCCGTGATTCGACGAATCTTCGCCGAAAAAAACTTGTCATTCCTCTCTCGAAACGGCAAACAAAGTAAATAAGCAAGCAAGTAAATACTCGCGTATCGCAAAGTGTGCCGCGTCGATGAGTCGGAAAGATGTCTATTTGCAAACTTTCTCGCGTTACTGGGACAAGTTGCTGGCCAACGTTCTACAGATTCGCGACCGAGCAGGTCCGAGCAACGAGCAAGGGAAAAAGAATTCGTCAATCGAATAGAACAAAACAAAAAAAAAAAAGAAAGATTTAATCAATTTAATTAAGACAACGAAACGTAGACAGGTCCGAGAGAAAGTACGCGAACGAAGCACGGACGCGCCGTCGCGTCGAAAATCGAGTTATCCCCGAGAAGAGGGTCGCGATTGGTATGCGGAAGGGTCGAAACCTTTGTTTACACGGGCGTCACGTTTAATCAGCCGAACCCGGCCGCTACGAATTTTCCAGCCACGAACGTCGAACTTCCCACGAGTCGTTGGCTCGTTTTTCGCTGCGTGTCCGACCGCGGAAAATCGCGAGAAACGTTTTCGCGAGAAGCGTAACTGATCCGTGTTGCTCACCGAGCAATCCAGCGGAAGACACCACGACGACCGCGATGGTCAACAGCACCAGGATCGTGAACCTGACGGCCATCACCGACGACGAAGACTTTTGTTTCCGAAGATTCCCTCGTGGCTAGGGGACGACGACTCTCACGATGGACGATCGGTGGAAAACTCGCGGCACCAGACGAGAGAAACTAGCGAGAGAGGATTCACACGTCGAGGAGGCCTGGAGATCCTGCCCAGGAAGGAAGCAGCTTAAATCTGGGCACACAAAGCCGGGCGCGGGTCTCGGATCGGCGATCGGCTGGCGGTCGGCACGAAAACTGGCGACAGGATTCGCCACGGCAACGATGAAGTGCCACGCCATTGGCCGAGGTGCGGAGGTAACAACGGGCAAAGAACCTCATCTGGGTGACCGGGTGACCTCGTTCGACAACCTGGTACCAGGAGAACTTAAGCGGCTGTCCTATCTAGCGATGCTCGGTCTGGCCATTAGGAGGGGGCCTACGACAAAAACGACGGTGCTCTTCTTTTCGAACGGACGCCATGCCGTTTAGAGCACGTCAGTAAAAGCAATTTCTTTTCCCCTTCCCTTTCCCGCGTCCGTCTCTTCCCGAATTTTCATCGCTCCGGCGATCCGACGATTACTTTTCACACGTTTCCTCGATTTCTTCGGATCTACTAACGAACAAAAGTGAAAATTCCCAACGGGAAACGGCGAGAGTCGCAGAACCGACAACTAGGCTTTGGATACTTGTGTAAATTCAGATTTACCACATTAAAAATGTATTTTGAATTTAAATCGAGGTAGATATCTTAATTTTGTCTTATCACAGATATCTCTCGTTTACGTACAGTAAGTTTCTCGCAAACGCGTAGGTATTTGTAGTCTGGCAATAACGCCTGTTTTTTCTCTCCTTGCTCCTGTAACCTGGATCGTAACGAGCGTAATGACAGTAATACGGGACAGTTAACGAGACCGTGATGACCATGCTCTTGCAAAGATGAATCTTTCCCTCTTTTTTCCCGGCAATTATATTTTCATCGGCCGTGCCTCTTTGGCTCGTAATATTCCCCTGGCTTTCTCTGATCGATCACGCGAGCACGCGGATGAAAAACAAAAAAAAAAGAAAAAAAAAGGAAAAAGGATTTGTAACGAAAGGAGAAGGAAAAGCGTACGCATGGCTGGCCTCGAGCCGGCTGAATCGTCGTTCCACTCGGACACTCCGCGAAACGCGTTACTTTGCAACAATTATCACACCGGCCGGTCTTCCAAGGACGTCTTGAAATATTATATAATATTTATCTCTGGGCTATCGTTATTTTCACGGGTCGGAAGATGCAAGAAGACGAACGGCAGCGAAATGATCGGTCTGCTATGATTTATTAAGCGGCCGATCGATACTTCATTTCCTCTCCTGTTTACAAGCTGCTCCCGATTGGATTATGGTTTCGAAATGGAGCCCCAGCGCCCGAGCAGATTATCTCGTGACGTTACGTAAAAACTCGTTTCTCTCGACGATGACCCACATCGCCGACGTCGTTTACCCCGTGGAATCGTTTAGAAGCCCGGGGACCCGCGTTATCTCAAAATACCGAGAGTCATGCATGGATGGTCGTCGTGCATCATCGACAACAATTATCAGGCCTTCCGCAACATTCGACAGCAATGGATTCCATTGTGGTGCCTCCGTGCCAACGGACAAGTATTAACCAAGGTAAACCACTTCTGACCACTACTTTCTTCGACCCACTAACCGGAGAAAGGCTCCATCTCGACCACCGAAACACGTTTCTGGCCCCACTCCGGCCGAGGGCTGATTTTGATCCGATCGGCCAGCGTTTGTCATCGTATTTACGACATGCGGGAAAATATCACGATCGCCGTTGTGAATCGCGCGGTGAATCTTGCGTGAAAAGGTAAAAATCTATAAATAAAGAACAAACGACGCGAGGCTATCGTAGCGGCTAGTCAATTGGACACGAGAGCAACGACCAGTTTGAAGGTCGGTGAAAAGGTGCGAGTTAATTGTGTTGACGTGGTAAAAGCGAGTTGCACGTCCGACGAATAAAGAATTTCCGGCATGCTCATTGCGGATGCACCGAGCATGCGACAACCTCGCGTACCGAGGCGTAACATTATGGCGATAGAAATTTTCTGGCCCAGGTGGGGGCCTGGCTATTCGAGATCAGTCGTGATCGGGGTTTGTATTATGCGTCCAAACATGTTGAAACCTATGCATTAATTTCAGATAAAGCAGGCATCACAAAAGGAAAGACGATTTTCGAACAAGCTGAATCCCTATCGCATCGAAGATAAATTTAATAGAAAATCTCCTAGGCAAGAAAGGAAAGAAATCAACACGAACAAATCGAACGCTCCTATTTAATAGAAAATTTCACGAATACTTTCGACAAGTAGGTTAATGAGCTTTAAATCGTGTCGGTCTCCCTCGACGTAAATTTCATAGAAAATCTCATCAGCTACCTTCGACGATCTTCGTTGACGTAAATTTAATAGAGAATCACCTGGAAATTTAATCAAAAAATTTCACGAACACTTTCGACGGGGCGGGTTAATAAACGTTACGTCACGCCGATCTTTTCGCATCGATCTCTCCATCGTTGCAAATTGGAATCCAGTCAGGAACGAGAAACAACAACTTCCCCTTCCTGATCTCGCGATCTCGCCTCGTTGCAAGATGATGATTCATCGCGATACCACGCTCGAGAGAGTAAATCTTTAATGGAAGGTCGGTAACATTCGGTCCGAGCGTACTTGACCCTGGTATATCGGTCCAAGGCGAGGGAACAAGCAACTTCCGCCTTGATTTCCAACGGAAAGCGGAACCAGGATGATCCGGTTTGTGGTAGCTTGGACGATCGGCACGCTATCCCCTGACTGGTAGGGGATCGTTCTCTTATTTACCTAGAGCATATTAGAATGCTTAATAATCGTAGCCACGGTCGAGGCAGGTGGTGGTGGCTTGACCGACTTTTAAAGAGACCTTGGGGGGAGTTGGGCGGCATCTTCAGTTAGACATTGGCCTCCGTAAGACGAAGAGTCGGAAAAAAGAGCTGAAGGGTGCGACGAAGAGAGACGGTCCTTCACGAACAATCCTCTTGCCTCCTGCACGAAATTTTCGTCTGCTCGTATCTATCGTCAGTGAAAACAGGCAACACAGGTCAGTGAAAACTTCAAAATGAAAAAACTCTCTAGCTTCGTTGATTTCTTCGTCTCTTGTCTCTCTCTCTCTCTGCGAGACGCTTGCAGTTTCCTCGTTAATGCTAATCGTGCTCGCGTGAACGTACCTTCTCGATTCAGATTCATAATTAAGACAGGAATCCTTAATTAATTAATTCTTCGGCTTTAATACTAGTTTTTCCTCTTTTTAATTATATTTGACGCCCTCGAGCTGAATTCGTCCGACAAAGTTCAATTTTCCGCCAGGTTTATCAATCAGGTAGCGCACCGAGTCTGGAAGGATAGATCGATCGGAAGCGGATACCTTCGTGTATCAACGTCCCTCGCTACATAATCGCTACATAGTGTTGCGCGATAAAGTCGATTCACGCACGTGCGTGCTTCCTGAAGCGCGGTTGTTCAGGTACCATTCAAGCGGTAAACTTTTCGAGAGAGAGAGAGAGAGAGAGAGACACCTCCGGCCGTGACCGTGATTTAGGTCAACCGGTCGCAGACAAGAGGTTAGCGCGCGTCGCGACGAGCACGTCGGCTGAAACAAGAGGTAAACGTCGTTTCTCTTGACGAGTTCGCTGCTCGAAATGATTGATCCCATGGTCGAGGACCAGCCGCGCGTTTCACCCTCTGTTTCGCCTCTAGTTATCGTTAACGAGCGTGAACACGTGGTCGCGCATTGTTCTGGCATCCGGCAGCTCTGCGTGACAGCCGGCGTTCCGTTAGCTTTCCTCCTTTATCCGAGCTCCGCGGATAAACCTCGATACATACGTTTAATAATTGGCAGTTGTCCCAGTCGAGAAAGGAACGAGACAAAGAAACAAAGGCTTCGCAGATCGCGAACAGGAAACGGTGGTACTTGCTGTCCTCGTTGGAATTTCATCGAAATTCTTGTCGCTGAGCAAACGATATCGCGTTCGAAAGGTGTCGAAATAATATTAACACACATCGACGCGAGATGTTTCCTTTGAGTTAAGCGGGATGACCGCAGCAGGGAAAATACTTGGCGAATGCCAAGTGCACGGTCGACTTTCGCGATGCGAATGACGAACAGGCGCGCGCGTCCGTGCATATTTAGAGAGAGTAAACTTCGTAGAATATCAACTACCGCTCGTTTTACATACTCGTCGTGCCTTGTCTTGCAGAACCAGGGGCGAAGATGCGGCTGTCGATGGTTGTCGAACTGTTGCTGATCCTCCTTCTGATCGCGTTCGCCGCTTACGGCCGAGTGATCGGTAATGATTTTCATGAGTTTTCACATTGTTAACGTCAATTCTTCTAACGGCCTGGTAATTTCACGTGAACGGTTGGTCGCTTCACGTTGCCGAAAGGAAACGTTTATTGAAAGTATTGAAGTTATAATGAGAGATATAATGCTGAAGGATGAAGTCACTCATCCGAACGTAACTGAAAAATTTAAATAATTTGAAAATATTAAATGAACATTGTCATAATTAGCTTAATGTAGAAGATAGAATTATAAAATATACTTGATTTTATCTTCTTCCGCTTCCTCTTCGTAAATAAGGGGAAAAGTACGCGTATGAATACACGGCGAAATTATGAATTCCATAGAACGCGACGAGAAAGCAGAAGAAAGAGCAATTAAGGACGTGAAACAGAGTAACATCGGGATATCGACGTTATCGTTGAAACAGGCAACCGACAACGTGAACAGATACTGCACCTGCAACGAGAACATATGCAATTGTTGCAGAGACTTCCACATACCGCTGGTACAATTACAAGGACCAGGTGAGCGTTGTGTAATTTAGCTGAACGTAGTAGAACGCAACTGTTAGAAAGCATAGCAATCAAGGAAACGGGATGTTGAATAGATACCAAAAGTTGGTTTTTCTATATACGTGGTCTGTCTAAAGACTATTTGGACAAACAAGTCGTGGCAAGCGATCAAATGTAAATGATTTATGATTTAGAATGTTCCAGAAAATTAGAGATATTCATGAAAACAATTAATAAAACGTGTTCGTCTATACATTCTTCAATAATTTGAACGTTATTCATTCCAGGATGTGCATCCTTGCAATACTTACAAGGAGACAATTTGGCGGTTCAGCTTAGCTTCGGAGATAATATTCTTACCAGCACTATCGTAAATGGCAAGTACTTGCGTTGTTCATGGTTTTCAGACTCTGAGACTAACGTGTCACGAGTGTCACGATGTACGACATTCTTGATTTATCTATTTGAAAGTTTATGACACGGGCAGAAAAGTCATCCAGTGTGAAAAGTATGTTAATCGTTTAACAGCTCGATCCTAAAAATCTGCTGGAATTGAGGAAGCGCGTGCTGACTTTCACCGAATGTCCACACGATGCAATTATAGAAGACGAACGTTATTTATCAGTTCGAGCCGAGCATTCGGACGACAAGTATCAAAAAATCGATTTCGTCTCTATGTTCGTTTGTCACGAACCAAATTCTATGTTGAAAATCGAATATTTCTAACGCATGAACGTCGTTCGATCGATTTGCGCCGTGATCGTTCGAGCTGAAAGTCCCGCATATATTAAACAAATAAAGGAACACGTTCCCCGAATGACTCGATCTACTATGACTGACGACGCGTTTCACGCGATGGGTTTTCAGGAAAGAATCCCAAGCCCGTGTGCGTGCCGTTACCCGGAGGGTTCACGAAATTCTGCGGTCGAATTTATTCTATTAAACGGGACGCGAAAAATCACTTCAAGGCCTGCCTTGGACTGGAGTTGCAATCAGCAACGGAACTCGAAGCTAGCTTACGCATTAGCTGCTTTAGGTAACGAATTAATATTTTCGTATATTTCTATATTTACACTGCGAACATTCGTGCAGTTTCTCATTTTTACGAACAACCTTGGTGGAAAATTATTTTACCTCCGCAGTCTATTTATAACAATAATTTCCGCAATCAGAAAGAACGGAAGAGTCATGCAATCGTAATATAATGCAGATTTGGCCCCGACGGTCTAAAGTTACGTCCAGCGGAACCACTTCCGGTAGTCGAAGCTGAGATCTCGCAAGAAGAGGACGACGATTTCTTTGGCTTGGATTCGGACGATGACGACGAGGATGACGACGATGCCGAGGATGATGCACCGTTGACCAACTCTGTGCCAACCTCTTCCACAGAAGAGGACGAGGAAGAAGACGACGACGAGGATGTGCTCGGATTCGGGGCTCTTTTGGACATCATAACCGGCGAAGACGAGACCGCAACGAAGAAACCCAAAGTGACCACACCTGCGCCTCTTCTGCAGTTCACGATCCCAATTCTAAATAGACCGACGTCGCCGATAGTGAATTCGAACGTCGGAGACAACGTTGCCACGAACGATTCGGAACAACAGAACGAGGACAGTCAAGAATCATCGAACGCGGATGAAGAAGGCAGTGCCGAGGCGAGTGAAGAGTCTGCAGTCGCCGACACAGCGGCTAACGAGGCCGAAGCAGTCGTCACGGAGGTCTCGAACAAGATAGCTTTCTTCGCGAAACCGGATAAAACACCGACCAAGAAATTCACGGCGTCGGATGCAAATAGGAAGAAGCCTAGCGTTACGAGTTCTAGCGCCAACGCGATCGAGAACGAGGCGAATAAAAAGAAGAAACACGCGAAGAAACCGGTCAAAGGTGAAGAAGAAGACAACGACGACGATATTTTGGAGGACAGTCTAGACGATGACGACGACGACGACGAGGACGAGGAGATTCTGAGCGAAGACGACGAGAAGGACAACGAGGAAGAAGAGGACGATGATGAGAACATTGACGGAAATGAACACGAGAATCACGAGGACGAAGACGAGAAGACTGAGGTTGAAGATTTGGACGACGACGATGACGACGAAGAAGAAGAAGACGCGGTGATCAGCGCGTTGGTTTACGACGAAAAAGAGAATGGAAAGAAGAGAGGTAAGGTGAAGAAGCACCATCAGTCGTCCGAAGTTTACGACGATGATTCGGACTACGGATTAGGCTTGACCGGACTTTTAGCAAGAAGCAGGCATTCGAGAAATAGTGAACAAACGAAATTCTGAGACTAGAATTCAAGTTCAGAATCTTATATTAAGTACATGGAATAATCATAAACAAACCGTGAGACGATATTACATCGTGCAATCGATTCTTAAGCTAAGTTTAATGTTCATAATTGATGGACACGTCTGTAAAATTAACAAATTGCTGTTGGCTATGTTACGAACTATAGAGAGACTGATAACTTCTGTATTATAGATAAAAAACGACGAAATAAATTTTATTATCATGTAAGGTCTTTTAATTAAAATTTAATGTAGGAAACTACATAAAACTTAGCTATTGGAACGTTGTAAGATAAGGGTTACATTACGTCACAATGTAATTTTTATATAAAATCGCCATATGAATTTGTGCAAATAATTTAATACTATTTAAGACGACAATCTATTTATATATGCTTATTTAATTAATTTATTGACTCTGTAATTACACGTTTATTAAATAAACATATATCCTCTCATACAGCTTCAATTTTAATTACTAATCACTGACAGATTAGATTAGATTGATAAATCGAAACTTCTTAATCTTTTTCTTCTTAATCTTTTTTAAGTAAAAAACATACGAAAGACGCATACGTTCTTTGTTTATAGAATTACATAGCTTGAATCTAGCTTATAATTAATCGACATTGCTTATTATATCCTATGCTATACATTTATATCGGAAAGCTATCAGCGGATTAACTAAACAATTAAACGAGCGATTTATGGCTATTGATTGATAGATTAATAGTTTACACGTACCTAAAGAATCTCAATTATCTTTGAGTTGCTCAAGTGTTGGGAAAGTTTCGTGTATGTGATCGATAGGCACGAAACTGTATATAATCATGTTGTGGTCCCATCTCAATCAGTCCGTGCGTTTAGTCGAGAACGCACCTTTCTCTTCTGTCCTCGCCAAAATGCTGCCGAAATTGTTTGAAGTTCTTGTGATATCTCTCGCGATACAAACTGTCTGCGGCACTTCGTCTCATCACGGAAACCCTCATAAAGGTATCGATTAATTTCTATGACGATCATGGAATTAGAAAAAAAGAAAAAACTTAATCCGAACGCAGATATAAATA
Source organism: Tetragonula carbonaria (assembly GCA_032399595.1). NCBI lineage: Eukaryota > Metazoa > Arthropoda > Insecta > Hymenoptera > Apidae > Tetragonula > Tetragonula carbonaria. Next base: position 6,438,173 of record JAUCRC010000003.1, read on the forward strand.
TTTTGTTTGTTTCGTCAGACTGGTAAGAAGTTTTCCTGTTCACGAAATGAGTTGAAGTCACTAATTTTATTTTTCCACGTACTTCGAACAAATACATACGACAATCTTTCGTACCTCGGAGTTTTAGGATTTTAATTTTTTGAATCAAAGATTATAGTTCGAATACATTCAAATATTTGCGTTCGAACGGAAGCTTTTTACAAGGATTGTATTTAACATGTGTGTTGTGTTTAGTCAATTCAAGTGACTCGTTAATTACGTACTATGATCCGAGTACTGGAGTGGTACTGGAAGGAGGAAAAAATGATTCGACAGCTGCAATGATCTATCGACGTTCGCTATGCGACTTTGAAACGCACGGTGTCAGCTGTTGCGTCGGTGTTCGTTTCTTTGGTTTTAACGGTCCAGTATGTCTAAATGCTGTCTTTAACGACACTGGTCTCAATGAGATCAGAATTGAATTAACAGCAAACCAACGGAGTCTCTTCTCGCATCTTACCTGTAAGCATTTTTTCTAATCCATTTCTTTTCTTACATTCATCGAACTGTGATATTGCATTTATAATTGTTGCAGCGGCCTCAAGGCGCCTATGTGTTTCATTGCCTCAGTTCTCTTATCTACGTGTTTGCGATCAGATCGACCTTTATTATCAGGACTATCATGTAAAGGTTTGCGGCAGCGTCGGGTTTCGATTTTTCTTCATCGAACCTCCGTCATTCTATTTCCCATGCATTAAATTCGGCGATGACGGAGTCCATTTGGGGAATTTTGATATAGAACAGGCACAGGATCAGATCATCTCGCAATCGGAACAGCAAACAACCGAACCAGAAATATATGACGAAGTGAATTTCGAACAGCAGGATTTGGACGTTCATGACGTGTCATTGAGCCCCGCTGAAGAGGCACTAATTGGACAATTGAAATTGTGATTACTGAGAAACGAATTAAGTTAGTTAAGTATAATTAAAGTAGTATATATTACTTGTATAGTTATTACTAACTATAAAATTTAAGATATATAATAGTGTACAATAAATTTCAGTGAAATTTGTTAAAGTTATTTCTATTTTCGTTTCTTACTATTTATTTCGAATATACTGGTATATCGAGCAAAGCAACACGACAAACAAGCGATATTTTATAAAAAAAAAATAGCGCCACGTCCACTCTCGATCTTTCACCGATGGTTCGTCGCTTCTTTTCCTTAATCGGATTATCAACGTTCCACAAAAAGATGAAACACCAATAAATATACGAAGCGAACCTAAATTTCTCCGTAAAACGAGGTCAGAGTAAGATATCCGTTAACTGACCAGTCGAGTGTCGAACGCTCAACAAAGAATATTCTCTAGCTGGCGAAGAGATGTTCTCTCGCAGTGATTGAATCCCGTGTCGTCAAAGACGAGAAATGAGGGCTGCCTGTTTGCTAGTCCTCTTCGCTGTTCTTTGCGTTCGAAGCTCTTTGCAACAGGTTGGCGAAAGAACTATCGACTCGCAGAAAATGTTAAACATATCCGTGAACAATGACGTGCCGGATCTCGCGAAAAACGAAAAAGACTGGAACATGAAGAAATTGCAGCAATTGCTGAAACAAGTGACAAATTCTACCTCGAATACCACTAATCTAACTGCTGACAAACCAGGTCCCTGTCAATGTGGTGGAAGTGTCTGCAGTTGTTGTTCTAGAATTTTATACGACACTTGGAAACAAAAGGCGTGCGTGAACGTCACGTACGATCCGGATGAGTTCAGCTTCACAGCGAAAATTTCGATGAATGACCGAGTTTTGTACACGAGGACCGTGTCTGGTATATTCATTGTGCATGAAATATTTAAATACAATACATATTGCTGATTTTCGACGAGTGTTTCACCGTTTTTTCAGGGAAAAATCCTCGGCCGATATGCGTACCAGTGCCACGAATTCCATTTGTTAAAGCGTGCGTTCGGTTCTATAACATTTATTTTCAGGGTAGGAACATTCACGCGTGTATAAATATGGAAGGAAAGTTCAGCGATACTACGATATTTAAGGTAAGTGTGGATTTAACGGCCAATGACGAAAGCTCTCACATGTTTTTATGTATGTATTTCCAGGTCGGATTAGATTGCATTAGATTCGGTGCAAACGGCTTGGCTCTAGTAAAGCCAGAAGACGGAGGTGGACTAGGTCAATTAGAACTCTTGCCAGGTGACGACGATGATGAGGATGAGGGCGATTATGATTACGACGACAACGATGACGACGACGACGATGACGATGATTTACTTGATTTCTGAGGAAACCTAAGATTCTGTTCGTGACAAGCGCGAAGGACTTAATAGTACAATTACGCATTCCTACTGCAGTTGCGTGCCACGTATTTTCTTCTCGAGAACGTGATGCCGACGATCTGATTGCAAATTAATCGTCCGGAGATTTTTATTAGAGTTCAGTTACATTTTTCTAAAGTAATTCTGCGTCGTTCGAAACATTGAAAATCGTAATGTACGCACATTATCTGGGGAAAGAGACGAATAAATAGATGTATTCAAAAGCAATTTTTTTTTTTTTATTATTATACCTCGATAATTACATCCTGTGGAGCAACCACCGAGTCGAGGCAATATTGTTTCGTTGAATATCAAACGTCGATGCTAGTATAACTATGGGAGACGTAAATGTATCCATGTAGTAGAACTGTGGATGTACCGTGGTGAAAAAGTCCATTGAAACATTCTAAACATGAATTCCAGAATATACAGTGTCCTGATTTCATTCTGGTTACGTTTACTCTTTTATTGGACAGGTGGTGCTACAGAAGAAAGTCAGTTCTTTATTTATTTTCTGTTTCACGTAATTATAGAAATAAAATTCCACTTTGTTTTCAAATACGAAATGTTTAGGATTTCTTGCATCTAAAGGATTCCTGGCTCATAGGACAATTCAGACGTTTCAAAGATATTGTACCTGTAACACGTCTTATTCTTGCTCCTGCTGTCAAAGTGTCATCATTTTATTCACCAAAGCAGAAAAAAATCGTAAGTCTATAATATAATTATTTATTAATTATCTTCGTGACTCCTTACTTTCCAATCATTTTGAAATTATTGTTTTAACATTCTCTTCAAAATTCTTCTTATATCATGTTGTGCAGTCTGCATTAATTTTACTTATCAAAGAAATGGCTTAAACATCGATATGACGTTGAACTCCGATATATTAAGGGCAAGTACAATCACAGACTACAAGCCATTAAAGTTTTGCAGTAATATACCAGGATGTTATTTTTCGACTGCATGCGTAAATCTACTGGAACTCAATAAATTTCCCAGGTACGACACAAGTTGTTAATGTAATTCTTATAGATGTAATTTGTAATTCCTAAAGATGCCATGCAATTTTCATTAAATGAAAATTTTACATATGATTGGAAGATCGATCACTGCTTGTCTTCGGTTGGATATTTTCTCTAAAAAAAGACTATGGCAATTGAATTACGACTGTGTCAGCATATCAGCGGAGTTACCTACAATACCAAGTAACGGAACAATGTCAACAATGAATGGAACTAAAGAAATGGGAATGACATCAGCTATGACCGTTCAAATGGCCATGACTACGGCGATGACAACTGCGGTGGAAACTGAAGAGACTACATCGACAGATGTAGAAGTGATAACGGTACCAGGAAGTCAACCAACAACAGTGGTGGATATCGATTAAGTAATAACTGATGTAAGAAATACAGCATTATTCAATAGGATACTTTAAACAGAACTTAAGTAGATGTTATAATTATAGCGTTAAAGTAAATTAATTAAAGAATTATTTAAATGAAGTTTTTCCTTAAAACTGATTAAAATTTACTAAAATTTTATTAAAAGTATACTTTAAATACAAATAATAATAATCATCGTTTTCTTTCAAATTTCCATCTGTAGATAGGAGCAGCATTCTTTGTTCCTTGCCTTACTAGTTTTGGTTTGGCAATTGTTTTATCCTTCAGTGTTCTTTCTATTTCTAATTTTCGTTGTATAACACTTAGTTGCTTTTCTCTATCAATTCTCTTCTGTAATTCGTTGTAAATTTTGTGTCTATCCTGTTCAAGCTTTTGTAAACTACTCACATCTATATTTGGTAATTTCATATCTTTTAATTTACTTAATTTTGGTCTGTTTACGCGTCTGGATATCAATTCTGGATGGGTATCAAGTCTCTTAGCAAGATCAAAGTTTTTAATTTCTGTTGGATCGTCTACAAAAAAGATATGCTTGTTCTTGGTTTCATTTGCAACATTTATCATGTGCAATTGACTTTGGAGCCTATCTATTTTCTTTGCTTCAATATTTCTCTTGTAATCAATATATTTAATATCCTGTGTTTCCATAAGGTGTATCTGTTCCGGTGTATGATTCTTTTGTTTCCTTTTTTCTCTATGGACACCTCCACTAATTTTAGAATTGATCATGTGATAATAAAATTCATCTGGATTTTTGTTCAGGGCACGTTTGCGCAAAAGTTTCAAGGTTTGTTGTTTTTCTTGGTAATCTCTAGCTCTAGCAATATAATCTTTCTTTTTCTCCAGAAGACCCAGATGCTTGCGGCTCTCTGGTTGATGCCTTTCATGATGAGTTCTTTGTGTAGATTTTGCTGCTTTTTTCCACGAGGACATTGTGACAAGCTGAAAGAATTAAAAGGGATATTTTGAATAAATTAAAATGCTTCCTTATTAGTAGATACATATAATTTTAAACGATAAAGTACATACTTATGCTTAATGCACGATTAAATTAAAAAGAATATTATGTTTTCCGAGAGGAACTTATAACACCGTTACTGTAAAGTACACGCCATAACGCTGATGAACATAACCTTAAACATCAATATAATATTCTCGATCTGTGCGATAACTACAGCAGCGCCACAACAATCGAAAATTTAAATATCTATAACATTTGATTTATTGAAATAAACTTTACAATTTTTGTACTTCAGAATTGGAGAGTAATCCACGAAATTAATTAAATGATACAATCACGAAATAAAATATTACAATTGTTTCAAACGATATATTAAACATGTTCATTTATAATAAATAAATTTAAATAAAATACTTTCCGGATAAAACATAGTATCATAAAATTAATTACTTGAATTTCAATTATTATCCAATATTATTCGGTTTGTGTAGATTGGTGTGCTCTATCAGGTAGGGGTAAAACTGTATTGCCAACCAACAACGATCCCTGATGAAACACTTGAGTTTCGGATGATACTCCTCGCTGATTGTGAGATGAAAATTGTCGATTATTTCGCATCCTCGCGATCGGTTCTCGCGCCTTAATTTTGTACCATCCACGGTGTCGTTTCGCAACAGGACTCAACAATTCAATTTGCTCCGTTGATCTTTGCGATAATGACACATTTTCGATATCATCTCGTGGTCGTTTTTCCGCTCTTTGCGAAGAGAAAGACTCCACATTTGATACGGAGTTAAACCCCGAAGTAGACGGTATTAATGCGTTACCTTCTCTTGAGAAAACCTGTTGCTTTTCAATATTCTTAGTGGTACCGATTGCTGTGGTGATGGAAATAGAGTTAAGCATGAGTTCTATTTATTTTCTTTAAAAGTATACTTTTAAAACAAGAAAGTACACGTACCCGAGAAACTTCTCATGACACTTTTCATTGCGTTAGCCATCATAGAGAAAATTCCACCGGAACTGTTATTATCGGTACTGCTATTTGAAGTATTTGGATCTCTGTTAGCAGAGCTGCTCAATTCATCTGGCGACGAGTAATAATTTTGACTAGAAATGCTGTAGTAACTATCAATGGACGAGTTACTACTACCAGGAAAGCTGTTACTCTTGACCAAAAGATTTCTCTTTGTGACAATACCTTCTAGTTTCTTTAAACCAGAATTTATTAGATCGGATGTTGTTTTCTTAGAATTATTCTCCACGAGCACCATCAACACTACTCGCGAAGAATCATCCGACTGTTGTCCGTCGTCGTTCAGACTGCCGCTGTTCGGACTACAATTTTCTTTCTGTATGTTCTTCGCATTATCCTCATAAATTTTGATCTGCGATTTCTCCAGAAAATCTTTCATCTCGGACGTATCGAAATATTCTTCGTTCTCCGTCATATTGATAGTAGCAGCCATCGCGTTAGGTTCCGATGGAGTTTCATATTGGTCAGAAAATCGGACTTTCTTTAAAGAGTCTGGTCGTTTCTCTGTTTGGCATGTTGCCAGGCTCTGAGAATTAGACACTTCGCCCTCGACGTCCGTCAATTCCATATCTTCCACGCAATTATTGTTTGTATAATGTTCGCTGGAGTCGTTGTCACTTTTCTCTTTCATGATTTCCAGACCTCTGGGAGGTTCTTTACTTCCATGGCCCGGTGGCCACGTGCGGAATGGGGTTTCTTCGTGAATATTCACAGACGGGCAGGTCACGTAATTGCTCGAATTATCGGATTTCAGGCTGCTTCTTTGTGAACTGCCATGAACTTCATAATTATTCAAAGACGCGGAATCAGTTTTTGGCGTTTTCAAGGAGAAATTCGGAACGTTCGGCGTTTTGAAGTTGAAACCTGTCTTTTGGTCGACAACCATAGGCGTGCTTGTATTTCGATAAAGTTCCGGGGGTGAGGTCAGTTGGCCGAATTGGGACGATTCCTTTTCGTCTGAAACCAGAGGTGGTGTACCCAGTATGGACTTTTGTGCAGACACCAGCGAATGACGTTGCTTTGATTTCCACCATTTGCAAGTGCCTTTGTTTTGTAGAAAATAATGCAATGTAAACGTTTAATTATGAATAAGATTAAGTGATCACATTCATCGTGAATATTTTTAATGAAAAATAAAGTCAAGTATAAGGATAATTACCCAGTGATTCCAAATCTTTGCTCTGTTTGAAAATTTCACCGCATAAGTAACAGTAGAGAGGTAGATGCCTAGTTGCTATGTGAGAAAGTAATGCCTTATCTTCGAAGGATTTCAACGGAAATTTCTGATTCATGCAGAACGGACAGTTCGGATAGCGTTTTGTGTGTTTGTTTTCTTCATGTCGTTCACGGCACTTCGCACAGCAGAACAATTTCTTGCAGACATAACAAATTCGGCTTGTCTACCCAACATAAAAGTTTTACAGCGAATAGAGATCGTATAATTCTTGCTGAAAATGCTAACAAGTATAGATAGAAAAATATTTGGATAAATACCTCGACTGGAATCATGATTGAACTAGGTCAAAGTAACTAACTATAAGACGATGTAATGTTTACTACCCTATTGTAGCCGATACGATGCCAATTATAGGTGTATAAAAAAAAAAAATTGTTTTTGGCACTTGATATTTGCCTAAATTTTGCCGGTAATTACGCACACTAAACTAAAATTTAATACTAAAATTAAAATTTAATAAATGAAACATCGATTTTAAATTTTAATTTAAAATTTAGTTTTTTAAATAAGTTTTTACGGATTAAGGTCGTAGAATAAGAACAATTTGTAAAATTTAAATCATTTACAAACTGCTATAATATGTTAAAAATATTTATCACATTTATATACAATTATACATGTAAATTAATACGCAGTCACAATTATAATTGTAAAATAATACGCAAAATTTTACGTCGTATTATCTTTATTATCAGATTCATCAAACAATTCGGTAAACATTAGTTGGTCAAGTCCCAATACATCTTCGCTGTCATCATTTTTTTTGCTATCTTGCAATTTGCTTATTTCACTTTTAGTTATCTCCTTATGTTTCTGCTTCGCATGTTTTTTAAAGTCCGCAATGGTCATGGAACTTAGATTATCTACTACTACGTTAACATCAGACCTTCTAAAATCAGTATCTCTACTCTCTAACAGAGTCAATGCTTCTTGGTATGGTGGTGCAATCGGTGTTTGTACTGGTTCGTGATACGTGTATTCTTTTCCTTCGAACTGAATCAGAAAAAGACACAGATAATATAGAATACATGTAATTCTATGCGAAAATGATAAATATAAATAGCTTACATTCAGTGGATAACAAGTATCAGAGTCAGGCTGACTAAGATCACCACAAACAACAAATGGAACAATGACTCTGTTAATTCCAGTAAGCTCATCAAAGTCACATGGTTTATGAGTTAAAAGAGGATTTAGCATATGAGGTTTGTAATCTTCAGGAGGTGAATAATCTTTACAGACTACAAATGCTTCAATGCTGGAATTGCGAGAACTGCTAGGTTTTGTGCAATAGACGTAGGGGAAAAATATCTTTAGTTGTGCATATAGTAATGTAACATCCTTAGCTCTAAATATCTTTGCTACAAATGTACCCCCTTGTCTTAGTATGTGAGTAGTAATATTTAACGCAGCTAGTAATAACTGTGACTGAATATAAATATCCATATCGTGCAATCCTGTAACTGTACAAATAATTGATAAAAATTATTATTGTTGATTGATTAAAATAATATATTAATATAAGTTTACCATCAGGGGCTCCATCGCAAACTACCAAATCAGCCTGTTCATTGTCAAAATAGGAAATAATTTGCTTCGCTGTATTAATATTGGTAATATCTCCTTGAATTTGAATTACTCCTTCCAGAGGTGCCATAGCTTGTAAATCAACTGCAACTATTTTTGGGGGTATTGCATTTCCAGCTTCCAGAGCTTTCTTGTAATTCTCACTGTTTACGAAAAAGTATAATAAAACTTTAACATCTTGCAAAATGTTCTTCTTAAAACGTTAACAAACCAATGACAACATACTTTAATCTTCGCGATAAAACCTGACTCCAACTACCAGGTGCCGCGCACAAATCCACAGCTTTGTTAACTCCTTTTTCAAATCATAAACAAAGCGTTGTATTTTATCTGTGTAATATTGAAATTATTGTTTTTATACATACCATCTAAAATGTGACACTCATTATCTATTTGAAGTAATTTAAAAGCGCTTCTTGCTCTCCATCCTTCTTCCTTCGCTCGTCGATAATATATATCACGTTTATCTTTCGATGTTTTTCCCATAATTAAACAACACGATGCAATGGAATATTTATTGTTTATTCTCGTTATACGTTTTGGTTAACTTGCTATCATGTTGTCAAACACAACGATTCTTGAAATTATCTATAAAATCTAGAATTTTAATGCTAATCAGTTGGCACGACTAGCAGAAGAACCGCGAAATTCAATATTTGTTCACTCAGCATACCAATTTCAAGACGTATGAAATGTATTTCATAATTGTTGAATTAGGAAACAATGTTTACATATCGATTTACGAGCAAGAGATAAATTTCGACCAAAATATTTGTATTATCGAATGCGTCATATAAATGCAACATTTTAACAAATATTATTATCGACAATAACAAAATTCTGATAGATAAAATAGTTAAAGTGGAATAATATGTATCGAAGATCGGTAGACGTTGTTTGAAATTAAATTTCATCTGTTCGCTTATTAAAATTACTTGCAGATACGAGTTTGCTAATCAAAGCGAAAAAAAAAGAAGAAAAAACACAACGGTGGAAACGTTATTATTTCCAGGCGTGTGTGCGTGCAATTATGATGATGCATTATAGAAAATATTTGAAAATTGCGCTCTTTTATTGCCTTCCTCAACGATTTATATAAACATAAATTTTCTCGACGATTATTTTTAATTTCAGAATTTCCTGGTTTCAACAGTAAAAATGATAGATACATAATCATGTTTATTATGATCTATTTATAAGTCGTGATTATCGTAAACTACCAACAACGTTTAGTTCATTTTCCGCGAAAAGCGATGACAGTTTCACGTTTGTTCAGAATCTCATTTAGCAAATAGCAAACGTAGAAAAAAGATTCAATATCATTACTATCTGCTATCGCGTAATTACAGATCACGATTACATTGGATGATCAACGACGTTTACTCTATTTGCCGCGAAACGAACGTGGATTTTTGTATTTGCCTGAAAAACGAGTCGAACAAAGCTGTTCTTACATAATTGCGTATTTGCACATTCCCACGGAACGTAGATGATTCTGTTTCGATTTCGTGCGCATAAGTAACACAAGTGTATGCCTATGGAAATTTGTTCTGGCTGATTTGCCTTGCACAAATATTTCCTGCAGATGGTCTTTTTTGGAACTTTCGTCGACAATGCAACGGCGATCACGTATGCAATTACATATAATAATGCGTCAACTGAACCGATCGTTATTGCTCTTCGTTATTCGCGTGTCCATCGCGTTGGCGAAAAACCTGTTCGATAAGGAAAAAGTTCGGAATATACGCTGAACGAAGGCAAGGATGATTATTACCAGGAACTATGGTAATCGTCTAAATATTCTTTGGCTCAATAGGATGTTCTTTTAGATACGTGGTAGATAAGCTTGTGACGGTAGAGTGTAGCCAGGTGCATAATGTGCGAACATCCTTGCAATGAAGGAAACGCTGTTTCTAATGAAACTACGGATCATGAATTTCAAACGAAGCGTGGTGTTCTTTCTTTTTTAGCGACGTTTAATACATTGTTCGTTCAATGCAATTGTGATGCAACATCGATATATCTATATATACATATTTAATAACTAGTATGTGCATGCCTACGTGTTTCTCAACGAGCCTCTTTATTATCGGTTTCCAATGGCTTTTGGTATTTAGTGCACGCGATAACTTGATAACTTCTTGGCGACAGGAATGTAAATAATTGCAATCGAACAACCGGCTTGTTTTTAATCAGGTCTCGTTATCACGTAAATCATTTTCATTGATGTGAGCTACTCAGCGCCAAAGTTACCTAATTATTACGAAATAGATTACCTTAAGAACGTGTACTCGATTCAAGTGGAAGAAGGAGGCACGAAAAACGAAACTATCAATTTATTGAACGACGATCGTATCAATAATCGATCCTTCGTGGCACGTGTACACTATGGTTCGATAACGATAACGTTCGAGGGGTTATCGCGACCATTTGCCAGGAATAGTTGCTTCTCAGCGCGAGCAATAATTTTTCTTCTCGTAAAACGTATTCGTATGCATCTCGAATCGTGTCAACGAGCGCTCGTCGTTAAACCGGAGAGTTTGTTGTTCGTGAGAATTACATAACGTCTGGCGGAGGGCAAATATTATGCACGTATGTGTATTCTGTCGGCAACGAAGTTTCAAACGGAATACGTTTGTCTTGCTTTTACGACCAAAGGCATTCGAACAAGAATCGGAATCGATTACGATTCGCTTCGCGTTTATAATTGAAATTCTAAAGTGACCCAGTTGTTATTTTTGGAGCGGTAGATTCTGCGCTGCTCTCTTTTGATAATGCGTACTCTCGCATTGCCGCGTTGGTTTCTTCAAAAGATATTGGCTTAATACATTTCATCAAGTGTGACCTTAATCGAGCGGTTTTGCAACGAGCGCCTTCCCGTGCTGGGACACTTTGCGCCGCTTCGAACTAACGTTGAAAGAACATTCGTTGCACGCGGCGCCGCAGTGTGCGATGCAGCTTGCTTGTAACTTGGTTTGTGCAGCCTCGTCCTAAGTCTAAAAATATAATGGCGCCGTAGGAAATTTGTTCCCGCGGAGTTTATGTTAGACCTACGATCTTAGTTCCAGAGCCACCGAGAGGACATCAACCAGTCACGGGTCATTCAATCTGAGAGATTCGATAGGATCGTGGATCGTTCCTCGACAAAAAACGGCCGAAGGAACGAATGTTTCTGAAACGGTAAGCGCGTGTTCAGCAAGCAGATGAGCAATTCGTACGTTCGGTACCGGATGAAGGAAAGTCCGCGCGAAGAAGGCGCGAAATGTACGAAATATTGTTATGCGCGATGCAGAGAAGGTCCTCGGGCAACCCTGGCACTTTTTTCTCCAGGAAGCACGCCGCTCTGAATTAATATGGCTTGACATTGCTTGACTAATAAAGCCGAACTGTAGGAAACGTAATTACGACGACCTTCCGAGATGCCCGGGGAACCTCGATGGCCGGTCTTGCCACTCGCCTGGTGATGAATGGCCAGTCAACAATGTCATTTGTCAAGCTGCGAGCATAATCGCATCGTTCGCGGTGCACGAGTTACGTTGCCCGTTATCAGATTGAGCGTCAGAAGCGTTCTTGACGATTCACGTTAGTGGATGCGAAATAGAGAGCACAGCAGCGTCGAAAATCATATGTTCGCGCACGAAACGTAGACGACACGTAGATGCCTGGCTCACGATAGATAACATGGTGTAATCGGTGTCGTTAATGGTTGACCGGCAAAGGACATGCTGCGACGAATAGTCGTGATACAATTGTCCAGCGTGTACGAGGCTCGACCTTCGCTTGTCGCGGAAAACCTGCGTAGGAAAATCAGCTGCACGTGCCCGTCACGAAAGTGACACACTAATTGAGCGTCGTGCACCGTGAAACGGAATTAAGAAAGATTGCCAGTATCGTTTCCTGCGCGCGACACGGACGAGCCGCGAAAATCTCCACCGTTGAGCGAATTTCAGCTCAAGGCCGGCATGTTCAGTCTAGCGTGGGATTTCACGAAAACAGAGTGAATTCTCGCGAACCAGCCTCGTGGCCGAAAACTTGCTCATCGATCAACCACGTATCTCTCTATTGTTCATTCTCTTCGTTCTACGATCTTCCTTAACTTGCACGGAGATTTCGTTTCCATCTTCTGACAATGTAACGCGTTTCGTAAGACGCCGCCGAATCAACGTGTTACGAAATCGAACGATCATTCCCGATCTTCATTATCGTGATCGTTAGTCGTTAATGACACTCTGACTACGACCCAAAATTGATAGGACGCGAATTACGACGGACAAAGTCTGATAGCCGGAACGGGGTGCAGCCAATGTGGGCACGGCGACTTTATTGTTCAACGTGCGATACAACATGCGTAAAATCAAAGAATTGAAATTCTGTGACAGGCAAATGGTCAAAAGCTTGTCACAGAGAATTATGTATTAATTCGATCCAGAATGAAGTAACGCTGATAACGATTCTCAGGATTGACTCGCGATAATATTTAGGTACAGTACATATGTCGGCTGTGGGAGAGACAAGAAATGGGACAGAAGGTAAGAAGCGGGAAAAGCATCGGACGAAAGAAGAATCGGCTGGCTCGACGATCGTGAGCCGACTGTTCTCGGTCCGTTCCGGCCTGGTGGAACGCAACGGGGGCAGAGTGCGCGAGCGGAATGTTTATTGCCGATCGGCAGAGCCGAGCCGAGCCGAGCTGAGCTCGAAGCGGTCGCGCCTGCGTCGCCGTCGTATAACTCGCTGGTTTCGCCTGGAGCTTGTTTATTTCAAACTTGAAACTCGCCGCGGCAACCACGTGCTAACGCAACTGCGGAACACAAGCCACAGTCGGACTGTATTCTCTGTTCTCCTTCGATCGCGAACGAACATTTAAGCGCCGTTGATTGAAAGAAAAAAAACGGAGCAATTCGGGAAGAAAAGAGAAACTGTAAAAAAAGAAATACAGAGACAGGAAGGAGAAAAAAGAAAGGAGTTCTCGTGAATCGTGTATTGAAAAAAAAATAATAATAATAAAGTAGAGAAAGAGGGAAATAGAAAGGAGCAGAAAAGTGTGCTTGAGGGAAGCGTGCTTAAATTTTCTTTTTACAGACGAACGCTTCGTCGGCGCATCGAACTTCTTCTAGAAGTTACCACACGATAGCGTAACATATCGATCTTTTTCTTTAGGACAGTTTAAAAGGGGGTCTGTTTCAGTGTAGTGCGTGACGATTTGGAAAAAGAAGAAGAAGAAGAAGAAGATTCTTCGATTTTAAACAACACCGCTGTGATACGCTTCTTCAAAATTGCCTCTTTACCACTCTGTGATCTGTGCTTTGTGATAACGATATTTATTCTTTTACGAGAACTCTTACATTTATTTCAGACTCGATTTTTCTAATCCGTTTCAAGGATCATCGCATTTAATCGACGACTGACACATCGTGATTGGGTGAGTGTTATCATCCGCTTTTATCTTTTTTTCTTTGTTTTTATTTCTTTTCTTCAGAAAAAGCGCATCGGTAGCTGTTTTCCGAGCGTCGTTGTACCGTTCTTTTCTTTTCGATGTTTTACTACGTTGCACGCTCGACGTGTACGCGCATCGAGCGTTATCTCAGCTGTCGAAGAAATCGCTGCCTGACAGCAGTTCGCTATCGTGGCTTCGTTTCTCTTCTCCAACGCGAACTTCCAATGTTTACACTCGTGACGTATGTTCACGGAACGCATCGTCATTGAAATGCATGTCCAGATTTGGACAATGTCGGTCCCGTGGCCCTTTCACCGTGCATTTCGCGAACAAACTCAAATATCTTCGACGACCAATCGACGTGACTCATCAGCTGCACAAAGTATCAGTGTTACAAAATACATGCCAGAAATCCATTTGCCGAAATGAAATTTCAGTTGACTTTTTCGATTAACTGAGATTCTATTCTGAGAGTAGAGAAAATCGTTGGACTCGTGTATCATCACACGAATTTCAATTGTGTTAACAATTGTTTATCTTCCGGAAGCGTTCAGATAAATGGAGTTCTCCTGTTCTCGCGGTGGACTTCGTCAATCGTGAACGGTGCAGTTTCGAGTCAGAGAGATAGCTAGAACTAAATGAAGATGCTTGCTGCTCCGAGATTTCTGAGAATAATTTCGCCGGGAAACAAAATTGGAACGTTTAGTGCACAGTTATTCGGTCGGTTCCGAAAATCTGCTTCCGTGAAACGGCTAATGAGTTACGGCTAGGCGACTTGGCTAGCTATAGCGCTAAGCCTTTCACGCGTTCACTGGAGGAAAAGAAAGAGATATACACGTAGACAGGCAAAGAAGAGCAAAGAAGTTGCAGAAGGAGTAGAAAGGAACCCGACGTTGACGACGTTGATTGCGTGAAAAAAAGAAAAAAAAAGTAGCATGACCGCGAAACGACTTGAACTCGGTTATGAAAACGGATCGCGTGGCCGGCCAACTTTCCGACAATAGTTGAGTCTGCTCGCCAGGGGTAACGACTATTATTTAGAGTTGTCGGAGCCCCGAGCGAGAACCTAGAAATGCTCTCGAGGAAAACGGACTTCTTGCCGGAAGCTGTTTCCAACAGAGCCGTGAGATAAACTGCGCGGGCAAAGACATTAATGAATTGTACTTTTAACTTATTAAGAAGCAACTGCAGATAAGCGAACCTAGGTGAAAGAACTACGGATATTAAAATTCTCTGAATAATTCTCATTAAAAAAAAAAAGAAAGAAACAGATAACTTAATGTAAATTCATTGAAAGAAATTGGAGTAATGCGCAGGCACTTTGATTCTGTTATCAAAAATGCAATAAAATTAATCGAGCTGAATTTCGTTGAACCGTATTGTATCGGATAGAATTTCATTCGAGCGACAATTTCTTAAGTTTCGAGGAAATTATGAAAAAAATCGTAAATAATAAAATTTATTTACGAATTAAATTTACGTCTTTTGTTTAAAAAAAAAAACGTCGGAAGAATTGACAAATAAAATCACGTTCGATCGCGAATAAGTATCCACGTATATGTTTCATCACTTCGACGAGAGAAACAATACGAAGGAGGAGCGTCTTTGCAAGAGATAAAGAATGTCGTAATACACGCGTTGTCGTTTCGATTGACGACTTTCGTCAATTAGATTGATTACAATTAATAAGTTCGAAGTCAATAGAAGATACGACGCGTGCGATCTATCTAGAAACTAGGAGCACAGTCTCGAGGTTGATTACTCGACCGAAATAATCCTCCGGAAGAAACGACGACGAGAGAGGCGCATGTCTAATTTGGACACAAGTCCAAAGTTTCAAAGAACCAGAAACCGCAAGGACGTCGTTTTAACGTAATTAAGAAACGCTCATTTACCGTGAAATGAAACCACTCACGTGACTCTCCCCTCCCTCTCCCTCGCTCTTCCGCTTCATTTGTGAATATCAGTCAAAGTTAAAACGCAATTTTTCCGATGATACACTAAGTAGTATAATGAAAGGAAGTAGAATGAAAAATTCCAATGAGCAGCTATTTTTACTTCACGATCGATCGATCGAATATGCAAGATACGCGGATTTGCATCAAAGTTAACACTTCGTCGAGTAATTCCAGTTTGCGAAAGCAGCTACCGATGCCGATTATGCGCGCGGCCAACAGTTGTTTTCTTCATTTCTCAAAGAAAAAAAAAAAAAACAGTCTGGCTTTGTATTCTTCTTTTTCCGATAATTCACACACGACTTCGATTTCGCATAACATCGTCATGCGGCAAGCGTTAATCGATACCATGCGTTCGTTGACTTTTCTGTTTTGACAGTTGGCCAGATCGCCGGTGACCGATTTTCTTAAGAAAATATCGACCTGCCTACACGAGTAACGTGAAAAACCTACGTGGAGTCAGAGTCACTGGGACCATTTAATCGGGACGCGACAAGGGGGAAAGAAGAAAAGATAAAAAGAGGGGAAGAACCGTCTTCGAACGTGCTTCCGAGATTACGCGGCACGTTTTTGTTTTTTTTCTTTTGAAACCAACGATAAATGATTTTGCTCTTGATAAGACTGGAAGCACGAGAAGTTAGAAAAGGAAGGCACGCGTGACGAAAAGGACAAGTGAAACCAAGTCGATTGTAATTCTGATCGATCGGAGAGACAGATATTAAACCAACGCGCAGCGAGAATCGGCTTGGCTCGAGCGCGTACGTCGCCGGGAAGAAAGCGAGAAAGAAGTTTCTCGAAGCTTGGTTACTGTTGCGACTGCTATCGTTGGTGCTGTCGTTGGTGTTGGACTCTCCCGGTACATCGAAGGTAGGGGAGTTCTCGGCAGAAACGAACGAACCTGTTCGGTTCTGTATCGTTGCTCCAACAGGAAGGCGATACCGTATCTGTCGCGGTCGCATAGGTCACGGTTTTATTGACGTAATTTTGCACGAATTCCCGAGACCGAGATATATAGCTCATCATAGTCCGTTCGTTTTTAGTTGACAAGCGATACGTTGAACTCTACGGTGAGCGCAAATCGTCGAAAATAAATCACGAGATGGCCGGGGCATCGTAAATAGCTAGCCGATGTTCTCGGCCAATTTCTTCGAGGCACGCGTCGGCTGAAGGATTTTGCATTCCCTGTCGCCGGAACCTTGATCGATCGATCCTTCGATCTTTGAATTTTTAATTTCTGAGCGTTCTTCCAATGGAAAGCAATTCTTCCATGTCTAATTCGCGATAAAAACGGAGAAAAATTTCTTTCTTTTAAACAAAGGTGTATTACATACCTATACATATAAAGATACGAGTCTTTTGGAAAGTCTTTCGGTTAAGTCGATTTAAGTCGAACAAAGCTGATTTATCGTCGCTCGTCCTCGGTTTCAGTATTCAGCAGTAGAATCGAAACGAAGCGGTAGTTATCTCCGGTTCGGTGTACCTGACGGGTGCATAATTGCGGAAAGAAAACACGGCAACGAGAGGAAGAAGAGAAGTTTCTCGAAGCTTGGTTCGCCACGCGCGCGCACGCTGACTCCGCTCTAACCAGCTCCGAAAAGGAGAAGCGCCAGCGGACGGTGAACAGAGACAGAGAAGGTCTCGCGCGAAAGAAAGAGGAAAGAACAGCGTGGCTTATCTCTGAGAACGAGGGAAAGGGAGAGACTTGGAATTCTTGATCCGGGAGGGATTTAAAAGGCCCACGTGCTTCGTCCAGGTCCTTTTATAGTGGCACATTTAAAAAACAGGGTCTACGAAGGAGGAAAAGAGACGGAGAAAGGGCTAGAGAGAGAAAACAGGATTAACGACGGTGCTTAACGAGGCGAACGAAAGAAGAACGAAGCCGACAGCTGGTGAAAAAAAGAATAACAGAGAGAAGAATAACGAAGAATAACAGAGAGAAAGATAGAAAGGAAAAGAAAGTACACCTGAAGATGGCAAAGAGGAAATCGGTTTCGGAGCGGAACAACGACGTGTTCGATGAGGAATCGGTGGCGGTGCGGTCGCGATGGCGAAATCTCGCCGCTTTCTGGGTACTCGGACTTTGCAACAATTACGGATACGTGGTGATGCTTAGCGCCGCGCACGACATCCTCGAGAGCAAATTTGGCACGACGGTAAGTGATAACTCTCTTTCATCCATTCGCTGGAGAATCAGTTTCGTTTCGAGTCAAAAATGGGTTTCTTACGATCTTCTTTCTTCATTTTTCTTTTTCATTTTGTCTAATTTGGAGGAATAAAAGAAAAGAAAAAAAAAGAAGAAAGAAAGGAAAGTACCGGTGAAACTTGATACGCGCGACGAGAACGAATTAGTATTCTTGGAGTCGCTTCAAGTCCGAACTGGAGTCACCAGGGTTATAATTAACGGTACCGTAATCTCGTAATTCGTAGAATTTAGACGAGTCTTTGATGGAATACCGTGGAATCGGTACGAAGACCTTCGTTTCCGGCGACGATACACCGTGACGAACGGGGCCATTCTTTCACGTGACGTTTGTTCCGAGCGGCTGAATTTTCAGGTTGCCTAGCGAATCCCTTCTTCTTAGCTCTTCAAATGCTTCGAGTAGCTCGCCTTTTGTAAACCTTTCGGAAGTTTTCTGTGGAAATCTTCCGAGATTTTCGTGTTTACCCGATGACGCGATCAACGAGAACAAGATAAAACAGAAAAGACAATTACGACAGTTAGCAGATAGCGATAACGCGTTCGTTCTTCCGTTCCCGACGAACAAAATCGCTCGGGCGAGACGAGTGATCGAGCGTGCACACCGATCGTGTAACGCCTCGCCTGCATAAGGCTCGATGAATCATCGGCGTCATTCGGCCGTGTTACAGCACGACAATTAGGTCCTTGTATCGATTGGATTTCTGCTGTCACTTGACGATGCTCCGATTGCCGGCGAAATATTTACACCGGCAAGGTGGAAAAGTTCGCGAAAGAAAAACACGCTGCGAAACGTGCGCACGGTGATGGCGTGACAAGGTAAACACAGTGAACGAAAGTTTCGCACTTCCTTTCTAACGCATAGTCATTGAATCGGGCTTAAAACGTTGCACCATCGTTGCTCGGTGCCTCGATTTACGCCTATGCAATCGTATGCTGTTTTTTCTTTTCAAATACGATCGGTATCTCGTTTCCGAACGATTTATAGATACATTATTGATGCTAATTCTTTCCACCTCGCGGATTTACCGAATAAAGTATTGGCACCTCGTAGGCGTCAAATAATCGACAGTCGTTAACAAGCACGCTCTTTTCCTACATTTATTTACACGCGAATTCTTTTTACGCCTCGTCAGCCTGCCATTTTCTTTTTCGTTGACATTCTCGTTTCTCGTTCGACGTGCAATCGGTCTCGACGATCGATCGTTTCGAATTGTTTCCAAAGAAAGTTTCTGTAAACGATGCACACTCGCGCGTAATCAGCAACAATGACGAAAAGACGTCGTCCGACTGGAAGTAGTATTAAGCCCGACTGTAAAATGTTTTACGATTTAATTAGTGCGCGTTTCGCATTACGATGTCCCGCCGCAACGAGTCGGTTCGTTACGGCGATTAAGAGCCTCGTTTAAACGACGTTCCTCGTGATCCTGGTTGCGGTGCGCGAGCTGGTAAACGAAGACGTCTGGTAATAAGGAACAGCGAGTAGTGGGGCTGGAAATGGCAGCGATGAAGGCGCAAAGGGGAAAAAAGTCATTAGAGCAACGAACAATTAAGCCGTGTTACGTCTTCGTTCGACTCCGAACAGATTCTCGTGCACGAGGAATTTTCGTTATGTCATCGACGAATCTATGGCGTGCGTTTCGCATCGTGTTACGGAGAATTCGCTACGTCCCTACCCCTTCGCCATTCGGCCACGATTCCAGCACGCTTCGAATTAACTTACGTAAGACGCGAACAGCCGCGGAAATTAATATTCTGCTCGTTCAAGGTGGTAATGTCCGTGAAACAGAGATACCGCCATCCGATAACATCATCGCGGCGATGATGCACAATTCGGCGAACCGAATTACGAGAAGACAAAACTGATTTTTCCGGTTTATCGTGTAAAACGTAACATTTCTCGTTTCCGAATGGATGTATTAATCCAGTCTGTCTTTCTCTTTCCTTCATTTCGGCTTCGTTTCGTTTCTATTAAGGAATCGACGGAGGTCACGAATGGCACGTTGCGTGTCACCAACACCACCGTACCAGGGGCGGTTCGATCCTGCAACACGTTGTCAACCGGCGCCATACTGCTTGCGGATATATTACCATCGTTGGCCGTGAAAATTATCACGCCTTTCCTGCCTTTTTACGTACAGTGAGTATCCGTTTGTGTTTCTAATTTGCTTTCTAATTATATGCCATTCGTCGCGTTCCATTCATCGCGACTTTTGCGTAAGTCGAGAATGGCCAGTAAAAGAGCACTGCGAAAAAAAGAGAACAATGGTGACGATACGTCGATGAAAAAAATTGTCAGGGAACAAGCCTTTGATCCGTGGATCATCACAGACAATAGATAATGGTTTAGATAACACAGAAGCAAAATCATGACATTGTTACCTGGTTTTCACGGGATCTGTCGATGATTAATCGCTTCGATTATCTTATCGACGGTTCTCTTCGTATCGTTTCGGTGATATCGCGATATTATTAATATTCGCGTAGACTTCTCGAATAAATAAAAAGACAAAACCGAACGATGTCGCGATGATGAACGAATCCGTTTAAATGGTTTCGCGAGACGCGAATACATTATATATATCGAGAATATGGAAACGCATTTCCTTTGAATAAAGGAGCGTAGGTGGACTTCTCGCCTCTGCTTCTTGTCGCGCGTATTTCATCTCTGGTATTATCCTTTGCTCTAAACGTTGACTTTCTCTGGGCACGAAAGCCGCCAAGTACACGCGGTTTTCTCGGGGGATGGATCATCTCGGGAGTCGTGTCCCTCCGCGGGCACGTCGCTTTCTTCCCGTGAATGAAATGCTAATCGATTAATCGAATCATTAATTACAGTGCTCGACTGGCTACCTGTGTGTTATTTTCCGCTGCAGGATTCCTCGTGGTGTCGTTGAGCACTACTGAATGGCTCGCCATTTCGGGCGTCGTTATAACGTCACTCTCTTCCGGTTTGGGAGAAGTTACGCTGCTCAGTTACAGTCACCAGTATCCCAAGTAAGTACCATTGTTCCTTTCTTTGCTATTTTTTTGCTATTGGTATTTATTCTATTCTATTTTTTTTCTTTTTTTAAATTATTCTTTCTCGATAACAATTGTGATCGTTTCTTTCTGTTTGCCTGTTTCTATCGACAACCATCACGTACAGATGAGTTTCACCCATCGTGTCTTTGTTACTTTTTCTTTGCGACAAAACAATAACATGGCGTAGAGACAATCGTGGACATTCATAGCGGTTTTATTTATTTATTTATTTTTTTCTTAGTCGCGTTAAACGCATCGTATTTTTTTTCATCTATTCTTAACGTACATAGCGTTTCTTTCATCCAATGAATAATAACTGATCGTCTGTGTCTCTCTGATCTTAGCGATGCTCGAGGATCACAGCGTGTGCGTGAGAGAGCAAACGTGAAAGACATGCAGAAAGATACAGTTAGAAAAAAAAAAAAAGGAATAAGTGATAGAACGATGAAAAGTAAGAGTGTGTAGAAAACGAGCAGAAAAGTAGAGACGAAAGATGTAAAATTTATTGATGCAGGTATCGAAACAGCGGCGCATATAATCACAGTTATTGGCATTTAGACAGGTGTGCGAAGAACGGTAAAGATAAGATAATGGCAGGTTGGCCCTCTATAGACAAAAAAAAAAAATAAATAAATATAAAACGCTGTTTCTAGAACTGGTACGAAAGTATGATATAATAAAATGAAACTGAAAAGCATAATGTAAAAGTACAGTGCGGGATTCTGAAAAAAAACTCGTTGCGAGCACGAGGTACGTCTGTACTTATGCGTGTAATAACTGTTAATCACAATTTTACTCTTTCTATTCTTCTTCTCTATCCATTTATCAATCAGTCTATCTGTCTCTGTCTCTTTGTCATTCCTCCTTCATTAACAATTAATCATATCGTTAGTCAAAACGAACGCACGAGATACATAACACGTGTCCGCTAAACGTGCATTACAAACGTTCTCTGTTAACGTTCGATCATCGATCGTGATAAATTTTATCGCAACTTTTACTAGCGTTTTCGATAATTCAGTTTTGTTATATTTTCTTTTTTTTTTTTGTTTGTCTTTATTCTATTCCACGTACACCGAACCGTCAGATCATCGGTTCAGATATTATTACTTTCCACAGCTGTATGTCGAATCACCCTAGTTTAACCTTTGCCATTGCCTGATAACTGAGAGCGATTCATTGTTTCGCAGACAAGTAATCGTGACATGGTCTTCCGGTACTGGAGGCGCCGGAATAATTGGCGCGCTATCTTATGCCTCCCTCACCACGTGGTTAAGCAACGAAGACACGTTGCTAGTTATGTTAATCGTACCGATCATACAAGGAATCACTTTCTGGTTGGTTCTGGTCCACCCGCCGCAGTCCAGTATCCCGATCACTAAGAACGGTATCGACAGCCAAGAGCACATCATTGAGGTTCCTAAGAAAAGCTTTAAAGAAAAGATCAATCTGGTACCGGGCTTGCTGAAGTATATGATTCCGCTCGGGCTGGTGTATTTCTTCGAATATTTCATTAACCAAGGATTGGTAATGCCTTTTCGTTACACTTTTGAGCTTTCGTAAAGTTGCCTTTGCCTTCCCTCTTTTTTTAACTCTTGTCTCTTTTGCTCTTGTTACATATATATATTTTTTTCTTTCTGTATTTTGTTACACACACACACACACATATATTTTTGTAAGATGATCGAGTTTTGTTGCTATCGAGCTTCCCTTTAAATGTAAATATACATACTGCTGGCTGTATCTGTAGAGCAACATAGATTCGGCGTTCTCATCGGCACGTGTAACGCTAATTTTTCAGTACGAGCTGATCGAATTCGACGACATTTGGCTGTCGCATGCCGAGCAATACCGCTGGCTCCAGGTGGATTATCAAATCGGAGTATTTATCTCAAGATCGTCCGTCAATCTCGTTACGATTAATAAAATCTGGATCATGGCTGTGCTGCAGGTAACACGATCAATCACAATCACTCTGTTTGCTCGCGCCCGAAACGGCAACGTACGCAGCTGTTGACTTCGTCGCGCCTGTAATACACACGCGATTTATGATAATCCCGTGTTTGTTTCAGTTCCTCAACGTTCTGGTACTTCTGTTCGAAACGCTCTTCTACTATCTACCCAGCATTTGGATTGTGTTCACGTTCGTCTTGTGGGAAGGACTTCTCGGTGGCGGAGCGTACGTGAACACCTTCTATCGAATGTCCACCGAGGTAACGTAGCTTCAATTGTCGTCGATTCCGCAATTATGTGTAATCTTTGCTCGCCTAGTCGTCTAGAAATAGTTGGCAGTGGCGTTCGATTTCTTCGAATATCACTGAAGAGTAAACACGTCAACGTGTTTTTCACTGTCAATTCACAGATTCCAAGGGCCGATCGTAAAATATCCTTGGGGATTGCCACGATGGCCGATTCGATCGGAATCGCGATGGCAGGATGGCTGTCTATGCCGGTTCACAACGCCATTTGCAGATTGCCGCAACCGTCTCGAGTGGGAAGCTAGGAGACACAAGAGAGACACAAGATAGTATTTGATAACGACCATGCGGATAAGCAGGATCGCCGCAGCGTGATACATACGTTATTTATTACCAAATCTTCTTTTACCGCGTTCTTCATGCGCTGTTCGTGCGCCGTTACACTTTCCAAACCACCACATTGTTAGCCACTTGTTAGCAAAACGCGATTAATGAACATTGCGATGAACAAGCTCGATACCTCGTAACATTAACACCGCAGAAGTATTCGATGCCGTATTTGTCGTTTGATCTTCCATCGAACGATGCTCGAATGGTGAACTACGATTCACGTGGGAATGCTGTCGATACCGATGTTCCTGAATGAAAACGAAAAGAAATTCAACTCGCTAGATTGTAAGTTCGATCGTTCTGAGATTTATTTGGTACAAATATTTAAAAGACTAGGGACAGGATTGTTATACAACTGGTTGGTTTTCGTTTCGCTTCTTTTTTATTCTTTTTTTTGTAAGAAGAAGAAGGAACAGAAAGAAGGGAAGAACGAAATGCGCAACAGACAGAGTAAACCAGAGAAATTAGACGTAGAAATTTAAGATTCACGCGTATGCAACAAAATTCGATCGTCGTAGTCGCAGCAAAATGCAAACGCTTTTTCACGCCGTTTAATGTTTGGTCGTTCCGATAACGAAAACGACGTCAGTATTTATAGTCAGCGTAACGCATCGATTTTCACCAGGCGTCGTAAGTAGCTGTATTCGACGAAGAAAAACAGCGAGTTCGATTTACGATATTTTTCTTTCCGCGTACAAACGATCGTGTGCACGACTTATAATATTGCTGACAGGATTAACTCGTGTTATTCCGTTAAATCGATACGAATATTTGTATTTCGCTTGATCACGATACAATACCATAACACGGGTTGTGCGTTGTTTTTTTTTGTTTTTTCCTTGTGAAAATTGCTTCGTTCTTTTTTTCTCTTTTTCAATCCACACGACAAACGAAATTTCAAACATTCCTCGCCGAGAACAGTAACTGCTAGAACACGCGGAAGTATTAATTAGAATAATTATAACGCCGAGTCGCGGAGAGGTAAATAAAAAAGGACCGGAAATTTCGACGAACGATCCATTCGTCGCCATTGTGTGAAAAGGTCCTTTCCATTTTTCTAACAAAATAATTCGCTTTTTCCTAAGTATACATGTTGTATATGTGATATATCGATAATACTGTTTCCTACATTTATGTTTGAAATATAAATATATATATATATATATATATATAGTATGTATATATATATATATATATATATTTATATGCGAGATATTATATTGTTTACTACGCTCTAATATATTATATT
The DNA here is from genome assembly GCA_032399595.1 of Tetragonula carbonaria. Classification (NCBI taxonomy): domain Eukaryota; kingdom Metazoa; phylum Arthropoda; class Insecta; order Hymenoptera; family Apidae; genus Tetragonula; species Tetragonula carbonaria. The sequence continues at coordinate 6,463,167 of JAUCRC010000003.1, forward strand.
ATATATTATATTTGTCGTTGTAGAATTGGAACTGCTCGTGATACGTTTTGAAATAAATGTTTTGCGGTTCGCGGTTCTCCCAATTTTATGTTATTGTAATTTCATTTCCCCTTCTTTTGATTATTAGAAGAGTAACAGATAAGAGAAACAACAACGAATGGTAGAAAAGCGTGAAAACGGACAACAAACATTGTTCAAGCGTGTAACTTGTTGTGTATACAAACGTTTGAAATAAACGAAATAAATGGAATTCTTTTTCAAAAAGATTGCTTCTTCTTCAATACCTATTACATATACACGTAGCTACTCATCAATTATCGTATTGAAATCAACTTACTCACACACGCGTGAATTACAAACGAAAGATTGTTCGAGCAATTAGGAACTGTGTTTCTTCCTTTTAGAAGCGTACCGCGTGCATTTGTCTAACTTACGCTCGCGTGTAATCCAAGCAAAGAACTCCGAAGCTTCACCAAACGAAAAGCGTTTTAATTATCGTCAATATGAGCTTTCAGCGAGTTCCACAAAGATTACACCCGTATCAAACCGATCAGCTTCGATACAAAAAACTTTGGCAATTGCACTCGAGGTTTCCTCGTCGTTTAAATCGTCTCTAAAGTACATACTACACACGTCTCTCGTAGAAATCGTTTGATATCAATCGCTCATATTGTCTCACGTATTGGCCCTCAACGCTGTGAAAGATCATCGCCCGAAACGTAACGATAAAAATTGTCCCTGTCGACGATACAAATACAAAGTAGATACGTACATACAAACAGTCGAACGATTTGTAACAAATAATCACAAAGAATAATTTTGATTGATGCTTGAGCACTTTTGATCACGCGCATCGCTCCAGAATCAGTTTCCCTGATTCCTCGTACTCCTGCCGCGACAGCCACATTTGTTGGAAGGATCCAAGGGAGCTGAGGATCGATCCTCCGATCCAGGCACCGTAACGACGCTCGCTCGAGCTGTTCGCGCTGATTATTTTCAGTCTCATACTCTGCAACAACCCGATGACTCAACGTTATTGTAATCTTGAGAAAAATGAAATTACTCTTTTTCTTTTTAAGCAAGAATTTATCGCGGTATTCTTCAATTTCTTAATATTAATATAATGCTTCCACTATTGATGTAATACTATTTCTTCAATTTCTTGAAATAAACCATAAACTCATAGAACTCAAATGAAGACAAAAAATGACGATGAAAAATATTAAGCTTTTAATTCTTGGAATTTTTTTCTCACAGCATCAACACAGGAATTTGGCAGTAGAAATTGATACTTACTGGAGGAGTTTTGCTGGCTAAATCTCGGTTCAGTCTTTCGCTAAAACCTTGCAGGCAGGAATTACCACCGGTGACCACCACGCTTCCGTACAGGCTCTAAGAAACGAAACATTTCATTCATTAACGATGACGGAGTGGTCAACTTTGCTAAACCTAAAGCCTATATTGGGATAAAAACAGCTGATAAAAAACAGAAGGAAGCCTACAGGTCTGATGTCCATGTCGCACATGCCGACGCTGGTCGTGACCAGAGGGCCGACGCCAAGAATGCTGGCGCCAACGCCCTTCACGTTGCTGGGATCGAACAAGGCTTCCGGAATCATCAGTCTGACGGAACCGAAATCGTCGTTGTACCCGGTCGGGAACTCGTAGTGTTTCATTGGCAAAGTGTTGGCTACATCTTCGTCGTACGGGCTGTCGGAGACTTGCAAACAATTCATTTGGAAGTCTTGCAACAGCTCTCGGACCATGTAGCTCATCCAGGAAGACGTTGGTTGAGCTCCAGCCCTCTTCGTCCAGCGTGGTGGATCTCTTTCACGAACCACGTCTATGCAATACTTTGTTACATCAATTTTTACGTAAAAGTGAAGGTGTTTACGTAGTGGTATGATAGTAACGCGATTACGGATGAAAATAAAGGGTTTCGGACTTGTTGAAGAGTGTTTCGAGTGGTACATAGAAGCGCGAGGCGCTTTGGAACGCTTTTTTAAATAGACCTGGAAGTTGCATAAGGAGGCCGATGATATTAGACGAGAGAAGATTTTGATGAAGGAGAAAAACGTTCAACACCAAACGCTGCTCGATGCTTTCAGTAACGCGAGCGTTGATAAGCGTTCGGTAAGTCTGGACAGCGCGTGCGGTGAAGCCGCACGGACTGCTGAATGAACGCATTCAACATATTACGACTCAAGTGCTCTGCACACAGCGCGCGTTCATCGTTCAAAATGCCCGCTGAAAACATTCAATTGCTCCCTTTTGTGTCTTATAATAGACGTCGTACTAGGCCACGTATTAAGCATTCCTTTTTATAGCACGTTGATTCCCGGTTAGCACGGCGAGTGTCAATTGAAGTCGAATATTTGTACATGCGTCGAATTATGTCGTTACCATAGCTCTCTCTTCTCCTGTCCGTTGCCGAAAACACGACACGACGAGTCGTCTCAAACGAAACTCAAGCCAACTTGCCTTTGCTCGCGACCAGGCAGGCCGGCGTCAACTCGATTTCCTTCTCTTCGAAGAATTGTCTGCACTGCATCGTGATGAAGTCACCACCCAATGGACTCTTCACGATTCCCTGTGTGATGACATAGCCGTCGTGCACCGGAACCGCGCTCGTATGAGTCGCACCGCTGTCCACAACCATGGCCGTTGATCTGCCGTTCGCGTACGCGGCCAGCACCGCGTTCTTGCAGATGTACATCGCCGGCACGTTGAATTTCTCGAACATCAACTCGAGCAGTTTCTCGCGTTTTAGTCGGGTGTTCCACGGGCACTCGGTCATCAGGATCGGGTGGTGCTCGGGGAGAGCATGAAGACGTTGCTTGTACGTGTACTCTGTTAGACGCTCGAACATCTCCCAGTCCTCGATCATGCCGTCCTTCATTAAACTAACCATCTCCATATCTGGGAAAATATCAGAGGTAATACGCGTTAGTACGATCGTTGAAACGAAAATGTATGATTCTGTATGTATGTACCGTGAATTGAAGTCTGCTTTCTGCACTTTGATTTTCGAGATATACGTAGCGCGTTATTATGGACAATTACGAGCAATTATTTCGCAGCACCAGGATTGTACGTTTCACGTACAGTGAAAAAAATATTAACAACGGTGGAGATTCTCTGAAATTTCATTAAGGAGAATCCAGAGGTCCTGGACATCGTAGTTACATTTTAATGGAATTTACGACAGGATGAAAGAGGGTCACGTAACGGAAGCTAGACACCGAGGCAGTGTAATCGTATTTGCCCTGATAGGATTACGCTGTGCGGAACGATCGTACCCTTCTTTCGCACTTGAATGGCCGTGACATCGATATTGTAGTGCTTCCTGACGTTCTGACCGCCGTCCAACGACTCGGCCGTGTCCTCCCATACGCCGAGGGTGGTCGGGATTTCAGCCTTCGGCGTGTCCTCACCGCCATAACCAACGCGAAGGCTCTGGTGTCCAACGTCGAAAATTATAGCGCCGACCTCGTCTGCGGGGAAAAATCCAAACTCGCTTTACGGAATTCTCGGCCAGGCGAAAACGATTACCGTCGCTATTTCCCGGAAATATTGCGCACCGCGTATCACATACCTCCGCCGTAGACACCACCGCTCATAGTATCTGGAGAGGACAGAAACGTCCGCGCATGCCCAGCAACCCTGTTCGACCTCACCGGTCCATGCACCCCCTTCTTCCTTCCTCGCGCTCGTATATATCGAGGATTCTGCGACCCTCCGTCGTTCCCGCATTGCTCCTTTTGCATATTCGAATGTACGATCGGGAGAGGAGGATGAAACGCGATCGATCGGCACATTCGCGAAAGCTTTTTCGTCTGGGCGCAGCTTTTGTCACTGAAGACTTCTTTCGCCGAGCTCAGCAAGCTGACAAGCTGGTGTTACGAATGTCACGACGTTGGAAAAAACGGGATTTCCTTTTATTTTTATTACCTATTAAATCTATCGTCGCACTTGCAATCAGTTTCACTGATAGAGTTTGAAGTGTTACCGATGGTTTCTTCCTTTTCTTTTTTTTTTTTTTTTTTTTATTTTAGAAATTGGCAATATCCAAGCGAAGACAGGAGAAGAAGGGTGAGAATAATACTTCCAGGCAGAGACGGAGTTCCGTTATGGAATTAGTGTTGTATATTTTACAAAGTAAATAGAATATAAACAATCTAAAGTCGTCTAAAAACACAATAGTACGAATTTCGTGGTAAATCATTTGTTCATATATTATAAAGTATACGATTTGTCAACAGATTCGATATCTCTTCTTTCGTTGCTCCCCTCCCCCCCGAGTACGGGCTTTCGCGCGTTGCTTCCCAAGGATCGGGGACGCCGACATAACGAGAGAGTGCTCAGACTCAAAAATCATCGGTCATGTTGCCGAGTGAACGATCGATTGGTTTTTTTGGTACACACGGTTTGAAACTGATTCGATGACAATAGAGACGCGTGACAGACGCGTTGGGTAGGTGCGTTTTCCTTAACGACAGTCGAATAAATCATTAACACTCTGCGCTTTATTTCGTAGTTTAGTTTATTTAATCTTTTTTTTTTTGTATTTTTGCTTTTGTATTTTTGTCGGTTTGCCTTAGCGTATCACTCGGTCCGTCAATCGTTAATCGACGCGCGAAATTCAACGCGGCGAAACGACATCGGCTCTTTCTTTCTTTTTCTTTCTTTCTTTCCTCTTTTTTTCTTTCTTTCGTTTTTTTTTTTTTTTTTTTTTTTTGGTTAACGTTCTTCACCGTATCTGTTCTCCGCGGACTCGTTTCTCCGTAATGCGCGTTCGCGCGTTCGTGATGAGGTACAATACGTACACAGTTAACAGCATGGTAAGTACAGACATCTTACAGACAATAGTTTATTTTATTTATTTATTTTATTTTACTTTTATTTATTTATTTATTTATTTACTTATTTTTTTTTTTTTTTGCTTTGAACGTTAAAGTTTACGCTACACGTCTCATCTACTTAACGTTTTCAGTCTCGCGTAAAATGAAACGACATCGATGACAACGACGAAACATCATTTTCAATTTTTTCTTCGTTATTTATACACGTATACAGCAACACACGGTTGGTACACGAACGAGAAACATGCTGGCTCGTTCAAGGCGCGAAGGAAATTGTTCACGCGTTGTTCTTCGTTCGGGAGAGACGACGTTGAAATCAGAAGATAAAAAAACTGGATCTACGAAACTGGAAGACGACGTAAACTCGTAACAAATCGCGTATTGCTCGCTTGGGATATGCACTCGATAGTAGAATGGAAAACCGTTTCTTTTGTTCGTGGATGTTTGCATGGATGTGGTCTCATCGATAGGACGATTCGCGCGTTCGACGACAGTACTTTTTAATTTTAATTACGATTCGAGTCTTCGATTAATTATGATAATAGGAGTGTTCGTCACACAGGGAAATAAAAAGAACTTCCCTGTGAGTCGCTTACGGTTAGAGCACGGTTTGTGGCAGTCATCGCGTGAAATAGACTCAAACGGACGTATCGATCGAACTCGAGCAATCACGTGCAGAATAATCGTGTTCGATAACCTGCAAAAATTCGCCTGATTTAAAGTAGAGAACGCGTTCAAAAAGGTCTTTCGTAGGATGGTTTCCTCTGGAACAAAGTTGGCAGTTTGTTTGATCTGTCGACGCGAGTAGGAGGCAGTTCAAATTCGCGCGATTCATACTCCCGGAGCCAAACGTGAAACACCGAAAAATCGAACGAATGGTCTTTAGCCTTGTGGTCGTAGGCTCTCGCGAATACGAACCGAATGGCAGTTTGAAGAACACATGATCGAGTTCAGTACGTTCGTTTGTTTTTTCTCTTTCTTCTTTTCTCTTTTGTTACAGGATACGATTGACAATTTCCCATCGAAATAGGCCAGGAACACGAACAGGGAGCATATGAGTGGCCGCCGTGCTCAACAGCGGCCAATGATAATTAACGAAAGACGGACCACGATGGTGTTTCTTTACATCGAGATAGTTAAAATGGGGTTTCGTTTTGTTTCTCTTTCCTCGCTGGTTTCAGCATCGTGGAGGTTCACCGTGAAGGTTCTATATTCTCACATTTTTCTTTTTTTCTTTCTTTCTTTTTCTTTTTTTTTTTTCTTTTTTTATTTACACCGCGATTACGAAGTCACGGACGTTTCGTTGGCTGCTGTGGCCACGATCGAGATCGCACTCGGCCTCGCTTAGCTCAAACGCGTCGGAGAAGCCCGTGGGTGGGTCCAGCTTGGGGACGAACAGGTTCCCTGATCCGTCACGCTCCTGGTCCCGATTGGAGCAGGAATTGCTCGACTGGTGCTTGGAATTGCCAAACCCGGTGATTGGGCCGAAGTTGGAACGGGTCTCCTCGCTGGTATGACGCGCCAACTGTAACATCCTTCGACAAGAAACAATCAAATATTTCGATTATTCTCCCCTCTAAACCTTTCCTCCGCTGATAATTCAAAGAACAGAGAGAGAGAGAGAGAGAGAGAGAGAGTAAACGTGAATGACTTACTTGGATCTTCCCCTTCCAGGAAACGATTTTCTCTCAAAAATCGGTGAGGGTTCTGTAGACGTGCTAGATTCTGGTCCATGGTACAGGAAGTCTGAAAAAAAAAAACAGAGAACGCAACGATTTTCCACGATGACTAGACACGAGAGAGAACGAGGTATTGCGTTCGCTGGGAATACCTCCAACAGCCCCCTGATTCCGTTCTAACGTTTCACGACAACAAACAAGCGTGAAATGCTCGGTCACGTGTTTCGGTGCACTCTAATAGACGTATATAAATATATAGACAGGCAACGGGAACGGACTTCCGGCGGTACCGCGGTGCATGGAAATATTAGGCAACACTTCTCTCCTTTCGTTTCCCTTTTCTTCTTTCTTTTCTCTTTTTATTTTAACAACAAATGGCAAATGGAACAAGAACTCTCTTTTTTTAACTAACAACAGAATATCGAACTGAATCAAACTGGATCAAGATCAAAGAGAAAAAGAGGAAGAAAAAGAAGAAGGAGAGAGAGAGAGAGAGAGAGAGAGAAAGGATGAAACAAGGCCGTAAACCGAATAGAAGGATGAAAGATATTGCATACTGTGGACACGCGAGTCGGCCGCAGACACCGAGTGGTGCGAATCGACGAGGTGATTGGAAGACTCGGTTCGGCTGCTGGTCCCGACTTCCGTGTCGCTATCCGAGCCCAGGGTGTCGTATTCCTCCGACTCGGACTTGCCCTGACTGACCTTGTGCGTTTTGTGCAACGGCGCAGAGGACGAACGGCCTCCGCGCACCTTAGTGTACCGGTTGCAATCCGACTGCAATCAGACGGAATTGGTTTTCGATGAATTGGCACACTCGCACGAGGAAACGAGGAGACGCGCTACACCGATCTATCGCGAATCGTTCGACTCGCGAATCCCAAACGTCGCGGATCGTTTTCTTTTCTTTTTTCCTTTTTCTTTTTCTTTTCTTTTTTTGTTTTTCATTTAGCGGCGTTCGTGCTAGCGGCTAGCCTAGAAGACTCTCTAGATCAGAGCTACCGATTTTCGACGTAGCGTTGGTGGAACGATGGGAATCCGCTTATACAAATCTGTCAGGAGACAAGCAGTTTTTGCGCGGTTAAAATCTTTTTTTTTTCATGTCGATTTCTCTTGCTACCCGTGACTTCGCTCAAGCGGATTTAATTAGCGGGAGTTCGTTTAATCGGGTGGTAATTAAAATTTCGCTCAAACAAGTGGAGTTTGTATAAACGAAGTTTGTATTGTACAGCGAGGTTATAAAACACGTCGAGCTTTTAACGTTTGAGATTGCATGTACAAGGAGATAAGAAACTCGAGATCCTGTTCAGAACCGTACCGGTTGGCCTCTTCTTTTGTAATGCCTGAGAAACTTTAAGAAGTTGTGTACGCAAATTGTTGACAAATTCGGAGGTTACATACACAACTCTCCACTTTTCACGGAACTCATAAATGACTTTACGAGATTCCAAGATACATTTGAGAGTGAAGATGCTTTCCCAAGATGTATACGGCTCTGAATTCAACGATATTAATTCCAGATTAATACTTTAATTTATGACCTCACGTACATATCTCTTCCACCAAGTATACGTGTTCTATGCACTAAATGATTCATCGTTATTGAAGATGGAGCATTCAATTGATGTTAATGGATACTGATGGATATTTATGATCTATCGTGTCTTTATCGTGCCTTGCAATGTGCACTCTTTGGAAACTGATCGGTTTTATCGATTTACCATTGATTTTTCCAGTCTTTACGATATCTACACTACTGTTCTATCTTCTTCTTCTTCTTTTTTTTTTTTTTGGTTTACTCTATGATCACGTAGAGATACTTCAGAACGCTTCGGCAGAATATACGCTTTCTTATTCTACAGCTATACGAGCTAATATAATGACAAGAGTTGGCGAGAAATGTGTAGAATGGCGAATATAATACATGTAAGAAAAGTATCGTTTGCATCGGTGTTGCGGTTCCTCGATGGACTGATCAGGACAGATGCGAAACGAAGCAAGGTGGGACCAGCAGTCACAATGATCGATTCTCTATGATGCACATCTGTTCTACTCGATCCACGCGCGGTTCTTTCTACAAACATGTTTTCTTTTTTTTCTCTCTTTTTTTTGTTTTTTTTTTCATTTTTTATGCCGATAAATTATCTCGTCGCGGTCTGCGTCGACGTTTACGAGCATACATGACGCACGTACATACATGACGAGCCGTCTTTTCGGCTCGTGATTGCTTCGCGGAAAAAAAAGATCGTACAAACAAGTTCTTCGTGCCAGACAATTTCTAAACAAACCCGATAGCCAAGACCGATGTGCACACGCGAAATGCGATTGGGACTGTGCGTTAGCGCGCTTTGATGCAACATGCGAGAAGCGAGATTCGTACAGTTTCCCCTTTTGCTGGATCACAGAGAACTTTTTAACGACGAAATGCTTTATTTAGGAAATATACAGCGACGATAGCGGGATAAAAGCGAAGCTTTGTAGAGAATGTTCTCTCTTCACGAAAGATAAAAGTTCGTACATTCTGTTCCTTTCTTTCTTTTTTTCTTTCTTCTTTTTTTTTTCAAAGATATATTAAGAATTGAACGAATTTCGTTGTCCCTCGTTAACCCTCCAGCCGAAAAAGTTAGTTCTACTTACAGAGTTAATTTCGACAGATGACGTCGATATTCCTTTTTATTTCTTTTACACTGCGATTACTCCTCTTACGATGTAGCCTGGATGTAAGTTTCTCTCGTCAGTTTCGTACAGAAAAGTACGAAAATTGCTCACAGCTGAAGGGTTAAAGAGACAAACTGGAGGAAAAGTAGCGAACGTCCCTTAGAATTGGCGATCAATTGTCTTCTCTCCTGTGTCGCGCGTTCGTTCGTACTTTCGTCGTATTACAAATGTGATTTTTCAGAGGCAAACACGTCGCAACGATACGAACTTCTATCTCGAGCAATTACACACAGTGGTAAACTGAGAGGAACGAATTCGAGGATGCATGCGGTGTGCGCAAGTGTGTTTTTCCCATGATTCGGTGAACAGACACGAATGACGAATGGTAGAAAGCGATGGTGAATGACAAAAGCAAACTGAACGTTGGACGATACCTCTCGTAATTGAAGAGTGTCAGCTGTGGAGAGACGAGGATCGTGATAGACGAAGGTCTGAAGAGGCGCCGCGGAATTACATCGGCTATCTCCACCTGGCGGTACGCTCTCCTCCAGTTGGAAGGTCGCGTACGGATAAATGTCCTCCGAGTACTCTGCAACCATTATTTTTTCAACGTCGTCTCTCCGCGATCTTTCGATTCCTTAAATCAATCAACTCTGTCGTCGTTGAAAATAATCTGTATCATTGTGTACGATCCTTGATTTTTGTCAAATGTATTTTTAAAAATAACCAATTTGTTCTTCTTCCTCTCCTTTATTCTGAAGAATTCAATTACTACGCTTCATCTTTCTGATTATACGGCTTATACGGCGTGATTTTTAAAACTAAAACAATCATTGCTTTGTAACAAGAATTACATTATCTGCAGAATTATATAGCGTGTATAGATATGCTTCCAGGTATTGTGTAGGGTTAAGAATATGACAGACGCTCTTATGCAAGAACCGAGTCATCAAGGCTGCCTGATCACGCGTTACAAGAAACTATTGAGAGACTGTATTTATCATCAGTAAAATTCGCGCCTCGCACTCAACAACGAAAGAGTTAATCAGCCAATTAAACGAACGGCACTAAATAAATACTTCTCCCCTCTCCAGTTACCTGGAATTTTTTCCAAGGTAGCCATCTCGTGTATCGGCGAGCGAAGCGGTTTGCGCACGGTCGCGTAGTACTGTTCACGTTGCTCCATGTTCTGTTTATTGTCTAGAGCGGCTGCAGTTTGGGCGTCGTGCAGGCTCGCGATCTCCCCTATAAATGGACCTACGGTCATTTTCGTTAAAACGTTACGTGCACGCAGAGGATTCGTCGTGCCAGCGAATAATTTTCGCGAGCAATTTTCTACTAACGTTTCCGGAAACAATAAAACACGGCACCGGCGGCGGCGATGATCGCCAGCGAGCTCAGTATCAGAGGAATAATCAGTTTCAGATCCACGTAGACGGACGTGTGCTGGGGAATGTAGTGATCGATCTCCACAGACGGCACGGTGCTGCTAGTGTGAGGCTGCAGTGTCGTTATCCTGTATTCGGCGACCGAGAAACCCGCGTTATTGTGCGCCCTTATTCGAATGTCGTACATAGTTCCAGGTTGCAGCTCGCTGAGCGTGTACGTCTTTTGTACCTGAACGACAAACCCTATCGCTGTTTACTGTTATACAGGGAATTCACGTTGTTTCAGCATGTACATACTCGAAGAAATTACCGTTGTTAAAGTGGAAAATTATGATCCGAGCGATTGTAAACGCAAGTAGTTGTGTTTTAAAATATATATCGCACGAGAAGACAACATCTCATACTTGCAACGTTCTATCGTAATCGTCGTTTCAATCGACATCAAAAAGTCGAAAAATCATTGAATCTGATCGCATAGAAAAAAAACGGTTTAATACCTCGATGTTGTTCGACACCAAGGTCCAAATATCATCTCCGTTCTTCCTGTATTCGAGCTCGAAATACGTGATAGGGCAGCCACCGTCGTTCCACATGCTCAGATGAAGAGTGATCCACGAAACGTTCACGGTGACGAATTTATCACCGTTGCTGGGCGAGTTTTCCGGCTTCGATCCGTTCGTCGTTGCTTTCACAATCTCGCTCGGCGAGCCCATGCCGATCCTATTGTACGCCGTCAGATACATTTGATAATCGTTGCCGCACCATAGCCGTGACAACACGAAACTGTTGATCTTGTGGGAGACCTTCACCTCCTCCCATTCGCCGGATTCCCGTTTGTAGTGAAGGATATAGCCCCTGATTGGGGCGCCGCCATCATCCCTGTTCTTCCACTGGACGTTTATCGAATTACTGGTCGCGCTGGTCGCGTGAAGCAACGGGGCTGCCGGCGGAACTGCGAAAGCGTCGTAATCAAGTTATTCTACGTGTTCTACAATTTCCCCATGTTAATTTGCGTCGCGTAGTTTTAAGCGAGCGCGAAAGCAATTTTCATTTGCAAACGTGTTTCTTATTATCACTCGAGGTTAACCGTGTTAGACACCGTTAACCGTGTCCAAGAGGAATCGTTTCGACGCAACGGCGTTGCAGCTAGCTTTTTCAGGGTTCAGAGAATACAGCGAAACTACATTGCCGGTGTACAATTCCTTCTCGATATCGGCCTCACACTTAGAAATCTCCAACAATAATATTAACTCTTCAACTATTTGGCGGACTATTTTCATATCATGGGCAAAGTTATAATTATAATTATATCTCGTATAAGTTTGCAAAAAAAAAAGATTAAAACAAGAGAAAGGAAAATATCGACAAGATAAGCTGAAGAGTTCGAGTCGCGGAAGTTTCAAGTTTTTCGAGTATTTGAAAACTCGACGAATTTTTAGAAGAATAGTTTGAAATCGAAACTGTCTACCTTGCACGGTTAAACGATGCGTGATCTGATCGGATCCGTGACGATTCTTCACGTAGCAAGTGTAATTTCCGCTGTCCTCCCGATGGAGGTCCATAATCTGCAGCGAGCCTTCCGGTAGCAAGGACACCCTGCTGGACGATTTCACTATCTGGCCCCATTGTTTCCATGTCACCGATGGTTCGGGGTTCCCAACGCTTTGACATGGCAACGTCACATTCTGTTTCCATGGAACGACCAGCACTGTACCAAACGAGTATATCGCTGCTCGAACTGCAACGAATCAAAACAATCGTTTCAACCTTAATATTAATATTACGTCCGTAAAAGATCCTATACTCCAGAGTATGAATACCCTATCCGCAAAGACATGTAAAAATGAAACTTGGATATGTCAGTCCATGAATAATATCAAAGATAACATAATTTCATACACGTTCGAATCTAAACAATCGCTAAACAATCTCAATCTTTCTGCGTTGTAAAATTATCGGGGGGGAATAGAAATATCCGAAAGAACATGATATATTACCATTACGTAAAATATCGTGAGATCAAAGTAAAAACTAACCTTCGTTCGAAAGTGAAACTGTAATGGGCTGAGTCTGGGGTCCTTCGCCGACCGAGGTCACCGCCGCGATACTGAACTCGTACTGATTCTTCTTATGCAGATTCTCCACTTGATAGCTGGTCTGATACGGAGGCAATGACCGCTTGTACCATTTTCCCTCCGGGCCAACCCAGCGGATATGAATGTTGTACGACGTGATGTTGCCGTTGCTCCTGAGTGGCGGCTGCCAGGATACGATAATTGATGTCGCCGACCTGACGACCGCCTTCACGCCCGCCGGCACCTCCGGCAGGTCCTCCTCGGTGACGCAATACAAAGGTGAGGACGCGATCCCGTCGCCGGCCCTGGTTGAAGCCAACACTTGCACAGAGTAATTCGTGTACTTCTCCAGGCCGTGGATCACGACAGTCAAGGCACTGGTGATCTTCATTTCCGACTTGGGCGACTCGGTCAGCGCGATCATGTTCTCCCATATGACCTTGTAGCCTTTCAGAATACCGTTCAGAGTGGAGTCGAGCGGCGCGTCCCACGAGACCTGCAGTGATTGCGAGGACAGCGCCGTGCATCGGATGTCTTGCGGCGGACTGCCAGGCACTGTGGACATTTCAAAGGTGTCGCCAGTCAATTACGCTCGACCTGTCGCGAGTTAAACCCTCGTAAGGAATGCTAATCCCGTCAGAGTGATTCGCCTTTTGCGCTTCTTGCGTTGAGAATCGCGGAGAGCAATCGGCGATAATGACTTTTGGTTGGATAGGGTAGTCAGATACGCAGTGTTCTGGAGATGAACAGTTAAACTTAGCGAGTGTACATGCAGACGCGAGTCGCTTTAGAAGCTCCATTAAAAAGTTAGATGAGAGGAAGATATCACCTCCGATTTTACGCTGTTGGAGTTTAACCTTGATAATGTCAAACATACGTTAGATTGGTTCATTGAGATAGAACAGGATCAAACGACACTATCGTTTCGAGGAATTCATAACTACCTTTTTCGTATTCTACATTTTTGCTTTAACTTTCAACAGATAATGATAATTCAATGAAGCTTCAAACGATACGACATTTTCTGCTTAATCACACGCACAGAATGTATACAATAAATCTGTATCGTTTTAGATCTGGTCAGTAAACGAGCTTTTATCGATCTGTATAATTTTGTTCTTCGAACTTTCTTAGATCACTCATTCAAATGGACATCCGATTATTTCAATTCCACAATTTATCTCATCAAAATGAAATCATCGGCAATCGCAGTTCAAGGTCGTTTTCTAAACTGCCATAATCCCGTCACGCGTTTCAACTATTTTCAAACATTTGCGTTCAACATAAATCGCAAGCCCGAGCTAAACAAATAATGTGTTTTATTCATCGGTAGCCCGGGGCGACCAAAGACCAATATTTAACTTTCAACTGAATTTTTCACAAACCGTGCGGAACTATTTTCAAATTCCACCTCCAAGATTTTAACAGTCAGCGTGCGGCTTTAACGCGATCAGCCGGGTTTCGCTTTTCGCGGGAATATCGCCAGAATGTCCATGAGAGACGCCAGTCTGTTAAGCAAAAGTTGTTGCCGCGGGGCGAAGCCACTTCGGAGTTTAACCGGGCCGCGTTCGCGATGCTCTGGATTAAAGAACTTATTTGGAAGCAGATCAGTTCCAGGCTACCCGGTTGCTGAATTTATTATTTATACGAAACTCGGCCGAATATACAACGCTGTTGGTATTCATGGCAGAATTTATGATAGGCTTGCCAACCACCGGTGTTATTTCGTTCATGAATCTTTGAACGTCGTCGAATCGCGTTCGTTCAATCTCTGCCCCCGTTTTAACGGTTCGTATCTTATCTCTTTGGCGTTTCATGGTTTCGCAAAATCTGAAGGGAGAGAAAGAGAGAGAGAGAGAGAGAGAGAGAGAGAGAGAAAGTATTTCTCGAGAAAGAAAGAGCAAAGATGCCCATCCATAAGGATTAAGCTTTCCCTTACCGTCCTCGAGAGTTGTCGCCACCACTTCCGGCGTCATGGGACCTTGGCCCAGCACGTTATACGCTTGCACCACCACGCTGTAACGTGTAAACTTCTTCAAGTTTGTCAGCTGATACTGTCTGCCGGGCATCGACGTTCGTGCCAGTCCTAGGGCTACGCTCGCTGTTGAAATTCGCCTCTCCACCGTTCTGTATGTGTACTGATCCGATCCCATCCTGAACATTTTCCAACATTTTAATATCAGCGTGCGCGTGGTTTAACAGAAGAAAGGAAGACGAGTGCGCGACGTTAGAAAATAGAAGGTGCAGATGTTTGATCGACAGACGATACAGACGATCGATACGGCAGACGATCGATACGGCAGACGATCGTTTTATTTGTTAAACATTGTGACGAGTCTATGTGCTTTTGTGTATATCTCGCGTAACGAGACGTAGTAAAATTGTCTCTCTCTCTGTTGCTGATTTTCGTCAAGTGTAATTTCTGAACGTTTCGTTTTTAAACAATTCGTTTACTGTTCGACGATTTAATTTTATTGCCATTTCACTACACCGTGGAACTCGATCGTTAAAAGTTCCGTCAGATTGGAACACAAAACTGAAAGAGAAAATTCGTGTTCTCCAAAATCGGCGATCCGCGTCCCGACACAACTGTATTCGCGCAAATTTAACCTTTCGCGCGGAGTAACCACTTCTGTCGTTGAAACAACAAGTCGATGAACAGCAGCGTGGTGTCGGTAAACGACATGGGACCGACCGGCGTGTTTGGCCGGCATGCACAACGCGATGGTGTAACGCGTTTCGAAAATATTTCAACGTCAATGGTCCGCGAGGTGGTGGGGGAAGGGTGAGGGGTGGAGGGGGGTGGGGAGGAGAGAGATAAACGAAAAACCGCGGCTGCCAGCTGCGGTTATTTATCAGAGGACACCCTTGTCAAGTATAGAGTGTCAACGTTATCCGAGAAACACGCGCTCGAGCGCAAATACGGTATGTATGCCGAGCGTCGCTGCCTAACGGAACGTGTTCGAGGGTGTCGTAAGGTGAACGCATGGTCGTTAAAGGGTGCTCGGTTCCCTCCCCGACGGGGATCGTTACCTATGTTCCTTGTAGCCGATGTGATAACCGAGTATCTCTCCGTTCCATAAATCATGATCAGGTGGGTCCCAGGTGACGTTAAACTCGGTCGAGCTGACGGGATCTACCTTGAGGTTTCTCGGCGGTCCGCCCGGTTTCTCCCCTTCGGTCGTCGTTTCCAAAATCTGAAAAGAAAAAAAGACGAAGTAGCGTGGTGCTGCAGCACCGTGATGATGATCTCGCACGGGTGATCTTTCGAGACACGTCGCGGATAATTCGTTTCTACGCTCTCCTCTCGCGACGCGTCACCCGTTTTTTTCTTTTCCTTCGCTCGAGAAATCTCTCGCTCGCGATAAGGGGGCGAACGTCGCGGAATTTTAATCACGCCGACAACGACGATTACGCGACAAGAGCGCAGCAGGAGAGTGGAATTCACCGAGCAAGAAAATTGCAATTCGATGCGCCGGTCTCGCCTCGAGGCTAGAACGCAGAGGCAGATCGATCCTGACTGTGAATCGACTTTCCGATGACGAAGGTGTTCGAGGAGGGATGTTACCGGAGCAAGAGGATGACGCAGGGGTCGTACGGAAGGCTGGTCGTGTAAGGCGCGATCGGTGGTGCATATTAAGCTTCGATATACTCACGTCGCTCGCCTGACTACGACCCAATTCGTTCTCCGCGTATATTCGGAACTGATAGGAGACCGCCGGACGCAGACCGCTCACGTGAGCGTGTGCCTGGCTGCCCGGCACCGTCATGTGAAACGTGTGATCGTGCCACACCTCTGTAAAATAAATTGCGTGCGCTAGAAAAGAGAAGATCGAAGCACCTGTTGAACGAGATCGGCTTTTCAACTCTATCTCAAGTTTTGCTTTCTCATTGCGTGATAGGCCGTGTGTGTGATAAGAGGTTCTCCCATCTTCCGACTGAATTTCTCAACAGTTGCGAATTAAGATCAATCAAATTACCAGTGTCGGTTTTGTACTCGATGATGTACTGCGTGATCGGGCTGTTGCCGTCTTGACTGGTCGTCCAGCTGATGTTGATGTAACGACTTCCCTTGTCGATCACGTGAAGATTGCGCGGGAAATCAGGTGGCTCTTTGCGTTCGCAAAACAGACATCGCTCGATCGTTATGGAGAGAATACGGCGCGACGCGACGAATGGAAAACGTCTGCGCGAGCAGGATTTTACGACGCGAACCGTTCGACCGGAACGTATTTCATTCGGCGTGCCGGCAACTTGTGCGCGAATGAAGAACGCATTAAATTAAATGGACGAGTCGCGAAACGATCGCGCCTGTGTACATTACGATAATTACGCGAAGCGCGGCAACGTTATACACGCGAAATACCAAGAAAACCGGAAACATTATTGAAATTGTTTCGAGTCGTAACGAGTCGATGGTATTACGCCGATAACGTCGTTACCGCGGATTATCGTGCACGTGAAAAACGTGCCTTTAAATCTCTGTTTCGCTGGTGAGCGAGCATTTCCGCTCCTCCTGTTTCCCCTTTGCCTCTCGAATTTTCCCTGATTTACTCCGCGTCATTACGCGGATACCGCGGACGTCGTTAATAACTCAGCGCCGAAAGAGAGATCACGAGCCGATTGTATTCTCTCGTACTGGCGTTTCCATTCGCCTGGTCTGAAATACGATTTCCGGCGAGCGTTCTTACCTTGTATGTACAGGTGAATCGTCATTTCGTCGCGGCCGTAAGCGTTCGAGGCTATGCAGAAGTACCTCGCGCTGTCCTCTCGACTCGTGCTTATGAACTCGAGGGTGCTGACGCTGCCGTCGGTGGTGTTCTCCTCCTTCAACGTGTACCGATAGTCGGACAGTTTCTGCTCCAGGTGTGCGCCCATCTTTTTCCAAATTATTTTCAACGGGTGGTCGCCCTTCGCCTCGCAACGCAACGACGCGCTCGAGCCAAGCCTGGCCGTTTGATTCCGATGTTTCTCCACGAAATGGGCCGGTACTGCCCGTGGTGTTAACGAGAACAGATTTCATTTCCTTCTTTCTTTCGTTCGTTCGTAGGAAGTTCTTCGTTTTCGAAACTATCACATGCTTGGATAAACAACCAAGCAGCACTTTCCGCTTTTCATTCGTCAATGCGAAATAAATTCTTTCTATTGATTTCTAATAATTCCAACGAACGAAATTTTGATTAATTTCCATCAAACAAAAAAAGAAAAAAAAAAGAAAAGAATCGATTGTTCTAAAGAAACACAAACAGTAATGCAGTTCCTCTGTAAAAGGAAATACAGCGACGTCTCACCGTTCACAGTCAGATGTACGACTTTGCTGAGGCCAGCGCCGATCCCGTTCACCGCCTCGCACAAATAAAAGCCCTCGTGGTCCTCTTGCACTCGACCAAACACCAACGAGCCGTTCGAGTGTATCCTCAGGTTCTGAGTGTGCTCGTGCGTGACGATGTCGCGATAATTGCCCGGTTTCTTGCCGCTAGCGCGCCGCCACGACACCGCCGGCGGCGGAAATCCATCCGCGTGACAATGGAGAACCAGCCGCGACATCCCTTCCGAGGCACGGACGTCCTGCGGCTCCATCACCCAACGGGGTGGCACTGTTTCGCGGCACAACACACCGTTGCCGTTAGTTAGCCGCCGTCAGTGTGCGGATTTCGCGCACCGTCGACGACCGTGGCATCTGAAATTTCATCGTTACCGTTCCTCGTCTCGCAACGCGCCATTTTACTTGCAGATCTCTCGCCGACTTTTAATGGATCTCCGCCGGCTGACAGCCGCGTCGTCCTCTCGTCTTCCTCGTTTTTCCCAGCAATTATCGCGGTCGGGCTTGTTAGTTAGTCGCGCGTTTCGAGGCGACGAGCGGGTCGACGCTTGGTTATTTCGAACGGGAAATTCGCGCGCGCCGAATTCGTCGATCGCTCGCAAACGAGAGCAGAGAAGTAACGAGAGGGGGAAGGGCAAATGTTTTTCAACAGGTACGTACCTGTCTCCTCCGTCGTTCCGTTCGATTTTCTTTTTCTTTTTCTTTTTTTTTCTGTTCCGCTCTTTCGCTTCTCGCGAGAAACGCGGCAAGGAGGACAATAACGACATTTCAGATGCCACCGCGTTCGTATCTAAGCTTATTGCGCCGAGGCAAGAGCGAACTTTGGCCTACTGCCTACTTCCTACTTCAGCGCAAAAGTGAAACAAAAGATTGTAATTTGAAGGGTGCGCGCGCGCTCGCGCTCGACCGAGGGAAAAGAAGAAAAAATACGTATATATTGCAGCTGCCTTCGTACGTTATTTTTGCGGATCGTATCGTATCGATCCCCAGCTGTGACGTATGTTTGTCTCTTCCCCTTTGTCGATCGCTGTAATAATACAGGCAAATACAGGAACAGATAGATAGACAGATAGAGAGAAAGAGAGAGAGAGAGAGGAGTTGAAAAAGGTACACGCGATTTAATGAAAAAAGAGTGACAAACGAGTGGTGAGAAAGTGCGATTCGTTGGACAAAACGAATAGGTGCGATATATAGTCGACAATTTTCCTGGTGAGAGTACAGATCTATAAATAACGGTGAAACGGTAAACATCGTTAAGGGGGCCACAGTGAGAGAGCAGTGCAAATTTCAGTGCGCTGTGCGGACATTTCGATTCAAGAACAATGCGGTGATTGTGCATTTTGCGTGCACGTAAACGTGAGGGGACGAGGCCATTTGTACGTTCTGCGCTCGAATATCGGTGCCGGCCAATTATTTTTCGATGCTTTCGAGAATATCCTCGCCGTGCGCCGACGGTGTTGCCGTAGCGAACGATTCTTGGCTTTTTACCATACGTGTTCCGTCGTCTGCGTTCTTTCGTTCCCCAAAGAACGTGCCCGATAGCCGTTCGAATCAATTATTCGCCGCGTAACACTGTCGAATCGGTGAGATTTATACATGGTTGTCGATTAAGTGGCCTCGGGGAACGGTTCGAGGAAGTAGTTTCCGAGGGAAATAATAAGGTTGGATGTCGCGCGTTAGGAATTGGTGCCAAGTGTTCCATTATCGGCTGAACGAAATGGCGAAAGAAACGAAACCAAAAAGAAAAAAAAAAAAAAGAAAGAATAAAATAAAAGAAAGAAACAGAATGTGTCGGTGCATATATGCGTGTGCTGATCAAGTGAACGAGCCGAGAGTCGGCATTTCAAACTTGTACTTCGAGGCTGCTGCTGGTACTCGTACAAATTCAAGACGAAGTGATGCTACGCCGAAGCCGAATTTCGCAAAAGTGGCTGGTGCCCTTTCATGCAGAATCCCTTTCCTTCGGAGAGTACCGCGATCGCTGTTTCCGTGTCGTCGAACTCCGTGACGTACCCGTTACGTTACATATTTCTTTGCCACTCGAATTCACTTTGCCTCTCGAATATTCTATTCTCCTTTTTTTTCTTTTTTCCTTTTTGTTTATCTCCTCATTTCTCTACACTGTCGAGAACTCACGTTATCGAAAGGGACGTATATTTCTCTTTTGAAGAAAATGCAACGAGAGTCTACATACACCCATCGAATTTCGTATATTTGATTCATCGAATTGACATAATAAGATAGAAGGAATTGACATAATAAGATCGTGCCTAGTCGCTGAATCGGTTTCCGTATTAATTTACTTTCCGGAAGGAACTGAAGAAGAAGTCTTGGAAGAACATTACCTTGGAAATGGCAAAATTTTTAATCCTATTAACGTCAGAGAGATTGCAAGGTTATTAGGGACTATAAGGACAACTACAAAGGATCCAGGGAATATTAATATTCCCGGAATATTCAAAAGTGTAGAACGTCGTAGTACAGCCTCTCTCGTTCTTTAATTATATTCACACAAATATACGAAACCCCATAAATACCCGGATTCTACGCGCAGTATCAATGACATATATTACAACAGGTGTACGTACCCTTCGTATTCCATTATACTTTTTCATCTCTTTCGCGTTATCTTTCTCAATGCGCGTTCAAATTCAAGATGGCAAGCGAAATTATCGAAGCGTAACGTCCTCCGATTATGCAGACTTTCCCGACTGATCGTTGACATCGAAGGATCGCGGTATCTCGTCGAGCTGGAAGATCGGGAGAGTGGTGCGATTTCAGAGATGGTGCGCCTGTGAGATAGACAACTAGAGATAAAGTGGTTACAATGTGACCATGGGTGATAACGCTATCATATTGTGCGGTGCTCATAAGTGCGTTAGTGCGTCGCGTTGCTGGCTGGGCGGTTTGCTGCTGCGGCTGCTGCTGCTGCTGTTGCTGTTGCTGATGCGTTTCGCTTTACGATTATCCCCGATTATCTAGACCTTTCTTTTTTTTTTTTGTTTTAATTTTCTGTTTCGACCTCCGTTCAACATCGAAACGTATCACATCCAGACAAAAGTTCAATCGCGAGTGTGTCGTTTCTATCATCCCTCCCACCCAGTATGCAACAACTGTGCACCTCTCCTCGCTCGTCATTGTATCGACACACCTCAAGGATCGATAATGTATTACGCAATGTATAATGTATTAATTGAAAAAAAAACGGAGTTCCGGTATTTCTCGTTCCGAGCGAGACAAACTCGAAGATCTATTGGTTCCCTTTGAAGACAACGGTGAAAATGAATTCGTCGTTGAGACGAACAAAGGACAAAGACCGAGAGAGAAATATTCATAGTTTGGACGTTAACCAAATAATCCGCAACCCTAGCTCGGATTCGTTACTTTTTACCACGTTACTTTTTTTACGAATTCCACGCGATTGCGATGGCTGCGGCGGCTGCTGCGGCTGCACGGCTGCATTTACACGTGATTACACAATACCAATGATAACAGAATAATAATGTGAAACGTAGATACGGTGCTGGCTGGCTGACGGGGAAACGTTTAATTGCCTCCGGTATCCGGCAGAAGATACGGGGAAAATACTTGGCTCTCTCAATTTTTCGCGAGAACGAACGAGGCGTGAAAATAATTTTGCAGGAAAGTGGAAACGTAGCTACGTTTCCCCTCTCCATATTACGCGGGGGATATAACCTTTTGACGATAAAATTGCACAATTCATTCGACCAACGGTTCCGTTATTAAACAATTTGATTACATCGTATTTATGACTGATAATAACGTGACGGTAATAACGGTATCTTCATGAATATTCAGAATATACGTGAAATATACTGAGGACATTTAAGTGTCTTCGTTCCAGGCGGCACAAAGGCACCTTAAGGACATTTTAACGATCTCTGGTAATGTCTTACGAACGTCTTGAACACACCAGGATGTGTTCCAAACTCGTGTTGTAAAGATACTTATTTGCTTTTATTCAGAAAAGTAACAGTACAGAGTAGGCCAAAAATCATTTCCTAAAATAAGTCCGTAGCTTTTTTTATTATATATTTAAAAAAAATTTTTTTTTCAACAATTTTTAAGACATAACGAACAAATCATGTTCGGACTTAAATTTAATTTAAAATTAGTTCTCTCTTATAATTCGATGTTGTATTAAAAGAAATAGGTGGAAGGAAAGCTTTGACCCACCCTGTATTATATCGACGTCGTTCAAACTTAAATCGGACATTTTTAAAACGTCGCGGTTGTGTGTTACGTGGAACGTTCTAGCTACGCATCCTTTTAATATACATCGATACGTGCTTCCCGTATAATCCCATGTAATCATTTATCTAATAAAAACGATCGAAATTATTCATTTTCACTCGTACGTGTAAGCATAGAATCCGAAAGAAGGCCATCGAACGTTCCGTCGTCGAACAAACCAGCCGGTGCACAGTGAACATATCGACAAGATATAGAGAGTAACAAGTGGTGCGCTGCCAGGTGCAAGAAAAGAAAAAAAGACGAACAGAAAGGTGAGACGGTGAGTGAACGGCATTGAAGAACAGACATAGTGTGCTGTACGGGGACGAGCTTTTGGTTCGTCCCGCTTGCTGGGTTGTTTCTCGGTCTACTTTACCACGAACGATCAACTCGGCCGTCCAGAGGACCTCGGCCACCGAATTGCGCGCCAGGCAAGTATAGTTGCCGGAGTGCGCGGCGCTCACACGCTCGATAACTATGGTACTGGAATGGGCGTCAATGTTGGTCACGCGTAGACCAGCGGGTATCTGCGTGTGTCTCGGACCTGTTATCGCGGTGTTCCCGAAGCCAGGTGTGTTCGACCCGGCGATCGACTCGCCGTCCTTGGACCAGGCGATCGTGAACGGCGGATCGCCCTTCTCGACCATGCAAGTTACCTGAGCACGCACCCCCTCCGAGAGGTCCTTGTTAAAGCTAAAGGGAGCTATCGTGGGTGGAACTGCACAGAAGAAAAACAGAAGAAAGAGATTCAAGCTGCGTGAGAGGAGTAGTATCGTGGAGAGAGACAGACAGACAGAGAGAGAGAGAGAGAGAGAGAGCGTACACGCTCAGAGATAATATGTACGAGCGTACGGCATCCCTCGATGGACACCGATGGATCCGATGGGTCCTGGTTTCTCTCGATTCTCGTAGCAGAGTTCCAGGGATGTTTGATTTCCGTTGACACGCCTCCTCTGTTGAATGATCGATGCGCGTCCAGTTGCCTCGAAAATGTTTAGCATACATGGTTCGAACTGTTCGACGCTGCGGATATATCACGATTGATGGAGATCGCGGTACAAATGGATCGGAGGGAGGATCGACGTGTCGCGTTCCGCTTCGAAGCAAGTTGCACCGTGACGTGGAAACTTTTTCTTTTTTTTTCTCTCTCTCTCGTCTATAGATTTTTTTCGCGAGTCGTTTACTTCGGGAATCGATCACGGTCACGAGTCTGAAAGTCGGGCGTTTCTATTTTTTGGAAACGTTACACTCCTCCTTCCTCCTCCCTCAGTTGCCAGTTGCGCCTCGAGCTCATGGATTATCCTTCCACCTATTGCTCGCTGTAACGTCTATCCACGTTCGAACACAGATTTCATCTCTAATAACGTGGAATCCCGAGTACTATGCCGGCTGATCAAATCCTTCTCTCGTTATCGAAGTTTGCCGGTTCGTAATCTGGCACAGGGTGTTACGCGAACGTCAAACGCATACAGACACGAGTGCGAGAGAGGATCTCGCGCACGCAAACTTCTCCGACGTACGCGCGAACCGATCATCCTTTGAAAGATTATATACGTTTCTTTTGCGCCTATTGGATTACTAAAAGCCGATCGAATCTATCGTTCGGCGAATTTATCGTCAAGGACGATGCTGTTCGCATTACGCTGGCCCGTAATAGTCTCCGAACCGGCGTAATGCGTTAACATCAACGCTGCTTATCAACTAGGCTGCGCGTCATTACACCTGCGCCATTATACGTATAGGATCATATTAACATTGACGAAGTCACAGGGGGCGTTTCCACGCGGTAATCTCGCGAATCAATAGCGGTCCGTCAATTTATTAGTTAAAGTTATTAAAAGGGCGTTCAGCATTATCCCCGGCCTAATCGAAGTGTCGCTCGATAATTTCTAGCTTGGGAATTTTGTCCTCGCATCGTTAGATCCTACATTTAGGATTTTACATTTAGGAGGACTAAATTAATTCTCTCTCCGTCAATTGGTCGTTGAGAACTAACTTCGTTTTCTCTTTATATGTATATATATACGAACCACTCAGTGAGATGCCTTTTAAATTTCATCGTTCTAATATCGCATCGGTTCTTTAAAAATAAATATACGAGTTTTCTTGAATTCATCGTTTCAGGACCAACAATAACTTCGTCTGTCCTATAAATGATAAATGTACATGTATACATGAGCCTCTCTATACTTTAGTTAAAGTCTTTCCTTTTAGTGTCAGATTAGTTCTTTACTAAAAAAAAGAAAAAAAAAGTACAATTCTTCAAAGACAACGCAACAATTAATCTCGCCGGAATTGATCAGTTCAATATCCACCATTTCGATTCTTTGTCGGATTGAACTCGGACCGAGCTCTCTCTTCAAGCTCTTTGGATTATAAATCCGCGTCGTACTGAATTACGTCGGCACAGTACGTTCCATTATTAAAACGTAAAATCAGTGCGTCTGTCCTTCAGATTTCAACGTATTACCATAATTCTCTATCCGTTTTTCCCCCGCGAGTTTTTCGGCTCTCCTGAAATTCTAGAATCCCGCCGGTGAAGCGGGACCGGCGGGCACCGTGAAAACAAAATCGTCGTCGTTTCACGAATACTCTCGCTGACTTTGGACAACACACGACTGTTCACCCAGCAGGTTTCGCAGTGGCGGTGGAAAACCGGACGTAATGCCGCGGAACGACAATAATAACTCGCCTCGTTGGCCTCGGCGCGGCGAGAGATGTGCACGCGGCAAGCGCGGGATATTCAGTGCCCCGGAGGTATTAGAACGGAACAGTGGCGGTTGTTTGAGAATAATTGAGAAACCGTAGCCGGGGGTTGGCGGCAGATAGCAGGCAACGTTACATGAGTAATGCCCAAAGAATTGCCACCGGTCTGTGCCGTGCAGGTGCACGTGATGTACATTGATCTACGTTTTCCATACTTGGCTCTCGCTGTGTGTGCCTGTGTGTACACACGTGTACGTGTAACGCGACAATTCGATAAACGAAAAACCAAAACGTATTTATATACATATGTTTGATAATGAACATCCGGCCGATGATTGCGCCGGATTTTTTTGATGGACTTTGCGCTCTCTGGTAGATTTTAAAGGAAAAGCTGGGGGCCTGTTTCATTTTTCTTTTTTCTTTTTTTCTTTTCTCAAGGGAAGAAGGATTACACTGAAAGAGTCGAAAGAGTTTTAACTTTTCAATCCATTCCAGTCTCGACAAATTTTTTGATACTTTTCTGTATAAAATTACGAACGAAATTTATAATTCTCGAGGCTGACCCGAACGCAAGGAGAAATTGAAACAATTGCAATATCGAAATTAACGCGAATTCCGTGTTACCCGCTGTTTGAGGGTTAAGTAAGTACGAATTAAAGGCGATATCGAGTGCATTCGAGTCGTGTCTCTGGCGTCGTGAAACCAGACTCTTGGAAAAGAAGAAGTAGGAAAATAGTCGGATCATTTACCGTGACAGTCGGCGCACGGACGCGCCGAGCGTGCAAGCACACAGGGGACACGCACGTAACCAAGAGGATACTGTTTCGGCTCGGTGCTCGTCACGACAACGACGGGACGACGCGTTAAAATCACCCTCAGGCCGTTCGTTTCGTAACGTCGGCCAACAGTTTCGTTCGTTCGTTCGTTCCGCTTGCACTGATTTGTTCGTCTAGAGAGAGAATTCCAAAGATGATGCTCGTGGTGGTGGGTTCCTCTTTCTCTTCTTTTTTTTTTTTTTTTTTTTTTAATGCCGACCGCCACCGTCGTCCCCGTCGACAGACGACGAAAACGAGAAAAAGCCGTGGCTGCAGGCACGAGCGAGAGGAAAACTCGCTCGCCCGCGCGTGTGTTACGCAAACGAGCGTGGAAAGAGCGACGGAAGGGGGTGAAAGAGTAAAAAAAAAAAAAAGAAAGAAAGGAGGAGGCAGAATCCTCGCCCGGAGGATGAAGAGTGGCAACGATTGATCTTGCGTGCTTTACATCCGGAGTTTCCAACCGGTCGAGAGGTTCTGCTGTCGAGTGCCGCGTGACGATTAATATCGACGAGATGCGAGGGTACACTTTTTCCTTCGTTTTTCCCTGGCCGTTTCACGGCCATTCCGCGTCCCTCGTCAACGGCAATTGCGGAATTTATCCCGCCAAGGGTGACAAGAGAGACGAGAGAAAGGGTAAGAGTGAAAGAGAGAAAGAGAGAGAGAGAGAGAGAAAGTTGAAATCGCGAACGGCGTGGCGGTCGGATGGTAGAACAGAAACGGAGGAAAATAGAGCGTGAAATCATACGTCGGCGTGTTCGTTGGCTGTTTTAAATGGGAGACAGGCTGTGAACCGAACGAAAATTTCCTAACCGAGTTGTCGGAACTGGGGGTTTGGAAATAAAAGACGATCGTGGCTGAAATTGGTGACCGTAGAGAGAAAAAGAGAGAGTGTGAGAAAGAGAGAGCGAGAGAAAGAGAGAAAAGGGACATACTTGTAGAGAAAGTGAGAGGAGGAGGGCCGAACAGCAGGGTGGGTTGGCGGAGTGAATGGGTTCGCGCGGCTGCTGAAAAGTTGTCGACTGACGAGCGAAAAACGCTTCGCCGCGCTTCGCGGACCGCGTCACCCGTGAACTTTTCAATCACCGATGATTGTACGTGTCCGCGATGCCTCTTCCATGATCACGGTGACGAAACTTCCAAGTATTCCCGATATTTAACACTCCGAATTGAAACGGTCTTAACCTTAATTACACCTCGACGATCGATCGTCCACGACGATGTAACGTGACGCAAGAAGAAGAAGAAGAAGAAAAAAAAAAAGAAAAATAAATGAAACGGCAATCACCGTAATCATCTGTCAGCATCGAGATACAGCGTTCGAAGGCGAGAGTACAGGCGTGATCACGCATGATCGGTAAATGATCGGGAAAAGTCGTCGGATCGAGGGTCGATATCCAAGAGTCAAATAGGGATGAAAAAACCGTGCCCTGGTTCCTTGCGTACCATGGACCAATAGGGATGCCGTGCGAGACGTTTCGGCGGCATCGTTGCTCGCGACGCACGTATAGTTGCCATTATTCGCCGTGGTCGCGCTCTGTATCATCAACGTGAGATCGTATTCGCCGATATGATGGGTGGTCGTCTCCGTGGAATTCAATGGCCTGCCGTCCTTCAGCCAGGTGATCTTCAGCGGTGAATCGCCCTCGCTGACCACGCAGACCACGTGCACCCGCGCCCCTTCTTGTATATTGACAGGGAAGCTAAACGGATCGATTTTAGGCGGTACTGAAAATTATAGGAGATCACGACATATTTTTATCTCATCACGGCCCACAACGAGCAACCAGCTCCTCTTCTGTGTCTGCCGAGTCTCGTCGCGGACAATGGTACTCTATCAGTCCCAGGGATCGAAAGAAAAGAAACATTTTTTTTCTCTTTTCTTTTTTCCTCCTTTCGTTTTTTTCTTTTTTTCTCTCTTTTCACTTTTTGTAAAACGATCGAGGGAATCGTAAACGCGAGAACGCGAATGGGAAAGAGGACAAAAGGCGTACGCATCGGTCGTTATCGTTCGACGCCTCATCGACGCGTAGTTTTCAATCGCTCGTCTCTGTCTCTTCGGGCTTTTCCGAAGCACGATCGCGATTCGATTCGACGCTAGCAACGTTTTCAATGCGTTCCGCCCTCTTATGAAACGATCGTTCTTTTCGCCGCGTCGACGTTATCCTCTCGACTCTCGAGTTGAACGAACGATCGTTGTAACGTGAGGCTGATTATACGCGTACTATAACTACTGGCAGCTTCCCGCGGTCTCGTGTGGATACTCGTTTTTCTCTTTCCTTTTTTTTTTCTTTTTCTTTTTTTTCCTTTTTTTTCTAAAAAGATTCACGACACGATTCTCGCTTGGATCCTACCTGAGAAAACGGCCGAGCGTTTGGATCGCTGCGGAAAAATCGTCGATCTGAAACCGTTATTTATCCAAGAAAAGTTTCACAGTCTTATCGATTCGACGCTATAACTGAATACAAACAAATCGGTTAAACAATCGTACAATTTACATCGATATTTCATTCCCCGCCCATCCCCTTGCTTCAATTGGAACAACAGCGCGCGCTAGCGTGTATTCCGGTCTCGAAGGAGAAAGCGTATTTTAATTCGCAAAGAATTACGAGCGAATTCCCATTTGCATCGAGGCGAGTAGAATTCTCTTCGAGGATGTATGCAGGCGACAATTTCAATTTCGAATCATCGATGAAACCCCCCGTCGAAACGAACGAGAGATTCGACGAAAATTGTTCGAAACAATACGCCAGGAACCGTAACAATCTCATGCAACTCATTATCTCGAGCCAGAAAGAAAACAAACGAAAAACATCGCTCGTCGAGACAATTCCACGACAACGGATCGTTACCCGTTCGAACGTCGTTCTTTTTCGAGAGACAAAACGTCTCGTGTTTCTTGACGTTTAAATCAGGAGTAGCGAACAACGCGCACGCCTCGATGAGTGACTTTCTCTCGTAAAGACTCGACGTTTTACGGGGATTGGCCGGCGATTAGAGGAGAGAGTCGTCCGGAAGCGAGTCTTTCCTCCTCGAGCTCAACGGTCCTGACAGAGCGAATCAACACTCTGGCGACACACACACACACAGACACGCGACGATGTTATTCCAATCGAAGCAGATAGATAGTGCCACAGGCACCGGAGTAATGGAAACACAAAGTTAAGAAAAAGCATAGAGGAAAAGCAAGAAACTTTACCTTTCACTTCGATGTGAACCGTCTGGGAATCGGAGCGGCCTTGTTTGTTCTTCGCCGTGCATGTGTATGCACCGTGATCGGTACTTCTGTCGACGTGATGCAGCACCAGCGTACCGTTTGGGAACACTTCTTGACGTCGACTCGTCGGTAGCACTTTCCCGTCTGCGAGGAAACGTTTCGTCAGTACGACGGGCCAATTTTCAATTCGAATTCGGGACGATCTTTTGTTTGTCTCGTCGGCAAACGAGAATGGGAACAGGATATAAAAAGGACGGGACAGGCGAGACGGATATACATCGGTGACGTTATCATTCGTTGCTTGCAATGAAATTGCTTGCCCAAGGCTGATTTCGTTCTTGACGTCGAGCGGCAACGAATAAGAACGAGTCACCGTTCGATCGAATTTATCGAACGAATGTTTGTGTCGAAGTATCGATCGATACGCTCGCACGACAACAGCGGTGAGAAAATCGAGAAAGTTTTCGCGAGAGAATTGGGAACGCGAGTCAGAGTTCGAAAGTCTGATATTTCTGATATTTTATTGTTAAACGTAGGCGCTCGACATACTCGAGTAAAAATCTTGTGTTTGCAATGCGCGAGAAAAATCTCGACGTTATCTCGTTAAAAATAAGCGGAACGATTCTGCTCTGCCAATCGATTTTCAAGTATCACGCGTTGACATACACGCGGAACTCGAAGTTCGGAGGCATTCGCGAGCTTTTCCAGTCCATCCGGATAAATCTCAACCAACCGCGATAGCGTTTCTCTAGCGATACGCGCCTAAACGACCAACTTTATCCACACTCGAACTTCTTGGCCTTGTCGCGTAAAATCGTCCATGTACGTCGCGCGGCAGTAGAGCTTTCAATAGTACGCTTTCGTAGCCGCGGAGTGGGACGACTTTGAAAGTGTTGCCGGTGGTATTGCGCGCTCGACGTCACGCTAGATCGCTCGTAAAAGGGAGAAAGTTACGGGGAAGAGGGAGTGGGAGGGGGGAAAGGGGGCAACGTTTGAAACTTTTCCAGAAGTTTCGGTTCATCATTACCAGAAAAGAAACGCTCGAACTTGGTCGTTCCTGTTCGGGTGGCGGCGTCAGCCTAGAGTTTCTCCGGTCGACGAAATAAAACCGGACGAGCTTTCCTTCTCTCTCTCTCTCACACACACACACACACACACACACTCTATCGTTCCTTTCCGCCAGCACAACTTGCGCTTGGCAAAAAGTTCATTTAAACCGCTCGAAAAACCGACGGTACTTTCAGTTTCTGTGAAATTTCATTCGTTTCCTTGCCAGGCGGATTTACGAGGTAACGCCGGACGCGAGCGGTAAGTTATTTACGGCGACTTTATGCGTCGCGAACGTTTCAATTCCCACTTTAATCTTTATTTTCTGCGCGGCGGTGACGCGACCAAGTCGAAGAGGATAAAACTCGCGAGATAACGACGTTGCAGCACACGATTCGGGAAAGACAACGAGCGTTAAAATAGAAAAAAAAAAGGAAAAAGAAAGAAAGAAAAAAACGCGGGAATCATAAAATCGTTTGGAATCGATAGGAATATCGCAGTGTATGCGAACTATTTTTCACCGGTTACTTCTCACCGGTAGCGCGTTGCCGCGTTCATGAATAAATGGATGGTTCGCGCAAAATACTTCATTGTATTTTGTATAAATACGTTGAATTCTTTATGCTTGAAACTCAATAATTGAAAGTAATACCTATAATATAATCTAGATCAGACTGAAAGTGATCGTGAAACGTAAAAAAGTTGGAAAAGTAGAAAGACGTATAAAGAATTTGAAAGAGAAGGAAATGTTTGATAAAAATTTGAGAATTGCGAATCCAATTTTTTGTTACAGTAAAACTCCAAATAATTTATGTTATTACAATTTATATAATAGAAATGCACCGATCACTACCTCACTACTAGTAGGATCTTCGTAATAGGATGAAATAAATGCTATTCAACGCGAATTCATTTAATTAGGCACTTACTGATTTAACTCAAATCCACGTAAAAATCTCTATAAAGAGATTCACTGTAATTTATAATTTCAGCTACCTTATCAGTTCCGGTATACCGGAATACATTATCGAACAAGGATCGACGAAAGTTTTGAATTATTCAGCGATCGAACTGATCACACATGTATGCATATATGTACGTATAAAGATCTTTATTGGCTATACGGTTGAGAGGCTAGAGAACACTGACCTTTCTCCCAAGTGATGCTCGCGATTGGGAAACCAGCGACCGGACATTTGATAACGGTGGTTTCGCCAGCCACTGCGGCATAGTTCCCCATCGGTCGTACATGGGGCAGACCGTAAATGTTGAGACGGGCCGAATGGTGAACCTTTGCCATCCGGTTCGCTGCCGTGCACCGATATTCTCCGCCGTCCTCCACATGCACCACGCTGATGTTCACGTGCGATATTACGTCACCGTGCACCGTCACATACTGGCCTATCATGAACCTGCGAGCCAAGCATCAGAAATTCCTCACACGCTTGACAATGGTAATTTCTGGCGATCTCTCGTTTCGCGCGCCAGCAAGGAGGAAACAAAAAAAAAAAAGAAAGGAAATTTCCGGGCGGGCGGGCGTGCGAATTTTCCAGTTCGCAGTGGACAATGCAGTTTGATCTAATTTTCATCGTTTCAACTCCGGCCGGCTATTTCATTTGCAAATAGACAAAAAGTTGTATCTCTTTTTTCCCCCGGCTCGGCAAAGCCGACACCGATATTTAAATAATTCCAACATCGCGTAAATCCCGCGCCGAGGAAACAAAGTTTAACCAACGAAATCCTCGAAACTTTGTGACCCGGCTCTCGCATCAGAGGCAGAAATGTGATAATAAGAATCAAACGCCGCATATCAGACCCCGTTCTTCCGTCCCCCTCTACCGTGTTATCTAATATTTCCCACAGTTTATCGGATCATACGGTGGAGAATCAAAAGGTAGACGAGCCGTTCGCCGTCGTTTGTTCCCTGCAACGAAATCATTATCGGCTCGATCACGAGTCGCTTAGCACCGTAAATCAACCGAGCCGACCGGTTGCAAAACAAAGACGAAACAACACCGAGCAACGGTGTTTTACATTATTAATAGCCTGCACGCGGCCCCGTCAAATTTATCATTCTAAATCGAGCAACTCTAAAAAGTTTCTACTGAACGCCGGTTGATTGGTAATTTTCCCCTCAATTGGTTCAGAGAATCGAAGCCCGCAGGGAGGTATCCGTACCCACGGGATTCGCCGTTATAAACGGTCGGTAGCCGGTCTGATTTCCCATCCGAGCGTAATAGCTGCGGTTTAATAACCGAAAATAATTGTGTACACACTATCCACGTTGATTTTTGATCTCTCTCAGGGGGGGGGGAAGAGGGTGAAAAGAGTAAAAGGGGGAGCGGGAATATCTCTCTCGAATTCCCTCCGACAGTTTTCAGCTTTTTTCCCCGTTTCAACGCGTTCAGTGATTCCTTTGATTTCTTCATCGAGGCGTAAGAGCGAATGCAGGGGCGAGAGAAAAAAAGAAAACAAAACAAAACGAAAAATAGAAAGAGAAAACAAAAGGATGGCTGTTACCTGTCGTTCTGCGGAAGAGGAAATCCGTCCAGTGTCCAGGAGAAGTGCGGCGTCGGGTTCCCGGTGGCGATGCACTTGAGCGACACCGAAGGGCCAGGCTGGATGGTCTGTTCGATGAATTTGTACAGAAGCTGCGGCGCCGCGTCTGAAGAGGCCACCATTAAAGTTTATAAACGCTTCTCGATCATCGCCGCGGCAAAACGCGCCGACGAGTAGTTTTTATAATTATGCAAACGACGTCGCCGGTAATGGGCGTTAAAGCGGGTCGAAGGTGAACGTGGCAGCGTGGAAATAAAATATTTTCTTGCACGTGGCTTTGAAACATCGCCCGCCAACACGTTCTCTCGAAAAATTCGTCCAGCTTTCAGTAGACGAAAAGAAAAAAAAGGAGAGAAAAAGAGAGAGGGAGAGAGAGAGAGAGAGAGAGAAAAGAGAGAAAATACGTCGGCGTAATTCGATTGGTTACTTTGCTCCGCGTTTTCATTTTATCGTTTCGATGAAAAATCGTGTTCTCCCCTCCCCCCTTTTTCTCTCTTTGTACCATGGAAAATGGGATCGCAATTCGACGAGGGGGCGAGAGACGAGAGGAGGAAGAGGAGGAGGTTACCCAAGCCTCTCCTGTTCCAGTGAAACGCCGAAACGGTGCAACCGAAAACTAAATAACGCATCCAGCAACATTACCCCGATGGACCAGCGTGTGTTTCAATTTCACCAGGTGAATCGATTGCGCCGGAATTTGCCCAGAATACATCCAGATTTCGAAATAATTCAAGCGGCGGCTGGCCGTACGCTATAAACAGCTGAACGAGCGGGAATTATTCGAGAGAGTTCGACCGACCGTTCGAGAGAGAATCGCGTTCGTTGTTTCTTTCGATTGCGCCGCTCTCTAGTTTATTACGAGAGACAGCTGTACGTAGCGTGTCAAAACAACGCGGATGATAAAACACGGATTATTACTGACAGTTTCGTTCCGACCGACTCCATTCCCGTGTCCCGATGCGCCTTGATTTCTCAAATCTCGATATGCATTCATCCCGGTGCCATTCATTCGAACGGAAGGCGGCTACACGCTAGAACGCAGCGCGTTGCGTTATGACGTTAACCGTATCCCAGGTAGAATCGTATCTCATTCGAATCTCAAAGTTGGCGCATCGGCTGGGAAATTGGCACTGGGTCAGCTAACGAGCAGGTAGCTGCCGGGGTGAGTATTGGCGCGGTTTCACCTGGCTCAGGTGGCTTTCACCTGGGTGTCTGGGGTCACGCACACACAAGGAGGCGGCGCGTACGTTCCGTTGGAAATGATCCTGGCTGGCCGCAAGGCGGGGTATTATGCACGCAACATTTACATGACAAGACCCGTACGCGGGCAGAACTATCGATCTGTGGTTTGACGCCTGAACTCGAGTGCCGCCTAGTGAATTAACCCCAAATTATAGAGCCGACAATAACCGAGCTACGCAGAGCTGAGCGGCTGTTTGCTCAACGGCGTAAATCAGGATGCCGTATTGCTGGATGCCACGCCCCGTTTTGCAGGCCGAGTATTATTCTACGGTGGGGAGGTAGGGGGAGGAGGAGGACGACGACGAGGGGGTCATGGCCAGTTCGTTGTCATTCACCCAGCCCTGGCCAATTATCGAAAACTTCGTACCATACCGCCGCACGATATCGCCCGGAAGCTGCTACACCGTTCTCCCCCGTGTTTCACCCCCTCAACCCGGTGTGTTACTCGCCGAGCGTCAATGTTCAATTTGCGAGTCAATTTTGGTTCCTACTTTGACGTGTATACGCCTCGATATCGCAGAAACCGTATCGATGACACACGTTGTCTCGGCTTAAGAAAACGTCCCTTAGGAGAAGGGACGTCAGTTTTGTTTCAGATCAACAGGATGCTCGTGTTTATTTATTTATTTTTTATTTTTTTCACTTTCGTACGATCTCGAGTGTTTTATTGGTTTTTGGAAGCAATTAACAGACGTTTGGCAGCAAGAGAAATTCACGCTGCGTCCAATCCCGCTGGCTTTAACGCGCGTGCAGCTTTGATGAGGTTCGAAGTGGTTTGTGCCCTAGTGATCAGACGCACGCAGTAGTACGAGTCGAGCGTACGGTTGTCAGGGAAACGCTCGGATAATTGTTCCTTCTTACGTTACGCGTGCTTCGTGTTGCAATTACGCGTTCGTCCATAGAATTTCACGTCGACGAACACAAAACACCGAGATTTTTATTACTCTTTACTGTTCGAAACGGTTGTCTTCGACGCTCTCGTTGAATTCAACGGGTTATCTGACTGTAAACAAGGACGATTTTCGAACAGAAAATTTCGACAGAATTTGTTCGCAACGGATTTTATTTTTCTCGGTATTTGGAAATGCGTGGAAACGCAGCGAATCCCGATGATAGGGAACAGAATGTACCGCGCAACGCGATTTTCGATCGGGTAATTCGACAGGAAGACATTATTTACCGTACCGTGATTGCCGGCCCTGTAAACGCGCTAAAGCGGGTATAAATAAAATGGACGTTTGCCAGCATCACGTACAGCTGGGGGATCTCTCTGGCGCTCTATGAAAACGATGACGCGATATTGCCGTGTGAAATCGCCGTTTGGACCGCGCGAAACGCCGCTTCATTGTTGCGTTCGTTTGAAAAATAAAACTCGGCACGCATTTCCCGAGCCTGAATCGTTCACTGAATATTGGCTTACGGCCACTGTTGACTGTGAAAAAATTTAACACCGGCCATTTGCAAGGTATTTCGGAATTCTGGAATTTCCCCCGCGGAATCGTTTGGCCTGACGTTAGAGAATCTCCCTTCTTTCTAAGTTTTTCTCGCGACCGCGCGTGCCGTACGTTCTGTAAATCATTTCGTTCGCTTTACCCGGCGATACAAATCGAAAGGAGGAAGCAGAAGAGGAAGAGAGGGACGAATCGAGGAAGTGAATGAAACATAGAAAGAAAAACTAGTACGCATCTGGAGAGCGAAGAGAAGCGTTCTACTACGCTACCCGCGCGTGTATCAGTTTCCCTCTTTTGAAAAGGACGACGATCGTTACAAAAGTTCGCCGCTTTGATTCCTTGCCTTTGTTACGCGAGAGGATTAGTCCGCGTCCAATTATTTCGAGCTGCACAAAGCGATACGCATCGAGACGCGGAGCGAACGGGAACGAAAGAAACGGAGAACGATTTCCATCGTTTCGCGATCCGTTTTTCTCCCGGCTGCGGTTCTCTCTCTCTCTCTCTCTCTCTCTTTCTCTCGAGTGCATAAATTATTTAAAGGGACAGTGGTGGCCCGTTCGATAAAAAGTAGACCGTGCGTTCGCGCGAACAGAAGAAACCATGTGCAAACCGTGTGAAGCCGAAACGTTGTGACTTATCGGTGAATCGAGAGGGAAAGTTATTAACCACGGTGAGAGAGAGAGAGAGAAAGAGAGAGAGAGAGAACCGAACGTGTTTTTCCTGAGCCGGTAGACCGAACGATCGGCGAAATTTCCAATTTTTCTTTTTTTGTTTTTTGACGTTTAAAAATTTCCACCGTGCAACGCCCTGACTGAGAAATAGAGTCGAGCTAGGAGATAAACGGACGCCTGTCTTTTCTCCGTTGCCTTCGTTCGACGAGGTCGTTCAATACGCGCGAGATGCACAAACGTTGGTCAAATAAAACGCACCCTTCGTCTCCGTCGAACCGGTTCCGAGTGAACGCCTCGGTTAAAAAGTTCCCACGTTTCTAATTCGTTCGTACGATCGATATCCGTCGAACGCGAATCCGAATTCGAATTCGTTACATTAAAAACCAATATCGCGTGTCACGCTTCGTACGATCCGTTTCTTTTTCTTTTTTTTTTTTTTGTCGTTCGGTTCGTTTCGTCAGAAATTTTCACGCTCCGTTTTCTCGCGGTCTCCAAGTGGCTGGCGAAATAAGAGCTCCGTAGAGATGGGAGATGGCAAACGAAGACATCGGTACTCGGTCGGCACGCGGTCGGTGAGAAATGTCGGCTGATGCCTCGGTCTCGTTGCACGTGACACTAAGAAGAAAATAGCGGTCGGTATGTACGTGCACTTAAGTCGCTCGACTGACAGCGTCGTTTAAGATAATGGATTACGTCGCGTGAGGGATGCGACCTCTTCTTCGTGCCATGCCAGGTTTCAAGACGTCAGCCGCGGAATATTCGGTCGACGAAGCGGCTACGTTCGTTCGTTCGTTCGTTCGTCACCGGTTTTTGCGCGGGAATTTCGAGCGGATACCAACACTTTTAACCAACGTTCCCATCCCATCGTCGTTGGCTGGCGATGCGTTTCTTTCACTCGACGAGCTGGCGGCAGCCACCTCGGTCCGGCTTCCCACCCTCGTGACTAAGACAAATGGTATGTATTTATTTCACGGCACGCCAGCCAGTGGATTTCTCCTTTCTCCATTATGCATCGCCCTCGTTAAGCATTTTTTTCCCCTCCCTTCTCTTCCTTTCGACGCTTCTCTCGCCGACGGTTTTTCTTCCGCCATCCTTCTCTTCGCCATTTTCTTCGTCCTTTCTTCGTCCATTTCCTTTCGTCCTTCCTTTCGGTTTCCTCCTCTCGTCTTCTAGTCTTCTCGCTCGTTCTCGCCGCGGCGCGGTCCTTATTCTCTCTCTCCCCCCGAGCGGAGAGCTTTTTGTCGCGTCGCCCTTCTCGAACCCGGCTCGTTCCGTTCGCGAGAATGGGCTAGACCACGGTGAGACGCGGCGAGATCGCCGAGCAACTGGGCGGGAGTAATGAAAGAATTCGCGTATTGAACGAGGAATTTTTCTCCTCGGAGAAAAGCGTGCGACGAGAGACGAAGAGAGAGTGAGAGAGAGAGAGGGAGGGAGTAAAACGGAATAAAGGAGAAGGTTAGGGCGGCAACGCCGGCTCGAAGATAAGTCGGAAAAGGGCGAGCAACCGGATGCGACGAAGCGTGGAATCGTGTTGCCAAGCTGGATATAAATTCCAGGTGAAATTCTGAGCGAAACTAAAGGGTCGAGGAATTTTATACTTGGTTCGATATCGGTTGGTCGATGCGGAACCAAGTTTCGACGCGGTCCTCGTCGTTGAAAGAAAGTCTCTTTCTCTCGAAGGGTCGAGCGAAGCTACCTGGGCTGTGCGCCTGTTGGCGGGCGAACTTTCCTGTTAATTAAAAATATTTAACTCATCCGACGGGATAACTGGATAAAGCGTTATTGTAATACGTAATACTCCTTCCTTTTTTTTCTCTTTCTTCTTTTTTTTTTTAAATCCAGCTTAACGAACTTAGTTGCCGCGAATGGTCGATGGAAAGCGATCAAAAAAAAAAAAAAGAAAAAAAAAAGAAAAGAAAAGAAAAAAAAAGAAAACAAAAGAAAAGAAAAAAGAAAATATCGGCAAAGCGGTCATAGGAAAAGTTTCGCAATGGAGACCGCCGCGTCGGCCTTTTGATTAACAGTGGCCCGTTAATAGCTTCAATTTAGCCTTATTATTTTCAGAGCAGACTTTTACATGAAAGTTTCACGAAGCCTCGCGCAACTCAACTCGGGGAGGGGGGGAGGGGGGAGGCAGGTTACGAGCGCTTGGGGTACGCTAATCCGTCTTGACGCTCCGCACAATGTACATTTTAAGTACATCCTCGTGTTGTACCCGTCAGAAGCACGGGGAGCACCGAGTTCGGTAACCACCCGGTTATGGAGTCTGACTCCTAGATACGTATATTTTCATTGGCGTTAAATTTTTTACTTTCGAGAAGGTAATTTCAAGCGCCCAGGGCCACGCCGTTAACAGCTCTACCCACGCACTGTTCGTAAAACAGGGGCGAATGAAAATTTTAGTGCGATCGCGTTTCGTGTCGAATAGTGCCACAGCGTTTGTTCGCGATGATCAATGCATGTATAATGCGCTCGATTTCGATTATAGCGCCATTTCGATTGTGTCGTCAGTCATATTGAAGCTTCCTCTCTTTTCAATTAAGCGTAAACTACGTGCATAAATAGGCAGTTTTTACAAAACAGCGCGATTGCGTTTCTTGGCATTTTTCACAGTTACATCATTACGGTTAAATTCATTCATTCGCTCCTGCTTTGCGAACAGTTTTTCATGAACAGTTGATCAAAATGACCAATTTATGATATATATATTCATCTGTTGGGAATTTCGTGAGATGCGAAACAGCATATTTCTGGCGATTTGAATAACTTTTCGTAAAATGCACAAATAAATGCTCGTGTACTCCATTGTATTATAGAGTTATTCCATTTCTTTTATTCTCTTATCTTTAACGTCTCTAAATGGAAATTTCACGTTTTAATCGTCGGTTGTCCTAATAACTGTTTAACTCTGTTAAATAGCCCGTGGCACTAGAACGGTTAAGAATTAAAGGCACTTACCACCGAGCCGCAGCTCCGCGGTCGCCTGTACCATCTCGTAGTCGTTCTTCGCGAAGCATTGATACATCCCCTTGTCGTCCCTCACCACAGACGAGACGCGCAACGTCGAGCCGTCGTTCCCCGTGATTTTGCTTCTACCGGAGGCGCTCTCTCCCACGGGAAGTCCGTCCTTGGTCCAGAAGATCACCGGGATTGGTTGGCCGGTGACGGAGCACTGGAACTCCGCGTCCTTGCCGAGGTCCACGGTGACCTGCAACAACAGTTATCGATTCCAGCACGTTACACGTTAACCTGGCATACACGTCCGCCAATAAATGTCACTTTTAATATCGTCGGGACTTGTCCTCGCAGCGTTAATATCGTTTTCCGGCGGGAAAGTTGGCTGCGTCACGATTTCGGCCGGAAGGAAAGAATCTGCTTCCAACCGACAGCAGCTGCGCGAATATTCCATCGAAACACGTGAACATCATCGATTCTCGGTAGCGTACGTGTACAGATGAGGAAGAAGAAGCTGATCTCGAGAAGCTGAGACGGTGCAATATCACCTCACGCGCACGATATACCTTTGTAAAATAATTTCCCGTTACGCGTTAACGACACGAATTTTACGACCAATGATACCCGATATTACGCGACTTCTATCAAAGGATGGCTCGTCGCCGTAATGTACGTACACGTCGGCTGGCAAACGGAGCTTACATCCGGTTACGCAGCTCTTTACGACACGGCGCGTGTACGAACGAAGCCGGATAATATCGCGGTCGAGCTTTGTTCGCCATGGATCGCTATATTAATACCTCGCGCCAATTTTCTTCCCCGTTTCCTGGAAACTTCGACGGGGTATCGACTCCGAGGAGGCACCCTTTGATCCCTGTTGAAACGAAATTATGAAAGAGCCGAGGGTCGGAAGCAGTTTCGTGCTTCGGATCGATGGCGAACGTGACGGTGAAAAAGATAGGGGAAACTATCGCTCTTCACCGGTGACAATAGTAGAAACCGCCTAACGTGCTTAGGCACAACCGGGGCGAATTCCAGCGCGCGTGGCATGCCGGCGAATCGAATCGTCCTGTCGGGATATTTCGTCTATCTTCGATAGCTTAATTGCTTTTCCGGAGTCGCGCACGGGTCATCTGCCTTTGATCAGTTTGTCGGTCCATCTGATTTATCATTAATGAGAATATCGTTCTGTGCAAACTGGGTTGCGGCCGGCAAACCGACAAACGGCGAGCGTTGATG
This sequence comes from Tetragonula carbonaria, assembly GCA_032399595.1. Taxonomy (NCBI): domain Eukaryota; kingdom Metazoa; phylum Arthropoda; class Insecta; order Hymenoptera; family Apidae; genus Tetragonula; species Tetragonula carbonaria. The sequence continues at coordinate 6,503,305 of JAUCRC010000003.1, forward strand.
TACGAAACAATAATAAGTCGTGGGACGACCGGATTCTCGATATTCGGCGTTTCCATTTAGCTGGAATCAAAGGGAGAGAGTTATCGGATACTACAACGAGACGTGCACACATACACCGGGCCTCGTTTGAGTAATTATAATAATCTAGAGCGCCGATGTATTCTTTTATATTAAATTTTCCCTTGCTAGCTACTTGCTGCCATCAGTTATTTATCATGCTAATTAGCAGATGGAGCAAGAGAGACAAAGAAAAAGCGAGAGAGAGAGAGAGAGAGAAATGACGCTGTAATACGCGACAATGCACGGCACACCGATATCACGGTTGAAAGCGTTCGAAACGATGGTAATGGTAGGATTAAGCGGCGCGGTAAGTAGAAAAGTCTCGACATAGCCGGACGCGATAGGCCGAATACCTAGCGGCGCGGCGGGGCACACCGAACCCTGTATATACCGGAATGCGGTTGAGTGGAGTGGCCTACTGGCATCTCCATATGCATCTTGAGTCGCTTAATTGATCATTGATCGAGGAAACGAGCCTTTGATCTCGCCAGGAATCCGTCTTATGTATTATTGAAGAGGCTCGTTTATCCGGCCGGTGGTGATACGTGGCAACGACGATTCTGCGCCCTGATTACCATCGATACATCAATAGATATATATATATATATCTAGATATATATATATGCGCGCATATGGATGTACACTGTGCAGTGTACACTTTGGCCTGGGTTCTCTCGTAACGCGACCGCCCTCGGGTCATGAATTTCGAAAGCCGTTCGATGCGCCAAAGCATCGAAGAAGAGATGCTCCGAGCATATAATGCACGGAGCATGCACGAGAAGGGGAGGGACCCGATTTTCTCGGGCGGTGCGACTCGAAGAACTCGCAGCAAACCGGCCACCGGATTCGCAGTGTGTCTGGTAAGAACGTGGTTGCCATTTCATTGAAAAAAATTCTTTTTGTAAAAAATTTCGCACGGATTGAAAGTACTACCACACGCTCGATTAATAGCGTGTCCAATGCTTACCGATAACGATTAACGCTTGGACGCGACGAGACGTGCTTTCTATCATTTCAGCATACGAGATATGCAAAAATCTTAACATTTGTCGAATATGACGACTCAGGCTTTTCATTGTTAAGACAAGTGTCCCTCGCAGTCTATACTTGAATAAATATTTTCAATTGGATTGGTATCGGTTTCCTTTTTTCCATTGCGTGTTAACGCGGCCTCGATGCTTGGAATCGTTATCTCCTCGAAGCGTTCAACACTGGTTTCTTTCAATAAACCAGTGTTTCACACACTGTTCACTTTCGTGCAATTTGATCGTCATCTAAGCATCCCGATTGTTTGTAAAGATATGCACTTTTAATGGACGTTTAACAGTTCTCTGGACAATTTGGATGTCCATTGGTAGACAAAGCTCGTTTGACAGGATTTGAAGATGTTGGAGATTGAAGACAATACGTGATAGTATTTCAAGCTTCGATCTGTGCAAGATTTTTTACAAAAAGAATTTTCTATTCTTTTTTTTTCAAAGAAATGTCGTCCACGTTCTTATCAAACACATTGTACATTCAAATTCCGGGATCACGGGGCCAGCGATTTGCTTCGGGTTAAGCACGAGTCGTTCGTGAAACTGGTTGGTCCAAGGGCAGTGAAATCGTCGGGGTGGTAAATCGAACCACCACGACGGCCATTAAGTACCGTGGAGAGGATGGCGCGCGTCGCTCTCGCCTTCTCGGTTTCTTTTGTCTCGCGACCCTAAAGGAAATTTTCTTTCAAACCGAAGACCTTAGGTTTAAATATCCTTTGATACGGTATTCAAGCAGCCAGAGGAAGGAACGAGGAATAAGATGCGCAAGGGTGGCACCTTTAAAGGCGAACGAGCTGGCTGCAAGAGGTGAGAAAAGAAGGAGGAGAAGAAGAAGAAGAAGAAGAAGAAAAAGAAGAAAAAAAGAGCAAATCTACGAGGGCGTCGAGTTGCACCTCGGCACTCGCTTTGTCTCTGTTATCCCTGTCTCCTACTCGCGGTATCGTCGCGTTATTACGACAACCAGCGATACGTTTACATTGTCGATATAACCGCGTTATAGACCGACTCGACGTCTTCTTCCTGAGACGTCTCCTACACCAGGCATAGGAGCAGTGGATGAGAGAAAGAGACACAGAGGCAGATGGAATTATTGCGAGAATTTCTGGAAAAATAGGAGCGAATAATCATAAATTCCACGGAACGGGCGCAAGACTGTGTGTGCTCAGGCCGCGGTGGAATGCGGTGGAATATTCTCGATTCGCTATGCTCACGAGAACGTCGTCGAGCGAACGTTCCATAGGATTAGACGAATGGAATGATCTTTGTTATGTGAAAACCGAATAAATCGGATTTCACTGGCTTATTTTCTTTTCTCGTGTAGTCGACTCGCCTTGTATCGCTTGCGAGAGATTTTCATGCGATGAGAGAAAGAGAAAGAGAGAGAGAAAGAGAGAGAGAAAGAGAGAGAGAGAGATTTTAGCGAGACAGAACGCAACCTAATTAGCTCAACCAGTGTCGAAACAGTCGACCGAAATGTTGATTACGCGTCGAAATGCGTTGCGTGCGACGTAAAGACGATACTTTTAGCAAAGGGACGGGAAACCCGCGTTAATGGACGAAAATGCGATTGAAGCGAATGGCGGTTAATACACGGGACAGAATCCGTCCGCAATAAGCGTTTCTTTGCCGATGACTGCAAAAATTTATGCGAAAGACTTTCGGCCAACGAACTAGCTATTTCATCGATTCTTTCTCCTTCTGCCTATCTACCATGGTAGCTACGGATCATTTTGTCGATCTTATTCTCTTCCCCTTCCCTTTTTTTTATAGAACTACGTATCAACTGCCGTTTTCCCATTCTCGGACTTGGACGATGCTGAAATTCACGATTCAGCGGTGGCCAACGAACGAGCGAACCACGATTCCCGACACAACTGCTTCGAGCGTGTTTCTCGAGTTCACGAGGGAGAAAAAATGTATCATTTTGTAGAGGTAGTCCAATGATCACCGTAATCGAGCCTCGAATCGTCCAACGAAAAGTTTGAAAATTTTCACCGCAAATCGAATGAACGATCGCGCGTGCGGGTCGAGAGGGGGAGAACGGCCGGATGGCTGAACCGTTGAATGGATGAACCGTGCTTCCTCGCGCTTTGACATTTCGTTTGAAACGTTATTAATTATTCCGCTTTGCACGGGTAATCGACGCCACGGTTAATACGCTTACCAGCGATCGCGTAGGTCAAATCCAGCGGCAGCGCGGTCCTGGCACACACTCTGCCAGGCGCGGCGATTTTCGTTGTTTTGACGGGTATATACGATTTGCGAGGTCGACCTGGCACATCGCGCGGCTTGCGTTGCGTTTAACACGCTACGCGGCGCGTATTTTCGCGATTTATCCCTAGCCTCGACCGGGATCCAATAACTTTGAACAGAGTCGCGCGATGATTGGCGATCGTTGACACACGTCGCTATCGATTCACAATGGCATACAGAGAAAGAGAGAGAAAGAGAGAAAGAGAGAGAGAGAGAGTCATCCGGTTCTCTTCTTTATCATCGTCACAATGGCCGCGTTCATCGTCCCGAGAAACAACACGGACACAAGTAACGAAGCTTGTTAAAAGATCAAAGAAATTACGAAGAACTGTCGGCGTGGAGCGCGTCCCCGAAGGCCGACAAGGCGCCTTCGCCAACCTGGTTACTAATTAACGGAAGTTAATACTAATTAATAACAGCGTCACGTTTACGGCGAGCAAGTCAGAAAACAACAATTGCTCGTTATTTCCCTTGGCCGATATTTACGAATCGAGATTTGCGAGTCGAACGCGTTTCCAGCTAGCGAGCGATGTTTTCGAGATTTATCCGTCGCATCGCGCGAGCACGCCGGTGATGGTAACTCGACCTATCGTTATCCTCGTCATCGTGTTTACTCCGACGAGCGATGCTCAATTATCTACATCGGCGGGAATTAGTCAACTACGTCAACAACTCCGAGAACGACAACGACGACGACGTTGAAGACCAGACTGTCTCTCCTCTCATTTCCCTTCCGACGTAGTCGACGCGAGTTTGTTCGCGAAGCTCGAGAAAACCAAGGCAAGTACTCGTCCACGACGACGAGGGAAAACGAGAATATCTCATCGATTTAACAAAGCCACGGTGCAACGAACTGTTACGCTCGCGAGGGAGCGCGCGCCGGGGATAATTTGCAGATATCCCTTGAAAATAGAATCCTCGTGGCTCGTCGAAAGGCCTTAACCTCCTCTGACTGGAAATGAAACGAACGCGGCTGGGAGAGGGCAGGAAGGAAGAGAGAAAAGAATAAAAAAAAAAGAACGGAAAGGAGAGAAAACTAACCGCGATAGCTCTCAAGCTTGTTTACAAAATAGAATAAAGGGGAACAGCTAACCTGTTGAGGTATCGGCTGGATGAAGAGAAGCTACTTATCATCGAGAGAACCGCCGTGGTCCTTTTGCTTCTGCGTCTCACGGTCGCGTAATATCCGTTGTGAAATTCATTTCCGGCACGACACACACCACGGTCATCCGTGGTTCTTCGTCGAGAAGCCGGAAACGGATCTCGCGGGCACGGATGTCGCCACAGCAGCAGCGACAAAAACGTGTCGCGTCGTCTAGCCTCGATCCAGAATATCGTCACGCGACGCCTTCCGAGATTTCTCGAAGCATTGGGATTATCCGGCGGAACGGAGGAAAGTGGCGAGAGCGAGAACCGTTTCGTTCAGTTCGTTCGAGAAATTCAATCGAAGAAGCGACGCTGAGATAGTGTGGCTTTAACCTGTTGAGACGGCACGCGAGCCGAGGAACTGTGCAGCACTTTTCTCTCCTTCAGCTACCTGAGAGTACGTCTTCGTTTAAATGATTATTAACGCTGTATCTGTATCGTTGATGAAATCAGCTCGAAGCCGTCATTCGAGCAGATGAAACGGAATCGATTGGCTGGCGACGTTTCAATCGGGCTAGAAACGAACGGATGATGCTAACCTGTTGAAACCGTAAAACGGTCGAAATCTTTCCTCGGGATAAATTTTGGATTATTTCCAATTAGGACCTATATCTTGACAAATGGATTGCGGACGAAGGTAATAAATTTCGGATTATTTCCAATCGGAATCCATCGTGACAAGTAGGGAGTAGATGGAAGGGATTTTGAACCGAAGGGAAGAGAATTTTGAAATGATAGAGAGGACGAACGTTCGAATAGCGAGGGTGAAGAAAAGTGCACGACCATTTAAGATTTCCCGCAGAGGCGAGTGAATGCGCCTTGAGAATATTCGCGAAGTCTGCCAGAAGTGAATTGATCGCTGGTCGTTGAGCTGTCGCTCGCGTTGCGTTGCGTTTTATGGCAGATTTTTTCCAGCATTGTATCTTTGACCAAACAAACGAATTGGTTGGTTGACCAAAAAATGATGCTCAGTACATATAAAGAATAGCCACTTGTCATTACGATAAAACGTAGAAAATGAAATTCGTAGAAAAGTGAAGTTCCCTTCGTACTAAATATACCGAGAATGACGGATGAAGATTCAGCAAAGATTAATGCGTGACTGAATAAAAGAGAACCTACTCTACTTTTATATTGAATTATTACTTTGATTCTCAGGTCGAATTTTCGAAGGTACTGTAATAAAAAAAAAAAAAGAAGAAAAGTTTAACAAGAATTACAGGAGAGTTCGACTAAAAGGAGCTGATCGAAACGAATCGTTTCAAGGGCTGCTGAAAGGAAGTGAAAGGTACGGGATCGATACGGGTACCAAGATTAAACGAAAGTACCGGAAACTAACCTGTTGAGGTACCAGATGGATGGAGAGGCTGCTTATAATGGAGACCTCCAACTCGACCATCTCGGAACCGGCTGTATTGTTGGCGTGACAGACGTATCGTCCGGCATCCTCCGCCCTTGCCGATTGCAGCACCAGCACGCCCGCTCTCGTGTAGATCCTTTCTGAATTGAAGATCATCGCCGTGCCCGTCACGGACTCGCGAAACCATAGGTACATGGGCGGCGGGATTCCCTGGGAGATGCACGAAAGGACGATCGTCTCGCCAGTGCGTATAGGGGCCGGACTAACTCGTTCGTTGAACCTTGGCGGAACTGGGGTATGAGGGTCTGAAAACGAGAAGAGAAATTCGTTGACAGCAAGTCGTTAACAGCAGTCCTTGGCTTTTCAATAAATCTATATGTTTTTATATTGCACCTGAAGAGAGGGCACTTGACATTTTTGGCCTCGGATACCGCGGAGGAAAATCGCTGAATACCTGCAGTCCTCGAGGGCTCTTGTTGGCCGCGGTTGTTGGGAAAGCCACGGAATATTAAACTTAATACAGCAACTTCGGATATAGTTTCAGACTTTGTAACAACGTGGACCGGTGTAATTGCATGAAATTATATCGTCGTTAATTAAATTAGGAGCGTGTACTTTACAAGAGAAATTAGCGAAACAGCGTCCAGGCGAACGAGCGGAACGAATGTGTTTACGAACGGGACGAACGAAACAGAGCGTAGCGGTGGATTTTGCCGCGTTCCATTTCACCTGGTGCACGCTAACGCGGCAAAAATTGAGACATATTCGACGAACAAAGCGTTTCGCTTTAAGTCCGTGATCGAAAACTCGAATCCAGTTGGACTGGCTGTTGGGAGCCACTGAATGGCGAGTTCTCATCGTGGGAACGGGGAAAATGGCAAAAGTTTACCATCGGAAGTTTGGAATTGATGTGTTATTTCAAGGTTCGCGCGATCAACTTTCACGTTCCCGATTCGTTTGCAGCGTTAAAGAAAATGCTCTCGAGGCGTTTCAGAGTGCTCGAGAGTGCTCGATGAATCGTAACGATGAAAAAGCATTAAAGAACAAGAAGAGGGGAAAAAAGAAAGAAAGAAGGGAGAAGGAAAGCAAAGCAAAGCAAAAAAAAAGAAAAGAAAAGAAAAAGAAAAAGAAAGAGAGAGCGGAAACCACGCAAAATGGATTTACCTTCTTTCATCAATTTTTCTTCGACTGTCTCCCACTTGATACCTCGAAATGCATTTCGTATCTCTCGGACGTTTCGCAGGAAAAAGGAATCTCCGCGGACTTGTTGAAGGAGACAAAGATTCCGGTATCAATTTTTCACAAGACCTCCTTTTGTCCCTGTTACGTATTACCCGAGTATGCTCGGCAAATTTGCATTTATCTCGTTTTCTCTCTCGTTTTAAATTCTACGTTTTCGCGTTACTTCATCGCGTTAATTACACGCTGGCCAACAGTCGCGCGTAAGAATCGCCATTATTAATTCGAAAAAGCTGGCGGACACGACGCGTTTATCCCGTTGAATATAAACTCATCGAACGTGAAACGCTGCACGAGCATCGTTATAATTTCAACGTTCATGAACGTTACATCGACTCGATTACATTTAAATATTGACGCGTATTTTGCGCGCCTTGAAAATTGGCCGCTCTTTTTTTCATCGGGTTGAAACGCACGTAGCCAACACACGAAGAGGAAACGTTCGCGTGACTATTAAAATCGACTGTTTACGATCGATCCGACGAAACGTACGTAGACACGTTTCGCAACTTTGGAATTTCCAATGGTACATGGACGAAAAACGAAACATATATATGTAGGGACACAGTTTCGTTATATATATATATATATATATATATATATATATATCGGTATTTTAGTAATCTAAATAACAATAAACGCAAATATCATTGGTCGATTTATCGAGATCTTCGGCTCTAATACCATAACATTCGATACGAACATTTCATTTCAGTTTTCGACAGCGATTAAACGCTGTGGATGGCTGTTTGTCGAACGGTTGAACTCCGCGACACCAGAGCTTTTTACGACTGCACTATTTTATAATGGCGTGCTCGCATTGTCTGGTCGGCGTTATTATTGTAATTTAAGCTGATGGCGTATTGATCGTCGCTCGCCTCTACCTCGCTCTCCCTTTTCCTCTGCCTCTCTCTCACTCTCTCTTTGTCACTCTGGTTCTCTCTATCCGTCTCGTTTTGCCTATACACACTTTCTCTCTTCCACTCTGCCTCTATCTCTCTCTTGCACCCTCTTTCTCTCTCTCTCTCTCTCTGTCGTTGCCTGTCAAACAGTCCCTCTTTCTCTAGCGAGCACGGTCTTTCTCTCGCTCGCTACCAGTGTGCAATTCCAGTTGCCATATTCCAGCAACGCCCCGCCACCACACCCTTGTTCATACTCCCGCTCCCGGTTGCACCGGCTCGTGCATATGCACGCTCAAAACTTTTTATGCCATTTACATCCGACTTACGCCTCAACGTCAGCGTCGTTCGCGTTGACGGTGACCGGCGCGGCGTGCGGAAAAAACCGAGAAAAGAGAGGGAGGCGAAAAAAAAGGAGAAGAAGAATGACAACGGAGGGCGAAAGAGAGAAAGCGCGACTTCGATGATCGATCGATAGTCGAATTGAAAGAGCAAAAGAGAGGAAGTGGGAAACGTAAAAGAAGAAAAAGAAGAAAAAAGAGAAGGAATTCGTTTGCCATCGATTGCTCCTAGCGACAGCAGGCTCGATTACGCGTTAATAATTCCACCCCCTCTTCGCTGGCTGCGACAGGCTTTGGGTATCTCGTTCTTACTTCCGGCTCGTTGGATCTTCGTCATTTAAATGGCTGATCGTCAATCAATCTGTTTACCATTTTCCATTACCATTGTCAATTACAATTATTGTTTATCGTTTGTTTTTTCCGTCGGAAAAGTTTTCAGAAAATTTGAAGGCGAGTTGAGGGAGATGCATGAACACTGAATGTCACGGTAACTGCAAATTTTATTTCTTTTAAAACGTTGTAAACTGCTAAGTCATAAACCTCTCATGTACCTCTTCATCGATTAAAATATCGGCATACGTTCTTAACGTATTTTCTGAGAAAGTAACACGTTGTTTGGCGATACAAGTCCTCAACGGTTTCAACATGATATCCATTGATTACGGACTCATTCTACTTTACGATGCCTGACAGCATATGGACCTGTTCTACTTGGGTGCAATATTTATCAGCTTTGATATATACGCAGCAGAATGAACGAACTTGTCGAGCTTAAATTTGCATTAAGAATACCTTGTGCGGAGGGAAGCATCGGTTTTTCGCATGCGAAAGTTTTCGATTACTTTAGGCGTTTGAATATCGTATATATAACAACCGGGGCAAATGATTTCTCGTTGAATAGCCGAACGAATGATCTGCAAGTAGATTCCAAACGACGGAAACATCTTTTTTTCTTATAAGTTGTATCCACGGAACATAATTTGCAAAGAAAAACAAGCTTCAATCAAGCTTCAAGCCAAGAGGAAGAATCTACGCGAACCAAAATGACAAATAAATCAAGGGATTAGTCTAGTCTCGCGCAAACTTCGAACAACGTCTTTCGGAAGTCTGTCGGAATGTTCTTACCGCATGGTAAGAGTTTCGCGATGGTTCAAAAAATAAAATTGGACAAGGACGAGAAGTTTAATTAATAGCTGCAACGGCAAGTGATTTCCAAGTACACACGAACACAAACTTGACGACCGGTATCGAGGTGGAAAGAGAGTAGCGGCGCATGACGTTTAAGCGGACAGACAGTGTGCTCAAACGAACATCTTGATATCCTTTGAACCATCGCTCATTGACTATGTAATCCAGAGGCTCGGCGGTCCTCGAGCGGAGGGCACATGAAACAGCGTTAGAGACGAAAGCGAAAAAGAGAAAGAAAGAAAGATAGAGAGAGAGAGAGAGAGAGAGGAAGAGAAAAGTGCGCGTGGCGGGGAGAAAAAAAGCGGGGTCGAAGGGAGCAGAAACCGCGACAGAACGATGTCCAATTAAACCTTTCGAGCCGTCGACTCCAATTAAGACTCTATTAAATATACACCGGCCGTGTGTATCGTTGGCAAAGCGAATTTCAAATGGCGCCCGGTCTTTCTCATGTATTTACCTGGAACAAGCAACTTCGCCGTGATAAAGTTGCCACTAATTAGCCGTACAATGTGTCTCTTGCCGGCTGTTGCGAGACGCGCACTTTTCCGCGTTCGCCTTTTTCCGTCGTTGATGTTCTTGCGCGCCGCCTTTCTCCTCCCTACGTCGTTCATTACGAACACATTTGCCGCCCTTATAGATTACCTCGCTCCCGGATAGTTTCCTCAACGCACCCGATGTTTGTTCTGTAGTATTTTTACCGTCCGGGAGAAGATCGAAAGAAAGGCGAAGAGAAACGACGACGCACTCTGCGCTTAGCCGACGCTGCTTTCAAAAACAGCGTCGATACAACGCTGAAAAACGAAGCGACGAAGCACACGATCTAACTACATTAGCAATATACATATATATATATATATATATATATATATATACACATATATATATACATATATACATATACACAGCGTAGCTACTCGCGAGTAGTATACGCGTACAATAAGGTCGCCAGCTCGAAATTTCCTGCTCTCAGGAAGATTCGAGTCGAAGGGGCATCGAGAGTTGTTCCGCCGGTGTTCTGCCAAGGAAATTAGTAGATCGTTCAGGCTTCATTAATTAATCGACAAGCCGGGGGTTTCTACATTAATTGGTAGCTATATTAACAGCAGCCGTATTACGTCGTTGACTAATTACGTCATCGAAGTGCGGGCCTCTCGAACCGATAGAGCGCATATGTAATTTAATGCCAGCCGCTGATTGCTTCAGAATTCAGGTCACAACGCACGATACGCCCAACGGGCGTAATTTGCGCGGAAGACGTACACGTGTTATTGCCGGCTCACACAATTCAGAATAATTATATATATATATCTCTGATTCGTACAGGCTGACAGAGAGTGGTGGAGACTGGCATCCGCCAATTCTAGATCTCATTTTACTCGGCGCGGCGATTATCCTCGCTCTCCTCCTCACCACAACCGCCTCGTCAAAATCGTCAGATAGGATTAGATACACACACTCGAGCATGGCTGTAACTCGAGAATATTAGATTAGAAGGATAGACCCTGGTTGAGAATGAAGATTTATCGCGGCGGGAATGCCACCGCGGAGTAAGTCGCCAACGAGGAGTTGGCCTCGCCTTCCGGAATCTTCCCAGTGGCGCATATTTTTGAAACTGGCTTGCCTGCTCCGGACAGACATGATTTCTTCTCGGCTGCGTGTTACCGCCGCTGGCCGGGAACACGGCGTCAAACACTTAGCCATTTGTCGTGTTTGAAATTTCAGATAACGCAAACGCGATGTATATTTCCGATAATAACAGAGTGAAGTTATTCCAGTCATCGAACAGCTTCAACGTCTTGAAATTCAGCCGTGAAGTTTGGAAGTAATCAAACTCGCTGTATATCACGGGACGCCATTAATCTTCGATATAATGAGAAAATATCGTGTACCGTAAGTTCAGCAAGAAAGAATATTAATGGAACGTGGGGTGATGATTTAAATAACTCTACGGTGCAGTTACCCCGTTAAAGAACTGTTAAAATAAACAGCAAAATAAGTTTTTGAAACTTAGAAGTAATACGTACACTCTCTACTATATTATGATAATTACAACTGAGAATAACAGCTAGTTAGTTGAACAAACTTTCCTTCTGAAGAGTAGAAGTTACACAATGAAGTTATGATATAGAAATTATGATAGTTCTATATACATCTAGAAGTTACGCAGGTACACGGCTGCTTATATTTCACTCTTTATTACGTCATTAATAACGAATTAAACAGTTTGCTTTCAAACGCAGATGGGGCATTAAAAACTGAATTTGCGGAATTAAGCCAGCTTGACCCAAATGTTTTCCCAAAACGCAATTGACCCGACGCGCGCTTTTTTGGAATAAATGATAAATCTTTCTCATCGACCTACGCTGTACTCGCGTATTACAAACAGTAGATCATTGTACCCATTGTACAATACCAACGAAAAGGAGAGCCGGTCGCTCTCACGGTCGTAGGCGAACACGTGTCTACTTTTTGCGAAAGCTGCTTAACGCCTAATCCCGATCGCGCGACGACAGCTTTACTCTACGCGTGAACTATTCTTGGCGAAAGAATCACAGATTAAGCTACTTCGGCCGCAGGCTTAACATGATTTCCAACCACCGGCAGAATATACTTTTCGACGCTGGTTCTCGTTTCCTTTTTTCCGCGAAGCTTTTTTGCACGCGGGATTCTCCAGCTCCGATCGCTCGCTGCACGGAGAAGATTTACGTGTTTGGAGAACGCGACCGTCGAGTAGGAGAGGTAACGCGCAAAAATCCCCTTTCTTCCCGTGGAGTTTCCGTTTCGGCCGTTTTTTGCGCTACGCGACTGTGAACAGACGTAATGCGCCGCGTGGCTTCCGGTGTTGTTCTCTTCGCGACACAACGTATTTGCGTATCTACTCCGGCGTTGTGTACTCTCGGTGTATCCGCAAGCTCGACTCTCTCCGAGCGTCGTCGTGCAAAAATCGTCGAATAAATAAACGGTGAAGAGCCGAAGTGGGGTGAAGAACGCAACAATGCTCGTGGACGGCGGAAAGAGCCGCATCCTACTTCCGTGGACGATTGTCCGCGTCTCGTTTCGTCAGATCGACGACAGTTTGAGGATTAACGCGCCGGGTTCGCGCGAGGCCCAAGCCAGTAACCGGCTGGTGAAAAATCCAGGAAGATTGATGCGCGTCTGTGTAAACGCCTCAGCGTAAAATTCAAAAACTCACCGGGACAAATAACTTGCTAGCCCCGATGAATCGCGGCAGCATGTGTTCTGACGTGAAAAAGTAAAACAACGGTTTGTCGTCGTTTGTCTTCGTCAACGCCGCCACTCTTATCTTCTACTCCTCATCCCCGTTTCTATCGTGCTCCTTCGATTCAAGGAAACTCCTGGGTACTCCTGAGTGTCATCGCGGTTTTACGCTTGTTGCCTTCCATCATTTTGCAACTTCTAACTTCATTTACGTGTGTAATTGTTGTTAAGAGAATTCCCGAGTTAACTCTTGAGAACGTTCTTAAGTTAATTCGACAGGGGTGCGACTTCCAACTAGAATTCGACTGCCACGATAAACGAGCGAGTTCAACGAGTCCCCGAAGAGGAGGAAACCACAATCCGTTGTGGAGTATCTCAGCCGTGCAATTCGGCTCGTCGAGTCTTCCGGCAGAATTCGAACAGCGCAGGCATTACTTGTCTAGTTCCTTACAAATCATCGTATTCGGCGGTTTCTCGTTCGAAGGCCTCCCCCTTCAGCGACCTTCCCTCGTGCACGTTATACATGCATGCATGTATGTATATGCATGCACACACAATCGACGCCTCGGCTACACGACGCACGTAGCCGCTGCTACATAAGGGGCAGGAGGGGGGAGGGGGAGGGAAAGCGGTGAAAAAGAGAGATACAAGTAGGTTGGGCTCGATAAGATTGCGGGGTAGCGAGCGAAGGGATTGGAGCCGTGATGGCTGCATTGTTTCTTGCCGACGTTGCTCCGCAGACTGGCTGCATCCTGGCTCTGTAGATTGTACTTTGCGTTTTCGTCGAGTCTCCAATAGGGCGATATCCAGCCCCCATCCCCTTTCTGTGCCGCGTCTTCTTCTTCTTTCACTTCCTTCTCTCCCTCTCCCCCCCCTCCTCTCTGTCTCACCACCTTGCTGCTTCTGCTCCTCTGTTTCCCACCCCTCGAACCACCCTTCTTCTTTATCTCTTCCGTCCCTTTCTCTCTGCCATCCCTCGAGCGTCTCATCCTCATCCCCTCCCCCACCCCCTTCCTCTATCCACCACCTCGTCATTGACCGGCAAAAAAGCCACGGGAGTATCATAAAAGCACGCCGCCAAGGAACTCCGCTCGCCTTATTCCATGGATTTACCAAAGTTCAACATTTTTCCAGCCAGCCAGCCTGGAGAGAGTCTTTAAAGTACTTGGAGGTAATACCGCGAACGCAACGTGCTGCAACGTCCGCCAACCGGCGGATCTTCTCTTTGCTTTTTATCCATTGCAAACCCCGTGTCCCATTTCTTTCAGGTGTCGCGAATAAACGCTATAAATCTGCATTTTTAACGTAATTTTTAACGTAACGGGGCCGCGTTTATCATCGAGGTAACCACCACTCGGCCAAGTTCCGCGCCGCTCTTCGCCGCGCGCTGTGCGTCGTTCGCACCTGCAGGCCGCAATTTCGCAGGCAGTTTGTATCGTTTAACTCGAGACCGTTTAAATATTTTGTTATTTCGAGAAATTAGGACCAAGATTATTACTAGATAGATCGTTGCACTATGTTTTGCGTTGCGTGTCGATTAGTCGACATTTAATCGAAATTTAATTCGGACGTCTCGTAATGGAACACTCGATGTGTTAAATGTCGAGATGACTGATGTCGCCAATTTATAACGATTCTATTTGGGTTATGTGACAGCTGAGAAATTGAAATTTTATATTCCAAAAGCAGTTAATCTTTTACCATTCCCTGGTGAGAAAGTTAAACCCGAGATAAATCAACTTATGGCTCGAAAGATAAAATGAATATTCAAATCGTCAAGAAATGATAAAGAATGACTCGAACCATCGCGCAATCTTCCACCGTGTCTACGTACTTTCGCAGCTTCTTCCGCCTTGTGTCGTAAAATCAACGTTCTATAACGCAGCCACCGATTCCCCCGGAATGAGTTTTATTTATCGTCAGCTTTTATGACTCCTGCGCGCTCGGTTGGATCGTAAATAAAGCGACACGTTGATGTAACTTTTTGGTGGCACTTCTTTGCCACGTTGGATAAGCGTGCTGGCGTGAGTTACGCTTTGGATTTCGGCCGAGACTTGAAAGTACCCGGGAGCTTCTTCGCTCCTCGAGGAACTCGTGGCGAGATTCTAGCAGACTATCGGGCATGCAAAAACCACGGCGTCGACACGGGCCAATAAAACAGAGAAGATGCTAAACCACTGCGTGCAACCTATTCTGCCGTTGGAAACTAATTCGACGCTCAATTGAGTTTTGTCAGTCCTCCGAGAGTTTTTCTTCCCGTTAATTATATTGGAGATCAATCGCAGATCGCGGTAAAGGAAACTCGAATTTTTGATCGCGCTGATGGAACTTCGAAACTCGCTCGAGAGAAAGAGCGTGACATTGTTAGCGAGCTGTGTTCGAAGACAACATTCGGCTTTGGTTGCGTTTGCGAAAGTAATCTGACTCTCGCAGGCCGCGATAAGAGATTTTTCTTTCTTCATAGTTTGCGCATGATACGACGAAATGTTTTCTTTCAATTATTCGATTGTTTGGAGAAAATCGATTGCGCCGTTGTTTCGAGTACAAACAAATTCCCATCACTCGTACTCGCCATCAAGCCGAGATGTCAGTGCTAATAACTAAGCACGAATTTTATCGAAGCGAATCGATTTACTCGTTCGCGTAATTAAAATTTCGTTCGTCATTTTTTTACTCAACGTTACAACACGAAACGCAGAATCATTCGTCGAGCGACAACGAGAGACAAACACGAGGCACCTGCTGTTTTCCTTGCGAACCAATTCTTCGCCAACCCCAACAACGCCGTGCTTCCAGTTAAAACAGCCACATCTCCGTGTCTGGCTGGCACACACAGAAGGAGAAACGTTCAACATCACAGGGGGAGGCTGGTAACGCGACACGGAGTACAGATTAAAGTTTCCTCGGAGGACGCCGCGAGCAAGAAGCGTTCTCGGATTTCGTTTCCACGGTGATTCCGTTTCCACGCGAATCATCCACTCGTCGCGATGGAAGGACGACACCGAGAAGGGACACGAAGCGGTGGATTCCCCCGTATTTCAGTTTCTAACCGATCGAAACGCGAAACGATAGTCCATTAGAATAGTCCGCGAAGGCTGAAAGGCATTTGCTGCGGGCCTAGCAAGGAATAGAAATTTGGAGTTTTAAAACGACTCGCGGTTCACCCGGCTGCTACCGCTGTTTTAATGGACAGCCGGCTTAAAAGGCGGTGCTTCCCTAAAATCGTGGCGTTCTGACTTTAATGCGACGAGGATGGCAAGTAGCGGGTGAAAGCTTGCGAAAAAAAATGCCTGGGCTGGATAATGGCGGCGTCTGTGATAAAAAGAGGAACCGACAGGTGCCTGAGCGCTGGCGAGACACTGATGCAGACCGATCCTCGCAAACTTGCGTTTTCCCTCGCGGCGTTGCGCGACTACGCTTGGCGAGATCAATTAATTTCTCGCCCGTCTTATCTTTCACCGTGACTCCATGGTGCCACGTTGTGTTCCACCACACCACTCGCGCTCACTGCGTATATATTGCACGGTGATGAATTAAGTGTGTCTTTGTCGGTTAATGGTGAATTTTCCAAGTCGACTCTGCTAGATCTCTTTTGCTACTTTTCCGCGGAATAATTGTTTGAAACTTGACTTGTAATATGTTATTGAGGAAAATTTTGTTTCAATGTAGTAATGTTTCTTATTGATAACTACTTATACTTGTGAAGAGTAAGACGAATGAATGAACGTAACGTGTACGTCAGTAGTAGTACACTTGGTATTTGGTCAGACTAGTTTCCACCAGAAAGATGTTCTTTTTAAGTAGAGTAAAACTTCGTTTATCCGAACGGGAGACAAGACCAACCATAATAGATTCTCATTAGTGTCCTACGTACTCTATTCTTATCTTGTTTGGATAATAAGAGGTAATACACAAGCATAACAGAAGTTATAGATCAATTATAGTTTCGTATGTTTCCACTGCAATAATAAAACTGCATTTAAAAAAAAAATTTGAAAGTGAAAAATTGCACGAATGTACGTAGTATGAGAAGGTATGTAATATATCCGGAATAAACGAGTATAAAATTTTCTATCGAGGTTCTTTTTCTTTAAATCTAATTTTCGAAAATATGAATTCGCATAAAAGTCCACAGTTTTCTTTGTCGATAATTGTTTTAGTAGTATTTATGATAAACAAAACGATTAAATCGACGCAGCGTATGCATCAGTAGTAGTATACCTGCACTAGTCAGACCAAATCTCGCGTTTGTAATCTTCAAATAATATTCCCGCGTGTTTTTTCATCGAATTAAAGATCCAGTGTCTGTTAGTTCGTCACTCGCGACCAAGTCTTCAAAGATTTTTTTTTTCCCCTTCGCCAGCAACGCGCTTCTGATTTCAGCGTTGAAGCCTGACGCGAAACCAACGAACAATATGTTCATCTCGCATTCGATTCCGTGTCTTCTTCGTTCCAGTCGACGGAGCATCTCAACTTGCACTTTGATCATTAGCCATCTATTGTTCCAGCCGCTCATCCACGTTCGACCTATTTTATGTCTTACGAATCAGCAGCTCTCTGGGCCCGAAGAACGAAGTGCGCCGACGAACTATCGTGTTCACAGCTAGATCGTTAACAAGGGTTGATTACGATCGCTTGGATAATAACGCATGCACCATGGTGAGAAAGGGACTCGGTCTCTCGGCGAAGATTCTCGTCGAATGATGCTGGCATTTTTTTAAGCATGTAATTCAAAACGGGGTCTGACGAGAGAAATTTTCGAAAAGTCGAAAACTTGAAACTTTCGCTTCAAAATATCTAAAACATCGAACAGATGCAAGAAGAACACTCTTTAACACTTCTCGGTATTAAAGACCGATGACGTTTCGTAACATGCAAGCTTGATTACATTCCGTGCATTTGCACAGAATTAAACTTGAAGATATCGAGGCTTCGGCTTGAATGACTCGGGTAATCTCCGTCTGGCTGTACGAAATTCAGAAATACGTTCAAGAAAATACGATGTCGTCGATGTAACTCGGCCATCCAAGTTTTCACGACGAGATGTATAAATTAATGCGACAAAGGATTAACAAGCTCGCTGAAACATCCGCTCCTTCTCTTTCCGGTAGACATCGACGTTCCTTTGAGTCGAAGCGTCCCGATCCAGGAAACGCGTTCGAGTCGGCATCAACAACGGTCGGATCCGTTTCGAGTTTCAACGAACAATTGAAACAACCGGCGCGCAGAGGAGGTGGAAACGTCGGGTGACGTCGCGCGGAAGCTCGCACGGTGGCCCGCACGACAATGCTCGTAATTAGGTTATAACCTATTTATGGGCAGCAGGAACGCGCGTAAAAGCTGCCGCGGCCATTCGGAATCAGCTCGTATTTTCAGCGATGTCGGTGCATTTTGTTTACGACTCGGAGCACTCCAGGCTGCCCGGAGAAACACCCGACGACCCGTGGCGGACGTTTCGGCCATTAACATTTCGGACGCTCATGATTTATTCATGAAGAAGCCAGAGTGTGCTCGCGAGCGTGTGCACGAACGAACGTTGTTGCCGTGGGTCCTGTCCACTACCCGTGGGCAAGCGCGTAACAATGCATTATGATTTACCGTGCGAGAATCCTACTGTGCGTGAGCGTCTAAGCAGACGCGCGAAATGAATCCTGCGAACGAATTAATACTCGCGGGTCGCTTCACGTCACCGAAGATCGCGTTTTCTGAAAAGTTCCGTCGCATACGCGGTACGTCCGATAATGAGGGATATACGATGATTTTAATCTGCACTGTAATACCAATATTTGCATAAAATCTGCATGAATACGTTATGAACGTATATACGTTGAATTTTATCAAAATGAATACCATTTATAATTATGATACGATACATATATATATATATATATATTATATATTGATAATCAAAATGTAAATGTTTCCTATTGGGTGTATCGATTGAGGCGTACGTTCGAGACAGAAATATAAAAATAATCGACTAAAGCAATTAAACGAGCGGCGATCAGACGACCGGTAGAAAAATCGTACTTGAGACAAGCATTGCGTCATTTCTCTTTAAATCGTGGAGTAAGCAAAGGCAAAGATAAGTACCGGCGAATTTTTTTTTTCTCCTTTCCATCTTTTATCTTCTTTCTCTTCCTTTCTCTTTCTACCTTCTCCTCTTTCATTGCGTTTCGTCTCTCCTTCTATTCCGATTTCTCTATTATTCTCTCCTTTTCCTGCCTATCCTATCTTTTCTTCGCTTTCTTCTCTGTCTTCTATCGTTCTTATTCCCACTTCCATTCCCTTTTCCTGTCGAACGTGTCGCAATTCGACGAGTTCTTTCCATAATTTCCAGTTTCGAATCGAACGGATCCGCCAACTTCAGCATCGATCCAATTGCTCGGGTCAGTGACTCGCGATAATATATGCCAACTAAAGGGTACTAAAATTTTAACAGACATTCAAATTTAAACGACTTTAATCCAGCGCGTTCAATTAACCAGTCTAATGCTTCCGCCGCGTAATCCTTAGCCGTACCTTCCGGCCTCTTTATGAATTTGCATAAGCAGTCGCAGTCGGATTTTCCAGCAGTTTGCAACGACTAAGAAATAAACAACTGGGCTGGCGAGTGTATGTACAGCAATTGCCGCGGTTCAAACCTCGATCCACCTGAGTCCGCGCGTTCTCCTGCGTGCAAACTCTGCTTATACTTACCGCGAGCGCGGCCAGAGAAATTCCCCAGGCGCATTTGTCGGCGTTAAATATTCAGCGGGCGGAAAGTTCCACGTCCGACGAATGGACAAACGATCAGGCGGACCAACGCCTGATCAAGTGTGTGTATCATTGTGTAAAACTTACCGGTCACTACGAGCCTGGCGTACGAGGAACTTTCCACGGTGTCACCGGTGACACGGTGCACCGTCCGGCATCGATAACTCGACTGTGCGTCGGACGAAGTCACCGAGAACACCAGAAGCTCCCCGGTCGGCAGCATGTGATGTCTGTCATCTGAAAATAGATCGAGACCGCTGACTCTTTTCTCACGATACGTTTCTCCTCCTTACTTTCTATAATTATTCGTGTTTTGCCTTACACGAATACACGCCTCGCGCCTATCTTTGCTTCTTTGTCCGTTCTTTGGTCTCTCTCGATTTTTCCACGTTTTCTCTTCTCCTTTTCTTTTCTTTTTTTTTCTTTTTTCTTTTTTCTTTTCTTTTCTATCGAAATTTCAGGCCAATCGCGTCTCGTAGCTTACAGCCGGACACGGTTCCATTAATATGCAAATTCCTTTAATGGAAAATTCTCCCCGTTGTCCGCGTCGCCGGTGCACGCGTCGTAAATCGACGAATAATAAAAACGAGAGGGGGCGGAGACACGGGCCTGATTTTAAAGAGGTCGAGGTACCGAAATGATTTGGAAACTAGGCCTGGTCCGTTTAATGGAGGCCAACGACCGCCATTAAGCGGCCGAGCGAAATGAAAATTTTCTGCCTGTTGTCCGGACGCGTTGGCTGCGTTTGACCGAAATAACGGGCCGCGCCGCTGTGCCGGACTGGCCCGTGGGGATGTGCGCATCGGCCGCCGGTTAATTCCATACAGTCGCGTGCGGATCGATGCTCGTAAAAAAATCTCGCGGGTTAGCTGTGCATCAATCGTGTAACCCGCGTCCTCAACGTGGCTGCCGTTCACACAGACGAAATATAGCCTGAAAACTTGTCACGTTTCCCTTCCAGTCTAGTGTAAATCAGCTATCTTCCCTCTTTCTCCATTTTCTTTTTTCCTTTCTCTTTCTTCTTATTTTTTTTTCTTTTTTTTTTGCTGCGAATGACGAGTATACTCGTTACAAAGAAACGGCAATCTTTTTGCGGAGAATAAAACATACTTGTAAATTTCAGACACCGTAGAATATTTTGATATTTGAGACTCGACTAGTTTCTTTTTACATCATTTCTACATATTTTCTTGCTACTAATATTGATTGTTATTAATTAGCTAATATTAATTAAGTTGAACATAATATTAATTATTGATTTAAAAAAAGAACTGGTGTCTTTTTCTTGTAGTTTAATTCAATTTTACTCTGTGTTTCACTGTGAGACACACACATTTAAAAAAGGCGACACCATCGAGAGGCTGAAGCACTATCGTGAGAAAACGTTGTTCCGAGCGACGAAATGAATTATCCAATCAGTCATCGGATAACGCGGAACACCGCGTGAGACGAGGTTATTGTTTCTGCCAAATCGATCCCGTGCTAAACCAAAACTGTGCTAATTATTCCCTTTTGCCGGCCCCCCTTCCACCCCAACACCTCTAGCCTTATTGGATTAACAGACACAAGTTCAGCTTCGTCGCACGCGCAGCGACGCACACGTGGGAAAATTATGTTTCCAGTGCACCGTTTCGAGTTAACTTAATACGTTCGAAATCCCGGCGGTGGGAGGCTCTGATCGATATTCCTGATCGTGTGAAAACTCAGCCGCGACGGCGTTCGGCAATTACCGATTATTCAGATCACGTTTCATCGATCGAC
This sequence comes from Tetragonula carbonaria, assembly GCA_032399595.1. Classification (NCBI taxonomy): domain Eukaryota; kingdom Metazoa; phylum Arthropoda; class Insecta; order Hymenoptera; family Apidae; genus Tetragonula; species Tetragonula carbonaria. The sequence goes on from JAUCRC010000003.1 coordinate 6,524,564, forward strand.
GCTCGAAGGAGATTGTTAATCCCGGAAACAGAACGCTCGGACGAACGAATAATTGACGATCAACGGAATCTGTTTTCTACACCGACTCTACCCGTCGACTGTTAAAATGCCTATTTTCTTTTTTTTTTTTCGTTCGTTAATCCGCGAAATTAACAGCGGATTCGTTTCGAATTGGTTTCGCGAGCGCACAGAGTGCAGTACAAGCGCAGAGGGTGAACGTGAAGGTGAGCGAGAGGGGAACGGCGGTGAAATGGCGTTGAAAGAGGAAGCGCGATACGGGCCGCGCCTTCTAATGTAAATTACGCGAAATCGCTGCACGAGTGACGCCACACGCGAGCACAAAGGGACGCTTTAGCCGCTATTTTTCCTGCTTTTTTCCCCCTCGGCTGACACGAAATATATTACGTAAATTCCCTTCTTCCGTGACCATTTCCAACGCAGGCAGAGCGGCGGTCGGCCATGTGTGTGGTGTCGTGCGTGACGCGGTAGAAAATGCATCGCGCGAAAATGTTTTTGCCCCGCGAGTTCGCACCTCGACGTATAAAACGACTGCATTTGCTTCGATACAGTATTCATGCTCGTTCTACCAATCCCCTTTCTCTCTCACTCTCTCTCTCTCTCGTTCTCAACTCCTCTCTCGTCGGCCCCTCTCTCGCCCCTTCGCTCCCGGTTGCTACTCCCATCGCCCAAGTTCTCGCGCAGTAGTGTCAATATTTCGTCGTTCGTCGTATCACGCGCGTATTACCTACCCTTCCGCCTCTCTCACTCCCTCACTCTCTCTCTTTTTCTCTGTGTATTACATTATTCTCGAGGAAATTGCTCGGAATTCCAGTCGCTCGTTGAAACGCGCGGCTGTTATAGCCGAAGCGAGAGTGGAAATGCACGTGAGTGTCGGCTGAACCTTAGGGGTCGGTTTGTACGCCGGCCAGAAGAAGGGGTAACGCGGAGGCCACCGTAAAAATGTCCGGACGGTCTGCGATCTCGCTGGGAAACCCCGACGTATTTGCATACGTCGCGCGCAGACTTGCAGAAGAAATTTTATTATCCAGAAAATTAGCCGTTGAAGGCGTTAAACGAGCTCGTTTTCGCGTGAAACCGTGCCATTGCCAGTCGTTAACCGAGTTTCCTGGATAGGAGAACGGCTCGACTATCCAGTAAAACAATAAAAAGAAAAGAAAAAAAAAATATCCAACACCTATTATAACGGTGGATATGCTTGAAAGACGAAGAAAAAGCCAGGGCTGACTTATCGCGTGGCTCGACCACTGGCAATACTTCGAACGGCGCGAACGGCGGTTCGGCAGCCGATAAAACGCAATCGCGCGATTAGAACATCCGGTTCACAATCCAGTCGGCCACTTGTTAGTCCGTTAGCCTAATCGATTCGTTGCTCTCGTCGTCGTTGCAAATTCGCGGAAATAATTTATCGGTCAGGTAGCACGAACGACGCTTGCAAACTGATAGAAAATCGATAACCGAATGTCGAAAGTTTCGAGCCGACGGATACCGCAGCTATTCGAGACCTCTTGCAGAACTTTGATCCCGTAGTCGTAGCCGAGCCGAGAGCTCTTTAATTACTCGCCGACAGCTTTAAACGAAACATCCGAATATCGTTCCTCTTCGTTTCGCTTTTTTCTTTTTTTTCTTTTTTTTTTTTCTTTCGAATCATCGAAACGTTAACGAGAAAACGATAACAGAGATGTGTTTGGCGATCGATGATCAAGAAGTGACGATCGGAATCGCGGCGAGATTTCCTTTCCATCGAGTCGGAGTGGAACACTTCGTTCCCAGCCGCGTGACTGGAATTTCACGCTAATAAGAGTAATGGACCGAGGCAAAAGGTTCACGGTGTAAAACAGCAGAGGCGGGAGACGGCAGGCGGGAGGATACACTGACTGGCGCCACGGGGAAATGACAGACTGTCTATTTGGCTGATGGGGCAGGATTTAATCAGCCGGTTCGACCACGCGAATATTTTTGCACGTGCACGCGGAATAATATGCTCGAATAAGCCAGACCGTGGCGCGGAACGCCAGAATAGGATGCCGGTGCCTATGGTTCTCGCTGGGTGAACACTATGGATCGGGCCGGTTTGCTCTCACCAGCCGAAAAAGGACGCCATAGAGACAGAAGAGACGCAGCAGCGCCAGCAGCAGGAGGGTCAAAGAGGCAAAACCGATTTCGCGGATTTAATCTCGCTGCAAGACTTCGCGGAACCGGCTCGTGGCCGTGGTACAACGTGCAACACGCATGAATGGAGATGGCAGATTTCCGGTCGGGTCAAACGAAACATTTTTTAATACCCATTAACCAGTTGAAATGCCATTTAGCCGGTGTAATAATTTTAAAAGCACCCGGTTTTCAGAAAGGATAGCCCGTTCCATCTGCACCTCCGTCTATCTACTTACCCCTCCTATCCTGTGTATGGGGGTTACGCCGTGTTTTTTCCCTCCCTCCGCCTGATTCTCTTTTGCTTCTTAGCCGGGATGCAAAATTGAGAATACAATGGCACGCGAACGAATGCACAAGCAGCGGCGAGCTTTTAGCCGCTCGAGCATTTAATCCTGGCGAAAATACCAGGTGAACGCGTATTGTTCCGATATGAGAGGAGTACCGATAATCTCTCTCTCTCTCTTTCTGTGTTCGTGTTAACGTACTATTGGGACCATGTCGAGAAACCGGTAAATTGTCAGCCGGCGTAGTAAATGTTTTTTTCTTTTTGTTGTTGTTGTTGCTGCTGCTGCTGCTGCTGCTGCTGTTGTCGTCGTTGTTGATGCGTTTTACCCTCTTCCCTTGTATTTCAGCGAATATTACATTAAAGGCTGTCGACGATAAGCCAGCGCGCCATGGCAGGCGAGACAATAGCCGTCGTCACTGCCTGCCGTGATCGCGTTGTAATCGCTCCGCCTAGCGTGATGCCAAACATGAACATCCTGACTGACTGATTCGCGATTTCATCTGCTCGTCCGACAATGCGCGGCGAGCGCACACCGCGGGAGTAGTGTGCGTGACTTAACCAACGTTCGACAACGCCCGAACGTCGCTAATTAAACTAATCCCGTGCCGGCAGCTATTGGAAATCAGATCTCGGCGAGATGTTTAGAGATGCGAGGGACACGGTCCACAGAAACTGCGAAATTTCGAAATTACGGTGAAATCGTTTTCAACGAGGTTTTGCCGCGTCTCGATCAACTGCAAGAACACGTATTCAACAATCGTATCGCCTGCCTGTCCTCACGAAACGAAACGAAACGAAACGAAACGCGTGAGACTCGCGTAACCTGTCCACCGTTACCGAAACGCATTTTGCATAGTTCGATTTATCCGAGCTGGGAATATACGTTCCTCCAGAGTATCGTCCACCAGGGAACACCAACCAGGACCAAGAGAACCAAGGGAAAGTTGGCGCGCTCCGGTGCGTGCAGCTTTTTCCAAGCACGCAACGCGCGATATAAATCACCGCGCGGATTTTCTTGTCGTTCGCTTATCGGGGTTATGAATCTCGCGCGGCACCGGATCACGATGGAAACAGGGACGCTTTAAATCGCGCCAACTTTCCTCCGTATAAATCCTTTGCGCCCGGCCGCGACAGCTTCCGTTCAACCGGCGGCGCTTTCAACGGAACCTACGCGCGAAACGTCCGCTATTCAGATTAACAGTCGGCGAGCTACCCGCCGATTGTTCGAGCCGCGCTCCGAAGGAACAGCGATGAACGAGAGAGAAAAAAAAAGGAAAGAGAAAATTCATTTTTCCCGTCCGTGATTTCAAGAATTACAAAGTCTCGATCCTCGTTCGAGAACGCTTTCGAGCGAACCGGCAGCTCTCGCGGATTAAAAAGCGGAGCGCGTCACGCGGTAAAAATACGGCGACAGTGATCACGAGAATACATAGCTGAAGTCGAGCGGGGTTGATCTTCGCCTTGTGTACCCCGCGTTGCTTCGGAAACGATTTCGAACCGCTTTCGATCTGTTGAAAGCCTCTTCGACGCGGCCGCGCGTGCGATTATCTGAAATTGTCGCGTGATAATTCGTATTCGTCGCCGTAGGAGGATTATCGGGACGTCGGGACGTTGTTGAAAACTGTTTGGACAAAGTTCCACGCTCTTGTAAGAGCGATAAATCGATATCTTTTAGGCTCTCTCTCTCTCTCTCTCTTTCTCCTTCTCCCTCTTTTATTCTTTTTTCACGTGGCTTTTTCCGCGTCCGTGTTATTCCTCGACGATCCTGGGCGAAAGTTTCCTGGGGGAAACCCGACTCCCTGGAAAAACTTTGGTTTTAAGCTGTTCGAGCTGCAAACTGTCATCGCCTATTTGCCGGTCGCGATCCTCACCAGACGGGGTGCACGATGAAAAATTTCCGGTTAAAGTCGCAAAGTGAACGCGAAAAGCAAGAGAGAGACAGGGAGACAGAGAGAAGCGAGATGCATCTAACGGAAGTTTAGATCCGAAATTCTGGCTTTCAAGCCCTATTCATAACCATTAGGCAGCTAATGGTTATGGTTATGGCGATCGATCGGTATCGCGATCAGCGGCGTGGTCGGAGACCCGATTAAAAATTCACCGCGGTGTGCATTAGACGAGGGGCGGGAGGTGTCAAGCTCGGATTTGCTCGCCGTTCGCAAAAGCTTGCAAAACGAGTAACTTTCGGTTTGTCTACCCGGCGAAGTCTCTGAACTGGCGGGTGCTGTGAATGAAAACAGCCCGGGGCTGTTATCACTGCGATATCGTTCCGGCGTCGTTCCAAGCTCGCACGCCGCGCACAAACATCGAACGCCACGATCTGTTTCCCCTTCGATTTACGCGCCATGAAATCTCGATCGGATAACAAAAGAAAAAAAAAACAAAAACAAAAGAATCCTTTTTCTTCTGGTCGAGCCATCACACAGGGATCGGAGGAAAGGTGAGAAAACCGCAACAAAACCGAGGGAAAGGAGAATAGTCGAGTAACCTATATTCGCGTCGAATAAACAAAAGGAATGAATCCTTCCGGGGCAATCTGATATCGGTTATCGCGAGGTTCTATCTTGGTAATTACCTCGATGTGACCGCTTTTTGCATTGAGCCCACTTGAATCGAGAGATCCTCGGGATGCATGGACCGTACAACACCCATCGAGCAGATAGAGAGAGAAAGAGAGAGAGAGAGGGAAATGAAAATCGAGTTAAGGTGGAGGAAACGGATAGAAAAAGAGGAGGAAGAGAGACGACACCGGGTTTAGAATCGGCGGTGAAAATGCACCAGTTAGACGAACGGACTTGTACAGGATACTGCAAAGTAGAAGATGGCTGAAGGTTCTCGATGCGCGGGGCATGATCAGCCCCGGTGGTGAATTTGCATTGTGGCCGGACGCTTCGTGTTTGAGCTGCACTGCACAGCTCCCCGAGCTGCATCTGCTCCGATGTTCCCTCTAATCCTCCAGGAGAATCGTCGATGCTCTTCCCACACCCTCGGGTAGCCTCGGTGCAAGGATACCCGATCGTTACGTTTCACCCGGTCGTTAAATTAACGAACGGAACGTATCGACGGAGGAATGGAACCAAGTCTTTCGATAGTCGCGAAGTCGACGTTCGAAACGAACGCAAGAGGCAAAGACGAAGAGGAGATCGCGGAGGAAATTGCCGGGCAACTTTTGTTCTACTCGGCGTCTACGTTCGCCAAGTGGCTATCGGGCGGCAATCTTATCGCCACTTTCTGCTCGATATCGCCAAACGAATTATTGAAGCCGTTCGTCTCGCGAGCTGCTCGGAACTGCGTATCGATATTTCTCCAGAGTTCTGGTTATCGAGCGCGTCGACGATAACGGAATTTTTCCTTTAATTTCCATTCGTTGGTCGATCGTCTACGTTACGATTTCCACTTGGTGCCGCGACGGACCGAGTTTTCGAGGGACAGCGGCAGTGACGTCAATGAAAAGAACTTACAAGGATAGGAAGAGAGATCGATTAGAAGAGAGAGAGAGAGAGAGAGAGAGAGAGAGAGACCGGGCGGTACGCTTTGTACGAGTGAACTATTATAATCGAACTAGCCAGATTCTCGTCAAGTTTCCTCCTTCTGTAGGAAATTGTCGTCGAACAAGCGGCTCAAATGAGTATCAGACATACGAGTGAGACTCCGACATCTCTCCAGCTTCTCCACGTCTCTCCGTATTTCGAAGCAATCTTATCTCGCGACACCGATCTCTAACTACAAAACTCTCTCTTTCTCCTCTCCTCTCCACTCCTCTAGGTCGCTTTGCATCGCAGCGACCACCAACTTCCGCCCCGAAATTTGCCCCATACTCTGTGTTACTCTTAAAACTTCGTGCTCGCTCCAACTTCCGGCACTGTAACCCGGGAAAATCCATCGGGATTCTAAACGCAGCTCTACCGCTGTTAGCGTTATTTCCAGCGGTTGGCAGTTAGAGGGAAGATAGATAAGCGTAGCGCAGCTTCGTTACCGCACCATCCTTGGCCAATTATTCGCCGTAATTAGCCACCTAAAGCGAGCCTAATTGCGGACGTGTCCAGCCACGTGTCCGTCCGAAACTTCGCCGTTGACGCGTCTCTGACGTCGGACGAGCGAACGACAAACGTTGCGATTAAATCAAATAGCGAGAGAGCACAGGGGTGAGGCAACAGGCGAAGTCCTGGCTACCTCCTCGGCCGAAAGGGGGGAGGAAATTCAATCTTGCGTTGGAAGAGGAAATGGAAGGGCAAAGGGGCGAGAGAGGGGGGATGGTCCCGTCTGAATGGAAAACGAATCACTCGGAAAAGTTTTTAGTCGCGTGCAGATCAACCCGTCGACGCGAGAAAGTTCCCGTTTATTCGGTATAATCCGTTCGAGAGGGAACGACGCCGAGAGAGAGAGAGAGAGAGACGTCGAATCGAGTAACTACGATCGAGTTTTTAGCGGAACGTTCGAGAACGAGGTCGAGGAAAGCGGGACGAGAGGGAGGAATTAGGAGGAAGGAAGTTTGGAGAAAGGAGTAAATTGGAGAGTGCACGCGTACTTCCTCGACGATCGAAGAAAGATCGGACAGATACGAACGTCAGTTTATGTGTCCGACGCAAACGTAAATTTCCGTTTTTGACGCGTGGATTGCGCGCTGAACTGTGGCGGTCTGCTTGGATGACACAATGTAATCATTGGCGGCGGCGGGGAGAAAAGTTGGGAAAAGTTTCACAGGCACGGGGAGGGAGGGGAGGTAGAAAGAGGATGAAAAGTAGGAATGCCGATGGAGCGAGGGTTGGTGTCGAGAGTTGCGATGAAATAAAAGTTGCAAAATTTAACGGGCGCTGCATTCAATCAGCGTTCGTTTGTGATCAAACGAACGCAGTTTCTTCTTTCGTCGGCAGAACTTCTTCTTGATTTATTTTTTTCTTTTTTTTTTTTTTTTTTTACGCCGCGCGCGTAATTTTACCATCCTCCTTTCGTCTGAGTAAGTAAGAGATTCCCTAACTATCCGACGAAGACGTCGAATCGCGAAGGCAGTTCGTCTCGATGAATGATCTCGATTCCAGGAGAATAGAAAAGGACACGATCATCCCGTCACTGGTGAGTTTTTCTAGCCGTTTGTAAAGCTGCCGGTCGGCAGAATTCCCATAAACTCTCCCACGTACGTGCGTATATGCTCGACGAGGGCCCCTTTTTTTCCACGTGTAATACCACAATTCACGTGGGCTTAGGGCGTGCACGAGAGGAGAGGCAGCCGCTGCACGTTAATGTGTATACGCGGATACTCGAATAGTCCCCTCAGACTCTAATTAACTCGGATATTGACCAGAGCAGCTTATATCAGCGTGTGTGCACGCGGTAACGCGGGCTTTTTGCTCGGCGCGCGTTCGGTCGCGGTACACAAAACCGAGGGAAGAGAAACCGGGCAAAAAAGTGGCTCCAATTTATCAGGCTCCTACGGTTTTTATCGGCGCGCCATTTTTACGTGCCTCTCCAGCCAGCAGCGGAGAGCGCAAAACGTCAAAACCTCACAATCACGAACGCACCGAGACGTGACATCGGTACGATAAGAGCTCTTTTCGAATGCGTAACGAGAATGCGTTCCGAATCGCGTTATTCGTTCGAGAAACATCCAAACCTTTTGTTCGTATCGAGTTGTGCCTCTCGATATCGACGACGCGCGAGTTGATGTCGTCTGTTGAACGATCTCGATGGACAACGAACGTCGAAACAATTAAAAAAAAAAAAAAAAAAAAAAAGAAAAAAATCAAACTATATCGACGAAAAGATATCTCGAGTGATGAATCGATGTTATTCAATAAATCGATGAAATTGAAGGCCAATCGTCCATTTCGATACCAATTTGAAACTGAGGCACCACGATGAGCGATAGTTTAGTTAAGAAATATAACTGCGTTTGGGCGAGCCAGCGGTTTTAGGAGATACCAGACACGTCCGTTTCAGCCTTATCAAACTCGGATCAACTTATTGCTATCTCACTCACCGCTTTTCGGCGTGGGGAAGATGTTGTAGGCGGAATCTCGAACCCAGGACGTGACTGCCACGTACTCCTTAACGAACGTCGGTATTTCACACCTGAGAACTCCGGTATTTCCAGGCAGAACGTAGGCATCTCGCACTTGAACCTCGTACTTTTGGCGTACCACTGCAAAAAAGCAACGTTGTTGCGTTATTTTCCACGAAACTACAATGGTCAATTCTTTGATAGTCAATCGCTGCGACTGGCTATCTTCGCTATTACTTGTCATATTTACTCGTTTTCTTTCCCACTGGCCAAATATTTTTATGGCACGCTATATTATTATTTAGAAAAATAAAACTGATCACAAACTGAAATAAACAAACACTTGCATACGCAGCAAAGGAATAAGTTTGTACGAGTCAATTCACGATACGATGATACGAGAGTGTACATATGTACGAGAACAGCGAAATTGAAACTGAATTAATAAAAGCATGCGAACAGTTGCTGATATTCAGCTATTTGCAGTTGCTATGCCACATGAAGCGATAAATTCTATGTTAGATCAATTTAGTAAAACAGTAAACGTGTAGTTATAATAAGAAAAATTTGGAGGTCGCGTATACACGTTTTTCGTAGTCCATGAAATGATGCAGCGTTTATAGAATGAGGGAAAAGAAGAAAGGAGATGGCTTATACTATAACGAAGAAAAGAAACTGATCTAGACAGATTTCCAAGAAGAAGTATCTTCGATTCTATTTTCAGTCATGGCGCAATTATCGTCAGAATTGTTCCCAATCCTCAGCGAATCGCACCCAGACGATCGATACCCGCGAAAAACAGAGTCTCGAGAGCTCAACAGTTTATATATTATGTTTATATATGTATTATGTTTATATGGCCAGATGTTCCGTTTCTCGTCGTTAATTCCAATAACGACATGACGTACTACGCATTTTCTATTACAGACTCGTTATTCTCCCGACGAACAACGCGGCTTTTCAACCCGTCTGCGAAACGCGCTTTCGGTAATTAATGCCTCCCTCTCGCGTTCTCTCCGGCCCTGCTCTCCGGCTTTCGCTTACAGCCCACCCACCCCCTCCCCCTCATTCTCTTTCTGTGCAATGCAACTCGGCGATTCTTTCTAGAAATTCCCCCGATTCACGAGCCGCTAAACGCGATAAGCGATTCTTGCCAGGACTCCAGGTCGCGATTGTTAGTCGCTGCAAAGCCGGCGAAATCTTTCGTTCGTTCTTTGTGCGCGCCAGGGGTGTGTTCCTCTCCCTCTATCGCACCGTTCGTTTCCCCGTCTCGTACGCAAAACGCGGCAACACGTACACCAACGACGAAGAAACGTTCTCGTCTGTTTCCGGCCGAGCTGAGAAATCTCGCGAAACGAAAGCGAAAGACCGACGACAAATGTAGTTGGCTCGCGGCACTACTCTCGAGTCGCGATCGTTCTTTCTTCTTCGTGGTTTAGAACGTCATCCCGCGGAACGGCCGATTACGTTTACGAGCGGGAGATAGCCGACTTCCGGGGACAGGCGGTCCGATAAGAGAGAAGCAACTTTCGAAAAGCGCCGCGCGAAAGAGTAACGCGACGATCGAGGCGCTAAATGCCCACCACCCGATACCAACGAGACGCGACGCTAAATCGCAGCTTTTACATTCGCGGCTGGAGAACACGACCGCGCTGCTGTTACACGCCGTGTTCAATGGCGTAATTGCCAGCTACGATACTCCGGAAACGTTGCTCGGCGATTATTTGCCAGATTACCGTCGCCGTGTTTTCTGGCTCGCAGTCCGACAAGCACTCTTTACCCGAACGATTTTGTACGTTTCTTCGCAAGAAGCACTCCCGCTCGCCGCGAGATATCCCGAGAGAGAACATGGCGCTCTCGTTATCGCGGTCGGCACTTCACAGGCACGCATAACGCGGAAAATTTCTACGGGACAGAACGCAATGGAAACGCAAGGGCATAAATGGACTACGAATTTTTAGGTAAATTCATTTGTTCCGCGCGAGATAACCGAAGGGTTTATTTATAACCGCATAAATCTATAACACTTTGAACGAATTTCTTGAACGGATAAACGTTTCTGCATACGAAAGCATAGAAATCCGTGGGTCCAGAAGCAGCGAGAGGAAAGAATCGATAACGCGTCGCGAGCGAGCAATTTTCCAGGAATCGTGCGAACGAAAGTGAAAGATGATGATGCACGGTTGAAACGAAAAGAAAAGAAAAGAAAAGAAAAGAAAAAAGCAGAAATTTCCGCGGGGAAAAGAATGGGGAGACGAGGCGCGAAATCGACGGTACACGAATCGTGATAAAAATAGCGGAGCATTTCTCCCAAGAATCATGTAGATGAAAGTGAAAGAGAGACGGATGGAGAGCGAAGAGGCGGAGAAAAGCGTGATTTCCAGCCCAACGAATAGGGGATGGCAATCAGTTGAGGGGAAGCGAAGAAATAAATATACTCACCGGCCTTTACCGTGATTTCACGGCCCAACACCCTGCCGACGCTGTTCGACGCTTGACATCTGTAGATCGCCGAGTGGACGTCGTGCCGGTAAGTCTCCGCGCCGAACGGCAAGAAATACATCGAACCGTTCACCAGCATCTCACGGATGTGCGGTATAGGGAGAACCGGCGACTCGTCTCCCATGAGCCAATCGATCCTTGGCAACGGGCTGCCCTGGGCCGAACAATGGATCATAGCCCCGGTCTCGTTCGAGAATTCGACCGACGAGCGTGGCTCGGAGATCAACACCGGGCCTTGGCTGTCCAACACCACTCCCCGTCCTGCAACATGGATCGCGCGGCGTGTTCCGTTTAGAAGGATCGACGTTCGGGCACGCGGAAAATTGAGAAGGCTTTTGGCAAGACGCTAATGGAACACCCCGCCCCCCCCCCTTCCCCGGCCGAGATTGCCGGGCGTTAATTTCTGTGAAATTGTATTAGCCGGATGTTTCAGGGATGTCGTCGGTTTGCCGAGGGGATTTACCGACGGTCAGATATATCGATTCGGGCCTGCGAGTAAGAACAACGGCACTGTTTGCCGTCCGTTAAGTAAGTTTCCCCGTTTATACATCTGTCCGCGCATTATCCGCGCGGCTGTACATACGCGGTGAGGTTATTTTACGTCGGTAAGCTACGTACGAGAGTGGAGAAACGTTTTATACGTCTCCCGCGGGAGACATCGCTCTCGTTCAACAGCTCTTGGATAACTCCGCATTCCGCTGCAAAGTAGAGCCACCACTTCGCTTCGTCGACGAACCGGCGTGATTAACTTTTTAGGGGAAACTTTCGATATCGATATGCGCAACGATGTTGGAGAATATTACGATTAGAGAGTCTTGTGTTTCTTGCTTTCGCGTAGTTTTGCGATGACAAATTGATCCAGAGACTCTATTTCGAGAAAACGAGAGACAACCGAACGATGATCAATCGTCGAACGGCTCGGGCTTGATCTCGAGGGCGATGTGTCTAAATAAAATACAGACCAAGTATATTCGACGGAGAGTATATTCGACGTTTCTTCTTTGAACGATAATAATTCATCGGAAGGCGTATCGAATCAATAAGGATATTCGACCGGATAAAGAAACAATTGGTTTCCCAATATTCTCTTGGCCGCCCCAGGTAAAGCTGGAGCGGTCGCTTTGCAACTTCTTCGATATATTCTCTCCGTGTGTATATATATTCTCTCTGTGTGGTAAGCAGTTTATATTGCAAAATACACGTACGTATATTCATCGTGCACGCACGTACGGGTATATTCATCCGATAAACGCCGGAGGACTTCTTTGTTATAAAGCATCGAATACTTGTGCCAACGATGCGCAGCAATAACCGCGAGATTGATCATATTCGATCATCGTCTTGTCAGTTATTGCGGCTTGCGCGCGAAATCATTTGCATTCATCGTTCACTAGTGAAGCGAGCGATAATGTGAAAAATATCCCAACACGACTCGTTTCTTAACCATCAAGTCGTTCGAATCCGCTCGAAAGCGATTTGATTTTTAGGAAACATCATCGAGAAATGTGTATCGTTACAACAACACATGGATCTGGATGTTCAGAATGTGTGTGAATATCACAGCACTGGACTGTGAACGTGTTTCGTTCGACTGAAAGTGAAATGTCTTGTTTCGCGAAATGTCTTGGAGAATCAAATCTATTAACAATTAGACTAGATGTAAAATCGAAGATGTCGTTCCTATATAAATTGAAAATTAAATCAAATTATTTTTATTGGAATCGGGCTAGTTCAATCTAGCCAATCAGATTTAAAAAATCTGTTTAATTGCTCTGTTGTAGATAATCTAAATTAAAGGCGACTGATGCTTTCTATATGACAACAAACAATAGGTTTGCAGGTTCTGATCTACGTGATGCTTCTGAGCTATAATTTCGTAAAAATTAAGCGGAAACATTCGAAGGAATGCTCAACAGAAATATAAACTAAACCAAGATTCAGAGTGCAAGAATGTTCAATATTCTTGCGCTAACAATGTGGTTATTCGACCGCTCTCGCGCGCGACTTTCGCGTCGATCGTTAAACGCGAAAGGATAATAATAATACCACTCGGTTGAGATTCACTGTACCCAAATATAATGATAGCCGAAGCTCCTTGGATGGGTGACGATAAAACGCGCACGTACGCGTTGAATGGCACGCGAAACGCCGCGTCGCCGCTCTCGACATCGCGTTCCGATTGCAACATTTATTGCACTCCCTCGCCCTCACGCCGGTCCGTATCATTTCCTCTCCGGAGCGTTTCCTCTCTCGTTTCCTTTCCACAATCCCGAGTGTCTCTCTATCAACGGGATTTCGCCCCCTATCTACCTACGTAGACAAATCTGATATATCAGTCGACTGGCGCGCCCGAAATTTCAGTTTAACAATATTTTTCAGCGACCGGATCGCCGATCGCGCATACAACTCGCGCGTGCAAACCGCATGAAACGCATTTCTAACGGTGATTTGATAAGCAGAATTTCGATAGATACGACGCGATCGTGAAAGCTCGCTTCGTCGTACGCTGCACGCTGCATGCGTCGGTGAACGCAGTGGTGTATGCGCCGGAAAGACGTTTATGTTCGGCGCTTCCTGCGCTGTACGAGCGCGCGATGCACCTGCGTCACCGGTTTACAGCTATGCAGCGCCGCCATCTACGCTCGCGTTTACACATATACGTGCGCCAGTTTCGCTGCTTTCCACCAACACAAACGTATGTACATTTATCCTCACACGTACAGACTGGATCGTACAGTATATTCGGAATAGAGAGTGCAGCACATATCGCGCGTGCATCGGTGCATCTGCAACGGTTCCCGGGAACCGTTCTTCCTTTTCCCATGGCAGGCGAATGCTCTCTCGCTCGCTCGTTCGTTCGTTCGTTCGTCGGACGACGACCATGGAAAATAGGGTTAAATTAGTACGCGCGTAACGTAGTTTGTCGCTGACAGTGAAGACCGCCGTAAAACGGTTATTAAGGGGGAACTATGCCCGCGTAAAGGAAAATTCTGTCCGCGTCGTTCTTCTTGTTTACCGGCAAATTCAATAGACATTCCGTCTAACTCGATAACCGAGTAGCGGGTAGCTCTTTCTCTGATTTCTTGTTCCACGCTTTACCGTAGGCGAATCGTGGACGGATATAATGCGAGATAATGACACTTTGACGCTCCGCGTTCGCGTTTCACGCTTCCCGACGTTGCAAGGTATTACGAGATATTTTTCGCCCGGAATGTAAACTCCAGGAAGAGGTGTAAACTCCTCCTGGTTCGTCGAACGTTCGTTACGTTAATTAAAAAGGGTCGTCGGAAACGATCGAGTAAGGCGATTAAAGGAAATGGTCCGAAAGAGACCCGAGAACGCCGACGACGAAACAAAGACGAGCATAGATCGCAATCAATCGAAATCATTTGCCCGTTCGGCCGTGTTCCGCTCGTATTGTAGCGAGAGCGTTTCAATCTCTCCACGAACGCGAGACGCGAACAAAAGCAACGGGGGAACGTACGATCCAATTAACGACTGGAATCGTGTAATTCTACAAAGAGTCGATTAATTCAGCAACGCCGCATTTCCATAAGTAAGCTTGCTAAACACGTTCCCTCCTTGCTCCGCGTCTGCGACACACAGTACGAGCGAGCGCGACCAACCGGTCCGTCTCTTTAGTCGCCGTTTCACGCACCAACGAATAAACAAATTAACGGAATAGAGTAAAACTGCAAATAAACAGATCGAGAGAACGCGGATGAGCGAACCCGAGTATATAAACAAAGGAGAATCACTGCCGCGTGAATCTCTGCCGTATTGCTATAAACTCGCGCGAGCCTCCACGAAGGTTTTTCCAATTTCTCTCTGCTCCGTTTGCTCTCGTCTTCGTCGCTTTGAAAAGCCGCGTGTTTGTCGCCGAGATTCGTGACACGGTCACACCGGTGCTCCATAGCTCCCTCTATATTTGTAGCCGTCACTTGAAATCCCCTTGTACAACTTTCAGCAAAAACGCGTTCAATCTCGTTACGAGCGATGTACCCTCGAGCGTACGCGCGCCCAACACGTGTTACATGCGCGGTTACATGCGACGTAGCAGGAAAAAAAAAACGTGGCTCCGGATCTGCGACCCGGAGATCCCTCATTAAGGGGAGGCGTTGGGGAATCGCGAAATTGCACGAAAACCAGACGATCGAACGCGTTTACGCGCTCTCTGTCCAGATATTCACGCGTAGTGGTTTCGCGGCAAGCGGACGATGATAAACTGAACACGCGCGTAATTCCACGTCATCGCTTTTTTTATCTTTCCACTCGGACGCGTGCAACGCGCCAACACTCGCCTCTCATAAATGCTCAGCTTCCTTTTCGTCTCTCTCCTATTCTCTTCTCTCTCTCTCTCTCTCTTTTTCTTTTACCATTGCCTTTTCCTGTACCATTGCCTCGCGCAGCAGAGGAAGAACAGAGTGACACCGTGCGAAGCCAAAGAAACGCGAAACGCGTGAAACTATCGGTTGAACGAGTCGCGCGATATATATATATATATATATATATATATATATATATATATACTCTCTCCGTGGTTTCCTTCCTGGCGATGCAGAACCGGTCGCACCAGGTCGGACAAAGCGGTCTGAAAGTTCGCGCGCCGTAAATACCGTGACGTGTCTGTATTTCGGCGTGCACGTTTGACCAACTGGCCTTTATATTACACCGCGCGAACACCCGATTCCCTCCGCATCGACGCTCAATAGAGATTTCAATCCCCCCCTTTTCATCCCTCCCCCCGTTCCGTGGTGCCCGAATTCCCGTGCGCCATCCTATCGCTCCCGTTGACTATCTCGCACGGATATCTCTCGACGGGTCAGCTGCGGGATTGAACTCGACGTAACGATAATCGTCTCGAAACACAGTAATCACTGCAACCGTTCATTTCCTTTTTTCCAAAGAATTGCTCGCAGTAATAATACGAACGAACAACGCGAATGAAACGTTCGAACGTTTTCTAGACATTTGACGAGGTATACATGGTATACGTCGAGGATAGCGGAGTAAGACGCGTTGTCGACGAGTATGAAATTCATCCCTCGACCGGGGAGCATCTGCTGCCACGCGCACAACGGCGCGCGTAATACGTGGGTTCGCGGAACAGGATTGAACGCGGCTTAATTAATCACGGTGAAATTCGGCGCTAAAACTTGTTTGCAGTTGCTCCGCCTCGGGCGACAGGGTTAATTTTGCTTATGCGAGAGAATATCCGGGCAGGATTTAGAGCAAACTTCCGTCTGTCGACCACGTGTGTAGATCGTTCGCTCGCTTCCTTCCTTATTTCCTTTTTCTCCAGTTGTTTCTTTTTTCTGTTTTTTTTTTCTTTTTTTCTTTTGGCCCGTTTGGAATTTCGCTCGCGATAGTTCTCGATAGATAAGATATATTATTCGCTTATTTTCTCTCTCGCTCTTTCTCTCTTTGGATCAATCGGTAATTACGCAACGAGAGGGAGGAGGGTGGTAAAATTCGATGCGTTTTGCACGAGTTGTTCCCGGTGTTACGTAATCGTCGGGTAACTACGGTTGCCAGAGACAATTATACGCCGACAATGTGCTTGCCGCAATTACGAGCTGCTATCTCTCTTTTCCACGACGCGACGCAACTATTTGCCGGTGTGTATTTGCCTGGCATTTACAGAGTGTCTGGGAAAATTCCAAATATTGTGGAACCCCCGTCGTCGTCGTCGTCGTCGTCGCTGCGACTGTCGCGTCGACGTCGACGTCGTGCCATTAATTCGTTGCATTTCGTGACTTCAACGGCTGCAAAGCATCTCTATATCGTTTATGCATCGACGTCGTTTCACTTCTCTTATTCTTCTTAGAGAATCCTGCTTTTCACACGGCGTCGCGCATGTTTCACGCTCGCGCTACTCGATGCGCACATCCAGTGTTCCTCGGTAGTTTGGTGGAAACGAGCTCGCGAAACCTACCTCTCTGTTCGCAACGAAAATGTTTCCGCGTCGCGCGGAATGTTAGACGGATATTGGAGTTCTTTAACTTTTTTACTCCGCGGGAGGGGGGGGGAGGTTGAAAGCAGGAGGAAGAGCGAGGAAGAAAAACGAGTACCGCGTCCAAAGTGAAAAGCACTTTCCACTTCCCGGGTGATAGGTTCTTTTCCTTTTTTTCTTCGTTCTTTTTTTCTCTGGAGAAAGAATTTCGACACAACAACACTCGCGCCATAAACACGGCGCGGGACAATTTCCGCAGATTCCGGTAACGCGAAGCGAAATAAAAACGGAAGCTGCGAAAATTCGTCGGTTGGAAACCATTGGGCAAATATTCGGGTCACCGACGCATTCCGATCCGAAATAACTGCCGCAGGCACGTTTCTGCTCCCGCATCGACGAATCGGTGCAAAAATTCGCTTTGAAGCGAGTTGCATTGCATTACGCGGACAACTCTCGCACACGGATTCTGGCAACGCGATACACACACACACACACACACACACACACACACACACACACACCTGTGCCAGGTCTGCAATTATGCACCGACGCCATTTATGCCGCATTTATACACTCCCGCTGTACGTCAGTCTCTCTCTTTTCCGCCGTTCCACCGACACGTATCCGGTTGCTCTTGCTTGCTTGTCGCGAGTATGCGCGTCACATTGGACCTGGACGCACGTACGCGCGCATCGCACGGTGTGCAAACGTTGCGCCGTCCCAGCGACTGTTACTACTCCGGGACTACTAGCCCTGTACTCTCGCGTTGCACCTTCTGATTAATTACAGAGCGCTGTCACGCTGCAGCGGACCGGCATTATCATCCGGGACACGGAACTCGCGCGTCACTGACGAATTAGCCGGCGTAACTCGTTCGACGTTCACCGACCGTGACTGTCAGTTTTCCGCCGAAGAATCGCGCCAGAGGATGGTACTCGACTGAGGTGGGGGGCAAGAGAAGAAAGACGAACAGACGGAGTTTCGTTAGGCGAATTCGTCTGAAAATCGAGGGAATCGAGAGGAGTTCGTCTAGCGTCGTTAAACCTTCCGGTTCGGAGGAACGTCGAGGAGGTTTAATTCTAATTAAGACTCGCAGTCAGGTGTAATTTAAGACCGTCTCGAGGTACGACTCGAGGCGTACTGGATAGAGCCCGGACCATCGAGTTTCGGGTCGGATCGACTTTCAAGGAGAATCGTCGAACACCGTGCGGTCTGGCTCTCGAACTTGAATTTCGGCGACAGCGAACACCGGCTGCTTTAACACCCGGCTACGTCGACTCATCCGCGGTTACTTACAAACACTCCAAGTTCAAAAGCCTCGAACGTACACGGTGTTCTCGCAGCGGGTCTAACGAGCGTCGGTGGTAAGCTTTGTGATCCCCGATTACCTCGTGCTACGACCGAGTTTCCACCCGTTCCAATCGAATTTTATATCGTCGTCGTGTCGTCGTGGCTGCGATTGCCCGACTTCTCCTCTCATGGCGAGCAAAGTGGGTTCGAAACGATAATTGTTAAGGCCAAGTACACGCAACACTTGTGACATGATTGTGCTCCAATGTAAGCGGTAAGAGTCTTGTTGAATCTCAAAAAGAAAAAAGAAAAAAGAAACAGAGCGACGATTCAACGAGCCGTGAAGACGCAAGTTTAAGGTTTTAGAGACTGACTCTGATTTTTTCGGATTACATTTAAGAAGTTTCAAGAAGCAGTAGGATTGCTTTTGGTCATAGAGCGTATATAACACCAGCGAATTAGGAATTTCTAAAACATTTGACCACTTGCAAATCTCCAAACTAGGCATCTCATAAATTTAGTCAGTCCCAAGTGCGATTTTGGGAACCTCCCTCCTCATTTCGCGATTAATTTTAACACATCTTCCACTCTACAATTTGTCAGAGTTCTTTGCAAAGAAATTCAAGGCGTGTTACAAATGAAGCCTTTGAGGCAACCAACATCAAATCAGAAAGAAAGATAAAAGAGTCAGACAAGAACACTGTGACATTAACATTTAATCAAGGCAAGATCCAATCGTCAGACGTTAGTCAATATTCGGTTAAGCGTATTCATCGAACTCAGTCGTGAGTACTTTAGACAAGCTCAGTTTTTTGACTCCAGTAGAAGCCAGTTAGCAAGACAAGTACAATCATAGTTATTTCTATATACGGAAAGGTAGGCCAGTCGTGACTGGCCTTAACAATAACCGTGTCATGTCTCGTCGATTTATCGCGATCGATTGATCCGTTCCAAGGTGTGTACTACAAATCCCCGCCCTCTGGATCATTCGATTTCCTTTCGTTAATTGGCGCCAATTTCGAAGAGAATGAGCTCTGAATGGTCGCGTCGGATCGATAGCGCGGATCGCGATTATCCTTGCATGTGCCGCTCGACTAATCCGACTTAAGCGCCTACATAAATACGAATATATTTCGCATACGCGGCGACCGAAGTTAGCTGCAATGCAGTGGCGAGCGATACGAGAGGCGGCTAGGATTTTGCCGGCACGCGCACACCGTTGGAATCGTTTGATCTGGATCATGGTTAATTTCACCGTTGGTTATGGCGCACAATACCGTACCAATCACCGCCGTGACTTCGCTGCATTGCGCAGTCCGATTGGTTTCCTCCGTAGCAGCCACGTATACACTCGCCCGCCCGTGCTCTCGTACGCGTACGTCCGTCGAATCGTTCGATCGTGCGATCGTACCGTGCGTCACCGCTACGATATAGGTAAACGCGCGCCAGTGTGTGTACAGGTTGCAGGTGCATACACGCCCGCGTGTCGCCCGCACACATACACACAGTCGAACGCGTGTAATCGACGGCCAGATAAAGCTGCGAGACGGATCAATCCGTGACGAAGCCATCGACTTCGAAATGCTAGATTTCGTTTCAATCTCGTCGACGGATCGTACACAGAAGGAGCGAACGACAACGCCCCACCGGACCAGATACATGCTCGAATTATGGGGCAAATTGAACGATAGATCACTTTGTCGACCGGCGAACTTTTTAACCGGGGAATTCCGTGTCAACGGAAGATCCGGCCGATAGAATGAGTGATTTAGAGTCAAACGCGGCCGACGTTCTTCCCTCTATCGTTTCATCGTCAATCTTCCGTACCTTGTTCCTTTCTTTCTTCTCTCTCTCTCTTTTTCTTTTCTTTTCTTTTTTTTTTCTTTTTTAGTTTTCCCACTCGGTCGAGATTGTCTGGCGATGCACGCGTTCCGTCGGATTTGCGACTTGTTCGTTCCGAGAAAGTTTTACATTGTAAATAAGGCAGCCAGGTTCGCCTGTTGCCTTCGCTGTTGAGAGTACAAGGAACGCTCGCCGAGTTTTCGCGAAAATTAACAAACTGGCTCGGCTCGTAAATCAAGGCTTCGCAAGACGAGGTTAACGAAATCTGTAAAACCACGTTTCTCCGTACGAGAAATCCTTCCGTTCGACTGCCGAAACTGAATTTCCCTCGACTACGTAAGTATCTACTACGTAAGTCTACATCGACGTGGGGAAAATCGCGGAAAAGGAAAACAGAGATGCGATCGATGGAAAATGCTGACGCGCGACAGACACGCGGTAGACTTCGATAGACGCGTGTGAGACGCTACTATGAAATCGATTCGCTGTCGCGAACGCGACACAGCTTCCGGGTCGTTCGATTATCTCTCTTTTTATCCGCGACAATCCGCCGCGCGTTATGTACCGTGTCGGCATCTTATCGGCTCACTTTGAACAACGTCGATAGTATGATCTTCGAGCACATCGGCTGACACATTATGCACGCGTCGTGCAGCATATTGGTCGAGAATGGGTTGAAACCAACGAGAAGAAAAAAAAAAAAAAGAAAAGAAAGAAAAAGAAGAAGGAAGGGAAATCAGCCGGCGTCGACGATGAAATTAGTTGGCCGCGTCATGGAGAGCTTTATATACCTCGTCTGACCTCCCTTTCTTTCTTCCCCTCACGGTCTCTCACTTTCTCTCTCTCTCTCTCTCTCTCGCTCTATTTTACATCACCCCTAACTATTCGATTTCCTTTCTTCTTTCTCTGATTTTCCCTCGTCCCTCTTCCTCCGGCTCGTCACTCTCTGTTTCTCCGTCTCTTTCTTCACGACGTGGATGAATATATTTCCCCCGGCAGCGTCTTCATCCGACCGAATGGAAGAATCTAGCGAGACGGGAGCAATATCGGCGGAAATCGAATCGCAAAATGGAGAAAATGACTGCGAGTGCTTCACCCTATCACGGAGAAGGACGAGGCGAGAAAATCAGGAGAAAGGTGAATGAATACGAAAACGAGAGGGACAGAAGAGCGAAAGAGAGACGAGGACAGATATTCCGGGGACACAGAGGAAGAGGAATAAAGCGAGAGAGAGAGAGAGAGAGAGAGAGAAGGAATGCATTCCTGGGCGAGTTAATCCCCCGGAGTCTGGAATGGCTGACAATTCCATGGATCCATGCCTTCTGCCTTCCGCTATGCTCTTCGTGATCGTGTGCGTGTTCTCGTACGTACGGTTGAACGGTGGTACGCGGAAATCAAGCGCCCCCAGTATTATCGTCTGCAATCGATTCGCCGGTTCTTAATATCGCGAAACTCACGATGGTAAATGGATCGCAGTGGAAGTGGAAGTAGAAGTCGGAGGGGGGGGGAGATGTTAGGTGCGGCTGCACGTGTTTCTTAACGCGTTCTCCATCGAGTCTGCGACCGAGCCTGCAATCCGCTGACCCGATCGTTATCATAAACAGCTTACCAAAAGCTTGTCGGATTGTCAGTTATCCGCGTTATATATTTCCGTCGTCTCCACGAATTATCGTTTCTTTGTTCGCCCTCTCTCTTTCTCTCTTGTTCTCTTTATTCCTGTCCCCTGTCCAGTCCGTTTTTCTCTGCTTCCTTTGTCGTTTGTCAAGAACGGCAATTCGATGCCGGACGAAGATACCATTGATACACGTTGATTCGAACTCGCGGAACCTATAAATTGCCATCAACCTCGAAGACACGCTCTCTCGCGTGTTCGATACACTTGACAGATGCACGCACGGCTCGTTCCGTTAGATCGAGTTTTCATTTTCAGACAATTCGGCGCATTTCACTTCGTTGTTAATCTTCGACTCGTTGAAAACTTTTCGTACCGCTTGAAATTCCGTTCTGACGGTTCTCACGGTTTTTAAACGAGGGTGTGCCACGGGGCACAATCGGCAGGCAATCTCTAGTCGGTACCAGTTATGCTGCCAATCAAATCAATTTTCTACTCCCTCCGAGAATAGAACCAATTGGCATCTAACCTCCTCGCTACGGAGAAACTAATTTTTCAACGAGCTCGCGACGCCGTTGACGTTAACACGTTAATTGGCAACTCGACGAGAAGAACGTTCGAGGAGAGGTTTCACCGATACGATCATTTTCTGTAGAGTTTCCGTCGAGCTTACCGTTTTATTTAAATAAAGAGAAAAAGAAAAAAACATTCTCGTATACGCGTCTCGGGTATCAAAAAAAAAAAAAAAAAAAATACAAAAAAAAAAAGAAAATAGACGGGGAAGAGGTATAGCAGGAGAGAAAAAGGAGAAGAAAAATCGATTCGCGTCGGACAGAAATTGAAGCGCAAAATGCAATTAGCCGAGCTACCGGATAATTGAAACAGTGAACGGGAAATGGGCTCGTGGCAAGGTAATACGGTTGAGCCCTTCTTACGATTCTCAGTTCCAGAGGAAAAGAACATCTTGAGAGGCGAATAAAAAAAGAAAGAAAGAAAAAAAAAAGAAGAAGAAGAAGAAGAAGAAAAGACAGGTCGGTCGCCCAACGAAGAAAGCGTTTGACGATGTCGCTCCACCGTAAACTGCTTAACAGTAGATAGTGGCTGGCCAAGTTCTTCCGCCGCCGGAGTAACTTTCTTAATCCGGTTCTTAGCCGAGTTAGTCTCTGCGATTAATGCCTTGCTAACCGGTCGCCGCGTCGCGTCGTTTGAAGAATATCTACTCTCGATTGTCGAACGTCGTCAACGACAATTCAACATCAGATCGACTGCAGGCCGAAAGAAGAAATGGCAAGTTATCTGCCTAAGGGCACCCGTAGAAAAGAAGTGGGCGAGTGATGGAAAGACAAAGATAGAAAGAAAAAGATAGACGGAAAAAAACAGAAGAAGCGGAGGATGCTGGATATTGGATAGCAATAATTCTTCGCTCGCAGTCAATAATTTCTCGTTCGTTCGGCGTCGATGGAACGATGTCAATAAATACGGCGATAAATCAGGCACAAATCGGTATGGAGGCTGGCTGGTACAATTCAGATGCATCGATCGCAGCCCCGAAAGACAAAAGAATTAACCAGACACCTGCGTCGTCGTTCCGCGTCCTATTTTTCTGCGAAATTAATCACGAATGTCGCGATTGCCACGCGAGCTTTTTTTCCACCCCCGAAGCGGCAAACGAGCGCAGCCAGCGCGATTCCGGCCGCGACGACGCGACGACAACGACGATGCTGCTACATCCTCTTTTCTCTCTCTCTCTCTCTCTCTCTCTCTCTCTTTCTCCGGGCCAGGTGTTCGTTGCTTATCACTCACTAGCATCCAGCACTCCAGCGACACGCTGAATTAGCATAATAGCATCGATGTCGTTACGAGCCAGTGAAACTCTTCAGGCTACTTCAGTGCTTCGATACAATGGAATATCGATCGGCACCGAGAGAGAAGCCAGTCTCGCCAGAGGTGCAGACGACGAAACGTGGCTACGGTTCTTGACGTTGTAAAGGGTGCTGCGCGAAATATACTTCTCCCCGTGGGAGACAGAGAGAAGAAGGCTGATCCACCCGGGGGGGGGGGAGGATCAGACAAAAGCGCAACCAAGAGTCGACGCCGATTCCCAAACAATCCCCTCTACGTGGCCACGGGAAATAATAAAATCGCGGTTCAGCCTGGAAGACTAAGGACTCCGTGTGTCGGAACAATTTCTGGCATCATTTCGAGCAAGTTGACAAGGAGCAAGAGGGAAATGCGAGCATAGTGTAGGAGAAACAGTAGCAGAGTGTAAATAATCGTTGCATTTTCGTCGAGCAACTTTTTCACTTCCTATCGTACTTAGCTGTCTGACGAAAAAATGTAGGAGCGTATTATAAGGGTCATTGTCCATGAGCTGTTCGCGCCACCGAGTTAAACTACGACTAATTTCTCCGCTTAACGTCTCGCGGCAGCGAACGAAACGCATGTTTCACCGACACGTGGAAATTTCGTCGAGCATTTTTAATGCAGATACCCCATTTGAAAGCGGAGACTGTCCAGCTGGGAAAAACGGAGCTCGATTCGAGGCTCGTAGTTCCGAGCGGTGGGCAACTATCCACTGCTGTCTTCCAAAAGAAGACTTTCAACCGACCGCTGAATTCTTCAGCGTGGAACTTCAGTCGGTATTTCTACGATGGATTGCCGTGGAAATTCCTCTCGAGAATTTCGAGGTATTTAAAAAAGATTCGATGCGACGCGAATTTATAAAAATAGCTCTGTCGTAGAACTCGTAGAAATGTCATTGGCAAATGATACTCGAAGCTCTCTGATGCTTTTCTTATGAAAAAGTTACGTGGAATCGTTAGTGAAAACGAATTTAAATATCACGGAGGATCATCTAGCACGTGTCTAGGACGCGCGAAGCTTGCGGTATTTTACAGATAATATGTTCGTAGTTTATGACGACTTACTCGAACATCGAAATATTGTCACGTACAACTTTTTATATGTACGCTT
This sequence comes from Tetragonula carbonaria, assembly GCA_032399595.1. Classification (NCBI taxonomy): domain Eukaryota; kingdom Metazoa; phylum Arthropoda; class Insecta; order Hymenoptera; family Apidae; genus Tetragonula; species Tetragonula carbonaria. The sequence continues at coordinate 6,549,192 of JAUCRC010000003.1, forward strand.
TTATAGGTACGGTGGCAATATCATGCGAAGCATCGTTCGTTCGAGTTTTCTATGCACGTAGAACACGTACGTGCATTTTACAGTTCGTCCATTTGAAAAGAGAGATACACTCTTTTTTTCTATTCGATATGAATGATTAAACCAGCACGGCCAATCTCCAAAACGATCTCGAACGAAGCGTCGAGAATTCGCGGGGCAAGTAGCCGCGAATTCTGCAAATTGCACGACGCGCTAAAACGTCATTCTAATTTCGACCGGGAACGCGAGCCGCGTTGGCGAACTTGCCGCATTTTAGGCAGTTTTGCTCTCGACCCCCTGCCGCCCCCGTCCGCATTCGCGCATTCCGTCTCATTTTGCATTCTAATTACAAGCTGCACGGCACCGCGTGAAACGTAAATTATTTTCAATTGTCGGATAAAATATGGCACGCATACAAAGTGCGGCCGTCACGCCGCCTCGCCGCGCCGTAAATACGTCTGGTCGCAGATATTGTTCATTATGCGCTATCCATCGTTAATTGCTCCGAATATAATTAAAGTGAGCGAACTGGATGGACGAACGTGCGGGGAGGTGGAGGAGGGGGGAAGAACGTGAGCATGGGCGTTTACGCAGTATAGGCTCGATTCTTTTATATCTTTTGTCTGCGACTTTTCTCTTTTTTCCTGTGTTTCTCTCTCTCTCTCTCTCTCTTTTTCTACTTCGTTCTCTTTCACCCTCGTTCTCCCTTTCTCCATCGTATTGCGTCACTTAATTCGCCAGTGAGCATAGCCGGAGCCAAGACGTTTATTTATGGCAATTTAACTCGAAACTCCATTCGCGGGGCGCACACGCTTCGTTTAGTGCGCGGCATTTAAAAGTTCCGGCCGAGACAAAAGTTCCGCGGCGTTAATAGTTCCAACGGGCCCGCGCTATTCCTACAAATTATTCGTGTGTTTCGCCTTTTCCCCCGATTAATTGCTGCCCTTTTAATTGTTCCTATTTTGCGAGAGCCTGCGCTAAGCCTGTTGTTCCGCGCGTTAACAAAAATACTCGCCTACTGCCAACCATCTCCAATTATTGTTCCACCACCGTTCTCGTTTGACAGATTCCATTTTATCCACGGCAAAAAAAACATGATATATACCGTATCCGGGATGTACTCGTTATCAATTGGCTACATTCTCCTTTTATCGGATCGTCTTCTTTGAATCGTTTGACTTATGGTTTTTCAGTATCTGTCGACTACAGGAAGAAGTTATTTCGCGATTTAATAACTCACACACACACACACACACACACACACACACACACACACACACACATATATATGTATACGGTCTTTGTGGAACGGACGAAACGAAATCGAACGGGGTATTGATATTTTTCAAGGACACACGATACCGCTCCCCATTTCACTTTTTCTCCGGGCAAGCTCACATATGTATGCATGCATGTATATATGTGTATGTACATACACAGGTACACACACACACACACACGTAGATCGTGGCTGCGATCGATGGCGCGTCGTGTGGATTTCATTTGGGAGCCGGTGCGCAAGTTCCTCCACGAGGAAATTAAACGGGAAGAGTAAAAAGCAGAGGACGAAGAAAAGCAGAGGAAAAAGAAAATATCGAGGACACAGAAGCAAGGAACGTTTTTCCCTCCGTCTGATTGCTCTCGTCGCCACGGAAGTTGTATCATATACCACCAGTGCGTGGCGGAGTTGCTTCGAGGCGGCGTGCAAAAAGTATTCGGCGTGCCACGCCTGCGAAATAAATTAAAAACTATCTCCGCCATGACGAGCGAACGGAACAGCTGGTGTTTTTCTCCGATGGAAATCGGGGATGCACGGCGCGCAGCCGGCAGCGTCCGATAATAGCGGCGCGGTCGGAGCCAATTGGAGCATGTGGACCAGACATTTTCGTAATTCGAGCGAAGCCGCGACACGCCGGACAACCGTGACAGCTCCGCACCACCGACGCGAATTGCAGTTCCCGAATAAATTAAACTTCTCTTTTCCTTTTCTCCCGCACCGATACACTCTTTTCATCTCGCCACTCGCCCCTCCTGTTTCTCTACCGTTCCGCGCGTACTGGCGAACGCTGTGCTCGTTCAGCAACGCGAGGGATGCGTACCTTCGAACATTTGGACGCCCCGGGTAACTGTCGAATGTTCATTCCGGTCTGCAACTGGAATCTCGGAGTGTTGGAAAAAAGATCTCGTCTCGTCTCGAGCGACATCGAAGGGATATTTTCCGTCGATACAAGTAAAGATGTTCACTATAGATAAATCTATAGGTCTGAATTAGATTTAAAGGTTAGGTTCAATGAATAAACAAAGAGTTTCGTCTCGGATTTCTCCGTCCTATTATCGCGATTGAAGAATAGAATATTGACGACGAGATGAAGTGAACGTGCAATGCCGTTAAATTATCAATTCGATAATTTCGAACGTAAGAGTACGCTCGAAAGAACGAACGCTCGTAAAAACGTACGTTCCGACATCTTTAATTCGTCGTCGTATTTAATTTGTCATTTTCATTCGAGAGTAGCCAGTTGCTACTTGCTTAGCAGCAGATCAGAGTGTCGGCACAACCCGTACTCGACCGAGGCGAAGCAGAACGCGGCGAGATGGCGCGGTCATGTGAACTGGACATTTTCGAAATTTAGGGCAACCCGCACGCTATACACGGGGATAGAAAAGGGGAAGGCGGGTATTGGTTGCGCAACGTCATCGGCTTGACAGATCGATCGTAATTAAATCGATGCGATCCGACGCGCTTCCTCCCATACCCCCATGGACTTAACTCTAAATCTAGGAATGGGGTCGATCGAAGCCACCATCAGGATGCATTATGGAGCCAGAGAGAACATGCTCGTAGATAGGTGGACGCGGCGGGGAGACAGGGTTATCTCGCGCCTATTTGCACGATAGTCCTATTTCCGATTAATCAGGTCCCCTGGAATTAACGCAGTCCCCAGGGACTGCGTCGCATCTCACACGTATGCATACCTATTACATATTCCTCTCCCTGTTTCTCTTTGGTTCTCTACCTTCCTCTCACCCGCTTTTCGTGTCTCCTCCCTTCCGACTATACCGCACCTGTAACCCCCGTTCGCGTCGATGCTTCCCTTCTCTCTCTCTTTCTCTCTCTCCTTTCGTTTCATTTGCATACGTGTACACTCTCTCTTCTTTCGATCGGTCTCTCCCTATCAATTATATTTCACTCTTTCTCATTCACTTAATTTCTGCTACTTTGTTCTGCCCTTCGTCCCCTTCATTTATCTGCATGCCTCTTCTTTCACCGGCTCCATCCGTTCCATCAGTTTTTCCCCATTCCATCTCTGTCTATCATCGGCATCGATCCTCTCGTACTCCCTTTGTACTCCCTCCGTCACTCACTCACTCACTCACTCTCTCTCTCTCTCTTTCCTTCACTGCCTCTATCTATTTCTATCGCTCTCTCTCTCTCTCTCTCTCTCTTACGGCTACCCACTTCTTGTCCTTCTCTTCTTATCAATTTCACCCCGTCGCTGCTCTTGCCTGTCCTCCCTCGCGATTTTTTCGAAACGCGGCACCAAGCTGAACCAAGCGTCGAGGGACACGACTGCAGGCGACTTATCGGCGCTTGTATCGTTCGATCCCGCCTAGTTTCCCCCCGTTTCAAAGAGCACGCTCCCAAAGGCATTTTTGCCCCTGTCGAGGCATCCTTTTTGAAAAGCCACAGCGATCCTCGTGGCTGGGATTTTTTTCTTTTTTTCCCTTTTCTTCTTTTCCTTTTTGTTATCCACAACCTGGCTTCTTCGCGATACAACCGACATAAACGTAGGGACGTTCCAAGTGCGCCACGTTATTCTCTCGTCCCTTTGGACCGCGCATACCGCTTTGATTTCTCATCCAGTCCGTTTTCCATTTTCGACCTACTATCGCAACCTATCGCTCAATCGAACCATTCTCTAATTATCCCCCACCCCACCTCCCCTTCACTTCTCACGCCAACGAACCTCGAGCGGCTCGTTATAATTGGAGAACCACGCTACGCAAACCTAGGTGGGTAGAAGATTAATTCCCTCGAGGCTCGCATAACCAGGGGGGAGGGAGGGAGGGCAAAAAGTGGCTGCACGCTACGTAACTCTAGCCATTTAATCGCGGAATATTTGCATTTCGATAGCTGCTAATTAATAGCAACGTTGCAGCAGCTTCGATGCGTACGAACCTTTCGGCGTTTAAACAATCGACCGCCAACCGGTCGAAAGAAAACGCCCACCGGTTTCCATATTTTGGCGGACGTCACGGCGGCAGCACCGCGATTATCTGGGTCAAATACGTGAAAATTTATTCGCGCTTCGATTCGAAATAAAAGAGACAGGAATTAAAAAAAAAAGAGAGAGAGAGGAAGAGAGGAAAGAGACGAGAAGAAAAACGAGGAAAGAACGAAGAGGGAAAAATCAGAAGGGAAGCGAAGGAGGAGGGAAAACAAGCACAGACGCGACCCCGGTATTATTCCCCAAATACGCTGTGTGTTTTCATGAAAATGCAACGTCACGTTGGCTCCCCATTACGTGATGAGAATCAAATTGCCTTAGACGCACAGGTAAACCACTTTCAAAGCGGCCAGTGTAAACACGCTAACATTCGTACATCTAATAATTAGGTACTTTGATCGCGTCGAAATGGCGTACACGAAGAGAGTGAGATGAAATTTTCGTTCCACGTAGCTAGCCGATTCGTTTGTTTGCATGTTGCTTGCTCTATTCGTTGCTTTGTCAACGCTCGTCACGTTTCTCATCTGATAATAACGTCGTTCGCGATCGTTCGTCGTGTAATCGCGTAATTCCCCTTCATCGAGTCGAGGAGAGAGAAAAAAGAGAGAGAGAAAGAGTTCCTCGTTACCGTGATTTCCGGCAAAGAAAGTTGAATCCACTGGGAATCGATTTAAGACATTGCATTCATTCGCGTTTACGAACTGAGGAATGGAGATCTCGTTCGACTGGATTGACTGGAAAATGATATCGGGGAAATTCGTTATTCGTTTTGTAACGTATGTATCGTGTGTACATTTTCTGATCTCTCTCTCTCTCTCTCTCGATTTCTGTTCTCGGATTTTTCCTCTCGGATAAACCTCTCGTTTCCTCTCTTTCTCCCTTTTCTCCTCCGTCGAAAGGAATATTCCTTTTAAGTGCCTCTTTGTGTAAGATTATTCAATTCGTCGAACCGTCAATCGTATAAATCGTATTCTCGTGCGAGGAAAGCCTGCAGAAATTTCATCGGGTGGGCTCGAATCGATATCGCTGCTCGTGACCAAGCGCGCATAACGTTATGCACCGTCGATTATTCCCCATAATTTCGTAGGTGCATCGCCGCTCGTAATACCTCACGGCCGAACGGAATAATCCGTCGAGGCCGCGCAAGGTTTCCGTTTCCCTCTCCTTCACCCCCTCATTCCGGCAGAAGTACATTTATCCAGATTTATTCGGCATCGTCCATCTCATCCGGCAAATGTTGGTTCTAATTTTTCATTGGCACGGCGTGCGTTTCATAGCGAGCATCGTGATCGGCCGATCGGCGATACATCGATTCCCGTCGCCGCACGCGTAAGTATCGTCCTGCTTCAAGTGTAAAATATAAATTAGCCAGCGCGTTTATTACAGAGACAAACACGTCACGGGACTGACGATCGTATTTATCGCGTGCGTTAAAAACGCGGTCACGCGGCGCGAAAAAAAACAATTTAACCGTAGAATTTTTCCCCGCGATCGCGAAACGTTAAATCACCGTTTAATCACCGTGAATATCCGCGTTCTTACGCGTTGAAATTTTCCATCCTCAAGCAGCCTCATACATCACTCGCAATTACCGTAATTTCGCAGTTGTTTGGATTTAAAAATCGCCGATTTATCCGCGAGAAATTTATATCGCTTTTCTTTCCTTTCCTTTCTTCTTTTTTTTCTCCCCTCGTCTCGTCCCGATTCTGTTCGTTTTTCAATTCGCCGCGAATCGAAAATCCTCCGCTGGCTATTCCAGGTTTTATAGCCTCCCAGCTCTCTGTGTATTCGGTTTTCCCGATATTTGACGATAAAAAAGGAAAAAAAAAGGAAGAAAAAAACGATTAATCGTTAATACATAATTTCGGCGATAATTGCATTCTGTCGAAACGATACATTAACGTTGGAAGATGTTCTTTCGGGTGGAAATGCCGCGTTTATTTCGATCGGCACCGTGTCCAAAATCACGGAAAATTCGCATACGCTGCTAGCCAGGTATCGATTGGGTAGAGTAGTCCACCTCTATCTAGTGCGTCTCTCTCTCCCTCTTTCTCTCTCTCTCTCTCTCTCTTTCTGTTTCCGTCAGCGCGTTGCGTTCCCGCGTCGACTAATAAAATTCATGAAACTTGTTATATCGCGCTCGATGAAAGCACCCGTATGTACCACAGTATATTCATTTGATTAAAAACAGTGACAATGAGACGAATCCCAGCGAGGGCGGAGAGAAGAGAGAACAGACCGCGCCATACAGCTGAAATTTTCCGGATAAACAACCGTTGAAATCAAATGCCGCTGGCATAGGACTTCAATAAAGGTGCAGAGCAAGAGAGGCGAGCATTGCATCGAAGATAGAATTTCTTTTGCAGAGAAAGCAACTGTTGTTTCAGCTTCTACCTTTATCTGCCCGTCGTAGAGTGAAATCCGTTTTGCGCAATTAGGGCGATTCAATCTACTCGTGTCGAATCGATAGAAACAGAGATCCTCTTTCGCGTAACGATTGTAAAGAATCTACGTTTCACGATATAACGTTCTACGTTCGTAACGATATTGTTTATGAATAGAATAGAATATTGTACCTCCTTTGTAAGATATCTTCTCCACGATTAAACATGCAACCCCGTATTCGTTTATAAACGGAAGTTGAAATTTTATATTTTCTTTCTTTTTTTTTTTTTTCTTTTTTACCGAACGAAACGTAAAAGTAGTTGAGTACGATACCGAGCACTTTATTTCTCGTATCTCCGCGTATCTCTTCACAGTCTGTGCCATTTTGCATCATTTAAACGTTCCATAAATTCATAAACATCCCCGATCTATCCGTTAGAAATAGGAAACGGAGTATTTCAACGAATCCTCCTCCGCGCGATACATTAAAATGCATTTATCGTTCGCAGCGCTTTCAATCTTCACGCTACTTTAAGTCGAACTTTGCGCGCGAAATTGAAGGCAATCGGACATTCTTCGGAGGAGCAATGCGGTATCGCTTCCGGTCCGATCGGTTTGTTGAACGCGACTCGGCGTGGCTGGTAAAAGAGAGAAAAAAAAAAAAAAAGAAAAGAAGAAAAAATAAAAACGAAAGGCGGGGAAACCGCAGATTTACGGCGGATCGACGCTATTTCCACGAGAGAAAGAATTCGTGAAGCGGTTCGATGCTCAAAGCTCGGCCGCACAATTATTTTCACATAGTCGGTCGGGCCGAGATAAAACCTGTTCGCCGATCAATCGATTTAAAATGCCATTTCCAGCGCAGATGGGGTACCTGGGCGCGAAAATGTATCGGGATCGCGTGGAAAAAGGATTTCGCGCCGATATCTGTCTGGTTCCTCTTCTGTTTTTTGTTCTCCACTTTCTTTTTTCTCTGTTTTTTTTTTTTTTTTTTTTTGACCCAGGCTGCTCCACGATCTGATATCGATTGAAAGGAAAAAGGATATTTGATTCTCAAAGATTATACTATTCTAACGAGATCCGCGTCAGACAGATGGCATTCCTTGAATTCGTTGGCTTCTGAGACTTTTATTACTCCCTAAATAAAGCGCAGTGCGTCAGATCCACGAAACTCCTTCATGCTCGTCAGCGGCTGTCTCTTATTTGATTCGTTTGTAAAAAAAAAATTGACAAACGCGTTCGAATCGAACAAGTGGAGTCTCAGGTTTTGTCAGAAGCGTCAGACGGGAGGACTAAAGAATCGACGAGGAAATAGAGGTACTGTATTATTTTTGAAGAAATGGAGTAAGAAATGAACGATACGGAAAAAAGAGGACGAGAGAGGAGGAAGCGCGCGAGAGACAGAGAGAGAGAGAGAGAGAGAGAGAGAGAGAGAGAGAAACTGAAATGATCAATGAAAGGAGTTTGCGAACGAAAATTAAATATAGAATGCACAACGTGCTGTCGCTAATAATTAGGACGAAACGAAGTCGGGACGAATGTAGGTTAATTGGTTTCTGCGCGGCCATATACATTCTATCGGGGGAACGTCAGCTACTCTTCGGCCGCGTACAAACCGGCCACGCTCGACGACAATTTTTAACGATCAGTTTGAAGCGTACACCGGCTCAATTTGTACTGTCAAATTGATACAGAAACAAAATTTCACGCATACGCGTTATACACGAGAACGCGACTGCTCTGTTTACCGTAGGCAAGGAACCATATGTCAAGCCTGAATCCAGGTTAATTGGTTCTCGCGTGACACGTTGGCTATCGCAATAATTTTGTACCCGACGATGTACCGTTCGGTAAAAATTTTCGCAAATTTCCTTCCCCTGTCCTGCTCGTTACGCGGCGATTATCCGGCCACGTGAAATTGAAGTTGCACATGGGAAATCGACGCCAGGTGTGTCGATACCTTGTCGCAATTACTAGGACGGCGTGACATGGAGTGAACGTAACGAAATCTTCGTTATTAAAATTTGTAGAACAGCATCAACGGTGATATCACTGGTGATTAAAATGTGAAATTTGTATCGAAGAAATGGTAAAAAAAAAAATAAATAAATAAACGAAAAAAGAAGAAAACTTCTCAAATCCTCAAAAACGGACCGACAATTTTTGTTAAAAAACTTTAAATTTCGATCGTGTTGATGATTCTTAGAGTTCCTGCGTAGCGATACTTTAATCACTAATGCGAAGTGAGAAAACCTGGAAAATGGCTAGAAAGTTTTTTCTATGTGACCATAGAGCGAGGCAAGCGTCGCCTGCTGCTTGTCCGAGGTAATTGTCACAGCGAAGGTCAGGCCTGCGAATGTTTGTTTTAGCCGCGCAAGTTTTAAAACTTCGAATATTAAGGTATAGTTATGTGTACGAGTGTGCGTATCGTGAAGAAATCGGATACAGAGTAGCGAGACAGTGCAGATCGAAAGAATCGCAAATCGTGAGGCAATTATGTAGAGAGTAGCGAGTTGTAACAGCGTATATATCTAGAGAGTATTATAACGAACAATGAGTGATAGCGTGAGAACTTCTTTGTGAGAGATTCTTTATCTTTTGTCATCGCCATATTGGGACTTCTTCAGTATCTCCAATATTAATAAATCCTTTGTTTATATTTATTTTAAAACTACGTAGATTAAAAAAAGGCCTACTTGCATAATTTTCCCCTACGCTAGTACTACCCTTTTATGGTACACTTTCTGTTTCCAAAACTGGAAAAAATGGCCATGTACCAACTAGAGTACACATACGCGACAAAATTCGAATACACCACGACCGGAAGGATGGCGCACTGTACGCGGAGCTACACTGCCTGCCGGAACGAACCCATATTTCCTGTCCAGATCAATGTTAATTCACTTAGCATAAATTGTGCGCGAGAAGGTGAGTGACGACGGTAGCAGCTGCGCCAAGTTTCCTACCACGTTGCAAAATCGCTCGGCCAACTAGACGCAGACCCTTCGTCGATAGACAGGTTCGCACCGATCACTTCATTTTGGGGGCCATCCTCGACGAATTAAACGGAGAAACGATTCGATCGATCGCAGCTGACCATGCTCGCGTTTGATTTCAGAGAGATTCACGAATTTCACAAACAATGGGAGGGGGAGGAGGTGGAAAGATCCGGGACTGAAACTTAACCTCCGCGGCATAGATTTTTCCTTCAGCGGCAGATAACCACCACGGTAATGTGATAACGCGAAGCACAATTTGTTTCAACTCGAAGGAAGTAGGTCAAGCATGATTTTTAAAATGGAATACGTAACGTTGTTTATCGTGAAATCTTATACGAAATATTTTTCAACGGATCTCGACGACGTCGGAGAAATCTTACGAAAGATTTAGCAGCACTTACAAAAATTCAAACGTCGATCGCGAATACGTCGAGCAATGCTGTGGCTTACCGCCGAGAGACGTTTACGCGATAATTTCGACGAAAAATATGAATACATTTGTTCGTTGGAATACAAAACATCGTTTCTCATTGAATTGCATCTGAGAAAAAGCTCAACGCTCGAAATCGATGGTTTAATTGCCCCCGCATGTTCCGCCTCGGTGGAAACACAAACGAAGCAGGTTTATTAATCGATGAAATTAATAATTAAACTGTTTGATTTTGGAGAATTAATTATAGGCTTTCTGTTCTGGTTGTACGTGCCCGTTCGTTCCCGTCGTTATTATCCGGTGATTTTCATTTAAATTCATCGAATCGACAGAGCCCCCTCCCTTCTCCTCCTCCTCCTCTACCGTCGAAGATTTAGCTAATTCTATGGCTCTTCGCGTCCATACGCTCGGCTATAATTATCGAGAGAAGAAATTTAATTTCAAGAATGCTGACGCGTCCAATAAAGCCGGGCTCTCCGCGACCGGTAATCCATAAAATCTGGAGGAGAAGCATATTATACGCTACGCGTGTCTACATCGATACGCGCGTTCCTTCCGGGAGAAACGAACTCGAGACAATTCAATATATTTAATTGATCGAATTTAATCAGCCAGCGACGATGCGACTGGCGGGTGCCCCTACCTAGGCGCAGGGCCGACGAGCGACTTTATTAAAATCCAGTACTCCCACGAGTATTTTTGCAATTTCCTGGCCTTTTGTATTTGGCTCGCGGTGTCAACGACCTTCCGTTTCCACGTTCAACTTTCGCCGCGATAACGATATGACAAACGCAGAACGAGGAACGGAAAAGCGATTTACAAAGCATCCTCGTTATAACCGTCTACTTTAGCTATTGGCCACGCGATAGTTGGCCACGGAGTCGTGCCTTTCAGCGGCGCACGACGCGCACACAAAGCCGTTTCCGGCCGCGTTACGATACGCGAGATAGCTCACGCAGCAGCCCGCTCGCGTACCAGCATCTCGCGTACCAACTACCTCCGGAGACACGTTCAAGTCCACCGTTTGCGATTCACACGAACGCAATCTGTCCTCGGCAGGAGGATGCTTTTCACTTTGAACAACGGCCACCGTCGCGATTAAAAATGGCCCATCCCCCGGATACGGCGGATCCTCTCTCTCTCTCTCTCTCTTCTTTTTTCCTCCGCTCTCCTCCTTTTTCCCCCAACTGAATTGGTTGTAAATTAAGCGCTAAACGAACCGAATGATCAAACATACCGTAACACGTATCTCGTATCGGGGCGCATCATAGACGGATCTCGTTTCGACGCGAAGTTACGGAACTCTGTTGATTGAAAACGTTCGGCGGAGAGAGGAATCCATTTAACAAGCTAGCTAGAAGGGATGGAAACTCTATCGGAATAATTGAAAGTATGCCTGGTATTCCTTTGCGTAATCAGGCTGTTTGTGTATTTTCTATCTGTCTTTAACGCGGGCCTTTAATGCGCACGCGAATGCTCCAGCGCGTTTATGCAGGGAAGAATTCATGCGGCTAGCATTCGATACAATTAATTTTAAATCGAGCCGAGAGGCTCGGCGTAGGCTCGGCTGAACATAAGCGTCTATACTATATTGAGGCCGGCAACAACAGTGCGGAAATTATTGAATATCGGAAATCCAAACGGCGACGATGATGGCGCGCAATTTGCGTGTTTCCGTTCTGCGGCTAAGCGAGCACGATCTCGCGAGGACACGCGTCCTCGTGCAATTGGGAAATCGGCGTCTGGTCGCACCAGTCCGCGTGGCACGGCCCGAATGAAATTAATATCGCCGGGGATTGTTGTTATTTAATCCGACGTTGGAATAAAATGGCAGCGTAATGATAATCGGTGCAACTCGATGCGCGATTAAATCGGCTGGTTGTGCAGTTGCGCGATTCATAAATCGACCAGGGGGATTTTGTTTAATTTAAACAATCGATGGGATCGCACGCTGTGACAACACGCCGGGGATCATGCAGCGATTTCAGACGCGATTTCGCATTTCGGATCGGGCGTCGCTCGTTCAAATAATAATTTTATCGATGCAACGCAACGTTAGTGTCGTTTCAGCCCGCGGTTAAAGATCAAGCGGCGCGATGTCGTGCGTCATAGTCGGCAACTTTCGCGACGCGCGTGCATCGAGCCACGTCGATTCGATCAATTCGCTCCGTCGACAGATATTTTTTTAACCGAGAGAGCCGAGAAACAATATTACTCGCGTCCGCTGCCGACTCGGCAACTGACTGCGTCATTGCACGGAGATGACGATGGAACGAGCGTCTCTCGTTTAGCGGAGAGAAAATCGCGCTGATTATACTCGACGCTCGGCACTGATCGATCGATCGCGTCATCGAATCCGCTCTGATATTTTTCCACCAGGGACGCGGAAACGAACGTTGCTCTCGTCACGAGGCGTCGTCGTTCCTTCGAGAGAACTATCCCGAACGAATGGTTGATGGTCGCTGACAAATAAGATAAATGGAAACGGGCAACCGATGACAGCGTTTGTATCGATCGCGGTTTTCTTTCTTGGCGAGCGGCGAGCCTCCAGAAAGAACGACACGAGCTGTGAAAGGAGATGGTCGCGCGCGTAGAATGCTGGGACGGTTGAAAGAAAAGAAAAGAAAAAAAAAAAGAGGAAAAAGGGCGCGAGAACAGCGACGACGAACTGAACGAAGAAAAGAAAGAGAGGCGACGAGAGTGCAGGAGACGAGATAGGAAACGGGCTAAAGAGGGAGAGAGAAGTCGTGCTTTTACGGTGATTACTCGTCGTCGCGGCTGCATCCGCGCGCATTGCATCGGAAATGATTTCGCGCCCAATTAAACCATAGGAAACTCGACCCTCCCTCGCTAGTAGAAGGGGGACGGCGGTAGTAGTCACCCCCTCTGCTGCACTTATACTCTCGACGCACCCTAGGGTTCTACCTCGTTCTACCACTCTCTCTCTCTCCCTCTCGAGTCCTTTCTCTCTCCTCCAGGTACCCTTTTCCACTTCCTGGCTGGTACAGGCTCGGCTAAAGCTTTTAAGCGAATTCAACCTGGTAGTCGTGATAACATCGTGTAAATTAATTTCTCCCCCCGAAAAGATAAGCGTTAAAGAGTTTTTGAAAAAACGATGCGAATGCTCGCTCGGTATGGTATGGTATGGTTTGGTATCGTATGGTATGGTAACGTATCGTAAGGTAAGAAAAAGAGAGAGTGAGCTTGGAAGGAAAGAAGAAGAAGGAAAAACTGAAGAGAGAACGCGAACCGATAACGTTCAGAATAAGCGTGCAAGTTGCGTTCGTTAACGAGTGGTGAGGTGAGCGTCACACAAGTTTCCAGAGCAGGTTGGTCCTCCCGCAAGACGGATCGTCCCTGTCGATACTCTCGTTACCGGATTCGAGGCCTCTCCTCTTTCCCGGAGCCGAGTATCGTCTGCTTGCCCTTCGTCGTTTTTCCCGTCGCCAACGAATGTTCTCACTCTCCGCTTCCTCTCCTCTTTTTCTTGCTCGTTCTCTTCTCTCTCGTTTTCTCTCTCTCTCTCTCTCTCTCTCTCTCAAGAGCCAGTCTCTGAACACGAGCGTCTCTCCCGCAGCAACCAATGGCCACGAGCAACCAACGTGATACGGTATTCCACCAGCGAGACCAAAACACGAAGAAGAGAAAAGCCCGCTCTGCCTCGTATTGGGGGATCGCGCGCGCTCTCTGGGTTCAAAGAACTCGACCCGGGATCTGCGCGCGCGGTTCACACAACGCGGTGGTACGCGCCGCGTGCAAACGAAAAATCCGTGATACAACAGCCGTACAAACCCGTAGGCTTTGCACGAAAAAAGGAAAAGACGCGCGCCACGTCTTCGGATTAAAAGCGACACCTTTCCGCCACGACGGTTTTGCAACACTGACCGATTGAAATCTATTCTCGATTCTAGACAGACTGCTCGGCATATACCGAGGAACAAAGTAAAAAAATCACGAACAATACGGGGTATCGCAGTGAAAACGAGAAGCTGGCGAAACGATCGAAAAACTATCGTCACCGACGAGGCGTCATTGTTGAAACTTATCGTTGCTCTCGAATAACTTCGGAGCGGCTCGGCTCGGCGGGCAAGAGGAGTGGAAAAACTGAAATGGCACTTTAATTAGAAACAATTTCGCAAACAACGTTGGAAAACGATGCTACGCTCGAGGAAAAGGAAGAGAGCAGAAGGGGTCGAGAGCCCCCGATGATCGCGCGTTTCGTTCGCGTTCACCGGCCGTTGTGTTAACAACGAAGATCGTACGGTGCAAAAGGTTACAACGAGCCTGCATTCACGGCGGACAATGAGAACGCCGATCCAGAGTCCATTGGGGGGAGGGGGGGTCGAGTGGGGGAGAAGAGCGGCAATAGATGGAGAACGACCAAGGATCGACAACGATCCAACGTTTCAACGGAATTTGTTACCGGAATACGTAGCGGAGACAGACTGCGAGAGAACGGGGGTTGGAAATGGAAGAGGGCAAAGAGCGCGGGAACGGTGCGGCGATACGGGGATTTGCACTCGAAAATGCAAACTTTCCTCGTTAACAATTAAACCGGTGTTCGCAGCGTTGGCTTCGACGTGCAACGAACGGGTGGATCGTGGTTAAACAAAAAGGGGAAAAAAGAGAAAACAACCAGAGAGAAAGAAAGGAAGGAAGAGAAGAGAGAAGGAAGAAGGACGACGAAGAAGGACAAAAAGGGGAAATGGTAGAAATTACGAGTACGACGAGAAACAGGCAAAGTCGTCGAGAACAAGGACGACGAGAACGAGAAAGACGACGACGCAGCACGGCTAAGTGACTCGACTGGCCTGCCTTGTTAATTATCGACTCGGAGCCGGAGGGGGATGCATCAGAAACGATACCAACGGGGAAAGGGTGACGTTCCCGACCTAATCACTTTTTCCTTTTTCCATCCACGGAACCCCTTGTTTCCAACGCGTTTCATCTCGTCTATCGAGCTTCCTGCGCGCCTGTACCACGTAGTTGTCGTTGTCGTTGTCGTCGTCGTCGTCGTCGTCGTCGTTCGCATCTCCAGACATCTCCAGATACGTCTCTGGGGTGCCGCCAGGCAAAACGAGGCCTCGGTACACTACGACTAGCTCGTCGTACGCTTCGTCGTACGAACACAATGGCTTTAACTAGTTAACAAGCACGAGCCGACCAACACATCGAGCCGGGCCGAGTTCAGGCACGTAGGTACAAGCGGCAACACGCAGAACGTGTCAAAAGTCGAAACTTATGGGGTCGGAGACCTCGAGGCTGTGCCAGCCCTCCGACGAGGGGACTCACGTTCCATCGTTCTGTAATTCGGTTTTCTTTTAATTCCCTCCCAGAGCATCCCGGTCGGAAATATCGATATTATATATATCCGAATCTCCCGTAGGAGGAGATTAGCACGCGACACGGAACGCATCGGGCGTAATAATCGGGGAAATGCTTATCGATCCCGACGATGAAATCGTCGCGAGAAATTATTTTCGACGATCCTTCCCCTGTCGATCTAATTTTAAGCGAGACGTCTTTCGCGGCACGCGAAAATGGAGAAAATTCACGGTTTCAGGCTTGCGAACGAAACGCCGAGATGAGATACACAACGTACGCGCGTACGTGCGTGCATTTAATGCAAACCGACGCGACGCGACGCAACTAACGCGCGCGCCATGTCCATTTACGAGGCAGGCATGTAATTGCTCGTTTCCTCAATTTACAGTCGTGAATTCAACGCGGACATTACGATTTCCCTGGGCAAAGTATATACAGCTTGCAAACAAAATAGTTGGTGGAACGCGTGAATAAGCCGTCGAGTGGGCTGCTCGTGGCGGCGCTGGCGTTATTAACAAAGTCCCCCTCTCGGCAGGATGAAGCGCGTACTCGGCCGTCACACCGGCTGGGAGAAACTTCGTGAAAACTGGCTGCGTCGCGCCGGTGTAAATCCTCTAAACTATATTTTCACGACTTCTTCGCGCCACGGGGGTCATTGAAAAGCTCTCGCTCGCTCGAGCGTCGCCCAGCAGGCAAGGATGTCACGCTCAACGCTGCGACGTTATCGATGGACTCTGGCCGATCGTGTCCTCTCTTCGTAGTTCTTTCCAGAAGAGAACAGCACGCAACGTAATTCGATTCGCGTTAGATACGTAGCTCTGTTCTTCAAATCGGGAGCCGGGGGAGATTATTGTTAATTAAGATGCTTCGGGTTTAAGCTTCAGTTCCCAGCCGAACTCGAGTTATGAATTCGAGGCTCGCGCGATCGCGTCGAAATTAGACACGATAAATTGCTGGCTGAACGACGCGCGTGTTCTGGCTGAGAATGCCGCGTATTAATAACAACGCTCGAACGTAAGCACGTGATTAGCATTATCAATGCGCCGCCTATTCAATATTCCTGCCCATTGTAGCAGACGTCATAACCGTGTCACGCGGTTTAATCGCCTTTGTTACTCCGGGTGGGAGCCTAACGTTGCGCGCCCGATATACTTCAATACCGTCCCAATAATTCCGCGTCGCCGAGAGAATGCGGAGAAATTGCACTACGCGAGAGCGTAGTCGCGGGATCGCGTCTTCGATTATTACAAGGCGCTGCGCGCATGCAGCAAAGACGAAACGGAAATTGGGCTGGATCGATACGAGTCACTTGCCCCGCGACGAAATTAACCGAGAGAGAAAGAGAAAGAAAGAGAGAGAGAGAGAGAGAGAGAAACAGAGGCGATATGAGGGATGGGGATGAAAAATTCTAGCCCGATATCTCGCCCGAGTTCTTTGTGAATGCACGTTTTCGCGACGACGAATCGCGAAAGATACATTCTTTTCCAGATACAGCTTGATTCCGCGTTTAACGCGATAACTCCGTGTTTATCCCTCGGTGCATGAAAACAATATTCAATCGCATCTCCACTACTTTCTGCGCTTTCGGTCGACAAATATTTTCACTCTTCTCCATTTACATTCGTGCCGTTGCTTAACAATATTTACGCGAAAGTACGGAAATCGGATTATTATTATTATTATTATCACTACTACTACTACTACTACTACTACTACTACTACTACTACTATTATTATTATGCAGAGAGAGCAAACGAGTGAATCGCGGCAAATGGCAAACTTTCAACCTTGGTTTGGCCTTCTTCTCTGGCAGTTTCAACAGCGGCGGAACGGTCGCTCGAAGATCGCGTCAATTTACCAAGCGCGTTTCACCGAGTGTTCACGGCGTTCGTCTCTCGTCGTCAGCGTCGACGGAAACGAGGGAGCAAAGGGAGCCAGTTCTCCCTTGCTGCGCGGTCTCCGGGAGCCGTGTGATCGCGCGCGACAAACGGGAAAGAAATTTATAAACGATGAGAGCCGACGAAAGCAACCGGGAGAAGCGAGCTTTCGCACGTTCACCCGGCTGAAACAGGCTGGCTGCCTGTTTGAAAAAAACAGCGCTGTTTCTCGCGCTGGCGTGATCGTCGTCTACGTTCGGCCATTGAATTTATACTCGGTGCTCGGAGGGGGAGAAGAGAGAGGCCGCGTTAATGTTGCAAATTACGCGGTCACGATGAAATATCGCCAACTGAAATGAAAACCGCGATCGCGAGAGCGGCGTGTTTCCGCGCGTAGCGGCGCCTCCGTTTCCCGCGGACCAATGAAATTTTTGGCTTAATTGCTCGGATCGAGTGCTCGGTGTTGGCGCGCGTCGCGATTAACGACGGTTCGTGTCATTAGCCGAACGAGTGCCACTCCTCGACGGTGTAGCGTAGACGCGACTGTAGCAATTACGTTTATTAAGCCGGCAACGGCAATTGGACACCTTACGTTGTTTTGTTTCTGCTGCGCGGCGTTTCTCGTTTAATTAGAAGCCGTTCCACGGGGCCGGGGAGGTTGCTTCCGGCCGATCGATACCGATTAACATATCGCCGAACGGCCTGAACAACGGCCCCGTTCAGAGTAGCCCGGGAAACGTTTTCATTTCTGTTTTCACGTGCTTCGCGTCCCTAGTCAGTGCGGCGCTGCTACGAAGAATAACTTCGAGAGGGTGAAATTAGACGTTCCTCTCGGTCCCAGGTCAGTTTAGAATTGGCTGGATGTTTAAATAGGACGCCGGATGTTTAAACAGGACTCTTGATTCAGGCTAAACTTTACGTTCGCACCTTGCCGCTCTCGGATCTTGGCTCTTCAAACGGTAGAAACGAAAAGAGTGAGCAAAAGAAAAAGAAAAAATGTATCGGATAATCGGATCGGATGAATATTTTCGTCGGACTGAGGCCTGATTGAGACGCGTGCATAAATTCGATTAATGAAAAGCACGATCGTTCGTAGCACGGCAATTTAATATCGATTATGTAACTAGCCAGATTTCACCCGGGCTTAATTTCATTCCTCGATGCCGCGCGCTAATGAGTAATATCACTTAATTTTAAGCGATTACGTAATAGCAGAATGGGCACGGACGTGCGTTCACCTCCATATTCATGATAGTCGAGGAACCGTATTAACCTTTCAATCGTTCAAATCGATTCGCATTCAATACACCGACGTCTGTTTATTGCCTACGAATTGAAAAATATAGCCGCTCGAATTATACTTCCCCTGCGTATCGTCGACAGCGGCAATATTTACGCTGATTTATTAACCGAAAACAAATACAAATACGGGTTTCCCATTACAAGCAATTGAGAAAAAAACGTCCCCTTTTTAAGCTTTGTTCCTTCAAAGCGTTCGACACACGGTTCGACAAATGTTGGCGCGAGTGATTGGATCGCGGCAGCGAATACACGTCATACGCGCACGTATGAAAATTAACGAAAGTGGAAAACCTGTCGATATAACGGCTGATTGATCGCCGATTGATCCATCAGCTGGAAAGCTCGTGGAAAATTAAAATAAATGAGCACAGGTATCGCGAATCTGTTTTAACGGGTCGTGTTTTACTCCCGCGCAACTGGTCGCTTTGTCAATTTCCACAGCGGAAAGGTCGTCAGGCAGGGGGCAGATGAGAAAAAGAGAACCAGAGGAGAAAAGAGTGTAATCGGGACTGCGCCGTTACGCGCGTTCCTTTCGTAGCAGTCGTAGCCGGCGTCGTCGTTTCGCGTCACGTGAAAACGACGTCCGTTTATCGCCCGACGCCTCTTTCACGGTCGCCTTTCGTTAAATGTCTGCGACACTTGCGAGGATCGCGTCGGCGGCCATCTGCGCCGACTCCGACACCGTCAAACCAAACTGTGTACACACTACCTTAGGTGCCGGTGTTGATACTGGCACGTTCCCCTCGTCACTTCTTCTCGGCGCCGTCTCACCTAACCTGTCGCCCGGCCGCGCATAAAATTTGTTTATTTAACACTTTCCGTCGTGGGTGAGAATGACGGAGGAACTCGGCTCCGGGCGCTGTCTATAAACGCGACAAACTCATCGTGGTACGAATCCACAAAGAGACTCAACCGTCTCGAACCGTTTCTCTCTCTTTCTCTCTTCCTTTCGATACTGATTTTCTAACATTGCGCAACTACAAATTCTTCTTCGTGTTCTCGCGCTGTTCCAGGATCACGAACAAATGCTTCGATCGATAACGCGCGATTGTTGTTTAACCGCGCGGTACCAGATGTGTGCCTGAATATGCACGGTCTGACCAAAACAGGATTACACTCCCGCAATTCTGGAAATACGTACTCGCAACACAGTCGCAAATAGTAATCCCCGCGTAAGTTTTCGCGCCGTTTTTTTGTCAACGTTCCTCTCTCTCTCTCTCTCTCTCTCTCTTTCTCTCTCTCTCTCTCTCCCGTTGTGTTTACTGTCCCTCAAAAACATCGCAAATACTCGTAAATGTATTTGCCTTGCACTTGATGTGAACTGCATCGTGCACGAAGATATCGTTGCTGCGACGTCGTCTAGTGACAAGCAATTTTTTTGTCGTCCTCTTCTTTCTTCTTTTTTCTTCCTCTTCTTTCTTTTTTGTTCGATTCGTTAAACCGACCTGGCTGGTTGATCAACTCGTTGCTTCTCGTCGGATCGAGCAAACAACAAACGCGTACCTTACGACGCGGTTAATGAAACTCGCCGCTCTAATCCCGAGCCGGGCTCAACAATTGCGGTCGCGGTATATAATTTAGCTGTTCCTAGTACGGACATAATTCACGACCCGGTGTTACACGCATTGTACCTGGCTCATGGAGCACTGCTGATCCGGTGGCTGCTTCCTGAAAAGGGGACATCCAATGAAAATCCTCTTTCCCGGATCCGATTACCTTGGAAATGATCTCACAGATGTTCTAAAAAGCTGTCTCTGCCTCATTTCCGACGAAATAATTAACGTGACACGCGCTTCTGCGACGTTCGATCAACAAAGGGGGAGAGAGAGAGAGAGAGAGAGAGAGAAAGCAAAGCGAAGAAAGAAAGAAAGAAAGAAAGAAATAAAGAAAGGAAGAAACAGAAAGGAGCGAACGGAATTAACGCAGGATTCGTAATGTCCTGTATACAGAAGAGAGTCCGGAACGAGCGCGAGCTTGCAGGATCGTTGAATAATGCAGGATCCAACGTCAAAGAGACGAAGGAAATCGATAGTGTAAAAATAAGGCACACGTCGGAAGCGCGGCGCGCTAAGGACCGGCGAGTTCAATACTCCTCGGCGAAAATTTCATCAGCGAACCTCAAATGGGATAGTTAAATTCCGAGGGTCGACTAATTTGAATTCTTTTATGAAAGTTTCCTGCCGCTTCGAAGGTTCACCTCCGACTCGATAAAGGCGAATTCTTCGCCGACTAGTGTGCGGGGGAAAAAATCGCTGGGGGCGGGGGGGGAGGGCTGGAAATGGGGATAGGGTGGCAGCCAGGATTACCCGCTTCGTTTCAATTAACCGTTCGATAAATTCGGATTGAATTTACGAACTTGCCTCGATTCCACGCGAAACAGAAATCCTTTATCCGGCTTCGACTTGCCGATGGGAAAATTCAACGAGCTTCTTTCCCCTCCCCGGTCGAGGATTTTCCACTCCTGATGGATCGCGCTAGACGGTCGCCGATATTATCGCGAATTATCGGGCGACGTTTCATGGAAAACGGCTCACCCGACCGGAGGACACGTCTCCGTAAAACTTCTCGAAATCGTACGCTCGATGAAATTTCCGGAAAATCGGATCCAATCGAAACGCCAAACGGCGGAATGTAGACATCGTAAACGACGTTGGAGAGTTTCCAGCGTGTGGAGGGTTCCCATCGAACGGTGAGATCGACGATGGAACGAGAACAGCCCACTCGAGTCTCAATTACCGACTCACGGGGCACAATATCTTCGTTCGTCCGTTTCTCGTAAAATCCTTCGAGCAAAGTTGACGTTTTCTAGCAAAATCGCGTCGCACCGCGATGACCGTGAAATCGATACAAATGTCACTGTACCGATTATTAAATTTCTCTCCTCGTAACCTGCTTCCTTATGCAAGGTTCGCGTCGAGACGCTAATTTATCACGAACCTTCCGAGACGCGAGGTTTCTCGTGCGCGCGAAAACGCGCGAGAGAAAGAACAGATTTCGCGGGAGGTAGTTCGAAGGAAGGAAAAAGTTCCCGCGAGCATTGGCGGGGCGCGTGTTTCTCTACGGAGAGGTGTCGATATCAGACACAGAGATAAAGTTTAAAAGACCGAGGGTAAAGCACAGTTGCCGCGTATAAAAGAATTTCCTTTGCGAGCGTTAAAAACAGGAGCCAGAGGAATGTTTCGCCTTCGTTTTTCTCGTAACAAGCTCGAGAAAGTGAAGCGCAAGGAAAAACCGGCTACCTCTGGGAGTTTCTATCTACGTTGGAACTGGTAGTTTCTATCTACGTTGTTACTTAACACTCCTTTATTCAACACGGGGAGCATCGCAACACGCCTCGGAGTCGAGTTTCCACCGGGGTGAAGTTAAATAAGTAAGAGCACGTGCGTGCTCTTTGGCACGGTTTAATTTTCTCGATTAAAGGACCAGTCAAGAGGCCGATTGTACGCGGAAATTGTACGCATAGCTCCGTGTTCGTCTGCCAGTTCGCAGGACGTTCCAGCGATATCGGTCGATTCGCGTCCAAATAACGAGTAAAAGCAACCCAGGGATCCCCCTTATATCCGCGAGGAATCCAAATAAGTTTTTCCTCGAGGCTACAATCCAATCCGAGCCGGCTGATTCTATCTGCTCGCGCGGAAAGTGCCTTTCTCCCAGGAGGTGATAGTCGCGTGGTTCTTTTGCACGGGGCTCGCTCGGTATCCACGTACGTATAGATGCTGATAAATAAGTAACGTGGTGAATTCTCTCAAGCCGAAAGGAAGTTCAATCGACTGCCGGAGCTATCCAGAGCGTAGCTGTTCGCGTTCGGTCTTTTGTTCCACGGCTAATAAACTTAAAAGCACCATTCTTCTCTTTCACCTCTTCCAGCAAGATCTAATCCGTCTTGAATTAATAAATTATTGCGCAGTGTTATGCACTTCTTTGCATACTCCACTGCGATCCACCGTCTCTTTCCCCGTGTCTTCTATCTGTACATGTACTATATATGTATATACGCATCTCAAGTGGAAAAGGAAAGACGCGGGAACGGCGGCACGAGTTGTCCACTACTCGCTATCGATCATCCCTCGGGCCATTACTTTTCTCCGATATACGATATTCACCATAACCAATGGATCGTCGCGATTGGTCGCGCGTTTGAGAATCGATCGTGAACGCCTTGGAGGACGCCGTTGTCCGCAAGGAATCCCAATAAGTCTTCTCTCTCGTCCTGCCGGTGCAATTGGCGAGTGCCGATTCCTCGCGTCGACGTCGGTGTGAAAGAAACGCCTTTCACCGACTCAACGACGAGCGAACGAAACGAGAGAGGAAGCTGGGTACAACGGGCATCGGCCAGAGAAGCGAAAAGGGCAAAGAGAGAAGAGAAATAGCTCGGCTAAAAGGTAAGGAGGAGAGAAAGAAGGTGGCCGGTCCAAGTGGTGGCTCGTCAGGTCCTTTACACGAGGCTGAGGAAAGCTACGTGCGAGAGCTGATAAATAAATAACACGAGCGAGAAGGACAGAGACTCGGCGCGACCGTGCGAAAGAAAGGGACTCGGGGAAACGCCGAGAGAGAGAGAGTACGGTCAAGAGGCAAGGATGGCAAGACGGTAAAGAAAAGTAACGCGAGCCCGTAAAAGAGAATCAATTCGATTCCCCAGCCGTATCTTCGCCCCGCAACCCCTATCGTTTTCCTCGCTTTCTTTCCCTTGGAACTCTCACTGTCGCCGTCAAATCTCCTCCCCTGCTCTCCGTCGTTTTTCTTCGCCACCCGTCCACCTCCATCTCCACCCACCACCACCGTCGCCACTTTTTGCACGCTCCCGAGCCTGCACACGCCTGTTCCTTTCTTCCTTCCTTCCTTCCTTCCTTCCTTGGCATCGCCCGTACTCCTTTTCCGCGCAACAAGTGCGCCCCGGCTCACATCTTTAAGAAAGCGCCCGCCCCTCCCTCCTCGTTTAAGCCACCGACGCTAACACCGCCTTTTGCCCTTTTCTTCTTCCTTTTTCTCCTTTTCTCTTTTTTCCACCATCCCGCTTCCCTATCCGCCAGTTTTCCTCCTACTCCGATCGTTTCTCTCCCCCCATTCCCCCTGTCACTCTCTTTCTCTCTCTCTCTCTCTCTCTCGGTCGATCCGCCATCGACCCCGTCCTCTCGGCGAGGCCGCAACTACCTTCCAAATCACTCCACGCTCTTTTCTCCACTATTTCCCCCCACCCTCCCGCGCGATAACTTACAGCCGGAAACCGACTGGCAGCCGCGCGGTTCGTGCACGTACTCTGCATTCTGAGCGAGTGTTGGACAGCGTGCGCGCCTGTGTACACGTGTCCCTTTCTCCGCTCGTTTCTCCCACCCTTCGACCCCTACACGACGGCGAGAAAGTGGCGAAGAAAAGTTGGCGGAGACAGCCAACGTTGAAAGACGAACTTCGCGGCTGGGATAACACGAATCCAATGTTCCTCGACCGATTTCTGAAGAGGATCCGAGGGAGAAATTTCTCTCTGCAGGAAGAGTGAGCGTCGGTGTGGGTGTGTGTATGTGTGCGCGCGCGTTTTCTGCCTCGATAGAGGACCAATAGGAAGGAACGGAGGAAGTGTCGGTCGACTCGCGCGTTTCTCACGCGGTGCGATGAAATCACTCAAACAAAAAAAAAAAAAAACAAAAAAAACACGAGAGAGCGAGCGACGTCGATTAAAAAGTTTTTACGAGCGTCAAGAGGAGAGAAAGACAACGAGGTGAAACGCACTCGCAATGATATTCAATATTGACCAACTTTTTCCACGCTCGTGAGAACTCCGGTCGAAAGTTTATGTCGTTCTAGTTCACCAAGTACTGGTATTTAATTACGCGAAAGACCGTGGACATTATTTTAACGTTTCTTCAGGGAACTCGAGCGTAACAGTCGCGAGACGACGACGCGGGAGAAAACGAAAAGAACTGGAGACGAAGAAACGAAAGGAGAAACAGGGAGGAGGAGTCGAAAACGAAGGCAACAAGTATCTCAAGCCTGTAGGTTTCGACGATATCTACGCTTTTCCAGCGGAGTTCAGATTGTCATCGGGCGAAGTACGGTGAATTTATCGGCGATTTAATACCCTCAGGGACGTTTATAGGAGCGCAATAAATAAAAGCCGGTCGCTCGCAGCGGATGGCAAAGACATCACCGATGGTGGTTCGATCGGTTCGCAACGAAATTACTTTGGAGAATTCAAGCACAAAAGTTTCCACCGCGATCGCGGAACGGCGGCATTTAAATAACGTGAAAGCCAACTTTCCGTAACGAACTTTTTATTTACGAGTATCGTTCGTTTAAATGCAATTATTGCTACCTCCCCCCCCCTCCCCACCTCTCCGGCCCCGTCCAACGATGCAACGATTTTCCGAGAGAAGTTATTAATCGATGACGGTGGCTGCAACGATCGTTCCCGTCATTTCTCCGGTAAGGGGAAAGTTATTAATGACGCAAGTTCGGAGCAAAGCGAATAGCACGAGTACGAGAAGTCTCTCTCTCTCTCTCTCTCTCTCCTTGGACTGGCTTACACGCTGGCGCGAGAAGTTGCCAAGATAATGGATTCTGAAATAAATGAAACCGACGTCTATAATTTAAATGGACACCGGGCGATGGTGCTTTCGTCGCGTGATTGAGCAACGGCGAACGGATCGTCGAGTGGCAGAAAATCAATCAGCAGACACTTGTGCTGCAAACAGATTCGAGGCTCGTCCCTGTCGGGAAAGGGAGGAGCTGGAAAACGAGTACGAAGCGAGCACGAGTACGCGTTTTTCCTGCCGTTCCTGTAAACCGACGTGCTTCGACTCGACAGTCGACTGCTACGACGACTGTGACTCTCTCCGCGATATTAAAAGTTTTCAATATATCCTGCACTTATCTGTCGCTTTTATCGCGTTCTGACAATGAAAATGAAAACGAATAATAAAAACGACGAAGGCAAAGCACGTACGTTTCCGTGTCGGCAGTTGCACGTATCCCGAGAGAAACGAGATACAACGAACAAACTTTTATGGCGTTCCATGCGAAAGACGGAAATCAAATTCGTCCTTTTAAAAAAACGAGCAAACCGGGGGAAATCATTTCTCCCCGGAGGAAGTCACTTTATTGGCCGAATACCTTCTGTTCCTGGGAAAACACGGTGACGTCTCTCATTTTCTCGCTTCGCGTTCCAGCAACGCAAATATTTACCCGGCTAAACGCACTTCCCTTTCCCGGCGGCTTCCACCGAAACAGGCATATCCCCCACGGTATTGCCTGGTTTCACCGTACGGACGGTGAAATGGCCGACGGGTCGAAACACGACGAAACGAAACGGTCCAACGGGCATGATTTCCACTAGCAACGGCGCAACCAGGCAGATTTGTGTTCTTACTTACCGCGGACAAGGATGAGGGTGCTGGACAGAAGTACGATTCTCAGCGGCCAACTGGCCATCCTGGCGTAGACCGTTACGTCGATTCAGCTTCCTCCTGAAACAATACAAGCGTGCCCAATCAATCAACCCATCCATCCCAATCCGCTATCCGCGTATCCCAGCCAACTCTAGCTCGTCTTTCTCTCTTCAACTATAGCCACCCTCTTCTCTAGCGTTTTGTCTCTCTTGTCGTCCATATCTCTCTCTCTCTCTCTCTCTCTGTGTGTTTCAGTGCATACCCACGATCGGACCTCATCCCACCTTTCGCCCCGTCCTTTCTGGCAGACTGCCCACTCTACACTCTCACCCCCGAAACCACCCCCCTCCCCATTCTCCCTTCGCTTCGTGCCCAAACCCCTACACCGTATCGACGATTTTTTTTTCCTCTCGAATCCGTGCCTAGGGGTTTGTCCGCTCAATGAAAGTCCTCCCAGACGGTGCGCGTCATACGACGTACATAATCATAAAATACGCGATGCGTACCTGCCAGGCAGCGGATCGTTTTTTGTATACGCGTCAATACTCTTATTCTTTTCTCCCTTCTCCCCGTCGTTTTTCCTTTTATTTCCTTTTATATCTCCCCAGCTCTCCGGCTCCTCGGGCCCTTTTATTGTACTTTCGAACACGCGCAGCAATGGGCATCGGTTTCTTCGTTTCTCTCCAGCGTGCGCGAATTTTTTCAAGGGACGAGGGAAGCATCGGAAAGAAACCGCTACGGCGACTCGACCCGTGTTGCATCGGTATCGCGTATCGCGTATCGGCTCGAAACAAAATCACACCCATCTATCGCGCTCGGATGTGCGCTTTTTTTTCGCGAACGTTTTTTACGCGAAGCTCGAGATCGCTTTGATCGTCGCGGACCTTTCAAAGCTGGCAAAGATAAATTTCGTTGCGGAAACGCGCAAAGGATTCGTCGCTCCGGCAAAGGGAATATAAATACAACGCGAGAGAGTTGTATTCTATTTACGGGTTTAGCTGCTCGTCGTACACTCCAGTGCTTCCTTTCTCTACCAGCTACCCGCTTGAATATTGAACATTTTTTTCCCGCCTCGATTTTTCACCAGCCTCGCGCCCACTGAAGGGACACGTGCACACGTACGCGCGCGACTATGACGATCCGCGAAACGCTGAATTCGTCCCCGGTGCTGAAAGAAAGAGACGCGGTTAACGACCCCGACCCCGGGGTGTGTTGCGCTATACTCCTCTAAACGCCGCGCTGTTACTTGCAACTTTCAATCCATTCGATGGAATTTGTCGCTGCGCCTTGAGTCGATTTATTTTTTTTTTCTTTTGTTTTTTCAACACTGTTCGCTGACGCGGAACGCCGAAATGAAATGTACTTCCATCGGTTCAGCGCGTATTCGAAAATGTATTCCAGGAACGGTCAAATTCATTAATGCTTTCCTTTTTCAAAGGCGAATCGCTTTGCGAATTTTTGCAAAACCGCGGAACACTTTTCAACCATTAAAAGTGTTTCATACAAATCGGTGTGGGCGACGAGTAGAACGAATGACGTTGAACATATCTCGGCTATATAATATTTAATATATAATGTTTTGCCCGCAGTTCGTTCACACCGCGTTCAACGACATTCAACGTTGTCGCGTTGAAAAACGAAACTTTTTAATTAACCGATCCTGTTCTTTTCCTCTTTTCAAGCGGCAACGGTGTTTGTTGGCTTTCAGCATTTCACCGTATGACGAAAGCGCGATGCTTAATTAATTCCCTTTCGATGACAGCGAGATGCAAGCTGAAGTATTTCAACTGACAACGCCGTTACGAAGTTTGTCGGATAATCTGATGTTATCAAAAAAAAAAAAAAAAAAAAAAAAAAAAAAAAAAAAAAAAAAAAAAAAAAAAAAAGATGACAGATACTTTCAAAAACGAAGCACGATCATGGACTTTGAAGACACTCTGATGAAAAAAGATTTACGCGCGAAAGATGGAAGGGTGAGGTTTGCCTCGTTTGCTGTCCAAATCATCGAGCGTGCATTCTATGCTTTATAAAGCTGCACGCTGTAAATAAGCAACATATTTACTAATTAGTGAGGTCTAAAGAGACCGAGAGTAACCAGCGCAGCTGTGTTTGCTTAACTGTATTTTACTATTGCAAATACGATTTTGCACATTAATGGGAGGGAACCTCCTCCCGCCCCTCGTTCCGCCTCTGTGGCAAAATATGTATACTCGGAGCAATGTTAACAGACGTGGCTGCCGATAACCCCGCGTGTGTTGTGTGTTGTGTAACGAAACTCTTACGCAGTGGATACGCCGAAAATTTACGAGATAGAAAGAATTTCGTCGTGAGATACGAGCTTCAATTCAAACTCAAACGCAAGACTCGCGGATTACGAAACAATTTTTAGAAAGAAAGATCGAGAGTTGAATTTCCATTCGACGGAAAACTGCTAAAACTTCCACCGGCGTTTAATTTACGACCAAGTATCGGAATACAAAAAAAGAAAAAAAAAAGAGAGATGTGCGTCTTCGTTTCGCGTCTCGTTGACCCACAATCTTCAATTGCAACGCCGCGCCGGAAGGACGAGTGACTCGATACGGGGAAACGAATACAGCCACTTCAACGGGAAACGAAATAACTGTACTTTTTGCCATTTCTTACAGGCTACTCCACGCTGGCTGATTCAAAGAGCGGGAATTTGGAGCGTGAAATCGTTTGATTCGCTTCACGGCCCCGCCGTCACGTTTGTCCCTCATTCTAGTCTTACGCTCGCTCGTCTCGCCGCCGGAGAGACGACCTACACACTCGCAACCCTGTCCTCGCTCGTACCCTTCGTTTCAGCGAGCCATCTACCCGGATTTCACTCGCATTCGAACATGTCATACGCAATCTACCTTCGTCCTTCCATCTCCTCTAAATTTCTGTCTTTCTTCCTTTTTTCTTTTTTTTCTTTTTTTCCCACTGTTCTCGCCGATAAAAAGTTCCTTCCTACATTCAGAGTTTAAAACTCCAGTTAATTTTCATAATACACTAATTTAATGTTACACATTAAATACAATCTCCCGCGCACATTGCCTCTCACAAGTATCTTTCGTGCGATTTAAATACGGTTTACGAATTCTTCCTCCTTTCTTGTTTTTTAATTAAAGGAAATATTCCTGTGTAGAAATTGAAGCGAGAAGTAACGCACATTTAACGAGAATTCTTTCGTAATTTAATTGGAGACTCGAGAAAAAAGAAGAAAACTTTTCGAAAAGATCAAGGGACACGAGTGGGGTTAATGGGACGTGAAATGTAATTCATAATTTGCAAGAAACGGGCTCTTGCTCTGTCATTGTTTGTCCTTTTGGAGATTCTTCGCGTTCGAAGGCAGCGGCCGGTATCGAACGAGAGAGACTCGCCCTCGAAACGCTCGGAAGATTAAAGAAGTTTTTGCGGGACAGGGCGTCGAGAGTCCGGAGATGGAAGAGGACTTGAACTCGGCCCGAAGATTGGGTCATCCTGCGAATATATCCGTCGACCGGATCGAACCGAATAACACATTGTTCTCGCGGCTACGCCGAAGAATTACCTTTATCCGACTAGCGATGAGAACGGAACTAGAGAAGCAATTCCCTCCGTTCACAATTAAGTTTACGAACGGGAATGAACACGCCATTTCCCCGTCGCCAATGAATTATCGATTGTGAAATCTGCTACGAAGGTCGGACACACATTATAAGAAGAAAAAAAAAAAGAAAACAGTCATGGGAACTGTCGACAGAAGTGAAAACTTAAAACTATGAAATAACAGCAGTTTTTTTTGAATTTTCAAATTAATTGTAGTATCAAAAATTAAAATTAAAATAATAATAATTTCATAATTTGTAAATAAAAATTATTAACATCAGTCTGGTTTTCATATCTATCGGCACTCCGAGCAACAATTATATACATTTTTATATGGTTTATTTATTAGTCAAAACATATGATGGGCTGCGCAAGCTCAGTACAAAATATAAATACAACTTAATTGAAATAATAATTAATATACACTTATATTATTTATACATAGTATTTGTATTTACATAAATTTCAATGAACTTAATTTTCAACATTATTTTCATTGTTTGCTTTTCATTATCATCATTAATTTCAACAATACTCATTTCATTATATTCTAAAAAGGATACAATAGGTTTATGGTAACTGGAGTAAGAAACAAAAATGTTTGATGGGAATTTATGTAAATATCGTGTAAAAACCGCATCGATCGTCGTTTTATATTTTGTAGTACTGAGTTTTCGATCATTGGACATAGTCAAATCTAATGCTTCATTCAAAATTCAATTAATGTATATATATATATATATATATATATATATATATATATATATGTTCTCACTGCTGGCAAAACGCATTACGTCATTGCATGTCGGTGACGCGAACTCATTAGATTTTCCCCTACCAAAAATCGCTCAACGCGCCTAAAGTTTTCACTTAAAAAAAGAAACAAGAAGAAAGAGAGAAAAGCAAGAGAAATCTTTGAAAAGCAATTTGCTATAGTTTTATGCAAACATTACGAATTTGCTGTATCAGAAAAATCAAACGTGTTTTCAAACCTTCGACTCACTCTCTCTCTTTCTCTCTTTGTCTATGCGTGCTCGTCGACTCGACAAATTGCCGATTAAACCAGCAGAAACCACTTCTCTCGGAACGAACGTAAAGCACGTGTATCCAGCGACATGGAAATCAGTGTAACGCGCGGAAACGAAGATCCAGAGCCGAGGTGTAAGGTGTCGAGAATAAAATGTAATCGACGTGAAAGGACAAGGGAAGCGGTACGAAACGGAAAGAAGCCGTACAGGGATTCTTGTCCACGGTTGCACCGACGGTGGTGGATCGTTGGTGCCCTGGGCAAGGCGACGCGACGTACGAACGTAATTGTGGCGCTAAAAGCAATTTCCCGTCGCGTAATCGTTTTAGCAAAGTGCTTTGCAATTTAGCGAGTCTTTATTAAAATAAAGTCATTCCCAAGCCGGTACTTTATGACTGTCTACCTATCTCCTAATCGTTGGCCATCGACCAACTACGCTTCAACTCCATCGATTTATCGATCGTCGAATATTTCAAATCCATTAGTCCCCGCCAGCTATACGTCGTATAAACCTGCTTTCCCCCTCCCCCCATTTGTCGATTCTATGCAATACGAGTTACACTGGCATTTTCGGTGAGGCAAGAGGGAAGAAGAGAGGGAGGGAATTGCGAGAACGATCGAAACTGACGAACAAGCGTGTACGATTGAAACACGTTCGTAATTAGAAAAGCTGCAGCGAATAGCTTGCACGACCAGCGTTCGCGTCAAGCGTGAACTATTATTTAATGCACTACGTTCAAGCAGCAACACGCGAGTGGACAGGCGTTGTGCAACGACGCACGTACCAACATACGCGCGTACGTATATGGGATATTTCTCTCTCTCACTCTCTGTCTCTCCCGAGCTAATCCCTGTTTATACAGAATTCATAACCAGCAGAGAACAAAAGGGTCTCGCAAGCGGGGTTAATATATCATTCCCTTAACGAGAGAATCTAAGTCTAATGGCGAGTTCGCATGTAATGGACGCGGCAACAACGCGGTATTATTTACGCGAATTTTTAGTTCGAAAAGTAACAACCTGCCCGGTTCTCCATGGATTCGCCTTTCGTGTTTCTTTTTCGCGAGAAAAAAAAGAAGGTATGAGAAAGGTAAATTTTCTTTTTTTTTTTTTTGAAAACGAAAACGCGTTATGAATGTTCATAAACGTTGGCGCGCGTTGGCGAGGGAGAGGACTATCTGAAAGTTTGAAAAGTTTGCGCCGGCTACGTCCATTTGCCGCTGGCGCGAAATTAATACGCCTGGCCTTGGTGAAAAAAAAAAAAAAAAGAAAAAAGGAAAAGAAGAGGGGAAAAAAAGACAAACAACGAGGGTAACGACAAAAAGGCGCGGAGACAGAGAGAAAGAGAGGGACCATGGTGTTCTCCAACGACAGTTTCATTCCATCGTTGTCAACGTCAAGAGTATTCTTCTGCTTCGCAACTCGCCACCCCTTACCCCCATACTTCTTATTTGCGGAGCTCGTCCACCAAGCCATCCACCTCTCTTCTAACCTTCATTCATCCGTGTCTCGCTCTCACGCCCGACACCTTTTTTCTACCAGCCATTCCATCACCTTAGGTCGTCGCCTACGACGGACCAACCATACGTTCTTTCTTCATTCGTTCTCGTTCCCATGCGAGTTCGCCAGAATCTTACCCTCGACTCTCCTCCCTCTTGTCTGTACCCTCGGCAATTTCATCTCGGCCGCGCTGATCATACGAGTTTAAACGGACAAAATATCATTCGTGTGAAACCAATATTATTCGTCCCCGGAGAATGATATAAAACAGGTGTATAATTCTCTCTGAAAATACGTTTGTTAAAATTCGATAGTCATGTGAATCTCTAAAAAATATTCCCCGGAACGTCGAAAAAAATGGAAAATCCACCGATAAAATTTCGCCTGTTCGACTGTTCGCGCATAATAAAGTCCAATTAAAAGCAATTAATTGCGCCGCCGTTATCTCGAAACAGTTTGGACAGGTTCCAAGAACAGTACGTGTACGCGTTGAATAATACACGTTCGCGAGCCCTCTCGGCTTCGTATCGTTATTTGTAAGGAAGACGAGTGCGTGGAGAGCATAATAGGTGCTCACGCACATATCGAGTTAACTGCAGGACGGAAAAATGCGAGTCCGTGGAAGCGGAAGCGAGTGTCGTTAAAAAATTATTTACCACGCGTTTCGTCTTGACGATGAAAATTCGAGAAACGTTCGCGACGTAACGCAAACTTTCGAGACTGTCTGCTGTCGGAGAACCGCACGTTTTAGCGAACGCATTCGCTGGGAATAACTGAGCGTTGGTACCGATGCATTAAGGTCCTTGAACCCGGCAGCGTTTCAAGATCCGCCGTTAGGCAAATTTCTAACAGCGGTGGCGCGCTATAAATCCTGTAACGTTCCCGCGAACGAACTGATATTAATTAACGTGAAAGCTGCCGCGGGAGAGAAAATGTTCTCGCGCGTCGCACATCAAATATACACCCTTTGCAATTACCGTGCCGAGAACGTTGGCTGCCACCTCCTCTTTCCGCGAAATTGATCGCGAAACAAGACGCCGAGTTGTGCGATTAACCAATTACAAACGAATTGCATCACACAGAGACACAGCTGCGACAGAGTCGACGTTCTTGCAAGAGACAAAAAAGAGGAGAAGTGAAGTTCGAATGATACAGCAGCTAGATCACTCGGAACTTCACTAAACTTAAAACTTTTTCGAGTTGGCAAAGTTTGTCAAAACGTTGAGGTGTACTAACGTGACTAACAATTCGTATCCATTTCAAACATTAGCATCCCGAGTATGCTTTCGGCACATTTTGAATTTCCGTTTTCAAAGTGGCCAGGTGATATAATTATGACGTGGCATGATTAAATTTTTGATTCATTCTCTCTGTTATTTGGATCGAGTGAATGTATAATATACACAGCGAAGAAATCCAACGTTAAACAAATCGAATGATTGTCACGTTTATGAATCGCTGTGTTTATTTCAACAATGAATTCAACAATTCGTCAACAACAATTCGTCAAGATATACGTACGTGATCGCGATTCGATGGTCTAGTCAGTATCACAGTACACAATTTCCTTCGTAAAACGATGATTCGTCACGTGGAGCATTTACGCCGCAAATTCCATTCATTTGGCTGAAATACCAAACCGCGACTCGTGTGAGAAAGCCGATCCCATTGATGCACGTGATCTACCAAGATACGAAGCGTTCTCCGTTCAGTGAAAAATTCCTATTATCCCGCCACAGGGAATTTTCATTCCCTCGAATACTTCCGCGTTATTTCTATTTCCGCGAGCTCCTCGTCCTTTTTCTTTTTCTCTTTCTTCTCTCTTTCTCTCTCTCTCTCTCTCTTCTTACACCGTTATCGTAGAATCGACCGATTTGACCGCGTTTTCTGACACAGCAGAAATAATATATCGGCAGTCAGACGGCCGTGTACTCGGAGATCCTGGTATTCTACAGACAGGCTGGCTGACCCGTTATTTATCGTCAATTGAAATTCGAAGACTGCGACGCGCCGTGGAATTTCATTAAAATTATGACTCAGATATTGGAACGCGACGGAAGCGCGCGCGTGAAGGCTCGTTTACGGAACGTGAATTGACTCGACGAGTCTTCACCGTCGGCACATCTCTCTTCCTCTCTCTCTCTTTCTCCCTTCTCCCTCTACTTGTGGAA
Source organism: Tetragonula carbonaria (assembly GCA_032399595.1). Taxonomy (NCBI): domain Eukaryota; kingdom Metazoa; phylum Arthropoda; class Insecta; order Hymenoptera; family Apidae; genus Tetragonula; species Tetragonula carbonaria. The sequence continues at coordinate 6,583,425 of JAUCRC010000003.1, forward strand.
TGTATACCTGCACAGATGCGACGCGTCCTTTCACGACGACGCCGCTCTATAATGCGCGCGGGCCTGCACAAAGCTTCCCGGTCTGTTTCGGAAATTGTCCGACCAATATCCCTCTCTGCGCACACGACGTTGCAATCACTTTCAGAAATTGCCCCACCGTAAGCAGCCGCAGCTACGTAAAGATCATTTTCATTTTTATTTACGTAGAATCCGACGATTTACATAACGTGATCATAACGTGACCCGACGTGGAGCGGCTCTCGTTAGCTTGATACCAATCCTCCGCGTTCCAAGATCTCACAGCCAGACAGAGATTCTCTCGTTTCGAAGGAGTTTGACAGAGACAATTTAGGACCTACCGAATTGATCTATCGATTACACAATTGTCATCCAACGCAAACTGGAGTCGAGTTTGTCAAAAGTATCTTTGCCGTGGGACGATATCGGAGCCGTGCGACTCGCTCGAGTTACCTCCTTCGAAGTACGTTAGTTCTTATCCGCTCTCCGCGATAGGAGATTTTCGGGATTCTACGATTGTTAGGGGACCTTCGAAGGTTTAGGTTAGATTTTAGCATCGCGCGAAACTAAAGATCATCATGCGAAAGCCGAAAATTGCCAAGCTTCTCGGAACTATCTGGATTCCTGAATTACTGCGGTATCCAGGGGATCGCCGGGATCGTCGAGATGTGAGAATGCTCAAAATCTCCGGGGATTTTGGCATTCTCTCATAACATCAAGCTGATCCACATCCGAGTTCCGCGAATTCGACGGTGCCGTTTGTACGGTGTGTTAAGTTTGATGAGATCTGTGTAGCGATTTCTGTACACTCTCGGCCGTGGTTCCGTGAACCACGAACGTGTCACGCTCCAATTTTCTACATCCAAGAGGGTCCTAATCAAGTTCCATACGCTCGATGTGCGAATTCCGGTAAAACTTTCTCGAGTTCGGGAACGCTCGGTTCCCGATCGATCGCTAGGAAAGGTTGAAAGCAATTAAATGTTTCGCACTCTAACTTAGCTCCCCGTAATTTTTCAAATTTAAAGCAACTTCGTCCTCATTCTGTAAACGGTATTCAGTTAATTCTCTAAAAGTCAGAATAACTGCCAACGATCGCCACGAACGTCAAGCGATACAATTTACAGCGACACCAATTTACTATTGTATCATCTAACTCGTACTCCTAATTTCCCGACTCCTTTAACTGAGAGCTTTAACTCTCACATAAACTCGCTATATGGATTCGGTCAGCGCTCGCGAAGTGAAAATGATGCAACTCACAGAGGCGATATCAATTGAATGTTTCACGGCTGTAAATTCTCCGAGTTCAGCGTAACTCTAATAACTCTAAACCGAGCTCTGCGAACGCGGGATCCCGGTTCAACTTTTTTCACGGAGTCAAAACGTCGCGTCGATCGATCGCTGCGAGCTACAAGCGATGCCAATTGAATTTTACAAATCGGAAGACTGGCTGCGATCGGCTTTTATAAACTCGAGATGATCGGAGTTCGGTGGCACCGAGGTTCGATACGATTTATACTCTGTCCCGTGAGAGTCCGACATTGCGTATAACGAATCCCACGGGGACCGATCTTGTTTGTATTGGAATATAGAGATCCGTGGATGTCTGTGTCAGGTTCGATTAATCCGAGAGTATCTATAAACTAGCGTCACGACTCGCATTTATGCGTAAAAAATATCTGTAAGAAAGAAATCCTATCAAATTTCAACGGATTTTGTATCGATTTGTGGACTATCATTGCGAATTAACCCTTTGCGGTCGAATGTCGCCGCAAAGGCGACAGAAAATAATTTCGTTATCTATACTGTCAATAGGTTTTTTTTATCAATTTGACAATACTTTGTTGTTACTATTGGGTAGTACGCTTTACAAACCGTTACTTTTTTGCTTTTCGTTTTACAGGAATTGCAATAAATAACGACTTGAGTAAATGTGCACGCAGACATAGAGATATCACAGTCTTGCTTTGATTGGTGACTTGAGTTTACATTTGCTGAAATTAAAATAAGTTTCACTAGTTTTTCTATAACCCCGAAATATAGTCGCAAAATAAGGAAAAAGAAGATTTTATTGACGATAACTATGTTAGCAGCAGCGAAGACGAGTTTGCGTTCGGTATTAACGACGATGAAATACTAAAAGAAAATTCTGTAAATTTGGATTTTTCAGATAATGGTGACAGTGATAACAGAAGTTATCATTAGTTACTTGTCGATTCTACTGCGATACTTGCCCTCGTAAACCTACCATGCATATTGGCGATTGCTTCGAGAAATTTCACACTTTGAAGAAATACAAGAACTAAAACACATTTGTGTATTATAAAATAATAATTATTATTGTTCTTTAACACTATTCCTACCGATACTTCACGTATACCTATTCCTACCGCGACCGGTCAAATGACCGGTCTTTAGCACAACTTATATTTTTTAATATAGAATGAAGATAAAAGCAATTTGACAGTATAAAAGTATAGATTCTTTTATTCAGAAGTATATAATGTACATGTTGTTCGTTTACATCGCATTTTTTATTTATTTTACAGTCATAGTAGATAAGACGGTGTAAGAAAATCCGAGATTCTGGACCGCTTTGGATACCAATCAGGCAAATAAGTGCCGTAAATCAGTTCCTGGAAGGCACTTTTTGGCTAAACTCATGCCACAATTGCCTTTCGTTTGTAACGACTTTATAGTATTGGAATTGAGTCCTTGAGAGAATACTATTACAAAAAGATATAAATCGTTTTACCGGTCAAATGACCAGTTGTGGTACGTAAGACAGACTACAAATTTTTCTCAACAAATAAACAATAAAAGAAGAAGTGAATATTGAAAAATGTATTATACGTATATTTGAGGAAAAGTCGTGAAGTTTAAAGTCGATTTATATACGTTGTACATAGGAAATTCTAATCGAAATTTTAAAAACGGTCGTTTGACCGGTAGTGGTAGGAATAGTGTTAATAAAGTCTAAAATTCCATTAAACGAAATATTTTTCAATTAACTTCGTATATTTAACGCTTTAGTACATGATATCGCTTTCTTCGACAAAATTTGTTCGACCCAGGCGAGAACCGCACTTGAAAAAGTGCTCGACCGCAAAGGGTTAAAATGTCTAAAAGAGGCTTTCGCGAAGACCTCCGATCGAATGCAATGTCATCTATATTCAAATCTCCAAGATTGGCCGTTATTGTTCTACATTCTAATTTCCACACTTGTAATGTAAAATGTCAATCATTTCGCACGTGCAAAATTCGTATGTCCATTCGCAGAGGAAAATAAAGAAGAAAAAAATTTACCACCGAGGATCTACCGTTCAACGCGTCGCGTCGTCGTCAGTGACACGACAAGATACGTATCGTATTTACGCAGAAGATACATGCAGCAAACGGTTTTGAGCGCTGTTCAATTCGAGCGAATCGTAAACGTATAATATATCTGACATGTGAGAAAAATCGAGAGAGAAAGAGAGAGGGGATTTCGTCCGAATGCGCCGGGGCTTTCTAGTTTACGAGGCTGGATAAATATATTTTTACAGCGGGCAAGATCACTGACCGAATGGAGGCGGTAGTAACCGGGCCCTCGGGCTATTCGCGGCGAATCCGCACCGTTTCACTTTATCGCCCCGTTGTCAGGCTATCCTGAAAATACGGAAACGTCACTGCACCCTTGGGGGTTTCTTCGCGGCAGTCAAGCCCGCAGCGCTGGAACGAAAATATAAACTCCAAGCCGGGATAGAGAAAAAGCCCCGGCGCATTCGGACGAAATTCGTCGGAAAATTTCGTGAGAATCGCGCGTGCCAGCCATCCTATTAAAAGGTATCGCGCGTGGTCTTTATCGACCCGTCGAGAAATACCACGAATATCCCATCTTTCTCGTATACCACGCCACCGTTTTCGAGTTTTTGGACACTCGCGAATGTTTTATCTACTCGGAGTCGTTGCCTGCAAATTTCCTCTTTTGTTTCTCTCTCTCTCTCTCCCTCTTCCTCCGCTTTTCCTCCTTTGCCCCACATTTGACACTCTTATTACGAAACGCGTCTAAGAGAGAATATGAAATTTGGTTCCGCGAGTTCCGGACATGCCTTTGTACGGACGTGTACGGACGCGTAATTGGTTTTCGACTGGTGCAGCTAACTTTCAGCCGAGTATACACCGCTTCAAACGCGTTATCGGCCGACGAGTTTTTCTAATCCAGCAACTGAGCGTTTTGCATTTTAACGACAACCGGGATAAATGGAAATAGAACGAGAGAGCAAGGACCGAGAGAGAGAGAGAGAGAGAGAGAGAGAGAGAGAGAGAGCAAAGAGTTAATGTATCAAAGTATGCATTATTAAACGAGTAGGAAATTCTCTGTTGTAATTCGTGCAAAAAGTCCCTCGTCGAATTTTATACCGGCTAAAAAAGAAAAAAAAGAAAAAAAAAAAAAGAAATTCGAATAAAAGTAAATCACGACGGGAAAAGGGAAATGAAATTTTCCGCCGAACTTTCCGCAAGTCCGGCGTTCTCTGTTTAATGTCCATAAACAATTTCCACTGTCCGCGCTCGCTACCGTTTCTCTTTTTCCTTTTTTTCCTCTCTTTCTCTTTTTTTTTCAACTTGGTGCGGAATATCTGTTTTACAACCGGCGAATCCACGAAATAAATGAAGTTTACGCGGCTCGAGTGTAGTATGTACTTCGTTCGAAACATATCGAATGGAAACGCGGCTCGCGGCGTACCTTTTTACTTTTTCCTTCGCGCCAGCTGCCGCGGCTCTCCCGAGTGAAGAGATAAAAACCGAAAGTTGATAAAGGAACGGAACCAGGGGAGACATCGGCGAGGAATTTCCTCGCGTCGAACTTCGTCACTTCGAGTGTGTTTTTATTCAGGAAGTTCGAGGCTAACCGAGTCTCGATTGTCGAAAAGAGACCGCCATATTTTCCACGGTGACTCGATGCTACTCGGGGCTCGGGCTAACAGTGGCCATAACACGAGAGAGCGAGAGAGAGAGAGAGAGAGAACAAGTATCCATCCAGCCTAATTCGTTACACAACTTTCTGAAATAGCTGAGGCCGGTCGCAATGTAGCAAACTGCCTGAACGTAATAAGAGAACCGAAGGAATATTAACTCGTCTCGGTTTGCCGTCCGGAGGAAATATTTATCGTGAGCTGCTCGTTTACTTTACTTGTCGACGGAGTTTTCAAGCGAAAGTTCAAATCCCTTCGCCAGTTAACGTTACGGAGGATATAATAATCGGACCAAAGAACCGGATTGTTATGCAACGGGCGAGCGAGTTCGCGGATTTATAGCCCGGCCGGAGGAAAAGAAACGTATCAACGAAACGTACAAAGCAGTCAAACGCTTTTTTGCCCGAAAGAAGGATGGTACACGTAGTTGAAATAGAATTATGACAGGTAATTAAGTTGGCTCTGCTGAGAAGGTTCGGTCCGTTCCTTCGCGTAGAATCATATCGAGGAAAAAATTAAAAGGCGAGCTTCTGAAACTTTGAGAAGAAATTACGGGTCGAAGGATTGAGAGATAATATAATTTTACAAAGCTCAGAGAGAGGGAGAGAAAGTCGTCTCAAAAAAGAGTATCAGCGCGTCCAAGTTCGACGAAAGACGAATTGATGAAAAACAATTTCGAATCGGTATGTTACACGAGGAAACAGGTTGTCGCTCGCGACATTAAGCTCGCGATGAAATTTCACCAGGACGGGGAGATCCTGTCGACGAAATAACAAAGGCGGACAAAATCTTTGCTGCGCCCAACCTCGTGGACTGCGGCTGGCAACACGCTGGTAAGACAAAAATTTTCCAAACTACGAGGGAATTATTCGATGGTAGTAAACGGTCGCTGTTGTGGGCCACACGCACGCGTCGGCGAATACGCGTCCTGAGAATATGCCATAGCGTTCGAAGAACACGACCGAGAAACCGGGAGACGCTCGAATCTCCGGCCGAATTTACAAGCAAATTGGCCGTGGGAAGAAAACGAGCAACGCCAAGCGGAAGATACATCACGCGAAATGAAATCTTTCGGATCGTGTTCCAGCGCGAACGAGCGATTTATAGGAGCGTTCAGAGGCGTTATCGATGCTCGTCGAGTTTCGATGCTCGTATTCCTAGAAACGAGAGAGTGCAAAAACGCGCGGCAGGTTCGACGCGGAAAGAGCAGCGTCTAAATAGCGATACGTGCATCCATTGCGCGGCCGGTTCGCGCGATTGTCCGCGAGAAATCTCTCTTGTTCAAGTCTGACAGGAAAAGGAAACGTCAATCTGAACGTTTTCGACGATTCGAACAATTTTTTCCCCGGGTTTTTTTTTCGCATTTCCGTTTCGTTTTCTTTCTTTTTCGTTGTTTACGATGTTGTTTCGTACGGGTACGCGTGGACCCATTGTCGCGCGATGTCGCGCGCAATTCCCGGCGGACAGCCGAGAATGCAATAACGTCAGTACGCTAATGTTCGCGGAAATAATGTATTGCCGCTGGTAGTGTAAATTTCGCCCACTAGCTGGTCGATACAGCGTAAATATGCGTTAAGGGGAAAGCTGAATGGTGGTACTGAGGAGGCATGGCTCCGCGCCCGTGTACGTTCGTCCGTATCAATGGCCACGGTTAATGTGTGCGCGCTTTTCTGTGTATATGTGTGAGTGTGTGGGTGTGTGTGAACGCAGCACCGTAAATGTGTGAACGCGAAGCGCAAGTCAGCGGGAAGATGAGAGGACGTGCAGCGGGGGCGAGGGGCGTGCGTGGTGTAATGGCCTGCTACCGAGGGTGCATTAAGGCGGTTTATGTACGCGAAGAGGTATGAGGTCTTTTAACCCGACTCAAATGCTGGTTTCATTGAAACCGTAGTAGTATATTCCGGGTGTAGCGTTATGTCCAATAATCAATTTGGATGGTTCATTAAAACGACGTGAAAGTCGACCGGATGAGTACCGATTATAGATAACGCGTCGTATTAATTCGCACAGGACGTGAAACTGTCGTTCTCACGGGAAATAACAAAACGCTAAGCTCCGGATTATATAGGGAATAAAATTTTTTCATCGACGAAAAAAAAAAAGAAGAAGAAAACAAAACGAGAAAAAGAAAAAGAAAATGGTAAAAGAGAGAGAGAGAGAGAGAGAGAAAGACGAATTCGGGGTGTTCGTTTCTACGCTCGCTTGCATTAATCCTGCCTCATTAACGATGCGTAAAATACGTAAAATTCAAAGGTACATTTCGCTCGATTTCTAAAAGTATATTTCGCGTCAAAAGCGCGGAACTAGCTACCTTCTATATCTTTCGATCACCATCGTCGTTGTCCGTACGGATTAATAACGGCAAATGACGCTGCTGGAAACCGACGATGACGGGTTGAACATCCTATGGCCGCTAGTTAGAAAGTTCCCCGTTTCCCCGTGTATAAACACGTAGCACGTTATCAAACCACGGTGGGGTTATTACACAGGATCCGAAAACGGTACGTAATGAAAGCCATCGAGCGGCGTGGAACCGCTGAATTCAGCGTGAAAACGAGTTCTGCTTACGGTTTAGGGGCCTGGACAAAAGAAGAAAAGTTACAGCAAAAGACGCGGCGGGGGTAGGAGGGAGGAGGGGGGGAGGGTAGGGGATCTTTTCTATTAAATCGTTACCGAGGCTTTTGTTGCGCCGGCACAATGGACAAAACAGAGATAAAAGAAAATGAATGGACGGCGTGTCATTTGCAGGGAACGATGATGCACTCTCACGGTAGGTGCATTAAGGTGGTTTATGCACGCGAAGAGGATCATCCACTTTCAGGTCTCTCGCTGTCTCTCTGAAACCGCGACGGATTATGAAGGTAGTAAAACGTTTAAATCGATAACCGGCTGAAGTCGCTCCGCCGTAGGGACCACGTCTTACGTCCGCGACAGAAAATTGTTCTCCGTTGTTCGTCGTCCAAAGATAAATCGATGGTTCCGCGTCGCGTTTGAATATCGCATGAAAGGTCTACAAACGTTCTCGTCAATACGTTTTCGTTTACGGCGTGCGCCAGTACACCAACGTCTGTACAGCCAAAGAATGAAACGTGACATATGAAATGAGTTATTTGCTGCTCTTTTCTTTTTCTCTCTCTCTCTCTCTTTTTCTTGTTTTGCACGCCGTTCACGTACTCGATAAATCACTATTTCGAAAATGTTTTCGACAGCGAAATTTTATGACGAGCAGAATTTATTGTCAACGGCGATAAACGATTCCGTTCGTCGAGTATCGACACGACGAGATCGACAACGTGACTGGTAATCGATTTGTAATTTGCTGCTACGGGAAACCGGTCGAACGATAACTAACGAGATCGCGTTTCTTACGCGCTCGGCTGTTTTACCTTATAACAGGTGTCGAACATAGTGTCAAGAGCGTGAATATCTATAGAAGTGGAAGGGAAGTCTATCAGCTAGGCGAAAATCCGTTTAAAAAGCTCGAAAGTTATTTACGCACTGGCGATCCACGCTCACGGAGGAAGAGTTGATCCTCTTTCAAATCTGGTAATCACGTTGCGCCGACGACAACCGACGATAAATGCAAAGCAAGACGTTTGAATCGATTGAAGCGCGGCATTAATTCTACGCTGACTGTAATTTTCGCGACTTGTTTTCTTGTATTTTTTTCATCCCTTTTGTCTTACGACGCAGTTCGAGTGGCGCGTCTCTTATGTGTGTACTCGTCGACTGACGAGAAACGACGAATTTTATCGAACGTTACATCATACGGCGCAGAGCAAATGGCTCGACGATTCATCTTCGCCGGATTCAATGCACTACATGCCTCTCCGCTTTTGCAGGGCTACCAATCATAATTCGAAGCCGCGCCAGAGAATATCGAACGAACACGGGAAAGGGGAGGCGTTATAGCTCGGGTGGAAATTCCTGGGGCATCTCCCCCCCCCTCCAGGAGGAGGAGGAGGAAAGAGGAGAGAAAAAAGGTGGATTCCAGCCCGGACAGATCGGAGCTTATTCTAATTTATATTGGCACGAATTAAAGGATTACGTTATAACCGAGAGTGAATTATGGGCCACGTTATATCCGTTCCGATATATCGATCCGGCAGCAACGGCCAAAACCAACGGTGGGCCGATACTCGCGTTTTACCGTGAAACACTTTTAACTCGGCGCGATTCGCGGCCGCGCCGCCATTCGAACGATTACACACATAGGCCGGGCACGTTATACTTTGCTGGAATTAAACGCGAGACGAGCATGTGTTACTTTCCATCAGACCTTTATTTGCCCGTGCGTTTGCCGGGCAAATTGAAAACAAATTAAATTCCTGAAACTGATTGTACGCCGCGCCTCTATGCAATTAATGTAAAACTGTCCTGTAATCCGGTCGGACCGGTTCTGCATGGTGACCGGAGATGCGACACAGGCTGATGTAAATACAGAATCAGCCACTTTGGGGAAGAGAAGAAAAAAAAAAAAAAAAAAAAGAAAATCCCGGTCGACACCCGCGTTCGCTGGTTGGTCGCTGGCGATTCTGGAAAGGCGAACGAAATAAAGGTCGATCCTTTTCCATTATTTCCGTTCGACCATCGAAGGGATATGCTGTAGGAATTGCAGATTCGTTTGCGTTCATCTCAATTGCAAATGGGACCGTCCGCGACGGTTACATCGTCGATTAAGGCTCGGCCTCCCTTGTTGCCTAACGGTTGTTTCCTTATTTTTTTTTTTTTTTTTTTTTTTTTAGAAACATCGAAATTTCAGTTTCGCTGAAACAACCGAAACAGATTTCGCTCCGACCGTGTGCAATCGCAGCGCAACTCGCCGTAGCAACTCGAAGTATATTGTACTTTTTCCAGACTGCTCTGCTGGGTCGCGTTTCTCGAAATCTCGATGTTTCCCAGCTTGTCATGTCCGCGATTTCGACGATTGCATCGACAGAAACCAGTTGTCGGGACTCGGTCGGCTTGAAAAGTCCGGGCTGAAAGGGACAATCTCGAGTGGTTCTCGATTTGAAAGCCAGTTACGCTCGCTTTGCCACCGAACGCGTGAAATTTTCACCGTCTCTAAGACGCGGTGCTCCCATTGAAAACCACGCGGTGGAACAATAGTCATCTTCCAACGAGAGAAGCCGGCATTGTCCCCGTAAACGTCGTATCCCCTGGAGGTGTGGCGAAAGAAGTACCGAGACAATGTACACGATTCGACCTGCATTCTACGCTTCGCGAAACACCGTCCGCTCTGTACCGTTTACTGAAACCTGAAGTCGATCGAACGTCCTTTTCGGACGATAAAAATTCCACCTTGCGTTGATTCACGAGTTCGCGCGGAACGACGCGGATAACGACAGATTTCAGATTTTATCGACAGATTTCAGAAGAATCGTCCACAATCGATGACGAAGTCTGCAAAAGCGAGGATAATGCAATTCGACAGATGCGATCCGCCTAGGCTTAGTTCGACTTCAAGCTACAAGCTTGTGAGACACGACAGAGAAGATTCGATGCCGAACGGAGAGAGTCTAGCCCGCAGAACGCTGGCAATTCCCGACTGATTAGCAAAGTTAAACTGCCTCGGTACTGGATAATGCTTAGACCGACGACTAGATCCAGAAACTCGTCGCGTTGACATCGTTCGTTCAAACACCGTCGAAAGCAGGGATATTTCCCGGCGAAATGACCATGGCCGTCTCATCGCCTATTAAGCGTCATCCCTAGCCTTCTGCTTCCTCTCCCCTCACGAAAAAAGAAAAAATTAGAGAAAAGGGTAGAGGAGAGAGAAAGAGAGAGAGAGAGAGAGAGAGAGAGAGAGTGTGTGGACGATGAGCGCGGCAAACAGCCAGATCGGCCAACCAACCAGCCGCTCGTTTTTCGCTCGAGAGCCGTCAATGTGTGCACATACGTGCGTGTGTCCGTACAATGCGGCCGTGTTTACGTGTGTGTGCGCGCACACACCCGCTCAATCTTCTCCAATTAAATTCTATTGGAATTCGCGCAAATGCCAATACCGGCCGGGCGGGAGCATTCATTGTGTTGAGATAATGAGGGGCTGCGCGCGAGGAAACCGTACAGCTTAACGGATAGAATACGGTATACCGGAACTATGCTGTGCCATGCCGGCCACGCTATAGCCAGGAAGCCGATAATGCTATATCGCGATGCGTACTCCAGGGAGGCCAAGACCGCCGTAGAACGCCGTCTACTCCGAGTTTATTATGCTGCATTATGTCGCGGTATGCTATATTACGGACACGGTATGTCGTTCCAAGGACGAGACATCGCCACGTTACGTTAACCCGAGGCGCCTCTCTCTTACGTTATAACCGTTTAATTGCCAGCGTATCGCGCGCACGTGTTGTACGGCCTGATGATGGAAACTTCGTACGTTCCCATGGCTTTCCGATATTGTTTGCCCCGGCTATCGATTACACCGCGCGCCGGTAATATCGTCCCTCAAAACTGATTCGAGTTTTGCATGATGGTGAATGAACGTAATTCCTACGTAATTTCCGACAGGCAGCGTTGAAAGTATGATAATTAGAGAAATTCAGTCAAGGAGATTGCACGCTCGTCGTATCTAGTCCGTGTCTAATACATTAATCCGGCGGTTACTTTGGCCCGCATCTCGCAGCATTCGCAAATGAGATTACTTGTTTAATTATACGGTTTGGAAAAGCCGAATACGCTGCCACGTTCGAGGAAACGCGCCCGTTAGGAAACTAAAGACCGAAGTAGCACCACGGAAAGAGACTCTTCTCACAAGGAGAAAGCTTTCCAGACGGATTTCCAAATCAAGGATCGATGCGCCAGAACAGAGACGAGATACGCCGTAAACCAACCATACGCCGTGTACCACGTTTACGCTTTCGTCCGCATCCGCGTCTTTCGTCGAGCAACTTTTCACTCTCCGAGCACAAACCTTCGAAGAATTTCTCCCTCGTCGCCGATGCTTCAAATTAGTTCTGAATGCATTAAACAAAAAGATGCAGCAGAAGATCGCGTCTCCTCCGCCAATCTCCTCCACTCGACTCGCCAGGCCGTGAACCGTTATCTCCGTTGTTCGACCTCCTGGTCCCGGTTACGACAATAACGCAAATTACAAAACTCCAGCCTCGTTACCAACTTCCACCGTATCTCTCTCTCTCTCTCCGCGAGTAACTTCGTTAATTTTGCGCGAAACGAAGATTATAACCGACAAATATCGAGGAATGCGAAAACCGTGTTTCACTGCCGCGTTTCCTTCATCTTTGGCTTCTTTCGCGCTTACCGAGGTCGTTCTCGTAGTTAGCCGAGCGAAATTTCACTGAAATTTCATCGCTGGTTTTCGAAAGGTATTCCCCGATAGCGCTTCCGTACGTTCCATCATCTTATCGGCAATGTTCGATCCTCGCGGGCGTCTTCGTCCGATTTCCGTTTCCTCCGGCACGAACGTCAATTCAACTCGAATCAAAAAAAACTCGGATTTTGTTGCGTTTACACGATCTATCCACGTCCTATCCAGGAAACCAAAACATTTGTTAATTTCGAAGATATCTGTGTTTGAGATCTCCTGCGGAGAATTCGCTGTTAAAATTAACCACGTTACCGGACTACTGCTCCGCTCCAGCGGGACGTGCTTATTTTTGTTCCTTGCAGATGCAAATTGCGGACGTGGCTTAAGCCCGCGGCTTTGCGTCGCGCATAATCGAAGTACAGAGAGCACCGCTTTCAATTAAATACGTTGCGCGACAACGGTCTGAACTGATTATATCGGACGAAAACCTACGGACGACGTTGATCCCGCGACAGTTTCCCTAAATTTCTCTCTTCACTCCGCTCGTGTGACAGACAAAAGTTATGTCGATCGAAAGCTTGGAACGCGATAATCACTCTCGTTAACGGAGGATCTCTTGTTTTAAAGACAAGGCACATTGTTGGTGAATATTCATTTGGCAACGGAACGCCAAGTGAATGTCTACGTGCATCAAATTACCGATTAATTAACATATAATTGATAGAAACAGCCCAGAATTTCCACTAGTCTCAATGCGTATAGAAATGGCGGGCCAATTATTATTTAATTAGTCTTTAGCGCGTGCACGATTCAAAGCGAGCGTACGCTACGAACCAATTGGGGGCCGCGAGAGCAGCCAACACGAATGCGAGTACGAGACTCCCGAGGAGGCTCGCACCGGCGAGCGACCGCACGATCGTTTCTCGATCGTAATCCTAACTTTTCGGCGTGCTTCAGCGTCTTCTTTCGAAACGGGGAAATAAACCAGGCTTCCGATTACACGCATGTGCGGCAGCCGGTGCCGCTTGTTTTGCAGCCTTACTTTTCGAGATGGGCCAGCAACAACTTTCCAGACTAAAGAACGAGTGTACTCGGAACTAGCAGACAGAACGCGAAGGGGGATGGTGGAGCAATGGCAAATGGCATAAGTTGGCCCGAGTAAATTCACCTGCTATTCTCCAAGGCTGGAAAATACGCGCACACAGGGGTGGGGGGGAGAAGGAGGAGAGGGAGTAGAAAACTGGGAAAGGACTACGGGGAGCCTCGATCTACGAAGAGGACCAAGAGAAACGGAAAATAGCTGTGTGCACAACCATATGTGTGTACAACCACGTGTGCGTGGTATATCTGTGTGCGTATACACGTACATTCGTACAGGATGAATGTAAATTTCAAGGACCAAGCAGGAATTGAGCAGTGTCCATTCGGCATGCCGTATGGAAAACTTTTGTTGAGCGTACTATGTAATGTCCTTTAACTCTTCGAACCGCCGCTACTGCCGCCACCCACACGGCTAGCCGGGACTCGCCACTTTTCAACCGGCCAGCATCCCAGTGCACGGATAACGCGCACGTCGGTGAAAATAGTTTTCGACGAGTTAACAAAACGGTGGCCGAGAGTTGCCGAGGCTAGCTCCGATTTACCACAAGGCCAGACGCTCCCTCGCCCTCCCTCTCCCCCGTCTCGTTTTGCACGCTTATTTCCTCGATTTTGGCCCGCTTCGTGCGACTATTTGCCTGAGTTTAATCGTCGGAGATAAGAGTTCATGACGGAGAGATAGAGAGATTAGGCCTAAACTAACGAGATTAAATCGACGGATCTCCGCCACTACTCTCGGAAGCTCACCGGTATCGGACAATACTACTCGGACGGACTCGTAATCAACGGATATCGCTTTAATCACAGTCGGCCGAATCAAGATGTTTCCACGGAGGGTACCTCACTGTGTATCATTCCATGTAGTAACCAATACTAAGGTATCTCCTACCTCTCCTCCTCGGCTTGTGAAACGTGTATATATATATATATATATATATATATATACATATATATATATATACATATATATATATATACATACACACACACACACACACACACACACACACACACACACACACACGTATATAATATATGTTGAACATAATCAAACGTGACACGAGCAAATGAAAATTTCAATGGTCGTGTAATTTATTTTATCGTGGAATAAACGATCAAAAATAAAACGATTACTCGAACATTGTTTAAACTTTATCGTGAAAATATTGATTCACGATAAATGCTTCCATCGATGCGTATGAAATATTTGTAGCACGAGAGCGAAGCAAACATTACACGAATGGTTCGACCGAATCGAGTCGTGTTAAATTCATGGCATAAAAATTCCTTATGGCAAATTCTTCCGTATCGTGCGTCCGTCTCGTTGCTTCGAAATATCGGAACGCGCGATTCGTAGCGATATCTCGATTGTAGCCTGGGAAAAAAGGAGAGAAACAGAAAGAGAGAGAGAGAGAGAGTAAAGGTAGACGAAGAATGACGCGTTCTCGGACCGAGAATGTTGGTAATTCGAATTTACGCGTCGAAACGTCGAAAAATGATTCGCGCGTCAATTTCGTGATTGAAACGTTACATTCGGAAACGCGAACGCTCGACGGCCATTTATTTCGATCTTTGCCTCGGTATCGACGAGTTTGTTACCAGCCGTGCATGTACACAAATCTTCACGTACAGAGAGGTTCATTCGACGCGAGTAATAAGAAGTGACATGTAATTTCGCTCGACCTACATTTTACTAGCGATTCACTTGACGCACGACGTTTTAAGAGACGTTCTCACCCCTCGAATGTAACATTGATCGTCCCCCCATCGAAACCTCTTATTCGCGTCTGCCGCGTCGCACTTTTTCTTTCCACTTTTCTTTTTTCTCCTTTTCCTTTCCTTCCCTCCGTTCTCGTTTCCCCCGGAGTTTCTTCCTTCTTCCTTTTTTTTCTTCTTTTCCCCCCACGAGGCGATGCGCCCGTGTCATCGAACCGCGTCACAAGGAACGAACGAAATTAATAAATCCATCGCTCGACTTCGAGCCCCGTTGTTTGATGTCGCAATCAGAAGATTAATTAATCCGTCGTCCTCCGTAATTACGTTCCCGCGATTGTTGGACAGTCACCAACGAGAGCGAGAACGAGAGACAGAGAAAGAGAGAGAGAGAGAGAGAGAGAGAGTTTTCCAACGACCACCGCGACCGATAAAAGTTACAGAAATAATGGCACCGTAGCCGAATGATAGATCGATGAATATTTACGGGCCAACCATAGCCTGTAACGGGCGCTTGCAACGCTTTCATCGTCCGCAAATATTACCCCAAATCTGAATGGTATGTCGGTCGTGTATGTATACCCGTTACGTTGGTCACTAGACGTCGATGACAGCCAGCTCGAGTGACGGTGACGAGTCGTACTCGCGCGAATATCAAACGAAAATCAGGGTTTGGACCCGTGGGGCGAGAGTAGCGAAACCTTACTCGAACGACGGGGGTGGAGGGGGGGGGGGGTTAAAACTGAGCGGAAAGAAATAGGTAAAAGAGCCCCGTAGGAAAACGGGGCGTAAATTTCAAACTAAAGGGGAAACGACGAAGCTCGCGCTTCTTGTAAGTCGACGGTCGGATAAGAGGGCCAGGTGGAAATTCTTTTTCTCGCGCGAATTACTCCGGCTCGTTTCCTCTCTCTCTTCATCCTTCGTTTTACCTTTAACTGCATTTACCAATGGAGAGACCGCCACGGCGACACGATTAAACGAAAATTGCCCACGCTTGTCTACGGGGGATCCGTTGGGAATAGGATTAGGTGTCCTTTGCACCGTTTTCAGGATTTACGCGTTTTCAATTAAGGACATTTAGCTAGCCGGACGACTGTCCGTGAAACATGACGCGGAATTACCTCTCGGAAGGAAAACGCTCCGAACGGTCCGAAAGAGGGTTACTAATATAAGTAATAAGCTCGAAAAACCTCCCTTTCGACTACATTATACCGGGATATACTGTAAATTACGCTGTCCCAGACTGTGCGGAACTTGTAGGTTCATTGTTTTAAAACCGACCCTGCTACCGACGCCCTCTCGCCTCCTCCTCTCCTCCTCTCCTATCCCACGCGCAAAGTTTCTCTCGATTTTCCTATAAAAACTCGCAACTGAACTAAACTCCAGCAACTTAACCGCGGAACATGCATCTAATCGTGAATTTTACACGTGCAACAATTACCGTTCGTCTGACTAATGCGCGCGCTAACTACTTGCGAGTTCGTTTTGCATAATAATGGTCCTTTGAAACACGCGGACGCCACTAGCGCGATTGCACAGTAGCGATCGAAACACATCGAATCGGTATTGGGTCGGACTAAAAGCGACGAAATTCTCGCGACGGTGTATCATAAAACGTTACTTCGGAGCGATGCTGTCGCAACGCCTCCAACGTTTTACAACTGTCGTCGTACTGCCGAGGTGCCGGCACGACAAAGCGGGTCCCGAAGTCACGATTTATCGGACGAAAGTTTGCCCCGTTAAAACGATTGAAACGAAAGACCGGGGAGAATTCGATTTGCGAAACTCACTCGCTCGGTAGGAAACTACCCAACTCACTCCCACACGCTCGGCACGAGAATTCGATTTTCTTTCTCGCAATCATACGGTCCAACGATATTGTTTTACGTTGACGCGCTTGTTATTCGTTCAAACACATTCGTTGAATTAACATCCCTCGCGCGAAACGTTGTCGACTGATCGTTAGAACGCCACGGCAGTCAAGTCAGTAATGCCACGCGTAATAAACTTCAAGCGCTCCTCTCTCTTTTCTTTTTTATACGGCTAAACGATGGACAATGAATTTGAAAGATGCGATCAAAAAAAAGAGTAACGAAAACGAACCAACGGTTTCTTACCTCGATGAGCCGACGTCGATGAAGTTGCGAGTTTTAAAACGTGCGAGAGAGAACCGGGCCAACGGCCATAAACAAAAAGGCGACGTGACGAGAAAGAAACTCGCGTGGACTGTAAAAATTGCCGGGGAAAAACCGTCTTGGTTATTAGAGAAATAAACGAGCCGCTCCAACGCCGCTGGACTACTGGACTGTGACGTTAATTAATCATTCAAGAGGAGCGGCGAGTTACTTGACTCTGATAAATTATCGCCACTCGAGGAATTAGCTTTTACGACGCGTGGCGGCGTACACTCTTCGCGTACATCCGCCACCACTTGTCCAGGATGTGCTCCTCTCTTTTCCTAGAATCCCGCCGAAAAGAAACGGAATGCGATGACAATGACGCATGGTTGACACCGAAACCCGAGTTAACGAGGAATACGCGATAAAGAGAAACTGTTCAATCACGACGTTAGAAAATGGTAAAGCGACGTACTGGCTTTCGAGATTAATCGATTACTATCGCGCCGCGCGTTACGATCGAACGAACAATTTCGCCTAAACGCAGGAAACCGTGTGCATCATCAAGAAATCATGACGCAGCGATTTTGTATTGTCGAACGCACCTGAACCATGGGCCGCGAGTCGGTTATCACTAACGTTTACGTAGCGTTGATAACGCGCGCTTCATGCACGAAACTCCGCGAGGTGGAACCAAGATAAATGAGCGAAATTCCGATGGGCCGAATGCATTTTGTCTCGCGCGTCATTAGTCAACGCTTTATCGAAAGCTCGAATTTCCCACTGGCTCGAAGGTGATCGATCCAAAAAAAAAAAAAAAAAAAAAAAAGAAAAAAGAAAAAAGAAGGGCTCTCCGTGGTCCGTTTGCTTGCATCGCGCGTTAATGAAGAAACGAGGAAGAAGAAACGTACAAAAGCAGAAACAAAAGAACAGAGAACATGTACAAGAGACAGATAGGAAGAGAGAGAGAGAGAGAGAAAGAGAGAAACAAGACAGTAAGACGGGGGGGAGGTGGGGAAAGAAAGCGTGAAGAAGAGTTAAATAAT
Organism: Tetragonula carbonaria; assembly: GCA_032399595.1. NCBI lineage: Eukaryota > Metazoa > Arthropoda > Insecta > Hymenoptera > Apidae > Tetragonula > Tetragonula carbonaria. The sequence goes on from JAUCRC010000003.1 coordinate 6,601,642, forward strand.
TCGCTTGGTCGCAATAAAAACGTGTTCACGTACATTGTTGCCTTTGGACATCCCGGCGAACATGATAATGCTGGTGAAGCGTGTCACGTGCCAGATGGACGGCTCAACTTCCGGTTCTTCCTTTCGAAAAGAAAAGTCCACTCGGTTTGTTCTTCTTTCTTTTGTTTCGGCGAGAAACGACTGAGGAAAATATAGAGAACGCGCGAACGCGAGAGAATGAAAGAAAGTGCGGCAGAGCGAACGAGTGAACAACAGACAGAAAGAGAAACAGAGAGAGAAAGAGAAAGAGAGAAAAAGAGAAAGAGAGAGAAAGATACAGAATGAAAGAGAGCAAGAGTGACAGAGAAAAAGAAACGCGCGAGGACAGGCACGTCAGTTGCACGAGACTTTGGCAAACACCTTGGAGTAGGTCGCGAGTAGGTTGACACCTTCAGGGGAGAGGTCGCGCGCAGAACTGACACCTCACGCGCGCGGTCCAGCTACCCTCAGCATCCAGCAGCAGCAGCAGCAGCAGCAGCAGCGGCGGCGGCGGCGGCAACGGTGGCGGTAACCGAGGGGGATGAAGCGGAGCACGCGCGAAATTCCGCCCCTGTACTGCTCCCACCCCCTATTCCACCTCAACCTCCACCACCGATTCTCCCCGTTCTATCTCTATCGCTCTGAACCGCGCGCGACTCGCTCGCGTTTCCACCGACGTGCAGACCTGTTTTGTCCTGACTCCAGCCTCGCGCCATCGCTTCTCCCAGAAAAGGATGTCAAGAGGTGAAACGAAAGGCGAACTGGCCGATAATTATCGGTCAGATAGCCGGGATCAGCGTGGCTTTTTCAAAAAAAAAAAGGGGGAGGGGGAAAAACCCGATCCTCGTCCCAAGGATTTACTTTTCCACATGAAAAGCCAGAAAAACGCAGCGATTAATTTTCATGCGTAAACTTGTTTCCACGTTCGATCTAGTTCTACAGGCAAATTTCCACGGCATACTCGATTAAACGTGCGTGTATATATCGTCGGAAATAAATCGGTTCACTTGAAAAGTAAAGCCAACGATGTCCAAAGAAGAAGAAGAAGAAGAGGAAAAGTTTCGACCTATTCTCACCAAGGGCTTTGAAACTTCTCGCTCTTCCTTAAGATCGCGTTCCTGGTTCCACGGCCGATCGCGGAATTCTCCGATACCATGATATCCCATTTCCTTGTAAAATTGTTTTACGGAGGAAACAGATTCAAGGAGAAAAATAGATAGAGAGAGAGAGAGAGAGAGACTTTGCCATGGCCTGGTTCAGTTACGTTATGGAAAATTTCACGTGTGCAGCCACGTAACAAAAGTTAATTTCGGTCGATCTTCGGCATCTGGCAAGCGTAAAGATATTCGAAAGTGAACACGCGTGAAATTTCACCCTTGTGCGCTCTTGAGCGCACCAGCGACCCCTTTTGCAACTTTGCATCTCGTCCGCGCGACCCTCGCGCGCAAAGGGTGAAACTTTTCTTAATAATTACTGGCCAATGGAGGTCACCACATTGTGCGAACCGATGGTCCGGCTCATTTGATATTCGAGTGTCGACCGTGCACGCGAGATCTCGCACTTGGACACACGTGCGCAGCACTTCAGCTTTGTTGTTGTTGTCCTTAAAGGGTTGATGTTTCATACACCGCGTGGTTGGCGCAATAAATGACGCCTTTTGTGTACGGTTCATTGTTTTCGAGTGGGGGGCCCTTTTGTTTCGCGGCACGCACTGAGCGATACGAATTTTCGGCGTAACACGTCGTTTAGTCACTCAATTTTATTATTTATAGTCGGCGATGCGAAATTTTTCAGCTACTTTAAAAAAAAAAAAAAGAAACAAATAAACGCACGTAGGAAACGCGAAATGGTCGAGATCAACACATTTCGAAACATTAAAAACTAGTTCTTAGTCTACTGTACAGAGCACAGACAGAGAATTTTTAATTCGTGTATTTTTATACGTGTTACGCGATCGTTGCACAAAAAATATTCGTAGTCGTTACATATCGTTTTAAATGTATTCATTTCGTATTTTACTATGCCGGGGTTAATCCTTCAGCCAACGTCACATCGAAACGAATTTGTGCGTAAATTAATTTCCAGCAATACACGTAGCAACGAAATCCACGATGATTGGGACAAAGCTGCCGCCTGTTTACCTGGCGGATGCAGGATCTATCCTCGCATCGCAACTGCAAATTTCAACTGCAGTTGCCAATTATTAAATGTATAATTCCACGTTAATGTGCGACTCATGATTAGAGCCGACAGATTACCGCGATAAATGGATTACCGCGTGCGTTCGAGCATCGACATCACGGCGAAGACGATCGATATATTTCGAAAGAGCGCACGTTCGATCGTGCGAGAAACCAATCGTGTTCGTTATACCGAGTCGTCAGAAGCATCGCTGTCGGAAGATGGCAACGCGAGGGCAATTTTTTTTTTTTTTCGATCGATCCATAGAGGGAGAGGGAATAGTGTGCCGGAACGGAGACTCGAGATTAAAATTCAACCGCGACCAGATCTACTTCTGGCCGCGATAAAAGCGAAATCTCCAACAATTATCGTCGTGGAATTCCCTATCGTTTCCCGTTTACCTCTGAGCGAGGGCTTTTCATTGTCTGAAGAAAGCCGAATAGGAAAGGGGAGAGAGAGGTAAAAAACAGAGGGAAAAGAGAGAGAGAGAGAGAGAAAGGGAGGGAGAAAAGGGAGAATGAAGGAGAAGCAAGTCGCACTGGTTGAGACAGCAAAGCGAAGGGAAGAAACGCGAAAGAGTGGTAGGGTTGGTCGTCCGTAACCGAAAGAGACGATGAGAGAAATGCTTGTGAACGCGGATACGGAGCCGCGGGGACAAAGAACGAAGGGGGACGAAGAAAGGGGAGGGATAAAGAGGAGGGGGGACAAAGGTATCAAAAACAGAAACGGAACACAGGTAAAAACGCGAACGGCAAAGAATGTCCTTTCACCGGCTGACGAGGCCGCGAGCTTCTATTTCACGATAATAATGAAACGTTATACCGTACAATATCGAGACATCTATGTGTAGTTGACAAACAGGAATTCTCAGACTGGCTGCCAACGCTAATGACGCTTTCAAGCAGGTAGCGACGCAAATGCGATCACTGGAATAGCAATTAATTATCATGTAGCAGCTAGCGTTCGCTTCAGTATCCAAGAGACGTTGTTTCATGAAATTATCGAAAGTCGATCGGCCGGTCTCGGCTCGGTCCAATGTGTTTAAAATTAAATCCGACGAACGTTCCAGCGATGCTCACGCAAATCTGTCATTAATGGGAAATCTGGTCATCTCCAGGGTGGATCCATTCTGATGACGACGCTGTCCCTCGCTGGATTATGATTTAAACCCGACTCCACCTTGTACACGTACGACCGTGTATTATTACCCCTTCGCGTACACGAAATTTTCGAAAATTTCCTGGTCAACGATGTACAACAAGTTTCGTTCGTAGGTGGCGCAGGCGATTTCATTAACGTGGATAGCTTTACGCGTACCCTGCACAACTTTTAAACGATTATTGCGTTGGCATAATCGCGAGTTGCCCCGGTAGCACGGGATAGCATCTGGTAATTAGAAACTTGAGATCATGATAGCTTACGGGTGAGAACACCACCGTGGGAATTTCCGGCTGACTAGCCAGGCAGTGCATGAATATAAGAAAACAGAGATAGTACTCCCCTGGAGTTCTGATTTGAGTGGATAAAGCGGTAATACAGTTTATTAAAATCGAGTAACAATGCAACCGAGACCGGAACTGATTATTCCCATCTTCCACTTGTTCTCCGAAAGTGGAGCCATTTAAATATTCATAACGGGTTACACTTGTTCAGAGAGAAGATGAATGTTCCCTCTTAAAGCCTTTTAAAGGCTCGTCGTTTACCTTTCACTCCCTTTCGACAAAGCCAGTTCGACTCTGGCTTCCTTTAACCAGCGACAAAAGGAGATTCACTAGGACTCTCCGTACGTACGGACCGTCAGAAAGACTACTTCGATTATCGATTATGTTTGGCTCTTGGTAACGTTGCCATCCTGACGTTTACCGTGGCCACAGTTACCATCGAGACCTCGAGAGCACTTTCTGGCTGCGCGACGTTGCATCATCGCCCAGGTCCTTTGAGACCTGCGTAGTCAAACCCTTGTCATATTCCAAAGACGGCTGAGTTCCGCGGTTAAATTTACGACGGCCAATTATTTGCATACTCTAACACGGGATAAACAAACTAGGCACCTACAACCAAAGTTCAAAAAGTATCGAAAGTCAATACTAAACATCGCTTTCTATCGCGATCAACCAACACGCTGGTATTTCCCTACGAATGTTTGCCAAATTCGCGCCACCTATCGTTTACGTTGTCAATATTCGAGCGCGATCGCGAACATCCATTTTATTTGTCGGCACAAATATTTATAACAACTTCGCGGACGTCGATTTTTCTATGATCATCTAAAATATTGACGTACCGTTCCGGAAACTCCTCTGTAAAGGAGTATTCGAATATAAAATACGTACACCGGCCGTTCGGAGGTTAAACCGAATCGCACGTGTCTTCATCCCTTTTCTCGCCTCGTAAGTATCTTGGAATATCTCTACTACAACAATAGATACACGTTCGCCAACGTGCCAACGCGGGATTTTATCGCGTTTTCTTTCCGTTCGTGCCGCTTGTGGAAATATTGTTTTAAATTTCTCTCCAAACAGAATCGATCGGAACGGGGGAGGGATTTGGGGCGAGAAAAACGTTGAAAACTTTAAGCGACGATGTGCCACATCTCTTCCGGTAGAAATTTTCACCGGAAGAGAACATCGAACGTAACAGGCAACACAACTGCTCGTACAACAACGTACGATATTCCTTGGTACCGGCTTTTCATTTGCGTTGCCGCTCGCTAGTTTGATAAAAAGTAGACAAAGAAAGTGCGGCCGTACGACCACGAGGAACTGCTTATGCTGAGAAGTTGGCTGAATCGTCGGAGAGACAAACGAACGAACGAACGAGAGAAGTTTATCTGAAACTGTGCGGGTGGTTGAGCACAGTTACGGACAGTCTTGCTACATGCAAAACGATTCGTCCGGCCAGAAGTTGTTATCGCTAATAGCTACCAGTTATCAGCGTTCTGTTCGATTTCTGAGGCTGTCGCCGCGTCACGTTCGTGTCTAACGCGGCGTGTAATATACACGTGCTTGCTACCGTCGACTACCATCGACTTCGATGAACTTTAACGAGGACAACGTACGCAAAAGTTGAAAAGGAAAACAGCTGTTTCGGCCATTCGAAGCTAAAAGAGAACACTCGAAGTAAACTCTTTTCACGAGCATCTCTTCTCGCAATGGTTTATTCAAATCTAGTCTCGGATAAAAGAACTCGAGAAGAAATCGTCGAATGAACGACTTCGTGTTTATGGTTGATTAGCTGAATTATTCCGTGAGAAGGTTGCACGAAGCATCGATCGGCGAAGCATTCTGTATTCCAGAGAAACTCGCGAGTGCTTTTATCGGAGAGAAAACGAAATAGTAACTACGCGAAGATAGAGAGGAGAGAGAGAGAGAATTGAATTTAAGTACAGATACAAGCAACCAATCAACCGTCTTGTTGCGAGTGAAGTTGATAGAGACTTCCGGTACTCGGTCAGTGGTGTGCGGTCTGTGGCTTACGATACCGTGAACGATGCCAACTATACTACAGTGATATACCGATTCGATAACAATACTATTTTTGTAAAAGGTAAAAGAGCTCGATTAATTGTTTCCTATCTCGATTATAAACGGTTCGCATATTTCGAGCGTGTCGCACCGAATTCCCCAGGTAAATCGTTCGACGAACGATACCAATGAGAAACGAAAATATTTTTACAGCGGCTTAAAGAGATCGCGCATCGAGGCTCAATAGGAAAAGTTATCGTGCGTCTAGACACGGAATAACAATGCCTCCGCGATGTAAAAACGAAACGCGGAAAGAGAACACAACGACCGTCAAAAGAAAGAGAAATCTTTTCTCCGTCGAGACAATAAAGGGTTTTAAGTGCACGCGTAGCAGAGCGAGTTATTTTCATCCCACGACAATAAGTTGTCGTTGATCCATAGGTCGATGTCTCGAGAAAGCTAGATTATTGGAAATGGCAAACGGAGACAGAACAGTCTGGCTGATTATCCGATTATTCGGTTCTCCGGAACATTTGCAATTTACGTCTGGAAGTACCATCGGTTCAATTCCTCCTTTGGGGGCGGGGATCGTTCCTTCTTCTCCCACCAGCTTCGTTACCGTTTTATCTCCGTCCCTTTTCCGTCAACTTCTACGTCTCTCGCTTTCTCACCCTTTCTACTCTTCCTTCTCGTATTTCCTTCTCGTCGTTTTTCTTCTGTCCCCGTTATCGTGGATATTCCACTAACGCGACGATATCATCCATCGATAAGTCGCGGGAGATTTTGCGTTTCCATTTTCCAGGAATTGTCGTCAACCACCTGATGAGGCCACGGATCCAAGTAGGCAGAGAACATCTCTCTTCTTGCTGATCATCGTCGTTTCGGCACGCACCGAGAGGCCAGGATTACGAAGAAAAATTGTTGTCGCAACGGGCGATCGAAATTGGCGAGCCGCTTTCCAACGACAAGTTCCATCGGACACCGATTAATCGAGCAAGGAATCGTTTATTTAGAAATTATGACGACATCTGGCATCGGCGAATCTGCAAATTACAGGCGACGCCGACACGAATTTTGTAATTACAGGCGGCACCTAGACGAACGTTCGAATTACAGGCGGCGCAATAATTCTTCAAATTGCGAGACCATTAACGGAAGAGATCACGGAACTAGTAGAAACGAGATCGTGCGTTGTACGTTGGGAAGAAAGGTGATAAAAAAAATTCTAAGCTCTCGCTGGGTTGATAAAAAAAAAAAAATAAGAAACAAGAGAACAAAACTGAAAACATTCCCAGACTTCCAGCAACGAATAGCACGACGACAAACGAGCTATTTCAGAAGAATTTCTTAAAGGCGATTTCCCACCGTGTAAAAATCGAGGGAAACGAAACCGACCGCGAAACAATATCGAGATCCTCGAACCGAATCACAATGGAATTCAGGCGGGTCGGTAGGGTTCGCTGCATCGCGACTCCACGTCCCGGATAATCTCCGGGGGGAAGCGAGGGGGGCCGAGGAACCATTCATTTCGGTCTTTCGTCGCAGCGAAGAATAAGCCACCGATGGGCCAGCCACACGACGAGAATTGAATTTCGTCACCGCTCAGCCGTGACGAAAACGAGGAAAACGGCAGAGCGCGAGCGCGCGCACGCCGCGCTTCTCCGTTCACGTCGCATCCGCCGTTGACGTTTTCACTTGTTAACCTCGGCAACTTGCCGTCTCGCCGTGGATCTGAGGATTATTCATCACCGCAACTACCAAGGGGGGACGGTTTCCATAATGGGGAGGGAACGGGTGGGGAGGGGGGGGGTTGGTTGTGGGGGATGACGGCTGACACAACGACATCGGTGGAAAGAGGAAGAAGCAAAGAGGAAAGCAGGAGGTTAGGGAAACCGGGACGGAGGGGTAGAACCGGGACAACAGCGTATTCCATGTTCCCTCGTGTCACTGATTATTCCATTTACGAGCCATGCCGCATGATTCTGAATAGAGGTACACACTGCGCCGGGTAGATTCACCTCGAATCCCTTTCCCGCCCTCTGTTTCTCTCTCTCGCTTCCGTTCTCCTCGTGCACCGTTCTCTCTGTTCATCTATCCAACTCGCCCTGGCTCTTAGTTTGCCTAGTGTCTCTCACGCTAGCCACCGTGCGCCGTCTCGCTCGCACCGACTATCCATAGTCTATCCATAGGTAGAAAAGGAGTCTCGTCTGAATCGGAAATCAATCGAATCGGCGCGCTGGGTGAACCACCGGTTTGATCTAGCTGCCGGCATCGACGAAAATTCGCGTCCAAAAAATCTCCAAGTTGCGACCTATCTATTCGAATCGATCTATTCTGGATACTCACACTCTCCTAGGCTCTAGGATAGCTTCCGTGTTTCACGGGAGGATGGTGAAGAAAAATAAAATGGATCGAAGAAAATGTGACATAGTCAGATGTGCCGTTTACAATTCGACGAAGTTAAAACCTCGTTAAAATCGAGTGCGAAACGCGATCCGTCACCGACGTCGCCCCGGGCGCGTATTTCCAATTTGAGAAGAATTCGCGCTCGTTTGCCATCGGATTGAACGCAATTATCGTTGCTTTAATAAATTCTCGTCGCTTCGTCAAAATTCGTAGCCGTTTCGGGTTTAATTGCCGGGCCGAGGCCGCCCGAGTCATCGATTATAATTATACGGCTCGGGTTTCACCGGGTCTCTCGAATTACGTGATCGAGAAAATATTTTCGGCCTCGTGTCAAAAAAAAACGCTCGCGTTAATCGTTACTCGAATGTACACCGACGTACGGAGAAAGTTTCAAGTAGATTTAAAAATCTTGTTTCAACCTCATCTATTATATATGATGCAGTGGTTCTATCGCAATCTAGAAGTCTCGATAGGCAAGCGAGAAATTAATGCAGCCTCAAGCAGGATTTCGAAAAAAAAGAGCCCCTTTTTAAGGTGTGTACACGAGAATGGAATAAAAAATGTTGCGATAGCAACGTCGACGATACGGTCTACATCGAATATGCGACACGAGCAAACACGCGGATTGTCGTGCTTGTGCATGCAAATTTGCCGCGGATGCAGGTGCGGCGACAGCGACATCGTTGGCCACGTGCACCGGTAGTGGTGACAGTGGTGCAATGTACCCGAATTAGTCGTCCGAAGACATACGGGTAAGGGAAATTGTTGGAGCGAAGGGTGCACCGGCTCCTCTCCCCTTCATTCATGCATAAAATCCATATTCTTCGGAGGAAACAACGTGCTTCATCGCGAGGAAGCCGGGTCGCCACGTCGTCGTATCAGAGACAACCCCTTTTTGGTCCTAGTGAAACCCGGGGCGTTTGTATACCCCATCGTGCTACAACCGAGATTATATTCGAAGCGTGCCGCGTTGCCAGAAAATTCATCGAAACTTGGAATTTTTGATTCGACTATTTGGAAATTTCTAACCACCTCCGTTGTGACTTATTTACTTTATAAACTGCGTTCTATTTCCTGACCTAACTCCATTTGCTTGTTTCAATGTTTTACAAGTTTTCTTGCAAGCACATGGTCGTAGATGAATTCAAATTGTTAGCAAATTAATGTTCGCTATTTAATTTGCATTTCACGTACAAACGTTATTCAGAGAAAATAAATTGCGAACTCGTCAAGACACCGATGTAACTAGTATTGCAGCATCGATAATTAACATATCAATGAATGTTTCGCCTATGTTTTATTCTAATTACGTTTACAATTGGTATCCATCTTTCAGCGGATAACACAATTAAAAGAATTCCTAACGATTCTAATTATCGTCTCGCGTGAACGACCGATTTTGTAACGTCCTCTCCATTACTATTAAAAAAGTTGTACAGCGCGAATATGAATAGTAGCGAGCTCTAAAGGAGAAAAAAAGAAAAAAGAAAAAAAAAAAAGAAAGAAAGAAAATGTCGAGAATGGATTTCTGCAATCACGAAGCTCGGTTGTACTCGAGTTTGAATTCGTCGTGGGCATCATCGACCGATCGAAAGAACACCCATTACGCGTCCACGTAACAAGATATTGAATTTCTGTGGGGTTGTGAACCCCAGTCTCGAGCGGATTCGTGCCTTGAGATATAATAGGAACGCCTCCACACCTACTCGGCCGTGCTGTATTTCAGACCTCTCGCCACTTGAGCCACAGAGCGACTATACACACTCTAACAAACGCCCATTTTCAGACAATGAATATTTTAGTGCGCCCATGAAAGCACGCTCGAGCGCTTTTTTTTTGTCCTTGCCGCCCTCGTCACAAAAGGCATCATCGCTGCACCGTGTACGTGACGATCCTAACCCCTTGATCATTCAAGGAACACCGCTAGTAACTGGATCAAGTAACGGTACTCTCTCTTGTCCTAGGAAGGTTCATTGTTTTCGACCCTTTCGCGCAACAGATCCAGTGATATCGTGCATCTTGACTGATTTATGGTCCTATCCACGACAAGAACAAACGCGGAGATTGCGCTTACTTTACCCTGAAGCGATTCCTTTACGATTGCATCGAAATACTCCTAAACATCACGTCCCGGAAATATATGAAGAGTTGAATTTTAAAAATTGAACTTTGATCCACTAGATTTTGATAAAACCTTTGTGGATAATATTGCAAACTTTTATATAAAAAATTGAATTATTATTTTCAATTTTGTTAAATAAAAAATAATAAATAAGGTATAAGAGAAAAATATTTTAACCACTTACAACATATTATATAAATATTATTTATATGAATATTGTATTTATCAATTGAATATTTTTCTCAACGACTCTTTCTTACGATATTTATACTTTAAATAAATAAGGAATGTGAAAATTTTATCGGCGGAAGTTATAGTCGCATGTATTACCTATGAAAGATTTCTGCTATACCGATACACGTTATTTACACAGTTCCAAAAAAAAATACTATCACGAGAGGACTGTAAAATGAATCTGGTATAACAAACGAGGTTACAAATAAAATACAAGACAACATAGAATACATTTGACATTTCCTTGGCAATTCCTTTCCTCGTTATTCCTTTACCCTTTTTGTGTCACATGCGACATTATCGATACAATTTAGAATAAGAGTATAACATTAGTAGTGATTGGAATTAAAACTAAATTTGATTATAAAATTACGAACAATTTTTAATGATTTCTTTTTACTTTAATTTATAAGAGTCTAAGCTTCCAAAGTAATTTCAAAATGTAAAAGATAATTAAATTTTTATAATTACAGAATTCAATGAGAGTCGCCATAATTTAATTATATTTAACAATATATACAAAAACGCGATTGCAGCTAATCAATCAGCTATATTAATATTAATTAATATGTTAATATTAATTTATAATTATATCATATACTAGTACAATCAGTAATTTGTCGCTAGATGGAGATCCTTAATTCATTTTTCTTTTATTCGAAAATTTTTCTGTTTATAAGACGTCAATATTCATTCCTCGATGTGTAAATTAACAATAAAAAAAAAAGTTGTATGGAAATAAACGCGAAAAGACGCAAAAAGAATTCTGAAAATTTCTGTCGTAATACTGATAATCATTCTTTATTTTTGCATTTTTTAATTTTATCTCAAATTATAATGTATTGTGTATTATTCTATTTTATTAATTTAATAAATCATCAAAATTCTAATATTGAAAGAATAAAATATTTAATGAGCAATCATTCAATTGATTGACTTTAAGCTTTAATGAATTATTGGAATTCTAATATTGAAAGAAAAAGTTTTAATAATGGGTTCTGAATTAAATATTAATACAAATAACCTTGGGTTATCTCTTTATCAAAGCACATTGTCGAAAACGCGAAAGCTTTGATTTCGAAATTTATACATCGCGAAATTTCCTCTTGCACATTGAATTTAATACACTTTTGTACGAAAAAGGTTGAACTTCAATATCTTTGTATTTTAAATTAATTGTAATCATTATACATTCATAATGTCAATTAAATCGTTTAAAATATTATTGTGAGAGAATAAAGGATAAAATTAAAAATGTTTTATTATTAAAATTATTCAGAATATGCATTACCATTATTATTGTAATAATGATCATTACAATCTTTATTACAACGAAGTCGGAGGACATCTCATTATCACAGATTATAGAACAAAAATCATTTCAATATTGATATGGATATCTGATTCTGAATTCATTCTGATTATAAATGTAGTTGTGATGAATATATTCTCAATCACAGATTATCAATTAATATTATTGTATTACTATATGTATCATTCATACTGACAATTAACATTATATTAATATTAAATATTAAAAAATTTTAACGGTCAACATCATATTATTAATATGGAAATGAAACCCAATGTGCAAGAAGACCTACCCTAAATTAATAAAAAAAACGAGAAGTAGAATGTTACTACACAAGTATACATATAAATGCCCATTGTCACTGTGCTCGCAACAAATTCTACATATCTATATATCAGTCACCCGTGTCGATTTAGACCTTTCATCCTACGACATGATTGAGTGACTAGAGGAACAAAAAAAGCACACTTACATTCTTAGCTCTTTAAGCACAGAAGTCCACAGACGGGAATCCGAAAGTGCAGTTTATAGAAAACCTTTAACAAAAAATGAAATATTATAACTTGCCCCAAAATCAAAGGATATCATATAAAAGAAGATATAAAATATTTCATATTATCTTTCTTTTTTTTATCAAGCATTTGCACAAAAATACTGCCGTTTTTTTAATTGCAAATCAACTAATAAGTTACTTTTTTTATTAATAGAGAAATATTATATTAAAATTATTCATTATAACTGTGTGATTCATTATCAGAAATTGAAACACGTAGTAAACTACGTCGCGTGTTATAAATATTTGAGAATGCTCGCAAGAAATCAAGGTATGATACAAAAATAAATAGTCGCGTTTAGCCTTGATTCGAAACATATTTCGACGTACTGTAATGTTTGTTTACGAGTTTCTGGAAAAGTTATCAACGAAAAGGGACAAGGACAACATTATTACAAAGAATATACGTATTCGAAATGTAAAAATTATTTCAATTTCTAGTTTATTCTACGTATATGTTATAATTCTATATATTAATTGTATATTAAATGCCTATTATTCGTGACTCAATAATGTATACATACGTCTATCTTTATAACAGTAAATCAAATCTGCATAGCAAAATCATTCGTGCTTCTTCGAAGTACAAAATTTCGGCAATTAACCAATAACCTGTACAAAAGATAACCAAGGATTTAAGATTAATAATATTAAAATGAAACAATGAACACGTTTAAATTTTATCTCAAAAGTTCGTAATACAAGTAGTTGGTAACTCTGATTGTCGCTGACAACGAAATATGAATATCAAGTTCGAGAAACTATTCAATTACATTGAGACAATATGCACTTAGGTATTAAATAAACACATAAGAGTTTAACGAACCTGGTAAAGTGATCTATAAATGGTGTTAGCGCAGTAGAAGCAGTATTACACAGTTGAAATGACATGTTGAGCGGAGCAATACACGTGCACGCCACACTTTTCACTACATAAGTGACGCCGTCTTGCGCAAAATTGTCAGCTCGCTGCTTTCCTATTGGTTGGCGCATAATGGTTCCTCTTTCGTCTAAAGCGCGCGCAAAATTGAAATATTGCACGCGCGACGTTCAATATCTGGTCGATGAATTATATCGGCTTCTAACTAAATAACAATAAAAATTTACTAAAACTAAGTATATGTACAAACAGGAATATCTACATGTACCACAATGTAATAAACAATTTCTTGAAAAAATTGAATTTTAAAAAATATTTTTGCAGTTGACGAATTATTATATAAAATATAGAATTTTTCTATAATATTTGTGTCTATATTTCCCTCTATACATATTTAATGAATAAACTATTAATTGGATTCTTAATTTCATAGGAAAATTTTATTTTGATTTAAACCACACCGTACTGAATCGATAACGTCGCATGTGACATGAAAATGGTCACGAATGAATATGAAGAAATATGTCAGGACTATTCTGTCCTTAATCAATGGTGATTTTGTATCTTTTCTTTTTTTATATTCTAATTTGTATAATTTTATATTAAAATTTAATATCCATTTCAACTACTATAAATGCGACAATCTCGTTTTATGATGAATCGGTAATGTTGAAAATGATACTGAAATGGTAAAAAGGATTTAGAGTTCCCGAAATAAGACAAAATGCATTAGATATTTAATTCTTCGTTTCTGACAGAATATATGAGAATAACTTCTATAAACAAAATTTTTAATTTTTAAAACGATCGCTATTTCAGAACATGTGACAAAATTTTATAAGATGCCTATTTTATATATATTTTGTCTATTTTACAATTATTGATATTAAAATTGGATATAAGTATAAAATTAAAAATTGTTGTTCGTTATTTTCGTAATAATTATAAATATCAACAAATTTACAATTTTTTTCAATATTGCATATATTTTTTAAATGGAATTTTACTTCTGTCTGATTTCATCTCCTAATCAATCTAAGTGCAAATTCATGCAAATTTATGGATCTGAGAATAGAAGTTAGTCAGTATCGTTACATCAATTTTTAGGAACATGAAAATTCATGATAAAAACTATTTATATTTATAAAGTAAACAAGTATCCCGTTGCGAACGTAGGTAAAATATTATTTAAACAGTTTTGCAACACTCTATTAGGTAATTTAACATAAACTGCAAAAAATTCCTATACCAATTTATTTCTCATTTAACTATTTTCAACAAATAACAGAATATAAAGTTAAAGCGCACTGGAAGTAAATTCTAAATGAATTTCTCTTTCAATGCTAACGAAGTAATAATTGCGAAGGAAAACGATGGAGTAAAAAAGAAAACTTTGTAACTGAATAAAATATTACTTCCGTTAAATAAATATTCCTTCAATTATCTATAATCGTTTTCTACATATATACATATAGTATACGTATACGGAATACATGGAGTGGACAAAATTGGCTGCATAACGTATCTATTCGCTGTCTAAAGATAGAGAACAAAAAAATCGAATGTGGGACTACTATTGTCCAGCTGTCCAGTAATGGACGACCCTCTTTTAGCTCGAGCTAATAATGCCGAATTGATCCGGGACGCTTTTCGGTGATTATATTTCACGATGCCGAACGTTTGCCTTTTATTAGAATCGTACCAAGAAAAGCAAATTTTTTACTAGATTTTTTCTTCTGTCCGGCTGTTTATGGCTTCACATTTTTCAGACATCTGCGCTTCAAATTCTTTTTTATGCGTACCGACGCATAAAAAATTGAAATAAACGTAAAATAAGACAAGTTCGTTACAATATCATTTAAAAAAATAGATTATTCAACGCGAAACCTTCGCACTCGTATTAACTGCAATAAATATCTATGTCCAAATTATCAAATAACCTGCATTATCTTCCACAATATTTCAAAACAAGTTTGCATTTGCATTACATCGATGTGAACGAAACATAATTGCGAACGAAACGATGTAGTCATAGGAACTGTATTATCTACGTTGTCACCAATAAAAAATGATGAGTTAAATTTTTACATACATTCTCTTTTTCCTTTTCTTTTTTTTTTTTTTTCTTACTCGCTTTGTGCAGCAATCTACGTCCACGCGATCTTTCTAAGAAAAAAAGCAACCGTTATTGAATTGTCGAATCTGTGGCCATCCGTGTGGCACGTGTTCTGTGACACGGCTACTCGTTCATATTTTTTGCCGGCTCTTTTTCCCATCGGTGATTCGATTATTCAAGAGGGAAGAACGAAAAAAAAGAAGAAAAAAACGCGAAATAAGAGCTGACCAAAGTATATACGATAGCTTGCATGCTCGAGAAACGTATCCGTCAGTTCATTTTCACCGTATTAATTTGCACCAGAATCTCTTTTGCTGTCGAGCTCTTCGGACAAAGGGCGATTCGTTTTCGAATCTAGATGCATCGATAAGTGGCACTTTACCGTTCAATGCGTGGAAATTTTACAAAAGGATTCTGCTTTTCTTTTTTTCTTTTTTTTCGTTCCTTTTCCACGATTGCAAAAGCGAGGATACGATTGCCGCTACAATATAGTTCGATGTAACAACTATAAATAACAGGAGTAGATCGCAGGATGGGAAAATGAGCACCGGCAGAAGCAGACGCGGACCACCAATTGAAATGCATCATGCGATTCAAAATTATTGGTTTACGTCTCGCAAAGTTCCTCGTGTAATATCATTAATTTGGAACAGCGAATACGAACAGACGTAACTTCATTATCATTATCAATACCGCATCGAATCGCGTGACAAGTGTGCAACCGCAAAACCGGAACGCCCTAGCCTACGCTTGAACGCTATTGGCCAGCCGCTCTAATTTATCCTTTAAATAATTCACTATCTCGACTATCCTGTCGATTTTTGATCGGTAAAGGAAGAAAATATCCCGCGAGACAGGTGTGCCGCAATTAGACACGTGCCGTGAATGCGACGTGGCCATGATTAAATTGCAAGGAACTCGGTACCCGGTCAGGTTGCAGAAAGCAAATCGTATATCGGACAGAGTAATTTCGTTTAGTAAGAGGATAGGATGCGCCTGTAAATGTTCGTGGTCCCACGACGAGTCCAAATTTGTTCCAATAGAATTATTCGCAGAATGGTAATTCTCTGTCTCCGACTGCGTGCAATGAATTATCGTACAACAACTGTTGCACTTGTTGAACTCTATTTTTGGTCACTTCTTCGAAGCGTGATGCGTTCACTGTGATGACGCCACGCAAGATTACAAGGATTCTTCAGAGTGCATGGAGCTTAAACGATAGAGTATCGAGTATTCGCGAGATGAATACCGACTGACTTTTCGTATGATCAAGAACGAATTGAAGACTGAGTACTAATTGAAGATTGACTAATTGAACGATCGATTGATGGCGAGTTCGAAGCTTTCATTTGAATGTAACGCTCTGACGAGGAGTTTTCATACTTGAGTTTAACACTGCTTGCTAAAAGTCTGAAAAGTTCTGAATTTTACCTAATTTTAGTTCACAGGTGTTAATCGATCAGTGAAAAATCTTTATGACCAAACATTGTAGTAGGTAATGACCGGGGATCGTCTTTCCAATAATCAACACCGTGTATTACCCAAACTACCAGGACGATCTAAACAAAACAAACTGTCTTAAAAACAATGAGCTTGACCGTCTCTTTTGACATGAAATTATATATCAGCGTTCTGGTATATATCGTTAATAGAAAATAAACTGAACAAACATCGCGTTGCTATTTTTACTTGGACATACTTGCAATATTTTTCACCAAGGAGAAAATAAAGAAAAAAGAGCGTAATTGCGTTTTGGAAATCAAACTGTGAGAGAGCAGCACGACAAGGAGAGAGAAAGATAACATCGACTCGTCATCGAGCTCCCTCGAGTACCTTCCGAAAAAAATATCTCTTTCGCGTAGGTGCGAGTGTCTTTCGCGAGATTCTGCGCGTCATTTCCCGTGGAATGGAAGGAAACTCCTGAGAGGAGGCTCGTACCAGTTCGGACTTGTCCGTGAGGCTAAACTAATTTGCTGCGTGAGGGTAGTCGCTGGGTTAGAGCTTGAAGTGGGGTGACACAGGGTCGAGGCAGATGGAAAGTTCAGAGGGGATGAAGGGAGAGTCATCTGATTCCGCGTAGTGGGAGAACCGAATTCCGAGTGACCAGTAAAAATGCCACCCCACACGCCCCTCCCCTTTCCTCCCTTTGCCGCTTTCCTTCACTTTCTCTTTCCGCTTCGGTTTCTTCCCTCTTCCTCCATTTCGTCTCCCTTCTCTTTCGGATCTTTTACCCTCACCAGGCCTACCTCCGGGGTGTAGGAAGGACTGTGAACTGGGGTAAAAGACTGTTCGTGCTGAGTCGCGAGGAGGACGGTGATAGCTCAGAGACGCGCCGATATGTTTGTGTCTGTGGGTGAGCGCCTTTTTTAACGCACGTGTATGCAGGTGCGTAAGCCTGAGAAAGGAGGAAGTGCCTTAACGAAGAAGGAAGACTTTCTCAGTGACGGATTACCTTTCTCCAAACACCCTCCGCTTTCCCATACGCGCAAAGATCTTTCAACATCTACGAAGAAAATCATCAACGAATCGTCAAAACAAGACGAATGTTTTCACCGGGGCAGAGAAACTGTACAACGTGGATTTAACATTGTGGAAATTAACGTTAATTTCATATCAGGCTGTCGATAAAATAGAAACGTCTATCGTACAAAAATGAATCGCATCGAGGTTTCGAAGAATATCAATTTTGCAAGACAAAGCTCGTTAAACGTCGTAAGAAAGAAAAATAAGTTGAAGAAAACGCAAGGAGCCAACAAGAGCTTAGGAAGATGTCGTCCCTGACTTTGAAAGAGGGTGGCAGAGAGTAAGGGGTGAGTTCACTTGGGGGACTAGAAGCTAGGGTATGGGGGCGGTAGCGGGGATGGGGGGGTTGAATCAGCGCGGGGGTGTATGGGGGAATTAGTAGATGGCCGTGGACAATGTGGGGGATACTTTCTCATATCAAGTATGGCCGCCATCGTGGCACGATGGCCAAAACAATAGTAAGTAGAAAGACCCGTAAGCAATTGTCGTTTCTCGCAATTTCTCGCCAACGTATTATTTTTTTTTCCTTTTTTTCATCCCTTCTATTTTCGAAATTCTTAGTTTCGGATTAAGACGAGAGAGCCCTTGAGACGACGAGAGAGAGAGAGAGAGTACTTTAGACGTTTTCCATTGTTTTTCTCGTGTTTCAGTGCGCAGTGAATAAAGTGATGTTATCGTCGTTATCGTCGCCGTTATCAGTCGCGAGCTCGTGCCTCGTTTATTGGACAGGATTCATCGCCGTGTCATTATAATTAATAAATGGATAATGACGAGAACTCAACTAACCGTGATTTCGAATTCTTTCACGTGGGCAAGTTGCTTCTGATTACGGTAAGTCTTTAACGAGGACTTTCTAGGCTGAAAGCTTCTGTATCTTCAGTAAATAGAGATCATCACTATAATTCATTGTCATTCAGTTGTTCCAATCACCGTCGTCAATAAAAATGCTGCTTATCTTTCATCCAAACCGTGATTAAAGACGAATCATCGTTCTTCGAATTCGTCCGTTTTTTTCACGGATAAATAAACTTGGCGTGTGCAACCGCTCCTGTACATCCTCACGTTCGGCCTTCGCAGTCTTCCTCTATCGTATTCTTAGAAATTCCCAGTAACGTGTACAATTAATTCACTAAAATTATCGATGAGTAAATATACGAAGAAACCAACGACTTGAAGCATTGAATTTCTAAATAAGTCTAACGACGCTACACCGTTGCCTATTCGACGAAGACTAAGAGGCCGTCCGATATCCGTCGACGTCTTTTGCATGCGAATACTACTCCACGTGGTTCATCCGACGACACGCATTGCGCAGATCCAACTTTCCCCACTTTCGTGTCAATCGCACCTTTTACATATTTATTCCAGGTACGGATATAACACGCCACTCGCGTTAATGTGACCACGATCGCGTGTACCCGTGTTTAACCCTTTCCCAAAAATACTTATATTCACTGCGTTTCCGATACAACGTCTGGAAGAAAATACCTAAATTTATCTCGTCCCGCAGATTTGCATATTTTCATATAAATTTCGTTCGTACATTTTCGATTTAAGACACGCTGATATTTTGGAAATTCGTCGAGGATACAACTGTCTTGGAAGGAAGAAATTTTCTCGTAAAACATATGGTACGCGTACGACGTCTCAACGAGTCCGAGCTACTTCGCATAATTGATTCAATGGTATAACGAAGCTACGTATCTTCTTACAAATTCACTTCCTCGTTTAAACTTTAAAAGCGGAGGTACAACCAGCTCGGCTGACTCTCGGCGATTCGCAATTGCAGAGACGTCAATCACGAGAAAGAAGGTCGAACCAGCGAGACGAAGCATGCTAGATGTTTAAAGAAACGAGGAGCGGGTGGGTGGATAGATTTTCAGTACTGGCGCGATGATATTTGTCTTGTTTACGGACAGACTTATGCGCGTGTGCGAACCAGTGAAGTTCGCTGCTCGATCAATAGGCCTCTACTGAAATCACATATAAACGCACTCACGCGCGCACACACACAAACACACACGTGCACACGCGCGCGCACACACACAGAAGTTACAGAGGTTCCGAACGAACACACGCACGTTCAATATCAACGCAAAAACTCCGCGAGCTTTTCTTTTTCCACGCGGAGAACCGGGATGATCGAACGACCCGACGCGATACTTTCATAATTTACCCCTCTCGTCGTCTTATCGATTCCAGAAATTCCGGTTCCTACTGCCGCTGCCGCTCGGTCTTGCCTCTAAAAGAGTTCGATGATCTGATCCCGAGGACAATCTTATCTCGCGCGTTTCTACAAATACCATGTATCTTTGATCGCCTTTTCTTGAGCAAATATACGTACGATTTTGTTTTGTTTCCAAGAAACGGGTTACGGCGAAAACAGGTGAAACAGAAACGATATAAAACACGAAACGACGTAGAAGTCGAGCATCTTGACCGACAATCTCGTACACAGGCGGCTGTTTCGTCGAATCATATCGATTCACCGCATTCAATATTAATTACCGTGCAAACCCTCGCCGAAAACGCATAATTTATCGTGCCATCGTTCGACGACTCGGCTGAGGGAGTCAGCTGCGACCGCATCACGCATCAGCATACGCGGCATATGTTATCGCAGCATCATTATTTTGTCAAGTTGAAATATTGTTTACCGAGGTGCAGCACGCCCACGCGACAGTGCTACGAAACGATTTCAGAAAACAGAAGAGACAAAAGCATATGCAGGACACCGTGCATCCACGATAATACCTCTTTCGCTGATCGCCCCCTTCGTATCGCAAACGAGCGCGATAGTTATTTCTTCCTTCTATCCCTCCCCCCTTTTTTCTGCCTCGTGCTTTCCACTCTTTAACAACATGTTTTTCTCGACACCCTTTCGAGAACTATGAAATCCCCCTCCCCTCGGTTCCCTCGTCCCTTTTATCGTTCGTTCGATATGTCATTCATCCAATTTCGGCTAGAAACGGTGCAAAGGTTTTTCCACAATACGGTTGGCGGGGCCAACGGCGCTATACCATACGGGCGTATTTACGCGTATTTTTCGAAAATCCGTGGAAAAACGTTACGCAGAAATGCGGGTTTTGCTTCGCAACAACCATCCGCCCCTCTGGTCCCGGCCCATTTTTCAACCCCCGCGTAATCCAATTTCTGTACACTGACAGGCGGGCCGATCCAAATTTCGAATAATGATCCTGCGTCATTGTCGATGTCGAAGGTTTTGTACGCGCAAAGGGTCCGAACTTTTG
Organism: Tetragonula carbonaria; assembly: GCA_032399595.1. NCBI lineage: Eukaryota > Metazoa > Arthropoda > Insecta > Hymenoptera > Apidae > Tetragonula > Tetragonula carbonaria. The sequence goes on from JAUCRC010000003.1 coordinate 6,622,702, forward strand.
CAATCAACATCCGGGATATGGAATTTTCAGGAAAATCAAAGGTAATACGTATACAGATCCCGGTGAACAAAGTATACACGTAGCTGTAGCATATGTAAAATGAAGAATTTTGTGAAAATGAGAAATACCAAAAAATTGGACGTAGAAAGCTCCAGACGTTAAAAGCATACCCGGATTTTGTATAATTGTATACGAGGATGGATTACACCTTCGTTAAATCGTCAAATCTTTCGGTCGAACGCGATTGGCCTTTGATCGTCGAATCGGAGCGGAATCAGCGAAATCGAAAATCATTCGGGGAATGTAGGAAACGATGCTTCGTTAACGCGTGGTGGGGGATATTCGTGTGATGGCTCTCTGAAGGTGGTAGGGACGAAAACGATGTGACAGGCCGTTCATAGGGTACCGTGCCTGCACCTAACAGTAACCTGGGAGAGTTCACAGAGGCGTAAGCGTGCCGAGCATCATAGATTAACACCTTTTCGAGATCTTTAAAGATCTCTCGGTCGAGAGCGTGTACACAGTAACACGGGCAGCTGTCCCTTTCGATTCCGTTTAAGGATTCACCGCGTCTCCCTCCGTTTATTCGTCTACCAACTTTAGTCCAATTTCATCCCTCCGAGCAGTTTTAGCACGATCGAACGAATATCCTTGAGTAAAAATACCCTCCTCTTAGCCCCTCGTTTGGCCGAGACGTCCCGTGGAAATCGTAAAATTTATATCGAGTGGCTCGTTCTTTCGAGGGCTCGTTTGACCAACAGCATAGGTAACCCCTCGGTTTACCTACCCTCCTTGATGCCACGTGCCAATAACGCATTTCTAGCATTCTTGACGTCTTGGATGGGAGAAAGGAAACAGGCGGGGAAACGATTGTTGCTCGCGCGGACCTGCTACGTGCTACATAGTTTTTAACAAGAAAGTGCTGTTTACGCGCGGTTTCTTCGATAAAAATGCGCGATAAAGTTCCATGTGATGCTCAATGGAATTGTGCTGTTTCGAAGCTACTATGTTTACATTCAACGATGTTTATTGGACGGTCTCGAGAGACGAGAACGATGTTCCTCGAACGATTTCAATCGGTGGCGTTTAATCTTTTACAAAGAACTCACTTTTTTTTATCAGTAAGGAAACTTCTCTCGTAATTTTTAAAAACATCGTTTCCCCTCCCCCCTCCCCCCTTTGTGCGAGTTCTTTCCTCTTTCCTCTTCTCCTCTCTTCTATACTGCAATTCTTCGATCGTGTAATTTTCCTTGCTGTCGTTCGGTTTCGCCGCGAGCATTACCACTAGCCAGAAAACTATCGCAGTTCAACGACCCGGCCATTATTTTCGTGACAGGAGGCATGGGTCTGTCAACTTCAATTAGTAATTACGGAGCTTCTGAAATGCATATTCGTACTATCCTCCGAATTCAGCCCTAAAGTATGGGCGTACGTATATATGAGTCATATAGTAGGTTCCCCAAACGTCTCCCTTTTCTGGCTCTGTCCATTCGCGTATAGGGTGTCTCGTCGGGGGCATAGGTCGTCAACTTGTGCGTACTTCTTTCTGCACGACGCTCGTTAGGCAGTTCTATTTTCATCCGTATCTATCATCTCCTATATCATCCGTCTCGTCGCGATAATACGTATAGAAACGGTGAAAAACGGAACCAGGAATACGGATGAAATTTCAGAATCCATCGATCTGGTCGCGTTCTCATTAGCGAATGCCAAGGATCTCGGTCTCGTTCGATCTCGTGTTTTCCGCGGAGAAAAGGAAACGGGACAGCGGGACGTCTCGACGATGTCGCGAAGGTTAGGTGCAAATGCAAATGACAATAACGACAAGGGGTGTTGATTTTTGTTCGGCAGAGCGACGAGTGATCGATAAGGTGGTGCGGGATCGGGACGCTGTCACGTCCTGGCAAGATGTCCTCAACGATGGCGCACGAGGCGACGATATCGGAGTTGACGGAATTGGACAGCGACGGATCGAGTTGCGGTGAACGCGACGCGAGGAAACGTCTCCGTTTCGACGTGGATTCGACCGGGCCGAAGAAGAGGCGAAAACAAACGACGCCCGTGAGATTCTCCTCGACGTTGGTCCCCGGCGTGCACGAGGAATCGAACGAGGACGAGGACGAGGACGAGGACGAGGACGAGGACAGCGAAGGTAAGCTGTCGTCGCAATCACCGGTGCCGTGTCAATCGTCGATAAGGGACGAGAATAACCTGAATAACGAGTTCCGTTGCAAATACTGTAGTCAGTTTTTCGACAGCAAAGAAACGCTGAACGTTCACCTCGACAATGAGCACGGCTCCGCGAGTCAGAGTCGAAATAGGTCCCCGAATGTCGCGGTCAAACAAGAATCGTCACAGCAGCTGGACCAATCCGAGAATCCCGTTAATTTGCTTAGCGTGAAGAACTTCGCGATAAATTGGCTAGCCAGCGGGCAACACGTGCAATCGCACAATGCACAAATGCAGACGCAGAACGAGGAACCGTGGATGCCCGGATCAGTTAATCAAATGCCATCGTTACCCAATCACTTGCAAATCCTTTCTGGCTTTCCTAGCGCGTTGGCGCAATATTTACCAGTGCCCGCGTTCCCGTTAACAGATTCCGGTTCCATGGTGAAACCGTCGTTAGGACCAACGCCAGTCAGGATCTTTAATCCGGAAGCGTACTGTGATCTGTGCAATAAAGAATTCTGCAACAAGTATTTCCTCAAGACGCACAAAGCGAACAAGCACGGTATCTACGCCGACTCGCCGGGACCTAGCACCCAGGACAATAGCATTCCAGGGCCATTGTTCCCTACCAACTATTCTAGTAACGTGATTAAGCTGGAACTACCGCCTACGCCGCCTACGCCGACCGTCGCGTGCGATCTCTGTCACAAGCGTTTCAAGAACGAGGATTCGATGCGTAAACACAAGCAGAAGATGCACACCGAGCTGCTGGATCAGTCGCAGGAGTCGCAGTCCATCAATTTGTCGCAAAACGAGGAGGACAGGGACACCCCGAGGGACAGTCTCGGCGGTATGGAGACGTTGTTCAAACAGGAATACGGGATAGAGCAGGAGGACGCAACGTTCGTACCAGCGCCCAGGCATCTATCGCCTCAATCGATTCAGCAGGCTCGGGACTCGGGTTTCAGCGCCGATCGGCTTCGTCGTTTGGGAGTTATAAACCCGGAGGCGTTCTGCGAGATATGCTGCAAAGAGTATTGCAACAAGTACTTCCTGCGAACGCACAAAATGAAGAGGCACGGGATCGTCGTACACGACAACGAGAGATCACCACCGAGCAATCCAGGAGCGGCGCCCAGCTGGCATCAAGTGCAGACCAGCCCGTTGAATCTGATCGTGACGGAGTCGAATTCTGGTAGCACGGAGTCGAACGAACGAGCAGCCGGCGACTCCGATTACGAGTGCAAGTCGTGCGGGATACGTTTCCAGACGATTGGCCTGTATCAAGCTCACTGTCGGAAGATGCACGAGAGCGAGGAGCAGCAGTCGCCCAGGCCAGACTGCGAGTTGGACGCGGCCGATCAACGAAACGATTCGATCTCGGAGGATCTTCAGAAATTGCAGACGATGCTGTTGCAGTTGAACGGGCTTAAGTCTAGCAAGGGGTTATCGTGCAACGTGTGCGGAAAAGAATCCGAGACCAGAGCTGCGTTGCATATTCATATGATAACGGAGCACGGAGCTGCTAGCCAAGAAGATCCAACGTCCTCGCCGCAAGGAAGATCACCCTTAACCACGAACGTCGCGTTCTGCGCCCTCTGCGGCAAAGATTACGCGAGTCAAGACGCACTCAGGAAGCACATCGCCGACGAACATCAACAACCACCGATTTCAAATGCCAGCGTTCCTCACGCTCCTACGGCGACTACGACCAATACAAATTCGTCGAGCCAGACTCCGACGGAGAGGAAAGTCACGTCGATGACGCCCACGTCCAGCTACTGCGAGATATGCAACAAGGAGTTGTGCAACAAGTACTTCATGAAGACGCACATGCAAAGAATGCACGGCATTGAGATCGAAAACGGAGCCCAGATCGGAGGCGTGATATGCAACATTTGCAACAAGGAGCTGTGCAGCAAGTACTTTCTGCGCGTTCACAAGCACAACACCCACGGCATAGTCGATGAAAATACTGCCAGTTCGGTGAAACAAGAGGCCCACGAAACAACGAGTGCGGACGATGCTGCTTTGAAGCCGGAACAGCTCGGTGACCTGAGTCACAGATACTTCACTCACTTCACAGAGGTTTGCCCGATCTGTAGCAGAAGGTTCCGTAGTATAAAGTGGTTGAAGGCACACCTGATGGGTGATCATGGGAAAACGGGTGTCGACAAATGGCGCGAAATGGAGCAACAGTATCAAACGATGCCGAAATCGGCGAACAGAGCGGTAAATATGATATCGAAGAACGCTCAACAGAGCTCGAATCTGAAGATACCGAATGGATTTGAAATGTCGCAACACCTCAAGTCCACCGACTACACTGGTTTGGGTAATCAAGTTCTGTCGAATTTACTAGGCTCGTCTACGGAAGCAGATCAGCAGGTGAAAAGCTATCGTTGCTCCTACTGCAATTTCACGACCACCGTGCTGCCATTCCTCTTTCTTCACGAGAGGTCTCACGTAATTTCGCACGACAACATCGAAGGAGAAAAATCGCTGCAATGCCCGATCTGCTCGCAAGGTTTTCATCAGCCGGAGATGCTGCATCAGCATCTGCTCACGTCGCACCAGTTCCCCACTTTGCTGCCTCATTTCCAACCCCCTCTGTTTAACAGTTTAAGCCTGGACGCGGAGAAGTTGAACGAAGCCAAAGAGAAACTCGACGTGGAAGCAAAGGAGGATCGCATCGAGAACAGTTCGCAAGCCATTGCCAGCCAGCAACATATTCCCGATCCGGCGAGAAACAAACGACAGGCGGACGAAACGGCGGTGCAAGTCACGCCTCACGGTGTGTATAAATGCGCGCAGTGCGGCTACGCGACGACCAATTTGAACAGGATCAAAAAACACGTGAGGAAAGATCACAGAACGATCAGCGATCCTACCGACAGCGTGCTCGCCGAGCTCAGCAGAACTTTGAAAGACGTTGCCAACAAGCACAAGGTGCCAGCTTGCTACGCCACGCCGCAGGACATGAATTCGAATCCTGACAAGACGATCATGCAGCCGTTTCTAATCGAGGAACAGGACACGATGCAAGCTGGAGAGGAGTCCAGCTCGGAGAGACGATTCGCGCCGGCTTTGGTCTACTTGCCGGTTAAGTCGCGAATCAACAACGCGTTCACCGCGTCCTTCACCCTCAGTCCTGCTTGAAATTCTTCCTTCTTTGCATCGCCACTCTTACGGACATTGCCATTACTCGTTTCTACGTCTGCGATTTGAGCACGTGTTATCAGTTCCTATGTAAAGTGTAAGGGAATAGTTAGGGGAAAGTTTATATATATTTTTCATATATACGTGGCTCGTTTCGAGGGTACACCGCCACATTCATTCGTTGCTTTGTGTACCGCGTGACTATCTTGGTGATAACGATTCTCACTGCGAATATTTCCTGGATATTTGCCGACGAGTTCTCGTCATACGCTTTTATCGCGCGGTGAACGCGAGGATCGTGAAATTTCGGTCCTTTCCTCACGTCCGTGTGTCTGTCTGTCTGTTTGTCTTTTGCTTGTTCCATGACTTTCTTTCATATGTACAGAGTATCTATCGAATATTTTTTAAACAACGACTTCTTGGATTAATTTTTGATAGATAGAACGAGAAAACGGATCCCGCGTTTCAAGGCCACCGTTGTTATACCGTTCCGATTCGGGAACGTTTCATTGTACATAATATAATCGTATAACCAACACGAACGGGTGATCAAAAAAAGTTCCTATTTTAAACGCGACCTCCGAAGTGAGCATCCTAGAGACCGTGTCGAATGTTTCGAGCAGTAGTATCTTTCGTTCGTTCGTTTTGATTATTCTCGTGATCACGTAATTTTGCTTTCTGCTCAAGTCCAGGAATTACGAGCGTCACAAAACAGAAAGAGAAACGAAAGAATTATAGGCGAAGTCGTATCGATGTTAGTCGGACGTCGTCGATATATCGATGATTTTTTTTTCATTTTTCGCGATCGTGCTAGTCAATATTTTATATATAGATATAAATATATATATATATATATATATATATATATAGACATATATATACATACACACACATATATGTATAAGCAAAGTTGAAAGGATAGGGAAGAAGATTTATAGAGGTATTTATATGTAGACGCGTTAATATAATGATGAATAACGTGTGAATCGAGAGAGAGAGAGAGAGAGAGAGAAAAGGTGACGATAAAAAAATAAAAAGGAAAAAGGAGAACGTAAAGAAGCGTAATTACCGTAACCGTGAGGCGAGCATGATTAAATCTACGGTTACGATATTTAAGTATCAACGAGCAGTGAAAGCCAATCAACTCAGGGTCGACACAGTATAACCCGTAACAAAAAGTACAATCGTATACACAGCCAACGCATTGCATAGAATTAAAATAAATATATCGATATAACGTCGCGCAAGCCGCGGAGGATATCAAATAATACGCCAATCGATCTCTTCCCGTTTTTTGGAAGGGACAAATCGACCACATTTCGAGAACACTTACGACTGTACGATACCCTCCTCCCTCCCACCCCAGTTTCGTAATTTAAATTTACGATTGATGCTGTACGCGCCTGTCTGATTATCTATCTAAACCGTAAGATTTTACATAGTTCTAGTCGTTTACAAGAAATAGCGAGCGTCTAACCGGCGTCGGAAACGTGAAGTTCCTTTCTGAAATGACGTTTCAACCTCGTGCCTTGCAGCTGAATGAAACTGAGAATCAAAATTTCGTTATCGCCATATATAAGAGTCGGAATGGAAGTTGGATACGATCCGAGTGTCCACGGCGTGATGTCGTTTATTTCTGTTGTCCGTATACACACACAGAAGACAATTCGTGTACCGCCACGATGATCCTCTCGACCTCGTAATGGCAGTTTCCTCTCTCCTTCTTTTTTTCTTTTTCTTTCTTTCTTTTTTTTTTTTTTTCGTCGTACGTGTAATCGTATCGTGCCCGTCCGTAACGATTGACCTCGCCGATTACGAAAGGCTGGCCAACAACGTAGCCCGCGATTTAAATTTTAAATCCGACGGAAGAAGACGCCCGCGATTTAAATTTTAAATCCGACGGAAAAAGAATCAATAAAAGAATCAAAAGAAAAAAAAAAAAAAAAAAAGAAAAACGTAACGACGCGATACACGAAAAACTGGAAGGGAAATAGAACGAAAAAAAAAAAAAAAAGAAGAAATGAGAAAAGGAAGGAAGCGCAGATGGAAAATGTTACGCGACTGATCGCACTCGGTATTTTTAACCGAGGTTCCAATTTTTTCACGGTTAACGGTCAGCGAGCATTCGATCGAAACGTTGTAAAAGACAGCTGGTTTCGCAGTGTGACCAGCGGACAGCCAGGCGTGCAGCCGTCCTGAACTTAACTCGCCTCCCGAAATGCGTTCCTTGCACCGCCGGAGTTCCCTTTCGATGAACAAACAGGCGCGTTACGTTTCCGCCCTCGATGCACGCCCACGCAATGTTAACCTTGGATTATGAAATAATAACGCGACTCGTTTCGGCAACTTCCTCGTGTATTTATTTAACGAACGACATCCGCACGCAAATTCGCGACAGTTTCGAACGAGTACCCCGGCGGTAGCTTATCGATCAACGGACGAAACGAGCACCCGTCGACGAGCGAATAAAAGACAATACGTCCAGTCGCGATTCGGTAAACGTGAATGCTCATCAGGCCAGCACGCGTGCGTTTCGCGTGCGATCACTGATTTACGACAGATCCGGAAACGAAACACGAAAACGGCCCTCGGACCCCACCACTTTTGTCTCAGCAGCCATAAAAATCTCCCCGGGACAGCTGAAATTCGAGAAACACACGTCGTTTGATAGAACACGTTCCCGGTTTTCCGACGAAAATTCGTCTGAATTAGTATGCGCGCACGCGTGCATTAACATATTTTAGGGGAAACCAGAAGAGGAATCGGCCATTACGAATCTATTGAGAGAGAGAGAGAGGAGAGGTAGGGAAATTAGGAGAGCCGGCGGTCAAAGAAAAAGTGGAAAAAAGACGGAGAGAAATTTTGGTTTGGGGGAGAACGGAATTTTTAGTGGCATTGTAGAGACGGCGAGTTTGGTCTGGGTAAACGGTCCCACATCTGGTCCCCTTGTGCGAAGGTCGTGGAGAAGAAAGGTCATGACCTTGGCCGGGATTTTTCCGAAAAAGTCCGCACTGAAACGAGCCAAACGAACGGGGAGGAAGCTGGAGGCAGAGGGTGGAGAGCACGTATCCTGTCCTTCCTCTGCCCCACCCCCTTTTGTCCATTTTTCTCGCCCCACGGACGAACGGTGACATGCAAAACGCGTGCGTCCATGTAAATCGCTACCCTCTTAATTGCATCGCATGGAACTACGCGTATTGTGCACTTAATGGCCCGTGCGCGGCAACGAGGGTCGTAGATTTTAATTATTGCAACGACTCGCAGTCGATAATAAATGGAGAGCAACGTCGAGGGTGTCATGGTTTTTCGCGTGCAGCGTGCAATTTATTTCGCCACGTACGAATGATTCCGCGGGATGAAATATCGTGATTCGACGTATAGAACAGTTTTTCCTTTCCCGGCTCCATTCTCGATCGAATTTCACGGACATTCACGGATCGTGGTCAACTGTGTATAGAAAAGAAAAGAATCATGACGATCCTGGCCATCCTGGGGATCATGGAATTTCACTGCAAGCGGCGTGTCCCGAAACGAGTATTGCCTTGACTAACGTAATTGAGCACAAAATCAAATTTTACCCCTTTAAATCAAAATGATAGAAACACGAAATATATTTAATATATGTATATATAATATATAATATATAACACAGTATATATATATATATATATATATTAATTATATATACACAAAAATTAAATAAGTGCGTCATAGGCTAAGCGCGTTTCGTATTTAAAAACGAAAAAAATGATATAGATATATACATATATATAAAATATATATATATATATATATATACACTCACACATGATCTGTATTATATGAGCGTACGTGTTTGACGAGCGTATCGTTTCACGTAAAGTGGTCTGCGCGTCTAGGGAAATTATTTTTAACCCATCTAGTCATTTTCGACAGACTTTACAATTCCAAAAAAACTGTTCTAGTCAGACGACACAGTCGAAGAAATCGTATACAAATACGTGTAATCATATACAATATAACTAACCTCGAATGGTTTATTCATATATACAAGATCGATCGTATATTTTTATATAAGACTGCGAAGTAAGAAAGTTTCTTCTTTCGTTGTTTCTTATTTTGTATTATTTTGTACATTTATTTCACCATTATTTATTTATAATTTATATAAACACGATCATAACGGTGTGCACAAATAAAGTACCATTCATTTCTTTAAGTTTCTTACTCTTATGATTTTCGTTTCCTTTCGTTTCGTTTGCGTGGTTACTTGAAACCGGCCCGTTTTACGTTTCCATTAAATTTTTACCATTTTGCCGTTGCACGACATCAGCTTGTATAATTCAATTTACCGGGACGTCGATGTACGTCAAATCGATCAATTTCAACCGTACCGTGTTTTAAAAGGTGCCGCTCCTACGAGTTTTTCAACGCGGTGCAAAAGGGTGCCCCGACAAATTAAACGTGACAAATTGTTCGCGTGTCCCGCGCTCTTGTCGTTCCATCGAACTACAAAAAACTACAAGTCAAACATGATCGTATCCGGTTTCCTTTCCAGTACAATCTTTTTTTTCTTCTTTCATCGAACACACAACAACGTGGAATTGGGGCGAGAGTAGCTCGAAAAAGAAAAAGAGGGGCGGAAGATCGGAAGCGAGAGTTAGAGAGAGAGAGAGAGAGAGAGAGAGAAGAGAGAGTTTCTCTTTCTCGATGATTCTCCGTGTGCGTGTACATAGCGAGGGATAATATTTTATGGACAAACGAAAGGAAAAGCGGGTTGGTCAATTTTCAGCGAGAGGGAGAACGCGATCGGGAAGACGTGGAACGCTTGCGCTATATCGGAGTTTTCTTTTTCGTTGATGGCCGGAGTCAACGGTTTGAAAAGGAAAGGCGGAAGGCAACTGTTTCCATCTCTCTCGTACCGACGGACCGCCAATGAGTAAATGACACACAGCTATACTACCCTACTCTCGTACGCAAACACACGAACGTACGTACACACCGAAAATTGGACGTCTATCCACCCACACCCACCGGGGATATGTATAAAAATCAATAACATCTTGCGGTTTCCAAGAGCTCCGAAAATGGGGAAATATATATGGAGGGGAATGTAATTCCCTCCTATAGACAAAAGAATCGCCAATTTCTCATTATCGTTCGCCTCCGGCTATTAATTATCGATAATCATCTTAGCCCTTTCTCGATAAAGTGGAGAAGCATGCGGGGAAATTGGTATTTTTTCTTTTTTTTTTTTTTTTGCTTTTAAAGCCAGGAGGAGTGAGGAAAAATTAAAGAATAAATCGGGTATGGTAGGAAAGAACAGAACAACGAAAAGATGAAATAAATCTCCATTCATTTCGTTCTCTAAGAATTCAACGACGATAAATCTTTTCAAGGTAGAACGTATATATATTTGAAGAGAATAATGGCGACATTTTCAGAAGGCAGAGTGGGCCGATATATAGAAAACGTTCGAATGCGGGCGATGTTTCGTTGCGTCTTGCTTTCACCCCATAAAAAGGATAAAATAATCTGGATCTTTTGTTCCCCCCGTCAATTATTTACAAAGGAGGCGGCGATCGTGGCATCGTGATAGTTCGCGGTCTCGATGTCCGTGGTAAATTTAAGAAAGGTATCGAACCGTGCGCACCCCTCCTCTTTCTTGTCCACCCCGTTTCTCCTATTCATCAACCACCACGACCGCAACGCTGCTTATACCCTGGACGAGGAAGTGAATTGCAATTATCAAAGCCTCTCCCTTCTCGGACGCACTCTCCTCCTCTCGATACACTCGCCCCTGTCGTCTCGACTTCCTTGACTCCGTCGTTTCACTTTCTTTCCCCTATCGTCCGACAACTTGGAAATTTCATCCCCCTGTAATAATTTCGCCACCACGGACACTACCACACGCAGCCGTGACCGTCGTCTTCGACGATCAAAAGAATCCACGTGGCGAGATGAGGGTCGACGAAATATTTCGCTACGTAGCGAATTTCGTGATACTCTATTGTCCGATCTTATGAATGAGAGTTGTCACCGGCGAAAAGAAGCACGCCCGGTTGTGTAGACAAATTTCGGCACAAATCAGAGCGCGGTAGAAATCTCGACGACGTTCTTTTGTAGTTTTCTTTTTTTTTTTTCCTCCCTTTTCGGACGACGGGGATGTCGCGGGATCCATCCAACTTTTTTATCGCGGGCAAGAGCGAAAAGAAATAGTCTGTCCGTTGACACGATTTTTATTGAAATCGCCAGGAACGCGTTCGAACGTAAACGCGTAACATCGTATCGCGTCGGATTGAATGTAACTGAAGTAGCGTGATAAACCAACTTCGTGCGAAGGTGCCTTCACCCTGGTAACTGGTGCCACGGAGAAATGAAATATCGATGTCGGTTGCCTTACAATACCGTTACCAGAATCGCATAACGTTTCAACAGAGAGAGAGAGAGAGAGAGAGAGAGAGAAAATTCGAGTCCGCGTAGAGTAAAAAAGTTGAAATTCGTGGAATCCTTTCATCGGACTCACCCTCGTTTTTTTCTCTGCCGCGACAAATACACGGCCGCTTCTCGTCCCACCTTCTTCCTCTTTTCACGAGTCGTGCACGTACGCGTACTTACACGAATGCAGTTTTTTCCCCGGTTCAACGATTTCTGAGGGGAATACCCAGAGAAATCCGCGACTGAAGAGGAACTTGGTCGAACGGGGTGAAAATATCGGCATTGTTCGACGCTCGGTTTTCGCAGTTTTGAAAAGGGGTCGCGAAAAAGGCGCGCAACCCTTTATTTGTTTAGCAGCATCGTGTCGCGCGAAGCGTGCCGGGTGCGCGCCACGGCATACGCTTACCGTTTCGACGAATTTCACCCCAAATTTTCAGCTGGCGCGCACCCCAGCCGATTTACACAATATTTTGGAAATCTTTTATAAGATTTCGCCCCTTCGCCCCTTCGCCTGGCTTAGCGCGAGCCCGTTTCCCAACTCCATTGTAACCGACCCGTCTCTCCCCTATTTTCTTTCCTACGACCTGTCGACGAGCGACCACGACGACAGATGGGAACGTGCCGCTGTTCCGAGGAATACCACGCGCGCCACCAAGGGTCCCGGGAACAAGGATGATGGAAAAAAGAAAAGAAAGAAAGGAAAAAGTTTGTAAAACGCATCGAAATCGTGAAATTAGGGTCGATGTCGGGAAAAAACGCGAGGAATTAACATGGCCATTGTGAATGAGCTCCACCGAGCGGAAGGGTGAACGGATTCATGTGCACCCCTTTCAAGCGACACGTGTCTTTCACTTTTCCGCACTTCTTTCTGTCCATGCTTTAATAAAATCCCGCGTAAAACGAGGAAAACACAAAGTCACGAGCAACGTTGCAAATCAAATTTTCATCCAAGAGTATCTTTATCCAAAAGACAAGATTCAAACGAATACATGATCTGGAAATTTTTGTTCAAACATTTGTTACGCGGAGTGGCACCTGATTAAAACCGGTAGGTAGGTGATTGGTTTTGGAAAATGATCGACGAAAATCCTTCGTACGAATTTCGTACATTTGTGAATCGCAACGGTGAATGACTTTTCATAAAAAAATGTATGGATATGTTTTTCTATTTTAACAGTGGAACACTTTAAGTTTTGAGCTCGGTCTCACGTCATTCGTTCCAACCGAAACAATTTCGAAACAATTGTATTTTATACGTCTATTATTATATATACGATTTTCCTCTTACACAAACTCGGAAAAACCGCCTGACAATAATACTTCTTCGGTTGAAAATATTATGCAAGCGCTATAATAATTCCGAAACGCACAGAAGTAAGTACGTGCATGACACAACATATTCTACGGCTACTTTAACTCACGTAACAACTAATTGTTCGTATTTTTCGACTGAAACAAGCGCCACCGCTATTGTACTCTATACGGACGAAGGAGCAAAAAGAAAAAAAGAAAAAAAACGCAGATGATATTGATTATCGACGCGCAAATTCGACGCTCGAAAATGTACTTAGGTAACTTGTAAATATCACTGGCGAACACTTGGCGAGGAAATGGTATAATATGATAAAGTGATACACGACACTTACTAAGTTCCTATTAACGTGTTATATAAACGTACGTTCCTAAGTTAAGCTTTACTTAATCGAAGTTACGCTACGAGTTGATGTTACAATTGGAAGGAATGGTCCTTGGTCGACAGTATCCTATTCGATTATATGTACACACATTTAGAAATTCTGTTTCTACGTCTCTAAACAACATGTGTATGTACGTGTGTGAATTTGTGCGAATATTGTGTACACTATATAAAGTTAAGCAATACCGTTAAGCGACGAAATTATATCTAATAAGTAAGGATATCGTAATACGTAACGTGGATAGTGGTATAAGTAACTGAGAGAAAATCAAAATTAGTTGTTAAACGTACTAAACGACGATCTGTGGACATCCACTCGCGATAAGTATTTAAGAAAAAAAAAAAAAAATTTACGATCGATAAGTACCACAATTCAGGGTCCCCTAGTTGTTTCTCTCTTAGCGAATAATGGTGAAAATAGTGTGATTAAAATGAATGTATCTATTCGGTGAACCACAAGTACAAGTAAAATAAAAAAAAAAGAACACTGTTTCGATGACGAATTATTAAAATATATGCATATATTTACGGGAGAAGAGGTGCGCAAATTATGTGTGTGTACATAACGAACGGTCATCGCAAGAAATCAAAGTCATTTTGTATAATTGCATACAGACGAGTATGTTAATTATGAACATGTGACGAGGAACGTTAAAACGGAAGACAATTACGTTCGTCTGATATGATCAGAAATTTTCAAGCCGGCCATTCAGTCAGCACCAACGAAACAAAAGAAAAAAAAAAGAGAAAGAAAATAGAGATAAACAGAGTTAAACAGAGTAAGAGCACACTGCAGTATTTTTTGCGGGAAAATCAAAAATATACGAAATTATTATTTTTGCAAATACGAGAGCGTCGACTTTTCTCACAGCAGGAGAAAAACACGAGACTTTTTCACAATATAGAAGACTATCTTTTCTACGCAATAGAATGTTTTATTGAACAGAAGAACTTAAAAGACAAAAAAAAAAAAAAAAAAAAGAAAGGAGGAAGAAGGTAAAAAAGCGAAGAACAAAAGAGATCCATAATTTTAAGCGAGAGCTGTAACGTAACGTTAGAATACAGCAAACCGAATGTTCCTAATGTAATGCTTTCATCTAAATACATATATTTATAAGTATTTACACGATAGAAGTTTTAATATTTATACCTTGCTTTGTACTATGTTTTGACTTTCTTTTCGAGGAACAAAGAAAATGATACTAACACTGCGAGAAATGAAATGCGATTTACTCGATACGAACAAATTGTGGAGTATTTGTAACTGCGAATAATACATGTATGTGAGAGGATCGAAGTAAACGCGGTGTTGTATCTGTTGTGAGTCAAACGATTGAAAGAGACAATTTGCAATGTGTCCAGTGTATCTGACTTGTATGGAAGGCCATGTACACCGATAAAACCACAGTTTCATTCCTTGAATTTGATACACAAACATGAACAATCTGGAGACGATCGAATTCCATCTGGAGACAAGTTCTTTTATATAAGTTAGATATACGATATCTCACAAACGCTATTGTACATTCCTGTCAATGACTGTTTGTACCAACGAGCGAGAAATGTCTTTTAAAACCTTCGAGAGAGAGAGAGAGAGAGAGAGAGAGAGAGAGATCGAGAACGCGACACGTAAACAACTTTATTGTATTAATGTTCATTGTAACGAAGTTTGGCATTTTATTTTAAAATGTTTGTTAGCAATTGTTCTGACACGATCAGAGGGTACAAAAAATCGAAGGAGCAAGAATCAAAATATTCGAGAATCAAAATTACGATGTAAGTTCATAGAGGTTCGTTGTTCGTCGATAAATATTATTTGTTAGTCAAGAATAGTTGGATACGTCCAATAATATAGTCTAATAATCATTAACACTGTTGTTTCATTTTATCACATAATCCCTAATCTATAAATCTATGTCGAAGCCTTCGCAGTGAAGATTTCTATTGAAAAAAGTTTGTGCCGTTGTAACATTTCAGTCGTAAAATTAATTGCGTTTTGCCACACATCAATTCATATCGTCATACGTCTTTTATATTATCAAAACTTATAAGAAAATTATTAAATAATTTTTCATCGTTCGACTCATACTACTATAGTATACGAAACGATAATTAATTATTTTGAATTAAATGATATTACGGTCGGATTTGTTATCGATCTGATGGAATTATAATCAAGAGTACATAGATAAAGATTTTGATAAAGTAACAAGGTAAATGTAATCATCATCGATAAAATTGAAAATCAAACATTAAAATCGTTTGCGTCACGATAATCATTTTTATATCTTAACTAATCTAACGATCAATGAGAATCATAACGATTACTTATTTCTGAACTTATGTTGCAGCACCGTATGCATTTTCGCGACACCCGCGACACAAAAGTTTCTTATAATTACAGTAATATCTCAATTATCAATGACAAATGTCCATTGTAACAAACAAGACTCTCGACGAACAATCGATTGAAGGTCAGCAGTAAGTATACTTCTCGTGATCAAATATTAGACAAAATATTTTCCGATGATATCGCTCTGAAATACATGGCAATTGAGAGTCTAAGTTGCACGTAAGTCGAGATACGATCTTAACTATCTTTTTATCCTCGTACGGAAATCCTATTAAGAAAATTAATTTTTTACAATACATTGAATCCTTGAAAAGAATGACAAGCAACACAATAAGGAATAAATTAGGATTATTTCTTTGGAATACCCAACGAACGTGGACGTTTTCCTTAATTTATTGTAATTTCCAACGACGGTCATGTTGGAATTTAAGACCACTGGTAACTGGCACTGTCCGGGAAATAATGCGGTAGCGTTAAAAAAAGAAAAAAAAATATATATATCGTATCGAAATCTAGGGATAAACAATACACCGGAAATTCCTATCTTTCACGTTCCCAAGGAACTATGTGACAGCATTGCAACAATAAGATAAATGCAACAGAAGTATATCATTTGTGTCACTTCAGTCGGATAGAAAAAAAAAAAAAATGTGGAAAACAAAGAATACGAAATACAGTAAGCACATGGAAAATCGCTGCTAATCAGATGTATAACGCATTTTATAACAGCTGATTATAACACGCGAATCGTGGAAGAGATCCACGCTGATTTTACAGCCAGCAATGAAGGTGCTATAAAATTTGTTTACGCTGTAGTATTCAGATTAACGAAAGCTGTAGCGACTGAAATATTTTATTGTTTATGTCACGGTAATAATATCAGAGAGAATTAACTGATTATCTGGCGAACGTAGATCAATTAAATTGTATAAAATTTTGAACGTAACAACAATATCAAGATTAATCCTCAAACGTCAAAATTCTGTAATATTTATTTAAATTATTCTTCACTGGCAAGCAAATTGACAAATAAATTTTGGCAAATACGACACGCGTCATTTATCGCTTCGACGTTGTCCCTTTAATTGAAGAAAATGAAATAACTGTACGACACTTGTATTTTGAAATGTAAACATCAAGGCACGTACTCGACCTATACTTTGTGTTATCGTACTCGTATAATCGTCGTTCTCGTCATCCTCAATCGACTCGCGTACCCGGTTACGATCCCTCGAAAGGCATGCGTGAATCGCGTTTCTAGACGTTTCAACGTCAGAATGTGTCAACAGGCGTGTTAAAAGTGATTTCGAACGAGTCGGACTCGATTATCAACCGTGCATCGCATGAAGTTGCGTCAAATACATCTGTGATTTTTTTAAGTAATAAACTCTCTGTACAAACTGACTGACATATTCCTTGCTATCTAATGAAATCACTCTGACTGACACTGGAAGGTATATACTATAAGGTGAGAAAAATGATAATATTATCGAAATAGTTGACTCGCGTTGTGATATAGCAATTGTGATTAATGACAAGCTCCTGAAAAACGGTTATCCTCGAATATTCATTCCGACTGCATAATGAACTAAACAATTTGAATTTTTT
The DNA here is from genome assembly GCA_032399595.1 of Tetragonula carbonaria. Classification (NCBI taxonomy): domain Eukaryota; kingdom Metazoa; phylum Arthropoda; class Insecta; order Hymenoptera; family Apidae; genus Tetragonula; species Tetragonula carbonaria. The sequence continues at coordinate 6,640,107 of JAUCRC010000003.1, forward strand.
TTCGCTTTCAATGAAACAGCGTTCGTTCAAGGTGAATTCTAATCTCTTCCATACGCTTCTTTTTACACTTTAACGCTGGTGATATCGACGACTGAAACAAAAAAATTTTTATTACATTTTAAATTTTTAAAACACTCTGCATCAAAACTTTACGTAAAATCATTTAAATCTGCAAACGTACGCTGTTCGACGTGAATAAAATTTCTAACCGAAATTATATATTCGTCGCTTTGACCGCTTAATTCTAGTGCGAAGAACAACGACTTACGCGAAGTAATTTCATTTACTTTAAAATAATTACATTCGGTAACAGTTGTTGAACGAAATTATTGCAACGGATCACCTAAATCTAACTCAAACCAAATTGTCAACTACTCGACGATACCATCTATCAAATCTAGAATTAAGATACCGCGTGTCACGTACCAAGTACTTCCTCGTTCGTTCGTGAAATCGTAGAGTGTGACGTCATTGAAAAGAACGAAGGTAAATCCCATTCGGCTCGCGTAACTACACGCACGGAATATCAATTGTGTCGAGAGAAATTCCCCTGAAAACGATCGCGTTGCCGTGTCGACGGATTTACATCCGTGCGATTGCCTTTGCGTCACATGAGATACCGTAAAATGGAAGTGGAATGCATCTTCGCGGCCGTGCCGGAACATTCGATCGATCATACGATATTCAATGAACAGTTCGTTTGACATTGCACGATATTCGCGCTCGGTCGTCCTTCCGTCGGGGAGGGGGCGAGAGGAATGATTTCCCAGCACTTCCAATCGTTCTTCTTTCCAAAGTTGAATCAATCTAACCTTGAACGATCGCGCACGTTATATTACTTGGAATAAAGGAATTATAATAGAGATCCTCGCCGATAATTGGAGAATGCAACAAATGGAAGCACGCGAGCGCAGTAATTTAGATAACTCGCTTTTTTTTCTTTTTTTTTTTTTGTTTCGATCAGGCACGAATGCAAATGAAATTGATGGCAGCCTCGATTTTACAAGGATCGGTAGCGGAAGCGATTGAAGAACACCGATTACGCCTCTCGCGATCATTTTTACTTCGTAACAGAAGCGTTGCGTCTTAATCAAATTCTAGTTTTTTTTTCTTTTTTTTTTTCCTCTCTCTCGAATCATTATCACTTGTTACGCGTACCAGCGTGTATATATATATATATATATATATATAGGGATCAAAGTCGTTGGAAACGCGGGAGAAGCCAAGAATCGCCTGGGTCGATTCCATTTGAAGTAAGAGTTGCTCGCAAGCAATGTCGCGAATCAATGATCTACGATCTATGATATATTTACAATGAGTTCTCCCACTATCGGTCGGTCGAGATAGCGCACGTGCGTATGTTCGAACAGCAGCACATCGCATCCATGCACATGAACGGTAGAAGTGCCGACAAACGAACTAAAGCTTCTTTTATCAGTCAGTCACGACCGCGTGAGGCAAACAGTTGAGTGCGCGCGACAGTGGTGCGTTTACCGTCCGGAAACCGTCACGCTTTCCTCGTCCTTTTTTCTTCGCTGAGATCTCCGCGCCTCTTCTTGCACGATCCTCTCAACGCTGGATCGATCATCGATCACAGTACCCTATCGCGACACTGCGGAGTCAGGTTTTTATTTCGACTCACGTAGCACTAGCCGAGAGAAGTCCCGTACGAAATCACACGCGAGTCGGACAACGAGATCGAGCAGCCACCGCACACAGTCAGAAGCGGCAGGGTTAATCGAATATCAAGGAACAATAAACGCTTTACGAGGAAACGTCGACACGCTGGCGCAAATTCTTCAATACATCGTTACCACGTAAGTATCGAGAGTCAGAATAAGAGTTTATTTAAAACTCTTTTTTTTTTATCTTTTGTTTCTTGCCTTTTTCGTCTTGTTGCATCTCGGTGTTCGCTGTCTTTTTCTAAAGCGTCTTTTTTTTCGCTCGCGAGTAACTCGACTTTCTTAACTTAATAATATCGTTTAGTTTTTGCGATAGCGAGCAATCAACGCGATAACGCTGCTATTTCGTGCTCCGAACATTAAAGAAAAAAAAAAAAAAGAAGAAAAGAACGATAGTTAAGCTGGTGGCAACGTACGGCACGGTGTTATTTCAATTCGTTATTTCAAAAAAATGTGTACGCATTTGGTAGACGCATTATTAATAGTAAATTATCGTTTGATGAAATGACATGTTATTCATTGTTATCAAGAGTATTATCATGTACATTAAATTCTCATTAAATATAATTGATAACAAATTTCTACAAACAAGCGCGTTCTCTTTACCTGCAGCATGTTAACGAGATTTTTTTCACATGTATCGAGTGGATAACAAATCCGTAAAGCCTAAAGACTTCGTTAAAAGCGTTGCTTTTATAACGCGTGATAAGGCGATTTCACAATAATTTCACAAAAAAATGTTGCCCTCTAAGTAGATTCTCGGGAAGCGCTGCAAATAGCTGTTTTCAGCATTTTCGCTCGCGTGAAACTTAAATCCGGCGACACGTGGACTTAGATTAATAGTAATACAAGAACTAAGTTCCTCGTGTCGTTAATGATACTATGCTGATTTCGTATATAAGGTTTCATGTGCTATCAAAACGTCTAGACTAAGAGCAACGACATTATGAGTGTAGCAAGACACTTACAATTAGCTATCAATCCATGAATATCCTTGTATACTATCAGTTAAAAAAAAAAAAAACTATCTGATCAATATCGGTCATCTAGTATCTTCATACTTAACACTTTACCAGCCAATCGTGATTGAACCTACTACGCATTCAAAATCGGCTCGATTTCGGTCACATTTCTACAACAATTTCTCTTTAAATCAACGTTCGTGAGAGTATTCACTTCAGTCATTCCGCTTTCTCTTGTTACAGGATAATTAAATTTAATAACGTTTTTTAATTTTCATAACATTAATATTATATAATATTTATTTCATGTATGACAACTATTTTTTTAAACAATTATTAAGATATATTAAAATATATTAAATTTATTTGACATAATGTCAATGTGATTGGCATCAAATATAATGATTTTCTTCAAGTAAGTGAATTTTTAATATTTTTTCAGAAAGCGATATCGCTAGAAACTTTTATGTAACATAATATCAGTAAAGTTGACAAACGAAACATGTTCTATATCTAATTTTTTTTAAATCCACAAACTCTAAAATTGTCTTTAGAATTTTTTACCTTTACTACCTGTTACTGTATTTATATGTTTTTTGAAATTTCATAATTTTCGATTTGATTTGAATGGTTAAATCTGGGCGTCCTTTTTGCGGACGCCACTGTACAATACTCAGAAGTATGTATAAAATAAATAAATTCGTTAAATAAATTTGAAATATTATCGTCTTTAAAATTACAAAAAGCCAACAAATATGCTCCCAGTTGATGAACAAACTACCGATTAATAAACAAAATTCAGTCAGTAAAGTGTTAATAAAGTTTAGGGCGACTTCATAAGCTTCAACGCATCAGTTCTGATACGTCGTCGAAAATGAATCAATTTTCTTTCCCGTATTCTTTCTCTACTTTCCGAATAAATTCTGCGTTTTCATAATTCACAAACTACGTTTAAATATTCTGTTTGTGTGAATAATCCTTTTATTGAACTTTAAAGATCAAGACTGACCGAAATAGGCAGGTCTGACGTGAAAGTATCACAAGTCGATCCTGGACTTTGCCAATTTCGTAGGGGGTATTACAAGATCGTCCGCCAACACCGAACTCGGTATGTGTTAAAATGATTTCAATGCGAAAATATTTGTTTGCTCGAAATTATATTGCCTTCGTGCTAAACGTATGACAGTGTCCAATGTAATTGTTCACACGTAATTTACGCTGATTTACGCTTACGTTTCATAACCAGACAAACGACACTTTTGCTTTAGCCGAATCTTTATCGAATCGTGAACAAATATTACAGATATGGTCGCTTTTCCGGACTCGTCGACTGAACCGGCGTTGTTAAATGTCACTGATATTAAATTGAACGAGTGCGTGGATCATAATGGACACGTATACAAAACTAATGACAGAGGAGTTAAGGATCACGCGTTCACCATACAACGAGCGGACATGTCGAATGGCAAAGATAACTATGCGTTAGATTTCGATTGCATGGAAAAGGCTATCGTCAACAAATTGAACACAGCAGGCGACATTAAAGCAGAAGCGGATGTCGTAAAGAAAGTAGCAGGTGAGAAATGAATTAAATTTGTTTGTTTGCATACTGTGACCTGTAATACTTAGAACCTTGATGTAAAAAAAAAAAAATTCCTCAATTTTCATTTGAGAGGTATAATCGTTACATTTATTACGTTCAAAAAATGTTTGAAGTACTCCGTTTCTAAAAGCTCACCAGCCGTACGACATTTTATAGACAATAGCTCCTTCTGATGAGAAATTAACACGCGATACGATAGAATGCATAACGGGCGTTGCTGCGGAGGATGATAATGCAAAAGTTCCTTTGTTCCGCACACGATTTCATTAAACAACCGGCGAACGCGGAGCTCAGAGAACCGAGGGAACCGATTGAAACATGCACTTTGCGCGGACATGTACAGATTGATATTAATGAAAATTGTTGTGTTAATTAATAACGATCGTATTGATAAAACAATCGCCACGTCGATCAAAATATTCGCTGCGTCGTACTCTCTGTTGGAGCACGAAACAATAAGGAAATACACGCCGTGTTTGTATCGTAAAATGATTTATAAATAACGACAATCATTCTAGCGTTGATAACCTTATTCGTTGTACTTGTTTGCTTGTCCAAAGCGAGTGGATGAGTAACAACGACATACCGCTAACTTGTGTCAATAAAGAGTTGAGAAAGAATTCGCGAAGAGTATCCGAATAATTCAAGTAATTCGCGATCGACGATTAATAATTGTCTTTGTAAACGTCGTACGGTGCAGTGTGAGATGTATTGATTTCTCGATAGCGGGTCTGAAAAGCCCTAACGGCCCAAAGAACAAAACGGACATGTCACTGCCCAATCTTGGTGGTGGAACACTTTCCAGTGGAAGTTCGATAGTGACCATCTCTTCCGTCGCAAATTCAGATCCTGGTCCCGACTTCCATAATAACACGGATGGCTTTGGTAACAGCACACACAACCATGAAAGATGGTATCAGACCACTCTTCAAGTTGCTGTGCCTTTTTTCATCGCCGGGCTAGGTACAATCGGTGCAGGCCTAGTGCTTGCAGACGTCAAGGTACGTTCCCTCTAATATCAATAAACGCCGAAAGCGACTCGCCATGCAATCAGATTCGATTATCTTGTATAAATCAAAAATCTACATTCATCGTAAATCACGTATTTCTTCTGAGAACAAGTTTCCCTTATCGATCGCATACTTTTATTATCAGCAGATATGTTAAGACACGTGGTAACGTGTATAACGTGTATAACGTGGTATAAAAAGAAAATATAACCGAAGATAGCCAAAGGGAGCAACCGGCTCGAAATCTCGTGAATCTCTTTCGCATAAATACCGTTTTTCCTGATCTCTCGCTACTCTCCAGCTAATCTCAGCCCAGCCCCTTCCCGGGTTCCAAACATTCGCGATCCAAGATTTTATCGGCCTTTGCTAACGTAGAAATTCTTGAAACGTAATTTAACATTCCTGGTTGCATTCCATTTGTAAGAATATCCCGAGGAACGTGGTCCTCTTTAATTAAATGTCGTCTCTGTTCCAGGACTGGCCAGTATTTCGCGCTATTTCTCAATTATTCATTCTGGTGCCGTCGCTGTTAGGCCTGAAGGGCAATCTTGACATGTGCTTGGCCTCGCGGCTGTCCACGCAAGCCAATCTGGGCAACATGCACGAGCTACGAGAGATCGTGAAAATGATTGTTGGTAACATCGCGTTGGTGCAGATACAGGCAATCGTCGCGGCTGTCTTGGTATCGATTTTCGCGGTTGTGGTCGACGCGATAGCGGAAGGTAGCGCGTACACTTTCAAATGGAACAATTGCCTGTTATTAGCCACGGCTAGCGTCTGCACTGCAACGAGCTCTTGCTTTATTCTAGGTAAAATCATTACCGAATGCAGATTAAATTCCCCTTTACGATATATATATATATATATATATATATAAATTTGTTAATTCATGTCAGTCAATATATTGTGCCTACTACATTAAGTAATTCCTTGTTAATACTGAGCCATTATATTACATTGTTATGCTATATCGTAAAAAAAATTCACGACTGCTTCGATGTTTTCATTAACGTTTCTTTTCTCGCAGATTTTGTAATGATCGCCGTCATCATGATTTCGTATCGATGCAAAATGAACCCTGACAATCTAGCTACACCTTTGGCTGCCTCCTTTGGAGACGTCGTATCAATTACCGTCCTATCGGCAATCGCATCAGCGCTATTTAACCAAATGACGGTACAACCATGGATCCTGTATATTATACTTGGCTGTTATTTCTTAATTTTACCATTCTGGATCTACGTGGTTCTCAAGAATAAATATACCAGAAATGTTTTAACATCCGGATGGGTTCCCGTTCTATCGGCCTTGTTCATCAGTGGGTTCGTACCATTTTCTACTCGGCATAATACTCGCGAATGAATCGCGCGATCTATCGTTTATTATCTGCTATTTTTTTTTTTTAATATAGATTTGGTGGTCTGGTTCTTGATCAAGTCGTTGACTCGTTCAATGGATTCGTGATCTTTCAGCCAATCATAAACGGAATTGGTGGTAATTTAGTCTCTGTACAGGCATCTCGAATCTCAACTACGTTGCACCAGACAACGATTATGGGAATTTTGCCGCCACACTCGAAAATATTCATCGCTCCGTGGAAAGCGCTCTTTAGAGGCTGTGAGTGATGCAAGAATTAGTAATGTTACGCTGTTACACATATGCTTTTTCGCAGCTCTCGGCGATTACACAATAACGCTCGCTTTCATTCTCTAGCGCTGTACGCGAAAACAGCCAGAATACTCATTTGCATGGCGATTTTCGGCGAAACGATCTTCATCTTTGCTGCCGATTATATCAGAAATGGAACGTCCACGTTACATATATATTTCGTTGTTTCTTACATCGTCATGGCTGTTCTACAAGTGAGTTATAATCCCTCCTGATTCGAATGTGGCGAGTTGAAAAAGTGAAAGGTTTGAATCACTGAGAAAAATGCGCGATTTTTGTTTCGCAGGTCATGCTGTTGCTTTACGTGGCGCATGTTATTATCCACGCTATGTGGCGGTACAAAATCGACCCGGATAATTCCGCCATTCCGTATTTAACGGCGCTGGGCGATCTTTCGGGGACAATACTTCTAGCGATAGCGTTTTGGTTCCTCATAAGTATACATCAGGAATACGGTAAATAAAGGACCGGTTAAAGCGGCGAGATTGAAATGCTGATGAAAATTCCTTTGAATGTGTCGTATATAAATGTCAACGAAGTTAAAGAGCATCGACGTCGCGTCACGTTTAAATGAGCGAGACAATAGCAGACGAAGATTAATTAAGAGAACAAGTGTTTCGTGGAAACAAAATATGGTGCTTTATTACGGAACGATCTGATTGATCTGAAACGGACGAAACAGCAAGATTGTGTTCTTCCTCCATTAAGAGAAAATCTTAATGGTACGTTAGTCGCGTTAATTAGTTGTGTCACACACATTGAACATAATGGATTAAAGCAGTATGTCACAGTTCTTCAAATAGGTAGACTAATAGAAAGAAAAAGTACGATAACACTGATTCTAACATAACTAGTGAAATGCTCTGTCATGATATAATTTATCATGATCTAATAATCGTACAGTGCTTACGCGAAATAAAGAAAAAAAAAAAAAAACAAAACAAAACGCTGCATAATTGACTGACGATTACGTAAAGTCACGAGATATATAAATTTTTAATTGTGCGAATGAAGCAGCAGAATTTAAAGTATTTTAGATATAATCACATATTTACATTTAATTATAATCTTAATAAACATAAACAGAAGAGACCTAGTCAGTATCTTAACACTGATGAATAATTGTGTTGTAGGAAGATCATATATCAACATAAAATTTCATATTTGCAATAGTAAAAGCCTCTTTAAAATAGAAATTATGTTTGTAGTTGTACAGGTTTTTAAAATAAGCAATGTTTTCTAATAATAGATAAAATCAACCTCAAAATATTTGATCAATGTTTTATTGTGAATTTAAATTTTTTTGATGATAATAGAACAAGAAAGTAATAGATTTTTAATGTATATACATCAACAATATTTGAAACTCATAAGTATACAATATGTTTTATAAAAATTGTTTCTATCAGTTTTGTAATAACACATTAGAATAAGTTATACAAAACAATCTAATTAAAGCATTCTAATTAAAGTATTCATAAAATAAATAATGCTATCAATAAGTAAAATATTGCTTTTAGTTCCTGAAATAGTATTGTAATTAATAAATAATAGTAAATGATATCCATAACAGCCTGTGATTTAAAACAATATCTTCAAATAAAATGTATGAACAATTGTACTTTTAAAATAAAACTTTGTGCTGTTGAAATAATGATTTTTATATAAATAATCAATATTTTAACTGAATTTAATAAAACTGATATGAATGCTTTGTATTATGTTTCACAAAATTTCTATAACAAATTCAGAACACACGAGTTAAACTAATCAAGCAGATCAATCAAGTAGACGTGAAGTGCATAAATATCACAAAAATCTAACCTCAAGTATGTACTCAAGTATGTAGTATTTATATATATTTTGCAATTCTACATATTATTTTGTACTGTTTACTGTTTACAATTCTATGTGATACACTTTACATCATTTAATGTAAAGAAATATAATTTTTGCAATATATCATATTTATTATCACGAACATTCTATAACCAAAATTTTGATTAAGCAATAAATAATACACAGTGTTTAAGGTTATGTCTGTTTGGCGTTTTGAATGCGATTATTCAAAGTAAGTCAAAACATCACACAATAATAATAATTATTATGTAACAATTATTTGTAGCAAATGAACTTATGTTTCTAGAGTTAAAGACTTGTTAAATAATATATTGCACCGCCATATGATATCAAAACAAAACAAAGAAAAAAACAAAAAAAACGCGCGAATTTAGCCTTTGGGGGGGGGGGACAATACCATTTTATTGTAAATACTTTTGGCTTATAGTTATTTGTATTAATTAAATATTAACAAAAGTTAAATGCAAATACAAAATTTATGAAAATATATGAAATCATGAAAAACATTTTGATTATTTAAAACGTAGAATCTTGTCATCGTAATGTTTTATCTCTTTCGTGAAAATTTAAAAATCATTGACTCAAATATGTTGACTAACTATTAACAGACTCATTTCAAACAGAATCATTTCAAATTCTTATAATTATACGTGTAGTAAATTGTTTAAAACTTACATATTGTTTAAATATTTTAATTCGAAATTCCATGAACGTCAGAGTACCGCGCTTCAGAAAAGATTCAAATAGTTACTGAAATCAATTTATGATTTATCAAAAATTTAATATAAAGTCATGATTTCATTTGAAACACTTACGTTCGCGTTTGTAGATATGCTTTGTAAGTAACGATGCAACGATTCACTATATAAAAAATCGGACATCACTTTTTTGACAATTTCGTAGTAACGGTGATGCAACTGCGCATCACGTGCCGGACGAACGCAATCTTGCGCATACAATGGAGTGCAGCCATTGGTCATCCTGCGCGCGGCACCTTCAAAGCGTGTAAAAGATGGTTGCATCGCGTTCACCGAAATGAAAGTTCTACCATGTCCCCGTGCGAGTCCTTACGAACCTTCGCAACTTGATTTCTGGCCAGGTGGGGTACATAACAAGAAGGGGGATGCTGGAACCCACGCGCGACATTCTCCCGAGACATTTAAACTGGAACAGTTCCTGCTCGTGTCTAGAAGACGCCACGCAAATCGTTTTGGAAAAATACGCAGTCGAAATTTCGTTTTCACGCGAGTGTTCACCAGTGTGCAAGCAAACTCAACAGGCGGAAACGAAACTGTACATTGTGGTCCGAATTTTCCAATTACTATTCACTGTGTCAATGGTGAGTATTATAAGAATATATTTTCAGATGTTTTTTCAACATTTATGACGTGATCAGTAATCTTATTACTAAATATTACAACTCGATTTCTGCGATTAGAAACACAAATAAAACACAATGAAACGTGTCGATGACATATATACGCGGTACGTACAATGAAATAAAGGTTACTCATTTCTGTTGCTCACTGCTCCTATATTTAATTGGACGTGATACTTGATTGGGTTAATTGGTAGAACACTGCTCGGTGATGTAACTGGACATCGACAATTTTTTTTTCGAGTGACAACATTGATACGCAGTAAAGATTTCGTTGATTAATATTAATCACTTTCTCTCGCGTGATTCAACATTCTTCAATATTAATTATCTAATGCATAATATGTACTTGACGTATTTGTGCGCAACAGATACTTTTTAGAATGTCTCTTTAATCATTTTTTCCATATCACAGTCCTATTAAAAACATTTGTTTTCTCATTCTTTTCTTCTCATATTTTACATTCCTTACATTGTATTTCTTTCTTTGGAGAAACACTCTAAGCACATGTATTTCGCAACTAAGGATTTCTATAAAAAAAAAAAAAATTACATCGAATGCGTACAAGTGTCTGTATCGGCGATGAAAAATTTTCCATCGTTGCTATGTATATGTTTCACTATCTTACAATGGGCGCAGAATTAATAGGAGTCTCGCAAGTGAAGGTGAGCGGAAAGCAAGGCGAAAGGGTAGTTTGACACGCACCGTCGATCACATGAATGTCTTTAACCGATACTATCTCGACACAGTAACACTTTTATTATTTAAGCGCGAGTGTGTTCGTTCTGTGTGATGGTATCGAAAATATAAGATCTAGTTTTAATTACGATACAGTAATTACTATACTAAAATACTAAATCACTATGTGTAGGAAAAGTGTATGTATTTCTGAATTGATATTTTGTTAACAGCTGGATTTTGTTATTAATCAACAGTATTTCATTAATCGAAAGTAAATATTATATACCAACATGATTTTCAATTACTCATTGATGACGCGCTTCCCGATACAATGACACAATTGTGGTCGTCTACAAGCCACCAAGTGCGATGGAAACTACAGATATACAAAGTTAGCCAATATTCGTCGAATAACCGGATTCGTAAAAAAGGAAAACAGACCTATAAATTGGTCGCCCGATAATAAGATACAAAAGGCAGAAAATAGAGCAGCGTTTCACCTAAAATATGAACACTATTTGGACGTTTACTTTCTATGGACGTTCGAATGTACAACGGAATGACGAAATCGCGAACAGATATCTATGTAATCCCTTGCAAGACGCGCCGCTACGAGTCATGTAGTATGAGCGAACCAATTCACAGTCGTCTATTGCGTACATCTGCAGACATACATAGCTGAACATAAGCACGTGATCCCAAAGAAATATGTACACACATATACACACGTACAAATTATGGTACGCGTCGAAGATGTTGCTTCGATGATCGCTTTCAGATTCTCCTTTGAAACTCGTTTGATGTATGAAACGTTCGTGTCGAAGGATAATTGTTTATTTTTAGTGAACATTGTTCCGCGTGATAGTGAGTCTGGTAACACCCGATCCGCGTGTCTAACAGTTTGCCTAACACCACTCGATGATATATATCATAATGACGATACACGACACGAGATTGCAAACAAATCACTATCGTGGATACTCTACTTACGTCCTTATCTTGTACATATTCGTAATGAGATATGCTCGAGCACGTCAGCCACGAACCGTGATTATCGTTTATGAGAAGTGGATTATCTGACTATATTAGGCAGCATCATGCCGAGGCGGCAATTAATTTTTGTCAGATAAACTACTCGGCAATCCAGGGGATCGTAGATCTGTTTCACTCTCAGCAGGACCTGACCGATGGCGACACCGTTTCGTAAATGCAGTTCAACATTTACATTTCGTTCTTTCAGTTATCCGGGTTGGTAGAGCGTAGAAATATTAACCTCAAATACCTTGGCCTACTTTTATATTATTGTTATTAAGAGAACGCTTTCTATAGTAAAAGTAAAAGAGGATGTCTGCTATTTAAGTAGACCGCAAGGTTTGATACGCATTTTGCGGTAAAGAAAAAAGAAAAAACGCCTAAATTAGTAATGCTTAATTCCAAATACATTTTAAAGTTGGATTTTAAAAAGAGATTCGTAATAAGCGCTCGAATATCCGAGAATATTTTAATTGCAGATGAAAGTGGCGGTGGTGGTCTTCTTAGTTGCGGTTGTAGCAACTAGAGCTTTGCCCCTCTCAAAAGTGCACGTGAAATTTATTTCCCCTCCGCACATTTATGAGCACGGTATTACGACAGATGGTTAGTTCATAAATGAAATTACGTAGCATATTGTTAAAACTCTTGCCTTATTATCACAAACAATATAATAGATAATATTCTTATCTATCAGGGGATCGGACGATAGATCAAAGATCCTACATCTCGATTGGAAGAAGAAGCACAACAGGAAGTCCCAAAGAATTTGGTACGATATTCCGCTTTGATAAAAGTATAATAATGTAAGAGAATAATACGCAATCCAATAATTTAATGAAATGAATATATTCGTTAATTAGGATATAATATATGCTATAATAAATTATATATGTTCGCAGGACAACGTTTACGTAACAAAGCTAACATTGTACCACTGTACATAAAACCGGAAAATGCTGAATCTCTGTGGCCGGTAGGCGTTTTCATTCCACCAGTGGATATCAATGATCTCGGTTATAGTTCGCAAGAATCAAGGCATAAAACACCTGATTTTTCCAACGGGCTTGGTGAGCAATATATATTTGACACGCGGGAATACGCTAAAAGAATGCAAAGATATAATGCAAGGATAGCGATTTTAAAAACAAAGCGGCAGGCATTCGTTTTAGTTTTAATAATATTTTTCAGAATATCACGATCCGTATCTATTGACTGGTGAGGAAGCAATGCTGGCGGTAAAATATCTATATAGTCAAGGCGAGCTGTTTTATGACGATATTCCACATGAAAGAGCACTGTTGAGAAACCAAGAAGAAAGGAGACGGAACGGCCTTCACGATCACGTATTGAAAAGTTTAAGGCCGACCTCGCCGTTTTGGAAAGATACCTAACATAGAGGATCTTATCAACAGTAATGTTATTTATTTACGAATTGGCTAACGAATATCGTATCTTGGTAAAAGGAAAAGATAAAATTTCTTTAATATCAAGCGAGAAGTACGCCCCATCCTTATTTAGTATCATTTTAAAATATCAATTCTGCTTTTTATTTGGAAATTCTAAAGCTAAGAAGAATAATTACATTTTCTTTTTTTTTTTTTTTACGTAGTCTGTATTTAACAGTCTTGCAGGTGCAATATACACAAACGATCATGCTCGTTATTAATATAGTAAAATATTTTACTAATCTCCGTACAATGTTTCACGAAGATTTATCATGTAAAATATGTATGTATACCTCAGTTCCTTGTGATTGTCATACATGAGATACAAAGTTATAAATAAAAGTAAAGTAACGTTTTTAGAGATTTCTCGTCCATTTAATCTTAATAACGAATCAATACTGGCTACACTTGCAAATTGAAGATATCACGCCATGTACAGATACGAGGAACTTTTTATACAATAATATACATTTCATTCAATTCCGATATTTTTAAACACACCACCGGAGTAAAATGCAAAGTGTTGTAAAAATCAAGCCGTTGGAAATGCTTAGCTTCGTTGTCCCGTTGCATAGATCTCCGAAACAAAGGCACATATATACCTTTTTGTAATTCCACACAGTAAACGCGCATCGTTCCTCACCGTCGTCGGGTCCACGTTGGAAACAAAGCCTTTGCGTGGCAGTACCATATTCTACACGAAAGAATATCGTTTACGCAACAATTTTCTATATATCTAAATACATATCCATCGACTGCTTACCGTTGTTTAAACCCTGCCGTTCAATTATTTTGCCGCACCAACCAGATGCACAGGGTACAGCGTCGACGCCTTTTTCCATTTCGATCGCAGTCGAGTTCATGGTGAAAGGATCCTTACAGGATCCTAAATCTCCTCTTGATCTACAGTTCACACATCTCCGAAGAAGTCCTAAAACGAAGCATCTATAAGTAACACTTCTATTCTCGTACACGATCCACGAACATTAATGAAATCGTTTGTTTCAACAGGATTGCCTTTGAAGATCATGAATGGATTTGTTTTCAATTAAGGAAAGAAGAAAAGCACCACACTCGAAAAAAAAGGATGAGCCGCTATCCGGTATGCGGTGAAAGTATGACATTGTCCACAGTACACAGATACATGTATGTATAGATGCTATCTATGCTATGCATGAAACTCACCGGTTGCGCTCTGAAATAGAACCAGGCAAAAGATCGCGAACAACACGAAAATCTCTGTCCTTAAATTCATGGTATCGCGAGTTTCTTTGCGAATACGTTTATTTTTAATTGGCTTTCTCACTCGTGAACTAACGCAGAAGAATAAGAACGATGAAACTCAGCCATTTTGAAACTAAACTGTAACTTCGAGAAATGAGCAGGCACTCCATGCAGTTGTCCCTTCCACTACCTCCTTTCACTTGGCCAGGCGTTTAAGGTCATCGTCTGTTCAGGAAGCTCCAAGAAAACTCATTTAAAGAGTGTCAGCTCGATCGGTAAACAGTTTGCACAATTGTTATCAACAATTTGTTATCTACCACTTCTTGAGTCACTTTGATCAATAAATGGGACATGTTCTTCTTTGTCAATTGTATCTTTTTTTCGAACAGCTGTGTCAAATTTATCTCTTTGTTTGTACGTATAAATAAGACCGCTACAATAGCAAAACGAACAAAGTAGAAATATGAATCCTAGATATCCCAAATGACGTAAAAATTCTATAAAGGGAGAAGATATTGTAATTAATTATTCCACTGTACCGTACGATTGATTAGATTTAATTTTACCTTGAGTTAACAGTCTAGTTTTATGAATAACTATTACTTTTACTTGCATCATGTTAACGTTATTGATATAGCACGTGTAATTCCCTTTTTCATTCGTGGAAACATCTGATATATGTGGATAGAAAAATGTGAAATACTATAAAGCACGACGTGCAGTTTATCCATTGAAAATACCTATCAGAAAAAGTGTTCCAAAGGCGTCTACTATCACGCGGGCTTCTGAATCCAATTTGCGAAAAGATTGTCGAACACCTTTTTCCAATGTAATCCCATCTTTTTTCCATGACACTTTGGTATCCATAGTTGATCTACAACGTTCGAATTTTGTTTATACAAATAATGTTTTTCAAATTGCTCAAACATTAAATTACTCTGGACAAACGATTGTAAGATAAGCTCCTTCTGCCAGTACGAATCGTTTAATGTATTTAAACTTGCGATCTTTTATTTTTTTCACGCGAGGACATTTTTTACATACTTCCTTTAAAATGAATTCCGGCAAGTGGCGCACTGCGCTACTAACAGCAGGGAATTGTTCTTCGAGTAAAATTGCTCTTAAATCCACGATGTTATGAGTAAAAATTTGTTTGCACATGAAATTTACTTCTTTTGCTACAGAAAGTAAGTTCGCTTACTTGCAGGGTAGTGAAGGAGATTTTTGAAAAAATTTAACTATAGATGAATCGCTTTTGTTGGCAATGGTCTACGATAATATAATACATATGATAAATCGTCCTTTTAAATCTTGCAATTCGTCGTTCTCGTTTCTTACCATATTTATTTGTCGTTTCAATCGACAATTTCCAACACTCCTCTTGATTCCCCGATTACGTACACAATGTTCGCATGGGCTCCAAGGTGCCCATTCAGAAATAACTTGAAGGGTTATTCCAACTTCTCGAATTTCAGCCAATTCAGACATTTGGGAAACCTAATTTGAATTATATACATAATATAAATATAAATACGCAAGTATTTGGGCAAGTATTTGTTTAAATATTTCGTATTAATCCTGAGTGAAATTAATTAATGTAATGATGATCTTACAGTAAATCGTGTGGTAACTGATGCTAAATATATTTCACGATATTTCTCCCAATCAGTTATGTTTCCTTGTTCTGTGTGCAAAACTCCGTACTCTTCGAAGGTCGCTATCATTAAATAAATCATTAAGTAAATTTATTCGATTAATTATGTCTGAAAATTAATTGTATCTAAATAGTAAGAGTCTGATTACGTTCAAGTCTATAATTGAATTTATTTTCAATCTCCTGCCCTTCCTCACCATGGCACAAGTAAATGCCAGCGTCTGTTGCCGCAATTTCTTTAATTACTAAAGAAAGATCTAAAGTCGTGTAAATCCTATTGAGCGACACGTTGTTATCCATTCCTAATTCAATCTCTTTTTCAGGAGTCTCTTTGAATCGATCTTGATAGTACCAAATTTTTGACTGTCTCTCTTCCTTGTCGTTGCTGTCGTACAAAACAAATGTAATAGCGAAATCTTTACTTTTTCATCAATGAAATAAAGTATTTTATACCAAAATCGACATTCCATTACAATAATTGAATCGATCTCGGCGCTAATAAGTAAATATTCATCGTTCTCCTCGGACGTTGCTAATCTGTCCTTATTTCTACAGTATTTGATAGGTGCCACAAATTGATCGATTGAAACAATATCATCCGTACTAACTGATGAAATCATTAATAACCAAACGAAATTTATTTGCATCATATTAAGATTAATATTAAAATATTGAAATAAAATAGCTAAGTTCAGATTATACATGTCTCAATTATATTTACTGACCTATTTACTGTAATATCTACACACAGACATAAATAATTTCATTCTAATAATAATTTTACTGAGTTTGTTAAAATTTTATTGAGTTTGTTTTCATTTCATTATGCAAAATGTTTAATGTACATTTAAAAATTCCACAAAGTTTGTTTCAGTAATCAAAGATGTTCGTTAGCCAATCATAGCGTTTGGAACGATGGAAAAGAACCACTAACGAAATTCACCGCGAAGCGGGCGAGCTCGACGGAAACACATACCCATGATGCATCATTGATAGCAACATGGCGGAGATGATTGAAAGTGAGTAAAAGTTAACTTATTCTTGATAAAATTAATATAATAAGGCCTAATTAAAAACAAAAAGTAATTATACAAGAGTAAGAAATGTTTTAAAATTTATATTATTAACGTGCAAGATCTTCCTCTAACATGTTAAGGGTCTTAGAGTTGATGTTTTAATTGCGCTCAGAAAGGTCTGGTTTAAAATTTCAAAAATGACCAATACACAATTCAAGCGGGACAATGAAGAGCTTTATCATTTGAGATTTCATTTATTGAACGATACTTCAAGGGCAAATATTTGACAGTATAGTTTGTTATTTTTGTAATAATACTTATTTTATAACTTTAGTTATAATGCGATAAGTACACATAGTATTTACGGAACTACATATAAGTTTGGTTATGTCGACAGCAGCTACAAGCAGAATGACTTTCGCAATTCTTTCTGAACTCTCAATTTCAACAATTTTTATTAATAGATCTAGAAAAACACAAAGAAATCTTCATTTTATATTTATGAAGGAATAATTATATCTAATATTATTCATGATTTTATACATCAATTTTTTCATAATTTATGAATCTTCAAATACTTATAGCTATATAATGTTATGAACTAGGATTTTCAAACTTTTTAAAAATAACATGAAATATTATTTTATTAAAAAATACTTTTTATAATAATGACTGATTGTATTTTCTTATGTACAAATAATAATTATAAGTGTAGTTGTCAAATTTGTTGATGATGCTTTCTAATCATGAAAGGTAGATCGTAATCTAAAACAAACAAAAGAAAAACTATTCTTACTTATTTGTAAAAACATTGTTATTATATAAGTATTCTTCTTTTATATGTAAATAATCGTTTCATCCTAGATGAATCTGCCGAAACATTATTATCTATAAAAAATGGAGGATACCCATCAGTCGATGAGATCAAAAGTGAAGTGATTGATGATGATACGATGGATATGGATGATCAACAAATTTCAAATACTTCAACGGATTCACATATGGACACTGAAGAATCCGATCCAATCCCTGAACTTGGACCTGCTGCTTTAGGTTTACAAAGAGTAGGTAGTCAGCCTCCCCCGAAACCAAATCCTCCTAGCCAACCAGTCCAAGTTTTAAATCGAAGAGGAATGCCAGCAAGAATTAGAAAGAAAAATAAATTATTTTATGATGATATATTAGTTAATCATCCTCACCATAGGTAAGTATTTAACATTATGAGCATGTATATCAATATGAGATATATATTAATTTACATTTACTTATTTATTAGAATTAAAAAGGATCCATCACATCCAGATACGAAACACTCTCCTAAAAAGGTATCTAGACCATCTCCTGCAAAAAAGCAAAATAGAGTAACTAATGAACCAAGGAAAAATAATATATTAAGCCAACCCATATCGTCTACACTGACTCCTATTAAACAAGAGAAAGAACCTGATAAACCAATGCAACCTTCATCTCCGGATCGTAAAATTGGACAAAAGATTGGTATGAGATTAAGAAATTTATTGAAATTACCAAAAGCACACAAATGGGTTTGTTACGAGTGGTTTTATAGTAACATTGATAAGTATGTATGAAAAAAGAAATGAATCCATATATACATGTACACAATTTAATGTAATATGATTAAATTTCATTTATTTTATGCAGGACTCTCTTTGAAGGGGACAATGATTTTATGATTTGTTTAAAAGAATCTTTTCCACAATTAAAAACTCGGAAATTAACACGAGTTGAATGGTGCAAAATAAGAAGAATGATGGGTAAACCACGAAGATGTTCACAGTCATTTTTTGAGGAAGAAAGACGAGAATTAGAAAGAAAAAGACAAAAAATTCGAATGTTACAACAAAGAAAGGCTGCAGATGTTAACAGTTTCAAAGATTTACCACCAGAAATACCATTACAGTTAGTAATAGGAACCAAAGTTACAGCAAGACTGAGAAAACCACAAGATGGTTTATTTACTGGAAGTATCGATGCTGTGGATACTAGTAATAATACTTACAGAATTACATTTGAACGTGCTGGGCTTGGAACGCATAGTGTTCCCGATTATGAAGTATTGGTTCGTATATACATGTACTTTGGAATACAACAAATTCATTGCAATTTTATTGTTATATATTTATTTATTATTTATAGTCAAATGAACCACCAGAAACAATAAGTGTAGCCTCGTTTGCACAAAAGTTTAGACCACGACATGTACAATATGTACCATCTCCACCGTATGCTATGAAATTAATGTCACCACGTTTAAACAGCGATCCTTTAATATCAAATGCTTCTCTGTCTTTACCAAAAAAGCCTCATATTGGTGGAACAATGAACGGTTATCCTTTAAAATTATTGGAATTTATGGTTAAAGTAAATAAAATATTGGCTGCTAAAAAAGTTAAAATTAAGAAATTGAAAGAAATGAATAGCGAGGCAGAAAAAAGACGTTCTTTTGGAGAACCACTTCCACCAGACTTTGAAAGAAGATATGCAGGGTAAATGATAAATATATTATTGTCATATTTTACATTTCATGCTTTTCTTTTTTTTTATTAATATTTATAACTTTAGTATCGTGGTTGAGTTGGAAAAGATGAATACCGCTTTACAAGATTTTCTTAATGACGTTCAAGAACTTTGTCAAGAAATGGCTCCAGAGCCTAGTGTGGCAGCTATGTTAGCTCCTTCTCATCTACGAGAAAAATGTAGACAGGAAGCTGCAGATATGATTGCGAGACATAATAGTGTCAATGATAGAGAACCTGGAAAGATGTCTCAATTAATAACAGATTTAACAGCACTTATGCTTCAAGTAAAGGTAATCTGAAATATTTTAACATGAATATCGTTTTGTTGTTACACAATTTTCTTTATGTTATAGAGTTTATCTGATTCAGATCGCAATGCATATGAATTAAAAGTGTTACAAGGCACAATGGAACAAATACGTGCGAAATTAAGTCCACAAAATCAACAAGTTTTTCAAAATTGTGTGGAAATACATATGCAACATATACAATTAGGTCTGGGGCAAAGAGGTGCTTTAACGCCATTTATGGCTCAAAGAGCTTAGCAAATATGAAAGTAATTTTCACTAATACTTTCAGAAAAATGTACAATATTAATAGATATTACTATAATATTACACTATTTTATAAGAAAAAATCCAATTATTTTATTATCTTTTTGTATAGGGCATATCATCATTAAAGAGTACCTATCTTACTAGAATACATATAACAATTGTTTTTTAAGTAACATTCTAAATGAGTTTTAGAATAATGTGCTGTGCTGTTAATTGCATTAAACATTTAAAAATGTTCATGTTTAAAAGATTTACATGTCAACTTTACGATTTCTATACAATAAGTAATTAAGTATCTATAAATTATTAAATCGAAAATAAATTAATGTGGCTTGTAAATAAAGCGTGCATTTTGCAATGGCAATTTTCATTAACTTTATATAGAAGTTTATGGCAGCGAAAGAAATTCTTTTGTAAAAAGAAGTTAATATTTTCTGCTTATAAATAATTGCTAAAATTAATATATAATTAATAGAGTAGTATTTTGAAAAATAATTTTCGATAAATGTACATTAGGTATATGCACGAATATGGCAGAACCAATTGTAAATACACTATAAATGATATAAAATATAAAATTTTTACATTTATTTTATTCACACTAGCTAACAGTTTTTTATTTATATTAATGTCTTATTTTGAAAAATCATCAAATATTTAATATGATATGTGATAACGTACTTAAAATATTGTAAATCCATTTAATGATTCTATTTTTAGAATTGTTACTAATACACTGAATTAAGAACATAGGTTATAAAAATTTGTCCGATTCCATTTGAATGATGAATCATAATTATCATAAATAAATTTATATAAATGTTGTACTTATTTCTCATGCATATTATATTTTTAATAAAGTAAATACAAATTTGATCCAATTATACATTCAATATTGATATAAATAATTCAAATATGAATAATACTTTTAATTGTTCAAAATATATTGCAATTCTTCTATATTTTCTCTTATAAACTTTAGTAAAAAAAGAATTATTTTATGTGGAAAAATAAAAGATATTAATCATTTAATGTAATAAATTATAAACATAGGAAGTGTAAGATATTTTATATTTCAAAATAACATACAAAATATCATATATGTTTAGATTCTATTTACATGAATTTTATTGGAAAACATATATTGGAAAAATATGTACAATACATTTGACAAAAACAATTCTGTATAAAATGGAAAATTATTTTAAATAAGAAAATAGTAATATGAAAACAACTAGATTTAATTTGAAGAGTTACTGTTATCTATATTTATAATATATAATTATACAAAGAAAAAATTAATTTGAATATATACACTTAATTAGATATTTCTGTTAGTGTAAAAGCACTTTCTATGCAAATACCAAATAATGTGTGAACTTCAAATCCTAAATCTGATTAATATTTATTTTGTTTCAATTACAGGTCCTAATTATTTTTATTACTGATACCAGAACGTATCTTTTGTATAATAAAAAATATGTATGACATACTATTTTACATTACATTATATATCGAGTCAGGTCAAAATATTACAACGAATATGTATAACAACAAAACTGTATTTTCACCTTCAAAAATTTATCAATTATTATTCAACACGATTTTATTTCTTTTATTTATTATATTTCTTTTTTTGTTGTATTTCATATTATTTAAAATTCCTATTTCTTTTTTATTTTTTATGTTTATTGAGTGCTTCCAATAATGCATCAGCATCTTCATCTGTTTTTACTCTCAATAAAATTGGTACTGGAGGTGGTGTAGATTCAGGCATCGGTAAACAAACTAGCATTATTGTATTTTTGTTCATACGTTTCGTTGGAATACTTTCGGTTAATAAAGTATTGAGCAATAAATTCCCCAAAGAAGTTTCTGCTCGTACTAATAATTGTGTTTTTTCATTTGGAGTTGGTTTTAGGAATAATGTTCCTACACCTCGAGCAGTAAAATTACCATCTTTTTTAATAAAAACTTTACACCTGTAAAAAGTGTAAGGATATGTACTCAATTTAAAACCGATACATGCCTTTTATTTTTTAATGTTGGTTAATGAGAAATGTTGGATGTACCTTTGTTCATATATAGCGCCTTCTTCTGTTACTGGTTTGAAATCTACTTTTGGTGGTTCATCATCTTCATCATCTTTTCCTTCATCCTCAGGTTCTTGTGGTTGAACTACTTGAGCTCCAAATGTAAATGGCTTAGTACTGCAAAATTACATTATTAAAATATTTGTATTATATTGAAAATTTTAAATAAATTACCTTCCAAAACTAAAACCAGTTGATGTGTTATTGGTGGCAGAACTTTGACCAAAACAGAAGGTGGTTGTATTTGATGTAACAAAAGAACTACTAGTAGTAGTATTAGTGGTAGTAATAGTAGATTTCACATCTGATTTAGTTTCTTGTTCATCTAATTTATCAGGTGTGATAGATGGTTTACTCAAAAATGGATTCTTTTCAGGATTTGTACTTCCAAATATATTTTTACTACTAGATTTCTGATCAATATTACCAAAAACAGATTTATGTGAATCTGAACTTTGATCTGTGCTACTAAAAATGGATTTACCAGTATCTACACTATTTTCTGATTTTCCAAATATAGATTTAGAACCTGCACTAATATTACCAAAAATTGATTTTTCAGGTTTCCATTCTGTAGAAGCAAAAGGTGACTTTGCATTAGTTCCTCCAAATGGAGAGCTTTCATTCTTTTTGTCTGTATTAGTAGTTTCTTTATTATCGCTAGACTGGGTTTGTATTGGTTTCTCAATCTCACTTCCATGTTTGGCTTCAATTTCTTTAAGATACTTTTCATAATCTTTAAAAATTGGTGTCAAAATACAAAATGGGTTTGCATCAACATGAGTTTTAATCCACTGTGCTACACTTTCATTTAATCCTTTTAATTTAGCAAAGTAATCAGATTTTTTAAATATATTTTGTTCTTCTTGATCAGAACTGCTATTTCTACTAGTAGATATAGTTGATGAAGTTTGTATTTCTGTATTTTCCTTTTTATTAGTTCCGTTTTCATTGGTTTTTATTGTTTCATTATTTGTAGAAGACTTGTTTACATTTGCAGTTGTTTTAGAAGAAATTTCATTAGTACTAGTGCTAGTATTACCACTAGCTAAAAAACTAAAGGGTGAAGCATGAGTTGAACTTGTTTTGAAACCTCTAAATGTACCAAATGCACTTCTGGTAGTATCCTGAAAAATGTTACAAAAAAAATATATACTGTAAGGTAAAAAATATGAAAAGTAAAAGTTATTTACTTCTAAATTTTGTAAACGTCTCTTAGCTTTTTTAACAATACGTTTTTCCATTACATCATCAGTAGCTTTTTTAAACGTTCCTGCTTCTTCAGGTCTTTCTTCATCGTCCCAATTATCATGATTTAGGTCTGTTGATGCAGGCCTCTTACCAGCCATTTCTGTAAACATATTCTACAAATACTCAGTATTTTTTTTTCTTATAAATACTGAAATAATTAAAATTTCTTTACTAATAATATATATAATAATACTAATGTATATTTGATAAATATTGCAAGGTTATTTATAACATATAAGAAAATTCTATGTATTACATTTACATACATTACAATTACTTACGTACATAATTAATTTTAAAAAGTTTAAAGTATAGGAAAATTTATTCTATTAAATAATCATAATACAACGTTAATTTTAAAGAGATATTTATGAGATAATGAGATATTCATTTCTAAATATGTATATAAAAGAAAACTCTTAATATAACCTTACAATTTGCCAAAGTAAAAGATATCGATTTTTTAATGTAACTCAGAAATAAATTAAATTATATTATAACATTTATCAAAATACATGCAATTATAAAAGACTTGATTTAAATTAATTTATTATGCTTACATTACAATACGTACTTAATATACATAAGAACTTGAAGAAAGTTTAATACTAAACACAATTTTCAGCTTCGCGCATGCGCTTTTCTTCAATCACAATCGTGCTATATAGCCAAAGAACAAACTAAATCTTAAAAGGTTAAACGACAAATTATAATATTTTAGTTCTATTTTACGTAATGTGTATGTGATATAAACTTATTTCAAATTCCAAGTCCAACATTAAGGTAACAAATCGTTTTTAAAGCAATTTTAAACACAATAAGTATTATAAACTTGAAGACTATTTCTATAATTTAAACATAATGATTTTTATAAATATTTAGCTTAAAGTTATTACTTTTCTATATTTACGGAAACAAATATGAAAATACAGTGAAGTGAGTTAAAGCATATAAAAAAACTAAATAATTTATATATTTTGGTAATTTATATTGATGTGTATTGAACATATATATAGTTTCAAATTATTTATATATACATATTATGTATAAATTAAGAGAAAAGAGTCAGAAACTATGATATATCTGAAAATATAGTGGAATTATCAGTGTATACCGTAATATTTTTAATCATATTTATTTCTCGGTGTTTCTTTTCATAAGATCTCAAAATTGTCAAAAAGTTTCTGGATTCGAGATCGATAAAATTTATCGATAAATATTAACATATAATTATTTTAATATATAATGGTAATTAAATTTTTATCATATATGAGAGATGAAGATATATTCTATATGTATTAAACTAGCCTATAAGATAGGTATGTTATGTGTGATCACGTGATTATTGTCACGTGCAAATCATCGATTTAAACTTTGTATTTTTCAATATATTTTCCATTTTTTATTTAATTTATATAATAAAAGTTTAAATAACTTTAATGTATTTTCATAGAATAAAAATTAATAATTTACAATGTTCTGACGCATTGTATTTTATAAAAAGAAATGAACACTGCCTAACGTACTTTTTCGTACACCACACACACACGCGCGCGCACCAACACACACACACACACACACACACACACACACATTTTTTTTACAACAATATCAAACATTGAATAACTATATTACAATTGCCTTAAACATTTAAAGTGTATTTCTTATGTTTTCTGACATACAAAATACAATTATTATTTATATCGTCATAAGTATAAAAATAATTATATAGAATAGTAATAATTTAGCGCACTCTATATATAAAATTTTTATTATCGTAAGTTCGTATATCTAGGAATTAATTAAGCAAGAGTCGGTATGGATGCTAATTTAACTTCATATGCCTAGCCATAATGAGAGCAGCCATGCTGGGACACGTCATTAAATGTGAAAATTCTGAAATATATCTTCGAGTATCATAGAACGAGCTTGTCTCCTATCACGAACAACGTTTCGTTTCGTAATCACAAATATGTGGCGCCACTATCGTCGGCATTACCAACGTTCACTATCGTAAAAGATCTACTTCAAGGAAATGTTTTCTTTGAACATCCTGTGTTTTCGTGAATTTCTAAGCGTAGTTCATAGTGGTTGTACAAGATACGCGAACAACGTGCATGGAGAAATTGCAATGTAAAGCGATAGGTTGTTTCACGTGGCACATGTACCGGTTATAAGCTTGGCGCGAAAACTTTCTTTCAAGGAGCGCATCGGATCCCTGGGCATACAACGCAGCGAGAGGAACGAAGAAAGAGGGAAAGAGAAAGAGCGAAGGATCGTGGGTAAGGGGTGTCAGGGGATCTCGAGCAACTTGGCACGTCCGCGTACGGAGGCAACAGTGCTGGTGGCAGCACAGACGCTCGTTGATGAGCGAACAATTCACTTTGGTGCGTGGTTTCGCGACGTTGTTTCGCCTGTTCGGTGTCGTGAAATAAGGGTGTGCATATGTACGTACGTAACGAACTGATAAAATGTATCTGTGACATTTTTACCTGTTCGGTTTTCTTAAGTTAAAACGATCAAGTGTCGTTGCGGTGGCTCGAAGAGTTGGTGGCTGGTGCGCGCCGTGCGTGCGGTTGATCAGAGCGTATACCGCTGCTCTCGTCAATTTGGTGGGAGAGTGAGAGTGAGAGGGAGGAGGGGTTTCCCGTCCTCCTCTTCTCTCGCTAAAATCGGCTGGATTTTTGAACAGGGAGGAAAAACGACTAATCTCAATAGAAAAATATGGAGATATCGAAGAGTTTGCAAGAAGAAATACTCACTGTGCAAACTAAACTGAAAAATGCCATACGCGATCATCAGGTGAGTACCGCGGCTATACATGTATGTCGATAACGATTTAAAGATTGAGAGTACGAAGCCGAACGAACGTGTGAGCGAGTAAGTTGACGAATAGTTCTTGCTTGGCCTACTGCTTCTTATTTCTTATTTCAACGCGTTATTTCCCGTCGATTCAGAAATCGAAATAGCACTTTCGATAAATAATCGACTGGAGAAGTAAAATAGTTTCTGAAGAGAAGTTTCAACGTGTCCTCTGAAGGTAGTTTGTTATATTATCATAAAATAAATAGAAATTATACTGCGCGTTCAAGCTTTTTGACAAATTCTTTTTATGACTCAGTTTCCTCGGCATTCCCACGCACAATGCGTGCACAAACGCATGTACGTATCAGACGCGCGCGCGTGCATAAATGTACACCTATACTGTATTTATGAAACTTGTTCTTATTTCAATGCAAAATTCTTTGAAATTCCACGAAATCATTTGGAGATTGGATCAAAGATGTCCGGTTTATACAGAAACTGAGTCACTAATATGGCACACGCCTCCTTTCGATCTATTTTATAAAAGTATCCCTTTCACTTGTATCGGACGTTTGTAAACTGTGTTCCCTCTTCGGTTACGTTGCGCGTTATCGAAAGTGAAAGAAGCGTAACAAGTTCCAAGGGAACTTTTGCTTGTTTCTAATCATATTATACAAGTTTTGCACCATGCAATGGTCATTTTTTTTTTACGAATAGCATAAACCCGAAGGTGAACGAGTAGTGTCAGACCTTAACCTTTGTTGGTTATTATAGTGCTTCGACCGATGCGTCGCATGACTTTGAGAACCAACATTCTCTCTCTCTCTCTCTCTCTCTCCTTTTTCTTTCTTTTTCCCTCTTTCTGTCTTTGTCTCTCTCTCTCTCGCTCGTTCATTCAGTTACTCACTTGTTCGGTTGATTTCCCTCTCTTTTTCTCTCGTTTATTCTAACTTCTATAGTCCTGTACTCCCTCTTTCTCTCTTTCTTTTCCTTTTTCTTGCTTACTTTAGTATTTGCCTAGTTTGTTTCTTTCTCTTTTTTTCTTTTTTTTAAATCACCGCTATAAAGTTTAATGCTGTGTGCCTTGCACTTTTATTTTATAAACACGACATTTTTACTACATTTAATTAGCCTGTACCTTCTTGTTAGCCCTATTCTATTTTTCTTCTCATTCTTGTTAATTCATCTCCGAATTGTTTTTAAATTTTTTTAACGTCTGACATCTGTTTTCGAACGGATGTATTTACTATATATATATATATATATATATTAGCTCTTATCAATATTCTAACGTCCACCTTTATTTAAAACTTTTTGTTTTAACGATCGACAGTCAAGGCATTCTATCGATAAGCTAGACGTACACGTTGAAGCATCATAAACCCAATATTATCCAGTCGTACATAACGTGTATTTTTGCTTTGTCTATTTACGGTAAACTTTTGTTAACAAGTGTTAACGCTAGGTAATATTGAAGCTGTAAAAATTTGCCGGGGCGCGATCCGCATTCTGCTCTGCTCTGTGTCGACCTTGTACTGTCTAATTCTTCGAAACCGAGTATTTTTGTTTGGGCAATAGTTTGAGATATACATTTGGTCGATATATCTCGAATATCGATTTCTCTCGACGTTAATCTCCTCGATATGAATTCATTTTTCGATACAATCGAACGCTGTATATACGCTGCTTGTCGGAGAATTTCTTTTTAGCGTAATTGTAAAAAAAGAAGGAAAACCAAGTTTTGGATGCCTGGTTAATTGGTTAATCGTTGAGTGGTAGAATCAAAAATTTATCAATTGGATTGAATTGGATCGATATTCGGTTTATTTGCGAACCGGATAGGACAAACCTGTTCTCGCCTGATAGGTATTTCAGTAGTTACACGTCGATTGTTGAGAAACAGGTGCGTAGCGATTACGGTCTGTGAATTTTATATATTTAAAAAAAAAACTGCATACGGTAATACGGGGAAAAAACTGACGTGCTGTACTGTATGCGTTTATTTTAATATTATATTTATACACAATATACTTCATTTCTATTTTGAACGTGATTGCTTTGGTGGTCAATATGATTTATTTTGACACGTTGATTGCTACGTAACCAAGTCTTTTGTTGTAAAATTATTTCTCAACCGCAAAGAAATGTAAAATTTTTTGTTTGATTCAACCAATACAATCGGTACATAATGTTACGGTAATTGCGTCATTGCATCGGAGAAGAGACGACGCCACGGTCGCGCGTATAAAAGCAGAGCGAGCGAGCGAGGATGCTCCGAATCGAACACAACAGAGAGTCATCTTCGAAATGAGAACTAATCCTGAAATTTTCTTTTCAAATTGCAGATCTGTGTGGGCAAATTGAAGGATGATCCAAACGTAAGTCTAAGCATACTTTCGCTGATACTTCAGAATTCAATTCGATTTTTTCGTAAACGCGTGTAGTACGATCGTACGTGCGAGTGTCTCGGAAGGGATCGTAATAACCGGTGGTGCACACTCTCGTACCAGACTTGCCGGAAAACCAAGTCCCCGCTCCTGGTTATTTTTGGCGTTACAATTGATTTGCTGTATTTAGTAGATCGTTTGTGTTAAATCGTTTGTGTCTTGCAAACGTTGCCATTCAACGTATCGATATTCTTCGGGAGAAAGTTTTCTCCTTTCAGCTTGTGTAACGCGTGGTAATCGTTATTTGCGAAGCGAAGTTATTAACACGCTTCCATTATGCATTACGATCGTTCTCACATTGACTTTCATATAAATCGTGTAACGTGAAATGTTTCATCCTTTTCAGATCGCGTTCATTTCTATCGTGCCGAACGAAGTGTAATTAAGTCATACGAACGTCGTTGCGTTGGTTACGTGTTCGAGTTACTCGATCCATTTCCACCGACGATTTCAATTATATCATAATAATTGTAATAATGTGATCTCGCACTTGTTCAACAACGTTTCGATTCCTTTCGTTCTTTTCTTATTGTTACTCAGCGCATAATCGTTCATAAAATACATTGCACCCGCATGCAGCGCTCTATATTAATATAAAATATATATCGCCACGTGTAATCAAGAACGTTTTCTCCGTTATTTTACAGAATACAGATATCCTTGGTCAGATACAAAAGATTCACTTGCACATCGTATCTTTGGGAAGGTGCCAGGTAAGTTGAGCATCGATTTCCTCAAGCTTCGCTATTTCGCGATGATCCAGGACTAGTGCTTGCTCGCGGACGTTTTCATATTTATGCCAGTCCATTATGCGTGCGAAATAGAAACGATAGCACATCGAATTGTTCTATCGATAGCAAATTATCTAAGAAACGTTGTAAAATCATAGCGACCGAGCATGTCCTTGATTTGAGATAAAGGAAACACCCGTTAACTCGATCGATAGGCACACCATACGAGAGAGGAATATTTTTAAGGCAATCGAAACAACCGCATCGTTGTCTATTTCAGTGATCTCGCGCGCTCTTATCAGTGCGCGATGTAAATTAAATATATTTGGCAAAAGAACATTATAATAATTGTCCTGTTTAACGAGATAAGTCACGTTTGCCATTCGTCACGAACTATGCCATACGTCCAAGCGTCTATGTATCGACCTCTCCTCCTGCACTAGGCTCTCGCAGTTTCTTCATAGGACGCACA
The DNA here is from genome assembly GCA_032399595.1 of Tetragonula carbonaria. NCBI lineage: Eukaryota > Metazoa > Arthropoda > Insecta > Hymenoptera > Apidae > Tetragonula > Tetragonula carbonaria. Next base: position 6,670,219 of record JAUCRC010000003.1, read on the forward strand.
CTAGAATGAGTAATGCACAGTTATAATTAAATAGCGAACTCGTTGAGCGAGTTTACAGACCACCTTTCCAAACTTTGTCGATCGTATCGAAGATAGAGGCGAACAGACGTACTCTTTCCCCTTGCTTAAGCATACGATATATATATATATATATATATATATATATATATATATATCCTCCTTTTTTTCTGCTCTTTCGCAAACTTATTCGACATCCGAGTGTAGTTGTTACATTACCACACAGGTCCGTGTGCGTGTATCGCATCCACTAATAATTTCCTGATCGAGGAAAAAAACTTCCGACGAACACTAGAAATAACCATCGAAAGCTTCTTATCAGCGGGAAAAGAGGAAAAAGTTCTACAACATGCCGCTTAATTAATGGAAGAAGAAACGCCGGCGGGGGAAAATCGGATTTTCGGAGAAACAGCGAGAAACATATCCATTCCCTGGAAAGTTGGGGAATCGCGGTCGCGTTAAATTGTAGGGACGCACTTGGAGCGCGTTTCTTTTTGGGATTCGCGAATCGACGCGAGGAATCGATAACGGAGCTACGTTGCCCGAAGAGGACGTCTCTGGTGGATGCGCTTTGCTATCATCCAGCATCCTTTTCTAAACATTTTCGCGGTAATCCCCGTCGACGCGAATGTGCACCTCTTTCTCTCCCCTTTATACTCTTGTGTTCCTGCCGGAGCACCTCCTCCTTCCAGCGGCTCCTCTGGCTGCCATTTTTCTTCTTTTCCCACGTTGGCAATAAACGACCGATCCAGGTAGATTGCTGTCGGAGCAAAGGAGATACATAAACGGATAGAAATGGATAAAGATGGAGCAACTTGGGAGCGAAAGAGAGGAACGTATATACAGATACATGTTGAGGGGGTGAGTGGAGGGTGTACCGGGGAGTATGAGATGAACAGAGATGTTGGACAGAGAGCGAGAGAGAGCGAATGGGACTTGGGTGAAAAGGAAGCAGAGAAGGGGCCGGGCAGAGGCGGAGGGGCTCAATCAATAAAATGTCCCGCAGAAACGTTTTCAGCTCTTTACGAAATCTCCGCGTTTTTTCCCTTTCTTCTCTCCTCTTTTTCTGCTCCTTTTCGGTCTCCACCTTGGCACGTCGTCTGCTCTGGTTTTTCTCTCGCTTTCCACCCTCATTTCACCGGGATTGCTCTCCGACTGTTGTTCATTGTATTCCAAGTTAAACGTTTTACTTTTGAAAACTTCTGCAAGTTGCTCGCCACCTCGCCGAGACGGTGTCTTCTCTATGTTGCACACGGAGCGAAGCCATCCGATCAATCTTAAAAGATTATGAAACACACTACTTACAAAATATCCAGATTTTTTTCACGTTCGGGACGAGAAGTTTTTGTTCTCTATGCTTCTTACCTTGTTTTTTTTTTTGTTTGTTTTTTTGTTTTGAATAATTGGACATTATTATGTACGAGATGTCAAATTTGAAATTAAATCGATCGACGTAAAATCTATGTAAAATCATGCCTTTTTCTTTTTATTATTCGTTACTTTGTTTTACAAATTCTTCGTCAGAAGTTAAATAGTTAGAAACGATACGCGAAAACTTTTTTTTTTCTGACGACGTTAATTAACATAATGATAAATGGTACATTCGTTATTTATTAGCAATTATTATCGTTCGCCTTTAGCTTGCATTCGTATTGCCGTCGATATTCAAATAAATATCTTCCTAACACATAAAAGTATATACGTTCGATGAGAATATATTTGGTTCCAACTTAACGATACGCGTTCATATTTAAATGATCTGCAATACACAGTCCGCGAAGAAAGTTTTCTACGATCATCATTGACCGAAGCTCTCGTGCTCATAGTTTTCAATCTTAATACGCAGAAGCAAGTTGTCCAGCGGCTGCGCAAAGAGGTCGAAACATTCAAAGCGGAGAATGCGAACGGGGCGAAAGTTTCCATCGCGTCGCTTCTTGGCTTGAACAACAATAATCATATTACGAATAACAATGAAACAAAACTTAAGACCGGCAATGACTTCACCACGAAGAGTTCGAAAGAGGACTACGAGGAGATCGTTAGAAACGGAGATGTTCTCTCGCCTACGCGGAATCCCGCACCTACCAAGTGAGTTGAGTTTTAGTTGTCGAGTTTAGTTTCGAACAGTTTGTAGGAGTTTGATAATGCCAGTGTCCTTTGTATAAAATCTTTTATCGGATTCGTTGTTCTTAGGCAACGGCCCAGTTCGGTGGAAACGATTTCCGGCGAGGATGATGTTATCGAAGTTTCCATGGATGAGAACTCCAACGAGAAATCCGAGAAGGAAGAGCCAGAGGCGTGTAAAGTCGAGTCGATTGAAAAGGTTAATTTCTTAAACAATCTTGGTCTCATTACCACCAAAACATGCGCCGAATTACAAAACAAGAGGGCTGAAAGAAAACGTCGAAGTACTGCTAATCCGCAGTTTGTTTACTCCAACCTTGAAATGCCAACGGTAAATGTGAGACAATTTTCAATCACAGTATCGAGTTCGTCAATGGGTTCTAACGTCAGATATATTTATTCTAGAAACGAAAACGACACTCGTACCTGCAATCTGGAAATGTTCCGCAAACTCGTCAAACGACTGCTCGTATGAACGGCCCATCGCCACCTCCTGTAAAAGCTGTGCCACCAAAATCTACGTCGCCACCAACGTCAAGGACAGTGATGAAATCCTTAATTCCGGTTCAGAAGTCCAGTACACGACCGAACATTCTTAGGAGTGTGACGGAAAGCAAAGTTTTCCCTAATAAAAACAAAATCGAAAACGGACCTAGTCAAATTCCGATGCCTGTACCTACTGTAAAGTCTATTCATTCGGTTGGCAACAAGGCAGTTCATATACCTGGCTTACCTTCCAGTCTGACCATCGAGAGGATCAGCAGTGATTCAGCAGTCTGTATAAGTTGTAGAAATCCAGGTATGTAATACAACTTACTTTGTATTGTTATTATTATCGTTATTATTTGTAAGCCTTTTCAAATACTTATCGTAATTTTATGTTCTACTAGGTACGTTAACGGTATGTGAAAATTGTGCATCAAATTACCATGTTTCTTGCCACTCCGTGTCACCGGCGCCACCAAGAATATGCCCGAAATGTGCGTTGATAGACGAGGATGAAATTGAAGACGCTGATGAGAAGGAAGAAGACAAAGGATGCCCATCTTTTAAAAAGGACGAGGAATTCGGTAAATCGTCCATGGTTTTTCAGAAGATTTTTATTCGTAGTAACGTTGATCGTGTGATTGACAAAAAAGTTCTTGTTTCCTGCAGACACTAGCTTTTATGAATGTTCGTGGCACGCTTATCTCATTTCGCGGCGGCACCGTCCGAAATTATTTGATGTAGAGCGATGTATTTTTGATAACTAAAATAGAAAAAAAAGAAAGAAAGAAAGAAAGAAAGAAAAAAAGAAATAGAAATGAAAGCAAAGCGGCATTTTTAGTTATACTCGATAATCAGAAGTTAGCGTACAATATGTACGCGATGTAAGAGTTTTACGCGAAATATGAATGGAAAAAAGTACTTATAGATAATGCAAACAAGTTGTATGAGAGAGAAAAGCAGGAAATTGTGTAACATGGGTCCACAATTTCTAGATTTAACGTGCAACGAGGTATCGCAGCGTTGCCGCAGACTTTATTGAGCGTAAGCACACAGAGAGAATAAACGAGAGAGCAGCCTGCCGGAAGAAGTGTCGCGAGTGAAACCGGCTTCTCAAATACAGCAGAAGAATTTGCAATTAAGAAGAACTTTTTGGTCGATCGTCAGTAATAGGGCACAAAAAAGCAACGTGTATTGAACGCGAAATATCTTGCAGAGGAGAAAGAGAGAGAAAGATATGAGCTGCGCAAGCGAAACTCGGATCTGAGATTGCAGGTTTACGAGTTGGAAAAACGCTCACAACTACTCGGCCAGTCCCTTCAGGTTCGTCCTGTGGCCTGCGTAGAAAGAAAATCACAAATTTTTTTTCATTTGGAATGCCGTTCAGTTAATGAAATTATATGCAAATATTTTCCATCTTTTGTTTTTTCATCAGTGAGAACCTGCAAGATCTCTACGTTTTTCTTGTTCATTTTGAATATTATTTTCTAAAGATGAATCGATTTTTTTGCGTTATAAAAAGATCGATTCCTCTGACGTTGTAATTTTTTTTTTTTTTTTTTTTACTGTTATTACTGTGGACTCATATATGTACGCACGTACGGAAATAGATCAAAGCCTTTCTAAAAATAACTTATTCGTTACAGTTCACCAAATACATTATCTGTCTACAGTAATAATTTTATTCGTTAATTCGTGAAAGTACGTAATGCACGATGCTTCCTTCACGTTCAATTTAAACTTCAACGTTTTATAAAAAAAAGAAAAAAGTAATTTCGATTTTTGTCTTTACTCGTTAAATTTAAATTGTGTATTGCTTACGTATTTTGTCTTAGTGAATATAGCCAATCGTTGAAGATAGATTCGTATATAAGAAATGATGAAAAGTAGCGTATGTAAATATGTAAGCACAACGTATTTCAAATCGATTTGTTAAATTTTGTTCCGAGAGCATGTATATCCTGATATTATCAGATAGCAGTCGATGTGAATTTTAAGTTTCAATATTTTTCAGATTGTTTTACGAAAGTGATGTTTGTTCGCTAATCGTATGATTTTTCTTTTGACAGCTACAGCAACGCTCGCGCCAGGAATTATTAGGAAAGCAAGAGAAGACCCAGAGGTCTATAAAACGGCTTGTGGACTTCATAAAATTGATGCAACTCAGAAAAAGCGGGGATTCTCCTCCTCCATCGGCATCGGTCAGCTTCCCTCCTCAACTTTCCTCATCCCAATCTCCTCCAATAGCGTCAACCAGTCGGATGTTGGGCCTTCTACAACAATCAGTAGTGACCATCGAGAAAGTACCGTGCCGTACTCCTCCATCGTCCTCAACCAGCTGCCTCGATCAAGCTTCGCCTACATCGACAGCGCAGAACCACAAGTGTCCTACGCCTATCAGTTACCAGTCACCAGTGTTCAGTCAGAAAAGCATCAATCATACCTTATCGTCAAAAAGATCACAGAACCACCTAGAAGAACAAGCCAGTCTTCCGAAGACCAAAGCCACACCACAGTGCTCAACTATAAACTGCCAACCACATCAGGCTACAACTCCCGCGTTCAGACCGAAATCTCAGTCTCCGACTCCCCTATGTTCATTAATAAGCAGTTGTCTGACTCCATCAATCGTAACCGTAAGAAGCAAACAAACCGCGCAGTACCCGCCCTCAACCGTATCATCGACACCGAGAATCTCTCCATCACGGCGAAATACCAATTGGAACGAACAACTCTCAATGGAAGAAAGTCCAAGACCAGACAGCAAAGAAGGTTCGGTTTCAATCCACTGCGAACCACCAGGGCCACAGAAATCTTGCTACCTTCCTGCGATAGTACAGAATCCGATAAACAGTTACAAATTACAAAATCAACCGAGCCAGAGGAAACAACCCTGTTCAGTAGTCGTGCAAAGTACAGGCCAAGAACCGGTGGTCTTCTCCACTCACTGTTCTCAGGCCATAACAAGTCCTATATCCTCACCGATAATTCTCGAGAATCACGAGACATCAGCGCAGCTAACAAAGATTTCTCAGTCGGTCGGCAACAGTTGTATCATCAAAGCTACCAACTGGAATCAGGCGAACGAAATGAGCCAGTCCAATTACAGCGTGGTGCCCTCACAAAATTCTTCGAGCACGTGAAATTGGAAGAAGCGCATATACCAGCGCCATCTAGAGCAAAGCTAGTATACAAAAGCGGTACTACTTCCGAAAGGAATGAAGTTGAAGTTACCGAAGTCGCGAACGAAGAAACGACGAATAACGACGAATGTGCCACCAAGGCATCCTTGTCGTCCAGCAACTTCGTTGAAGATGATTTCGTTGGCCGAGATGTCAAACAGACCAATTGGCTCTCGAGCAAGATCATAACGAAGAAAGGACAAGGAAAGAATGATAATACGATCAAGAGCGTCGAGTCGCAAGAATCTGCTTCGAACTCGGTGAAATCGAAAGATTTTGTCACCTATGGACGCAAACGCGGCAGCAACACGTACGTTAGAGTTGAATGCGAACCTGACGACGACGAGGACGCATTGACTGATGCGTTTCAAAATGATGATGTGACTTATACGCGCATCGGATCTCTGACGGAAATTGTATCTGAGAATCGAAAGGACCGGCAAGATTCAGTATCCATTTGTAACGCACAAAACAATTTTTTGGAGCTTCGTAACGAGGTCTCAGTTCCTGATGATAAGGCTGATTCCGAGAGACAAGACTTATCTAGTGGCAGGTGTTCAACCAGCACCAACAGCACGACCAGTACGAGCGACAGCGATACTCCGGAACAAGCGATGAACGACTCTGTTAAGTATTCTCGACGACGATTATCTGGAAACGAATACAAAGAACGTCTGGGCATTAATGCTGTATCCCCGGAGAGTATGCAAGTGCTCGAGCAATTTGAATCAGCTATGCTGGAGACAGGATGTAGCAATGCTGCCACTTGTTAGAGTTAGATTAGAATGCGTTATTAACGCGCAGATTATGCTCATTGCTGAAATTCTTTCCTTTTGTCGATGAAGTTGACTATTTCTTAAATATTTAGTTTTCTTTCGTATATGATACCTACGCATTACATTTGAGGAGGTAAATTCTTCGCAATACTTTTGAGGCAAATTCGAATCCGTTTCAGACATGTTTAGGACGGGTTGGATTACTCGTGACCGTTAATGTATTTCTTAGGCAGTTCCTACTTTATATACTGCTTTCAGAAACATTGCTGTCGTTCGTGTTTCGTTTGTAACATGATGATGATGATGATGATGATGATGATGATGATGATGATGATGATGATGATGATGATGATGATGATGATGATGATGATGATGATGATGATGATGATAATGATGATGATGAGAACTAAACCATTACGTTTCACTTTATAGAGATACATTGTCTTGCGATTATTCTTCTATTAATTTTGTTAGCCACTTTTTTTTTAATTTATTGATTATTGTTCATTAGATTTTTTGGTCTTGAACTTTCCGTAATGATTAACAATGTGCGAGGACCAAGTTTGAATTTCTTCCAATTCAACGATACAATTTGACAAAAATGGAGATCTTGGATCTTTTGTGTAATTTGTACACAATCGTATGGTTAGAACGTTAATTCAGAAAGATAATGGAAAATTATGGACTTTTTATGGATAGTGAAATTATTTACACTAAGTTTTAAAAAAAGGCTTTAAATGCCGTTTCATTGATATTTTCAATCTCGATGAGTAGGAAACACGCACATATCTGACAGATACTGGGCGATTTATGGATGGCTTAAAAATAAGCCTATGTACGTAAGTCGAGTCATATTACCATACTGCCTTAATAGTAATTTAAAAACGATACTTTTTACAATAATTTCTTATGGATAAGCTCGAGAAACGTGTACGACTTAGTAGACTGATTTGAATGTCGCCATATTGAAATTAAGAAGAAGAACAGAAAGAATGAAAGGATAATCAAAACGCGTTACCGTAATCGAAAACCTAGACGTTAAGGTTGCGTGTACGTTAAGTAGATAAAACGTTATTAAACATTAAGCAACTTGCTACTTTAATTTTCAGAAGTTTCTTGCGAATGAAGTGTGAAAAAAAGGAGCCGAGTTTTTTTTTTTTTTTCTTTTTTTAATGCCTCACATCGAAGTAAATGCCTCGACGAAACTAAAGGTTACTATTATTTTTAGCAAATCATTTATTAAATTCTTAAGCATTTTCTTCGATAATCCAATACAGCAGTATTTAGTATATTTCAATCCGCGAAGCATGTCTTTCAACAATTAGATTGTCAGATATTGCAGTTTATATAAACGGTGAATTAATCACTATATTATCATTGAGATAATTTGTCCGATTGAAAAATATGCAATTGGACCATTACGCAGTCAAGTTCTTTAATCTATTTATTCCATTTTCATTCTCCCTTTTGCGGCACTTATCGCCAGCTTGTCCAATATATTTAAGTAGTGTATAAAACGACAAAAAAAAAAAAAAAGAAGAAGAAAAAGGAAATTGTTATGCAATGTAGGCAACGAGATTAAAATCGAAATTCGTATTTTTATGAATAAAGTGAAACTGAAATATAATAAAAATTCTAGAATACAAATCTTTGCTCGTTTACGCGGTGTAATTTTCTTTCTCGAATTTTCGAGTTTTGGCTGTCGAAAGTGGTAGGACGCCGAATTGAAAATTCATATATGCGAAATTCATATGCGGAAACGGCTTTTACAAGTGTGGTTTTTATAGGCACGGCATATTTTATGCGGCGCAATAACTTTTATTTCGTATATTGACGGACAACGGTGATGCAGAAGGGGAACTCCCGACTCGGACAAACACTCGGCTAATGATATGTAAATATGGCGGAGCTAATCAAGCGGCTGTGCCAACAGGATGCAAGAAGAGATCGGTAGTGCCGTGCGAGCGTTCGATAGCCAATGCATTTGCGCTGGCCTGCACACACGTATCGTGACGCAGTAACTCGCGTACATATTTAATAGTCGCACGTTAATTGCGCTCTGTTTGCCCATTCCCCATTCTACGCTTCATCCCCATACCTACAACCGTTCTCGTCACCCTTCCTCTGTCCGTCCTTCTCCTTTGTTACTTTCTGTCAGAGTTTAATTTTAACCAATTTATCTCGGAAGTTGTTCGATCGTTTATTGTCGGAATCGTACGTGAAACACGAACACCTCCGTACGATTGATCAATTTATACTTTTCACCCGACGAATTCTCGCGCAACTAATAAACTTACAGCAGAAACGGTTTTCTTCGTTCGTTCTAGTTTTAGAACGCGAGTAATTTATTACTTGAGCGATAAGCAGCGGAAGTGTGACGTAGAATTCGAAGATAAAGTCGCTGGTAGGTCAGTTACCGCTCGAATGTTGAATTTCTAGTTCGATGCTCGGCCGCTAGATGGACAAAGATCAGTGTCATTTTTCTACGTGTAATTCAAATCAAGGTGGAGTTCACGCTTCCCGTGCGGGTCAGACGGTACATATTCGCTTCCTACGATCGATCAAATTGTAACTTTGTAATAGAATGTGTGCAGTGAAATATAACCACTTCCAGAATCATCGACTGCGAGACGTGGCTGCGGGCGAAGCTATTGTATCGCTGCGGGAAGCAATCTTCGCCGAGAGTGACAAAGGTATTTTTCGCGTTACTGGCAGTCCTTTCAAACGGTTGCCTGCTGAATGAATTTTCCCGCTTTTAGATTACGCGTTACTACCTACGTAATTGTAAAATTAAAATCTTCAATGACGCAACGATCTTCGATGACGCCAATATTTTTTATATTCTTTCTTTTCGATATCGGTGCAAGTCTTAAAATATAAATTTTTCGAAATTATCGATGTAACATAACCACGAAACGTAGAGATTCGTAGAACGCAGCGAGAATAACAAAATGTGAAGGGAACTGAACGGTGACGTCTGTTTATAGTTTGTTGACGAGTTTGTTTTTGTAGCGAACTTTCAAGTGAACTTTCAGATACTGGCGTCCATTTTTCGTCGATTGATACAGACTTACGTTTTGTAATAGGAAATGATGCTTTGCTATCGTAGCGAAAAGATATCACATCGATAACTTTTTTCCCTCGAGGACCAAATAACACACTCGGAAGTAGTACTGTCGATAACGTTTGCGTTTGAACAGAATTTAAATGTTATAGATATATCATCTAATCATCAAATTATATTGCGTCATGGGATAGATGCAATATATTGTATTTATTTGAAATAATATTCAACTTTTCGTTTCAATTTTTTGAGGATATATATATATATATATATATATAAAATACGTATAAGTAGATACTTTCAACTTTTCCACTTCTTTATATCCTTGAACAACCGAGCGCCATAAATCGTTAAAATCGATTCGAAATCGACAGTTTCGTCATTCAATGTGCCCACTCGACGGTTAATTTTTGGATAGGCCGTACTCATCGAGGGGGAGGGGGAGGGCCAGGGGAAAAAGGAAAAAAAAATAGCGGATCTCTCTACATCGAGATTTGCTTGCATTTATCGCGTTCCATTACTGTCGATGGACGATTCGGTCGCCATCAGCAACGTCGCCACTGCCAACCAGCATCGCCAGTCCCAATTAAAAGCCCCTCATCGTCGCTCCGAAATTGATATCGGGAAACAAAAACGCCAATTCCAGGCGTCTACTTCGCGTGTTACGTGTACTCGTATAACTCGTTCAATACATACATACTCGACGACCGGTTTTCACGGTGTGCGTGCCGTACACGTTCTTGCCGTCGCGCACCTACACGTGCACGCCGATCTTGGAAGTGTTAATTGACCGCTGCCGGTCATTACACGGTTGATCGCAATTAAACACCGCAATTTTGCGAACGTTCTGTGTATCAAATTAAAATTACAGCGCACGGAAAGTAACACCGTTTGCATCGGCGAGTTGCAATCGGTACGTTCATTTCGACGAATCTTCGATTCGTTCTTTTCGTCGTTCTTCTCGCGCGCGGTTTTTTCTGTTTTCTTTTCTTTTCTTTTTCTTTTTTTTTTTTTTAAGGCGTCGGATATCTCGCGCCTGGTGTCGCCCATGTTTGCAATAATTGCTGCATGGCGATCGAATTTCGGGCATTAACGCTCGTCGTTAATCATTACGGACCACCGCCGCGGTTGCAGAGGGGGTCACCCGCCGCCCCTTGATCCCTTGGTTTTCAGCGATCCAGCAGAGGTCGCGGTCGCGCTGGGTAGGTAATGTATTCGGGATTCTAGTCGTGTCGCGACGTTATTATTCCGTCGCGATGTGTAAAACTAGTTGACGCTTCGTAAACCTCGATTTCACGCCTCGTCGACCTCTAATTAATGCAGTAGGAAATTGTTATTCCGTTACGTGCACTCTACGTTCTATGCATTATTTCGGATAGCTGATCGTAACGGCCGCTCGTGTCCACTACACCCTTCACCGTCCATTTACCTTTTGCGCAGCATTAATCGCTCTTTCGGCTACGGATATCCTAATATCGTTTTTTTTTTCCACCCGATTGATCGCCGCGCTACTCGCATTGTGAAAACATTTACGATACATTTCGCGCGTTGTCTTTCGATCGAGACAGCTTTCGTCAACTAAATAAAGCGATACCTTTAGTAATTCTAATATTCGATCGGTTTATAAATGAACTCTACGGGATCGAGTTTCGATTCGATTCGATGACAGATGTATTTGTCCGATCGTTAAATCTCTTCATTCTCGTTTAAACGAATATGTGGAAGGACGAAATAGCGCAACGATAAAGCTCAGTGGCTCCACTGGTGTTGGTAATGTTAAAATTTATATAAATCCATTAGCAGGTAAAACTCGAGTCTCTTTTTAGCACCGTAGAAAATGGAAAGTGATTATATACTTCTTATGTAAAATGTATTTACTCCGTGATCAAACAGATTGTAATTGCTCGAATTTGTTTGATGAAAAGAGATAGGAGGAGGAGGAGGAGGAGGAGTAGAAAGTAAGATAAAAGATAGAAAGGATGAAAGGAAAACGAAGAGACAGAAAGGGAAAGGGGCGGAAGGAAAGGAAAGAGAAGAGAAGGTAAGGTAGCCATTACGAAAGGATTCAAACTGTGAATGTGTTTTGTAAAACAATCGAGTGACTTTTACGCGTTACATGGCGTATAAATCTATCAAATTGCATAACGTCACTGACGCGAAATTGTAACGACATCGCATAATTCCTTTGCACGGAGCCTAAAAATTTGGAACAGAAGACGAGAGAGAGAGAGAGAAAGAGAGAGAGAGAGAGAGGAGAGGAGAAGAAATGAAGCAAGCAATAACGAGCAATATATGGTTGCCTTAATATTAGCTGGTGGGTTCCTTTCAATTTCAAGCTCGTGCTGAAATTTAGGAACTTAGGGAAAATTCTCTCGTTTCGCTCGTTACTTGGGCGGCGTGCGCATGATTCGGCTACGAATACACGTAGGTAGAACGTAACAGGCGAGCAGGTAGTCAGTCAGGATGGGTCGGTGCTGCTACCGCGTATACGTGGATGTAATGCATGCTAAACATGTCAGGTAATTAACGTGAGCATTACACGTATGCTGCCATCCCTCCACCTGCTGGCCCCCCCCCTTCCTCCCTTCCCCCCTCGCCCTTCAGTTTCGTACACTAATTACAGCCAGCTATAATGCCAACCAACCAATCGAACAGAGTTTGAAGTTCGTGACCGTGCCGTGATCGTGAAAATGGACGAGCTCGCGCGAACAACCGTGGATCTTGGGCTTTAACGCGGCGAGGCGTTCGATTCCAAGTGTGTTTTCATGCATTCCTCCGATCGGTGGTGGTGTTGTTGCTGGTGCACTATGGCTCTATCGTTGGCGTTGGGTCGTTCGATCGATCGATATCAGGAACTTTGATTTATTCGCTGCTCATTTTTCGCTCGGCCAGTCACTTTGCTAACGGGCGCAGCTAACGAGACGCATGGCCGCAGAGGGGGGAGGGAGGGAGGAAGAAGTATTGGATTCGTTAGGAGAGGACGGTGTCATGGAATTTTTCCGATGGTGACGAAATGTGGGCTCGTTTAATGGCTCGGCTGGATTTAGCGTTGATAGTTTGTTGAAACGAGTTTGCCAACGGGGATGGCAACGTTGTAGGAGCCCGCATTGGAGATCCGCGAGGATTTCGTTGGGAGACACGTAGAGCAGGGAGAGAGAAAAGGGGAAGTGGCACATACACATCGTGTATGAGGGTACAAAGAAATTCTAATCGAGATACAACCGTCGTGATCCTGCGGCGAATTACACATACGGGTCCCATTACGGGAGAGAGAAACCGTGTCGATATAGAAAATCTTGTCGGTGCTTGCGTTCATGCTGTCCGTAGTTCAAAGAACGGTTCAAAGAATTATTTCGAATCGAGAATTTCATCAATTCAGTAGGTCTACCTATTCGATGCCGTTTGTAATTCTCTCGGTTTGCAAAATAAATGTTTATCCGACTCCGTTGGTGATGGAAGGGTAAAGGGAAACGATGAAGGAGTAGCGTAGACACATCTTTTACATTCCTTTAACGATGATATATCGCTTGCGAGGCTTTCCAGTGGCCGCAATCCTGGCCACATTACTGTCACTTAGGGGATGAAACCGCGAATCTGTCTCTAAGGGTTCTCGCTTGTCTCCTCAAAGTCGTGAAAAGTAAATTAGCACGTTAGGAAATCCCGCCCGGGGTGCGCGATACGAAAATACCGGGCTGCGAGTTTCAAATTTCATCCCGGATTCTATCGAGATCCTTTACGCGAAATTTATACGCCCACGCTAATTAGTCGGGGATTCGTTACTGTTAAACAACAGACTGAATATTTGAACTTGATATAAACATTTTAATATTAATATTAATAAACTCCGATTTATTTTATTTGTCTGTTTGGGCGCTAGATGAAATTATTCGCAACATTAAAACGAGCCAACATCACCTGAAGCGTAAACGCAATGCAAATGCAATAAACGGCTATGTCGGTATGATTATTCGTAATTATTCGCGAACGGGACGAGCACGAACGCGGTAAACGTGTAACGACGACGGAGAAGAGATTCGAAAAGCTGGAGCAGCCGCTCAGAGGCTGAGTGATCGAAAGCAAGAGGGATTGCCAGAAGTGAAAAGGAAAAGACGGAAGAGAAAAAGAGAGAGAGAGAGAGAGAGAGAGCGCGCGAGAGAGGGAAAGGACCTTTAGCCTGGTCCTTGTCGCGATCCTACTTGGGGCGAGTACGGTCGTCGCGACGCGATGCGTCCACAGGACCGACGAACGGTTAGTTAAGGAACACGGGAAAGCACTTCTGAATCACTCTCGACGACGCGCGTCCCTTCGCTCGCGCTACTACGGATATCACGATACCGTATACTTTTCCACGAGATATCACTCCGTGCATATATCAATTTTCCATTCGCGTCACTGGCCTCCCCGTGAACGTACGGCGAAAGTGGAATTTGCGAGATATACGCAGTATACGATACGCAACAACGATCTCCGCGTCAGCGACAGGCTAGACTGCCTGTCGCCAACGCGACGATCACCTTCGCGGTGGCCAAGTCGATCGATCGGCTGACTGAGATTTTGTTTAACATGGTGAGATTTGAGGTATCTTTAGACTGTTTGAGGATCGGGAAGATTTTCGGGAAACGTCTCATCGCGAATCGACGCTCTATCGATTTCCTTTGTTTGCGACGAATTCAGGGGAGGACGATCGCGCGCGAATGAATTTCCGGCGCGCGTTACAAGCCCGATCGACGAGGAGAATGGGGTAACTTTGCTTTTAAGAAACCGTCAAGGTAAAACCGTGATAAGCAGTTGGTAACTCGAGGAATAAATCGTCAGGAACAATTCTCGCTGGGAACGTTGTACTCTCCATCTAGCGCGCTTACTTTTTCCCATTTTCTTCTACTTCCGTCAGGATCTCCGCCTTTTTTTCCCCTTTCTTTTCTATACCATCTTTCTTCCACGTGGTTCTTTTGGTCGGTGCCGCGAGCTACCCGCGAAACGTTCGCGCAGATTCGAACTCGGAAGCGATGCATCATAATCAGGCGGTCAACTTACTTAGCCGAGAGTGCTGCGTGCTTTAAGTTAATTAGCTAATTACTAATTTTAATCGGATGACGTATGCGCATCTCGAGGGATACAAGCAAACCCTCTTAGCAGGGGGAAACTGAACTCCCATCGCCCTTCTCTTTCTCTCTCCGTTTCTCTCTCTCTCTCTCTTTCTCTTCCTCTTCCTCTCACTTGCTTCATCTTCAACATCCTGACCCCTACCCCTCCGATCCTCTCTCTCTCTCTCTCTCTCTCTCTCTCTTTGATACGTAGAAACTGCGAATGTTACGTGGTTTTAACGTAAACTCGACTTAATTGGGTCTAAGTAACTTCGTTAAAACTATCCGCTTATTTTTCACCCATTTTCGACTACCTTCTCAATCTTCTTTCCAACCCGACCGTCGTAAGGTCGTTCCGTAGTCGTTCGAGGCGATGCGCGACGAGACCACGATCGCGATCTTGAAACCGTGAATGGCTCCTTAATATCCAGCGGTGTGTCGGTGTGGGATCGTGCTATCGTCAAAAGAGCCCCGGAGCCAGCAGCCGTCTCACAAACGAGGTTACTCCTCGTTAATGACGCAAAGCGACGTAAAAAATCCCGAGGTGCTGGTGCGAAATAAATATTTAAAGGCGATTTGAAATGTCGTCTGGGAACACGTTAAACCGGTACCCAGCGTGTACTTGTTAGTTCGAACTTGGCAGGATTTAAATCTACTCATTTCCCGACCGACACGCCGTCTTATTTCCCTCGGACTCCCTTTTTAAAATCTGACGTCAATATACCTCTCTCTGTCTCTCTCTTTCTCTTTCTCTTTCTCTCTCTCTCTCTGGCTATGGCTCGCGTGCAAGTAGAAATCCACCGGTGTCGATCAATGTCTCGCGTAAACATTTGTAATTAAATCGTGAATGTTCGATCGTTCCTACTTTCGTAGAGTGGATCGTCATTGAGGTTGCGAAGGTATTTTGCAAGATCATTCTCGCGAAGAAAAAAAAAAAAGATCAATTCAGAAAAAAAGTCAGTTGTAACACAGTGGTTGTTTGTCGGAACGAGATCTCACGCGTTTGCTACTGTGGTACGAGAATGTACGGTTTCCAAGCAAGACTTGGCGACTGAATCGATTCTTTGACTTGTCAATTAAGCTGTCTGGGTCATCGACTAATTTTTCCGTTCGGGGTTTAATATTTAAAAATAGCTAAAGCTTTCGGGTCGCGTGTATCAGTCACGGTTCTGTCGGGGGGACGAGTGTTCATTTACTCGATATCCGATATTTCGTGTTACCGTCTAGTGTTCGTAATTTTTTTGAAAAATACACGAAACTCTCTCTCCTTTCTTTTTCGCAAGAGGTGGAAGAATTTTCAACATCGTACGCATCGAAGCTCAATTTTGAAATTCCCTTCGGTCTCGATGTTGTTCGTTAATTGGCGTGATTTTCGTTCGCGATTCGCGCTGTCAGCCTCGACGTTCGATCAGAACGGGCAACGAAGCGGTGCGCGCTTATTGTTCGATAAAACGAATCGACGTTCATCTTCGAGACTGGCTTAATTAGAATACGTATCTAAACGAATTGAAACAGGATTTCGAACCGACCATAAATTCGAGAGGGAAGAAAGATGGAGCATGGGGCGTTTCTACATATGAATATACCCAATGTGATAAAAACGCGAAAGTACGTGGTGAACAGAAAAAAAAAAATATATATATATATATATATATATATATATATATATAGAAAGAGACATATACACACACGCGAAGAAAGAGAAAGAGAAGAGGAGAGAAAAAACGAGTAAAACAATATTTACGAACGCGCACGCGGCTTAAGTGCACGCGCTTAATTAACTTGCCGTATACTTCCCGCATAAAATTACTAAACGCGTTATAAACCAGATATCATTATATTTCGACGTAATAAGATCAAACTTTAATTAGATTCTCCGTAAGAGTGCTCGTACACTCGCGCGTGGCTCCCCTGCTTTACTGACGTGCGCGCGAGCTCCCGCGTATATATGCGTATATATCTATACGCCGACGTCGATTATGGATCATGCAACCTCTTAGCCGTG
Organism: Tetragonula carbonaria; assembly: GCA_032399595.1. Lineage (NCBI taxonomy): Eukaryota > Metazoa > Arthropoda > Insecta > Hymenoptera > Apidae > Tetragonula > Tetragonula carbonaria. Next base: position 6,686,958 of record JAUCRC010000003.1, read on the forward strand.
ACATCGCGTATAATGCCGAACGCAAGATTGGCCATCAGAGAAAGAGACAGAGAGAGAGAGAGAGAGAGAGAGAGAGAGAGAGAGAGTCGGTCAAAAACAATTATTAATAACAGAGAGTATCACGGGGGAGAGGGTGGGGGACGCGCGACGGGATACACGGTAGCGTTCTCGATGGATTGCTTACTCTCCGCAGAAGAGAAGAGTTGCTCGGTCGGGCACGTTAATGAGGTGGGAGTTAATTAACCGAACTGAAGTGAGATGGCAGAGACGAAGGAAGAGGGGACGACGGGAACGAGTGGAACGACGGTTGGTGGGTAGGTTGGTTGGTTCTCTCGTCTCTCGTGGAACGGTAGGGAAAAACACGAATCAGTGCAGAAAGTGGAGTGAAGGAAGAGGAGAAGGACGGAGAAGCCGATAGAGGCGAGGAGTGACTGCGGAGGAGCGGAGGAGGGATTGAGATACGGGCGCGGGTAGTAATAGTAGCGCGAGAGAGAGTAGAAGGAGAAGGGAGGACGGGGTGTTGGAGTTAGGGTTGCAGAAAGGGTGGCTGGATAAAGAGCGATCAGGGGGTGGGAACGAGAGAGCGATAGGTGTACCGAGCAGGGTATGCGGGTTCGTAATTAGGGATCTATAATTGCGTGGAGTCAGCTAGTGCGGTTGAGTCGAGTGGCAGGCACCCAGCGTCACGTCGTTCACACGTACGCGCGCATTTGCGTACCTACGCGGCTGCCTTGACGGACGACGACGCGTGGCCGTGTGTCTTGTGTGCGTGTTCGCCGCCTATCTTCCTCCCTCCCTCTCTCTCACTCTCTCTCTCTCTCTCTCTCTCTCTGTGCTCGCAGTCTGGACTGATTCTCGACACGGGGGCATCGGTCGCAACCGGAAATGGAGTTGGACACGATGGCCGCAAGTAATATGGCCGGTTGCTGCGATCAGTTTCGAGATTGAAGACCGTGCGATTATCGCGTACGCGCTCGAGATCGCGCGTGCGACGGACGGATTCTTCCATTTCAACAGCTGACAGCTGTTTTTGGCAGTAACCGGAGAACTGTAACTCTACGGTTTTATTTTCGACGCGGCGATTCGATCGAGTGATTTTTCTGTTTCCACTCGGTATATGCTAGGATGGTCGGATGGTTGTGGAATTTATTTGGGAACACAAGCGTCGCCGACTAATCGCTCGTGGCGATAAATTAACGAATCTCGCATGCGGCATATTGGCGAGTAACGTCGAGTAACGAGGAGACACGTCCGACACACGGCTTAAGTAACGATACCGCTGCTAATTGGACCTACGAAAAGCATCGGTTTACCACCGTTAAACGGCAACCATACGTGGCCAATTTTCCATCGTGGAACGCGAGTGAATGCGCAACTGGATTCGCGTAGGCAACCGGTTTCTATCGGTTCGCTAATGAGGCAGATTATTCCCGGTAGGCTGAACTGACGAGAAAGAAACAAGAATGTGCATAGGAAGTGGGTTTGTCGTTCGCATGCTGATAACGCGACATCGTATTCAGTCGAAGAGATAAGGGCATCTGCCGACGATACGTCCGCCCTGAGGCAAATGTTTTTCCAGCTTGCGCTTCTCGTGGACGACAAAGTAGATGCGACCTTGGCTGCGTGCCTTGATACGCGGAGTTCACTTAAGCAACGTCGAACGCTTAATTGCTTCGCGGCGTCACGAAAGACTAAAAAAAAAGAAAAAGAACGTCGCGTCAGTTCGATGAATTCGGACGCATGCTGCATCTGGAGAAACAACGCGACAACATCGGTGTCCGCGATAATCGAAGTTTTCACGCTTGCGACGATAGATCGTCGTCGAGGAGGAGAATTCTGGTCAGAGACTATCGATAGAATTTCACGGCAAAAGGTACTGAATCGAGCGAGCGATCGTACAGTTGACCGAAAATTACCTCAGCGACGAGAGGACGAAGGACCTAGCCCTGGGTTCGGTCGAAGGCGCCGGAAAAGAGCTTTCCCTGGCGTGGCGCTTTCTTCGGCTTGGCAATCCTTCACAGTTAACGCCCCTAATCGTATTCATTAAAGTGCTCTCAATGCTTTTACACGGCTCTCAAGCTCTGCCACCATCTTCTCGCTTCCACTCTTTAAATACCCACGCTCCCCGCCTTCGTTCCTCTTTTCCATCCGTTCACCTCTTCTTCTTCTTCTTCTTCTCTCTCTCTCTCTCTCTCTCCCTCTCTCTTTCTCTCTCCTCGTCTACCTTTCCGACGGTGCTTTCAACGCCCGAGATCTTGAGTAGATTCTCTCCCCCTAATCTTAGCCTGCTCTACGTTCCTTCTCTCTCTCTCTCTCTCTCTCTCTCTTTCCCTCTCTTTCTCTGTCGTCGCGAGAGCTTTTAAGTTGGCAACAATGCACGGATTTATAAACCAGACTGGGGGCATTGTTATCGGCGAGTGATTGGAAGGCGGCGTTTCGACACTGGCCGAATACCAACCATTGGTTACCGTCCATTGTTGACCCCTTTATCTTGGAAATTCGTGCTCCGCCACCTTGCTTTTCCCCGTACGCCCGCCAGAGACTCGCTAAATCACTTGGTTTTATTGATGGACCGCGCGGCCGGAAAGGCGCGGCCAGCGCTCGGTATCACGACTTTTGATAAACGGCCCATTGTGGGCCGTCTTTTCTTCGTGGTTTCTTCCTGTCGCCAGGCCGTTTCCCGTTTCCTTGCGAGACCTTCTAATGCGTCCGATTCTCGTTTACTCTCTCGTTCGTCCGTTCGTTGATCTTCTTCGACACGGAACGAAACTCTCCGCTTCTCCGCTTCCCCGGATTCCCAAATTTCTCGCCGGACGATTGATGATCTCTCGTCGAGTCCTCTCTCCCTCCTCGAGCCACCCTCTCCGACTTCCGATCTTTATCGATCGGATGCCGCTGCCAGCGGAATCCGAGAGCTAGCTTACGAGAGAACGTAGCTTACCGGGGGAAAACGCTAATGGCTCGCGTTCGAAATTTCGATCGCGTGCGCGTTGGAACGACGGGAGGCGAACGATGCGCCGCGCGGATCGTTCGCCGTGCTGCTGCACCTTTTTGTCCTGGAAATTAATGCCGAAGCGTGCGGACGCGCGCGTCCGATCCCTTCGAATTATACGCATCGGTGACAGAGCTCGCACAATAGGATACGATAGGATGAATCGAGTTTCTACCCTCGCTTTGCCAGTTGACTTTCCCATGATGCGGTCGTAATCAGATCATCTCTACCCTACACCCGTTCTCCCGCGTGTCGCCGCTGACTGTTCCATCGACGTCCGCGTACCCGTTTTTGTTTATTGCTCAAGTGCTCCCATTGTGTTCGACCGTTGCGCGCCGATCGTTTTTGTCTTTCGTTTAAAAATTAATTAAATCGCCGGCCTTTCCCCCGCCCGCCCGGAACGTCCAATCCTTTTTTTCTTTTTCTTTTTTTCCTTTCAAATCGCGAGAACGTGTTTCGAGTCTTGAAAAACGGAACGTTTTCGATTACCTTCGCGGCGTGTCGGAGCTTCGCTGAATTTCTAATTGACCGAATATCTTTCGTCGAGTTTCGCGATTCACCTCGAGAATCACCACTGTCTAACATATAAAAGAAGACGACACCACGTACAATGTACAATGGGGAAATCGCGAGCGTGGCGAGAATCATTAAGCGATTTACGCGTCATGGGAACGTGCAGTATCGCGCGACGATGGACAAATTCGTGCGTTCGATGGATCGCATGGTTCGGGGAGGGTGGTTAGCTTAAAGCGCGTTAAAATAATATACGAGGTGGCCGATATTGCCGAGGGGGGGAATAGAGGAAGAATATATCGATTTTCGACAGAGTGGCACGTGCACCGACGCCTCGACACGTGCCGGCTCGCTCTGCCACGCGGGTACCACGCGAGACGCGAAAAGGTATCATCGTTGGTACCGAGGCTGAGAGTGGCACGCGTGTGCGTGCAGAATCGCGTGCACGCCGATTGATGATGGCGGTCATCCCGCGATCCGCAAGCACCCTTCGCGCGCAGCAGTTAAGAGCTATCTTCCGTCCATCTAATCCGTAATTATGCCGGTCGAGTAGCAGCTATTTGTACGGATAGGCCGGCATTAGTAGGAACAGCACGTATTCAGCTTCCCTTGGTCTGCCCGATGTTATTTTTGTTGCGTCAACTCTGCCTACCAGGGTCAGGGGAGGGGCAGGGGAAGGGGAGAGTGCGCAGGGTGCACGCATTACGATGCAAATCGCTATCGAATGACGCTTGCCGTTCGATCTTTCTCCCATTAATTCGCTGATGGAAGACTCTTTTTCCCTCAGGGGGATTCAGCTTCCGAGTGTTTGGCACTCGAAGGTGAGATCGGTCGAAACGGAGAGAGAGAGAGAGACGGGGATACTTTCGGAACCGAAATATACAATAGCAGGCACCTACTTGGTTGAACGAGCTCTGATGGATTCATGGGAAGCGCGTTTCTCTGAGAAATGGTTCTCCAGTGAATTATTTCACGCGCGACGTGAGACTTTGAAAATTGAAAATGAGAGTTCGGTCACTCGGCGAAGTTGATGGGACACGCGTTTTATTTTTCAGCTTAATCGCTCTGTAATCGCACTCGCCGGTCCTCGCGAGAGCTCGCCGAACATCTCCGTCGTGGGTATTTATCTCGATCGACAATCTTTTCTCGTCCAATCGAGCCTCAAACAAGTCGGAAGAGACTCGCTCTCCTCGTCAAGCGGAGTAGCGTAAATAAGCGAGCGAGTTTTTCTTTGCACAATATGTTGCGGGACCATTACTTAAGCGAGGGGCTGCGCGAGGGGTGGGTGGTAGCTTCTGCGCGGGGAGACTGGCTCTTACCTAAATAACCACTCAGTCACTCGCAGACTTAGCTGGGAAACGGCGGAGAGGTTGAGTAAAAGAGAGAGAGAGAGAGAGAGAGAGAGAGGAGGAGGAGAGGGTAGTTCGGCCCGAAGAGTTGCCCGAAGACGTTGTGGGGGTTAAGGCCAACGGGGGGATGGCCCGATACTATTACGTGATGTAAGAGCAACCGAGCATCCAGAAACCACCCCGCCAGATTAACGAGGCCATTCTCCGATTGATTTCTCGAGAAACGTTTCGACCGTTAACTTCGATATCGTGCTTCACTAGGTAAAGCAACTTTTCGTACGATTTCGTCTCCTATGATCCTATCCAGCGTGTCCGCTAAAAGCGTTGACTTGCGTCAAGTGTTATTTTACACGTTGAAAAAGAGGAGGGTGATTTACCTTTCGATCGCAACCCGCGTAAACGTTGCTCATATATTGTTTTCAGAAGCAATTAACAAAACTGTTTACGAATGAAAACTGACTACCACCAGCTCGTAAATTGCGTTGAAATAAATTCGTTTTTAAAACATGCTGTTGAGGGGTTGATTACGCTATGTAATTTTCTTTTGTCCCCGCCACGGGTGAACGTCGCGGCCAGACACCATAAAAAAATTCGATTCGCTTTGATCTTGGACTGGCTGTTGGCGCAATGACACAATATCCCTTCAAAGTGAACGGTCTAAACCCAGAACGACCACGCACGCAATCTCGTAAACGATCGGCTGTGAATTTTCTGTGTAATCGAGGCCGTTTAAAAATTATTTGTAACCCCGAGGTGTTGACATTTCGTCGGAAACGCACGTCGGACGAAATTCACGTCGCTCGATTCCGCCGCGTTATTTCTCGCGCCATTCTCGCTCGTTACGTTTATCTCTAGACATAGATATAAGGAATTCGGCAGATACATATTACACAAGCATCACGCTCGAGCGAACTTTGATCAATTCTTTGAACTTTTATCGAAAATAAAATAACACTTCGCGATCTGTCATATCTGTCTGGGAAAGTTTTTCAAGCGTCCACCAGCGCACGCTTACCTACCACGGTTAGAAAAACAAGCTATCAAACGCGGTGTACACTCGTTCAAGATTCGTTCGCTGGCGGCGTGACTCGTTGCTTTGATGTCACGCCAAGAGGTCGCAAGTTTTCGTACAAACAGAGACGAGACCTCGGGCACGGTCCTCCAAGTTCCTCGACAAGCTTTCATTACGACACTTTGTCGCAGGTGTGTACGTGCCTCTACGAATTGCAGAGTTTAAGAAATTAGCATGCCGATCGTCGAGGGGTGACTCTCGGAGATGCGCGAGACGCGTGTCAAAGTGACACTCACAGAGAGAGAGAGAGCCGAGATTCAGACGACGACGCGAGAGGGGTTAGACGATGCGCGCTCGGAGGCAAAGTGAGGTAATGGCGTGTCGGAGTTAACCGGCTGATAACCATCGGTTATAATTAACTCAACCTAATTGGCGAACAAGCTAAGCCTGCCAACCGCGCTAAGTCGTAACTGTGCGTTTCACTTTATGGATATCGAGCAACGGTCGTCGGGCACGGGATTCCTCGTGCCGCTGTCTGTCGTTCGTCCTCAGACGATGACTTCCTGTGGAATCATAAGGTTCATTCAGGTTCATATAAAACTTTCTTTCTTCGGTTAGGTATTATTCTTCGTACACGATTACTATTTCACACGTGACAGCAACGATTGAAACGTTACAGAGTAGAAAGTTGCAAGATAGTTGCAAGTGGAGATTGTGCAAGTCAACGTAGCTGACTACGTTCGTAGAACGTTTCAACATTTGATTTTGATCGACTTGATCTACGTTGCGGAGAAACTGATCGCAACGAAATTATAACTGCAACGCGAGGAGAAAGTTGAACAGAAAGTCGGTTTAGTCCAGAGGTCTAGGGATTTTCGAGGGTAGATTTTCCAATTCGATGATAAATCCTTCGTTAGACTGGGTCTCAAGTAAAACGCAAATGCACGTCGCAAGCACGATAAGTCAAACTGACCTGAAAACATGTCCGATCGACGACTACAGACGACTCCTCTCCCCCGGTTTCAACTGGTTGCAATTTTCCTCGAGCAACCTGCAAGTCCGGGAGTTTCTCACAGGAACAGTAAACAAGCCGTCGCGCGGAAGCGGCTTAAAAACGACACCCGGTACGATCGCTGTCATGGCAGCCGTTGCCGCTTTCTCGTTGCATTCTCCCAAAGGTTAATCCCTATTGTCGGTTGACATAAGCCTCTAATGGATGGAACCGATCCGCGGCACGACGCAGCCTCTGCGACACGGACGCACCACCAGTTTCGATTCGCTCTGTTTGTTGAACGTAACGTTTGCCAGGCGCGAACAACGGTGAAACATTCATTTTGTTCTTTTCTCCCTCTCGTTCATTTCTCTCTCTCTCTCTCTCTCTCTAGGTCCTTTTTTTATTTTCTTCTGGAACAACGAGGATGTCTGCGAGTCTGTTCACGGGTTTCTAGACAATCGTCCCGATGGTACAGGATTTCGGGGAGCGCGCGAGGTTTCGACCGATTTCGGCGTCGAACGATTAACAACACGAGGGCACGCCGAGGCCATGTCGAAGATCGTACGTACAACCGAAATTCGTCTTCCGGAGAACGGAGAGCGAGTCAGACGAGTCAGTCTAGGAGGAGGGTTAAACACGGTGTCCGTTTCGGGTGCTTTAACGAGGCGAAACGAGGCACGGAGAACCGCGGTAAAAGGGCCAATCCCAATCACTTTTCCCGACCAATTCTGTAATTTTCTCTAAGCAGAACGAATGCCTTCTCTCTTTTCTCTCCTATGGTAGCCGAGCCGGCACGGTAGATTGCAGGCACGGCTTGGAAAGCAGGCCCTGGGACGTGGGGTGGTTCGCGGCCAGACGGGGGAAGGGGGGAGAGGTCGGAAGGTGGTGGAAAGGCCAGGCCAGGCCAGGCCGCGCGCAATCATCGCCTAGTCTTTTAATTTCCTATACTGGCGGGAGAGAGCACGTGTAAGTGTGTACGCGTTGGCGCGGTCCGTGACCGCGACCGTGTGCGTGGCGTTCGTGTGAAACGGATGTAGGGAAGATAGGGAAGGAGAGAATGGGAGAGAAAGTTTTGAGTGAAGGAAAAGGAGGAACGGAGAGGTGTGGAAGAACGAAAGGGGAGAAAAAGAAGGAGAACGTGAATGAAAGAAGGATGGTGAGGGAGAGAGAAAGAGAGAGAGAGAGAGAGAGAGAGGCGTAGAGAAGGAAGGGTAAGAGACGGAGGAAGAGAACGGTGGCTCGTGCGCGAGGGTCGGCACGGGGTGGTAATTGGCTGTCATGGCTTCCCAGTTCTACCAACCGCCCAACAACCCCGAGAGATTGGTATCGCTTATAATTAACTTCTCCGTGCCACGAAGCCACCGTTTCCATCGCGGCGTCCACGAAAAAGAGAGGTAGTTACAAAGGAGCGGGAGGGGGAGCGAGGGTTAAAAAGCAGCTGTGTGTACGTGGGTGACACGGGCGGGCGAAAGTTTCGATTGTAGTCAAAAAGCTGGCGAGGTTTCGCAAGTGTGCGACTCAAGAAAAAAAAAAAGAAAAAAGAAAGAAATCGAGCCACGGAGAGGAACAATACAGGTTGGATAAGAGAGTGAGTGAGAAAGAGGGGGGGGGAGAGACGCGCGCGATGGAAAGGAGAGACTGTTGTGGCTTGTGGTCCGTCCGTCTTATTTCTTATTCGTAATACCAAGTTCTGTTCGCTGGCGTCTAACGGGGAAGATCGAAATTCCGTGTGCCCGGGAGCGTCGAACGGTGGTCTCGTTATTTCGTAATTTTCCTTAGCTACCGTAATTGGAGCCTTTTGTACGCGCGTCGCTACTCTAACGAAGAAGATCATTAGCTTTGAGAAAATCTGGTAGTCCCGCAAGTTTCTCGGCGAACACCTTTGAAATGAACTCACCGACACCTTTAGGGGTGGCTGAACGAGTTGGAAAGAACTGCGGAAGCCGTGCGTCAGGGTTCGAGGAGGATTTTACGGGACATAGGATAGCGGTTTGCCTCTCGCACGGCAGAAGAAGAGGCGACAGCAGCCAGAAGAAAGACTCTTTCAACGTGAGAAAACGTGAAAAGCTATCGTTCGATGTGTGCGCGGGACTTTGTCATATTTTCAGCAACTGTCATGTTTTTAGGAACAAACGGGGATGGAAAACGAGCCAGGGAGAGAAATTGGAACAGGATTGTAAAGAAAGGGGAAGGGAGGTCAGAGAGGGAAGATTATAAAGTAGATTATAAAGCGGAGAGGATGACAAGGAAGGCGATAAAGTAGAAAAATGAAAGAGAAAGTGCGGTAAAAAGAAGGGAAAAGGAGAGAGAGAGTGAGTGAGAGAGAGTGAGTGAGTGAGAGAGCTACGTGGAAGCTGCGAGGAAGCTGTATAAGAAGAGAAGAGTGATGAAGAGGAATGACGTGGCGAGGAGAAAGCGTAGGAGTAAACCGGGGGAATCGTATGAGCAACACGGAGGAGGGCGAGAAGGGAGGAAACGGGTGAGATAGAAATGCACCGAAGTCTAAGTAAGTAACATCCATTTCTATCCTCTACCATCTAGTCACTCCTTTTACTTTGGTTTACCTTATACTTTACGCGCTACTTCTGCGACTTTTTATTTGCAATTCCACTTTCTTCTACGACTGCCGTCTTTTCGCAGTGGTTCTCAGGAACATCTCGGTACACTACATATTTCATGCTCCGTTCTCACAATACCATTTGTTCGTTACGAAGCTTTCCCACTTAAAGGGTTTCCCGTGCGTTTTCACTCGAACGAACGAACGTCGTTTCCAACGAGTTCAACGTCCGTGACGAGATATTAATTCGAACAAAGAAAGGAAAAGAAGGAAGGAGAGAAAGAAAGAAAGAGAGAGAGAGAGAGAGAGAGAGAAACAAGAAGCGAGGAAATAATCGTTCGACGATACGAAAATACCTGTTTATATTCGCGAAACGTATTCTCGAGTAGAAGGGAACGCAAGGTTGTCGCATCGGTGCGTTTGTATGTATTCAATGTCGCGTGGGATCCGTGGAATGTCGGTGCAGTCCTTCCGTAACTAGTTTCTGAGCAGGTCACCCCAATTAACGTTTTCACGTGCAACGTGCCGCTCGTCCCCTTCGCTTTTCGTCCTCCGATTCTCTCTCCTCTCTTTCCGCCAGACCTTGCCCGCCAGGAGCACACGTACCCTCAGCAGCCGGCCTTCTCTCTGTAGCAGCGAGCACGCTGGCACGTTGGCACGCTGGCACGCCACGCCACGCCACGCCACGCCAAGTCTCGCAGAAACTTATAATTACGAAAGGAGTCGGCAATTATAATTGCCTCCGGCCAGCAGAGACGGATGTAATTATCCAGACACTCGCAAGCGGCGCGGCGCGGCGTGGCCCGAGCGTCGTGAAAATTGGGCGCAAACAGTGCCGTTGTGCGGTTGTATATTTTCGACGACCGCTTTTGTTTCTCGTTTAAGTCGAGTTTCATCGCAAAGAAAAAAGCGAAGAAGGAGAAACAGTCACGGAGCAGATCGAATCTGAGGATTTGGCGAGAATTCGAGAGAAAGAGGGAAATGGAAAGGAGTCGGAAGGTTTAGGGGGGGTCGGAGTGTGTGCTCGCGAAAACGAATCGCGTAAATTTCTTTCGATTAACACCGTCACCTCGTAAGCATGACGCGCAAAAAGTTTTCGCGTTAAAGGCGCGAAGAATGGCGAGCTGTCTTCTTCGTTCTTCGCTTTACGAGATTGAGCAAGGGACGACAGGAGGTGAGAGTGACTGGCGCGCGAGCAGTCGTGACGGCGAGGTAAGGAGCGAGAGAAAGCAAGCAAGAAGGGAACCAAGACTCCGGTCAATTAAGCGCAGGAAATTAGAGTTTTAATTACGCAGTCATTCAGAAAATTACATCGGGGGCCGTGAAGAAGGCATCCGCAATCACCAACGAGCGGCGACGAGGGCACGGCGTGCCCATTTCTTCCGACAGACCGTCCGACGAATTTTAAAAAAGTAAACACGGATCGATGCGCATTCGCTCGTTCGCTCGTATTATCGTTCGACTCGATCGTACGATCATACTCGTTCTCTCTCTCTCTCTCTCTCTCTCTCTCTCTCTCTATCTTTCGATGTCGAACCGTCGGTTAGACGGCGAACGCGAAACGGCGAAACTAGTTTGGCGCCTTTTCGAACGAATAAATTACACCGTGCGCGCAAACCGAGTCATTTTCCTTAACTGCTGCATTTAAATTCCAACAAATGCGCAATTCAGCCTTTAATTGCTTTACGGGCATACCCGATGTCTGTAACTGCTCTCCCGCGGACCAGTAACTCTTGGCCATTTCTACCGAAAGAGAGAGAGAGAGAGAGAGAGAGACACCTTCATAATATGTTTCCCCGTTTCTTGTTTTTATTCCTTTTTGCACGGCGTTCGAAATTGCGCCACCTACACATCGACGCGTGTTCGTCTATCGCTCGCGCTGATTCCACCGTTGACCGATAAACGACGTTATACCCACGCCCCGTTTCAACAATCGCGAAGCGCCGATTCTAACGGCGTTTCGACGCACGACCCACCGTTTCCATTCTCGATTGTCGAAATCCGAGCCTCGCGAAGAATCGAAAGCGGCTAGGTATCTACGTTCGAGGATTTACGTACCTGATTCCCGCGAAACTATAGCGGAGAGAAGTAGGTCGACGGGGCAAGTGGTAAAACGAAAATAATAGAAAAGAAACAAGTCGCGGATGGTGATGGCTGCGGAGTATGTGGGTCACGGGGAAGGTCAGGGGGGGGAGGGTTAGCGCGTTAAATTTAATTACACGTGTCCGTGACTGGCTGTTTGAACGGGGTCGGATCGGGCAAAAGCTTGTCCAAATCACTTCGATTTGGAAGTCGATAATGGTATATCCGTGGAAACGTGGCCGATATTCGCTTCAAATTGGTATCAATGGTAGTCTTAGGACGACTCTGTGACACATCCGCGCGTTCAATCTGCCCGCCGGAATCGCTTGACAGCCGGATTGCAGTCCTTTCTCTATAGGCTCGTCGGAAGATCCGTCGAATGAAGAAACGAGCGAAAGAAAGGAGCGTGCACACGCGCGCGCGAGAGAGAGAGAGACAGAGCACACCAGGCAGAGTTCGATTCCGCCAGTCAGATATTATTAGCGACGTATGTTAAACGGAAAAGGAGATTGGTTGTTTGCCGGCGGAACGGAATTATTATGGTTGCCCGTTTCGGTGCCGCCTCTCGGTTCCTCATCCATCGATGACGTTTATCTCAAAACCGACTCGTAGCACTCTCAAGCAAGTCTCTTAGAGGGCTATTTAGAAAACACCTGCCGAGATCTTTCGCTTTGGCTCGAATTGGAATTCTCGCTGGAGTCGCGGTTGCTTCGAGTCGAGATGTCCTATCGATTAAACACGAAGGCCGGGAGAAATTTTCGGATCTCTTGCGATACGCAACGACGTTAAACACGCGTAAAAAGTAATCGCGATCGATGTGGAGCATCGGTGTCGAGGTAACTGACGACGACGCACTCGTAGCCGTTTCTTCGTTGAAAAGAGACACGCGACGAGAGCACACGGACTGCCTGCGAACCGGTAAATAAAGAAGGGTGGAATGGGTCGTCGCGTGACGAGAGAACGAACCCCGGGACAGACAGAGGCGGTAGCGGAGGTAAGTGGAATTTAAGCAAGGTGGGTCAGGCCGTGAAGGAAGCAAAAAAATTGTTGGGTGGTTGGCAAGTAACGGGAGAGTGTTAATTTTCGGAATGAAAACGAGACATCCATCTTTCGCGAAATACTTGGCACTCGACGCTTCAACTGTCGGCCCATTCTCTCGCTCAACGCATTAGGGTAATGAATTAATTTCCATCCGAGTCTCTCTCTCTCTCTCTCTCTTTCTCTCCTCGTCTGTCCCATCGTGCCGCCTTCTACATCTTGCAGGCCGGCCTTTTACCACTCGTTTAGCCAGCAACGACTCCTCTCTCTCTCTCTCTCTCTCCCCCCCGTCTCGCTCGCTCCTCGCTTTGCATTCTGGATTTAAAGTCTATCTTCTTAATTATAACAGAGTGACAATGCACTGCCTCTCTTCCTGTCGTTTCCTTTCTCAACACTTTCATTTCCCTGGAAATTCCGATGCCGGTTTGCATTAAGTGGAGGAGAAGAAAGATCAACCCTTTTCTCGTTGAATTCCTCTCGAAAGTAGCGAACGGTGTTTCCGAAATTGCGAGAACGACCGGTTCGCTCGATCTTGCGATTCGCCCCTACGTGGTTACGTGCCTCTAAAGTCTAACACTTTCGGCGCTTTTCACCTTTCTCTCTCGGCCGGAAGTCTGGCAGAGAAATCTGTATTACGACGCGATGCTGCCACCCTTCTCTTCACCTCTTCGTTCTCGCCGCGTGCCTCCCTCGCACGCGACAGTACCGTGTGTGTGCGTGCGTGTGTGTGTGTGTGTGTGGGTGTGTGTGCGCGTTCGAGTTTCGTCGATCCCTCGCTTACCCCGGCTTTCTCCGCCCCTGTCCTCTCGCCACCTCGCCTGGCGGCTCCTTGTTCTTTGGCGATGTTCGCGAGGTACGCCGCGCGCTCGTTAACGTATTCATGGGTTTATGGGACAATTAACCCTTTGAGGGACAGTATAATTACAGAAGCTATTAAACATCTTAACGTATAAACACGCGGTGCCCCGGCGACGTATATATGTATACGAGACTCGATGTGGCAGCCAGCCGGGTAGGTAGGCAGACCGTTACCAATTAACATACTAATGACACGAGCTGCTTTTCGAGAGTCACTGTAACCGGCTGGCCTGCAAAGCTTCCGTGCGCGTGTATACACACCGTGGCGCACTTACGTACAACACACGGGACGAAGGCCTCGACGGGGAAACGTACACGGGTATCAGGGACCGCAGCAACAGCTTTGGCTTACGATTATTTGCGATTAGGGATCACGCGATCGAGACGTTTCCGTGGCGATGTTCGTTAAAATAATTGAACCTCTTCCCCGGCTCGTTGTCGATGTCTCGACACGCCGATAACGAACGCGCCACGCCGAAATACCCTCGCCCCAACCTTCTTTTTCTCTTACCCTTTCGATTTCGCGTCTCCGCGGCTAATGGGATCGGCTAACGGGATAGAACGAAAACGCGTTAACGTCTCCGGCAAACGAATAGCATCACAGGGCAGAAAGGGTGAGGGGCGGGAGGGCGAAGGAGTTTGTTTTTGCGCGGATCGTTCAGCCAACAGAGATTTTAATAGTTTTTTAAAGACGAGAAAAGGAACTCGTTTCCTTGATTGGATTGGAGCGTATCTCGCGCGCGCGCACCAGCTTCCGTAACGACTTTTCTAATTACGCTATCCATTAATTTTAATTGACCCGGTTTTTCTTTCGGAAACGTTGATACCTCTCGCGAGGAATTCGATTAAAAAATCCGTCGAATAATCTACCCGCCCCTGTTCCTCCCCGTTTTCCTCTCGTTCGGTTCGTCGTTCGCACCATCTCCCACCCTGGCCGCCGCGATATCGGTTTGCGGGCGAAACGAGGAAAATTTCAATCGTGCCCGCGGCGCTAGGCACGCCGCGCCGATCGCTCGGCAACGTTAAACTCCTAATGCGACGCACCGTGGTTAACAATACGGTCGGGCATTCTGTCATTTTGTTTGCCACGAGCGAATTTGATTATCGCGTAATCTCAACCGGGGCTGAAATGCTCGAGCCTGTAAAATCATGGAAAATCTAGCCGGACAATACCGCTTACCAATGTCATTGTGAAGCCTTTAACGCACGCGACACACACACACACACACACACACACACACACAGCGACTCGTGGAGAACGCGCGCACGCCTCACCGAAATGCTTTTGATTTAATTAGCTAATTATAATGTTCATTTAATTAATATAATTGGACCGGTTAGCGGGCGTGGGTGCAGTTTGTACGGCCGTGAAGCCGCCGGTGACTATTTTCGCCGCGTTGCATTTAATAACGCCCATTAACGAACATTTACATTAGCAGTAATTATCGCAGTTCCGGTCCACCGTCCAGTCGATTGGGATATTTTCGCTCGTCACTGGGTAATCGCGACGTCATCTAATTCGCCTGTACCATCGGAACAAGCGTCCGACGATCGTCCCCTCTTTTCTTTCGCGTCTCGAACCGAATTTAACTATCAGTTAACGGGAACGAAGGGATTAAGCCGAAAGGGCTTAATGAGAAACTCTATCTTGCGATGGAGTTTTTTTCTTTCTTCTGTTTTTCTTTTTTTTTTTTTTCTTTTTTTTCGATCGCGTTAAGACTGATCCTTCCTTTGGAAATATACACGCGAAAATGCAAAAAGCCTAGATAGGGATCCTTTATACAGGTCCGTAAACGTCGTTACAGACACGATTAACTTTCTTAGTTCTGTGTTTCCCTTAACTATCCCTCGAACTCTTGCATAAAAAACAAGATCGTTAACCCTTTCAACCCCCGGTCGACCGTTCCTTTCAACGCCGTTCCTTTCCGAGATCTTGTCGCTTCCTGCCTTATCGTTAAATCCTGCCTCGCAGACAATATCCGCCGGTGTGTAACGAAGAAATCGTGGCGGCCAGCGGTGGCGGTCGTGACTCTCCGATTGATAAAGATGACCGGTGTACAAAGCGCGTGTATCGCGTATATACTGTACACAGAGCGTGGCGTGCGGCGCGGTGCGGTGCGGGAGAAGGTTCACGCGACACGCGCCGCTCGGGCAACCGCGTCTGCGCACGGCCACGCGTGACGTGCCAAATGACGTCGCAGTATAGAGCGACGAGTGGCGGCCGCAGGACGAGAAGCAAGGAGACGCCGGACGAGTGTGCCGAGCAAAGACTAGCCGAGAGTGCGCCGAGTGGTTGGCGGTCTCGCGTCGCCTCGCGTACCCTCGCGTTCCTCTTCATTCCGAAGTGAGCTGCCGTTGCGGACTAACCGGCAGCCCAGTGCTCAGCTCCGTTGCTTCTGCCACCGTTAAACACGCGGCTGATACGCGTTGCTGCCGTTGTTGCTGCCGACGATCATCTTCGAATCTTCAGACCGCGGCGGCGCACACCGCGGCTGCCGTCCGCGTCGTGTGCTATTAATAACGCGTCACGAGCGTGCACGACGCTCGCCTACCCGCTAATGAATTGAATCACTTTCGTGCCGCGGCTATCCACCGCACGCGAGACTCCGCGGCACGCGTACGCTCGATCGATCGATATCGCGCGTATCAAGTGACTCGAACGATAAGTGTCGAATACCAGAGAGAACGCAGAGTCTCTCCCTTGTTAAAATCCCTTCTCCCGTCGTTACCGTTCTTCTTCCTTACATGCACGTTCTTTGTTTTCTACCAATCAAATCCTCGCTTCGTTTCCACGCTCAACTCCGACTTCGACTCTCGTTCATCGACTGTGTTTCACGAGTGTCAACGTACGCGTGGAGGATCGAGGAACCTACTATCACGGCCGTGCTATCCGAGGATTTTCACGGATCCTTTCACAGTTCTTCTTCGATCGGTGAGTTATTGAACGATATCCTTTTGCGAATGAACAGCCGGCACACGCGGTTTCAAACGAGCCACATCACGTTCCACGAGCAGATATACGGTTCCGATCGATTTTACTACAACGCGACGAAACGAACGATTGATAGATCTTATTACAGCGGTGCGCGCGGGGCCAGGAACGTCGGAATCGACGCGGACGCTCGCGAGTGTGTCGATACTCGGTGCTCGCTCGATGTTGAGCGTGGCCGCTGATGCCGGTTCCGATGCGGGACGTTTTAATTAACGTTAGGAGGAGCGGACTTTTTCATCGCGACAGCGCGCTTTCGTTGTATCAACCGCGCTGGTTATTTTCTACTTGTCGCGTTGATCCATTTAGAATCGAGAGACGTCCCGTGTGTAAATCGTTTTGCGTTTCAACCTGCGCGTCTGCGATGTTCTCTTTTTTCTTCTCTTTCTTTCTTTCTTTCTTTTTTTTTTCTTCTTTTCTCTTCCCGTTCGAATCCGCTGGTTCCAAGTAATCTCGCTATTTCCAAGTACAACGCGACCGTATCGATACTATCAACAAATTATGTTTCTGTTTTCGTTGCGACCTCTGGAACGTCGAGTCACGAGGTTCCATTGATTACGTTTCACGTGCACATTCCACGAAGCACGTTTCTTACTCGACCTGCATCTGTTTTTTTCCCTTCTTTTTTTCTTTTTTTTTTTTTCGTTCTCCACGCTCGCTGCGTCGCGCCATTGAGAGACGCGCCGTGCTGCAACAACTCGAAGCGGAATGAAGCGCGCGGGCCGCGCGTTTTCGACTCGTCGTTCCGCGAAATAAATCCGTGGCGCCGTTATGAGCGGGTTCGCCGTATTACACAATATAAACGTCGTCCTTTTGAATCCGGCCTCGGTATAAATCGAGCATTATCGGACAATCCATAGTATTCAACGGCCGAATGAAATGCTCGCTGCGGCGTACATTTACGTTTCAATGGCCGAATGAAATTTCCGCGCGGCGTCTGCCAGGCAAGAAGGCGTTGTTTGCGAGACAGAGAGGGAAAGAAAGAGAGACGAGGAGAGAGGCTGACTGAGTTTATAGGAGTTGGGAGGGAAAGGGAGAGAGAGAGAGAGTGTGTGTGTGTGTGTGTGTGTGTGTGTGTGAGAGAGAGAGAGAAGAACGGTCCTCGCAACGCTCGCCACCAACCCCCGCCGCGCTCGCCGAGGCATTAATTGGGTGGAGCTTTAATTGCCTTAGCGCGACCGACCGCCGTTCCCGCCGAACTTGGCCCGAGAGAAGGGTGGCTGGAAGGTCGCGTTAACGTTTGCCGACCCGAGACCAATTTCTTCGACGATTACGATCACTCGATTAACCGATGGAAATTCGACGTTGCTTCAAACAATTAGAGTATCGTGGTTTGTCGACCGCGGCTTCGACGGCAAATCAATCGGAAGAAACATTTTCTTCTTAGATAAGAGAGAGAGAGAGAGAGAGAGAGAGAGAGAGAGACAGTTGGTCGTCCATCTCTCAAGTGTCTGGAAAAGAGGAAATCGAATAATCTCTTGTTTTATCGCGAGTGTTTGTTCAACGCCGCGGGAAAGGCTATCCGTGTAATGGCGAGTGCGGTCAAGCTGGCTAGTCTTCGTGCATACGCCTCTCCACGCCTCTCGTCTTTCCGTATCCTTTCTGTATCTGATACCCTCTCCGTGATTCTCTTTTCTCGAACCCTGCCTGTCCCCCCTCTCACAGCCCTCTTTCCACCGCCGCTGGTAGCTCTCGCGAAACGCCGAGGCGACTAACCCCTAAATGAAATCCTGGAATTAAAGCCGTATATTAACCTCGCGGCGTCTCCTAAATTAAAAAACAACATTTTTACGATGTCGAGGGCGAGCTAAGGGGGTGGCGAGGAGGAACGAAGAATATCGAGGAACGGTAATTCGGTTCGCGCGAGAATTCCGCTTTTTCCATCGTTTTAACTACCCCCCGCCTCCGATAGGATCGCCGCCTGACGTAGTCCTTGTTCTACATAGGCCGACTGTCCTCCGCGTCGACAAGGTCACCGAACTCCGACCGCTATTCTATTGTCCGTAAATTGCGTTTTTTAAATTCGTCGGCCGCGCTCCGGCACGTGGTGCACCCGCGCGAACTTCCGAAACCTGCGAGACGCCGACCGTCGGTGTTTGGAAACGCTTCGATCGTAACTTCACGCTCGCGTTGCTTGCACGCTCGACGACTGCCAGGCTGCGTTCAGGAATTTCTTCCAAAACATTGACAACCGTCTCGATCTAACGAACGAGAAAACGAGAACTCGAGAGGGGTTAAAGAAACGCCAGCACTGCAAATAATAACGCAACGGCAATGCAAAATTCGTCGGTTGCAAAAAGGGATCGAACGTTATAGCAGCGAACGACAAGATAAGGAGGTAGGTGGATGATAGGGAAAGCGTAAAGCGTCGAGATTACCATGGAAATCCAGATCAGTCGCTTTGCATACTTTGGAAATACGTCCACGGAATCGGGTAAGGGTGTATAATGGAAGTTGAAATTGGTTGAGCTTGTCCCGTCTGGGCAAGCTATACCTCGTATAGCGAGGTATCGAGGGAAACGCATTCCTTGCCGAAATTGCTTCGCACTCGATCCAACGGAAAACACACGCGAGGCTTCGAGTTCGGGGTTACGTTTTCGCGCGTCAACAAAAAAAAAATATACACACACACACACACACACACACACACACACACACACACACGTGTACATGCGTGCGTGCTTTTTTGTGTATGTGTGTGCGTGCGTGCGTGCGTGCGTGCGTGTCGCGACCGGACGAAGATACACTAGCGTGGCCGGGTGTGTACGTACACGCGCGCATCCACCGCTCTTCGGGCTTCTCCTCGGCTTAACTTCCTCTGTCTCACACTCGTAAAACGTTGATTAAAACCCACCCGTGCAATGCGGTGAGACCGAGAGAGAAAGAGAGAGAGAGAGAGAAGTTGGAAAGGGCTGTGATGAAGAGAGACGGAGAGACCACCGGAGAAGCCGTGGTAGAGGAAAGAGCAAAAGAGGACGAGGGAGGTCGAGAGGGGTTGAGAGAATGAGAGAATGAGAGAGAGTGAGAGAGAGAAAGAGACGGGCGCAGAGGGTTGAAGGCAGAGGAAGTTTGGGTGGGCTCGCGTGTATACGCGTAAGTGGGTGCGTACGGTTTGTTGTATGGGTGCGTGTATGCAATTGTACGAGCGGAGCGCGCGCGTGCTCGAACGCAGGCGCAGCATGGCGAAACCGAAGCGGTGTGTGTTCGTCGTCTACAACGACAACGACGACGACGACGACAACGACGGCGACGACGGCGACGACGAGAGAAGAGGGAAAACTAGGAGGCTAGGAGGCGAAGAAGGAGAAGAGGCAGGGTTGAAGGTGGTGGATATAACATAGGTTGGTGGGGTGGGTGAGAGTGGATCGTCGAGGGGTAGGGGTGGTCCAAGGCGTTGCTTGCTTAATTACTAAAAGCTAATCAATTCCGGAGGAAGTAAAGTTTAAATTGCAAACTAAAGTATAGCTAGCTCCCGGACGTAACGCTGCAAAGCGATATTACCGCTCGCTGCATTCTGCAATTAGCCCGTGGTAAATCATTGAAAACAAATTATGGGCGGAACCTGCGGACGGCTGCTGACCCTACTTCGATTTTCTTTTACCTCACTCGCTCGAATCCCTGTCCTGTATCTATAAAAATGTTGGCGAGCGGAGCCGCTGATATTGGAATTTTTCACCCTCGTACATATAGCACGGCCTGGTTCTTTCGTTCGCGTTAATAAGCCCAATTAATCCTGGCCGGTAGCCGTGATTTTTCACGGTCCTTTTTGTCCCCGGCCGTCAAAGGCGCGACCTCGCCGTCGCGCACTCGGTCACCGCGTCCAGTCCCCTCGATTCACCTCGATGAAAAAAGTTTCCGCCCGAAGATGATTCATCGTATTAAAGATCACTCGTGCATATACGATTTCTGTGATTTCTTTTTTGCGAGAGATTCTCTCTTTCTTTTCCCCTCCTTCTCCCCCCCCCTTCCCTTCTTTCTCGTTGATGGCAGAGTTCATCAGGCGACGCATACGTTCGCACGGTAAAAGTGTATCGTCGCTCGACGCGAATAATGCAGGGAGGAGAAACGGATGGAAAGTGCGTCCACGGACGGTTTAAACGGCGAACGGAGGAAATAAGAAGACAGAGACGGTGGTGGAAGCAGTGGAAGAGGAGAAGGGCGGTTTCAGGTCGGAGGCAAAAAGGAGAACGGAACGAGGTATACAGCACTGAAAACAAGCAATAAAATCAATGTCGTTTCCGGCGATTCAATTCGCAAGACACATCGCACAATTTCACATACAATTTTACGGCAGAACGGCCAGGACTTCTATTTACTTCACGGCCGTCCTTTCCCGCCCGTCCCCTCTCCTCGCCCCTATAACCGTTTACCCTCTTACCATCGCATCGGTCGGTCGATCGCTTCCTCTTTTTCGCTCGTTCCCCGGGACCGATCGTTCTCTCGAATCTTTCGAATCTTCGGCAAGGCGCGGTCACGCGATCATTCCGGGCATCTTTCGAATCGCCGAATGCCCTGCTCGAACAAACCTCGATCGAGTAGCGGTCGATTAGTAGCGCGAAAACGACGCGGCAGCTCGTTACTCGCGTCGGAAGAAACGAGCGCGTTTCGATTGCGCGCAATCGATGTCGATGCCGCGATATGCTAATCAAACGTTTCCTCTATCGCGACCGGTTCACGGCCGAGGCTCGTATGAACTATTCGGTCGATATACGTATATAATTCCGCGTGTACGTACAGCCGACGGGTACAGGTGGGAAACGTGGGTCGCTATTGGCCTCCGTTATGAAACCATCGGACACATGCCCGCTGTCGCGCGTTCCCCCGGTTTTAATTTCCAATTATTTAAACGAGCTCGTCAGTCATCGTGACATTTATCAATCGCAAATTACGTTCGAACGCGCGCAATATGCGGATTATGAGCGCGATCGGGCCGACGTTGTTTGCAATTAATTATTCCAAATCAGTCGCGACTTTGTACGGAAGGCCACTTTCCCCGTGGCCCCGTGGCCACGATAAATTTTCTAGTAAACTGGTGGAATTAATTGCACAACGAAAACTACTGCGCCGCGGCGTACGTAGAAGTTGCAGGCACCGGAGAGAGCAAACGGACCTCGCGAGCGTAACGAGGGAACCAACACACACGGCGAAGATATGGGAATAGGCATCGATGTAAGGAAATATTTAAACGCGACATAATGAGCGGTCTAATTAGAGCTCGCTGCCGCGATAATGGCGTGACGTGGATGTGTTTAGCTCCGTTCCTAATGGATCTACTAATGAGTTCGTAATACGTGTTTAGAACCTTCCTTCTCCTTTCCTTAATCCGATAGCTCGGGCTGTCCTTCTCTCGAAACGTCGAAAGCCACTTGGCACACAATGGCTATCGTCCATCGGCCAGCGTAGTCTATCGACTGACGTTCTCTTCCCTCGTACTTTCCTCCCCTTTCTCGTGTGCTTCTTCCTTTCTTTTTTCTCTCTCTTTCTCTCTCTCTCTCTCTCTCTCTCTTTCTCTTTTTCCACGGTAACCGACTCCCCCAGAAATCACGCTGCCGGTTCATTTATCAATAAAAGTATTGGATCGGTTGCCTGGAAGTGACGCCTCCGCTAACGAAACAAAGGAACTGGGCGTAGTTATCAATTGGATATCGGGTTCTCGATTAATTATGCAACGCAACGCGTGCCCCGGTAACTCTCCATTATCGTGCCACGTTCATTCGCGGATGGATGAATTTTCAAGGTTATTAATCTTCTTCTGGCGCCGTTTCGGCTGGACGCAGCGTCGCATTCCCCGTCACCAAAGCTCCAATTTTCCTTTTCAATGAGTCTCTCTCTCTCTCTCACTTTCTTCTTTCCACCTCTCGCTTCCTCCCCTCACTCTTCCATTCGGGTTGGTGACGTTTGCCACGAATAATCGAACCGATCGATCAACGTTTCGGGTCTCGATCTAATACTTGAAGCAGTCAGACAAAAGGAGAGCGTATAAGAACGTTACTGGAGCAACCTGGATCGTCTTGATCTGCCGGTAATTAATGCCCTCGTCCCTGTTCTCGTTTCCTGCGCTGGTTCGACGTCTCGGATTTCTCTACTGTACGGAGTCCTCCACCGACGATTATACTGGTGTCACGATACGACCGTTCACCGCAATAATATCGCATTACCAAGATTAACGTGATCTCCAATAATAGATCGGACAGTGAGCAGCCATGCTGGATTAGCTGACAACAGAGATCCCTTGCGCTTGTCCGGGGCATTATTCTCATTATTCGATGCCCATTAATAATCACAGCATCGTTCCTTCAGTGTCCTCAAGTGCGTTCAATTCTGATTCTGCTTTTGATCGCGTTTCCGTGCACGATAATACCCGAGTACGAGTAAATATCGAAAGATCCCGGTACTTGTGTACACGTGGTGGCGTCTCCCTTCTCCCTGTATTCGTTCTCGAAACCCTTTGTACAACTTGCAACAAATCCTGTTGCATGCTCGACGCGAGACGCATATACGTACGTCGCGCGTGTACGCGTGGATACACACATACACGGGTGTTTCTCGTGTAAAGAGACACTCTGGAGACACGCGTAGAGAAGAAACGAAAGATATCGAGCATTTCGCGTCGTGAACGGGGATCGTAGATTCAAATGGTAGTCGCTGCCGCACCTTGGCGGCGGAGGATTCGATTTTTAATCGGTGAGCAGTCGCCGGAAAATAGCCACTTCGTCCCAGCGCGTCGTGTCTCTGTGGCCGACTCGACCAGCTGTCTTTTCTGCCGCCAAACAATTGTCCCTTCGTTCGTTTATCGAGCGAGCCGACTCGAGAAGAATGGAGCACACCGATGTTCGAAAACATCCGAACGAATTGTACCGCGCGCTTCCTCTCGCGTCTGCGTACAAAACCGTCCGCGCTTTGTACTCTGCACTCGTTCGTTTTTCCCTATCTCTTCCTTCTTCCCTCTTCTTCGATTCTTTCATTAACTTTCGACCGGCGCGTCCTTTCTTTTCTCGTTCCTCTGCCTCTGCGCTTCGTTACGATTCGTTCGTTCGTTCACACGCGTTTCTCACAGGTAGAGAACGCCGGCGTCCAGCGAAAGTTTTTGCGTTTCGGTGTTGAACGTCACCGTGAAGCGAAATCGATGAGGTTCAACGAGCCAGATAGAAGGAGAAAAGGCATCGGCCGGCCGACAATACTATCACCGTGGTTCGTTGAAGCCGAGTGTAAATAAATAGATTGCATTCCCGTCCCATTTGTTAGATTAGAATCAAATATAATTTCGCGAGGCTTTCCGAGGTATAGGATCTTGATCGAACAGCGGCCGGCAGATCCCTCCTTGCCTGCCTGCCTCGTTCCCTTCCCCGTATCCATTTTACCGCGTAAATACGGCCAATCTTCTCCGGAGTAATCTTTCGCGGCCCGTTAGTTACGGAGTTCGATGAGAAAGTTTACCAGGATCCGCGGCGCGATTCTTTAATGCATTTTGCTTGCCCCGCAAGGAACGAGCCACCTCTCCGCTGTTACGTCCGGCACGAAATATTGAAATTTACGGAGCATTCGACAACACCGAGAAAACGTTTATAGCGGCCAGCACGCGCGTTTATCAGCTCGCCGTAATTGGATAATTAATAAAATTATTGGCTGCGACACTGACGCGGCAGAAGCGTCTGTTCGACGCGTTCCCGTGGAACGAGACGAGTTCGTCACGGCGAATCGTCGTTAACGCTGTTCTTTCTCGTGATTTCTCTCTCTCTCTCTCTTTTTCGTTTTCGTTTGAATTTCAACCGGCCATCGAAACGCGTCAGCTTGCACAAGCAAGATATATATATATATATATACGTGTGAGCAGAGCAGCAGACGCTGGTGTGGCGCGGTGCTCGAATACGTAAGGTGATTTTTACAAAGCAAGAGCCCAGCAAGGTTTTTAATATCGCTCGGGCCCTCTGTACGGGTCAAGTAGGCGATGGAAAATGAAATTTAATTGACAATTTCTGTAATGCATAGCCGGTTATCGCGTGCATCGCCGGCACAAAGTGAATATTTTCATCAAAGGGACACGCTTTGCCACACCGCGGGCGCGGTTGATGATAATTTTTCCTCTTGTTTGGGACACGTGTTCTTTACGAGTCGCCGGCAGCGTGTGTATTAAACGCGTTGCTTTTCCAATTGCAGGCCGTGACAATCTCGATCGAGTCGATATCATCGATGCTCGGTATCTCGCTCGGATTCGGCCCTGGCGTCGAACAGCTTCTTTTTCGCTTCGTTTCCGCTTCGTCGCGGCCATTTTCGACCACTGTGTAACGGCTTCAACGAGAGGAATAATTATTTCTGCGTAAATGACGATAATCGGGCTATTATTACATTTACGGCATTACGGTTGGCACGATATTACAGTAGTACGTTATTAGAGTATTGGAGGATGAATATTAATCGGGCACGTACGAGTGGTGCTTGTAATTAAAGTAGACACGTCATTGGACGGGAAATTAAATTAAACGGCGAGATAACCGAGTAATTACGCAATGTCATTCCAACGGACAAAGCGAGATTTCTTTCGCGCGACCCTTTCGCGCGGCGCACGATGATGATGCTTCACGTTGACGTTTCGCGAAATTTCGCCCCGGACGGTTGAAAAATCACCACTCCAAACCGTTTTTAAACGAAATCGTTTCCAACAGCTGAAACGAATTAAATCCCTAGCGAGACGATTCTCTTCCTCTTCCTCTATCTCTCTCTCTCTGTGTGTGTAACGCGGTTACCGACTCGTCTCCCCTCACTCTTTTTCCACCCTGCTACAGTCTCCCACTCTTTTTCTCTCTGTCGACAGAGCGTTAACGAACGCCGATTCTTGTCGAGCAGGTGGCTCGATCGAACGTCGATTTCTAGACAAATATTAAACGGCCAATTGGTGTTTTCCGCGTAGCCGCTCCCTTGTTATTATAATTATCGATTGGCTATACCCGTTTGCCCCGTGACGATAAATTAATGTTTCCACACACACACACACACACACACACACACACACACACACACACACACACACACACACACACACACACACACACACAGACGTGTGTGTACACGTACGTTTATACACAGACGCAGAGTTGATTTCTAACGACGTTAAGTCGCATCGCCGATTACCCATATTCCGTCGCTTTCACGCGCTCGTTCGTCGGTCCGCCTACAGCGCGCCGACGCAACGCTGGAAAATACCGTTTTTACCAATTACCCGGTCATAAATTTCGCAGGGACCGGCGGCCAATTATCCTGGAATTAGCGTCGCGTCGAGCGTCCTCGCAAACGGTCGCGCGTCTCTCTCTCTAAGCGGCGCGCATTCGCCTCGCTAATTAGAAGAAAACCGAGTAATTACACCAGCGGCGCGACCCTTTTCCGAAATTTCGCCACGAATATAACAGAGAGAAACTAGAAAGCGGAAGAGCGAGCGCGAAACAGAGAACAGCAGCAGCAGCAGCAGCAGCAGCAGCAGAGAGAGAGAGAGAGAGAGAGAGAGAGAGAGAGAGTGAGGGAGGGTAAAAGACGAAGCGGGAGTGGCTGGTGCGGTTGCTGGGTTCTATGTCGAGCGCGTTGGAAACGAGCGCGAACGATCAGCGAAACACTATTACCGCGCGCACCTATACACGCGCGAACGTTTAATTAATCTTACGCGAAATCAGCGGGCTTTTATTGTCATTAATAGCCCCCGACCTGTATTTAAACGCGATGCTTTTCGAAAGGCTGGGCGGTGTTTAATGATTCGGCGCGCACGCGACCACTGGCCAAGTAATTTCCCTGCCCCACCGCCGGTAATCGGAAATATGGAATCGGCCGTTTGATAAAAGACATTAGTAATGGCGCCTGTCGATCCGCGATAAACTATTTATTATTACGTTGCGTTGGCCGGGCTGGCCGATACACGGGACGCGTTACACGCGTTCCATGGGCCAGACCGCATCGGGTTGCGTTTTGCCAGGAGGCGCGGCGCGGGTGACCGAGCGAGCGAGCGAGCCAGCGAACGAACGAAAGTACGAGTGAAAGTACGAGCGAGCAACGTAGAGAGAGAAAGAGAGAGAGAGAGAGAGAGAGCCAGCCGCGGCGTCGACTCTCAAAACCAATTTTCGGGATTTCATTTGGAAAACATAACGTGCTTCGCACGCTGTTTATGGGTTCCATTAGGAACCTGTCAGCCGGTGATCCCGCGTTGCATTCCCATACCACCACAGGAAAGAAGGCACCACCATGGCGATGCTGCAGCCGATACGCCAATCGTAGAGTTCGATGCCACCTTCGGGGACCTCGGCTTATCGGATACGCGGTCTTGATCCACCGAATATCCGCTTGATATCGGCTTTATATCGAACACGGGCATATTTTTTCCTCTACCAACTGATCGTCGTCGTCGTCGTCGCGCCACGTCGCGTCGGTTTATTTCATTTTCGAACAATCGCAGCTCGAATTCGATAATTTCATCGATCGACGCTCACGATTTCGGATAAGGTCGATGGAATTATCTGGAAAGGTTGAAGCTTCCGTTTTGGAATCCTTAATATCCGTTGCATCGAGTTCGATTAGCGGTCTGATTTGTTCCCTGTCCAATCGAACGACGCTTCCCAATTAAGTTTACTCTAAATTGCGCGATCGTCGCGGTTGTTTTTCTTCCACCCGTCGTTCTCTCTGCGCCCGGCCTGATTGCTCTATGGAAAAATGCATTTTGGTACAGCCTGCCGAGACTCGGCTCCAACGTATTTTTCGCATCGAACAAGCGAATATACCGATGACAAACGTTTGCCACGACGAGTTACTACGCGCGCGTGCACAATCTCTCTCTCTCTCTCTCTCTATCTCTCTATCTCTCTCTGTCTGTATTCGTGTGACACGCGGGGTTGATCGGTCGAATCTATTCGTCGTTGCGACGTGCCGCGCTAACAAATCGATGGAATCCATTAAATTCACCGACACGCGGCGTGACGGTCGAATTATTCGTAGCTGCAGAGAAAATTAGCGATTATACCGCGGTACGCTTGAAACGATTTCCCCGCGGCCAGAGGCGCAATTGTTCGCTCGGTTTGAAATCGCCGCTCGCAATTGTTGAAAAACATATAAAGATATCGAATCGGATAATGAGCCAGGCGTATAACGAATAACGCGACAGAGAAGATACAGATATTTTCCAATGAAATTATCTCTCGATACATTACGCATTGAAACTGTATAAATTTTAGGCTTGCACTCGGTACACGTTAAAAAAAAAAGCTCGCTACGTGTTCTTGTAAATGTCACTTTGCACGGTGAAACAGTGAGTCCACGTGACCATGAGTTCGCGCGCTGTGAAAATCGTTGCTCGTTCGTCACGGATGCCCTGGCACGCACACTCGGAGCTGTTTCTCCATTACTCATCATCGTTCACGCGGCTCCACTCATTCCCGTAATACGCATTATATCGTTATATAATCGTACCCTTCGTTTCGTAAGACATCTCGATCCCGCAACAT
The DNA here is from genome assembly GCA_032399595.1 of Tetragonula carbonaria. Lineage (NCBI taxonomy): Eukaryota > Metazoa > Arthropoda > Insecta > Hymenoptera > Apidae > Tetragonula > Tetragonula carbonaria. Next base: position 6,714,819 of record JAUCRC010000003.1, read on the forward strand.
CTCGAAAGTTAATTCCTTATGGTATTAATACGGAAAGTGCATCTCCGGTAATGAGATTGCGTGGAGCGCGAGGGGGATGATATAAGGGGTCGATTACAAGGCTTGTTCGTAATAACATATTGTTCGCTCAGCCGTGTATTTGCCGGGGATAGGTATGACGCGTCGTATATACGTGGTGGCAA